>OY979701.1:67741950-70141950 GCA_963855925.1 Inga laurina | reverse complement strand
AGATCGGTTGTATCAAGACCAGATCCGGAACCGGTCTAAAATGTCATTTTTAACCAGTCTTAAAACTGATTTTTCCACTAGTGGCAATGCAACATTACGAGGCCATCTAAATTTGCGGTATTCTTTGGTTGTATAAAAATTTGATTAAAAATTATATGTTGAGTACTATTATGAATATTTTTTAAATTTTATTTTTCTTAAAAAATAGAGAAAATGACACATGCATCCTTTTCTAGTACTCCCTGTGTTGATGGATACTTATGTTGATTAACAAGTCAAATGGAATATAAAATCTCTTACAAACAGGGGGGCTATATATTTATTCTTTGTAAAGCTTTGCGTAAACCTGAACAATTTTGCACGTGGTTGGCATGTCATATATTATGTTTGAACAGATATTCGTTTACACACATGTTTTTGTACAGAAATAGATTTATTATATTAATTAAGACTAATTTATCAGTTGAAATGGGCTGTAAATGTTGTAAATATATGTGTGAGTGTGTCAAAGGAAGAAACTCAAGATTGGAAACGTTCTAGTATACAATAAAACATGAGCTTTATTTAGAAAAAAAAAAGGCTAACAAGAGAAGTCTCCAAACTGACCGTTGGAGTTTTAATTGATTGTTTTTAATGACATTTAAAAGTTTTTTTACATTAAATTAAATCGCTATTAGCACTTGTTTTATAACTTTCATTTTAATTATCATTAAACTATTGTTAATTGTCATTATCGCTGCTCAATGGTCACATAATTTTTGCCTGTAAAAGGCAATGTACAGGGAAAGGTTAGGGGAACCGATGATTTTAAATCTAGACTGGACCGGACAGGATGGCTGGACCTGCCAGACCGTCGACCAAAGCTTTAAGCGGTTCATTTTCTGGTCAGGAACCATTTGAGAGGTTGAGCTGGTAAGAACCGGCTTTTAAGCCGAAAACCACTATCAAGAAGGGAGCCAGGATGAGTTTTGAAAAGCCAGATAGGTCATTGTGATGAGGGTCCAGTTACACCGAAAGAGGAGGAGTAAGAACTAGCAAAAAAAATTCCTACACCAACATTTATGATTTCTTTTCTTTAATAACTACAGGAAAAACGAAAAAAATAGCAATGAAATGAAAAGGATGAAACATAAACGACTTAAGCTTTGAACATTCTGGAGACAAAGATGAGAGAAAAGAAGATGCCAGGGATAAAAGAAGACGTCGGGGACGAAGAGGAAAGAAGGGGCAGAAACGGGAGAGAAAGGCACAATAGAAATTAAACACTCTTTCTTCTGAAAATTTACCACCACTCTCTATTTTCAATGTAAAAAATTTATTACTGCCATCCATTACAGGCTTTACAGCTACACACATACACATTCATATAATTAAATAATTATATGGTGTTATTTAATTGAAAATTTCATATAATGCTTGCTATTATGTTGACCATTAGACTTTATATTAATTCATTTTTTATATAAATTATTATACAAGCATATAATTATTTTTATTATATTTTTATTTAATTATTTTTTCACCGGGCCAACCGAACGGCCGAACCGAACCGACTGTTTGAACCGTGACCTACTGACCTTTCCGGCTCGATACCCGGTTTGACTTTCAAAACATTGAGGGGAATAGAGGTTAGAGCTCAAAGGTCGGGTGACACCAAGCTCTATCGCTAAGCTCCTCTCTTATCTCTTCTAAGTTCATTGTTTTCTTTTTGTTGTTATGTCATCCTACATTTTGTAGCATGGATTTGTTTTATCTTGGGAAGTGCTGCTTCCTTTTTACTAGGAGGTTGTAGGATATCTCCTAAAGACGTTTCCCTTGGGCACGACTCCAACTATACTTTTTATTGTGTTTTCTGTAGGTGTTGCTGCCAACAATGTGAACGGTGTATAGTGCTGACACCAACAATTTTAGGAGATATTGCTTGCTATTTTAAATTTCAAAGTTGTGGTAGGCAGAATATTTTAAATTCCATTGCATATACTTGTTATTGATCTAACATTACTCATACGACTCTCTTGGGTGAGCTACCACTAGCCGAAGGTAATTTCTCACACTCTTCATATAACGATTACCATGATGGTGATGGTTGATATAATAAAAAAGGCATGTATTTTGTAAATTATTAGCTATTGAATTACTTCCTCATAGGATGGATAATCTTTGAAATTATTTACAGCATCCACTCAATTATAGATCTATGGTAGTCAGTTGGTCTTGATGTAATTATTAACCAGATTTCTTTTTTATTGTTACTTACTAAGAGTGCAAACTGCAGAATACTTTTCTGAAAAGATTAGAGTTTTGCTTACCTGCACAATCTGGGTGACTTGGATTTTATGAGACCGCAAGGTATGTGTCTTAAAATCCAAGAATTGTTGCCTAATGAAACTTGATTTGTTTAGTTGCCGTATGGGCACCTTTTATTGGTTTTATTGGCCGAGTTTTATGGCTGGAAAAAAATAAAATTTGCTCGTGAGTTATTTCTACCCGTGGCCGATTTATTTACATTGAAGGCTTCATTACTTTAGTTAATGATTACGTTAAATTGGTTATATTATGTTGTTTTCCATTGGGTTAAGTTTTATTAATAATAAGTACATTAAATTGGTTTTATTACCTCCTTGCTATGAATGTTATCCCTTTTAAAGCATCATTTTTATTGATGTGCAAACGGTAATGTCCCTTAATTGGGTTTATGAGTTTTTAATATTAAATGTATTAATTTGCTATTCCCATGTGACATTATAACTTTGGTTCTGCTCAGGCTTCAAATTTAGCTTTGCAACAATATAATATTATGGAAGTTGTATTGTAAATGTTGTTATCATATGTTAGTTCATACTGGTCAACGCCTTTTCATTTAAGTTGTTTATGGACGGAATGTGTGTGTGTGTGTGTGTGTGAGTTCGGTGGTCCCAATATTGCTTCATATGCCATGATGAATCCAACTGTGGGGTTACATGTATTCGGTGTATGCATTGATTTTTTTTTTGAAAAAATATATATAATTATGGGGATGGTTGGTTTGCATATTGACATGTAAATAATCATATATAGTCTGTGTAGTTGATATTTTTGTGAAACTAGAATGATAATATTGGAGGATATTCTAATTATTTAGAAAGGAAGGGCATATATGGTAGAAGATTCTAATTTAATTAGACTTATTATTGATAATGTGTGAAAATATTTTCATATATAAAATGTGGATATTTGAAAGTGCCTAACATATGTGGTTTTTAGAGTAGCAAACTGTTTCTACCTCCATTTGATAAAGTCAAGTTATAATTTAAAATTAATTATGTGGGGGCTTTATTCTCTATTGTAGAGAGCAAATTTTGTGAATTATTAACTTTTTGTGTTATTTGAAATAAGCATTATGTGAAATTAAAATTAAATCATTTATGTATGGTAGCTAAATGTGATTTTTATAATATGAGGAAATATAATTATCTTGATGTAAGGATATATATATATGTGAATATTTCTTATGATGTTAACACGTTATTTAAAGTGATTTTGTAGCTTATGTGAGGTATGCATAAATTGTTAAAAAAATTTTGTATTAATATTAATATGTCTAATATAGCTTATGCTACATGGTGATCCTTTAGTCGCCTCGGGGTTATCAAGAATAAAACTAAATTAATATAACATAGCGCACAACTCGGGTCGTTTCACTTTGAGGAGCCGATTTTGAAACTAATTTCTAATAAACTAAGTAATTACAAAGCAAAATTGATAAGGGTAAAATATAATTGATTTTCAAAACTATAAATTGAATGCAATTAAAATAGATATTTTTGGGATTTTCAAATAAGGAGGAATGAATATAGGTTAGAAATGTAATAGATGAACATGCTTTTGGAATTGGTTTTCAATGGCTATCCTTGCTTAATTAAAATATTTGGAGAGTTAATACACTAAGTTTTTCATATTCCAAACCTCATTAACCAATAAGTCTAGCATCATAAGAGAGGAACCCCTACCCTTAAAATGCTATTAAGCCTCTTAGTGTAATGAGTTCATCTAAGTTTCCTAAAATATCAAACCTCAATTACCATTGAATCTAATATTTAAACTCATGAACCCATTCATTTAAATATTATTAAAGCCTCTTGGAGAGTGACTATGGATTAAGTAATACATTAGCTTCAACAATGATTCTATTTCAATCAAACCATCTAATAATACCATGTTAAATAGATAGAAATCAATAGAATCGTAGAGAAACATATATATCACCATATATATTGATGAGTAGAAATCCTCATTACAAATTCTAAATCACAAGAATTTAATTCATAGAATAAAACATAACTAAAATCATAATCTCAATATATAAATGAATTCTTAAACCTAAGAAATCAAAAATATAATGAGCTATGGTTAATTTAAGCTCCCACTTAAAGCACATGTGAGCTATAGTCACCTCTAATTTATCTCCAAGAGTACAAAATTGTCTGGTCAGAGTAGCTTCAAGAAATACAGTTACACATTGATTCAAACACCCAGCCATATAAAATCACATATTAAAATCATAAATCAACACTAAATCAATGAAGAATTGGGGCTGGAGAGTAAAAAAATCAGAATGTGCCACTGTCTGGGGGATGAGAGGCTCGCCGGAAATCACAGATGAAGGGCAAGATGGTGACCGGCGCGGTGGAAGAAAGTGACAGCGTAGCTACGGTCACCGGCAACGGTGTTCGGTGAAGAATGAAGGTCCAATGCTCTGCTTCCCGACTCCAGCTCTCTCCTTCTCTTCCGACTCCTCCGCCTCAGCTCTGTGGTTCAGTTTTGTCTTCAGCCTCCTCTCAGAGCTGCCCGACACTCACAGCTCACAGTCGCGGCTCCCAGCTCTGCCCGACTCTTCCTCTCAGCTTCCGCCCTCCACTCGCAGCTCACAGTGGCGGCCACCCTGTTCCTCACGACCAGCTCTTGATTTTGGACGGTAGAGCTCGCTGGCTGTTGTGGGGGTTGATGGTGCCGCCGGCGAGAGAGGAAAGCCAAGGTGATGAAGAGCGTTCAAGCTCCCAGCTCCCTGGGCTGTTCCCTGTCGCGGCATTGTCTGAATTGAGGAAGAAGGGTGCTCAGCGAACTGGGTCGGGTCGGACAAGGCTGTGGAATCGGATCCATTAGTCAAAACTTGCGTTTTGACTGAGGGATTAAAATGAAAAGTCTGAAAGCTTTTATGAGGGACTACACTGTGAATATTGGAAACTTTGTGGGTTTAAATTTAATTTTCAAAACAATTGGGCCCTTTTCCAAAAATTAATCAATTAACATAAATTATAAAATATATAACATTTTTGCCCTTTTCCAACCTTAATTTTATTTAAGCACAGTTAATCACAATTAATCACAAAAGAAACATTTTAAGCTCAATTATCATAACAAAATATCCAAATAAAATATGAAAATATATAATAAAATAGGAATTTGTAAAATATACAACCCTATGATGGAAATGAAATATTTGAGAGGTATTATAATTATTGGTATCATGTATGGTATATTCCCGTTGTATGAGATACATGGATATTAACTGAATTCAGTTTTATTTGAGAAAACCCACTACTAACCAAAATTAAAATATTATGTGAGCCAGAGTTTATCTCTGAAGATAGCTTCAATTGAAGGATAAGTTGTTGAAAACTTCTTAGCAAGTATTTTGGTGTATAACTGACACTTAGTGTCTGATGTGAGTTGTGATTGTCAAATGACAATAACCATTGTGCAAAAAAACAATGGTGTGAGTAAAAATTGTTTGAGATATGATATGAATAAGCTAGCTTAAGAATTGTAAAGTTATCTCAATCAGTTTTGAGGTCAAAAAGTTGACCTGTGCATCCATTAACAAACCCTGGGAGAAAATAAATTAGTGGATGAGAATGGGACTGTTGGAATAGGTCTGGTCCACCCTTGGTGGATCAGGCCCAAAGCCCAATTCAGTTGGGGCTATTATAAAATTATGAAAAAAGTTTGGGTTTGAATAAGGAGTTTTATCCTTTTGATTTGAATTTCAAATCAGTAACTTCCTGTACGTTAAATATGGGAATAATAGATTGTGTGAGTTAGTTTTTTTTTTCAATAAGAGAAAAACTTCCAAAAAACTTCTCTTATGGTTCCTCCCTATCCGTATGGTGAATCTGCCGTATAACGTGATCAGAGTCCGAATCGGTGCTCCGATCTCGTGTGGGTACTCAGTGAGTCATTCGGATTCTAGGTACGCCCGAAATCCTACAGTGGTATCAGAGCTTTTAGGTTTTAATCAGTCCATATTCTGCTATACGTACGTCTGTGTGGGTATACTGTCTTTTTTTTTTTGTTTGTTCATGAATATTTGAAAATCTTCCTACAGAAAGTTCTCAGTAACATATGAATATCTGTATGAGATTGAGTTTCTATTCATATATTTGAACAAAATTGTATATGCATGCGTTCTGCGTCATTTTTTTTCCCTTTCGGTGATTTACGCTGTGGATTCATTTTTTCTATATTCCTTTCTGTATTCCTGTTATGTGTTTAAGATTTGGTTCCATGAGTACAAGTGTATTACAAAAGCCTCATAATACACATCATTATTGGATTGAAAGGAATAAAATGAAGAACCGAAGAAACCAAACGAAAAAAAATGGAATTTCAAATCGGGTCATCATAAAAAGAGTGATTTAGGATTTGAAAATATTCCCATTGCGTAGATCTCGAAAAAACAATGAAAATGGACACCAAGAATGCATAAAACGGACGTCGGAAGGTGAAGTTACGGCGGAGAGAAGGTACCGGGTCGACGGACCCGACCCGCGCCTGAAACCGGGTCCGGGTCGACCCGGCTGGAGGTTGAAGACAACCTCCAGACCCTCTAAACGGCGTCGTTTTGACGCATTAAAAAAAAAACCGAATCGGCGAAGTGGGTCGGGACCCAACCCGATCCAAAACAAAAAAAAAAAAGATTGGGCTGAATCTGGCCCAACCCAAACCAAAAAAAAAAACAAAAGAAAAAGTCAAAGAGGGACTGGGTGGGCGGTTCGGGAAAATGGTCCAACCCGATCCGCCAACCAAAAAAAAAAAAAGGGGATAGAAACGCATGTGGCACGTTTGGCCACGTGGCATACCCGTTTGACACGTGGCAGACATAGGTCGATAGCAGATGGCGCGTGCCACATTCTGGAAACACTGTGGCGGCGCGTGCTATTGCGAGAGTGGGATTCAATGCGTTTTTCGATTTTTTCCATAATTTCCCCTTTCTCCTCCTTCTCGGGGCGCGTGAAGGAGCGTTTGGGCTCCGATTCAGACGTGGTTTGTTTCTAAAAATCCCAAAATTCAAGATCTTCATGTTGATATGTATTTAAAATTTTTTTTGAATATATTTGAATCTGTTTTAGAGGTATTTAGTGCTATCTTGAATGATTTTTTATGAGTTTAAAAATCCTGAAATATTTTTAATAGTTCATATTTATTTTATTTGAGATAAATATGAATTTGGGGAGTTCAAAAAGCACTAAACCACTTTTTGTAGTGGATTTGAGAAGGTGAAAATTATTTGATGTTATCTCTAAATAATGATTCAAGCATAAATTATTTAGAGTAATGTGAGCCTCTAAGTGATAGATGGAAGAGGGCTTTGCTCATTTAAAATTGAGCCTTGAAATATAACCTAGAAGGAGAAGATCCTAAAGAGAGTTTCAAGAGGAAAATGATTCAAACTAAGGTTCATTAGAACCTGAAATTGAATAAGACATGTGACTGAAAGGAAATTCGGAAGATAAACTTAAAAAAAAAACTGAATCTCATGAATCTTAAGAAGGTGAATGTCAAGATTCATATATGAGAAAACGTCACAAAGGTAAAAGTAAGGATTTGATACTAAAAGAGAAAGTATCAAATCATAGTCAAAGGGAATCTCAAAAGGAGAAGCTCCCTAATGCCAGATTCAGGCAAGTGATGAACCTCAGAAGGTAAAGCCCATTTCATGAGTGAAAATGAGTTTTGAGCCCAGTCCAACCACCAACATTAGAAATAATAAAAGACTTAAGAGCAAATATGTAATGTTTCTAGAATTAAACAATTCAAATTACACAAGACATTTGAAACATCTTCTCACTGTGATAGAGAAACTTTGGAAGATGATTAAAACAACATGGGACTTAAAATTCTTCTAGCCTTAGAAAATAGTGGTTATTGTGAACCTTATCAAATTGGGTTTGAGAAATAAATAAAATTCTCCCCTTGAAGATTTGCTTTGCTGAAGATTAAGAGCAAAGAAATGATATTAATATGAAACTAAAGAAAACTATTGAATTGTCTCAAATTCCTTGATAATAAGACATTATCAACATAATAATGCTTTAAGAGACATGAAGAAGTTAATGTCAAACACTCTTTATGAGTGAAAGTTCTTGGAAAATGAGTCTTCTAAGAGAATAATATGCTCTATCTAAGTAGGAGCTAGCATATGCTCTATCAAAGTGGGAGCTTTCGGAAATGAGCCTTCTGAAAGTCATAATTGAGCATTTTATGTGAAGTACTTGTATGAAATTCTTGATAGATGATAATGGCATTGTTGGAATCTGTGTGATGGGAGGTACAAACGTATTCTCTTGATCATAGACCCAATGTTGTTATTACCTTTCTAGTCAAGAATAATATAAGTACATGACATTGTATACTTCAATGTGCTATAAAAAGACATTCTTGGTTCATATCAATTGCGAATAACTTGATGAGTGGAATGATTTAAGTAACTAAGCCAATGAAGGCTGCCAAGAAAGAATGTTAATCAATAAGCTAAATGGGGACAATTGTGATATCTGACATTGAAAGGTTTCATATAAATAAAAGATGTTGAAAAGCCAGTGATTTGGGTCAAATGGCACTAAAACTGAGGATTTACTCAGCAAATAAGAGGTTATGAGACCGACATGGCCGTGATAAGGGAAATTTTATAACATTAATTGCCCTGCGTATGCTATACTTGACAAATGCATGTGCAAATGTGAAAGAAATCCAACAGCAATGCCATGTGAATTGCATTCAAAGATGATCTCTTGAGGTACTTCAATCACCTCTTAAGAGACAATATCTACATGAGATTACCAACTTAATAAGGAACTGAGAGAAGCTGAACACGTATTGTTTAACGAACAAGTTCAGTTTGTTCATCAAGACACTCCTTTCTAGGTGGGAGCTCTTGAAAGTTAAGTATGACCCATAGCAAAAACATTATTACTTTCAATGATGTATTAAAGTACTTGGGGCTTAGAAATGAATGTCTAGAGGTTTGTAAATCCTCTGGACAAACATACCCTATAGGAGAGGCCAAGTCCTCCACACTCTAAACCCAACATTAGGGAAGGGTAAGAGATTCCAGGAAAAAGATAGAAGGACGACCCTAAGTTCAAAGAAGGGTAAGAATTTCTCCTAGCATAAGGCTAACCTAAGTAAGGTTAAATGCTTTTCCTGCTAAAGAAAAGTCCATTTTGTAGAGAATTGTTCCAAATAAGAGGAACGCAAAAAGGACACAAGCTCCATAAATCATGACGATAGGGATTGAAATTCTTTACAGAATGTTCTCTATTGTCACATCCAAGCCAGAAGCTTAGCGTTGGTAGTGACATGAGGATTGAAGTAAAAGGTATAAGCACCTAAAAGTCTACTTTATGTAGTGGAACGACATTAATTCTCTGTGATGTGCTTCATGCACTGGTTCAAATGAGATTGAGTTGTTGTCTCATGCCGTCAAGATTAAGGGTTCAACTGTTTTAAACTTTCATGATTTTGTGGCACGTATATAATTCTGATTCAGTTTTCCTCTCATGAAATTTCTTTAAGTTGAGCATTGTTGGTGAATCTTTATGCTTAGTTGCTTTACCGCCTTTTGTGATTCAAGTATTGACTTGATTATGTGTCATGCTAGACAAGGACATGGGAATTACAACAAAAATTAGCATAATGAGGATTGCTAAGTTTAGTTGCCAATGTGCAGATGTCATTATGATAATCTAGCAAGTAAAGCAACACAAAAAGATTTATGTAAAGGGAAAATGACCGTATTTCCATTGCAATTATTCCACTATGATAAATTTGGTACTGAGTATGAGGGCAAGGCATAGAGCTGAACATTTTATTACTCTAGGTATCACAGAGTTGAGGATTATTCACAAATATGATCATACATATTTAATTCCGAGTAAGTCTGAAGTTTAAGTATTTTGAATTGTAAATTGATATGTTGCAAAATCAATTGAATCAATAGAAGTTTAGAAATCCTATGTATGAACTAATCAAGATTGTGAATGATCAAATAAACTCTGTGATAGAAGAAAGATAGCTAGATAGCTAGTTATCTGATACACTCCACCACCAGATGGAGTTTATAGAAAAGTGCAATGAAGCATTATGAGACATGGTTATGATGGTTCAAGCTAGCCCACCAAATGTGAGTGGGAGAGTATTAAGGTTCACTTTTGGTGGATTAGTACACATATTTGTTTTTATCAAATGTGTGTGGTATTGAACTTAACCATGTGCCCTCTAAAGTGGTCACTTCTACACTCTATGAATTATGGTCAAGTGCGAATTGGATTTGATTTTCCACAGATCATAAGAGTACAAACCATAAGGGTCAATTGCGCATTCCCATTGTGATTGTTCGTGGGAGTTCATAAGAGTAATGTCTTCATTTTTTTTAAGTGAAAAGATGGAATTGTAAGTGAAAAGAACTGAAAGCTACCACATTTATTATGCATTAGTTACCATGTGTCTCTTTACGAGACACATAGACAAGATAGTACAGAACCAGCCAATGATTCTTAATCGTCCTTGTGAGTGGGAGCTTAGAAGGGTCAATAAAGAGACCTAAACAAGAGAAGCAGGAAGCTCCAAATAAGAAGCAGTAATTGAGAAAGGAATTCATGGCTGCTCTAGAAGATAGAGTCATGTTCTATATAAGATTCCTGCAAAGGCAAAATGGAAGAAAGCAATGAAAGTGATGATTCATTGAAAAAGAGTCATGGTTAAGAATTAGAAACTACAAGACTCATTTGATTGCAAAGGGGTGAGCATAAAGACTTTCATCTTACCTGTTGTGCATTTTTAATCAGACTTATTCTGGCAACAATTTAGTGTTAAGATTTAGTAATACATCAAGAGGATGTAAAATCTACACCTTTAAGTGGTGATATGGATGATGAAATCTATTTGCAATGACAATCATATTAGGAGATTCTTGAGCAATTTCTATATGAGTTAATGCAAACCCATAGATACCCCAGTGGTTTCAGTAATGATTTTTGAGTCTTGATTTTGTCCCTGAACTAAATCAACATAGAAAATGGAAAAAGGTTTCCATGCAAACGTTGTTGGTAGTCTTATGTATGCAGTGATGTGTACAAGACTAGATATCTATTTTGTGATAAGACTTGTATGTTGGTACTAGTCTAACCATTGTGAGAGACATGGAATGTCTTCACAGAAGGTCTTAAGATACTTTTTAGGGCGTATAATGATCATGCGCATATTAATGTACTATGTCAGTACATGTGGCTATATGACTGATGATGTTTGGGAAAATATCTATGATTTGAAAATGAGAATTTTAAATATAGTGTTAATGTATTGTAAAAACACTATAGCCATTGCCTACGTAAAAGACCCTAAGTATCATATCAAGACTAAACACGAAGATGTGATTCTTGTTAGAAATGCTATAGCACATAAAGTTATTGTTAAACAACACATTCCTATGCAAAGTCCCCTAACTGAGTAGGTGGCCAAGGAAAAACATGAAGAGCATAATGAGTCCTTTGGCATGCATAGGAAGTGAAGTATAAATACTTCATTATGGTTTTTCATATGTATGCGAAAGTATACAATGTCTAGTATGTCGTACAGGTTGATGAGGTCGGCTTACTCACACAAGCGACCACCTTTGACACTCTGAAGGAGTGTGTGAAGATGAGACATATGTGTTCACCAGTAAAGCAATGAGAGAGCTTATATGGTAGAGAAGAAACACAAAACTAAATGTCGCCTCGACTTAGTAGTGCATTTAGTCGGGATGAGATCTGTAATTATAAATATGGATCGAATCATGGAAACCCACATCCATGATACCTGTAGCCAGACAACAAATTCTTCAGATTGACGTCATGTGAGTAAAGCTGAAGAATTTTGGTTTAAATACTGTGTGTGTCTAAACTTTAGTCTGTACGGTGTTAATAATAAGATTAAAACGACATACACTCTTATAATATAAGAGTAACACCATAGCATGCGATTCATACCGCATGTGCTAGAGAACCGCAAATGGGAAGCAAGTGAAAAGATCCCTGCTTCATTGTTGTGTGAGTCCCGGAAAGGTTTACCCTTTCATGATGTTCTCTGACTTTGACAATATGATGGAGATATGTTTTGACGTCTACTACTTTAGCATTTTTTCCTATGATCATGATCGATACGATCTAAAGGCATTATGTTAAGAAAGCGGTTGATTCATATTCAAATGATATATGGGCGAAAGAAAGATTACTTGGAATATACACACTTATGCTTGTGTCTGAGACCGGTCCCTTATGATGTTACTTGGGTAATTTCATAAGTGTGGATACTATGCATATAAGAAAGGCCAATCTGAGTTTTATCTTGACTCAAGAGGGATTAGATTGGCCATGGAGAAAGTGTATACGGGTTAAAATCTAGGACATCGGAGGCATTATATTAAATACGATCAAGCTGCACTACAGGGTTGTCTTATGTTGGTCTCTGTGAAAGGGATTCCTAATACAAGACAGCCAAATGGAGACGTCATGCCCACGCGGTTATGGCAGAGCACCTAGTATGACAGAAGGATGGAAGAGAAAGAGATATGACCCATAACATTTGATCCACCAAGTGTGAGTGGGAGATGTTGGAATAGGTCTGGTCCACCCTTGGTGGATCAGGCCCAAAGCCCAATTCAGTTGGGGCTATTATAAAATTATGAAAAAGTTTGGGTTTGAATAAGGAGTTTTATCCTTATGATTTGAAATTCAAATCAGTAACTTCCTGTACGTTAAATATGGGAATAATAGATTGTGAGAGTTAGTTTTTTTTTTCAATAAGAGAAAAACTTCCAGAAAACTTCTCTTATGGTTCCTCCCCATCCGTATGGTGAATCTGCCGTATAACGTGATCAGAGTCCGAATTGGTGCTCCGATCTCGTGTGGGTACTCAGTGAGTCATTCGGATTCCAGGTACGCCCGAAATCCTACAGAGACTAAATACAATCCGAAATTAACCGTGATGGCAACCCAACCTCTGTGATTAGCAATCCCATGAAGGAGGTTCAATGGGTAAGAACAAGTCGTTCGTTCGTTCGTTCGGCTAACACTGAAATAAATTATGAGTCCCTTCTTATGACATGAGAATATGCTATTGAATGCATTTTGGTGAGGTTGAGCAAAAACTCTTAATGATTTCATAATCATATGGGATGGTGTGCTCATTAGGTATATTTAATGAAATCACCTATATGAATGAGGAGTGGGGTTGCTCCTATAAGATCATGGCGAAATCTCTAGAGCATTCGTTAAATATTAGTACACGTGTATAGCTGTTTTAATGTACAAAAACACTTTTATAGCAAGAAATGTGGGGGCAAAATCAGACCCTTAATACCTCTAGTATACATATAAGAAGTGTTGGTTTTAAGTTCATAGGACTACCATCATTTCTGTGTTCTAAGTATTATCGGTATAGGTCTGGTTTAGGTTCAAAGGACCATCAGATATAATAATTATATCCATGTGTGTAACTCAGCTGATGGGGCTACGAGCTTCCTTTGACACATGTGGGGGATTGTTATAAATTATGTGTGGAGTGTGTCATAGGAAGAAATCTCATATAACTCAAATTAGGAACGCTCTAGTATACAATTAAATATGAAATTAAATTAGTATAAAAGCTGATAAGAGGAGTCTTCAAACTGACCATTAGAGATTACTGTTAGAGTTTTAATTGATTACTTTTAATGACATTTAAAAGGTATTTTTATATTGAATCGTCATTAACACTTGTTTTGTAGCTGTCATTTTAGTTGTCATTAAACCATTGTAAATGGTCATTATTTTTATTCAATAGTCACATGATTTCTTCTTACAAAAGGCAATGTATGGAGGAAGGTCAGAGGAATAGAGGTTAGAGCACTGAGGTATGTTGACGCCGAGTTCTATCCTTGCGCTCCTCTTTTCTCTCTTCTTATGAGTTACACTTTTTTCTTTCTATTGTTTTGTTACCCTGCTTTTTGCAGGAAGGGTTTATTTTATCCGAGGGAGTGTGCTTCCTAATTTACTAGGGGGTTGTGGAATATTTCCTAAGGGTGGTGCCCTTGGGCATGACTCAAACTATACTTTTATTGTGTTTGTATAGGTGTTGCTACCAACAATGTGTACGGGGGACAATGCTGATCATGCCAATAGTAAATCCATGGACTCAAGGTCAATTTATCTAATGTATAAATTCTCATAAGGGCTCTAACTTCAACTTCTTTCAATGACCTGTAAAATGAATTTTTTTTGTAACTAATAAATATAAGAAGGGAAAATTAAAGAGAAGGACCTAATGGGAATGATATTTAACTGAAAGGACCTTAAAAATATGAGGGATAATTAATATGCAAGTACCTATAATTTCAACAAATTTTTAATTAGGTTCTATAATTTTTTTATCAAGTACTCATACTTTTACTTGTGTTTTATCAAGCCCTTATAGTTTCACATGATTTTTAATTAGGCACCTATACTATTTTTATTATTTATTAAATCAATTATAATATTCTTATATAAATATAAAATATAATATTATGTTTAATATTACTAACTATTATTCTGCAAATACTGATATTCTATAAATAATAAATTATCATGATATTTTTTAGCATTATTTTTTATGAATTATTTTGATATTCTTCATAATTTTAATTAAGCATATGGTTATGTTATTTAATTTCTTAATTCTTATTTTTATTTATTTTTATAATTTTAAAATTTGAATTATGATAAGAAATTATTCTAAAAATAGAATAGATTTATAGGTAATTAATTAAGATTAAGAATTAAGAATTAATTACATTAGTTATTTTTGGAATTATTTATCTATTAATTTAAATTCATTATTAGTAAATTATATTTCAATATTATTCAGTTTTTAAATTTCAATTAAATTAATAAATTAAAATCCAAAACCTCTAAGGACTTATTAAAAATTCAGTGAAACAATAAGGATCTGATAAAAAGAAAAAAAAACAACTAGAAGGACCTGATTAAAAACAAATGAAAGTATAAGGACATGACAAAAAGAAAAAAAAAATATAGGGATATAATTAAAAAGTGATTGAAACTATAAAGACTTGCATATCAATTATCTCAAAATGTAATTATTTAGAAGCAATGTTGTGAAAATCGGACCAGACCGGAGGATCGGACCGGTCCCCGGGAGGGTTTTTGGCTCGTTCAGCATGGTTCAACCATTTCACCATTTGGACCGTTTCAGACCGCTTTAGACTGGCTGTTCGCCAAGAACCGGGGTTGAACAGGGAACCGGAGTGGTTGAACCAGGAACCGTTTATTGGTATTATTAACATGTTATTGTGTTATTTTTAATGATTTCAACGTATTAGAACTTATGATTTAGGAAAGATGATATATATAAGCTTTTGTATGTGTTTATTTTTAAGTAATATCAAAATTTCATATTTTTTTATATTTATATAATTATATATACGTATAATATTATTTTCATTTAATTATCATTTATCGATCCGACCGGTCCGACCATGTGACCCATGACCCGATAGCCTCTTCGGTTTGACGTCCGGTCTGGCTTTTATAACATTGTTTAGAAGGATCAAATAAAAAGATAAATTGGAAAAATTCTAAATTACCCTTACCTAAACCCCTATATTCTTTCACCGCATCTTATAGTTTTCCATTATTTCATGAAATAATAAAAATTTCTTCAAAATAATTCAAAAGAATTTGAATTTTAAATTCAAAAAATTAATTGTAAATAATTAAATTAGCAAATAAAATTAATTAATTAATTACATAATCTCATTTTTAATCAATAAAATCTTTTTCTTTTAGGCTGTTTGAATAATGAATCTATTAAAATTATAAAGTTGGGATGTATTTTTGTTTATTTATTTCATAATCTTATTTTCTTATTTTATATAGGATTTCATACTCTTATTTAAGTTTTTGTATGCTATTTCACATTCTTATGTTATTTCATATCATTATAATCCCAATCGTTAAGCACAAACTAAATCTCTTTGTTAATAGAATTTCAACTTTTAAAAAATTCCTATAATAATTAATAATTTATAAATTATCCATAACTTAATAGTTCCTTCCAAATAATTACATTTTTTTAAGGTGCTTTCAACTAATTATTATTCCCACTAGGTCCTTCTCCCTAATTTTTCCCATATAAGAAGGTATTCCTTACCATTAGTTTCTCCAGGCTTTTTGCCCCTTATAAAATGAAATAACCATTCAAGAGGAAAACGGCTAGGGTTAGAATCAAGTTCAACCGCATATTGAATAACCTACACATTTTAGTCCTCTCTCTGTCTCTCTATATATATATATATTATGAAATATACAAGTTCCATTTAAATTTAAACAATAATCCCTAGTTTAAAATGATTTCTCAATAAACAATGATTTCCCGCCACTTTAATGCACTTGCACAAAGTTGAGCAGTTTTCTTTAGACAGGCTAGAAGCCAATAGTTGGGTTTAACCATGATTATTCCTCACCTGAGAGTGATTAACAACTAACCCTAACTCTAAGAATTTTAGAAGGACTTCACTCTCTAGAGAGTGACTCACATTAATCTCTCTCTTAACATGGTGTGATCTAACTATCCTACACACTTTTAACTTTGGACTATGACCCTTTATATAGAACTTTAATGTCATCTAGTAACTAGGTAATTAACACTAATCATTCTAACTGATTCAATATTGCAACAATTTTAAATGTTTTAATTTTAGTTTTCAACAAATATTTAAAGTCATCCATTACTTAATCACCGCATATAGATTTGATTAAAATTGAGGGCTACTCTCCATTTGGTTGCTGGAATCTAACATAGAAAGATAGTCATCAAGGTTGTCAAACTTATGAGTCTAACCAAATTTATAAGAGTTTACTTTTATCAATAAATAGTTATTAATAGTGTATAATTAAATAATTAAAAATGTAAAAAAGACAAAAAATTGATTTAAATATATTTTAAATTCAAATAATTGAAATTAAATCCATCAACATTCATAATTTAATATAATCAACAAAGAATTTTTATAAAATTTATATATAAAGCCACTGGCATTATCCAATCAAAAAAGTTATCACGAGTTTAAGAGCAGGTTGACACGATTTTTGTAAGATAGAAACATAAAAATGGTAAACTTGATATGTGAACTTGCAAGTTTGACTGAGATTATAACCATCATGAGTTTAAAAGTGACTCAACACGATCTTATAAGGTAGAAATATAAAAATTGTAAACTTAAAGAGTCAACTCGCGAGTTTGACTACAATGATATTCATTAGACTAAATTAAAATTCATGGGTTGTGGTATTCACACACTACAAAAAAATGTGATTTAGTAGCGGTTAAAAATGGATATTAGTAGCGATTTTAACCGCTACAAACAACATTGGTAGCGGTTAGGAAAACCGCTAATAAATCGTATGTTGCAAGCGGTTTTGTAGTGGTTATACAAAACCGCTACTCAAGGAACATAACCCCTACATACTTTGTAGCGGTTACAAAAAACCGCTACAACATCTTCATGAACAAAATTTTTTTTTCAGAGATAGTTGTAGCGGTTATAAAACCGCTACAAATATAAAAAATTAAAATTTTGAAGGCGGGAAAAGAAAAATGACATTTTTCAATTTCGTAACGGTTAAGAAACCGCTACTAATTTTGAATTTTTATGAAATTTGTAGCGGTTATAAAACCGCTACTAATTTCATGAAATTCAAAGTTTGTGCCAACAAATTTAATTTGAGTTTAAAAAGGCGCGTTTGTTAGTAGCGGTTTAATAACCGCTACAAATATTTAATTTTTCTAAAAAATATACAATCATTTGTTTCTGTTCTTTTAATATTAAATTAATTAGTTTCTTTTTTTATTAGTTTATCTAATTTAATTAGCTTATTAATACATTAAAAGGATAAATTTAATTTAATTGGATTAGTATAAAAATTACATTAATAATATTATTAAGGATACGTAGGTAATAAGGAATTATTATGTTGCCTAATATAATGTAATTGTGTATGAAAAATAGATGAAAATGAGATACAGTTCTAATATATCTGAAAAAAAAATGGTGAGAATAAATTTTATATAAAGGAAAGAAGTATTGTAAAAAAATAAAAAAAACTTGTTACCATATGTGATCGTATTATTCAGCTCCTCTACTCATACAAAAGAAGTTGTAAATGAGAGAAAATGAAAGAAATGTAAGGTGAAAAGAAATTGGAGAGTGTTTGAAATGAGTTGTGGTAAGGGTATTTATAGGGATCCACATACTATTTTTAACGGTTAATGTGTCGATTTTGTAGCGATTTTTATTTAGTAGCAGTTATTGTTACTTTTGTAGCAGTTTGAGAACCGCTACAAATATTATTTTATTTTATTTTTAAATTTTGTTTTTTAAAATTTTTTTTCCAGTTTTTTTAAAGAGAAAAGCATAATTTGAATTTGATCACTCATCGTCACCATCCCTACAGAAATTATGTAGAAAAATTATTGTTATGGATGTTTTATTAAATTTAAAAAATTTAATTTAAATGGCGTGGACTTAAAAAAACTCACCACAGTAGAGGTAAATTATCATTGCCTTCAGGGAAGTAGTTTTCAAAATCGGCTGGCTGAAATGGCTCACTCTCGTAGGCGATGTTATCGCCTTCACCCATGTCGTAAAGGTCTCATGGCTTTAGATGAACGACCATGTGTCAATCCCTGTGTCTCTCGTCCTCGACATAATAAACCTGATGTGCCTCTGAAGCTAGAATATACGGCTCATCATCTTGAGAAATACCAGTATGAATCGGCTGTGAGAAATTGACTGATGTGATCCCTAAGTCATCAGTTGTTAGTCCCCGAGAAGTAGTGGTATTTCCCCACAAACACTTGAACGATGTCACAGTGAAACGGCCTTGATAATTAAGTTCGACCACATCAAGAAGCTTGTCATAGTAAGGGACAGCTCCGAACTGTATGTTGGCGTCACTGCTGCTCGCATAACTCCTTGTCCCAAATGTGCCATAAACACCCGAATTCTAAGTTTGTAATCCTTGATCCTGTGAAACCGTGCAAAACTTAAAACCATTGACATTGTATGCTGTAAACCTTTTCGCATGATCAAGAGGGCCGATTGCGAGAGCTCTGAAATCTGGTGAGTATGGGTTGTGGTCATTTAGTATTTTGCGAGCAAACCAGCTCGGGAATTCTCTGTGGACCCTCCTATCAACTTCCAAGGATGTTTGTGTACAGATCCTGAGTTGACGCTTCACATGACTTTTAAATTCCTTGCAATTAATAATGGAAAGACGATAGTAAAATGAAAGTGAGAAATGTTACGAAAGATATAGATCAAATAACATGTGAGTGTACAATTCTTACCGTATGAAAGGTTCAACTTGAGTGTAATTAATTAAGACATGTCTATGTGCTTGCAACTTCTCAGTTGCCATTAGTTTGAAGTTCTCA
The DNA here is from genome assembly GCA_963855925.1 of Inga laurina. NCBI lineage: Eukaryota > Viridiplantae > Streptophyta > Magnoliopsida > Fabales > Fabaceae > Inga > Inga laurina. Next base: position 70,122,177 of record OY979701.1, on the reverse strand, counting down.
ATTGCTCCAATTGATTTACCAACACGAGGGATGAATTCTCCTGATGTCGGTGCAGGATCAAGACAATCGTCAACACGAGGTGGGTGGTTGAAAGCCGTCTCAAGATCATCAAAGTACCTTGAGTAAAAATATAGCACCTCATCCCCTATATAGGCTTCAGCTTAGAACCTTCTGGCCACGCCTTATTCCTTACGTAAGATTTTAATTTCCCAAGGAAACTACGAAGTACAGATGAGAAAATTGATATAAAATGCTGAAAATGACGACTAGTAAACATTAAATACAGAGAATAAAGCACATATTTAAAATAAGTACCTCTCAATCGGATACATCCAACGATATTGTACTGGTCCAGCGAGCTTTATTTCATGAACGAGGTGGATTGTAAGGTGAACCATCATAGTAAAAGAGGACGGAGGAAAGATCATCTCCAAATGACAAAGCGTAAGAATAATTTTGGACTGCAGCTGATCGAGCTCCTCAACGATCAAAACCTTAGAACACAACTTCCGAAAGAAAGAACAAAGTTCCACCAAAATGATGGAAACATCAGGAGGAAGTGTATTCTTTATAGCCAGAGGGAGTAACTGCTGCATAAGCACATGTGAGTCATGACTCTTCAGGCCAGCAACCTTTCGAGCCTGCAAGTCAACACATCGAGAAATGTTGCTTGAATACCCATCAGGAACTTTTAATTTCTTCAACGTCGCGAGGAAGACTTCCTTGTTATGTTTTGTGAGGGTAAACTTTGCCAGTTGAAATCTGTCATGCTCATCTGGCCAAGCATCTTCACGAACTCCCATGTGGCGTAAATCTTTCCTCTCTTGAAGGTGATCTTTTGTCTTACCGGGTTCGTTAAGCAGCGTATACAGCACATTGTCGCAAACATTATTTTCAATGTGCATTACATCAAGACTGTGGTGAAGTAAATTAGATCTCCAATATGGAAGAGTGAATAAAATACTTATCTTCTTCCACTATTGAGGCGCCAAAGTCCTGCGCGTCTTTTGGCGAGTTTGTGCTGAATCGTCACTTTTTCCAAACTCAAAGTCAACATGCTCAAGCTACTGTAACAAAAACTTGTTCGCTACCGCAAGTGCACGGATCACGTCAAGTAATAAAGTGATAAGTAAGATCGTTCCCTCGAGGATTTGAGTAACAAATTAGTTAAGCAATAGTCTTAGTGAGTTTGATTAAGTTGAGCCAAAACAAAGTGTTGAGTGTGGAAAAAGAAATTTCAAAAGAAAATTTGATTAAGACTAAAAATTACTGAACAATAATCTATTTCTTATGAATTCAATCAATTTTAATAAACCTAGGATTGTTTATCCCCTTGTATTTCATAAACTTCATTTCCTTCCTCTATAAGAATACTTTTATGGGCTATATATATGTCAGTCTAAGATTCACTAGTAATTGATTAAGCTCTCTCAAGTCATAACCAAATTTATATCCTCCATTAACATACACAATCTCTTGCCATAGTTAAGGGAAAATAATCATTAAATAGCCACCTTAATTTTGACAATGCTAGGTTAATAACTATATCTCTATGTTATTAACAAACCATCCATTTAATTCTTAAACTTCAAGTCTAGTATAACTCTACCCAAGTTCTACAATTAAATTAACTCTCTGAAGCTTAATCTAATTGAACAAATTATCCATTGTGCTGGCCAGTCACGAATATAAGCAAAAACAGGGGAGAATGCACAGACCAAGCTCCAAGGATGTTTGCAGCCGCCTCCTAGGTCTTTCCAAATTGGGGATCCCTTCTTCAACCTCTGAGTTTCTCTTTTATAGTGTCGCAAATGACAGAACGCACAGCATCATTTGCGGGGGTTGGTCGCGGCCAGCCACTCTGTAGGCCGTGGCCAGTGAGTATCTGTTCATCTTTGGGCCGCGGCCCATGAGTGATTGGCCGCGGCCAGTGAGCTTTTGACCTCCTCTTGGCCGTGGCCCATGGATGCTTGGCCGCGGCCCATAAGTAGGTTGGCCACGGCTAGGCACCTTCCAAAGTTCATCTCCTTCTCTTTTCTGCTCTGTTCTCCTCCTTGCTTGCCTTTCCGTGGCATGGTTTATGGCTTCAACTTCCTTCACCTCCTTCTTATTGCATTTGGCTTTCTCTGGACCAGCTATGACTGAATCTGTATCATTTCACACAAAGAACTCACAAACACAGTTAACAGTCATAGCAGTTAGTGAATAATGTCCTCCACATTTGTATTCCGCTGTGCCCAGCATGAGAAAAACACATTTCATCAACTTTAACACTCTCGAACGCCCACTAATATACCCAAAGTGAGGTAAAAACAAGATGAAATGTGCAATTCTAACAAGAATTTCATGAGGTTAACACACCCCAAAACTTGAACTTTTGCTCGTCCTCGAGTTAACTCAGTCAATTGTCATAAGTAAGATTAAGTTAATCCCAAATATAGTGCTCATGCATGACTCTCTCTTTTCTTAAGCTACTCATGACACCAAATATACATGCATGCCTGATTCATTGTTTAAAAATGAATTCCCCACAATTTTCAACTGAGTGTATGTTCGACAAGAGTTGAATAACAATCGTCTTACATTTATCAAGATCAGAGACAACACTTCAACATGTATGATTCGGCCTCAATATATAGACTTAATCCTTTGCATTCTCTTTTCTTTTACTTATAACTCAATCCACACACCTTTAGTGCCAATGGAACTTTAGGGTTGCATGGAATTGTTCATTGTCATCGCTTGAAGCTAACACAAAGTTCAGTATGAGGCAATGTAAAGGAATTAGACTAAAGCTCAATCAATAAAAGTTATGTGCACAAGAGAACACTCACGGATTTATGTGTTTAGCTCTCACAAATAAAGGTAATTTCGCTCAGTGCCACTTATAGTAAGTCCTGCCATAGGCTTGTAGAAACTCTACTCTCTCTACCACTTATACACCTAGATTTATGAATCAAGGGGGCTTTTTAATAGGGTTGTAATGTTGGAAATAATCTGATGGGAAGAACTAATGGAACAAGTACTATGCATGCATAAGCGTATATAATGACATCTCTTTCTTTCTTTCTTTCTTTTTGAAATCAACATATATATTGATTCTCTTTTACCCATTCCTTCTTCTCTTTTGTAAATTGCATAACTAAGCCCTTATTGAAACAAAGAGTAAATCAAATGCTATTTCATTGCTTTTTTAAGTGTCATTCAAAAGAAGAACAGAAGCATGCATAACTTGTTAAATGTTAGATTTTTGAAAAAGTGAATGGCTCAAAGAGGATCATCAATGGGTGAGTGTGAAAGGTTTGTGTTTAGGTCAATGGGTTCAGAAATGAATGCCCCTATCATTTTCATTAATCCACATGCATATGTGATTTTGAAAAAGAATTTAAACAAGTTCTAGAGGTATGCTAGCATAAATGGCACAAACACACTAATGAATGAAACTCAGGCTCGAAATCCTTCCAACAGAGGTTTTCTTCTCTCGTGCACAGTCCCCAAGATTAATTCAGAGTTAGCCTAATCCAAATACATTAACTTAACTGATCCATATGCTAACTCTATGCTCCATAACCAGCCAATTCCTTACAATTCACCCAAGAACATAAGCAGTTCCATAAAAATTTAACTCAAAGATAATGTCAATCATGGTCTCAACGTGTGTGAAATGATAATCTCTTCCAAGAAATTCAAATACAAATTCAAAAGACTTTCAATGAAAATAGTTCATACATGTCAATTAGCTATAAAATCCCCTGACAAAGCATTCGAATTATTCTCAACCCTCGTGCACAGTGTTTAGTCAGGTAAGTATTAAGAATTAGCTTTTAAAATGAGAACCAAGCATACATGAATATCCAGTCTTGTTTTCCTAGAAAGTCTGCAAATCAACCTATTTCATATATGATTACTCAAATGTAACTCGATTTTGACCCAAGGACAAGGCACAAAATAGATTTAAAAACATGCATGTGAATATTCCAGTACCCCCAAACTTGAGTGAGACAGTGTCCCCACTGTCACAGGGCACAACGTGTGACACATAGTACCTGCAATGAAAGAGAACATACAACAATCCACATATAGAACATTGACAGGTACATCAAAAGGCACAATATCCAGTGAAATCCAATATCAGTCATTAATGAAAGAAATCGTAGCCATGATACTGAAGCAAAGTATGAACAATATCCAAAGGAAATAGAAAACAACAGTAAAAAGCTCAACAATAGCTAACTGAGCACTAATCCTCACTATCATCATCATCACTGGCAGCTGCATCGGCGCCATCACCATCATCATCATCATCCCCGCCATCTGCACCAGCGTCCTTGCCATCATCACCATCATCGGCTTGAGCCGCAGCAGGTATGTGGACAGCAAATAACTCCTCTAACCGGGTCAGGCAAACACCATGGTCTTACAGATATGTGAGGCATTAGGCGGCTGTAGCCTTAGTGCGCTGGATGGTCGCGAAGATCACATCCAACGTGACAGCAGACTGGGAAGAGGAAGGGGCACCAGATGGTTCACCCTGCTCTAGGGGAAATGGAAGGTCATGAGGAGGATGAGAGGGTCCTCCTTGCTGAAAGATAAGGTCGTTCGCTGTACGTTGGGAGGCTGGGACTTGCTCATCCGGTTTCGGCTTGATGCTCAAGTAGTTGAACTTCTTAATAGGCTTGAAAAGAACATCAATAGCCACAGCAGCAACACCCACAGATGAGCAGAAGGAGGAAATAAGGTGCGGCAACATCAAACCCACCGAATGATCTCGTGTATGGTCGCGAAGAGTTTGATAAATCAATGCGCCAAGATTAACAGGCTCCTTCTTCATAAGAAGGTAAATCAAGAGAGGCTGGTTTCTAGTAAGGCGATTCCTATTTGACGAAGGCCAAAAGTAGTCCTTGCCAAAATGCAACCACACCCGAGCCTCAACTAATAACTGAGCACGGGGTAAATGTTTCTGAGCCCCTTCGCGACTCTGCCACGCCACCATGTGGTTGTACACTAGCAACTCCAAAATTTCATCCTCAGGGATGTTATCGTCATTGTCCAATAGCTGCTTGTATTTGCAATCATCAACAGCAGGGAGTGCTACAAATTGCCGAAAGCTATCCAGCATAAAGTTATCGTCGACTCCACGAAGAGGAAACCGCCAAATAGGTCTCACACTGGCAGTGGAGTAAAATTCCTGGACAATTTGCAAATTCCCGTCAACCTTAGGCTCCATGAGCCTCTGCAAGCGGTAGGTACGGGTGGCTAGATCATAAAACTAATACGAGACGTTGAACGAGAATTCCCACTCGTGCAGCAATGGTTGGGTAATGATCTTGGCTTTGGCTCAATGACGGCCCTGGGACCCATGCGGTCAGCAACACGCTTGGCAGGCATTGCATTTGGAGCAATAGCAATACGAAACCCAAAACAGATGAAGAAACAAACCAAGACTCAATACCGACACCAGAGGTAAACAGGACACAGAGAACCTCCCCCCAAACTTATAACCCAACCAAGACCACATTACGCAGCGCAATGTCAATAGACATAGGCAATTATATGAAACATTCAAATTAGCCATCAGTAGCTAGTAAAATCATGTTCACATACATCAAGAGTGTCAAAGAGTACTGGCCATCAGTAGCCAACACCAAACATCAGCTATTTAGTGTCATGTAGCAGCATTCACATTTATATGCCAAATTTCAAAATATACCAAGACAAAACAGGCACCAAGAATATGCACACTAAGTACAAGCTAGCAGCAGATCAATCATAGGCTAACTGGAGCTCAAACAAAATAGAGAAGCATTAGTCATGAAGTATATAATGTCCGAAACACATACAAAACAAGACTCAACACAGGGAAATCAAATAAAAAGAAAGAACTTGACCAAAGCTATCCTAAAACAAAGGAAAAATACCCCCAAACTTAAATTCTAACTAATCCAAAACTATCCACTGGGATTCCAAGATTAATCCTATTCCTCGCTGCCTTTTAGCATTACCAATGATCTTAGATTAGCGTTCAAAATCAATTTAACAATGTTGTTGCTAGTGGAAGATGTTTGCGCAACTGATTCAATCAAATGAAGTGTTGAAATTCTCAAATCTTGAGCAAAAAAAATCAAGAGCAAGCTTTGTAAAACAACAAAAGAGGGCCTTCACACATCAGTATGTAAAGGGATTTTTGAACTGTTACCATTATTAAGCATATTCTGTCAAAGAATTCAAGAATTTCATAACTTTGTTCTATTGAGTCAAGCACAGAATAGAATGCATGTAGTTAATCCAGTTTGAAACCAGTTGAAAATTCAAAACAAGCTCTGTGCATCTATTTCAAGACCTATCTAACACTAGCAATAATCAACAATTGCCATTATCTCTTATTAAAAGCAGTAGGTAGTACAATCCTAACAACCAATTCATGCAAGCTAATTAAAGGCCTTGTAGCAGCAATTTCAGTTAGACAAAGTGTCCTTTTGCAATCATGAAAGGGCAAACATTCAATTCTAAAAACAGGGCAACGGCTCATGAGTGCAATTCAAAGCTAATTGAAGGCACCAATTCCTGTCAAAAGGACAGAGGAACTCTAAAATCATGTACATTGCCCTTAAAACCAGCCATTACGACAGATTAGCTATTTCCCATGTCTAAATCCCCCATGTAAATTTGAACTAACCTACCCTCAATGTGAGTAAAAGAGCAAGAGCGGGACCTTTTTACCTCAGATGGTGAGAGAATTGATGGATTAGTGGAGGAATCAAAGGGAAGAGGCACTTGTTCGGTGCCCTATGTGGCTCTTCCACAACAGAGAAGCATAGACGACACACACATCGTGGGGAAGACAGCAAAATGAGGGAGTGGAGGGGAAAAAACAAGGAGGGGATGAAGGAGAAACAAGAGATTTAGGGTAAAATGTGGAGGAGAAGGTTAGGGGGGTTGGGTCGACTCTGGGAGAGGAGGAAAGGAGGGGGCGGCTGGGAAACAAGAGAATAAGGAAAGGAAAACGCTGAACAGGGTTTTTAAAAACCCTTCTGTCACGTTTGGGCCGCGGCCCACCATATGTTGCCCGCGTGTCAAAACCCTCTGAGCACACTCTAGAACCTTTGGCCACGACCAACCATTGCTTGGCCGCGGCCCAAAACCTTCTGGAGTTGGTTGGCCGCAGCCCACTCATTGCTAGCCGCAGCCCAAAACCTTCTATGATTTGGTTGGCCGCAGCCAACCAATTACTGGCCACGGCCCAAGACCTTTTGTGCTCTTTTGGGCCGCGGCCCACATCTTCTTGGCCGCGGCCAGGGTGCAATTTCCAGCCTTATCAACTATCAGTGACAGCACACAGCATACAAAACCATTGAATACTCAATATAGCATACCAGAACTTGAATCATTTGTGCCACACTTTCACATTGACTCTCACACAATCAACACCCATTGTCCCCATATTTCCTATGATCAAGATGCCTTTCTAATACAGAATTTTCTAGGTGCAATCAGCAGTTTGACAGAATGAAGCCAAATACAATGCACATTGCCTCTCTAACATCTATTATGTTAGATCTCATGTTTTGATGATAACAAAAGAATGGTTTGAAAAGGAAATGTTTAATAATCAAGCTTGAACTAAGTAATGACAGGAATAAGCTTTACTTGAGGTAAGCATGGAAGTAATGAAGAGAGGCCAAGAGATTAAGCTGAGAAACCTGATCAGAAGCAAGTTTTCTAAGGCATTACTCGAGGCGGTACTCGAGTAATGAGACAAAACTTGAAGTAATCAAAGACAACTTCCAGTAACCAGGCAACGTTACTCGAGGAGCTACTCGAGTAATAGTGTAAATGTTTTCAGGATGCCATTGATACTCGAGGAGCTACTCGAGTAACCCTGTTTCTAAAAATATGCAGCTCTTGGCATTTAGTACTACTGCAACATTACTCGAGGAGTTACTCGAGTAATCATGTGAAAAACTTCCAGTTGCCTTCAGGTTGCCAACGATACTCGAGGCGCTACTCGAGTAACTCTGTTTCTGAAAAGATGGAGCTCTCGGCACTTTGTACCACTGCAACATTACTCGAGTAGCTACTCGAGTAACGCATAAAGGTAAGTGAAAAACTTCAAGGTGGTACCCGATTAACTTGATATTTCTTTATTTCATGTTCCTCGAGTCCTTACTCCAGTATGCATATATTTAAGTTGATTCCTCGAGTAAGTACCCGAGTATGCAAAATGTTTTCAAGATAAACTTCAAGTCAGTACCCGGGTAAGTCATTGACAAAAAGCACAGTTACTCGAGGTGGTACCCGAGTAACCTATGGAACAATGAGTGCATTACTCAAGTACGTACTCGAGTAATGAGGTAAGTGCTCTCGGCATTGAAATCCTGCAACATTACCCGAGTAGAGCATCGAGTAACCAAAATTTTATTTCAAGTTTTACTCGAGTTGGTACCCGAGTAACTCATAAAGTTGTGAGTGCATTACTCGAGTAGGTACCCGAGTAAACATGTATTTCCAAAGGTTTGAAAATTGGTTATTCCAGGCACTACCCGAGTAATCTTATGTTTATTCATTAACCTGCAATTGATCAAAGATTTCCCGAGGTTACTCGAGTAGGTACTCGAGTAACATTCAAGCAATACTCGAGGAGGTACTCGAGTAAGCTTACCCAGAAATTTTGAAATCATTCAAACGTTCATAGATTTGTTTCCTATATGATTAATCTTTCATTGTATTAGTATTCTTAGTCTATTTACAGATAAACAATGAAGAAAACACTTCAAGAGATTGAAGTCAAAAGAAACGTTCAAATGCCAACCACCGCCAACCGATATTTTTCAAAAACTTGAAAAGTCAACAGTAGCTACGCACTCTCCAACAGACGAAAGAAAATGTTCCAACAGTCATCACCAACATATCTATATATATGGGAACATCCAAACAGAGGAAAAATAACAAGCACACACACAAACATATTATCAAGTTTATTGCTCTATTTTCACGTTGAAATTATATTTCTATGCTTCAGTGATTCATATTCACTCTGTAAGAGAGATATTTCATTCAAACTCAATATTTGTTATTGAGGTAACTTAAGGTTGTGGAACCTTGAGTTGGGATTGAATTGCAACTTGTAAGGGGGAGCGAGTGTCCAGGTATAGGAACTTGCTTGTACTGAGGTGCCAAGAACCCACTGAATCTTGGAAGTTATAGTGAAACTCTTAGAGAAGATCTGAGGACTGGACGTAGGTCAAAGTGGTTGTGACCGAACCAGTATAACTCCCGGTGCACACTTCGGTGATATTTCTCCTTACTCATTACTGTTTTTAATTCCTCTGCTAAAGTTTTATATTTCCGACGAAATTTTAGTATCACCCAATTCACCCCCCCTCTTGGGTGAAACGCTTGTTCTAACATTTGGTATCAGAGCGTAGGTCTTCTTGTTAAGGTATAACAACCTAAGAAGGATCCAATGGCAAGCATGGGTGAAGGAATTCTTCCCGACGGAGCATCCATCACTAGACCTCCTGGTTTCAGTGGAGAACACTTTTCATTTTGGAAAGCAAAATTCAGAGTGTTCGTGATGGCTACCGAATATGGGCTATGGGATGTAATTGAGAGTGGAAATTATCAACCTACAAAGATTGTAGATTCTCAGAAAATTCCAAAGACACCAGCGGAATATGATGAGAATGACAAGAAACTTATCACTCTCAACAGCAAGGCAATTCTGATGTTACAAAGTGCCTTAAGCCAAAGTGAATACTTCAGAATCTGCACACTTCCAACAGCAAAGGAAATGTGGGAAGCTCTGGAAATAGCTTATGAAGGAACTTCGGGAATAAAGGAGAATCGCATCAACACCTTGGTCACTGAATTTGATCTACTTCGAATGAAATCAGGTGAATCAATTTCTGAATTTGAACTTAGATATACTCATCTTGTTAATCAACTTGCAGCACTTGGGAAATCTTATGATCAACATACCCAAGTACGAAAGATTTTGAATATTCTTTCTAAAGAGTGGGAGGCCAAAGTCACTGCGATAGAAGAAGCAAAAGGAGAATCAATGAGATCAGTTGCTTCTCTATTTGGAAGTCTTTCTGAATATGAAAGCAAACTAAAGTTCAAACGGGAACTAGATGACATTGGTGACAAGAAAAAGAAAGGTCTAGCACTAAAAGCAAAAGAAGAAAATCAAGATGAGAATGAAGAGTTCGACGATGACGAAATGGGTCTAATCATAAAACGATTCAGAAAGTTCTACAAGAAAGGACAAGGATTCAAACACTTTCAAAAAGGTGGAACTAGCAACAAAGATCACATCATTCGCTACGAATGTGGAAAACCAGGACATATCAAATCAGAATGTCCAGAACTGAATCAAAAGAGCAAAGAAAAGAGAAAAGGCAAATTCTTCAACAAAAAGAAGGCCTTCGTATCTGCTATATGGGGTGATAGCTCTTCTGACGAAGAAAGTGATGAGGAAGAAGTAGCTAACATATGCCTCGTTGCTCAAGAAGAAACAGAAAGAGAGGTAAATGATTCTGAACCTACCTATGATGAATTACTTTCCGAATATAATGCTTTGCATTCTGAATTCATCAAAGTAGTTAAAGAATTGATTGTTTACAAAAAGAAAAACAAAGCTCTTGAAACTGAACTTAAAGAAAAGAATTGTGAAAATTGTTCATCTCTGAAAAAGAAAAACATTGATCTTACAAAAACTCTTGAAAAATTTACACAAGGTAGTGAGATGCTAAATGTTATTTTAAAAGCTCAACGATTTGTAAATGATCGATCTGGAATTGGATACGATCCAAAGTCAGATAAAAGGAAAGGTAGAAAGAAAGCAGGGGGTAAGTCATATTTGAATTATTTCCAGCATTCTGTGCATACATCAAATCCTTTTGCATTTTGTAACTACTGTAATAGAAAAGGCCATTATACTTCTTCATACATTCATAAGAAGAAAGGAACGATAGGAACCTACAAATGGGTACCTAAAGGTTCATATATCCAGAAAATTATTTGTACTAATCCAAAAGGACCCAAAAAGATGTGGGTACCTAAGACCTAGTCATTCGATTGCAGGAATGTCTCAAAGCATCCAAAAATAACAAGTGGTACATTGATAGTGGATGCTCTAGACATATGACCGGTGATTTCGAAAGTTTTATCAAATTGCAACCTAAAGAAGGTGGAGAGGTAAAATTTGGAGGAAATCAAACCGGAAGAATAGTAGGAATTGGTGAAATCAAAAATGACAAAGGAATACAAGTCAAAGATGTATATTATGTTGAAGGCTTGTGTCATAATTTGCTGAGCGTAAGCCAAAGTGCAGATAAAGACAACTGGGTAATATTTGACTCAGAAGAATGCTTAATTATCAACAAGAATGACTTACAACTTGATAAGAAGAATATCAAGGCTAAGCTCAGAGCAAAAAGGGAAGGTAACTGCTATACTCTAGATATTAGTAGAAATGAATCTGAAAATTGTTTCCTGAGTAATACTGATGAAAGTTGGTTATGGCATAAGAGATTGGCTCATGTTAATATGCATCAATTAGGCAAACTACTCAAAAAGGATTTAGTTCTTGGATTGCCCAAAGTGACTTTCAAAAATGATTTGATTTGTGATGCATGTCAAAAGGGTAAACAAACTAAATCATCTTTTAAATTGAAAAATGAGATTTCGACAAATAGACCACTACAACTATTGCATATGGATTTAGTTGGTCCAGCAAGAGTAAAGAGTCTTGGTGGCAACTTATATTCATTGGTCATTGTTGATGATTTCTCTAGATTTACATGGGTTATCTTTCTATCATCAAAAGATGAAACTTTTGAAGAATTTATTGTTTTTGCTAAGAAAGTGCAAAATGAGAAAGGTATGTCCATTACAGGTATTAGGACCGACCATGGCGGAGAATTTGAAAATCAAGCATTTAAAGAGTATTGTGACACTAATGGGATTGATCACAATTTCTCTGCTCCAAGAACGCCTCAACAAAATGGAGTTGTAGAACGCAAGAATAGAGTACTTACAGAAATGGCTAGAGCAATGTTGAATGAAAAGAACGTGTCTCAAGTATTTTGGGCTGATGCCATGTGTACAGCATGCTACATTTCAAATAGAGCCTATATCAGAACAAAACTTGGTAAGACACCATACGAGTTGTACAAAGGAAGAAAGCCAAACATTGCTCATCTACACATCTTCGGCTGTAAGTGTTTCATTCATAATAATGGTAAAGATAACTTAGGAAAATTTGATTCTAAAACTGATGAAGGAATTTTCCTAGGATACTCTAACCGAAGTAAAGCATATAGAGTTTTCAATAAACGAACATGTGTTGTTGAAGAATCAATTCATATTGTATTTGATGAATTTGAATCCTCTGACAAAACCATTGATGAAGAACAGGAAGTTGGTTTAAATCAAGAAAATGGTCAATCTATCTCTAAATCTCTTATTCCAGAGGTTGATGAAACTAAGGAAGAAGAGCAATCCCTAGGACAACCTAGAGCTTGGAAATACAATAAAAATCATCCCCTAGATCAAGTCATAGGAGATGTGAATGAAGGGATCAAAACTAGAAATAGAATTTTTAATGAAGTAAGTTTTTCTGCATTCATTTCTGAGATTGAACCTTCTAACATTGATGAAGCCTTATCAGACAATGATTGGGTTATAGCAATGCAAGAAGAACTAAATCAATTTGAGAGAAATCAAGTTTGGGATTTGGTGCCCTGACCCAAAGATCATCCGATCATTGGTACTAAATGGGTATTCAAGAACAAACTTGATGAATCTGTAATTATTGTCAGAAACAAGGCAAGATTGGTGGCCAAAGGCTATAATCAGGAAGAAGGGATTGATTATGAGGAAACGTATGCTCCAGTGGCTAGATTGGAAGCTATACGTGTACTCTTAGCCTTTGCATGCATCAAAGGATTCAAACTCTATCAAATGGATGTAAAGAGTGCTTTTCTAAATGGTTACATCATGGAAGAAGTGTATGTAGAACAACCTCCAGGCTTTGAGGATGTTACTAAACCTGACCATGTTTTCAAACTCAAAAAGGCCTTATATGGTTTAAAACAAGCTCCTAGAGCCTGGTATGAAAGGCTCAGTAAGTTTCTCATCGATCAAGGTTTTGTACGAGGAAAAGTTGATACAACACTCTTTATAAAACGAAAACACAATGATATTTTAATTGTTCAAATATATGTTGATGAAATCGTTTTCGGTGCTACTAATGAATCTCTATGTAAGGAATTTTCTGAGATAATGCAGGGAGAATTTGAGATGTCAATGATGGGAGAATTGAATTTCTTTCTTGGTCTACAAATCAAACAAAGAAAGAATGGAATCTTCATATCTCAAACAAAGTATTTAAAAGAGCTATTGAAGAAGTATGGAATGGATGAAGCAAATGGGACAGATACGCCTATGAGTTCAACTACATTGCTTGATGCTGATGTCAAAGGTAAAGACTACAACATAACAAAGTATAGAGGAATGATTGGATCATTACTCTACCTCACGGCAAGTAGACCAGACATCCAATTTAGTGTTGGCATATGTGCAAGATATCAATCAGCACCAAAAGAATCACATGCTGAAATAGTCAAACGAATCTTTAGATACCTTACTGACACACCCGAACTGGGTCTGTGGTATCCCAAAGGAAGAAGTGAATATCTTGTTGTATATTCAGATTCGGATCATTGAGGATACAAAACAGACAGAAAGAGCACCAGTGGACAAGGACAATTTCTTGGCGGATCTCTTGTATCGTGGTTCAGCAAGAAACAAAATACAGTGTCTCTTTCGTCAACGGAAGCCGAATATGTTGCAGTCTCAAGTTGTTGTGCACAAGTGATATGGTTAAAACAACAACTACAAGATCTTGGTATTTATCTCAAGGAAATACCAATCTATTGTGACAATACAAGTACGATAAGCTTGGCAAAGAATCCAGTTCAACACTCTAGAACCAAGCATATCGATGTCAGGCATCACTTCATCAGAGACCATGTACAGAAGAAAGATGTGAAAGGGATATTCATTCCTACTCATCTTCAACTAGCAGATATCTTCACAAAACCCCTTGCAAAAGACCAATTTCTATACATTAGAAGAGAATTGGGAATGGTAAATCCCAATGAGTTATAAGTAATTTCAGCATTTCATAATATTAGATGAAGTCACTTGTTAAAGTTTTGATGATTACTAACTTAAGCATCGGAGTATATAGAAATTTGTTTTGCAGGAAGGTTGAAACTCTGTTTTGTGAAATAAAAACAGAGGTGATCAGAGGACATATTTACTGGAGTACCAACTTGAAGTTTTGGCTATCTGAGAAACATTACCCGAGGAGTAACTTGAAGTAAAGTAGCATGTTACTCGAGTATGTACTCGAGTAATGGACACCAAAACTGGAAGTAACGGATCAAGTTACTTGATTTTCAAACATAACGGCTCAGGTTTCGAAGAAATGAAGAGTCAGAAGTTAAAAAGATGGTTACCCGAGGCGTGCCTCGAGTAAACTTGAATATTACTCGAGTAAGGCCTCGAGTAAAGTCAGAGTCCAGATTTTCAAATTTATGAAGAATGACTCAAATCTGAGCGGAATGGGTTATAAATGATCGAGGGAACATCCATCGATAATTACTATATTATTCATGACAGGTACGCAATTTAAATGAATTATTTTTGAATTTTTTTGTATGATCACTCGAGGAAGGCCTCGAGTAAACTTGAATGTTACTCGAGTACGGCCTCGAGTAATGTCGGGTGTTAGGTCTTTATCTTGCGCGAACTCGGTCATTTTCACAAAATCACCTCGAGTAAATCACTATACACCCTTCCAAAAACTTTTCCCAATTGATTCCTTGCCTCATTTCCGTCAAAACCCAACTGATTTCAAGTCCAAAAACTTCCTATTTTGTTCAAAATCTTTCTACCCTAAACTCGCGTCAGTAACTCTGTTTTTCTGTGATTCTTGATTTTCTGTGTTTCAAGATGGTTAGAACCAAGAATCTCAACTTCACTGATTCCTCTGATTCACAACAAAACCCTGATCCCCTTCCTCCTCCTCCAACGAAGAGAAGAAAGTTAATTCCAAGATCAAAAGCCAAAATCCCTCTTAAACCTCAATCACCACCGAAAGCAAAAGGGATTGTATTCAATGAGCCTATTGTCACTAGGGCTCAATCGAAGAAGAGTACCTCAACCGGAAGAGGGAAGAGTGCCAAATCTCCCTCACCTCCTCACTCTGATTCCTCTACACCCTCTTTCACTCCTAAGCCACTAAAGAAGCCAAAGTATGACAAAAATGTGGCTAAGGCAATGGCTGGGATCATTGACCAAATGGAGAAGGGTCAATCTTCCAAGAAGTCCAAGATTCCAGAAGCAGAAATCACTTCCCCTCCAAAGGGATTTAATGTGGGCAAACTGGAGGAGTCTCCCAAGTACTTAACTCAATTCTCCAAAAGGAAAGTGTGCAAGACACACTATGTGGATCTCAAGCTACTTCAAGAGGTAGTGAAGCACGATCTTAGTCCTTATCTAGATCCTTTTATGCCTTGGTTGTCAATTAGATTACCTTTTTGCACAAAGATAGTCACTCATTTCTATTGCAACCTAGAGATAATAGATGAACCTAACCGAACTTCAGTAGAGGAAGAGATGACCACAACTGTGAGAGGTCAAGAAATTTTGATTTCACCTTCCAAAATCAACTTGTGGTTAGGAATAGAGAACCCCCTTGATGATATATATTCTGAACTTGAGCCAAATCAGATTTTCACTATCCTAAAGCCCGGTGAGTTAGTTGGCCCCCTAAACTTTAAACCGAGTGATATGTGTGATCACCATAGGGTCCTTTGGTACATATACTCTAGGTCCCTAGTAAATAAAGCCAACAACTACACCCACTTCTCGGATAGGGACTTTAGGTGGTTTGCTTCACTGCTTCTGAAGGAGCAAAAAGATCTGGGTGAATACATTTTCTCGGAGATGAAGAGGTACAAGGTGGAAGGGAAGGCTACTACTCCAATGCCATATCCCCAAATTGTGTCTCTTATCTTAAAAGAGAACAAAATATGTTACTTAGATAATAAGGAGCCAATTGAGAGGATGGTCCAAGTGGGGAGGAACCAGATTGGTAAACTAAACATCGACATTCCTCTTAAAGGACCACTGGAGTCTGGGTCCAAGAAGAAGCGAAAGACTACTGAAGCAGAGACCAGTAGAATGGATGACACTCAGTCATCGGCTCCAGCTGTTACCACTTCTTCACCATCCTTCCTAAATGCCACTCTCCAGCACTTTATGGAGAATATGCTCAGAGGTTTCCATGTGGATATCTCCAATACAAACGCCGAGTTGATCACCAACACTAACTTCAAGATGGGGGAGTTGGTTGAAAGAATCGACAAGAGACATGAGGAATTGGTTGAGAGAATGGACAGAAGACATGAGGAGTTGCTAGCAGAGCAACGTGCCCAGGGAGAGACTCTGAGATTGATATTGGCACTCTTGGACTCTTTGGGTCCCGGACCTTCAGCCGGTCCCTCCTCTTCTGCACCACCACCTCCTCCTGTAGACCCTCCTTCTGACACTCCTATCCCTGAGGATGAACCATCTACCCCTCTGGGTTCTGATCCACTTGAGCCCCAAGGCAAAGAAATTCTATTCACAGTGGATGATCCTGAAACCCATGAGACCACTCACATCACCATTGATGATTCACCTCCCAAACCTCAACCAGAAACTGATCCTAAACCAACTCCATCACCTGCTCCCACAGAGGAAATCTCTCCTTCCACATCCTCCTCTGAACATCTTACTCCCACGGCTGAGACCACCCCTGAGAACCAGACCACTCCAGAAGCTGAAACTACTATGGTTGTCTTCCAACCTTCTCCTCTCCAGCCTAGAGATGACATTGTTATCCCACCTCTCAATCTTCCTGAACCTGAGTCATCCAGTTCTTTTGATTCATCTAGTTCAGATGGTGGTGGGTTGGTCTTCCCAGTAAAACCCATTTCCGTGGTCAAACCTCCTAGCCCTCCACTTTATTGATGACGCCAAAAAGGGGGAGAAGAGCTTGAAGTGATTTTGTGAATGTGTCCTAGTTCATTTTGGGGTATTTGGGTGTACATGGGATTTTAGGGAGCATTTTGTTTTCATTGTGATTTTATCTTGTAATTAGAAAACTTTTAAGATTAATGCAAGTGTGTTATGATTTCATTTTAAGTTAATTTTTTTAGCTTTGAATTATAATACATGTTTTGGACTAATGAAGTTATTATGTATGCAAGGTATATGATATGAATTCAAACTTAATATGACATATTTATAATTGAAAATTCAATTTGAAAAACCATGTTCAAAATCACCAAGTTTTGTCATCATCAAAAAGGGGGAGAATGTTAGATCTCATGTTTTGATGATAACAAAAGAATGGTTTGAAAAGGAAATGTTTAATAATCAAGCTTGAACTAAGTAATGACAGGAATAAGCTTTACTTGAGGTAAGCATGGAAGTAATGAAGAGAGGCCAAGAGATTAAGCTGAGAAACCTGATCAGAAGCAAGTTTTCTAAGGCATTACTCGAGGCGGTACTCGAGTAATGAGACAAAACTTGAAGTAATCAAAGACAACTTCCAGTAACCAGGCAACGTTACTCGAGGAGCTACTCGAGTAACAGTGTAAAAGTTTTCAGGATGCCATTGA
Source organism: Inga laurina (assembly GCA_963855925.1). Classification (NCBI taxonomy): domain Eukaryota; kingdom Viridiplantae; phylum Streptophyta; class Magnoliopsida; order Fabales; family Fabaceae; genus Inga; species Inga laurina. The sequence continues at coordinate 70,104,436 of OY979701.1, read as the reverse complement.
TACTCGAGGAGCTACTCGAGTAACCCTGTTTCTAAAAATATGCAGCTCTCGGCATTTAGTACTACTGCAACATTACTCGAGGAGCTACTCGAGTAATCATGTGAAAAACTTCCAGTTGCCTTCAGGTTGCCAACGATACTCGAGGCGCTACTCGAGTAACTCTGTTTCTGAAAAGATGGAGCTCTCGGCACTTTGTACCACTGCAACATTACTCGAGTAGCTACTCGAGTAACGCATAAAGGTAAGTGAAAAACTTCAAGGTGGTACCCGATTAACTTGATATTTCTTTATTTCATGTTCCTCGAGTCCTTACTCCAGTATGCATATATTTAAGTTGATTCCTCGAGTAAGTACCCGAGTATGCAAAATGTTTTCAAGATAAACTTCAAGTCAGTACCCGGGTAAGTCATTGACAAAAAGCACAGTTACTCAGGTAATGTTGCAGGATTTCAATGCCGAGAGCACTTACCTCATTACTCGAGTACGTACTCGAGTAATGCACTCATTGTTCCATAACATGTACAATCTCTTGCTACAGTTAAGAGAAAATAACCATTAAGTAACAACCTTAATTTGACAATGCTAGGTTAGTAACTATATCTCTATGTTACTAACAAACCATCAATTTAATCCTAAACTTCAGGTCTAGCATAATTTTACCTAAGTTCTACAATTAAATTAACTTTCTCAAGCTTAATTTAATTGAACAAGGCAATCTAAGTAATGGCCAGTCACATAGAAGCATTATGTATAAGATAAAATTAACACATAATTACCATTAACAACTAAAAAGAGTAATAACATGTCTCAATCCTTGCAATGGTTTGAAATAATCCTAATGCAAAATATTTAGCTACTCTTAATCATCTCACCACAGCCAAATCCAGCGTCAATTAACATAATTAAAAGGAAAAAAAAATTACGAACAGAGATACAATGCAGAGCACTCCCAAATGGTGTATTTCCTTTCCACTCTAACAGCATCACTCTCGCTTGCTATCAGATGAAGAAACCAGAAACATATACGATGCTCAAAGCTCCTCTGCTCTCAGTCGCTTCTCCTTCTCTTTCCTCTTCAGTTCAGCTCGCCACCTCCTCTGTTTCAGCTGCTCACAAATCAGTCTCTCTTCAATGAAGAAGAAGACCAGCCTCTCGCTCCCTCTCCTCTCAGATTTGGTCACGTTCTCATATCCAGCTAGTGCTTGCAGCCACCGTCGACGTCCTCCCTTCTTCCTTGCTGTTGCGTTTCAGTACAGGGGATGACAAAGACGATGGCTGCCTCCCCCAAAGTTGCTGACCAAGATGAAGAACCAGTGAATCTTGCCTCTCAGCCTTTCCTCCGGTCTCCTCTCTCTGCCTTGCTCTCTCTGTTTTTTTTCTGATTCTCTCCCAGCCGACGAAGAAGACGCTACCCCATGGTGAAGATGATGATACCCCTTTTCTTGTGCGGCTGCCTCCCTTTTCTTGGTCTCACGCCTTCCTTCCTTCAATTAGGTCTACCCTTTTTCTCTCCAAACGGTGTCGGATCTGTTGTCTTTGGAAAAAGAAAGAAAAACTGATTATAATATTCTAATAAACCAAATAATAACACACCTTGATAGCTACCACCGAAACTTGCTTCTTTATATATATATATATATTAACAAAAATTTTTAAACTATTATAATTAATTTTTTTTTTACCTAAATCTAAATATTTCTATTTAATCTAAAATTATGATCTTTTATTTTAAATCCCCTAAATAATGTACCAAATTGATATCTTATCAAAATCTCCAATAAATCCCTTCATTTTAACATTAATGACTCCCAAAATATATCAAAATATATCTCAAATTCTATTAAAAATGGGGAGTCATCACACCCCCACACTTGCATCAAATCTTGTCCTCAAGATTTTAATTCATAAACAACTTAAGAAAACCATGGAAGCAAGATTTTTTTCGCAAGCAATACAAAATTGGAAGCAATTCAAACTTTCAAGAGTTAAGTCTTTATAGAAATCATTTCCACTTTCTAACAATGCAAGTAGCAGGGCAAATCATTTGGCATAGATAAATCACAATAGAATATCCCTCACTAGTCAAAGTGTTTGCACTCTTCTCTCAAGATAATTAAGGGCTTGTGTTTCACTCCCTTCCACTTATTGCAACTCATCTAACATAGGCTTGTTTATCATCTCAATCTCTACTACATTATCCCATTGCTTACACAAATCAAAAGGACTTTTCCAAGGGTTGCAATGAATAAGGTAGGATAATGAAATGAAAGTGATAATAGATGGATACTTTAATTAGTGCTAAGCATTTCAATTAAATTCATGAAGAAGGAAGATGTTTCAAGCTTGACAAAAATGAACTCTTATTCTTATTCTTTCTTTCTTTCTGTTTTTTTTTTTCATTCTTTCATATCCTTTTTCTTTTTTTTCTTTTCATGTCTATAATTCTTTTCTTTTTCTATTTCTATTTTCTCTTTTTTTTTCTATTTCTCCAAATCGACAAAATATTGCTTTTCTTTCACCAAATCCTTCTTCTCTTTTGTAAATTGTACAACTTAACACCTACTAAAGTAAAGAGTGAAGGAAAAGATAAGGGAAAAATTGCATCAGCTGAAACAAAGGGCTAATTAGTTCATGCAATTTATCTTTAAAGGAATTTTTAGGCTCAAATGGGTGAAGCAAAGGATTCATGTGATTAGGAAGGTCATTTGGCCAAACTAAGTATGAAAATGAATGCCTAAATCATCTTTGTGCATTCAAAAGGAGTTTTAAGTTTTGAAAAAGATTCAAGACAAGTTCTGGAGATGAAATAACAATAAGTGTACTCCCTCTTGAAAGAGATAAAAATCTAGGCTCAAGTTTCTTACCGGTTTTGGACATCCTAAAGTCATTTTAACCAAGCCAAACTATTTGCCTATTTACTAACATTCCAAGAAGATAAAACTGAATTCTAATAAAACTCAATCCTTGTCAAATTCAAATCATCTAAACTTCACCAATATTCACAATTAAAATCCAAGCTTCCATGAAAAGCAATTTTTTTTTTCAAAATTTGTCTATTTATGAGCAAAACCAAAGAAGTTTTTCAATATTTCCAAAACAATTGAGGACAAGTCATATAAAATCAATGGTACCTTCACCCCCACACTTGAATGTCACATTGTCCCCAATGTGAACAAGTAACACTAAGTAATGAAAGTGAAGAACTAACCATATCCAAGTGTAGGGATAGCAAAAGCTTCAAAGATTTGAAATTTTCACCAATTGCGCAAAACTAACAAGTGCTATCGATCAAATCAATAGTCATTAACAAATAGCAAGCACATGCAAAACTAGACTAAACCAGCACTCATATCCCAGAATATGTTATCACAATCAATTCAAACACAACGAGGAAAAGTAGAAGGAAACTCCCCTTTCAATCCTTGTCTTGTGCTCTTGAATGCTTTTCTTTGTGGCTACCAAAATGGAACACATTATTAGGGGCTACAAAAGTCCTACAAAATCAAACCAAAACATCAAACCAAACCTTGGGTTGCCTCCCAAGAAGCGCTAAGTTTAAAGTCTTCAGCCAGACTACTCAAAACAAACCACTAATCATAAGTATCAAACACCATGATTACTTTGTCTTCATTCCTTTTCAAGCAACAAGGTTTCAGACATGAAAAATGATCATTCAAGTTAATTACTTGTACTTCTGCAATCATAGACAATCTCAAAGTACAAGCATTCATTGAATTCAAATAAAGCACAACAATCATATCCATACAAACAAAAGTAGGAGCTTCTAAGAATTTAGAACACCCAATAAAATCCACTGCACTCTCATCAGTAAGAGTCAAAACATCAGTGGATAGATCAAGATCACAATTCTCAAGGACTTCCTCTCTATTATCTTGTTTAAAACAACAAGGATTAGGCTCCAAAATTGAAACCTCAACTGAACACTCAGTATTCTTCTCATCGACATTAAATTCCAACTCACAGTCACCCACCAAAGTATTGGAGACTGTTGACAACACTTCCTCACTCCCCATGGTTAATTGTTCACTTGAAATATCATGGAAAATATCTTTTTGCTTCAAAGATTCAAGGGAAGAAGCTATTTCACTTGCTTGCAATGCTACATTTTTAAGAGCTAATGCATGTTCATCAAATTTCTGTTTTGTCCAATCATTCATTTCTTTCACATTATCAAGAATGCACTGAAGCTTATCCTCTAGTGTGGGCTTCTTCTCATGAATGGGGGTGGTTTCATCTACGAAGGTATTAAGTGATATATGAGAATGTGATGCATATGAAGAAGAATAATGAGGATCCCAAGACATTGAATGATCTTGATTCTGATTAAGGCTGAAAGTATCATCATGCAAATTAGCTTGAGCCTTAGCAAAATCATTCTCCATGTAATCCCAGGTTGAGAAATGGGGGCATTGCTCACTATAATGATTATCTCCACAGTAATTGCAACAAATGTACTCATATTGAGCTTTAAAAGCATAAGGGTCATAACAAGAATTGAGAAAATCATTATCATGTGCAAATCCACCATTTGTATCATTAGTCCACCAAGGATAATCCATACACAAGAAATAACTAACAAACACAAAACAACCAAACCAACAAAATTAACAAAACTACCTAGGATAATAAACAAAACAAAAGAAAACAAAGAGTTAAGAAAAAGAAAAACTCAAGCATAATTAATCACATAATTACAACAATTAACCACGAAACTTTTGCCATTAGTCCCCGGCAACGGCGCCAAAAACTTGTTCGCTACCGCAAGTGCACGGGTCGCGCCAAGTAATAAAGTGATAAGTAAAGATCGTTCCCACGAGGACTAAGGCAAAAGTGGATTAATTGTCATGATTATGCTATCAATTAGGTTGAGTAAAACCATTTAGAGAGTTTATATCCTAAAGATTATTTGAATTCAAGAAAAGGAAAGCAATTTGACTAAAACTAAATTAAAACTCTACTTCAAAACAAGAGGAGCATAGGATTATTTCTAACCATTGCAATTCATGAGACTTAAGTAATTACCACTCCATTAGAAATTAAATGACTTAATGTGTTAGTCTAAAGTTCAAAGGTATTTGATTAAGCTTTCTCAAGTCAAAACCAAATTTATATCCTCAATTAACATGTACAATCTCTTGCTACAGTTAAGAGAAAATAACCATTAAGTAACAACCTTAATTTGACAATGCTAGGTTAGTAACTATATCTCTATGTTACTAACAAACCATCAATTTAATCCTAAACTTCAGGTCTAGCATAATTTTACCTAAGTTCTACAATTAAATTAACTTTCTCAAGCTTAATTTAATTGAACAAGGCAATCTAAGTAATGGCCAGTCACATAGAAGCATTATGTATAAGATAAAATTAACACATAATTACCATTAACAACTAAAAAGAGTAATAACATGTCTCAATCCTTGCAATGGTTTGAAATAATCCTAATGCAAAATATTTAGCTACTCTTAATCATCTCACCACAGCCAAATCCAGCGTCAATTAACATAATTAAAAGGAAAAAAAAAATTACGAACAGAGATACAATGCAGAGCACTCCCAAATGGTGTATTTCCTTTCCACTCTAACAGCATCACTCTCGCTTGCTATCAGATGAAGAAACCAGAAACATATACGATGCTCAAAGCTCCTCTGCTCTCAGTCGCTTCTCCTTCTCTTTCCTCTTCAGTTCAGCTCGCCACCTCCTCTGTTTCAGCTGCTCACAAATCAGTCTCTCTTCAATGAAGAAGAAGACCAGCCTCTCGCTCCCTCTCCTCTCAGATTTGGTCACGTTCTCATATCCAGCTAGTGCTTGCAGCCACCGTCGACGTCCTCCCTTCTTCCTTGCTGTTGCGTTTCAGTACAGGGGATGACAAAGACGATGGCTGCCTCCCCCAAAGTTGCTGACCAAGATGAAGAACCAGTGAACCTTGCCTCTCAGCCTTTCCTCCGGTCTCCTCTCTCTGCCTTGCTCTCTCTATTTTTTTTCTGATTCTCTCCCAGCCGACGAAGAAGACACTACCCCATGGTGAAGATGATGATACCCCTTTTCTTGTGCGGCTGCCTCCCTTTTCTTGGTCTCACGCCTTCCTTCCTTCAATTAGGTCTACCCTTTTTCTCTCCAAACGGTGTCGCATCTGTTGTCTTTGGAAAAAGAAAGAAAAACTGATTATAATATTCTAATAAACCAAATAATAACACACCTTGATAGCTACCACCGAAACTTGCTTCTTTATATATATATATATATATATTAACAAAAATTTTTAAACTATTATAATTTATTTTTTTTTTACCTAAATCTAAATATTTCTATTTAATCTAAAATTATGATCTTTTATTTTAAATCCCCTAAATAATGTACCAAATTGATATCTTATCAAAATCTCCAATAAATCCCTTCATTTTAACATTAATGACTCCCAAAATATATCAAAATATATCTCAAATTCTATTAAAAATGGGGAGTCATCAGTAGAGCATCGAGTAACCAAAAGTTTATTTCAAGTTTTACTCGAGTTGGTACCCGAGTAACTCATAAAGTTGTGAGTGCATTACTCGAGTAGGTACCCGAGTAAACATGTATTTCCAAAGGTTTGAAAATTGGTTATTCCAGGCACTACCCGAGTAATCTTATGTTTATTCATTAACCTGCAATTGATCAAAGATTTCCCGAGGTTACTCGAGTAGGTACTCGAGTAACATTCAAGCAATACTCGAGGAGGTACTCGAGTAAGCTTACCCAGAAATTTTGAAATCATTCAAACGTTCATAGATTTGTTTCCTATATGATTAATCTTTCATTGTATTAGTATTCTTAGTCTATTTACAGATAAACAATGAAGAAAACACTTCAAGAGATTGAAGTCAAAAGAAACGTTCAAATGCCAACCACCGCCAACGGATATTTTTCAAAAACTTGAAAAGTCAACAGTAGCTGCGCACTCTCCAACGGACGAAAGAAAATGTTCCAACGGTCATCACCAACATATCTATATATAAGGGAACATCCAAACAGAGGAAAAATAACAAGCACACACACAAACATATTATCAAGTTTATTGCTCTGTTTTCACGTTGAAATTATATTTCTATGCTTCAGTGATTCATATTCACTCTGTAAGAGAGATATTTCATTCAAACTCAATATTTGTTATTGAGGTAACTTAAGGTTGTGGAACCTTGAGTTGGGATTGAATTGCAACTTGTAAGGGGGAGCGAGTGTCCAGGTATAGGAACTTGCTTGTACTGAGGTGCCAAGAACCCACTGAATCTTGGAAGTTATAGTGAAACTCTTAGAGAAGATCTGAGGACTGGACGTAGGTCAAAGTGGTTGTGACCGAACCAGTATAACTCCCGGTGCACACTTCGGTGATATTTCTCCTTACTCATTACTGTTTTTAATTCCTCTGCTAAAGTTTTATATTTCTGACGAAATTTTAGTATCACCCAATTCACCCCCCCCTCTTGGGTGAAACGCTTGTTCTAACATATTACAACCCTCATATCACATCACAGGCATCAAAATACAAGTGCAAGCATAAGAATTGAAGAACTTCCCTAGAATATGCTTATCCAAACCAAATGCCACCCCGTGCCTTGTAATCCTCTTGCTTTCGACTGCTTTCAGCTTGGAGTCCCTTTCTTCCTACAGAAGTTAAAAGACCAAACGTAAACCTACCAAATTATACTAAAATCAAAGAAACTAAAGAGATTAAGTTCAGAACTTGGGTTGCCTCCCAAGAAGATCTTAGTTTATGGTCTTTAGCTTGACTTTTCACTTTGGTCACTCTTCATTTGATAAATAGATGGTGGAGACCAGCCTATCCACATCTCCTCCCCAGTAGTGCTTCAACCATTGACCATTAGCCTTGAATCTCTCTCCCTTATCATTCTCCAGCTCCACATCACCATATTTTGATGCCTGAATCACCTTGAATGGTCCAGACCATCGAGACTTAAGCTTTCCGGGAAAGTGCCTCAGTTTGGAGTTATAAAGAAGAACAGTTTGACCAGGTTCATAGCTCTTAGGAATGATTTTGCTGTCATGGTCTCTCTTTGTCTTCTCTTTGTAAATCCTTGCACTCTCATAAGTATTTAAGTGGATTTCATCCAACTCATTGAGTTGAAGTAGCCTCTTTTCTCCCAAAGCTCGCGGATCAAAATTTATCTTCTTGATAGCCAATAAGCCCCATGTTCCAATTCTACAGGCAGATGGCATGCTTTTCCAAACACCAATCGATATGGAGACATACCAATAGGCGTTTTATAAGCCGTTCGATAAGCCCACAAAGCATCATCCAACTTGGAAGACCAGTCTTTCCTAGTAGTGTTTACCATCTTCTCAAGAATGTTCTTGATTTCCCAATTGGAAATCTCAGCTTGGCCATTTGTTTGGGGATGGTAGGGCAATGCTACTTTGTGCTTAACACCATATTTCTTCATCAAAGCTTGAAATTGATGATTGCAGAAGTGTGATCTGCCATCACTGATAATTGCTCTTGGTGTGCCAAATCTTGTGAAGATGTGTTTCTTGAGAAATGTCAGTACCATCTTGGCATCATTAGTCACACATGCCATAGCTTCTACCTATTTTGATACATAGTCCACTCCAACTAAAATATATTCATTATTAAAAGACTTAGGAAACAGACCTATGAAATCAATCCCCTAAACATTAAAGAGTTCGACTTCTAGCATGCTATTCAGTGGCATCTCATTCCTTCTAGATATGTTCCCCACTCTCTGGCACCGATCACATTAGAGGACAAAAGCATAAGCATCTTTAAATAGAGAAGGCCAATAAAACCCACTCTGAATGACTTTCACAGCAGTTTTCTCTCCTCCAAAATGACCACCATACTCAGACGAATGATAACAATGCAGAATATACTATTGTTCATTTTTTGGAACACACCTTCGAATGAGTTGGTCGGGGCACCACTTGAATAAGTAAGGTTTATCCCAAAAGTACTTCTTCACTTCATGCAGAAACTTATGCTTTTGATGAGAGTTGAACTCCGGAGGTAGCACTCCACAAACTAAATAATTTACAAGATCGGCAAACCATGGTGTGGATGAATGATCAACAAAGAACAGCTGTTCATCCGGAAATGATACTTGGATCATGTCAGAATTATCAAGTTGAGTCTCGGTGCTCAGCCTTGATAGGTGGTCGGCTACTTGATTCTTTGTACCTTTTCTGTCAATTATGTTCAGGTCAAACTCTTGAAGTAGGAGCACCCAGCGAATGAGTCTAGCCTTAGAATCCTTCTTGGTGAGTAGGTACTTTAGAGCTGAATGATCAGTGTAAACAGTAACCTTAGTACCCACAATATACGGTCTAAACTTCTCACATGCATAAACTATGGCAAGTAACTCTTTTTCAGTGGTGGTATAATTGAGTTGGGCACCATCAAGAGTTTTACTTGCATAATATATAGGGTGAAAGAGTTTCCCTGCTTTTTGCCCAAGCACCAACGGCATAATCACTCGCATCAGCCATGATAATAAAAGGTAAAACCCAATCCGGAGCCACTAGGATAAGAGCTGAAATGAGATACTTCTTTAATTCTTCAAAATCTTGCAGACACTCATCATCAAACTTGAATTCCACATCTTTCTCCAATAGCTTAGAAAGGGGTTTGGAAATTTTTGAGAAATCCTTGATAAACCTCCGATAGAACCTGGCATGTCCAACAAAGCTTTAGATACCCTTTACATTAGTAGGCGGTGGTAATTGCTCAATAACAGCAATTTTAGCCCTATCTACTTCCAACCCGTTCTTGGATACTTTATGGCCAAGTACAATGCCTTCTTGAACCATGAAGTGACATTTCTCCCAATTGAGAATTAAGTTTGCCTCTTCACATCGTTTAAGCACTGCATCTAAATTCTCCAAGCATGAGTCAAAAGATGGACCAAAGACATAAAATTTGTCCATGAATACATCAATGGTCTTCTCAATCATATCAGCAAAAATGGACATCATGCACCGTTGAAAAGTAGCTGGTGCATTGCATAGTCCAAAGGGCATTCTTCTGAAAGCAAAAGTGCCATATGAACAAGTAAAGGTGGTCTTCTCTTGGTCTTCTGGGGCTATGGTAATTTGGTTGTAACCGGAATATCCATCAAGGAAACAAAAGAATTCTAGACCTGCTAGCTTGTCCAACATTTGATCTATGAATGGCAAAGGAAAATGATCCTTTGTTATGGCTGTGTTAAGTTTCCGATAATCCATACACACCCGCCAACTAGTCACCATACGAGTGGGAATTAGTTCATTTTGGGTGTTAGCCACTACAGTCATGCCACCCTTCTTAGGGACACATTGGACTGGGCTCACCCATGAACTATCAGAGATAGGGTACACAATTCCAGTGGAAAGCCGTTTAAGGATTTATTTCTTGACCACTTGTTTCATGATTGGATTCAATCGCCTTTGATGCTCAATAGAAGTTTTATGATCATCTTCTAACAAGATTTTGTTCATACACATCGAAGGACTGATTCCCTTAATATTCGCTATTGTCCAACCTATAGCTTGCTTGTGTTCTTTCAAAACTCGTAGGAGCTTCTCTTCTTGCAAATTCGAAAGATCGGAAGACACAATCACTGGTAGAGTGTTGGCATCCCCCAAGTAAGCATACTTGAGATGAGATGGTAAAGGCTTCAACTCAAGAGATGGTGGGACTTCAATAGAAGGCTTCAAAGGAGTGCTTAATGCCTCAGCCACCTCAAGTGGCTCAAAATTCCTTTGTCTTGAGTGAGGGAATGCTTCCATACAAAAAAGGTTTTCAATAGCTTCTTCATCAAATCCATCCAAACTCTTCTCCCTAATTAGAAATGCCTCTAAAGGGTCTTTGATCATAGGAGCATATGACTCTTGAGGAACGAGTGAGTCTAATATATCCACAAATGAGCATTGAGCTGAATCATCATGGAACTTCAAGGCTTTTGGCATGTTAAAGATCACTTTTTCATCGTCCACCCTTAAAGTGATTTCGCCCTTTTCCACATCAATAAGAGTCCTTGCTGTGGCTAAGAACGGAAGGCCTAGAATGAGCGGGATTTTCTAATCAACCTCACAATCAAGCACCATGAAGTCTGCGGGGAAGATGAACTTGTCTACTTTCACCAGGACATCTTCAATGATTCCTCTTGGTTTAGAAATACTCTGATCAGCAAATAGAAGGGTCACTGTGGTGGGCCTTGGCTCTCCTAACCCCAATTGGTTAAAAACAGCTAAGGGCATCAAGTTGATGCTAGCACCTAAGTCACATAGAGCTTTACCATTGAAGTTCGTTCCAATATTGCAAGGAATATAGAAACTCCCCGGATCTTTCAACTTGGTGGGTAACTTCCTTTGGATCACAGCACTACATTCTTCAGTTAATGCCACAGTTTCAAATTCATTAAATCGCCTCTTCTTGGACAACACATCCTTTAGAAACTTGGCATATTTAGGCGTACCCTCTAGAGCTTCGGCAAATGGAATGTTGACATGTAGTTGCTTAAACATATTCACAAAATTTTTGAATTGTGCATCTTCCTCCTTCTTCTTAAATCTTTGAGGAAATGGCAGTGGAGGAATGATAGAGGAAGTGGTTAGTTTGCTCTTCTTTTCATTATTCAGCTCTTTCTCCCTCTTCTTACTCTTACTAACATCATCTAACCCTCCTTCAGTTTGCTTTCTCTTCTTAGTTTCATCGTCTTCCACCGTATTTTCTAGAGTCATGACTTCCTCCTCTTCAATCTCAATGTCTACTTGCTCATCTTGTTTTGGTCCAGTTGTGTTCGAGTTAGGCATGTTCGGAAGCACCTTACCACTTCTCAAATGAATGGCCTTGCATTCTTCTTTTCCACCCTGCTTTGGATTAGGGATGGTGTCACTTGGGAGACCATTTCGAGCCATGGCATTTACTTGTATTGCTAATTGTCCCACTTGAACTTCAAGGTTCTTAATAGCAGATTCATGAAGAGAAAAGGTAGCCTTACTCTCACCCCTTGAAGATTCCACTTCTGTTAAGATACGGGCCAATATCTTGTCTGTCTTAGATTCTTCTTCTTTTGCAGGAGCTTGCCTCGATGGCATTGGAAAACCCGGTGGAGGAACCGGCTTGGTGCCAGAAGTAGACTCATGAGGAGGGTTTAAGGTGTTACCTTTAGTCCAAGAAAAGTTGGGATGAGCTCTCCAAGCACGGTTGTAAGTTTGTGAGTATGGATTACCTTGAGAAGGTTGAAATTTGCCCATATAGTTAACAGATTCAGTGCCCATGTAGAGAGGGCAATTGTCAGGCATGTGAACGTCATTGCATTGCTTACATACAATCAGAGTGGATTGAACAGAATACACACCATGAGAACTACCCTTATGTATTTGAGACTCTAAGACATCAAAATATTTGTTTAGCGTAGATAAAATTATGGCAATTTGTGATGAAGAGTCTTCTTTTGTGTTGAGTAGGGCTAGGGTAGTATTCCTATCATTGCCTTGGGTGTTGTTTGCAGATAATTGATCCAAAAGTCTAAACACCTCATTGACAGGCACATTCTGGTAACCTCCATTAGTCATAGAGTCCACCATCGCCTTAGATTGAGGATTCAAGCATGTGCAGAAAATTTGGATCACTACCTACTTGTCCACCCCATGATTAGGGCATTGTTTCATTAACATCTTGTACCTTTCCGAAGCGGCATACAAATGCTCATCCGGCTGTTGTCTAAAACTTAGAAACTCGTCCCTTGCTTCTACTAACTTATCATCAGAGAAAAATCGAGCTTTAAATTTTGCTTCAAGATCAGCCCAAGAGGTCATGGATCCTTCTAGGAGATTGTTGAACCAATCTCTAGCTTTTCCTTGTAGAGAGAGAGGGAATAGCCGCAACCTCAGCACATCTTGGGGAACACCATTCTGTTTGAAGGAATCAGACACCTCCAAGAAGTACATCAAGTGCTTATTAGCGTCTTCATTATAAAGGCCATGTTACAACCCATGTATTTGCAACATCGTGATCATCACCGGTTTGATCTCAAAAGTGTGTGCTTGCATCTCCGGCATTCGAATACAAGATTGAGTTCCTCTCATATTCCGGCTGGCGAAGTCATTGACAGTGGCTCTATCATATTCATCCGCCATTGTTTCAGCTTCAGTTTCAGTTTCAGACTCCAATTCAGATTTTGTTTCAGTTATCTCTGACTCCGATTCTGTTGCTGATTCAGTTTCTTCCTCAATGTGCGGTAATCCGTCAAGTACCACTATCAATTCATTCCCTTGCAGATGTTGCATGAACTGAGCTGATACCTGCAAAAAGGCACAAACCAGCAAGTATCAAGCTAAAACAACTAAAATTTAATGCAGAAAATAGTGAAAGAAAAATTATAAATCTAGCTAAAGACCCAAGCGAAATCTACTAACACAAGCCGAACGTCAACTAAAAGATTTGTTAAACCAATCCCCGGCAACGGCGCCAAAAACTTGTTCGCTACCGCAAGTGCACGGATCACGTCAAGTAATAAAGTGATAAGTAAGATCGTTCCCTTGAGGATTTGAGTAACAAATTAGTTAAGCAATAGTCTTAGTGAGTTTGATTAAGTTGAGCCAAAACAAAGTGTTGAGTGTGGAAAAAGAAATTTCAAAAGATATTTTGATTAAGACTAAAAATTACTAAACAATAATCTATTTCTTATGAATTCAATCAATTTTAATAAACCTAGGATTGTTCATCCCCTTTGTATTTCATAAACTTCATTTCCTTCCTCTATAAGAATACTTTCATGGGCTATATATATGTCAGTCTAAGATTCACTAGTAATTGATTAAGCTCTCTCAAGTCATAACCAAATTTATATCGTCCATTAACATACACAATCTCTTGCCATAGTTAAGGGAAAATAATCATTAAATAGCCACCTTAATTTTGACAATGCTAGGTTAATAACTATATCTCTATGTTATTAACAAACCATCCATTTAATTCTTAAACTTCAAGTCTAGCATAACTCTACCTAAGTTCTACAATTAAATTAACTATCTCAAGCTTAATCTAATTGAACAAAGTATCCATTGTGGTGGCTAGTCACGAATATCAGCAAAAACAGGGGAGAATTAACATATATATACCATTGGATACCAAAAGAAATAAGGAATTAAGTTTAATCCATATAAAGGTTTAGAACAATCATAGAATGAAAACCCTAGCTACCCATGTTCAAAAACAAATCACAGATATCAACATTCAATGCAGTCATATCAGAATCACACTGGAGAAAGGGAAAAAGTACAGAAAAATCAAGATAAATGGAGTTGGAATCTCTTTCAATCTTCAATCCCACTTGATTATCCTTGATTTAATGCAAGACCAAGCTCCAAGGATGTTTGCAGCCGCCTCCTAGGTCTTTCCAAATTTGGGATCCCTTCTTCAACCTCTGAGTTTCGCTTTTATAGTGCCGCAAATGACAGAATGCACAGCATCATTTGCGGGGGTTGGCTGCGGCCAGCCACTTTGTGGGCCGCGGCCAGTGAGTATCTGTTCATCTTTGGGCCGCGGCCCATGAGTGATTGGCCGTGGCCAGTGAGCTTCTGACCTCCTCTTGGCTCCTCTTGGCTGTGGCTCATGGATGCTTGGCCGCGGCCCTTAACTTTCTGTTCTTCTGTTGGCTGCAGCCAGGCACCTTCCAAAGTTCATCTCCTTCTCTTTTCTGCTCTATTCTCCTCCCTGCTTGCCTTTCCGTGGCATGGTTTATGGCTTCAACTTCCTTCACCTCCTTTTTACTACATTTGGCTTTCTCTGGACCAGTTAAACAGTCATAGCAGTTAGTGAATAATGTCCTCCACATTTGCATTTTGCTGTGCCTAGCATGAGAAAAGCACATTTCATCAAGTTTAACACTCTTGAACACCCACTAATATACCCAAAGTAAGGTAAAAACAAGATAAAATGTGCAATTCTAACAAGAATTTCATGAGGTTAACAGATATCTGTACCGGATAAAGTCTGAGGAGGTCCTCTTTTTCCTGGTTTCCCATTGAAGTGATTCCGTTGTAATCTGAACTTATGCGTTCTATCGAGAAACCTCCAATGCCCTATAAAGCACAACTTTCGACTGTGGGGAAGGCACACTGCATCAGAGTCAAAATTGCAAGCTGGACACGCCAACCCAGTATGCACATTCCAACCAGATAATTTTTCGTAAGCGTCATACGTCTCCAAGCCAACATTCCACAGGTCAAGCAATTCCGCAATAAGCGGTTGGAGATAAACATCGATGTCATTGCTCGGTGCCTTTTTGCCTGGAATGATCATAGACATAATGAAAGAGCTTTGTTTCATACACATCCAGGGGGTAAGTTGTAGGGAACTAAGACTACCGGCCAAATACTGTAACTTATGCTAAGATTCCCGAAAGGATTAAAACCGTCGGTCGCCAACGCAAGCCGAACATTTCTGGGGTCAGTCACAAAATCTGGAAATTCGTTGTCAAACGTTTTCCAAGCAGCTGCATCCCGGGGATGTCTTAATTTACCGTCTTCGTTGTTATCAACGGCATGCCACCTCATGTGCTCCGCAGTTTTAGACGACATAAATAATTTTTGTAGGCGAGGTTTCAAAGGGAAGTACCTAAGAATCTTTGCACGTTTTTTCTTCTGCCTTTTCCCCTTCCAAATTGTCTTGTACCTCGAAGTGTGACTTCTCTTACAAGTCTCCCTGCTGGAATCGTCTCCCCAATACATCATACAATCATTTGGGCATGTATCAATCTTTTGATAATTCAACCCCAACCTGTTGATAATCTTCTTGGCCTCGTAGAACGTTGTGGGAATCTCAGCGTCGGGGAATGCATCTTGTAATAAGTCGAGCAACATCAACATTTCCTTATTTGTGATCCCACACAAGCACTTGATATGATACAATTTGATCAAGAAAGATAATTTAGAATATTTGCGACAACCTTGATATAAAGGACGATCTGTTTCATCCATCAAGCTGAAAAAATCCCGAGCTGCTTCATTCCTCATAAAAACTGGCTCAGAACCGTGTACTTCTTCATTGAAGTTTTCGCCTTGAAATCCAAATGCATCACGCACAGCATCATTCACAGGATCATCTTCATCTACTTGAACGCCTACTTGAGAACTTCGAGGAAGAGCATCGTCATATCTAATACCGGCCTTCTCACCATGAACTGCCCAGAACGTATAGTCCTCAGTGAAAGGCTTCACAAGCAAATGTTCCTTCACAACATTTCATGCATTACACTTCTTGAACTTGCAACTCCGACACGGACAGACGATCTTGCCGTTACAGCTGGCGTGAGTGAATGAGAAATCCAAGAAACTGTTTAATCTGTACAAATATTCAGGAGAATTGCGTGGCAACCTGATCCATGATTTATCCATAGCTACTAGTAAGAGAGAAGAAAGTTAGAGAAAAAGATGAGTGAGAAGAGAATGACGAATGCCAAGAACCTTATATTCATAAATTCCAATGTTTACAATTTTGTAGCGGTTCTTAAACCGCTATACTAACTGCTACAGTTCTAAAATATTTGTAGCGGTAATATATATAAAACAGCTACTAATTTTCAAGCCGTTGGAATTTACACACATTAGTGGGAAATTCAAAATATAAACATTGAGTATTTGTAGCAGTTATATGTATACAACCGCTACTAATATTAAAGCCGTTGGACAACAAATTTAAAAATTATTTTTAATTTGTAGTGGTTATACATAACATAACAGCTACAAATGTGCACAAAGGCGGCAAATCTCAAAATTCAAATGATGAGTATTTGTAGCGGTTTTTATTGTAAAACCGCTACAAACATATATATATTTGTAGCGGTTTCTATTGTAGAACCGCTACAAACATATATATATTTGTAGCGGTTTTTCTTGTAGAACCGCTACAACTATATATATTTGTAGCGGTTGGTTTTTATTTAAAACCGCTACAAATATATATACTTTATTTTTTAAAATTTAGAAATATAAATAATATTGTTGCAATTAATTCATAAATTCAACAACGCGGTCTAATAATATAAATATAATTATATTAAACACAATAAGAATTTAAGTTTTGAAATACAAACTCATATATATATTTACAAATTTTTCAACAACAAATAAAAAAAAGATGTCCTAAACTAAGTAGCTGGGGGGTGATCATCTGGTGCTCCCTCAGGTGGGGCTCCTTCAGGTGCTGCTGGATCGAGCCGCTACACAGAGTGAACTGCACCATCATCATCAGCAGGAGCAGGAGAAGGAGGAGGAGGCGGAGGAGTAGTAGTCGCGACAATGTGCCGAGGGACAGGGGGAACCTGTGGATGTGCCTCGTCCGAGAACAGGCGACTCCATGACCGCTCGAGCATGCTGTTCGAGATATCATGCCACTACGTCTGCTGAGCGTAGATCATATCAACCTGCAGCTGCATCTGCTGCAGATGCAGCTGGTGCATCTGCTGCTGCTGTGCCATCTGCTACTCCAAATCTGACCGCAGCTGGTCAATAGACTCATCCCTTGGACGTCTGACCCCTCTAGAGCTGCCAACCTTAGAGGCGGCGCTCCTGCCGTAGACCATGCTAGGTCTGGCGCCTATCCCCATCCCCCGCATGAGTCCGGGGTGCTCAGCCTGAGCCAGACCCGCCTTCTAAGGAGCTGTCGGGTCTACTGACCCCTGTGACTCCTTGGCCTGAGTCTGTCGCAGCTCAACCTGCGACTGCTGCATCCGCTCCTGCCATTTTATGAAACAATTACTAATTAGCATTTTTCATTATTAAGTTGGTTTTATAAAAATTATAATAATAAAATTACTTACAATGGCCGCCTCTGCCTGCTGAGAGGTCGTAGTCCCGTCATGGTGTCTGTGGTGATGGCGTACAACTCCCCATAGTCCGTCTGACGGTTCTCTTGCTATGCCTTCTTCTTTTAAAACAATTACAAAATATAATTAATTAGTATTATGAAATAACCAAGTAAAAGTCAGTGATATTTTGCAAAGTTACTAGCTCGCTATAGGTGACAGCAAAGGTCTTCGATCCTGCTGTGTGGTGGATCGTTTGCTATGCACGGATCCTGGTGTTCCACTGAGAAAGCTCCAGGAAAAAAATATTAAATATATTAAAAAAATAAAAATATTTAAAATTAATAAAGTTTAAATTAAAAATAATTAAATTGAAATTATAATTTAATAATTAACAATTAAAAAAAGTATATAAATAATCTAATAAATACATTACCTGCCCCTCAGTGCTCCTCCTGAGCTGGACGAAACCCGCCCAGTCGTTCGGCGGCACGCCCGTCGGGACGCTCTCAATCAGCTGCTTCAGAGGCATCATCCCGTCCTTATCCACCCTACAGAAGAGACGGTTCCTCTTGTTCCTCGGTTCCTCCTGTTCCTCCAGCCGTCACCCATTTTCACGAGGGTGTACCTCTTTCGGTTGGCCCGAACGGCAAACCGTAGCTGCAAAAAAATCATTTAAATATCATTAATTACAAAAATCCTATTAAAAAATATTAATTAAATAGAATTAATTACAAAAAATATTAATTAAATACTATTAATTACCTGAAACACCTCCCAAGCCTAGTCCTTCGGCCCCTTCAGAACGTGCCTCCACGTCCTAAAGTGAAGGGGGAATCGCATCCAATTCGCGCTCAGGTCGTTCAGGAAGCGGTTGAACAGGTGACCCCCATTGTCGATGGGCTAGTCAGTGCCCTCATTCCATGGCACTATAACTCGCAGGGTTCGGTCCATGCTGTTCACATCGGCCACGTCCAGCCTCCTCGTCGAAATGTTCCCCTGCTCATCTGCACAGTTTACCACACGTTAGATAAATTGTAATTCAAAGTTAACATTTTGAATTTAAATAAATAATTTATTCAATTAAAAAATTTATTTACCTTGGACCTGCACCTCAAACCCAGTGGACCGCGAAGACGACCCTCGTGGGTTGTTCTGCTCCCGAGTCTCCTCCTCATCGAGGAACTGCTCCATCTCCCTGATCCCAATCGGGATCTCGAAGTCCTCCTCGTCCTAGTCCTCGACGCTGATATCTGCCCCCTAAACTCAGGCACCTCTGGTGTGGTCATCTCCTGTGGGATCGTCTGCGGTGCCTGTGGTAGGACCGATTCCTGTGGGGGGATGGGTTGAAATGCCGCGATCGCCCTGCCTCCAAGCTGCCCCCTCCCTCTGCCCCTGCTCGGCTGTTGCCACCCCACAAAATTGGTCTGGGGACCTCAGGGGCCTTCCCCTTATCCTCTCTTGAAGCCATATCAACTGTAAAAATCCAACAAAAAAAAATTTAGTCACATTATTATGCAAAAATCTAATAAAACTACAAATACAAATAAATTACATGTTATATACATACCTCAAGTGCAAATACTGAGAAATACTGTAGAAAAAACTCCTTCACAGACGTCTGAACGCTCAAATCTTAAAGAAACCACTTAGAGAAACCCCAGAAAACAAAATGAGCAAACGGAAAAATGAGGGAGGCGCCTCCTTAAATTGGCCAGACATTTGTAGCGGTTATTCTAATAACCGCTACCATAACCGCTACAAAGAACCCAGGGTGCCTTAAATTTGTAGCGGTTTTATAATAACCGCTACAAATTACAAGAACCTTTGAAATTCTGTAGCGGTTATGACCCAGAACCGCTACAAACTTGGAAACTCCTTAAATTCTGTAGAGATTATATCCCTATAACCGCTACAAATACCTGACGTTTGGCATTTTGTAGCGGTTTTGTTGCTATAACCACTACACTGTTGGCGGGTCTTGGTCGCGCCAAGTGGCGGGAATATTGTATCGGTTTTTTTTATTAACCATTACAACATAACCGCTACAAGTTTTGGCGGGAATTTCACGCCATTTTTGTAGCGGTTTGTTCTACCTAACCGCTTCGCGCCACTTGGCGCGTAGCTTGCCGCTACAATTTTGTAGCGGTTTAGATTAAAACCGCTACAAATACTATAATTTGTAGCGGTTTCGTATAACCACTACAATACCACCGCTACAGAATACCATTTTTTTCGTCATGACATTATGAAGTAAAGAATTAATTTTAAATTATAAAATTTAATATGTGTGTGTGTATGTGAGAGAGAGAGAGAGAGGATAGAATAAATCTAATCAAATCTTCTAAATCAGTAAATCTTTCCAGACTGAGATAATGATACCAATTACATTACAAATCTGATTTGAAAGATATTAACAGGAATATATATATAATTAATTAAAACTAAAACTAGGTTATGATGAAGTGGCAATCTTGTTTCTGTTTCTGAATTCTTCGCTTGTGCGCTTTTATAGAGACACACATAACAAGTATTCGTCTCCTCCTCTCCATTGACCTTAATTCTGTTTGGCATGAAGAAGGCCACTGGAGACGAAAATCCCTATCTGCCTCCGGAGATAATCATCGACATTCTCAAAAGGCTTCGTGTGAAATCCCTCGTTCGATTTCGTGCTATGTGTAAAGATTGGAGAAATCTCTTGAAATCCCCATCTTTCATTGAAGAGCACCACCACCACTCTGCTCACAAAAGCCCTCTTCTTATATGTCACGTAAGCCATCGCAACCCTATTTATTCTCGCCTATGTTTGTTTCGTTTTGAGAAGGAAACTGTGGAAGCTGAGAGAATACCCCTGATGGATTCCTTAAGGCGTGTTAGTTGCTTCGTTGGTTCCAGCAATGGCTTGCTTTGTGTGAAACTCGGTAATGCAAAAGATGATCCTCCTCCTTTGCTTTTGTTGTTGAATCCAGCGACTAGAGAGGTCATGCAAGTACCCAGATCAACAAACGATGATGGCAGCCATTGCCATTTTGGGTTTGGGTATAGTTCTGTAGTTAGGGATTTCAAGATAGTGAGAGTTCATAGGGTTAGGATTAAGAGTCACATCAATTTAGACTATATATGGGTTGATCGAGTGGAGGTGTATTCATTAGGAACCGGGTCCTGGAAAGAAGTAGAATTTGGAGTTATTCAGGGTGCACGTTTTCTATATAATCCTGTCGCTGTTATTGGGGCAATATTTTGGTTGGGAATATTGGAGGGTGAATATTTTCGTCGGGTGATAATTTCATTTGACCTAGCAATGGAAGTTTTTACATTGATACAAATACCATCTTCAGCCTTTGTTCCACCTCTTACTCGATATGTGCTTGATGTGTACGGGAACAAACTTGCTATAATTCATCAACATGTTCATGAATTGAAGAAGGTGCTTGAATATACTTTTATTGATTTATGGGTGTTGGAAGACGGAAGTGGTGCATATGGGAAGAGCTGGGGTTGGAGTAAGAAATATAGAATTAGAGCAGATCCACCTTTTTTACGCCCAATATGCTTGTGGAGGAATGAAATAGTATGCCACAATTGTAGTGACCCAGATTTTTCGTTCAGCCTCACTGCTAATAATGAATTGAAGAAGTTCCACATGTCTTTATGCAAAGGTTTTATGAATGGAAGTTTCTTTTATGCAGAGAGCCTCGCAACTCTGTGCAACACGTAGTTTGAATAGCATTGCTAGGGAGTTCTCGCATTTAAAATCTAGATTTACTTTGACTTATCAATTTTGGTGGAAATTTACCTACAAAACATTGAATATTTTGGTTGTGCATATCATAAGATTTGATGCCCCGTGGATATTTTTTAGCGTTGCTGTGAATTATGATAATTGTTTCTACATTCCAAATTTCTTTTGTCTCTAATCGCCAAAACTTTTCAACATTTTGGATGTCTTTATAGTCCTCGAAGCCCCTTTGATCTATGGTCTGGAATGATGAAATTCGGTACTAGCTAGTTCATCCAAACTTTATTTTAGTTTTCTATGTCATCATATGTTCGATTATCACGTATAAATATAATCTTTTTGTGGGTTTTATTGGTCATTTCATGTGCCAGTTGTTTCTTGCTTTGTAATTTTTTTAAGGCTTAATACATTATTTGGTTCTTGTAGATTTCCTTCATTTTGGCTTTGGTCCCTCTACTTTAAAATCCGTGGTTTTGCTCTATTTTTTCTCTATTTATAACATTAGTCCCTATAGTCTTAAAATGACTTAGACCAGCATTTAATGGTGTTAATTTTTCATATGTGCACTAACACCGATATATTTTGCTTACATGGAGGGTTGGGGTGGAAAAAAACTTTAATTTCTGAGCTGGATATTTTAAGAAAATAAAAACAAATTGAAGTTGAACATTAAAACCCACACACACCAGCAGTAGACAAAAATCACGGTAGAGGAAAACAAATTGAAAAAGCAATATAAAAAATTGCAAATGTGGAGAATAAGATGAAGCAAAAATCCAATGGAGAAGAAGACTAGCATATCTAAACCCAAACGTGAACCTTGCTGCATATCTGGAGAAACTTTGGAAGAAATAGTTGAAGGGGAAGCAAAATCATGAGTGGAAAACTGAAATCAAAGCGGAGAAGGATGAAGAAATGGTGAGACAATGGATCGTCTCTACAAAAGGGAGAAGATCAGATCGAAGGGGATGGCTAGTAACCACAGAAGACAAGTAACGAAAATCACAATGGCTATTAAGATAACAGGATTCAAATCATTATCAGAGAACTAGATCTGGGAAAATAGAGGATGAAGAAGAAGCTTCACCGCTGTCACCACTGGAGGGGACTCGCCAGAGTTTGGAAATTTGCCACTGCTTCTGAAGACTAAAGGTTATCTCCGACGGAGCTGTAGTTAACACCGCTTGACATTCGCCGAAACGGACGACTACTCGGCAATGATAACATTAGACTTCATTGGCACAAGTGGGTCTCCTTTTCTCTTGTGCTTTGTTTAGAGGTTGAATGCTTTTTTTTTTTTTTTTAATGTCTAGGTGAGCTAGCCCATAAGTATGCCACATAAGCAATTTAAATGCTGTTAGTGACACGTGTGCAAAGTTAACACCGTTAGTCTCACCCCTAAGTCCTTTTAAAACTATAGGGACTAATGTTATAAACTGAGAGAAACTAGAGGGATTAAAACCACGGATTTCAAATTAGAGGGACCAAAACAAAAATAAAGAGAAATTACAGGGACCAAACATTATATTAACCCCTTTTTTTAATATAAATCAAATGGAGTGACAGGTTGGATGAGTATTTTTTTTCTAAATTATGTTAAATTTTTCTCCAACCAATAATTTTTTCAAGAAAAATAATTTTAAAAACAGTAATTTTGGTTCGAAGGTAATAAAAAGGCATAATCCAGCAAATTATTAGTGGATGATTCCATCTCAAAAATAATGAACGACTGGGAAAACAATCCCCTTTGGTTGCCACATTATCAGAGAAATTTTGAGTATTGGTGCTGGAAAGAGCGGGTGTGCTGTTTGACAATCGGAAAGAGGAGGCGGAACTGCAGATTCCAGTTTACGTTGTCGACGGAGCTTGGGCTGTACACGGCGTGACATCATCAAGGCTTCATCGACTGTGTGAGTGGAGAGGAGGGAGACGATGAACCAGGCCAGATACTCCTTCCTTTTTTACTTCTTCCACGGTGGAAGCCCAACTGTAATTTTTAATGGAGTTAAAGTAATTTTTTTGCCACATCAGATAATTAATTGATCACTTACAATTTTTTATATATGATAAGGATTAAACTATTAAATGTGGAAAGGTTAAGGACTGAGTTCGAGGCATGTTAAAAGTTGAGGGAATGAGTTTGAGTTAAAAGTTAGAGGACTAAAAGATTAATTTTCCCTATTTAAAATTAAAATCAAAGTGATGTGCCCGTGATTTAATCTCTTCAGATTAAAAATGAATATATTGAGTTAATTTTTATATAAAATGAAACAGAAATTAAAAACACACACATTGATAAATTAAAACACAAAATTATAAATTATCATAAATTGAAAATGAAATAACGAATTGAATTTCTAAAGCACATGAAACGATTATAATTGATTTTCTGATATTTTACTCTTGTCGTATACAAAAGCACACACGTGTGGATAAAACACAATAAAATACATATATTAGCATTTTATGGGTGATAGAGAATTGTACTGGTGAATATGGGAAGAGTTGCGGCTGATGAAGCAAGTTTTATCGAGTGAGTATCAGGAGGAATATGCAAGAGTATGTGAAAAACAATAAAATGCTAATATATTGCATATGTGATAACATATATAATAGAAAATTCAGAGGCTCCAGCTAACTAATTTGTGAGAAATATTAGTAATTGCAAAAGGAAATATGACCTACGAAGGGGAGAGAAGAGAGAAGAGCAGATAGAAATATCTAGAGCCTAGAGGAAAAAAAGAGAGAGAACTCAAAGAAGGAAACTCAATATTTAATTATATATCATTTAAATGTGTATGACTGAAAATAATTCTTACTTTATTTGCAAAATTCTAATTAAAACCTACCCTTGAGCAAAATAAATTACAGAAATACGGGACTCTCCAAAATAAAAAATAATAATTTCATAAATGTAAACCTAGCCCAAATAATTATCTTAAAATATGTAACTCTAATTAAAATATTAGTAAAGATAATTATAAAATTAATGTTAAAGCTCATTGATCTTATGATCTATGATAGATTCCAATAATCTCTCATTCATATCATATTCCATTATTTTCTCAATAAATTATCATCCCATATTCCATCACATAATGCAAAATTGAACTCTTTATGAATGAGTATTAACGAAGTTTTTAAGTCGATTTTACTCCACTAAGGTAACAAGTCAGCATCCGAGTTTACCGACGTCACAAATTTATTCGCCGACCCCTTCCCTCAAATCACTAATTTTCCCGGCAAGCTGATGGCCATAGGAGAAGACAAGATCATTATCAACTTTGTCAAGAGACTTCCCGTTAAGTCCTTCGTTCAATTTCGCTGTGTGGTTAAAGATTGGAGAAATCTCTTGAAATCCCCATATTTCATCGAGGAGCACTACCACCACTCTGCTCACAAAAATCCTCTTTTTATCTCTTCTACATCCGTTTTCAACCCTGGATACTCGTCCTTATGTTTGCTTCATCATAAGATGAAATCTTTCGTAATTGAGATAATAGCAGCCATGTATTCGTTAAGGCGAAATTATTCTACCATCACATATTGCTTTGTGTGATGTTTGGTTATGATGGCGATGAGCTTTTGGTGCTTTAGAAAATTTAAATTTAAAGAAAAGTCAAAAATCAGAAAAAAAAAATGTTTTAGTTTTAAAGAGACTTTTGAGTAAAAAGATAGTTTCCGTCAAAGTCACGCCAAGTATCATTTTTTACATCCAACAAGAGTTTGAAGCACTTTTCATGTCTAGGAGTTAGTTTAGAATGGACCCAAACAAACCCTTAGTAGAGAAGTCTCTTTGTTGAAAGATAAGACAAATTTGAATGTACACTAAAAAGCATTTTACTTTGCTTTTTAATAATTTTTTTGCTCTTACTTTTTGGTTAATTAAATTTGTCTTTTTATATCTCTTGATTAATAATTTGTCTTTTCCTAGAGCATTCCCATGTTTCCTCCCATGCTTGTATTTTTATCAAATATAATTTTTTTCCCTCACCTTTTTCACTGGTTTTTCTTGTCGCTCCCCACCATTTTTTTGGAACAAACTGAATTCTTTTTCCTATCTTTTCATGCGTTCGAAACGTTTTTTTACTTCTGTGCATTCGGTAACAAATTGGGAACAAGTCGGATGACTTGGATCTTTCTTGGTTACAAAACGCCCTCTGTCTCCACTTGTCTTCCCAAAGAGCCCGAATTTGGAATCCCTAATTCCTTCCCGCAAGCATATGGTGGCAATGGGAGGCGACAAACCCATGCTGCCTCCGGAGATTATCATCAACATTCTGAAAAGACTTCCAGTTAAATCCCACGTTCGGTTTCAATCTGTCACCACTCTGATCACAGAAACCCTTTTCTTCTCCTCCACGAATACAGCTGCAAACGGAGGAGTGCGTCCTTAGGTTTGCTTTATCAGAAAATGGATACCATTGAATTTCGGAGTATACCCTCGATGATGGAGGGCTTTAGAAATGGTTGGAAAATCAATGGGTCCTACAATGGCTTGCTTTGTGTCATAACTAATCTCTAACTAAGCATGTCTCCTCTTTCACTTTGTCTGTAGAAACCAGTGATTAGAGAGGTAAGAGAAATACCCCAAGCAACGAATGATTATTGCGACCTTTGCATGTTTGGATTTGGGTTTAGTAGCATGATTAATGATTACAAGACAGTGGAACTTTATAATCAAGTTTTGCATAAAAAGAGGAAAGAAGATCAAGACTATCATTTCTCCAGTTTTAGGCATAATGGCGTAGAAGTGTATTTATTAAGCACTAGTTCATGGAAAGAACTAGAATTTGACGCTTTACAGAATATTAAAGTTACATCTACCGCTGCACTAGTTCAAAATGCTATATTTGGCATGGGTTAAAAATGCACTATCACTACTAGAAGAAGTGCAAAATAGATATTACGGCATCAGTTACAAAAGACCTAACGCTACAAAGGAATTTATTACGGCATTAGTTACAAAGGACCTAACCCCATAAAGAAATACAAAAAAGCAACTTGGTATAAATTCCGACATCTCTTCTTATCAAAACTGATGCCATAATTGCATATTAGTGCAACAGTGATTATATAGTCCCTCATTTGAGAACCTACTTCAAATACAACCAATGTACATAAAAATTGCCGACTTAAAAAAAGGGGTCATTTTCAAGTAATTATAATATTATTATTTTAAAACTTTATTTTTATTATTTAATTAAAATTTTTAAATGTTATATTTCGGTGTCACTACTCACTATGGATATGATTACACGGATGTGGGGTTGATGGAGCAGGTTGCCAGTAAATCTAGGAAGAGTTTGAGTTGTACTGAAGAATATAGGATCGAGACATTTTAATATGCTCCACATCCCGTGTGTATTTGGAGGAATTAAATAGTTTTCAATAGCTTAGGAAGTGATGCCGAAGGGGAGGCTGAACCAAAGTATTTTCTTAATCTCTTCAATCTAACTACTAAGAAATCGGAGGAGTTCCCCAATGTCTCCTCTGCCCACGACTTCGTCGCTCGTTTCAATTATGAAAGGAGCCTTGTGTCTGTTTCCGTTTGCAACCCCAGTTTCACTAGCCTTGCTCTGAAATATGATCATTTAGATTTCTTTTGTCTCTAATCCACAAAACCTTTCAACATATTGGTTATATAACAAAAAGAAAAAGAAAACAGTTAATTAGTGATAAGATTTAACGGCAGAATTTCACCGCTAAATTGACTGAGACTGAATTTCATTACTAATTAATTAGTGACAACCTATTTAGTGACGGAATAATCCAATTCCATTACTAATTCACTTTTTTTTTTTTTTTTTTGTAGAATTATCCATATTAATGCTTGAAGCCCCTCTGATATGTGATGTGGGATGGAGAAATTCAGAACTTTAGTTTAGCTTTCTATATCATCATATGTTCGGTTCTTATGGATGAATATTTAGCTTAGTTGCTACTCTATAAACGTTTTGAGTTCTGTTGGTGGCTTCATATACTAAAAGTGTCTGTCTGTCAAAAATCTCTTTAACTGAAGTTTGATAGAGCTCGCTTAGTTATCAAAAGTCAGTTTTTGATACTTTGTTATTACAATTTTTGTATGAATTTTCAATCTGAGGAAAAAAACTGAGTTTCCGAGCTTTATCTCAGCTTTCTATATCATCATACTCGCTCCAGTGCTCTATATAAGATCCAATCGATTTTTTTAAGAAAAATTAAAGAAGCTAAATGAATTATTTAACCATAGTATATGTTGTGTATAATTAGATTATATATCAGTTTACAAGTCACCTAAATCAGTTTGAAGGAAAAACCGATAAATATAAGTACTTTAAAGTAATTTATTTAACTTCCTTAATCTCTCCAAAAAATCAAATGGGTCTTATTTTTAGGACAAGAGGTAGTATGTTAAATTCTCATGTATAAATGTATAGTTGAGTTGCTGCTGTATAAATATATAGTTGAGTTTTATTTGTAAATTTTTAATCTAAATCAAATGGAGTGATAGGTTTGATACATAGGCACAGCACAAGAGAGTGAACTATTTCACTTTTGCTCTGAAATGTACGCCCTCCGATCTTTAATATATAACCTAATTAAACAATTGGTATTGGTCCTAAATATAAGACTTATTTCTCATATTTATCAATCTTTTTCCCAATTTGCTCCACTTGATGCTCCCTCGACAATAATAAAGTGAAATAGAGATTGAGAGAATAAAAGAAAATGATTTGTGTTTTGGAAAAAAAAAAAGTCATATAAACTAATTCAACTAACTTCTTTAATCTAGGCAAATTAGGTAAATAGGTCTTACATTAAAGAGCAGAGGGAGTATCATTTAGAGAGATCAGATTTTGTCTTTAAAACTGTAATCTTTTCTTTGTCTTATGGTTTAAAACCGATGACATTATTTAGTTAAACTTGTAGTCTGTGAGGATGGAGTTTTTGCTGTGTGTTGTGGCAATTATAGAGGTCAAATATATATACAGTGAGTATTCGGAAAGGTAAAATAGTCATTGATGATGAAGTTTTAGACTATATCAGTTCAATTATACAGAGAAAGCTTTGTTTCTGTTGGTATCATCTGTTTAATTATTTATTTGACAACACTTGCTATTTTGAAACTTAAATTTAATATGTCAGTATGTAAAAGAGAAAATCTCATTAAAATCCATTTGAAATACCTAAATCCAAATTTATGCCTATATTTTTATCAAATCCCTAAGAATGCCAAGAGGCCTTATTAGGAATTTCTAAATTTTTTGATTTTACTAACATGTCTTGCAATTTTTTCTGCCTCTTCTCTTTTTGTAAGATCCTCCGTATCAAATCTCAATCTCATGGAATCCTCATGTCTCCTCTCTCTATCCTGAGATTTCTTTGGCCGATTTACCTATATTCGACATGGATTCCAGTCTTTATTTCTTCTTTGAGTCTAAATCTGGATTTCAATGGCAACTTGGGTGATAAGCTTTTGAATCATGAAGATCGTTCAACTCTGATTCTATAACCCCCTACCTTAATAGCCAAATTTATAGTTCGAGAGTGCATCATTAAGTTGAAATAGAGACCAGTGTTTAATTTAAAACTTTTCCAAAACTTGTTTAGTGCGGTCTCACATTCACATCTCGAATATAATTGGTCTGTCCAATTCAGTTTCATTCACACATATCATAGTGCAAACAAAAATTCCCGACAACGCTCAGGTTTTGTTACTTAATAAAGGGTTTACAACGCTTAGTTTCCCATATAGGGGATTACACAACACTATTCAATATATACAACATGTGCAACTAATCCTCAACAAAATATGACAACCAACTACGAAAATTAAAACTCCTAGCTAGGAGCTCTAACTGCCCTTCGTCACTTGCTTTTCCTTTGAACCGCTTGCCCTTGCTGTAGGTTAGTCATTGGAAAGAATGAGATTCAAAAGAATTTCAGTAGTAACAATTCACTTATAACATGTACAATCACAAAGCATGTAAGCAAATCATAACAACAACAACAACACAATGGCATTTTTACGACAGCTTTTGCTGTATTCACAAAGGCATGTTTCACAACATGTTTCACAACAGCACAACAATGGCATTTCACAACGGCAATGTTACATCACGGCATATTCAATGAAATGACATACATGCAAGGCATCATACACATAATAAGAGAAAGAGCCACTACCTTGTTCTTTCTGCTCATGCACTGACACTGGTTTATCACGTGCAAGGCAAATGTCAAATCCTATAATCAGAATTTCAATGACAGGTTATTACTTAATCCAATTCTTTAATTCAAACACTCAAGTTGGTTATCGTTAGGGAAATTTAATCAAATCAACTATGGAGTTAAAGTGGTCAATTAACCTAAAAGACCAATTCCTAACCTCAAAGTTCAACAATACTACATTATGCCATTACATCTTCGATTTTCGTATAAGGGACCAAATCTGCCAGAATTTTCTCCTGACTTTGAAAAATCATAACTAATTCTACAAAAATTGAAATGAGGTGATCCCAAGTCCTATGAAAAGTGAAGTCCTCTTCATAGGAAAAATATGAATCATTACCGAAAATCACCACAAAATTCCAGAATTACACAAAATCCCACATTGCTCTAGAATTAAGTCCAGTTTCGACATCAAACTTTGGGCAACCAGAACGCCCAGCTCAAAAAACAAAATGACACAAATTATGTGTCCATTTTGAAGCATGGAATGTGAACTTTAAGACTGGAAAGTTTCAGAATTTTCAGAGATCATTTGATTATCCAAAAACGCAATACCAATAAGGTACCTCGCTGGAATTCTGTTCAGGCTGAAAGCCCAGATTTACATTTTGAGTTTCAATGACCCAAAATTCACAACCCGGGGCTATTCCCACATAATTTTTCGTGTAGAACACAATGGTAACATCAAAATTAACAAATTCTCACTTGTTCTCCATGTCTTGTTTTGGCAGAAAATTCTGTTAGGAATTGGGCTTAGTCCAACCTTGGTGGATTAGGCCCAAACCCATTAAGCTTTAAGTTTTTGGGGCCAAATAAAATACCCAAAAGAATGTGGGGCATTTATAGGTAATTTTCCCAAGGGTTTGAAATTGAAACCTGGTGGGAACAGCTTCCTCACAGGTTTTTGGGGAACAATTGATTTTGGCTACGTATGTGTAAATAACAGTCACATATGAGAAAAGAGATATAAAAGTTTTCTCTACATAACCTCTTCTCCTTCTCTTCCCTTCCTGTGCATTTACTGTGTGATATAGTCGAAATCCTAGTGATTCGACTATTGTGGGTACCGGAAGAACTCAAAACGACACTTCAGGTACGCCCGAAATCCAACATAGGTATCAGAGCATCTGGTTTTAAAATCTGTCCAATTACTTCCGGTAACCATGTGATCATTGTGTTCATGAATTTCTACCGAGCATGTATATGGAAATCAGTGTCTGTCTGATTTTCATTTAAAGTTCATGAATATTCCATACGTCTTCTCAGCATATATATATATATATGAAAATATGATTATATGTATGAGAATGAGTTTATTGTTCATATGTTTATATATGTCTGCATTCTGCTCACTGTTTCTTTTTTCCGGTGATACACTGTGGGTTCTTTTTTTCCTGAATTGCTGCTATGTGTTTATATTTTGGCACTTTAGAGTATTAGTGTACTAAAAAGCCTCATAATACACATATACTAAGGCTATGGAAAGAGAGAAAACTCATAAGGTGTCAGTGAAACTGAGAAAACCGGAAAAAAATGAAACTTTGTATCGGGTCATCATAAAAAGATGTTTTTTAGGATCTGAAAATAATCTCATTGCGTAGAGCTTGAAAAAATGATGAAGATGGACACTAAGAACGTGTAAAACAGATATCGGACGGCGGAGTTATGGAGGAGAGAAGTTTTCGGGTCGGCAGACTTGACCCGCGACTAAAATCGGGTTCGGGCCGACCCGGCTGGAGGTTGAAGACAACCACCAGTGACTCCAAAACGGCACCGTTTTTGCGCCTGGTTATAAAAAAAATTATCTGGATTGGGTCAACGGCCCAACCCGATCCGGTGTAAGAGAATTTAAAAAAAAATGGATCGGGTACTTGGCCCAACCCGATCCGTTGCAATATTTAAAAAAAAGGTTTTTGGGCCATCAGGGGCCCAAAACCCAGATCGGGTCAGTGGGTAAAGACCCAACCCGATACATCAACAAAAAAAAAGGGACAAAAACACCATGTGGCGCGTGTGGCCACGTGGCGGACCCCATTGACATGTGGCGGACATAGACCAACAGCAGGCGGCACATGGGTTCCAAATTGCCGGCACGTGTGGCGATCGGAGGACTACAGATTGGCTCGTGTACTACACGCGCCTCCAGCGCGAGTGGGGTTCATCCTTTATTTTATTTTTTCCAGGATTTTTTCTTCTTGGGGCGAGTGAGGGCGCGTGGGAGCTCTGTTTGAGATGCGGTTTGTTCCTAAAAATCCCTAAATTTGAGATCTTCATAATGATATGTTATTTGCCTATTTTTGTGGCAATTTAGTATGTATTTATGAGGTTTTAGTGCTTATTTAAGTTATTTTTGTACATTTAAGAATACCTAAAATCATGATAATGACTTACATTTGTTTATTTAGGTCAAAAATAAAGCAAGAGGCTTCTAATAGCACTGAAACACTTGAGTATGGGTCAATGAGCATTGAGTTTGTGGACGATCAAGCTCATATGGATGATCCTAAAGAGGATCCCGAAGAGGAACCTGAAGAATATGAATTTTTTGAGGAAGATCCTGAAGAAGGTTTTCTGGAGCCTGTTCCAGTGGAACCTCAAGTGGTTTACTCTGATTCTGGACCTAAGTTTGTGCCCTCCTATCCTAATGAACCTCAAAATTTAGAAGAAGATGTCGATCAACCCTATTATGTTGCTATGGCTAAGAAGATAGCCGAACTTAACGCGGACAAATCAGCTAGAATAAATAATATAAAAATCATATACTCAATCATTGCCAATTATGTGGAAAGCATAAAAGACAAAAAGAGTGTAGAGTTCTACGTGAGCGTAAGATGAAGTACCGCGGGCTGTGAGGGCTAAGGGCACATTTTCAATGACTGTTGGTTGGGTTGATGTTGTGACAAAAACAACAAAATTCATGAAGAAAAAGAAAAGATTCTTTAGGAAACTAAGGAAAGCCATTATTGAATACTGTTGTTCTGACATTTAATGGTGTATTATGTTCCTATTTCCTTTTATACTATTTTGTATTGAGAATATAACTCTAAATATTATTGTTTGTATGTTTTATGTATGGACATGGTATTTTTCATGTAATGAATTATGTTTGTCATACAATGCTAATTTTTTAATTGTGCATTATCATACCATGTATCCCTAATGAGTAGGAGCTTTTAGAAGGTGAAACTTCTAAAAGCTGATGACTTATTTAAAGTACTTATATAAAGTTTTTTTGATAGAAAATAAAAAGTTGCTAGTATTTGTATGATGGGAGGTACTAACGTATTCTCCTGATTATGGATTTAGTAATAAACTTATTTTCTAGTCAAGAATGATATAAGTACAGCTGTTGTATACCATGATATGCTTCATAATCATTTGGTTATGTTCTCTTAAAGAGAACAACGTTTCTAAATGTGAAAAACGTTACTTCAGAATTGAAAAATGGCCATGAAAGGGATCATTGCTGAATTGAACAAGGGGGAGAAACTGAATGGCGACAAATGGGACATTTGGCACTATAAGGTGCAGTACATTTTGGAGGAACAGGAGGCTGTTGAACCACTAACCACTATTTTAGTGGAACCTGAAGCTGGGACTACTTTTCAGCACAGGAGAAACTTGGAAGTTTACCAAGCATGGAAGAAGAAGAACAGTATTGCAAGAGTCACCTTATTATATTGAGCACAATGGAGAATGACCTGATGTGCCAATATGAGAAATACCAAACTGCTCAGGCTATGTGGGCTGCACTCAAGGATAAGTTTGGTGGCACATCAACCACTAAGCTTAGAAGGTTGACAATCAAGTTTGATACCTACAAGCTTAGAGCAAATACTCCTATAAAGTAGCATCTGAGAGAGATGTCCAACATGATTAGAGAACTTCAGGAAGATGGACACACCTTGACTGATGAACAGCAAGTTCAAGCTGTAATCAGATCGCTTCCTTCTAGCTGGGAGCATATGAAAGTGAACTTAACTCATAATGACAACATCGTCACTTTTGATGATGTAATGAAACATCTTGAGCTTGAGGATGAATGCCTAGCGGCGTATAAGGCTTCTGGTCAAGCCTACTACACTAAAAATGCTGGTCCTTCTAATGCAAAGCCCGATTCCAAAAAGGGCAAGAAATCTCAAAAGAAAGGCAAGAAGGATGGCTTTAATTTCAAAAAGGGCAGAAAGCAATTCAAGAATAAAGGAAAGAAGGGCGGCAAGAAGAAAGTTGACTTGAATAAGGTCAAGTGTTACGCCTACCAAAAAATTGTTCACTTTGCAAGGGACTGTACAGAGCAAAATGACCATGAAAAGGTACTAGTGGATTATGTGAATTCACACATTTCTTTTGTTTTAAGTACTTCTTTTCTAATAGAACCTGTTTGTTCTTCTTGGATTTTGGATTCAGGCTCAACAGACCATGTGACGAGGGATTGGGGATCCTTCGTGGAATACCATTGATTGCCGCATCTAAGCAAATGGCTTTACGTGGGCAATAATGCAAAGATCGAAGTTAAAGGAATTGGCACCTGCAAGTTACCTTTGCATGGTAGGAAGACTTTGATCCTACATGATGTTCTTCATACACTTGACATCTGACGGAACTTAGTTTTAGTACTTTTTTTATTAGATTATGGGTTTGATGTAAACTTTCATAGCAAAGTTGCAGACATTTTTAGCAACAAGACCTTTTATAGTTTAGCTTTCCTTTCTAGAAAGTTCTTTATTTGGATATTGTTGGTAATTTTAATGTGCATGACTATTTCGTTATTTCCTCCAATATAACTGTTGATATGAATATCTGGTATGCTAGACTAGGACACATTAATCAAAATAGAATTATTAAACTAGCTAGAGAAGGTTTGCTGGGTGAAATTTTGAATATGGAAATGTCCTTATGTGAGAATTGTCTAGCTGGTAAGGCAACTAGGAAACCTTTTGGTAAGGGAACTAGAGCTGAGATTCCATTACAATTAATCCATTCTGATATATGAGGTCCAATGAGTGTGAGGGCGAAACACAGAGCCTGGTATTTCATTACCTTCATTGATGACTATTCACGATATAGTCACATCTATTTGATCTCACACAAGTTTGAAGCTCTTGAATGCTTCAGATGGTACATGAATGAAGTAGAGAATCAAACAGATTGTAAAATTAAAGCTTTGTGCACTGATCGGGGTCGTGAATACTTATCTGATCAGTTTAAGGAGCTCTATGAAGAAAAAGAGATAATTAGGCAACTAACTATCCCTGGCACTCTACAACAAACTGGAGTTGCTGAAAGGAGAAATAGAACTCTCCTAGACATGGTTAGGTCAATGATGGCTCAAGCAAATCTGCCAATTTCATATTGGGGTGATGCTTTACTAACGGCTGCCTTCATTCTTAACCGTGTGCCCTCAAAATCAGTCACTTCTACACCCTATGAGTTATGGATAAAACGCAAGCCAGATTTAAACATCCTCAGACCCTGGGGGTCTGCTGCGTACATTCATAATGATTCCCATAGGTATGGGAAATTGGATCCTAGAGGAAAAAGTGTATCTTTATAAGATACTCTAAGCAATCAAAAGGATATGTTTTCATAGGTCAAAACGAAGATGGAAGTATGACTGAAATTGAATCAAGAGATACCGTATTTCTAGAAAATGAATTTCCTAGCAAGGGAGATATTGATCGTACAGTATCTTTTTATGAAACACAAGAACAAGGCAGTACAGAACAAACTCAGACTAATGATCCTTAATCATCTCAATACATTGACTTGAGTGGGAGCTCAAAAAGGCCTTTACAAAGGCCTAGACAAGAGAAGTGAAAGAGACAAGAAGTTCCCACAAGAAGGAGTGACAGGGGAAATGTACCTAGGAGACGCTTCTCCATAGAAGGAGAGGCACTTATTGTTACTCCAGACAGAGATGATGAGCCTTGTTCTGTGCAAGTAGCCTTATCAGGTCCTTCTAAGGATGAATGGAAGAATCCAATGGAGGAAGTCATTGATTCAATGAAGAAGAATCAAGTTTGGGAACTAGTTGATCTACCAAAAGGGCGAAAAGCCATTGGGAACAAATGGGTTCTCAAAATTAAGAGAAAAGTTGATGGATCAATTGACAAATACAAGGCTCGATTGGTTGCAAAGGGGTACACACAACAGGAAGGTATAGATTATGAGGATACCTTCTCACTTGTTGTATGTTTCAATCCTATAAGACTTATTATGGCAATAGTAAATAGTTTAGATCTGGAACTGCATCAGATGAATATAAAAACCGTATTTCTAAACAGTGATCTGGATGAAGAAATTTATATGGAACAACCATTAGGTTTCATTAAGAAAGGAATGGAGAGTAGAGTTTGTAAGCTCAAAAGGTTCATTTATGGACTAAAACAATCATCCAGACAGTGGTATTTGAGATTTCATAGAGCAATAACCTCTTATGACTTTCAAATGATTGAAGAGGACCACTGCGTCTACATTAAACTGTTTGAGGGTAATTTTGTAATATTATCCTTATATGTAGATGACATACTATTAGCTAGAAATAGTCTAAAGTCGGTCCTAGCTATTAAAGAATGGTTATAATCAAATATTAAGATGAAAGACATGGATGAAGCAGAATATATACTTGGAGTTAAAATCCAAAGGGATCGCTCTAAAAGAATTCTCTCTCTTTCATAAGAGAATTACATCAAGAAAATTCTTGAGCGATTCAATATGAGAGACTGCAATTCCTTAGATACCCTAGTAGCATCTGGTGTAACCTTAAGTCTTGATATGTGTCCCAAAACTGAGTCAGCAAAGAAGAAAATAGAAAGGGTTCCCTATGCTAGTGCCGTTGGAAGTTTAATGTACGCAATGATGTGTACAAGGCTAGATATTTGTTACACAGTTGGACTGGTTAGCAGATTCCAGTCAAATCCTAGTAAGCAACATTGGAAAGCAATAAAGAGGATTTTGAGATACTTGAAAGGCATGTCAGATTATGCACTATGCTATCAAGGAAGCGATATGCGCTTGGTTGGATACTCTGACGCTGATTTGGGTGGAGATGAAGTTGAGCGAATATCTGTTGGAAATTGTGCCCTAAGGGCCAATCATTGTACTTTGAACATTATTATTTTAATGAAATTTCTCCATTCTGTTATCATATTATTTGCATGCTAACTGTGATAATTGTATCCTTGGATAATTCATAAAGATTGTCCTAAAATGTCCCTGGTCGGTTATCTATGCGGGAGCAGAGATGAAACAAGATCAGTATGACTTTGATAAGATATGGAGATACGAATCAAAGTGTTAGGCACTTGTAAGAGTACAAGGTGCTGGACCGACCCACTATGAGAAAGCTACATGGATCAAGACATAAGCTTTTCTAATGTATAACCACGTCATAATGCCCTTAGACCTGAGGTCATCATGAATTCCTACATGAGAGTTGCTAAGCTTTGAACTAGTCAAAAGTCACTTTTGACTAGGTGATGATAAAGGCTACGATCGGGCTTGATGGTTTTTCATGCAGAGGAATATAAATGATCAAGATGGAATTTGTCCCTCATATTAGTAGAGAGATATTATTGAGCCCCTCGATGAGTGAGTCTGAGAAATGTATGGCCATACTATGATGAAAGGAGTTTCTGTCTCTATTATCAAGCTACTTAGGAATCAAGAAAGTAATGGTCAGGAACAAGAGGATGACATTATCCATGCCTTATCCTTGATCGATATATCGTGTGACAAAAGGGACGTGACATGGTTGTATGACAGGTTGCATCGTGATAATGATCCTCATATGAATTGGGTAGTCGTAATGTCTTGCTAGAGGCCGCTTGCGACTTTTGGGTTAGTATAGTTATTGGTCCACTGCCAACTTCATATGGGCCTACAGGGTCGCACACAAGAATGGCCCAACACGAGATAATTTTTAATTTAGGGTGGATGAATTTTATATTTATATATATATATAATAAAATTCATTAATAATATTATATAGATATATATATTTTTGAAATATATATCTTATATATATATATATGTATATATATTATATGATATTATTATATTGTGTTAGTTTTAAATTTAATTTATTAAGATATATTAAATTTAATAACTAACATGATAGAGATATAGTATCTTAGATTTAATTTATGAAGATAAATTAAATCTAATGGCTCTTTATTTGGATTAAATAAATAGGTTAAATTAAAATTGTTGGACAGATTTAATTTAAACTGAATTTATTTAATTAGCTCATCAAGATAATTAATTGTTAATTAATTTCAAAATTAATGATGATTAATTTTGAAATTTGAAAATAGCCCTCATAGGTTATAAACTTGATAGAGCAGATATATTGATACGCACATGAGAATTGAGAGCCGCAAGTGAAACCCTAGGAGACATTAAAGGCGCTAGCACACAGTCACGGTTGGAGAGCATTCGTGTGGATACCGGTAGAGGGAGCGGACCTGACATGTTGGCTCCTAGAGATCGTGAAAACTCTGAATCATTGAAAGGTATGAATCCTTCCAACTTGGTTTAAACGCCGTTGATAGATCCTTGATTAGGATCGGTGAAAATTTTAAAATTCTTCCGCTGTGCCTACCGATTCTAACAATATCAACTTCAGGATATACCTTCTTGCTGAACAATGGCGCCATATGTTAGAGCAGCAAGAAGCAGACGTGTATTGCCCTACATCCTATGGAAGCTGAATTCGTGGCGTGCACCTCAGCAGTACAAGAGGCTATATGGCTCTAGAGATTCATTGAACATCTTGGATTTGGAAATGAAAGCACAAATCCAGTATTAGTGTATTGTGACAATACTGCAGCCATAGCCTATATGAAAGATCCCAAATATCATAGCAAGACCAAACACATAGATATAAAATATAATTTGAGAGATTATGTAGCACAAAAAGTTGTTACTGTACAACATATTTCGACCAAGAGTATGGTCGCAGACCCCCTAACCAAACCGATAGCCAAAGAAATGTATGACAAACATGTGAAGGCTATTGGGGTGCATAAAATGTAAACTTGCAGACACTATGTAATATGTTTATGATTAATGAAAATGTTTCTTCATAAAATTTTATGTGTCTATATGAAGGTATACAATGTCTAGTATGTCGTACAGGTAGGTAAGGTTAGCTCTCTCACACGAGCAACCGCCTTTGATACTCATGAAGAGTATGCAAAGATGAGACAGTTGTGTTTGCCAGTAAAGCAGTAGGAATGCTAATATGGTAGAGAAGAAACACAAATTATGTCACCTCGATAAGAGTGTAGTATGTCGAGATGAGATCCAATAAGACATAATTAAATATAGATCAAATCATGGATACCCACTTCCATGATGCCTGTTGCCAGATAACAAATTCTTCAACATTGACGTCATGATAGATAAATGGAGTAGAAGAATTTGGGTTTAGATACTGGGAGTATCTAAACTCATGTCTGTACGGTGTTAATGATGAGAATCAAAACGATGTACGCTCTTATAGTGTAAGAGTAACACTGTAACATGTGATTCATACCACATGTGTGAAAGAACCGCAAATAGGAAGCAAGTGAATGGATCCCTGCTTCATTACTGTGTGAGTCCCAAGAAGGTTAAACACTTATGTGATGTCCTTTGACTTTGACATTGTTATGAAGGTATACTTCAGTGACTGCTACCTTAACATTCGTCCTATGATTATAACTGATACAATCCATGATATTATGTTAGGAAAGCGATTGACGTATATCAAAATGATATATGAGCAAAAGGAAGGTTACCTGAAATATACACACCTTGGTGTCTGAGACATGTCCCTTATGATATTAATATTTGGTAATTTCATAAGTGTGGACACTAAGTATATGAAAAGGCGATCTAAGTTTTATCTTGACTTGAGAGGGATAATATATGCCATGTGGAAGTGTATATTGGTATATCTAGGACATATGAGGCATAATATTAAAATTCAAGCTACACAAAGAAGGGTTGTCTTGTGCTAGTCCTATGAGAGGGATTTCTAGTACAAACACCTAGGAGACGTCATGCCCATGCGGTCATGGCAAAGCACCTAGTATGAAAGAAGAAAGAGAGAGACAATTCTTATGGCATCCAATCCACCAAGTGTGAGTGGGAGATGTTGGGAATTGGGCTTAGTCAACCCTTGGTGGATTAGGCCCAAACCCATTAAGCTTTAAGTTTTCGGGGCCAAATAAAATACCTAAAAGAATGTGGGGCATTTATAGGTAATTTTCCCAAGGGTTTGAAAATGAAACCTGGTGGGAACAGTTTCCCTGCAAGTTTTAGGGGGAACGGTTGATTTTGGCTGCGTATATGTAAATAACAAACACTCATGAGAAAAGAGAGATAGAAAAGTTTTCTCTACAGAACCTCTTCTCCTTCTCTTCCCTTCCTGTGCATTTGTTGTGTGATATAGTCAAAATCCTGGTGATTCGACTCGCGTGGGTACCGGAAGAACTCAAAATGACACTTTAGGTACCCCCGAAATCCAACAAATTCAAAATAAATTCCAACGATTACCAACTTCCAATTTCAGCATCAAACTTATGCAAAATGGTTTCCAATCCTCATAAACCACCAATAACATAACCAAAACATCATGAATTACCCAAACCCTTGTTTGGCCAAAATCAGGGCAGATTTACACATGCCAAAATACTCATTCAACCAACACAACCAATAGCTCAAATTGATGCTAATAATCACCTAGTGCTCCT
The DNA here is from genome assembly GCA_963855925.1 of Inga laurina. Classification (NCBI taxonomy): domain Eukaryota; kingdom Viridiplantae; phylum Streptophyta; class Magnoliopsida; order Fabales; family Fabaceae; genus Inga; species Inga laurina. The sequence goes on along the minus strand of OY979701.1, from coordinate 70,063,918 downwards.
CCTTAAGTTCTTTCTTTGATTCTTCATCTTTTGTTCTTACAAGGTGGCTGAAAACTCCTCTTCTTCAAAAACAAAAACCATAGAAATGAAGCTAAGGAAGAGAGGAACAAGTTTTATGAGGGACACTTTAGCCATAGATGAGGTTAAGGAGGTGAAAATCAAGGTGGAATGTCTCACCTTTTCCTTAATCTTCCTTCTCTTTCGTTGGAGTTGCAGCACCGACTTGGAGAGTGAGAGTGAGAGAGAGTGATAAATGATCAGTTTTTTCCTTTCCCTTATCACTTAAAGGATGACCGAAATTATGTTCCAAAAGGTGGCAAATGTTGTGGCTAATATTACTCCTTTGGTCACACTTAACGAAGTGTAATTTCTACAAGTCTTCTCTTTCCTTCCTCCCTTTTATGCCAACCAAAATTCTCCTTCATACAGGCACCAACTTTGTTGACCAATTCTCTTCTTACAATATTACATGTTGGTCAACTTGATTGAGCAAAAAGGTGAGGAATATATTCGATGCAATTCTCTCTCTTTCTCTACTTGGTCTTGGCCGATTATGTTGACTAGATAAGGAAGGAATATATGCATTAACTCTTTCTCTCATTTGCTCTTTGATGGAGTAAAGGGATACCTATATATTATTTTATTCTTACATGAAAATAGAGAAATGAGAGGACAGTTTCCTTGTAGAAAAAGGGAAGAGAGTGTGTTGACTTGGCCTTGCACTTGGTCATGAATGTGCCTTGTATCCACATAAGAGGAAAAGATAAGGAAATTCCTATAATTATCTTCATCATTACTTCTACTCTATAAGAGCAATCTTGGCCCTTCATTTTGTTTCCCAAATCTATCCTCAATATCAAGTAGCAATTTACTCTTGATCATGGCAAAATTAATTAGAGTGCCGTTAAACCCTTTTATTTCACTATCTATTACATTTAGCCCTTTGAATGTATTTTCAGATATTATAGATTCCATTTCATATTGTCACCTGTGCATCTCGCCTTTCTATTGAATTCCTAAAACCCCCACCTCATGAGCAACTCGTCATTGGTTTCGAATGTGAGGGCATCAGCCTATATCACTTTTGGGCTCTATGTATTAGTAAGGCTATATTAAGGATATGTTATAGTCAAATCAATTTCTTTGATGCTTTCAAGACAATTTCCCCAAATTTGCATAACGCATTTTACAGAATGTGTTGAGGCTTTCAATCAATCCATCATGTGGAACTAACTATGCTCTAAATATTAGGGTTAAAGAAAAAGTGCCCAAACTTACCCCTTAATATTTGTTGTTGGCCGAAATCACTCTATTTCTTCTCTTCTTTAGTTCTCTAGTTCTATCCTCAAAAACCCTAATTCATCTTACCCTGTATTTTTTTGGATGATTCATGATATGATAGGATGCTCAATCATCATTTTTATTAGAGAGGCATTATGGTCTTTTAAAAAAAAATAGATATCCCTAATGAGGCCTCTTGACTTGATTAGGAATTTGTTTAAAGTACAGGCCTGAATCTGGATTTAATGTTAGTATTTTTTTTAATGTTGTTGGTGATAAAGTACTTAAAAAAACATTTTATAAAATCAAGACTAAAGTGAAAATCTGTATATTTTAGCCTATCAAATTTAAGTTTAGTTGCTCTACATAAATTTGGAGAAAGTTATAGTTTCTTTTATAATATAGCCCATGAAAAGCATAAGAAGATTCCATCCAAAACGGCAAATTTCCAAAGTGAATCAACAACTTTCTGCCCAAAAACATTTTTACCATTAGATTTGACTTAAAGTGATTAAATAACCTTCAACTCTTCTAAAAAGTGCAATAGTAACCATAAATTATTTTTTGGAGCAAAAGTAACTATAAACATCATAAAAAGGGGCAAAAGCAACCATGGTGTTAACATTCGTTAGAATGAGCTCTTTAATGAAAGTTTAAGGTGCTAAAATAGCCATTAACTTGTACCAAAACTGCAAAAGTAACCATAAATTTTTTTGGATGCAAATGTGACTAAAAGTAAAAAGTAATTTAATTTTTTCTTTGGCTTTTGTATTATGAGCGTTTTAACAATTTTGGGATTAAAATGACAAAAGTTAAAGAAAAATTTATGAATTATTGTTCAAGAAATCACGTTTTTTTTTTTTTTTTTGGTGAAAATGATGAAGCAAAAGTAACTTGTCACCCCAACTCTAAAAGCTAAAATCCCCAACATGAATTACTGGCCTTAAGAAATCCCACAACCAACTATGAGAAGATTCTAAGGAATGATACTTGAGAGGAAAACTAGGGCAAAGGAATACTGCATATGCATATAATCCAAGTGGATTTTAATTATGAGAGGTGACATGGTTATTCCCAACCCTACGATATGCATATAAGATATTCCATTGCCCAAGTTTTCCTCTCATATATCCTTTAATTTCTTAGAATCTTCTCATGGTTGGTTATAGGATTGCTTCAACATTAGCAATGATGGTACTTTTAAGTCTAGTGATTCATGTTGGGGATTTTAGCTTTTGGAATTGGGTTGACAAGTTTCCTTTGCTTCGTCATGCTCGTTAGAATAAAAAAAAGGCGACTTCTTGAACATTAATTCATAAAATTTCATTGATTTTTGCCACTTTAATCCCCAAATTGATAAAACACTCATAATAAAAAAGCCAAAGAAAAACTTATGAATTAATGTTGAAGAAGTTACTCTTTACTTTTTAGTTACTTTTACATCCAAAAAAAGTTTATGATTATTTTTACGCTTTTGGTATAAGTTAATGGTTATTCTAATACCTTAATGTTTCATTAAAAAGCTCACATTAATAGATTTTAACGGACGTTAACGTCACGGTTACTTTTTCCCTCTTTAATAATATTTAGGGAAAATTAAAATAAAGGACCTAGAGAAAATGTATTATAAAGGACCATAAAAATTGAAATTACTTAGAAAGATTGAACATTATAATATAAATTTAAAATCACTAAATTGCCCCTAATTAAACCTCCCATGTTATCTCTTGTATTCATAAAAAAAAAACTAAAATTAAAATCAAAACCGCCCATCATGATATGATCAGATCTTGTTTTTTTAAATATATTATTTAATTAAAAACAGTGAAACTCCTTTTTTTTTAAATTTTTTTCCACCAATTTATATCATCAAGTCGCCTAATTTATTATCAACATTGATATCAATCAATCTATTTTTATAAAAATAAAAAATAAAATCATTTCATATTTTTTAGGATATAAAAGGTTACTTAAAATTTTTAATTTTATTAATATTAAATGAATTTTTTTAACCCACATAAATTGCTTCTACAAAAAATAAATCATATATACTTTCCTAGTTTAACACATATGATAAGTTATAAAACACCTTGATTTTTATTAAAATTATATAATTTTATTTTTATTAAAATTTTTGTTGATTATAAAAAATTATAATTTTTACAAATTGAAGAATATGTAACTTTTTTCATAGATACCTGTTCAAGTTGTGAAAAATGAAAATTGAGAAAACTATTGTTTAATGTAATAAAACTTAGAGTTTTTTATTAGTTTTAAAAATAGAATGTGGAAGAGAATGTAGGAGGGAATATATAAGATTTTGTTAGGGGCATTTTAGTACTTTTAATTTTATATTTTTATATTTAATCACAATTTTTATAGTCATTCTCCATAAATATCTTTTCCTCTAGGTCCTTCATTCTAATTTTTTCTAATTTTTATAATTACTTTTACTCTAAAAAAATTAAATTATGGTTACTGTCGCTCTTTTCAGTAAAGTTGAAAATTATTTAAACAACTTAACCCAAAATAATTTTGTGTATATCAACGTTATATTTTGTGGATAGAGAACTATTATATATGAGAGAAATAGGATATAATAATAATAATTCTAATCTAATCAAATCATCAAAGTCTCACCAATAATATTAAAAATAAAAAAATTGAGATAATGATCATAATTATGAATGTGATTTAAAAAGAGTATAACAGAATACACACAGTATATATAAGGAAAACCAGGATTATCCCCGGAACAAGGTGGAATTATTTCCTGAATCGTGTGTCTATGTGTGTGTATATATATATATATAACAAGTAATCGTTTCCTTCGATCCAATGACCCTATTTCGCTACGGCAAGGCGGTTGAAGGCAACAATCGCTTTCTACGTCTAGAGATGATTATCAACAATTCAACATTCTCAAAAGGTTTCCTGTTAAATCCCTCCTTCGATTTCAATGTGCGTGTAAAGATTGGAAGAATCTTTTTAAAGCCCAATATTTCATCGAGGAGCACTACCACCACTCTGCATACAAAAACCCTGTTCTTGTTTCTTCTGCCTTCGTTGGCAACCCTAGAAGTTCGTCCCTGGGTTTGGTTCAATATGACATGGAATCTATGGAGGTTGAGAGAATACCTGCGATGGATTCCTTCAAGCGTGCTTGTAGCATCATTGGTTCCAGCAACGGCTTGCTTTGTGTGATGCTCGATTATGATGATGATGATGGCTCTCCTCCTTCACTTTTGTTGATGAACCCAGCAACTAGAGAGTTAAGGCAGGTACCCAGACCTATGATATATGATGGTACCTATATCGTTTTTGAATGGGGATTTGGGTTTAGTCCTGTAGTCAGAGATTACAAGATAGTGAAAATTCATACCGATGAGATTTATTATAATAGTCAAAATTTCTGGGTTCATGGAGTGGAAGAGTATTCATTGAGGACAGGGTCATGGAAGGAAGTAGAATTTGATCTCATAAAGAGTGTAAGCCTCCGAACCAAGCATGTGACTGTTAATGGGACTATATTTTGGTTGCGAATGAAGTATGAAGATAAATATCATCATTGTGATGTTAAGGTAGTTTCATTCCACCTAGTAATGGAGGATTTTTCATTAATGCCATTTACCTTCTTCAACCTCTGATACTCCTAACTATACAACTATGCTTGACGTGTTCGATAACAAACTTGCTATGCTTCATGGTTGTTTTGAACATACATATTATCCTTTTGTGGGTGTATGAGTGTTGGAAGAGGGTAGTGGGGCATGTAGAAAGAGTTGGCGGTGGACTAATAAAAATAGTATTGGACCGACCTCATATTGGTTATATCCAATATGTTTTTGGAGGAATGAAATAGTATGTCAAAAAATTGGAAGTAGTGGGAATAGTATGTTGGAGGATGACCCAGCTTATCTATACAATCTCGCAACTAATAATGAATTGAAGAAGTTTCGCGTGTCTATCGAAAATATGAATGAGATTTTCAATTATGTAGAGACCCATGTGCCTGTGTGCTTTACTTAGATCTTTCAATTTCCATTTTGATTGCATCTGTAAGGCTTAATGCCAATTAGATCTGTCATCTAGACATCAGATGTTGAGTTTCTGATCGTTGCTCTTTTTTTTTTTATTTCTTTTTATCATTGCACACTTTTTTAAAATTACAAGAGAGCACATTGCGAAATCAAGATGCTACTACGAGGGCGTGGAGACTTGCATGTGCATCATGTCTTCATTTGTTTATTCTTTTTTCTGATGAGCCTTATGAATTATTTATATAAAGTGATATGTGTGTATAGACAACCCACTCTGTAACTATGATAATGATGGGGTATTAAGATTTTTTTTTAATATAATCCATATTTGAAATCATTAGACGACGCTTATTTTTAATGACACTTCTATATCATCATTCTGCAATTTGAGGAAAAAAATTGACTTTTTAAACTTTTTATATAGTTGAGTTGCTGCGGTAAGACTTTTGATTAGGCCTTTCGACCTCCATATTATTTGTTGTATTGATTGACCTAGTAATAAATCTAAGATTTACAAACAAGTTTGTCTTATGCCTACCTGTATCAAATATTTAAGCAATGTTGAATTTCTTTTTTCTTATACCTACCTGTCCAACCCTCAAATGTTGAATTTCTTTAATGACCATGATATCAAATATTTCAGCAAGGTTGGGATGGAGGGTTTCTCACTTTTTTTTGGTATAAAAAAGTTTAGGTGAATTGAATCCTGGGGGCCTTGACAGATCGCCCACAGATAAGATCCTCATATTGGTAGAATTTGAACCCACAACCTTATGGTTATGAACCAACCCGTTTACCAACTGGACCAACTTTTATTGGCAAATATTTTAAGTTTAATTTGCTCTATATGAATTTGGAGAAAGTTACAGTATCTTTTTTAAAATGACCAATGAGAAGAAGTATAAGAAAATTCCACCCAAAACGGTGGATTTCCAAAATCCAAAGCGGATAAAAAGACAACTTTGGCTTGTTTGTTTATGCTTTCTGGGTTTTTTTTTTACAAAACAGTTTTATAAAATTGTTTTTAATAACAGATTTGGAAAACAAAAAGACAATTTGTTTGGATAGTTGTTTTAAAAAATATGTTTTTGAAGTGATATGGTGGAAACCGTTGAGGTGGTGACATGGCGGTGTCGATAATGGATAGGTGGGCATCAAAAAGTAAAAAATAGAAAACAAAAATAAAAAAACACATTAAAAACTGTTTTTGTTTTTGTTTTATAAGAAGAATTTTCATGTTTTTTTTTTTTTGTTTTTAAGAATTACATGTTGAAAACAGTTTTTCATACAAGTTTTTTTTTTTGTTTTTGTTTTTAAAATGTTTTAAGAACAAAATCAAACAAGGCCTCTACCAAAAACATATTTTATCTTCCGATTTTAAAATATATTAAATAATATCGTATATATCAACTTTATTATTTATAGACAGAGATCGAACGATTATATATATATATATATAAGAGAGAAATAGGATAGTGTAACGAATCAAATAAAAAAAAAAAACATTAAAATGACTCAACCTCTCCAACAATTTTAAAAATAAAGATTGAGATAACAATAAAAATTTTCGGTTAAAAAAAGATAATGATAATAATAAAAACTCTGATTTAAAAGATTATAACAGACTATATACCAGGAAAACCTGGTTACAATACATCCAAAGTGGCGTGCTTCTTTCTGGAATCTCTTGCTGGCGCTCGCGCGTGCACACACACACATATATATATATAATCGTCTCCTTCACTCCTATCTAACGATCTCTAATGCCCTCTGGCAAGCAGATGGCAACCAGAGGCGACAATCCCTCCCTGCCTCCGGAGATGATCATCAACATTCTCAAACGGCTTCCTGTTAAATCCCCCTGCCCACAAAGACCCTCTTCTTATCTGTTCTAAATTAGTTGGAAAACCTAGAAGTTCGTCCTTGTGTTTGCTTCGTTATAAGATGGAATCTATGGACGTTGAGAGAACACCAGCATAAAGAATGTACGCTTTCAATGACAATCCAAGGAGACATGGAAAAAAAAATTCTCATTCTTCCTTTTCATGCGTGCTTCAAAATTCTATGAATACCCCAAAACTTGCGGTCACCCCACATACATATATACAAGCAACATCAATACCTCTCTAAGCTTCAATAAAGAAATTTAGACAATCTCAATGATATAAAATTCTTCTCATAAACATTTTAACAAACACCTCGAGTGCAATAATATTCAGACAAATATAGCAAACTTCCCACTTTTCAAATCTCTAGTCCAGCAATTTCAAAACATCAATATATAAATTTACCATGCTTTCCAAACTCCATCCTTTACTAAAAATTAATTTAAACTCAAGAAAATCAGAATTTTCACATGTCTTCTTCCTCTTATGACAGCCAAAACAATTATATAGAGCAATCATCTTTCTAAGGTAAGCTTCTTAACTTCAATTCCAACTTGCTTTGAATCCCAACCTTCCTCTTACTCTCACACACAACAACTGGAACAAAGAGGAAGAATTATGTTTAATCTACCCACACAAATTCAGGGAGCTGAGCAGCTTCAATTCATCACACACACATTCTAAACATGGTTTCATCAAGAAAAGTTTATTAGACTATTTCGTTTCTTATTGATATTGAAATGAGTTTGGATTGATGATTGAACCTATTGTTATTATTTATTCTTCTATTGGTTCATAGTGTAATTCATGACTATGCAGGGAATTGATAAGGAAAGTTTCGAGATATCTTTTATGAATTTTCATGTTAAGATAGTCTTGCATTTCGTAATGTTTGTAGCGAATTGTTATTATATGGGAAGGCTTTTGTCGACAGATTTTATAATTTTTGAAACATTGTTTGTGAACTTTCATGCTGGGGGTATTCCATTATGTCTTATTTGATAGGAGTTATTCATGGTACTGAAAGAAGAACTTTTCATTGTTTTGATAAATTAGCCCCAAGCATGCTTGTAGATGTTTTTGAGAGGACCAAATACAGAATGCTGGTTTCTAATAGCAGTACTAGTTGTCCTTGGTGCACCATAGTTAACGTCAAGCTCGCTTAACTTTCGTGGGCATAGTATTCGCGCTTGGCATTCGTGGGATTCGTTCTCACACTTGTTATCGTGGGTTTTGTACCGGTGCTTGTTTCGTGGCTTTGTGTCATGCTTGCTTATTTACCCTCATGAACTGTGTGTCCAAGCTTGTTTTCATGGCCTCCGGCTATACTTGGTGACTTTCCCTCGTGGACTGTGTGTCCATGCTTGTTATCCGTTCCATTGAAGTCCTATGAGAAGATAGAGATTGTGATTTATGGTTTTCAAATTGATTTTGTGAAACAACTTGTTTTATTACGTACTTGGTATTATTTGTTTAATGACCTCCTATACAGTTTCAATATGCTTATTCATAATCTTTTATATAAATTTGTTTGTAGTTATGATTTCATGGAATTAACTGTTATATCTTTAATATAGAGTATCATCCAATCAATTTATTTCATTCATTTTTTTTATTTATTACATTAATGTGACGTCATTTGCCGAAAATTTATTTTGGCCTCAAATAGCACTAGTGACTTGCACCTTCAGTTGAACAGTGAAGACTCTCATTGCTGATCAAAGCTTGTAGATCTACTTTAGAATAACTGCTAGTTGATGTAAAGTTAAGTTTATATTTATGTATTTACTTCTATAATTTAGGTGCTCCATGTAGCCTATAGGCAGGATCTCTATCTTCCCTTGTATTTCGTAATGTATGTATATGTATATGTTGAAACAGAATGAAGCTCTGAATGCTATTATGAAAATTCGGGTCATTGTAAAATTTTTGGGAATTCTGATTTATAGAGGGGACTTTGCCCAAAGTTTCTACAAGAGACTAAATATTTTGATTATATGAGGAGTATTATTATATATGAACTTACTACTGTGCTATTTATGATGTTATTGACAATATTATGAGTATTATTTAATATTCATTTAAAAGTCTAAGGCTTAAGGAATGTGATTTCACTCATATTCCATGCTTGTCTCACCTTAATTTTCAGAGCGTGATGGTTTGGTATCAGAGCTTAAGTTTCCTCTAGTTATGTGGACCAAGGATTCTTCTATGGGGCCTCAATTATCATTATGAACCCATGCATAATCATAATTGAGGCATCATTGAAGACCTTTTAGGTGGTTCAATTGTGTCTATCTTCTCTATGCTTATATGTTTACCTACATAACTCTATGTTTATTCATAGAAGTCTTAGATAATGAACTAAACTTGTCTTATATATGCTTATATAATGAAGATTTGTTGAAGATTTGAAGTGTTAAGCAGAAGGACTAGTAACGGATGATTTTTGGCATGAGTTAGTGTGTGAGTTAATTGTGCTTTATGTATTAGGAAGTATGTGACAATTAGTAGTAGTGGGAATGCAGTTATTAGAGCAGTTATCAATCTTAGGTCAGTATTTAATCATTGTAGAAGGTTGTAGCAGATCATGAATTGAATATGAAATGACATGCTCTTCTTTTCTCCAGTCTAAGTTACAGATTCTGGCATTGGACTATTTCTATTTCTTAATTCTTCTTCTTTCATCTATCTTCTAAACCTAGACACTTAGAACCTACCAATTTGGTATCAGAGCAATACTTCCCTCACCTACGGAAATATGGTAACCACACTCTCTGGCACTCATAATGATCAAAAACCCCCCTTTACTGGCTAACCCATATGCAAAATCTTCTCATACTACCCCACAAAATGACCCCAAAAATCAACCATCCTTCCAAGAATTTATTGCTCAATAAATGGCAGTGATGCTTGCCAAGATGAACCGAATTGATTCAGATTTATCAGAACTAAAGAAAGGGAAATCTTCCAACACATATAGAGACAATGAAGAAGAGGAGGAAGGTGGGGAACATATTGGAGAATGACCTTGGTGGACACAGAATCTGACAAAGAGGCCTCGTACAAAGGTGGAATTCCCAAAATATGAAAGAGGAGATCCAAGAGGCTGGATCCTCAAAGCAGAAAAATACTTCAGGTATTACCAAACACCAGGGGATCTCAAAGTTAATGTGGCGGCTATCAACCTTGAGGGAGATGCTCTGGATGTCTTCACTTGGGTATCTACTGGTTGGACATTTCAATTATGGGATGAGTTGATAGCAATCTTGCAAGAACACTTTGGGCCAGCAAAATTCCAAAATCCTGATGTTTTCCTGTGCAACATCAAACAAACGGGCTCAGTTTATAACTACCGACAAGAATTTGTGAGGAGATCAGCAAGAGTACGAGGATGGCCTAAACATTGTCTGCTGGGAGTTTTTATTAACAAAATAAAAGAGGAATTGCAAGTAGATGTGAAGATACAAAAGCCATGAATGGTGTATCAAGTCTCACAATGGAATTTGAAGCTAAACTACAATCTCATATTCTGCCCAGATATCAGCAGCGAGCAAACCTGTCACATGGCACTGAGGGTAATTGTTATTTTAAAGAAATAAAAACCTTACCATGTCGAAGCCACTATACCAATTAGGATTTGGAATATCGCAAGCAACAACCTCAACTCTGATTCCAAAACAACTAACAACATCGAATTATACTCCCCCATCAGCTTCTCCTCACTATTTAGTAAATAGCACCTATTCTGAAATTGAATGGCAAATATGTAGGGATAAAGGGCTTTGTTTTAAGTGTAGGGACAAATTTGCCCCTAGCTACCATTGCAAAAATCATCTTTTTAGTTAATGGAGATATCGGAAGAAGCGGAACTCACTGAAGCCAAAGACTTAAGTGAAAATGCACCTATAGAAGGGGAATTTGCTGAGATTTCATTACACGTAATTCTTTGTAGCCGATCGATCACAACCATGAAGGTGCAAGGGATATTTCATTCCAAACCAATTATGATCCTAATCGATAGTGGTTCTACACACAATTTCGTTTTAGAAAAATTAGTGGCAGAACTACAATTGCCAAAGCAACATTTTCCTTCCTTTGGCATACAGATTGTGAATGGAAACGTTATCTCATGTGATGCAATATGTAAGCAACTCAAAGTAATGGTACAAATTTTGGTGATCAAAGATGACTTCTTCCTATTCGCCATTGGAGAAGCAGAAATGGACCTAGGAATAAAGTGGCTAGCATTCGTCAACACTATGGAAGCAAATTGGCAGAAAATGTACATGATATTCTGGGCTAATGGTAAGAGGTTTAAGCTTCAAGGAACACCCCAACCTCCATCCACGGTGGCATCTTTACAAATTTACACTTGTCACCGCAGGTCTGCCCACAAACACTACTACAAAAAATGTTTTTAAAGTCCCTTTTTAGGCCTTTTAACGTCTGAAAATAAGGGGACGTCTATGTGAGCGACGTAGTAAAAAATGGCAATAATGTCCGTAGATAAAAGGACGTCTAAAGTCTGAACTTTAGACGTCCCAATTTCAAGAAGGGACATCTAAAGTGTCACTGTAGCACTTTAGACATCCCCATTTAAAATTGGGGACTTCTTAGAAGTCCCCAATTTAAAATGGGGACTTCTAAAGTGCTTTTTCTTAAAAAAAAATCGTTTATATTACAGATCTGAACTAAATAGTATTTAAAGCCAGAAATTACAGATCATCGTCAATAAAATTACAGATCTAGTGTCTGAAATCCAAATCTACACAATAATAACTCCAAAGCTGAAATCTCATAGGGAGAAGATGAAAACAATAAGAGGAATCAGTTGCAAATAACTTATCTCCTTCTATTATTGAAATTCATTTTCTCGTAATAATGAATAGAAAAGAGCGACAGGAAGAAATGAACCTCGTTTTATCAGCAGAACGTAGCCATGAAGCATGTTTCAGAGTCCTGATCTACAAACCATAACAACACGAGTTAGAAAAAAAAATAGAAGGAAAACCCAAAGAAAAAAGAGAAAGAGGATAAAATAATAAACAATAGTAAGAAAGCATAACAGATCTAGAGGTGAAAAAAAGAGAAAGATTGTGTAAAAATTTGAATTATTTTTTACGTCCCCAATTTAATTTAGGGACAACTAAAGTTATTCAGGTTTTTTTTTTAATTTTTTTTACTTTAGACGTCCCCAATTCAGATTAGGGACGTCTAAAGTATGACTTTAGACATCCCCATATACATTGGGGACGTCTAAAGCATTTAAATTTTTTTTTTGAATGAGGGCGTCCCTCATATATATATTGGGCGTCCCTAATAGACTGTGTAAAAATTTGAATTATTTTTTACGTCCCCAATTTAATTTAGGGACACCTAAAGTTATTCAGTTTTTTTTTTAATTTTTTTTTTAACTTTAGACGTCCCCAATTCAGATTAGGGACGTCTAAAGTATGACTTTAGACGTCTCCATATACATTGGGGACGTCTAAAGCATTTTAAATTTTTTTTTTGAATGAGGGACGCCTTTTGGCATCCCTCATATATATGAGGGACGCCAACCGGTATAAATCTGTCTATGACCATGAGCTTTTGGCCTTAGTCTCTTCTTTGCAAAAATGGAGGCATTACTTATTAGGATGCAAATTTGAAGTCCTCACTGACAATTGTAGCCTAAAACATTAGTTGGATGAAAGAGTAACAACACTAGAACAACAACTCCTTAAGGTCAAATTGTTGCCTTTTGACTTTGTTATCAAATACAGGGTAGGTTCGGCCAATGAAGGTGCCAATGCACTATCTCGTTACCCCTGTTCAGCAGAGCTATTTGCCCTCAGCATTCCGCACACCTCTGATTTTGATGAACTTGAGCAGTTTCTGCAATAAGACAGCTACACTTCTGCCATTATTTCTTCACTGAAAAATGACCCACAGTTAGTCCCACATTATGCCTTAGTAGCAGGCAGATTGTACTACAAGGGTTAGCTAGTCATCCCGGTTGCCACCAATTTGAGCAAAAAACTGTTATGGGAGGTCCACTCCTTCCCTGTAGATGGTCATGGTGGTGTTAAAAAGACTTTCAAATGGTTAAGTATATTGCTCAATCACCTACTAGTTTACTCCAACCATTACCTATTCCTTTTAGTCTATGGGAAGATCTTTCCATTAACTTTATTACAGGGCTGCCCAAATCTCATAGGATGGGCACTATCTTAGTAGTGGTCGATCGTTGCAGCAAATATGGCCATTTCATAGGGCTATCCAGACCAATTACTGCAAAATCCATTGTTGCAATCTTCTGTAGGAAAATTATCAAGTTGCATGGTTTTCCTAAATCTATAGTCTCAGATAGGGACTTATTATTCTTAAGCTCATTCTAGCAGGAACTATTTAAACTTAGTGGAACAAAACTTCGCATGAGTTCAGCATACCATCCACAAACCGATGGTCAAACAGAAGTAGTTAATAGATGTTTGGAAACTTATCTTCGTTGCTTCTCTCAAGAACATCCCAAAGCTTGAAGAAATATTCTCTACTAGGCTAAACTATCATATGTATGAAGCTATAGGTACTACCCCGTTTCAAATTGTTTATGGAAGGGCTGCACGAACATTGATACTGTATGAAGCTTGCTCAACCAACATTGCAGAATTGGAAACTTACTTGGAAGACAAAGATGTGGTCCTCTCTATCATTGAAGACAATCTTGCTATGGCTCAAGCACAAATGAAGCAACAAGCTGATAACAAGAGAAGGGAGGTCAAATTTGAACCTGACAATCTTGTTTTCTTGAAATGTCAACCCAATAGATAGCACACTTTGGCCAAATGAAAATACAAGAAACTCTCACCCAGGTATTTTGGTCCATATCCTATCACCAAGAAGGTAGGCAACGCTGCCTATGATTTGCAATTACCATCGGGTACTCGTGTTCACCCAGTCTTTCATGTCTCACTACTGAAAGTTGCACATGGGCCACAATCAACTGAACTAGCACCCCCACTACCCATCAATGACGACTAGGAACTCCAATTGCAGCCTAAACAAGTTTTACAAACCCAACTCACAAATTAGCAAGGTGTCACGGATGTTGAGCTTCATATCAAATGGAAGGGCCGACCAATGGAAGAGGCCAACTGGGAATTCTATGACAACCTTGCAGCTCAATTCCCTGATTTCTGCCTTGAGGACAAGGCATTCCTTTTAGGGACAGGTATTGATAGGACCCCACGTCCTCCACTCCTAGTTTATACTAGGAGAAAGACACGTGGACAGAATCAGTAGTGGCGTGCCTTTTTTCTATTTCAGGTTTATATCATGCTCTAGTGCATGAGTTACTGCGTGAGTTAATTATGCTTTATGTATTAGGAAGTGTGTGATAGTTAGTAGTAGTGGGAATGCAGTTATTAGAATAGTCATCAATCTTAGGTCAGTATTTAATCATTGTAGAAGGTTGTAGCATATCATGAATTGAATATGAAATGAGATGCTCTTCTTTTCTCCAGTATAAGTTACAGATTCTGGCTTTGGACTATTTCTATTTCTTAATTCTTCTTCCTTCATCTAACTTCTAAACCCCAGACACTTAGAACCTACCACGTACACTTGTATCTTAGTAGTTTCTGTTACTATTTGGTTTAGCCTTTGAAAAAAATAAATGAATGAAAATTTTGGTGGTAAATTCTGCATCTCATAATTTTGCTGAAAGAGAAGCTCATTATTCTAAAGCTAAATTCTTGAACTTTTGCACACTCTTCTCTGTAGATTATTGTTTGAGGTTAGAGTAACTTAATGCTATTACTTATCGAAGTCGATTTTTAGTCCTGATTGTCCATTGTTCATTGAGTACATTACTTTAAAAACATCCACTTAACAGGAAACTTGAGTTCATTAACCTGCTATTTATTTGCGCATTAACTTGAAACTGCTGGATTTAGTTGTTTTTCGGTTCTTTGATTTTTCACAGGCAATTGGATTGTTAATATGGCACTTGTGACTTGTACTAATTTTTTTGAAATTCATGGCATGCTTTGAGAATCTTTGCTACCCTTCGCTGCACTAAATTGATTGGGTCCCAAATTATGGATTTTTGTTGCCAACTGGATCAGAAGCTTTAAGGACACTATATGTTGGACCATGGAATAAAAGATATCGATTTCTTATCCTTTTTTAGCTATATTCCATTAAATTTTTGTCACTTACTACTCATACTCACTTTTGTACTAAACCTCTTTGCACACAACCATATGGACCTTATGCAGATCTGATTTGTGCATATCAAGGAAAAAAAACAACTATGAAATTTGAATATTTCAAGCGTAGGCATATTCATATCAAACATGCACTGCTGTCATACATCCCTTCATGCATCATTGATACATCGTGGCATCTAGATTAGCATCCACACTAGGAATATTCATGGAATTGTCCAGACTTGGGGAGGGGGGGGGACAGTTTTAGAGATTTTTCGCCAACTTTGGACAGAACATGCATACAAGTTCATACACTCATACTGGACATTCACATTTGTTTTTTGAAGAGAAATCATTTTGCTAAAGGCCAAGACGTTGTGTCTGTGTCTCAATCTTGGTACTTGACTTCACTTTCTAGGACACTGGTATAACTAAAATACTACCATGCTCATTGATCCATTTAATCAGGAGTTTTTGCTGGGTATAATCATTGCTGAATTTTCAAATTTCATTCAATTTCATGCTTTCATGAATCATTCAAATTGTGCTTGCTATTTTGTTGTGTTCTTGACTGTCTGATACTTGTGTGACATGTTCGTTTGCACCTGATTTTCTTTTTATTTCATTTATCAAAGGATTAATAATATTCCTAGAGAGCTTAAGAAAGTCAAGGGAACAGGGGGAAACAAGTTGATGGAATGTGAGAATTAAGCATATTTTCAAGATATACTCTAAAAATAAATGAGTTGATGTTTTATTGGTTTTGTGTTCATTTTAATTACTTTTATTGGCAAGTTACTGTTTTTGGCAAGCTGTGAAGCAAGTGGGTTGAGGTTACTTTGTAGGGAAATAATGAGATTTCTTCATGGGTAGGGCAAAACTTAGCTTATGAATAGGATTGGCAGCACTTATATTTGGCAGACTTGATGGATGAAATTGTTGTTACTACGTGAGTTCCCCCTTCTCCCTTGATCTGTGTTCTCTCCCCATCAAATTCTAATTCTTTCCTCCTCCATTCTGTACCCCCTCATCCACCTCTTCTCCCCCTCAATTCCTATTATTCTCCTTTTCACTTTCTGATCATGCTTCCCCTCCTCTGTCTCCGTTTTTATAGTTTCTCCCCTAAAATCATCACTTTGCATTAAATCAGTGAGTGAGAGTGTTTTTTATCTGTTTTACATCACAAGGGCACCAACAGAACATTCTCTTAATTCTTGTGATTCCATTGATTCATCTACATTTGATACTGAATCTATTGGCTGTGATTTGATTGATCAGCACTTAGTTTTTGATAGAAATAATGTGAATATGCCAAATGCAAATGATAGGGATAGGAATAACTTAACCAAGACCAACATGCTGAAAATAATTCCAACTTTATATGCAGGCTAATCAAGAAGTGTTACTATATATATATATATATATATATAAGAAAAGGCCAAATTCTATTTCAAGTGGAGCGTCGTTTGTACTCCCGTTGTCATATTCTTAAAAGATATATAGAAAGAAAAAAAACGTAATGGAAATTTACAAATGTTCTTGCAAGAGAAAAAAGACAGTATGTGAAAAGTGTGATAATTGATTTAAAGGGATTTATTTTCTCTTTCTCAAACAATATATTTATGCCCTTTATATGTTTGGAAGAGGGAGAGTAAGACAATTTTTAGTAAAATAGTTTCTGCTTACTAAGCTATGTAGTGTCACTTGGGAATTGCTCGAAACTTCTATGATGTAAGCTCCATGGTCATTGTTTGAAATTAGGGGTGAATGCTTATTTCATGTATAAAAGTTTGTGGTAGTGTGGCCTTATTGTATCACTCTCAAAGCCATGAAGTTTTCAAATTGTAAAGTGATATTAGTGATGAGGTTGTGACAAACAATCTAAACATTTAATTAAGAGGACCGAATTTCTAAAGGGCGTGAGAATGTAATGACCCAAAAATTTAAATAAGATATTTATGTTATTAATGTGAAAATAAGCTCAATGTGAAATAAATAGGTTTCTTATTATGTTAAATATATATTTCCTGTTGGTAATGGAACAAAGGGGAACTTTAGGATAAGTGTGAATTATTGTGTTGAGATCGAATTCTTATTGGGCTAAAGGGTATCTTCTTTTGATCTACAACTATGAAATTACTATAATGCCCTTCTTTGAAAAAATAGTAAAAAACATCACCCCCCCCCCCCCAAATTTATTCTCTTCCTTACCGTCGAATGAACAGAGGAGAGAAGGGGGAGTTGTTTCTGGAGACTTCTCCATTCATCTGATCTCGTCGCTGGAGCTTGCTTGCCTATCTATTGTTCGTTGCTGTTGAGGGTGTAGAGATTGTCAGCCTCTTCCTTTTGCCTTCTCTGTTCAGTGCATCTTGATGGCTTGGTAGAGGGCTCAGCTTCGTCTCTCCTTCTTCTTCCGATGCATCTTTGGGAGAGTTGGGTATGTCTGAAATTTCTTTTCGTTGCTGGTGTGAGTGTGTGATGAATTGAAGCTGCTCCCTGAATTTGTGTGGGTAGATTAAACATAATTCTTCCTCTTTGTTCCAGTTGTTGTGTGTGAGAGTAAGAGGAAGGTTGGGATTCAAAGCAAGTTGGAATTGAAGTTAAGAAGCTTACCTTAGAAAGATGATTCCTCTATATAATTGTTTTGGCTGTCATAAGAAGAAGAAGATATGTGAAAATTCTGATTTTCTTGAGTTTAAATTAATTTTTAGTAAAGGATGGAGTTTGGGAAGCATGGTAAATTTATATATTGATGTTTTGAAATTGCTGGGCTAGAGATTTGAAAAGTGGGAAATTTGCTATAATTGTCTGAATATTATTGCACTCAAGGTGTTTGTTAAAATGTTTATGAGAAGAATTTTATATCATTGAGACTGTCTAAATTTCTTTATTGAAGCTTAGAGAGGTATTGATGTTGCTTGTATATGTATGTGGGGTGACCGCAAGTTTTTGGGTGTTCTTAGAATTTTGAAGTACGCATGAAAAGGAAGAATGAGATTTTTTTTCAATGTCTCCTTGGATTGTCATTGACGTTGCTAATTAGTCTTGGAATGCATGTTGCCCCACCAGAGGAAGGTTGAAGCTAGGATCTTTACTCTTGTATTTTTCTAATTAGAATGGTGTTTGAAAGTTAAGACTTTGTGAAAAGGACTGTGAAAAAAAGGAGAGTATATTTTTACCTTATTGATTTCATACACTAGGCCCTAATTTTTCCCTTTATGAAATTTAAGATACTTTAAATTTCATAGGTTTCATAATTTGACGTATTATCTAATTATTATTCCTCCAAATTTTTTTCCTAGGAAAATAGGTTTTTATTAAATTTTGGGATATTACATTTAGAGTCGCTAAAATCCAAACCAATGGTAACACTGTAGTAATACTCAAACAATATACTATTTTATGAGATGGATATTAGATGTATCCAAATTGATTGACACTTCATTTTCTAATATAAGTATATATTTTATGAGATGGATATTAGATATACCTAAATTGATTAACACTTCATTTCAAAACTTCAAGAGCCTTCATATCTAACGATATATATTATAGTCATATTTATATATGAAATTATAGTAATTAAATAAGGAAAATATCATTAACATCCCAACTAAGGAAAATAAGATCAGAAGAAGTTCTATAACTCGTCAATGATAGCTCTTTCACTTATCAATGAGACTTTTCTAATATTATTTATTTGGGTTGGGACTTTAATGATATTTTTCCTAATAAATATGAACTCTAAATAGCGTATGTGGTAGAGCCTTTCACTTCGAGTCTTTTAGACCATGATTGAACTTTGAATTCCTTTTACCCTCCAGATTGGTTTGACATTACAAAAATATACTATTGTTCTAGCACAATCACGATTATTAAAACATTGTTCTAATAATCAGCTGTGATTCATGGAAAAAAACAAATACTCACTTGTGGGCCCTCATATCACAGTCTTTTCATGAGGTTAGATTTTTTTTTTTTTTTAAAATGATTTCCTTAAAAAAAGTATATAATCGAATTCTGCCGTCAATAGTATTATATAGTTTAATAACATGAAAGTTCTTTGAACATGAGTTCAATTCCACTTATAATCATCAAGTCATTAGTGTCTGCTTTTTTAATTTTAAAAAACGCCCGATATTTTGTTAGCCATAATTTAGTATTTTTAAATTGGCTAAAGTATACTTTTGGTCTTTTATTTTATATGAGGTTACATTTTAGTCATTTAATTATAAAAAGTGTATTTTTAGTTTAACTATAAAAAGTGTTTTTTCGGTCCTTTTAAATTAACACTGTTAACTTCATTAAAAAAAATGCCGAGTCAAAAAATTTAAAATGCTGACACGATATCTAAGGAGGTTGATTTTAAAAATTTAAATTAAAAGAAATTATGTAAAAGAAATAAGATTTGAATATATCCACATTTTAATTTGTTGAGCCAGTATTATGGTATTAACTTTAAAGGACTAAAAACACAATTTTTCAAGTTAAATGACTAAAGTAAAACCTTGCCTAAACATAAAGGTATTGTTTAGAATTCGAGGTTTTTCAAGGGGTTTGGCGGGGAGGGGAGGGATGGGGTGGGGGTGAGCGTGTTTGCTTGGGGAAAATAAGAATGAGGGGAGGAGAGAAATTTTGTCTTTTGTGAGTGAGAAATATTATGTCTTAGGAGTGAGAAATTTGGGGGTTTTTTTTAGGAGTGAGAAATATTATGTCTTATTTTGACTAAAATGGCCATACTAATTTTTCATTATCCCAAGTTTATCCATCTTCTAATTATAAAACCCATATGATATTACTAAGATAAGCCAAATAAATAAAAAATTCTATCTAATAAAAGTCAGTCTAATCAAATCTTATCTTACTAAATATTATTAAACTCATTCAAATCGGCCTTTTTTCTCCATCATGTTAGTATTTATGCTTCCCCTCTCCTCCCTCTTTGTGAATGTCACATGCTCCTCTACCTGTTGTTGCCGCAAGTTGCTCTTCCAGCCATCCAAACCTTCTTTCAGGCTGCAAGTGTCTATTTATATATATATATATATATTTGTATGTTACATCACTTTAGATAACTTTATTGATTTATTTTATGATTAAATATGTTTTAATATTATAATATGATCACAAGTATATGCCTGGAATAATCTTAGATAAGTTTGAATATTTTTAATGTTATCACAAGGATGTCAATAAAATATGATATCTAGATTATACCATAATTACCGTTGTTATCTTAGTATTATAGTTTGATTTACCATTTAGATTTAAATTTAAAAAACATATTATATTTGATGATTTAACATATTAAAATTAATAAAATCATCATTTCAAATGTATGTAACGTTTTTTTTTATCATATATAAGTGAGGTTATAGAGGTTTTTTATGCTTTATAAATTAGGAAATAATAACTTTAATATCTAAATAAAATACTAGGGCATATTTGTCAAAATTTGATTGACTCACATCCCTTCCCTTCCTAAACAAAACAAGAACACTTTCTTCCGCGTTCCTCCCATCCAACCAAATAAAGATCATACTCTCCCCCTACCTCCTCTCACCTCCCCTCATTTAACCTCCGCTCCCCTCCCCTCCATTGAACCAAACAAGGCCAAAGATGCCAAAAGTATACTTTAACCTTTTAAATTTATATTCCAATATTCACCGCTTCTAGAAAAATGACAATTTTATGATCTTATACCATAAATATTATTTCCTATCGGTACTTTGTTACTACCTCCGGTCCTAAATATAGGACAAAGTTTGTAGTGCAAATACAAAGTTTGTAGTGCAATTTGCACTACAAACTTTGTCCTATATTTAGGACCGGAGGGAGTATAATTTACCCTAGAAAAATGAGGAATAAGCTAAAGTTGGATATTTTTTCGTTAAACAATAAACTTTCGAATATAAATATATAATTGATCGAAAATCAGATTTTATTTTATTATTATTTCAAAGGCAGAGAAGATTAATTACAAAGTGCAATCATCTCTTTCTCTTCACTCCTTCACTCTTCTTCCCACCAATGTGAATTCGGAAACCATAATTTGCTCTGTCTAGCAGATGGTTAGTGGAGGCAACATCCCTTTTCTGCCCTTTGAGATTATCATCAACGTTCTCAAAAGGCTTCCTGTTAAATCCATTGTTCGCTACCGCAAGTGCACGGATCGCGTCAAGTAATAAAGTGATAAGTAAAGATCATTCCCACGAGGACTAATGCAAAAGTGGATTAATTGTCATGATTATGCTATCAATTAGGTTGAGTAAAACCATTTAGAGAGTTTATATCCTAAAGATTATTTGAATTCAAGAAAAGGAAAGCAATTTGACTCAAACTAAATTAAAACTCTACTTCAAAATAAGAGGAGCATAGGATTATTTCTAAACATTGCAATTCATGAGACTTAAATAATTACCACTCCATTAGTGATTAAATGACATTACATATTAGTCTAAGGTTCAAAAGCATTTGATTAAGCTTTCTCAAGTCAAAACCAAATTTATACCCTCAATTAACATGTACAATCTCTTGCTACAGTTAAGAGAAAATAATCATTAAGTAACAACCTTAATTTGACAATGCTAGGTTAGTAACTATATCTCTATGCTACTAACAAACCATCAATTTAATCCTAAACTTCAGGTCTAGCATAATTTTACCTAAGTTCTACAATTAAACTAACTTTCTCAAGCTTAATTTAATTGAACAAAACAATCCAAGTGATGGCCAGTCACATAGAAGCATTAGGAACGAGATAAAATTAACACATAATTGCCATTAACAATAAAAGAGAATAATAATAATAAGTCTCAATCCTTACAATGCTTTGAAATAATCCTAATGCAAAGTAACTAGCTACACATAATTAACACCAACATCATCTCAACAACATCCAACATCCAGATGTAACAGCAATATGGAAATCAGAGGGAAATTAAATAAAGATGTGAAAAACAACCCAAGATGAAGGACGCTGCTGTAGTGATTAATGTTGGTCTTCTCTCCTCTGACTCCTTTTTCAGTTCTGTCCTCCTTCTTTGTTGACAATGGCAGCTGCTGTTCTCCTCTCCTGTTCTGTCTTCCAAATCGTGACTGGGCTCCTCGCTCTCAAATGTATTTTCAACCTCCAACTCCCAGCTCCCTCTGATCCTCTCAGCCCTGTTACTCGCAGTTCTTGTTCTCTTCTGTCTCAGGATGATGCAACTCGCCGGCGGCCTGTGGTGGTGGATGAGCCGCCGGCAAGAGAGAGAGAGAGGAAGACGAAGGTGGAGGATGCGAGAGAAAAAATGAAGTCCCGACACCTCTGTGCTCTTTTGTGCGGCTCTGTTCCTCCCCCCTATCTTCAGTTCTGTCTTTCTTTTCCAATCCCTCAACTGACCTAATTTCAGAGCATAAAACGAAGCAACTTTACTCGTGGACTAAACTGGTATTTTTAAAATTGGTGGGACCAAAATGTCATTTCTGAAATTGAATCCCCAATCTGTCATTTCCAATTTTTTTTCTACTTGTTATAATTTATTTATTCTTTAATCCAATCCTAAACTATTCCATTTTAGTTTAAAATTATGATACTTGAAATAAAATCCCCTAAATAATGTCCCAAATCAATATTTGATCAAAATCTCAAAAAAGTCCCTTTATTTTAGTATTAATGACTCCCAAAGCATATCAAAATATATCTCAAATTCTATAGAAAATAGGGTGTCATCATCCATCCATCGATTTCAAAGTGTGTGTAAAAATTCAAAAAATCTCTTAAAAACCCCACATTTCATCACTGAACATCTCAACCATTCTACTCACAAAAACCCTATTCTTCTTTTCCATTAATATGATTACAAAGGTACACCTCCGTCCTTACATTTGCTTAATCAAAAGTAATAGGTTCTGAGCATGAAATAGTGCAGAAAAGAAGGAAAAAGAAGAAGAGAAAAGACACAGAACAGGGGATAATAGAGGAGATGAGAGGAAACTATAAACTTCATAACTGACCTAACTGGTATTACATGCTGGAATTAAATAACCAACCATTCCTCGAATTGAACAGCAACTGACACTTAAACTGAAAAAACTATTTTATCCTAAACAATCTACTAAATAACGAAAGTGACAGATACGAGCAAGAAAAGAACTATTGACATGTCAACACCCCTTAATTTCATCCTTGTCCTAAAGGATGTGTTTGATTAGCACACTCTTGAAAACGTCGAAGGAAGTCAGCCTAGTACTCCCAGGTTGCTAACCCCTGGTTGCCATCTTTCCATTGAATGAGAACTTGAGTCACTGCCTTGTTGTTCTGTTTGGTAGCTTTGCGATCTAAGATGGCATCAAGGACCTTAGAAAGTGGTGCAGCTGTCTCCACGTCGGGTAGTGGTATCACCGGTACAGATGGATCAGGACACGGCTTGAGTAAAGTGACATGAAATGTGGGGTGCACCTTTGATGTGGGTGGCAGTACAAGAGATCCTTGGTGTTACACTCATTTGCCGACACGGATGCAACTTTAGGAATGCCCAGTCGCCCACTTCAAATGAGCATTCAGAACGCCATCGGTCGGCAAACTTCTTCATTCTCACCATTGTACTGGTCAAGTTCGCTCTGAGTTGCTGTAACAGAGCTTCTCTGGCATTGAAAGAGCGGTCAATAGCATCCATAGCAGACTCATGTGGAATATACGTAAGCTATATGGGTGGTGGCTGTCCATAAACTATTTCAAAGGGAGTAGTTATGGTGGTTGTGTGATAAGAAGTGTTGTACCGCCATTTTGCTAGAGGTAGCCAACGTGTCCATTCCATGAGATTTCGCCATGAGAAGCAGCGGAGATAATGTTCAAGACAACAGTTAAGCATCTCACTTTGCCCATCACTCTGAGGGTGATAAGCAGTTGACAACTTCTGTTCAATTCCCAATTGAAGTAAAAACTCTTTCCAAAATTGACTTGTAAACACAGGATCTCTATCACTTATGATATTTGCAGGTGCCCCATGTAATCTATAGACTTGGTCTATAAAGACTTGAGCTAGATCACAAGTTGTGTAAGGGTGGGCCAAAGCTATAAAGTGGGCATATTTACTGAGACGATCAATTACCACTCAAATGGTGTCCTTTCATGTAGACTTTGGTAATTTTTTAATGAAATCCATGGCTATACTTTTTGGTATAGGTAGTGGATGGAGAAGTCCTGGGCAAGCTACAGTTTTAGCTTTGCAATGAAGACAGGTTTCATACCGCTTAATGAAAGTTTGAATATCATTCATCATTCCTTTCTAATAAAAAAGAGACTTGACACGATGGTATGTAGCTTTAATTCCTGAATGACCCCCTTGTGCTCCAGAGTGTAACCATTGGAGGATGCATCTTTGTAGACATTTTTGTGAGGACCCTATAACTAATCGGTGCTTTCGAAGCAGTAGCCCATCATTCCATTGGTATTTTGGATGAGAAGCAGGTTTCTCTTGTATCTCTCGGATGATTTTAGTCAGGCTCTCATCATTTTGCCATCGAGCATGAATTTTATTCCATAGTTCTATTGAAAATGATGAAACTAACAAGTGAAGTAGCTCACCATGAGTAGCTTGAGACAATGCGTCTGCTGCACCATTTTCAGTTCCCTTTCGATACTTGATGTCATATTGCAACCCCATTAGCTTCGTGATCCAAGTATATTGAGAAGGTGTGGAAAGGCGTTGCTCTAAAAGAAATTTCAGACTCCTTTGGTCAGTGAGGATGGTGAAAGGTTGTATGCAAAGATACTGGTGCTACTTAGCTACAGCATCGACAATAGCTAATAACTCTTTATCATAAACTGAAAGTAACCGGTTCTTTGTTGAAAGAACTTTACTTACAAATGCCACTGGGTGTCCCTTTTGAATGATTTAAATATGTATGTTGAGACCAGAAGGAGATGCATATGTGTAGATCCTATCACTAAAACCATGACTTGAATATAAAATAGGAATATATTCATGAGTTGTGTAGTCTTACTGAGTTCCATAAATTTGAATGCATAATTAATTGCTTAAATTCATATAGGGATATATTGGATTAGCAATTGATAATAGAATTACTTGACCTTGGAAGAGGCTATTAATTAAATGAGGGAAACTTGACTATCAATCATGTGGAATAAATTGGGCTAGAATAGATAAGTGATTCAATCCAAAATTTGTTAAGTGAAATATGACCCCTAGGTCTTTTTCTCATAGTTGGTTTCATATTACTTGCATTCATGTTTAATCATTTTCTAATTTGTACTTTCAATCACCAACTAATCGATCGACTAAATAGAATTAAAATTACCCATTTGGGTACTTAGTGATCAATCCTCGTGAGAACGATACTCTATCTACTTATGTATTACTTGATTACGAGGTCATCTAAACTTGTAACATACTCAATAAGCTGTCACTTATTAATTGAATGAAAATATTGCCCTATGTCATCTCTGGCTTAATGCGTTGATTCCACTATTCTCTACATTTCAATCCGTTACATTTACTTTTTTGAATTTTAAATTTCCAAACTTGCTAAGTAAGCTTTAGTAGCAAGTATATCCTTCTTAAAATTTGGCCCAAGAAATAAGCCTTGATTCTAGTAATTAGCTTAAAATTATCTTTAATTTTTCCATAATTACTTTGGGCATTTATACATTTAATAATAATTCTTTTCCTTAATTTTCTAGACTCTCTTACCCAAAAATAAGCTTTTTCTCCATAATTTATTTTCTTGAGGCTTCAATTAATCCCTTTTAGCCTCCTTAATATTCTATACATCATTCATGAAAAGCTTAGAAATTCGGGATGTTATACTCCATATATTTGAACATTTTGGTTTTATTCATAATTCTTGAAGCCCGTCTGATCTGTAACCTGGAATGAAGAAATTCAGTTCTAGTTGTTTAAACTTTAGTTTAGCCTTCTTTATATTACCATACCTTCGATTTTGATGGATAACATGTAGTCTAGTTATTTGTAGGGTTTCGATGGCCACATAATATGGTAGAGGGAAGGATAGGTTAACGAGAGAGATTAAAGCATCTTGCTTTCTCAATTTTTTTAATCTAGTGAAGGAATAAAACTAATACACAGCACGAGAGTAAACTATATGAGTTATTTCTTTGTAATTAATTCTGAGTTGGAGGATAACAATATGAAGAGTTAACTGGATTAAAATCTGTGTCAATGGGGAGGAAGTGTTTCTTTAAGAAGAGACATGAGTTCGCAGCTGCCACTGTTAATAGAAGTAAGTTTTGGGTAGGGTTAGCGGGTAAAGATAACAGTCTTATGCTGAATTCATTTGACATAGCAATAGAAGAGTTTACATTGATATTGATAACTTCTCGAATTTTTTTGTACCTATCTATCCGAGTTAGCACTGTATATGAGAACAAGATTAGTAC
Source organism: Inga laurina (assembly GCA_963855925.1). Taxonomy (NCBI): domain Eukaryota; kingdom Viridiplantae; phylum Streptophyta; class Magnoliopsida; order Fabales; family Fabaceae; genus Inga; species Inga laurina. The sequence goes on along the minus strand of OY979701.1, from coordinate 70,037,112 downwards.
ATGTTTTATTTTGAAAACTTTAAAAATCTTGTGTCATGAATTTATGGTTAATGTTAATGAACTAGGAGGGTATTAATGCATATGGGAAGAGGTATAGTTAGATGGAGAAATATAGTATTGGATCTATTTCATAGAGTGATTGTCCGTCGCACAATAAATGTATGAGATATGTAATATATATTCTTTTTCAAATATATTTACGAAGATAATGGGTGTGTGAGAGAATAAGTGGGAACAGAGATGTGAGAGAATGAGGGGAAGAAGGATATGAGAGAGACATGTAATTAATATGGGAGTAAAAAATGGAAAATTATATTAAGTTTTTAGAGAAAGCCGAATTGTTGCCTACATGTATAACCAATCTATGTGAGAGAATGTGGATTAGGTTTTTCTCATTGTCCTTTTTTTCATTTTCTTTAAACTTTTAAAATCTTAAAATATAATCTATACCATTCATAATTACAATCCATAAAAAATAAATAAATTTAAGTTATAAAATATTATAACATTAATTTTATAAAATATTAAATCTAAACTATCCATTTAATAATTGAAGGATGGAGATAAGATGGTGAGAAGATAATAAGAAATAAGACAATGAGAGTATCCTCTTCCGAAAGAATGTTCCATATAGACAAGGGCACAAAGAGTAATAGGGTTGGGTCCAGTCCAGATTAATTCCCCATGAGATCAAAAATTAGGGTTTTGAATTTTCATGGAGAGAAAGGCGTATATTTATTATTTAACAACCGATTTTTTCTCAAATAAGATCACCTCTAACCAAAAGATCATTATTTACAAGGCAAAAACTTTTTGTATATAAAAATTCCCCCACACACACAAACCATTCACCCCGCCGTCTACTTCTCCTCCCTCGACCAAGCAGATGGCGAACGAAGGCAACAAACCCTTTCTGCCCCCAGATATTATAATTGACATTTCCAAAAGGGTTTCTGTCAAATCCATCGTTAAATTTCGTTGTGTGTGCAAAGATTGGAAAAATCTCTTGAAAGCCCCACATTTCATCGCCGAACATGCCCGCCACTCTGCTCACCAAAACCCTTTGCTTCTCCTCCATGAATCTGATTACGATTACAAAGGTACGCCTCCGTGCTTACGCTTGGTTAATCAAAAGATGGAAACCGTAGAGGTTCTGAGGATACCGTCGATCGATTGCTTTAAACACGGTTGGAAAATCATTGGCTCCTGCAACGGCTTGCTTTGTGTTCAATTCAATCTTGATCTAGGCAGGTCTCCTTGTTCGCTTTGTCTGTGGAACCCAATGATTAGAGAGGTCAGAGAAATACCTGAAACAACAAGGAATACAAGGAATGATTATTTGGACATGTACAAATTTGGATTAGGGTTCAGTAGCGCCACTCATGATTTCAAGGTAGTGAAATTTTATAAACAAGAGTTGCGTAAAAGGAAGAATAAGAAGAAAGTCGCCCTACTCTGGCATCATGGAGCGGAAGTGTATTCTTTAAGCACAGGTTCATGGAAGGAACTAGAATTTGGAGCTGTACAGAATACAACAATTCTATCGAAAAACACTGCCAGTGTTGATGGAACTATCTTTTGGTTAGGATTACGGGATTCTTCTCATGTATTGGTTTCATTCAATGTAGCGTCGGAAGTGTTTATATTAACACCAATACCATTACCAGTATCTTCTGCGCCTCATGGATCTCAGAGTACAGCAACTCTTGGCGTGTTCAAGAACAAATTTGCTGTATGTCAGTATTACTCTGATTTGACTTGTAATGAAATCGATATATGGGTGATGGAGGAGGTTGCTAGTGAATCTGGGAAGAGTTTTAGTTCTGTTAAAAAATATGAAGATTACGGCTGTGCATATTTTTTTCATCCCTTATGTATATGGAGGAATGAAATAGTTTGCCGTGACAGAGAAATAGTTTTCCGTGACAATGATGGGTATGAAAGGCCAGAAATGTACTGGCTTGAGCTGTTCAATGTCACTACTGAGAAATGGAAGGAGTTCCCCGATTCAGACTGGCCATGCTGTACTGGTGTTAATTATGAAGAGAGCCTTGTGTCTGTTTGGAACACCCTGGTTGAATAGCCTTGGTCTGAAATATGATCATTTGCACATTCATATTTCTTCTGTCTCTGATCCACAAAATGTTTCAACAGTTTTTAATTTTATCTATAATTCCTGATGCCCCTTTGATATGTGATCTGGAATGAAGAAATGAAGTTATAGTTATTTAAACTTTATTTTAACCTTCCTGTATCATCATATGTTCAATTTTCATGCATAGTATAAAGTTGAGATGCTGCTATGCAACTTTATTGGATTTTGTTGCCCGCTTATTTAATCCAATGGAGCAATAGGGATAGAGGTTTTTTGTTTTGTTTTTTTTTTTTTGAGCAAGGCAATAGGGATAGAGTTAATCGGATTAAAATCTGTGTTATTGGGGCGTAAGTGTTAATTTAAGAAGAGGTTCATGGAAGGAACTAGAATGTGGTCATGGATAGAGTGATAGGGAAATTTAGTAATTGGTGTTTCTAACTTGATGACTTAATGTGATCAGATGTTTAATTTTCATTAGTTTATAATGCACACAGTTAAATTGATTAATATTAGGATTTAAAACTGATTCCTATCATAATCCCATAAAAAGCGACTTTAATGAAATTTGCCTGGTATTTTCTGCATGATGATATATCCTACAGTCGATGTTTTCTTTTTATCCCGTTGATGTGTCATGTGATCATTGGGTTGTTTCAATGGATGCCATTAGTAGCAAAGTTTTTAAAATCTTTCTATAAATATAATAGATTGTATTTTTTTGTTTCAAACCACATAAATTGGACCATAAGGATTGTAGTTGTGCAAAATGAAAGGCCTTGTATTATCTACCGGTGTAGACATTGAGCTCTAACCTTCGAACAACTTGAGATTGCAATTATTATTTTCGAGTGCGCCTATTATTCGGCTATCAATTCCTAGTGACTTAGTGATTAGTAATGTGTCATTATTAAAAAAGAGGAAGTCAGCTAGAAAGGCACGTTTCGCGAATAAATTTTGGTTGTTTAATAATCATAATACATGGACACTTTTACTGTGTAAAACTGATTAGTCTATTTGGATTCTTCATTTCTTAACTGAAATCTGAATTGATATCAAAACCGTAGTTAATTTTAATTTAATAATTTAATTTAACAAGCCCTGTCATATGCCATCTATCTATCTATCTATCTATCTATCTATTACAGTATTACATTACTAAAAAACTTGTAGAAATAGGCAACATAATAGGGGCATCAATAAAAAAAAAATAAAGTTACATTTTAAATTTGAATGTCCTTAAATGAGTTTTTTCAACCAAGCCCTTTCACATTCCATTGCTTAGAGGCCCATCTTCCATTGCAGTTTATTTAAATTCCTATTAGTCATTGGGTATAATATAGTGGCGTTTAATGAAAAGAAATAATTGGGGTATTAATAAATTTCACAAAAGGGGCATTAATTAATTGTAAAAAAAAAGGTTATATTTTGAATTTAAATGCTGTTAAATGAGTTATTTTTACCAAACCCTTTGACATTCCTTTCTATACTATAATGGGTATAAAAGAATGACCCACCTAGCATACACAAAATTGCACATTTGGTATTCATACTACAAACTCCGAATATCCAAATATGACAAGCATTCAGCATGATTTTATTTCCCAAATCAATGATAGCAAAGACACTTAGGTTATTGTTGCACGTGTGCTTAGGAAGCTGGTTGGTTGCAAAAGCACTGCTCCGTATGATGCGTGGAAAGTTGGATTGATTCTGGTGGATCAACAGGTTTAACAAATATGTAGACCCGCTTATTATGCATCAACTTGTACAATATCATTTACAAAATTTTATGTGAAATCTATAGGGAACTACAATTGAAGGTTTTGTTACTCAAAACCGCTTGAGGGAACGTTACATGAAAGAGCTCCAAGAGGGTGAAGTTTACCAGTTCCAAAACTTTGAGGTGCTAGACAATAATGACCAATATAAGGTGACTCGAAACCCTTGGAAGATCAAATTTCACAAGAAGACATTTTTCCAGGAATCTGATTTGCACATTTCAATGGAGGCATTCAACTTTGTCCCTATTAAAAACATTGCAAATTACACAGCAGTTAATGAAGAACTAATTGGTAAGTGCTACTCATAAAGATATTATTAGCACATAAAATTTCTAAGAGAAAATTTTGGTGTATATTTTCTTTATTAATATCTAGTCTTACATTATTTAAAAACCTTCTTTCCAGATGTCATAGGGTTCCTTGAAGCATTTGGTGATTTGGAAGAACAACGAAGAGAGTCTGAGACTTTCAAACGACTGAACCTGACTGTTGCAGATAAAGAGTAATGTCCATACCATGTCATTTAATTTTCCACTACTATTATATTCACTACAACACTCCATAAATTCCTTCCATGCATACATATAGCAAGGTGCTTATCGCACTGATAAAGTATATGCAATAGCTGATATAAAAGAAATTACATTGAAAACCGGTGGACTTTTTATGCAGTGATGTTACTATCAATGTAGTACTATTTGGAAATTCAGCAACTGACACATTTAACAACCTCAACGCTAAAATGGAGCCGCCGATTGTAGTTGTTATCAGGTTTGCAAAGCTGAACAAAAAAAAAGGTAAAAACTTGAGTCATCTATAGAAGATCAATGTACAAATTCTCTTGGACGTAACAATATTTTTCATTTGATAGCATATGGCCATATTACTAATGCCCTGGAAGCAACAAGAGTTTTGCTCAATCCAAAAATCCTTGAGGTTAGGAGACTATTGGATAGGTGAGCATTGTTTTCAGAACCAAGAAACAATAATTGTATTTGACACTTGTAAGCATTAGGCATCTTGCTTATTTGTCCAATTCGATGTCATGAGCAGCTTGAACGAGAACCCACGAGCTAATCAAAGTTTCTACCACATCAGCAACATTGTGAAACCCAACGTTAACAACGAGGACATGTTGGCATTTCTAACTAGGATACCCCTTGGTGATTTATGCAATATTATAGAGGTAATATTTCATGGCTATAGATTGGTATACAGGTTAGATTATGCTTATGGCATGCTCCAAAATTAGGTAGTAACTTCATCTACTTGCGCTGTTGGAATTAGGAGTGTGAGATTGTCTCAACAGTATGCATCCAAAAGCTTGAAACAGCATATGGGTGGACTTATGATGGGTGCCCGTGTGACACTAAACCTTCCTATGAAAAGGGCAAGCTAACATGCAGCAATTGTAAGAAGGAAGTCGTCATGACTCAACCAAAGTATGTACATATCATTTTGATGTGATCTTATGCTTTGCATCAATTTTTTCCCATATACATTAACGTGTGGATTTAACTTCCACGCACTAAAATGTGACAAATTTCCTCATTACTCAATCAAAGTATGTGCATGTTGTCTAGATGTGACCTTTTGCTTTCTATCCATTTTATTCTTCTCATTCCTTAACATGTGCATTCTAATTCCATGCACTAAATGTGAGAAATTTATCACAGATTCAAGGTGCATTATAAGGTATTTGATGCTACTGGGAAATGTTCCGTATTGTTTTTCAATAGGTATGCAACAGAACTTCTGGGTTGCACAGCTGAGCATTTGAAAAAGAAATTAGAGGAGGTAAACTACAAATTACAACACATTTTATGGTTGAGTCCATTGAAATTAGTACGCCAATTAATGCTTCTCATCCTTGGCTAGGAAGGTACACCATACTCTTTCCCAGAGGAATTGAGTAGTTGCACAGGGAAAAAACTCATAATAAGGTTTAGGATCAAAGAGCACAACATACAACACCCATCAAGCAGCATGACAATTATGCAGTTCTTAGATGATCCGCAGCTTTTAAGCAAATTTACATATTCCAATTCAAATACTCAAGCGCCTCTCAATTCAATCACAGCGAAAGATGGCAGTGATGTAGTCCCAAAACAGCATAGTCCCCACAAGGAAGTGCCCAAGAAAAAGAAGACTACAAAGGACACAATGATTGAGCATGAGTATGCTGGCTCCTCGGAAACACATCCACCAACACTCTCCATGGCTGAGCGCATCAAGAACATTAAAAATGAAAAATGAATACACTAGTGTGTTGGGTTGGTCTTAATTTAAGGAGTGGTTTGCATAAGCAATTTGTTAGGCTAAAACCTACGTGTCTATTGCAACAATGTTAAATAAAGGTTTTTTTTATTCTCATACTAGAAATTGGTGGACCCTGCAACGCACCCATAGATGTTTACCACTTTGAGCACCCTATCAATGTTTGTTCCAAATTTTAAACATGATCAATGATGAAATCTCCCCCTTGATGAAATATCCTTATTATATAAAATCAAAATGGACAAATTTTGTAGTGTGCCCAAAGTATATACAATATCATGATCAACATTCTATTTGCATATATATTAGATATATATATTGAATATACAAATTTATGATCGACAATACATTTTAGTATATATTAGATATATACAAATTCATGATCAATATTATAATTTTTTAGAACTTATATTAACAATAACAACCCAAGGCATTAATTTTTATTCATGAAAATTTTAATATTTTATAGTAAAAATAACTAATTTTAATACTTTCCCCTAATCTAAATAAAATAATTAATTAAAGCAGTAAAGAAAAAGTACAATAGAGTTTAGGATGTTTTATAAAATAGATGTTATATTAACTAATTTTATACTTTTGAAGTGCTAGGCAACAATGACAGATATAAAGTGACTTGACACTTGTGGAGGATTAGATTCCAGAAGACAACATATTTCCAAAATATGTGTTTTGTAACTAATTAGTTAGTGTTTGCCACTAATCTATTTTATATAATTTATATCCTCAAAATTTAATTATCATATTTGTATTTTGCAACTTTGTGTTTTGCCCATGTCATATGATTGAAATTGAATTACAAACTGAATTTCACACTTGAATATAAGAGTAATATTCCTCCCATGTCATGTCTTAATGTTATTTTACTGCTTAAATATACTAATAATGATTTTTGTCATTTATTTATGATGGCATTAACATTAACAATGTTACTAGAGAAATAACAATAATGGTATTAAAGAACGGTTTTCTTCCACTCATGGAAAATAAATAGGCACAGCTTTCTTCCAAAAATGGTAAATGAAAGGGCATAATATGAGCAACAGTGACAAAACAAGCATTAATAACTAAGAGTTGGAGTTACATTTTCAATTTAAGTAGCATTAATAAATTTCCCTCGAATTAACAATGTTACGGAAGGAACTAACATATAGTTGGTTTGCTGGTGTAAGGCTCCGCTAGATTCTTTTGGGTCTCAAGTTTAGTGTTTTAGATGAGACATTTATGTTGGGAGGGGTAGTCACGAACCCGGAACCAAATTACCATATGATAATATGAAAAAACAAAGTATTACTAAAGAAATAATGTTAACAACTTGATTGGCAAACACTTGAATTACAGTGTGAAATCCAAGCGAAGTCTAAAAAAACAAAAGAAATAAAAATCCAAGCAAGGAAGGCAGCTTGCAATTATGTAATCAGACATGATTGGGGTATTAAGTTCTCAATTATGATTTTTGCTGCAATTCATTATTTAAAAAAATAATGGCATTTAAAAAGACATGCAATGATCATTAATTAGAAAAACAATAAATTAATATAAGTTATTATTAAAATTTAAATTGCTTTGAATGCTTTTTAATTATAAGTTACAAAAATAATATGGGCCCTTAAATGAAAAGAGGCATTGATTTCTAAACAAATCACACTTTTAATTCAAATCTCCTTAAATGAGTTATTTTCATGCCAGTGACATAATTTTGTGTGGATTTGCTCCATTTACTTAAAACAAATGTAACCTCCATACTTAATCATTTTTTCTGCTCCATTTATTCAAAACAATTTGTAACCCCCATTCAATGATAACTATAAGACGTCCAAAAAAATAAATGCCAAGGTGCGTACACTAGAGGACAGGTTAAGAGAATTAAATGAATTGAACTAGAAACAGAGATAATAATAAAAAAATAGAGTGTAGAAACGAATTTGTAACCTATGCTTATTTGACCATTATTCCGCCCATTACTCCCATAAAAACAACTTAGTTACCCATTATTAAAATTGACATTTAAATGTCATAAAAGAGGCTCCACACTTAAATTCCCACAAGTTTAACACGAAGGCATACTAGAGGTCTCTAGCTTTAAGGATTATTAATGTAGTATAGCTTGCTTGCACCAATTGGATATAAACTCCTTGGTAGATGCCGGTGACATAATTATGTGTGGATTTGCTCCATTTATTTAAAAAAATTGTAACCCCCATACTTAATCATTTTTTCTGCTCCATTTATTAAAAACAATTTGTAAACCCCATTTAATGATAATTATTTAAATTTAAAATTAGGCTAAATACGATGCGGGTGACATAATTTTGTGTGGATTTGCTCCATTTACTTAAAACAAATTGTAACCCCCATACTTAATTATTTTTTCTGCTCCATTTATTAAAAACAATTTGTAAACCCCATTTAATGATAATTATTTACATTTAAAATTAGGCTAAATACAAAAATAATAATGAAAAATAGTGGGTAGACACGAATTTGTAACATATACTTAATTGTCCATTATTCCACCCATTACTCCCATAAAAACAACTTAATTCCCCATCATTAAAATTGTCATTTAAATGTCATAAAAGAGGCTCCACACTTAATGCCCACAAGTTTAGGACAAAGGCATACTAGAGGTCTCTAGCTTTAAGGATTATTAGTATAGTTATTTAAAATTATTTAAAATTAGGCTAAATTATATAAAACCCCTGTGAACTTTGGATCAATTATATATAACCTCCCTGACATTTTAGAGTTTAATTTTAAGCCCCCCTAACTTCCAATTTTAAACTATTAAGCCCCTACTGTAAAATGTTCGTTATTTTTAAAATGGAAATTAGCACATTAACTTGTAAACTATACTGGGGGGTTACACAAAAGGAACACATAAAGACTTTTTCAGCGCCATAAAAACCCTTGATCTCCCATCAGCAGCAACCACGCACTAGAGGCATGACATCCCATAGTGACTACCACAATGTGGCTACAACTTCTTCCAAGCGCAATTTATCCAACACCTCATCACACCGGCCACAACTCGCACAGTTGAAAAAGAGTCAAACAGAATGGCAAAATGAACCAGCATCATGACTCTTGCAAACCTATGGCGAACAAGGTAAATGAATATAAATATAGAGCACTAAGAGATGTTGTTAATATTACCATTGAAAATGTTGACGTTGGCGTACTAACTTCAATGGTCTCAACCATAAAATGTGTTGTAACAAGCAACTACAAGTCAAGGATGCGCATCACATTGATGGACTATAGGTGAGGCACAAGTATAGCATTTACCGTTTATGTATTGCCAAAAAATTCAAGGGGAAATCAGGTGAAGTGTATACTTAAAGATGAGGTCGCGGACGATGCATACAGGAAATATAATGTACCGCAAAGGAGGGTGCCTCTAATGCTCATTCAGTTTTGCATCATCAAGAGACAATGAGGTAGCCCCACAATAGGATGCACAATTACAAACACATCACCACAAAGTGCACCAGAGCACAACCACTACTCACATGCTCTTGTCTTTGTAACAGGATCAATACGTGTTCACAGCTGCGCCAATGTCACGAAGATCACGCTGGATCCATGCCTCCCCCAAGAGAGCTAGTACCATTATATGCTAGGGAAGGACACTGAAGAGGTGCCGACAGATGAGTCTTCGGCATGATCAAGGCAAGAAAACTGCTGCAAGTGGCATAGAGCGCAAAACACTGGATCATCCAAATTCACAGACATTCCCAGCAACAAGAGACAGAAACTGCATGTAAAATATGTAGATTTTTCGTGTCGCAGCCATATTGACTGGCCATCTCCAAGTTCGGGCTTCTGCAAATAAATTGATTGAAATGATGTGATGCAATAAACGATAACATACCGTCTCCTTCATTACTTCAAGTGAGATCTGGATGACCTCCACTCGTCCATTAAAAAAACACCAACAACGAAAAATACATTTACATAACAAGAAAACACAGACACAAGGTATATAATTTTCTTGCGTTCTCATGCAAAAATGGATTGTTAACGTATTTATAGAGCATGGTCTAAACTGACTAAATCTAAGATATAATTATTCTTACCGGCCAATTAAATATGGTTATTTTAAATTAAATGGAAGATATAATCATTCTTATCGGCCAATCAAAAGAATTTTCTTATAAAGAAATTAATCGGTTTATATTATATTTTACTATATTTAAACTATCTAAACAGTAAAAAATAGATTAAAAAAAAAAAGATATTCAAGTTTAAGTCATCTTAATTAAATTCATAAGAACCTTTTTAACAATTTTATCAAATAATTTAAATATTAATAAACATTTAATCATAAAAAGTTCTCAAATTCAGGATAAGATTTTAATTAAATCTTGTAAAATATAATCATTCTGACCAATCTAAAGAATTTTCGTAGGACCAATGTAATTGATTTACTTAAAAAAAAAAAACCAATTTTGCCAAATAAGCTAGAGGGAGACATTACCTCATTCAACGTCCGCTTCAAGTTCTTTTCCCCCAAGAAGCATCCGCTTTAAGCCACCAACTGCAGCTGTGCATTCATTCATTTGTGGACGGTAAATGCCCTTTTCATGACGGGAAATGCTCTAATCATTTTTGTCATTGTCCTCTTAATTATGGGAAATGTCTTTATCATTCATTTCTTGAAGCACTACTTAAGTGGCAAGAGTCTATTCATTGAGCTTTCTCTCAATTTACTTTTCCACCATTGAATCAACTACCAACAATTTGAGATTTAACATTTTATAATAATATTATTGGAATATTAAATACAAAAATACATATAAATAAATTTAATAGATTAAAATCACATCTAAATACTTCAACTTTATAACTAAATGGAGATGAAATAGGGAGAAAATACCGACCGGATAATGCCGGCCCGTGCAATGCATGGGGAGAAGCCCTAGTTTTCATTAGTTTATATAATTGTTGCTATATAAACTATTCGGGTTTTGTTAAGCTTTCATTTTGTGGCGCTTTATGTTTACAGTTTCTTGTTTCAATTGCAATGTGCAAAACAAAGTTAAAAACACTTTCTTCTTATATGATGCTGATGTCAATGGTTGATGATAAAATAAAAAGAGTATAGAATTAAAGATAAAATATAAACAAATGATTAATTTATGACCAACCCCCAACAAGTGGTATTTTCAATTTCAGTTAAAATGCAAAAATACACATGAGATTTTTCCAAAAGTGTGCCCAGCACCAAATGCGTTTTTGAGGGGCAAAAATAACTATGAACTTCTAAAATAGACATAAAAATATACATTTACCATTAATTTGAATTTTTTAAAGGGTTAAGTAGCAAAAATACATATGAGATTTTCCCAAAAGTTTATCCAACACAAATGCTTTTTTTTAGGGGTGAAAGTAACTATGAACTTCCAAAATATGTACAAGTGTAACATCCCAAAAATTATGAAGAGGCTTAATTCCCCAAAAATGGCTTAAATAGCTTTAAAGTTAATTTATACGAATTAAAAGCCTATTTTTTCAAAAATACAATGAAAAATAGTTAGAGGTTAATTTTTAGCCTAGAAATTTTAGGGGACTTATTTCATGAGGTAAAGAAGCTAATTGAGGAAAAAAATCCTTATTAAGTATTAAGAATTAATTTTTAGGTTTTATTGGGCAATCAATCACCGGTAAAGAAAGGGTAAATTAGTAATTCTATTATATAGACCCAAAAATCAGAATTGGGCCAAAGTTTAAGTCAAGTTATAGAGCCCAAACATGCTGCCCATGATCAAGAAGATTGGGGTCAGATTTAAGTCGTTTTGGTTCAATCAAATTAAAAAAAAAAAAAAAATTGAAGCCTACGGGATACGACTTAACCAATGAGATAAAAACAAATGCACCTCACTTACACTTAGCCCTCCCTTTTATTCACTCATCTCTCCTTCATACGACACTCACACACGCACACATTCAAACACTAGGATAAATATGTCAAGAGCTCCCTCAACACCCCCCCCCCCCCAATTTGCATTCTGAAACAGAAAAGAAAAGAGAGAAAGAGAGAGAGAGCCAGAGATAGAGAGAGCTCGAAGAAGGAGAAGTGAGGCTGGAAACTCACATGCAACACTAGATTCTTGCTAAGGGGAGTCTAGCTGATGGCTACTGGAGGCAACATCCCTTTTCTGCCCTTTGAGATTATCATCAACATTCTCAAAATGCTTATTGTTAAATCCATCCTTCGATTTCAAAGTGTGTGTAGAAATTGGAAAAATCTCTTCAAAACCCCACATTTCATCACTGAACATCTCAACCATTTTGCTCATGAAAATCCTATTCTTCTCATCCATTAATATGATTACAAGGGTATCCCTCCGCCCTGACGTTTGCCTAATCAAAAGATTGAAACCGTTGAAGTTTTGAGCATACCCTCCATCGATTTCTCGTTCGTTTTTTCTGTGCAACCCCATGACTAGAGAGATCAGAGAAATACCCCTAACAGCAACCAAGGATTATTTATTATGCAACACTGGATTAGGGTTCAGTAGCATCATTAATGATTTCAACATAGTGAGATTTTTTAATCTAGAGTTGCGTGAAAATAAGGAAAGGAAAAACTATTACGCCACCCTATTCGGACTGTATAGAGCCGAAGTGTATTCATTAAGCACGGGTTCATGGAAGGAACTAGAATCTGGAGCTCTGTTAAAGAATACAAGAATTATATCAAAACCTGTTAGTGATGATGGAACTGTCGTTTCCTTAGGAGTACGAGATTCTTGTCCCGTGGTCGTTTCTTTTGACGTAGCCAAGGAAGTGTTTACATTAACACCAGCACCAATACCATCGGTGGTGGGTCTTGGTTTTCCAACTACTCTTGGTGTGTACAAGAACAAATTTGCCATATTTCAGAATAGTGGTGAATCTTCTTTTAATTGTGTCGATATATGGGTGATGGATGGTGATGGAGGAGGTTTCTAGTGAATCTGGCAAGAGTTTTAGATTTATTGAAGAATATAACATTGGCATATTTTCATCTTGTTTTCATCCCTTGTGTATTTGGAGTACTGAAATAGTTTCGCATGACCAAGAAAGTGAGGCTGATGTAGAGTATAAGCCAAAGAACCTTCTTAAGCTGTTCAATGTCACTACAAAGACGTGGAAGGAGTTCTTCAACTTTTCATCTACCTATGACGACTGTGCTCCTTTCAAGTATGAAAGGAGCCTTCACTCTGTTTGGAAAGAGACTTCCTCAAAATATCGAACATTCAGGTTTTATCATTAATTCTTGAAGTCCCTTTGGTTTGTGATCGGGAATGAAGAAATTCAGAACTACTTGTTTAAACTTTATTTTAGCCTTCTGTATGTCATCATATGTTCAGCTTTCATGGATAATATATAGTTTAGTTGCTGCTATGTAAATTTGTTGGGTTTTGTTTTGGACACTTAATATGCTAAGAGGGAAGGAAAGGTTACCATGACGGATTAAAGCATCTTGCCTTCTCATTTTTTAATCTAATGTAGCAATAGAACTAATTAATGCACTGCACAAAAGAGTGAACTATTTGAGCTATTGCTTTATAAATAATTATGAGTTTCATGATAATAATCGCAATAGAGTTAATGGGATTATAGTCTGTGTTAATGGGGTGGAAGTATTTCTTTAAGATGAGGGTCATGGAAGAAACTAGAATGTAATCGTGATAGACATGAATTCGCAGCTGCTGCCACCAGTGGAACTTTGTTTTGATACCAATAACTTCTAGTACGTTTAGTACAAATCTATCCCGAACTTTCTGCTTACGAGAATAAACACAGTATATATTATTGAGAAGGGAAAGAAATATAATTCTAAAATCTTATTCTACTGAGGCCTTTCAATTAATCATGAATGATATTGCAGGGACATGTGAGGATTGGGAAATGATATTAGAACATATAGTATATCTTTTAATTTTTTTGTTAAAAAGGGGAAAACCCTGTAATGACCCAAGAATTTGAGAATTATAAAAACGAATCGATATTGTAAAGGCCAAGAAATTTAAATAGGATAAATATGTCAATAATAGGAAAATATGATATAAATGTGAGGTTGTTTGTCCTAAATATATTGAAATATTTAAATATCAATATTTATCTATTTGATGTAAATTAAAAATGAAGGACAATTGGTAGCCTGGTGGATCTAGATGTGACTAAAAATCTTTGGGGTCTTTGAATTCGAATCTTTACTCTATTAAAATGTGAATTTTATTATTTGTTTCAGCACCATTATAATAACCAAAATGCCCTTCTGAGAGTTAAAAATAAAATAAAAGAAAAAGAAAGAAACCCATCACATATTTTTTGCCATTTTCTTTTCTCCCAAGAGCTCTAGAAATTAAAGAGGAATCCTCTAGTGCCTTTGAGGGTTTGAAGCATCATTTCCATCACTTTTTCTATTATTCTCTTCGGTGGTCCTTTTTTCGTCCATTGCTGGTGTGCTGGTGCTCATCCACCGTTGTAAATCTCTATCATTCTCTGTTCTTCCTACAACTGTCATTCCTCAGTTTCGCTACTGCTGGATCTGTGTCTCTGGGTTTAGGATATGTTCGAAAATACTCATTTTATTTTCCTTGTCTTTTGCTGTCAAATGGGGTGTGTGATAGATAAAAATTTCTGCCCTTTCTCGGTGTTTGTGCGTCACAAACAGGGGCTGTATAATGAGGCCAACTGAAAAAACAAAAATGGAAGAAGGGGAGTTGATATAGATGGGTGCTTTATGTCTTTTGTCTTGATATATAATTTTGAGCTATAATCTAATTTCTTTTCCTTTTCCTTCTATGTTAATTCATATATGTAAATTGTGGATTTCTAGTTAGCTAGTTTGTGGGAAGGAGTTGCTTGAGATACTTGAAATATATTTTGTTAATGCTATAGAAGAAATAATTTTAATTTGTATGGCTAATAATAGATATATTATGGTTATTCTTTATGACTTGAATGCCCATAAGGTGTTTGAGCAAGTGTTTGATAGGAAAGAGGTTTTATTTATATGTGTTTTAATGGTATTTTTTATGATGTAGAAGGATTTAGAATATATTTTGAGTTAATTGTGTGACAATATTTGGGAAAACTATATGCTTTTTCTCATTGATGTAAGTCCTTATATATACAAGTAAGAATAAGCGAAAATGACACCTATTATATACTAACTATGTGCATGACAGCTAGCTAACTAAGTTTAGTTACAATAATTAATTGTTTATAATGCTTAACTAATTGTAGTTACAATGCTTGACACCCCCCGCAAGCTGGAGCATGGATGTTCTTCATGTCAAGCTTGGAAATGAACTCATGAAACTTGTTTGGGTGGAGTGGTTTTGCAAAGACGTATGCGAGCTGACAAGGAGATCTAACTGGCATAAGATGAATGAGTTTGGCCAGAACCTTCTCGGGAACTATGTGACAATCCAACTCTATATGTTTTGTCATCTCATGATGTATAGGATTGGTGGCTATCTATATAGCAGATTGATTGTCACAATAAAGGAATGTTGGATCTATATGACTAACATCAAAATCATTAAGCAAGTAAACCAGCTACTATGATTCACAAGTGGTAGAAGCAAGAGCACGATATTCAGCTTCTAATTAAGACTTGGAGACTATGGCTTGCTTCTTGGCTTTCCAAGAAATTAAGGAAGAGCCCAAGAAAACAACAAAACCAATTATAGACCAGCGAGTATTTACGCAACTAGCCCAATCCGAGTCACTAAATGCACAAAGTCTGAGATCTGAAGTAGATGATAGAAAAACGCCAGCACTTGGAGTTGATTTGATGTAGCGTAGGACTCATGTGCAAATACGAATCAAATACATATATTTTTCTTTTTTTTCATAGACTTGCTTTGCTGCTCTTGCTTTTAAAAATCCTATTAAGATTTTACTTCTACAGTTATTTATTCATTCGGATTCATACAAGAACCCATGGGAAGGGTTGATTTGAGAGTGAGTAATTAGCATACTAACTCGTCTTCTTCCTTCACTTTTTTATTTAGTCCAACGAACAACCCCCTCTTTTTTAGAAAGTTTTGATTTTTAAAAGTGTTGCAAAAAACTAGGTATTTGGAATTGACATAAGACCTGAAAGATGAATATCTGATGGCTGTGACATATACTGGTTGAGTTGTTGGATGACAAAACTGAGATCCAGTCTTGTAGTAGTGAGGTATTGGAGGCCACCAATAAGCTGTCTATAAGGCTTTGCATCAGCCAAGGGAGTTCCTTTAACCTTTGAGAGTTTTAAATGAGGATCCAAGGGGTAGTGGCAGGTTTACAAGAAAGATAACCTATGTCTATAAGTAATTCTAGGGCAAATTTATGCTGGGATAGAAATATACCATCTTTAGAGCGAGCCAACTCTAAACCCAAAAAATAACGAAGCTCCCCAAGGTCCTTAATGGTGAAATCTTCATGTAACTGTTGCTTTAAATGAGTGATTTCAAAAAGTATCATTGCCAGCCAAACAAGGTCGTCAACATATACTAAGACAATTATAAATGCTGTAGAAGAAGCTTTGTAAAACAAAGAGTGATCCAAGGCAGATTGTTTGTAGCCAAAAAAGAGTAAAGCACTTGACAATTTAGAATACCATTGTCTACTAGCTTGCTTAAGTCCATAGAGAGATTTTTGTAACTTACATACAAGATGAGGACTTGGTGCAACAAAACCTTTAGGCAACTCCATGTAAACTTTCTCATTAAGGCCACCATGTAAAAACACATTGTTGACATCCAATTGGTGTAGATGACAATGCTTAGCAGTTGCAATGGATAATAAAGGATGCAAAGTTGTCATCTTTGCAACTAGGGATAATGTATTAAAGTAATCTACCCCTTCGGTTTGTGTGTAGCCCTTAGCCACAAGTCTAGCCTTGTGACATACTATAAACCCATTTGCAATCAATAGTGGACTTCCCTGGAGGTAAAAAAGTGAGTTCCCATTTCTGATTTTGTTATAATGCCTTAATTTATGCAGTCCTTGCATCTTGCCAAAAGGAATGCTTGGCATCTTGAGCATATGTTTTTGGATCTAAAACTTGAGAAACAGCTAGTGCAAACTTTTTATAAGAACTATTTAGAGTGGAATAAGATAAAATAGAAGAAAGAGGATATCGAGGAGTACCTTTGCATGATGATTGAGGAGTAGAAGAAACAAGGGCACAGTGATAATCATGTAGATAAGATGGGGGTTATGTGGTCTATTGGAGCGGAGAGGTGGGAAGTGAATGGAAGAATCAGAATTAGATGGTTGAGAAGGGGTAGGTGTAACAAAGGGAGGTGGAGAAGGAATAGGGTCATCAAGAAAATTAAGATAGTATTGAATGGTAGGTTCTGTAGGTACTGATGGGGATATAATAGAGGCAAAATCAAAAACATAGGGGAACACAAGCTCATGAAAATACACATCCTGAGATTCAAAAATATTGTTTGTAGAAAGATCTATCAAAATATATGCTTTTGACCAAGTGGGGCACCGTAGAAAAACACATTTCTTAGCACATGAGTCAAATTTTTGTACGATTATGTGTGAGTGTGGAAGCATAACATAGTGAGCCAAAGACTTTAAAATCATGGTAAACAAGGTCAGTATTATACAACCAATTATATGGGGTGGTATTTTGAATAATGGGAGAAGTTAAACACAACATGTGTAATCGCATAAGGCCATTAAACAATAGGGAGTTTGGAATGAAATAAGAGTGCTTTTGCCACATTAAGAATGTGTCCGTGCTTTTGCTCTACCAAGCCATTTTGTTGGGGTGTAGCTGTTAGAACCGGCTATCACCCAAGAGGGGGGGTGAATTGGGTGTATAATAAAAACTTAAGAACTTTAGAAATCTTTTCGTATCTTAACGAAAGCAGTAAGTATGAAGATTTATAAATCAATAGTTAGATTAAATAATATATGCTAGAAATATAAGAGCTTAGGGAAGAGAATATGCAAACTGTGATTTATCCTGGTTCGGTCCAATCTGTGATGGCCTACATCCAGTCCCCAGGCTCCTCCTGAGATTTTCAAATCCACTATCTTCTTGTTTAATCTAGGCACAAGAAAAGCCTTTACAATCCCACAAGTTTAACCGGGTACTTGTGAAACCTATTACAAATCTCTCACTGAAATACTCCCCCTTACAGCAAGTCTTACGAGCAGAGCAATCCCAAAGATCTTCCTCTCCTGCTTACTCATGCAAGTCTTACGAGCAGCAACGTTCTCTCCTGCTTACACCCCTGTAAGTCTTATGAGCAGCAACGTTCTCTACTGCTTGCACCTTGTAAGTCTTATGAGCAGAATGTCTTACTGGCAATTCTCTCTACAGCTTCTTCCGTAAAGAAATCAACCCTCTCAAGGTCCCTCTACCTTGAGATCAACTAAGAAATATAGATGAAAAAGTTTACAGACTCTCTCATAGAGTAGATATAATACTCACTGAAGTACAATACAAATAATCACTCTCTTAATCATAACTAATATAGAAACTGGAAAACAAAGAGTGTATGGGTAGAAGCAGAGGATTCATGTTATTCGCATGTTGGTGTCGTTGCTCTATTTTCTCTATATCCCATCGACTTTGAGTGCTCTCTTATTTATAGTTGATGAAGATGATGACCATTGTGAGCATTCGTCCATTGGAGTCATTTTGACTGTTGAGTATATTTGAAAAACAAGCCACTATGAAAATGTCTGTTGCAGAGTGGAGCATCTCGTTGAACAGCAGGAAGATTCATTTTGAGCTGTACGTCACGTTGTGGAGGGGATGAATATGTTTGAGTTTCCAGACAATCTCTCATGGTGGGTCAGTTACTTGTCGTGGTTGGTAGCCGCCATTCGGTGTGTAATGATGCCGTCCGCCACACTTTACTCTTTCATTTGAATCTGTAAGCTCACCGTTAAATTTCCTGTTTCACACTGTAAAATGCTTAATCACTAATATGATGAAGTATTAGTCATGGGTATGTTGTATCATTGGTCAAAAGATGAATTTCTGGCTTCTATGACTCATCACGTTGAGTGAAGATATTCACCATACGTGACCTCCGTTCTTGAAGATGCAATCCAAATATTTAATCTCCTATTTTACACTTGAAATATATGTTAGTTAATGTTTAGGAACAATAACAAGTGAAAACATAATGATTGTATAACATTTAATCACGTTTGGATTGATGGCCATGAGAGTTTGAACTTCTACGTTGCTTCTGTCAGAACCTCACTCGAGTGCAATATGGCTCACTTGAATGCATTTGATATTTTCACGTTCTAGCTTCCTCTCAGGCAAACACTTTCTGCTCTTCACTCGCATATGCTCGAGTGAATTCTAGACATCACTCGAGCACAACACGTCCTGCTCGAGTGCGCCTCTTGTTTTAACGTACATGCTTCTTCTCGAGTTATCACTCTCATGTCAAAACTTGCATGTGCTCGAGTGAGAAATAGTCTAATGCTCGAGTATGGATCCTAGTGCTATAGTGTTGTAAGTTTCTTCATGATTCAGCTGCTTCTGGACATCACTCGCACAACATTTTTCAGGAGTGCGTTTTTGCACTCGCGAGTGATGTGGGGCCACTTTAGGAAAAAATTGTTTATTTGATTCTAATGATGTATCATAAGGAAGCTCTTGCCATATGCATTCCAATACAAAAAGAATCAGTTCCAAACTCGTATTCTGCAAGTTATGATCGAAAGAGTGTCTATTCCGCTAGACTGCACAAGCGTCAACTTCCAGAAAGCATAGCTCCTAGAATATACGTTCAAATTAGGCAAATTACCTATCCATGGAAAGCTATTTGAGTCTAGTTTCCTTTGGCACTGGTCTCGTCTTAATCCGATGTGTGGGTTTTGAGTTATACTCAAAATACCGAACCTGTGTGGAAAAATAACGGTGATTTCACTGTCTTCTTCCACCGATCATATCTCCTTCATTTCAGCTTCTTTCAATGTGATCTTGGTGCACATTTTACGTTTTGGGAGTCTTCATTTATATGCCACTGGTTTTGGGTCAATCCAACGTGTGGTTTAAGAGATATGACCAAAATACCAAACTTCTGTCAGGATGAATGTAAAACAAAGTAGAACAAAGTGTTCACCCCATGCTCGAGTGAGTTCATCCTGTGCTCGAGTATTTGATCCGTGCTCGAGTAAAACTCCCCTAGAAGTGTCATAACTCACATATAAGTCATCTTAGCTTTGTATTAACTTATTCCAACCTTTATTTGATCATAGAAACCTCCGGTATCATCATAGAAACCTCTAGTATTACTTCTAACAACTTGAATCTTGATCTTCTTGATAGATCTTCCAAGTTCTTTATTCTTCAATATCTTTCTTTTTGATTTCCCTCTTGATAATCATTCTTCATAATCTGAGTAGGCAGCTTCTTGACTATCTTCAGTTTCTTTCTTCTTCTCCCTCTTGTTCATTCTCATTAATTCAATCTTCTTCATTCTTTGCTTGACTAATCTACAAGATATGTAGCATTAAATATAGTAGTTAGTCAAAGAAATACATTATATAAACTTTTTACTCTTATCATTTCACATCTATATTTGACATCATCAAAACTAATCATATCTAACAGTAGCAACCCATGATGTTTGATATAAGATGCCTTTAGAGGCATAAAATTGTGGCATGAGAAACTCATGACCATTGTCTGATCTGATAACCTTTGTAGTTGTATGAAATTGATTTTCAATGAAGGAAGTGAAATTCAAAAGTTGAGATCGGGCCTCAGATTTTTGAGTTAAGAAAAACACCCAAGTGTAATGAGAATAGGCATCAATAATAGTAAGAAAATAACAAAAACCATAAGTAGAGGGAATAGAATAAGGTCCCCAAATGTCAATGTGTATTTATTTGAAAATGCTATTACATGAACCTGTGCTTATAGGAAAACTCAAACGTTTCTGTTTAGCATAATGACAAAAATCACAAGGTATTAAAAGTGTAGGACAAGCTATATCAGCATGTTTATTCAAAATACTAATAGCCGAATTTGATAAATGGCCTAAACAAAGATGCCATAAAATGAAAGCTAAATATGATTTGGTGATGGTTGAATGAACCATGAAGGACAAGGAGGAGCCATCTTATCCATGGTCAAGAGATATAGTCCTTCAAGTATCTATCTACACCAATTATCATGGAATGCTGGAGTAAGTGGATCTAGTGCATAGTGGAGGAAAAGGTTAGTGTACAATTGAGAGAAGCCGTTAACTGAGAGATAGATATGATATTGAAAGAAAAACAAGGAAGCAATAAGACATTCAACAAAATTAAAGAGGATGACAAAACAATAGTGGCAGAGATAGTTGTAGTGGCTTTGGCCCCTGTTTGAAGAGAAACAACAATTGGAGAAATGGAATGGTAGGATTTAAAAGAGTTAAGGAACTACAAATGTGATTGGTAGAACTTGAATCTAGGATCCAAGTACCAAGAACAAAATTAAAGGAATTGCACATACCTATAGCAGTGATATTAGATGAAGTAGAAAGATGATGTACTGAAGAATTTGGAGCGGTAGGAGTATTTAACAAAGTAAACAATCGTTGATACTGGTCGATTAACAGCTGAGGAAACAAGGGATGCAGTAGCAGAAGTTGGAGTAGTGGATGAATGCAAAGCAGAAATAGAGGATTGGACAAAACCAGAATCTTGAGATGCAACACAATTTACCGTCGAGGAAGAACTAGATGATCTAAATTTAAAACCAGGAGGGAAACCGTGATTTCTGTAACAAGTGGCCTCAGTGTGCTGAGGATGACCATAATAGGTGCATAACTTGTTAGTTGCATTTGCAATTGTTGATTTTGCACCAATAGGAGAAGGACATGAAATTACAAGAGAATTAGTAATAGGTGCCTTAGCCATTAAAACCTTCGGCTCAGAAGATGGATGAAGTTCTCATTCCTACTGAATTACTATAGAGAAAAAACAATTTATAGGAGGCAGGGGATCTAGCAACATGATCTGAGATTTTACAAAGGCATATTGCTCATTCAACCCTTTTAGAAACCTAATAACCTGGTGTTTTTCACGATAAGTGAGAGAAACAGAAGTTGAACCATATTGACAAGCCCTCAGTGGAGGGATGTTTGCTAATTATATTCATCCCATAATATTTTTAATTTAGTGTAATAAGCAGTAACATAGAGACTTCCTTGCTTCAGAGCATAAATTTCTTCTTGCAAGTTAGCTATTCTAAAAGCATCAGACTAAGAATACCTGGATTTAAGATCAAGCCAAATGTCGGAAGCTCGATCGAACCACAAAGTATTCTTAGCAATTGTTGGCGACAGAGTCTTTGTGATCCATCCTTGAACTAAATTATTGCACCTCTCCCAAGTAGGAAATAAAGGATCAGTGACCGGAGGATGAGTAATCAAGCCATCAACGAATTTCAATTTATTTTTGGTGAGCAACGCCATACACATTGCCCTGTACCAGCTGTGAAGGTTGCTTCCGTCCATTGGTGGTACAGCAAGAATGAGAGTCAAATTCTCATTCAGGGGGCTATAGTAAGGATTAGTGAGATCCTAGAGGAAATCGGAGGAAGCCATGGAAATTTTAGAGAAAAAGAAACAAGATGAAGGTGACGGAGAGCTCGAGGAAATAGAGAGCTCAAAAAAGTGAAGAGGCGTGAAGCATGAGGAAGGGAGAGAAAAAAAAAAGTCAAAACATCTCTGGTACCATGTGACAATATTTGGAAAAAATATTTGCTTTTTGTCATTGATGTAAGTCCTTATATATACAAGTAAGAATAAGTGAAAATGACACCTATTATATGCTAAGTATGTGCATGACAACTAGCTAACTAAGTTAAGTTACAATAACTAATTGGTTATAATGCTAACTAATTGTAGTTACAATGCTTGACAAATTGTGATTTAAATCCTATCTTGGGATGGATTGAATGTGAACAAAGTATATTATTTTGAAGAAAACATTAGTTATAAGTTTCCTTTTGATATAATTGCATGTAATTAAGTGAAATTTTGAAGCTGAATGTGTAACACCATAATTTTTCAAAACCTTTAGATGAGTTTGAACATATAATGACTTCAAACCTGAGACTAATGTTCATTTAGAAATAGTTGAAGTCCCGACTTCAATACAAGGTCAAACCTTGTAATTGAGTGGGTTTTCAAAAATTTTTTAAAATACTTTAAGTGTAGTTACAATATGGTTTGCAATTTCAATATAACTCATTAGTTCTTAGTTCATTTTATTAAAATTAGAGCATTCTTGGTCCAATACCCCATCATGGTGGTTATCTTATGGGCTCCCAGTGTTTGGTTACCCGATTGTAAATAATTTATCGCGTGAAGGTACTAATACGCGCATTAAAGTACTAGTGTACAGGGTTATAGCTATTACGGCTGCTGCCACTAATGGTACTAGTCTTGCTATAGTTACAAATACAAAATATGCAATTCTCCAAAAATAGACAACCAACATAAATATAAACTTTTCTATCATTCACTTCACTCCTCCATAATTATCTTCTTGCCCTTAGAACTACTCGCCTTTATCGTAGATTAGTTGTTGGAAAGGGTGAGATTCATAGAACTACTCAAATATGTTTATCCAAATTCTTGATGATTTACAATGAAAAACGAAGCCTATTTATAACCAAACTCAAAACCTCATAAATGCTTAAAATAATGGAAAAGTCAATTCTGGCAACCTTCACCAAACCCCTCACGTCATTGCATACATCACATGAAGGTCAACGTTGGCTGCAACTCATTCTCTTGTTCACATTCTCATTCTCTGTCTCTGTTCTGTTTCATTCTCCCGGGGTTGGACAAGACTCGTCCTCGAGTCACAAACAACATCATCATCAATGAATGGAGATTGATCTGAAACTTTATTCTTTAGTAAAAATGACTTGGGCTTATTTTTGATTTTGACGTGTTTATCTGGTGGCAAAGGTTCAAGCTGAATCTTCACATCATCCTTCTGGAAGGAATATGTGTTTGCAAACCCATCGTATCGAGCGTGTCGATCATATTGCCAAGGTCTTCCCAGAAGAAGATGACAAGCATCCATCGGAACAACATCACACCAAACTTCATCGTGATACCTTTTATTGATAGAGAAAGTAACAAGGCATCGTTTGGATACTTTTACCGCGGTTCCTTTGTTAAACCATAGGAGTTTGTACGGGTACGGATGGTTGTGAGTTGATAGTTGCAGCTTTTCTACCATGTAGTTAGAGACTACATTTTCATAGCTTCCGTTGTCGATAACGACGTCACAAACTTTACCTTGAGCGGTGCAACGAGTATGAAAAATGTTGTGACGTAGCCAAGGCTCTTCTTCTTCTATGGCTGTGTGCAAGCTTCGTCTAATCACAAGTGTTTCACCATAATCAGGAGGAATGATTTCTTCATCAAAAATTGGCTCTTCATCAAGGACCAGCTCTTTATCAGGCATATAATCCTTTTCTTCTTCAAATATTGCAAAAGTTTCCCCTTCAATAATAGTAACAACTCTGTGGGTAGGGCATTCTGAAGCGATATGACCGAACCCTTGGCATTTGAAACACTTAGGTGCTTTAGAGCTAAATTCTTTGGCAACCTTAAGTGGAGGCTTACTTGAAGAGCTAGGTTGATATACTTGTGTGGGCTTGCTTGAGGAGCTATGCTGATGCATTTGTGTAGGTTGATGCACCTGTGCTTCATGTCCCTCAAAAGGAATTTCAGTTGAGGAAGATGACTGGTAGGGAGGTCTTCGGATCAACTGCTTCTCGATACGGATGGCTAAACGAATGACGTCGTCCAGAGTCCAGTATTGCTGGAGTTGTACTAGATGGGCGATGTTTGTATTTAATCCTCCGAGATAACGAGCTATTGTTTGCTCCTCCCTTTCTTGTATATCACATTTCATCATGAGTTTCTCAAACTCCCTGGTATATTCCTCTACAGACATAGCCTTTTGGCGGAGATTATGTAACTGAAGGAAATTATCTTGATAATAGTTTTCTGGAAGAAACTTACGTGAGAGCTCGCGTCGCATCTTGTCCCACATTCGTATCTTGCTTTTTCCTTCTCTTTCACGCCTTCTTTTGAGATTCTCCCACCATATAGATGCATGTTTCTTTAATTTGATGGCGACAATTTTGACATTCTGCTCATCGGGAATCTCTTTGTACTCAAAGACTCGTTCAACTGTTTGTAACCATTCGACAAATTCGTCTGGTTGAAGCCTTCCCTCAAATTCTGGTATATCTATCTTAATGTCATTAAGGCGGAATTGCTGTTGTTGAGGACGGCGGCGGTAGTCAGTAGACGACGAACTATTATTATCTGACTCATCTGGATATTCACTGCGAGATTCTAGCATGGCTTGCTGCGTTTGTACAGTGGTTTCCAGTTCCTGTATCCGGCGTCTCATCTCGTCCATCTCAATCTCGCGTGTGTTTCTGCGTCTTGGAGGCATTTTGGATTTGTTCTTGTGAGGTTAGATATAGGATGGAAAAGTACAAGGATAGGATCGATTTTTTTTTTTATGGCAAGTAAGGGGTAAAACTGGAAATTTTATGGACAAATGGGGTAGAAAGGTAATTTCTTAACTTTCAGGGATGGAAATATAATTTTGGAAAAAAAATCTGGGGTCAAAATGTAATTTCAGAAAGTTTTGGGGTCTGAAACGTAATGTTGGAAGAAATTTGGGGCCAAAATGTAATTTCAGAAAGTTTTGGGGTCAGAAACGTAATTTTGGAAAAAAATATGGGGCAAAAATATAATTTCAGAAAGTTCTGGGGTCAGAAATATAATTTTGGCAGAAATTTGGGGCCAAAATGTAATTTCAAAAGTTGTGCTGACTGGGATTGATGACGTGGCGGTTAGGACACGTGGCAGTCTGTGATGGGTCCACGTTGCGTTGACTGATGACGTGGCTGCTGATTGGACTGGGTGACGTGGCAATGCTGACGGTGCCGCTGGCGTGGCGATATTGAAACGTGGCGCAATCGGATTGGACAGCGTGGCGTTGACTGGTCAACAGTGATGACGTGGCAGCTGACTGGGTCGTCTTCAACCTCTGGACTCCGGCGACCGTCTGAAATTCCGGCGACTTTTCCGGCGACGTCCGTGGAGGCGCGTGGAGGTGTTTTTCGGCGGTGACCGAGGCTATTCCTAGGTTTTTCGGCCTTCTGAACACGATGGTGAGGTCGGTGTCTTCAAAAAACGCTCCGAGAGTGGAAATCCGACACCCCCTTTTTCTCACGTTTTTTTTTTCTCACCCACTCCTCACTCTTTCGCTCTCTGGCTCTCTAGAACTCAGCTCTGGTACCAAAATGGTATAGAAACCAAACTCAAATATGTTTATCCAAATTCTTGATGATTTACAATGAAAAACGAAGCCTATTTATAACCAAACTCAAAACCTCATAAATGCTTAAAATAATGGAAAAGTCAATTCTGGCAACCTTCACCAAACCCCTCACGTCATTGCATACATCACATGAAGGTCAACGTTGGCTGCAACTCATTCTCTTGTTCTCATTCTCATTCTCTGTCTCTGTTCTGTTTCACTTAGTAGTAATAGAAATCACTCATATGATATGTAAATTATAGAGCATGTAAACAATCATCACGTAAAACAATCATTCACAAGATGCAGGAAATCAAGGACCCAACTGGCTTCTTACCACAGTACCACAACGCTTAGTGATCTCGATCTGGTAGCCCATGGTCTCTATCCCCTACAAGATGCACTCGCGGGCTTTCTGCCTTAAGCCTACCTTGCTCAAGGTGCCCAGGGTAACTCCCAATACAACTTGTACTTATAGGTATTAACGCTTAGGGACTAACTATTCCGCACATATCTAGATAATAGGGAAATACATACAAAGCATTACATATAATATAAGAGAAAAGTTACTACCTAGTAGCCTTTCCAAGTCTTGTCCTTTTTCCCAGTCTCTTGTGTGTCCTGGGCAAATGTCGAATCTTATAAGTTAGAATTTATGAACGGGTGAGTTATTACTTATCTCAATACTTTGACAACTCAAGATACTTGAGTTGGTTATCTTTTGGACTAAAACACTATGCCATATGGGTATTCAATGTGTCTACACTAGTCCCAAGTACTTAACTCTACCCTTTGAACTCAACTTATTACAATTTACCCTAAATATATTAATTTCGCAAGTCAAACCTATGCTACAAGATTTTTCACCTAACTTTAAAAATTCATAACTTTGTCTAGGAATTTCCAATTGAGGTGTTTCAAAGTCCTTTATGACCCTCTTTAAGTATATTTTAAAGGAAAAATGCGTCTTACTGCCAATCACATGCACAAAATTCCAGAATTCTCAATCAATCCTTACTGCCACATATATCATTCAAGATTTAATGCTTAACTTTAACAAGTCATATCTCACAATATACTAATCCAATGGTGTAACCCCCTGACTTTAAACACGTAATTATAATTCGATAACACATATTTAAATCGGATTAGAGACCATTGGATGCTTTAACCTCGTTTTAAACTTTCTGTCTCACAGTAAAATTTTTACAAAACTTTCAAAACTCTTTTTTCCCATCCAGGTCTCAATTTCAATATTCGAATATAATTACCTGTGTAGTTAATATACATTCAATCATATCAGAGTGTATAACCGCATCCCCGGCAACTCCCGGGTTCTATGCATAAAAACCTGAAGGGTTATAAGTATACACTAGGGGATTACACAACCAAAATCGAATGTAGTGTTCCTGATTCAGAATATACAGTAATCCCGAGTTCAAAATACATAACCAACATTTCCAATTCAACTATATACCCCCAAGGGTCCTAATTGCTCCGGGTTGGCCGCTTCTGCTTTGCGCCACACGCCCTGTCTGAAATGTTAGTCATAGGAAAGAATGAGATTCGAGAGAATCTCAGTAGTAACAAACCACTCACACAATGCATAAACACAAAGCATGTACATAAATCACCAACAGCAACAGCAGCAGCAATTCACAGATACATGGTTTTCACCACAAACGACAGCACTCACGGCTGTATACACAATACGACAGCTCTTGCTGTAATCAACATTACGATAGCTTACGCTGTAATCAGTAATCAACATCACGACAGCTTACGCTGAAATCACAATAACGACAGCTTACGCTGTAAATTACAGCTTGCGCTGTAAACGACAGCTTGCGCTGTAAACGACAGCTATCACCAGCTGTAACTACAGCAACATCAGAAATCATCATAAAATAGTGATACAACACACATACAGTGCATTACACAAAGTATAAGAGAGAGAGAGTCACTACCTTGTCCTTTCCTGACGTCCTTCGGCGCAGTTGGCTCCCGAGGGTGGCAAATATCGAATCCTACAATTCCAAATGCACCATTTAGACACTTCCATAGTGTTACTTGGGGTTATATGAGTCTATACTGAAAATTTACAAAACTACCCCCGGGGACCCGGCCCAGGCCCGCCGTACCCGGTCCGGTTGCACTTTTCCCGAAATTCTAATCTGAACTATCCTAACATATTTCCGCCCAAGGAATCCATTTCCGTACTCGAAATTATCAAATTCAATGTTAAATTACAAATTTACCCTTGGCAGCCCTACTTTAAGGGTTTTAGGGGCGTTTTCGTAATTATGCTTTTTCGGCCTTTTCCGAAAAAGTGACCAACTGTAACCCCACCTAATTTTCGCCCCTGAACTCAATGGAACCATCAAATAATTGAAAATCCAACTCTAAGACCCATTTCTAGAGCTGGCCGAAATTTATGAGTTCTCCGGGGAAAATCGGGGTTTTACGATTTCGGCTCCGTAAATGCGTTCCTTTCTACTCCTAACCACTTTATTAACCATTACATTAGGTTAAAACTAACATTAAGACCCAATTTGGGCAGCATAACCCCTAGGCCATATCATTTCCAAACTTTAAAACCAATGGCAATCCGGTGAAATTTCACTGATTAAATTGCCCACAGCAACCAGAATAAGCAATATACGAAAGTTTGGAAGTTACCTCAAGCTCCCACTAGCTTTTCCCAAATTTGGCTGAACCCTAGCCTCTTTGAACCAGAAATTATTTGCTTCAAAACCTTAAAGAATAAAGAGGAGTAGCTTAGAGTCGGAGTTATACGCGTTAGGAGCTAAATCGCCGGAGAAATCGGCTTACCTTGTGAGATTTCTTCCCTTTCTCTCTCTAAACTCTCTCACCTTCTCTCTCTTGTTTTAGGTCTGGAACAGCACGAAAATGTCTGGAGAAGGAAGGCTGAGGTTATTTAATATAATATATTATATGATATTTAATTAATGATTAATTTCCAACAATTTCGGATTTTTCAGAAATTCTGGCAGATTTCTGCCCAAATTTTGAAAAATCATAACTAATTCTAGAAAAATTGAATTGGAGTGATTCTTAAGCCTATGGAACCCTTATTGAGTCTAGGTTTAAGTAAAAATATATAACTTTTCTGCATGGAATCAAAAAATTCCCAGAATTTCAATCTTTACATGTTGTTCCAGAAAATACTTAATTTCGCTGGGCAAACTTCAAAAATCCATAACTCTTAGCTCAAAACTCAAAATGATACAAATTATATGTCCATTTTGAAGCTTGACATGTGAAATTTAAGACTGGAAAATTTCAGAAATTTTAGACACCATTTGCATATTTAAAACGTCCATACAAATCGGCTGCCCTGTACAGAGTTTCAACTTTTGCACAATTGTTCCCAATGGTTCCAATTTCACAATAAACACTCTCCCCACATGAATTTTCACAAGGAAGCCATTGGAATCATTAAAATATCCAAATTCCCATCACATATTCTCTAAAAGTGTTATTTCAACAATAATTAGATCCACTTTTAAAGTCTTTAGCCCTTAATCACTTTTTGGGATATTACAAATGGCACATATTATATATCATATTAAAGCTTAGGATGTTTATTATTATTCTGGAAAATATCATGACCTTGGATAAGATTTAGCTTTTAAAAAATACGTCACAAGCAGTATGTCCCCCAAAAATGTCAAAGTAGTAGCACTATACTTAAGTTCCAATTTTAATATTTTCATTCCAATGATCCAAAATTTATAACCGCACCTTAACCAGACACAATTTTGCATGTGAAATCCATTTGTAACCTTAAATTTAGTAAAAACCAATTCTTTCGCTATGAACCAGTTGTTCACTACCGTAAGTGCATGGATCGCGTCAAGTAATAAAGTGATAAGTAAGATCATTCCCTCGAGGATTTGAGTAACAAATTAGTCAAGCAATAGGTTTGGTGAATTCAATTAAGTTGAGCCAAAAACATGTTGTGTGGTAAAAGGAGTTTAAAAGATATGTGTGTAAAAACTATAAATTACTGAACAAGAACTTGATCCTTTGTGATTTTAATAGTTGTAATAAACCTAGAATTGTTCATCCCCTTTGTAGTTACTAAACTTGATTTACTTCCTCTTTAAGAATCGTTCAATAGGAAATATGTATGTTCGTTTAAGGCTCACAAGCGTTTGATTAAGCTCTCTCAAGTCATAATCAACTCCTCATCTTCTTTTAACATGTACAATCTCTTGCTACCGTTAGGAGAAAATAAGCATTAAGCGCCAACCTTAACATGACACTGCTAGGCTAGTAACTATATCTCTATGTTACTAACAAACCATCCATTTAGCTTCCAAACTTCAAGTCTAGCATAATTTTGCCAAATTTCTACAAGTAAGTTAACTCTCTCAAGCTTAACTTAGTTGAACAAATCATCCACAGTGATGGCCAGTCACGAATAGCAGTAAAAACAAAGTAAAATCAACATACATATGCCATTAGATACTTAAAGAGAATAAGAATCAAGTTTAATCCATAAAAAGGTTCATAAACAATCCTAGAATGAAAGTTTAGCCGCTCATGTTCACAAAATAGATACGGAAATACAAAGCTAGAACTGCCATATCAGCATAAGGAAGAAGAAAGGGAAAGAAATCTATATAACCAAGGAAAACCAGCTCAAATCTCTACAAATCTTCAATCCCTACTTGATTTCCCTTGCTTCATGGTGATCCCAAGCTTAGAGGAGTGTCACAGCCGCCTCCCTAGATATTTCCTAATCTCTCCCCCTCTTTTTAGCCTCTCGTTTCTACTTTTATAGGTCCCGGGTGATAAAACGCACAACAGCATTTTGGGGGTTGGCCGCGGCCAGGTGATCTGTGGACTGTGACCTATAGATGCTTGGCTACGGCCAGTGAGTTTCTATAGGTCATGGGCCGCAGCCAATGAGTTGGTGTGCCGTGGCCAATAGCTTTCTGACCTCAAGTTGGCCGCGGCCCATGGAATGGTTGGCCGCTGCCAGTCATCTTTTAAGTGCAGTTTCCTCTCTTTCTACGATCTGTTCTCATCCCTTCTTGCATTTCCTTGGCACGATTGATGGCTTCAGCTTCATTTCACTTCCTTCTCCTTGAATTTGTCTTTCTCTGGTCCAGCTATGACTGAATCTATATCCTTTCAACACAAAGAACTCACAAAAGATCATTAGTTGAGTAATCATGACAATTAGTAACATATTTCCCCCATATTTATACTCTTTTTGTGCCAAGCATGAAAAGAACACATTTCCTCCACTTTAGCACTCTCAAATGCCCATTAATACATCCAAAGTGGTGGAGAAATAGGAGGAAATGTGCAATTCTGACAAGAATTTCATGAGGTTAACACACCCCTAAACTTAAACTTTTGCTCATCCTCAAGTAAAATCAGTTAAGTAACAAGAGCTAGATTAATTTAATCCCAGGTGGAGTGCTCATTTATTACAATTTTCTTCTCAGTGGCTCCTCACGCTGTAATGCTCAAGAGGAAAAACAACAAAATATAAAGGGATGTCTAGTTCACAGTTTAAGCACGAATTTCCCAATATTTTTCAGAATGTGCGTGTGTGTGTGTGTGTGTGTGTGTGTGTGTGATAAGAGTTGAATAATAATCTTCCTATAGTTACTAAGGTCAGATACAACACTTCAATATGTATGAACAGCCTCAATATTCAAATTTAATCCTTCTACCTTCCCCTTTCTTTTCACTTATAGATCATTCCACACACCTTTAAAATCAATGGGACTTTAGGGTTTTATGAAATTGCTCATTATCATTGATGAAGCTAACACAAGTTTCTGTATGAGGTAATGTAGATGAATTAGATTAATGCTTAATCAATCAAAGATATGTACACAAGAGAACACTTAAGGATTTAATTTTTTAGCTCTCACAAATATAGGTAATTTCGCTCAGTACCACCTATATTAGGTCCTGCCATAGGCTTGTAGAAACTCTACTTTCTCCACCACTTTGTACACCTAGATTCATGAATCAAGGGGACTTTTAAAAAGGGTTGTAATGTTAGAAATGGTCTCATGGAAAAGATAATGGAACAAGTACTATGCATGCATACGTGTATATAATGACATCTTCTTTTTCTTTCTTTCTTTCTTTCTTTTCTTCTTCTCTTTTTTTTTTTTTTTTTTACATTTAATCAAACCAACTATATTCATAACATTTCAATGCTATTTAAGTGTCATTCTAATGTAGCATGGAAGCATACATAGTGCTTGTTGTTGAATGATAGATTTTGAAATGTGAAGGGCTCAAAGGGGTCATCAATTGATTAGTATGTAAGGTTTGTGTTTAGGTAAATGGGTTCAAAAATGAATGCCCCTATCATTTTCATTAATCCACATGCATATGTGATTTTGAAAAAGAATTTAAATAAGTTATAGAGGTACACTAGAATAAGTGGCGCGCACACACACACACACACACACACTAATGAATAAAACTTTGGCTAGCAATCCTTCCAACAGAGGTTTTCTTCTCACATGCACATTTACCAACATTAATTTAACATTAGCCTAATCAGAATGCATTAACTCAACTGATCCACATGCTAACTCTAAGCGCAATAACCAACCAATTCCTTATAATTCAACCTAGAGCATAAAAAATTCCCATGATTTTTTAGTTTAAAGATAATGCCAATCATGTTCTCAAAGTATAAAATCCCCTGACAAAGCATTCAAATTATTTCCAACCCTCGTGCGCAATGCTTAATCAGGTAAGTATTAGGAACTAGCTTTTAAAATGAGAACCAAGCATTCATGAATATTCATTATTGTTTTCCTAGAAAGCATGCAAATCAAGTATTCACTTTAAATGTGATTAATTAAATCTAACTCAACTTTGCCTCCAGGATAGGGCAAAAACATGTTTCCAAAATTTGAAATTCTTTGTCAGTAATCAAAGCATGCATACGAATATTCAAGTACCCCAAACTTAAGGCAGACAGTGTCCGTATTGTCACAGGGCACAAAGTGCACACATATCACTTGCAATGGAAAAGAAGACATAACAACCCATATACAAAATTGTGACAGGTATATGTGAGAGGCACAATATCAAGATAAATCCAGAATCAATCATTAATCAGAAAAAGTTCAAAAATAGTCACTAAATCAGAGTATGATCAATAGTCAAATCAATAAAACAAAAGTAACAATCCCAACAACAACAAAATGAACAACTAATCCTCGCCCCCGTCATCACTGGTATCCGCATCCTTATGATCTCCGCCCTTACTGTCATCATCATCCTCACCATCATCACCCTCACCAGCCTGAGCCATAGCGGGTATATGAGCAGTAAATAACTCTTTTAAATGGGTTAGGTGCACACTATGATCCTACAGATATGTGAGGCATTGGGCAGCAGTGGCCTCAGTGTGCTAGATGACCACGAGGATCACATCTAAGGTAGCAAGAGGCTGAGAAGAGGAAGGGGCACTGGATGGTTCACCTTGCTCCAGATGAGATGGAGGGAGTCCACTATGTTCTGAAGGAGCCTGAGAGGGCTCTCCCTGTTCAAAAGCAGGGGTACTAGTGGATTGTTGGGATGCTGGGACTTGTTCATCTGGTCTTGGCTTGATGCTTAAGTAATGAAACTTTTTTGATAGTTTGAACAGAACATCGGTGGCCATGGCAGAGATTTAGGGCAAAATAGGGGAGGGAGTCACGGAATAAGAGTTTTGAAACTGAGAGAGAGAGAGAGATATGAGGGGTTGGCTGCTATAGAAGGGAAATGAGGAATGCGCAATGAGGGAAGCTAGGGATAAAAACAGGGTGATCGGATTTGGGCCGCGGCCCATAACCTTCTGTGATCTTGTAGGCCGCAGCCCACTAGGTACTGGCCATGGTCCACAACTTTCTGTGACCTCATTGGCCGTGGCTAGCAGATCCCTTGGCCGCGGCCCACAACTTTCTGGGCATTGATATTCCATTCTGGGTATTAATGGGCCGCGGCCCAAATCTTTCTCTGCATTGGTTGGCCGCGGCCAACCAGTTACTGGCCGCGGCCTACATTGTCTTAGCCGCGGCCATCATTTGTCAACCAGCTTCATCAGTTGCAGTTTGCAACACGTAGACACAGAAGTTAGGCCACGCATTTCACCCTATGAATCTCAAAACAGCATACCCCAACTGAACCATTTTCACCATACTTTCCGTATTGACTCTTACACAATTAGCAACCATTGACCACACATTTGAATACAATTCCTTATGATCAAGATGCCTCCCTAACTTAGAATTCACTAAACATAATAGAAATTTGACAGG
This sequence comes from Inga laurina, assembly GCA_963855925.1. Classification (NCBI taxonomy): domain Eukaryota; kingdom Viridiplantae; phylum Streptophyta; class Magnoliopsida; order Fabales; family Fabaceae; genus Inga; species Inga laurina. The sequence goes on along the minus strand of OY979701.1, from coordinate 70,002,289 downwards.
ATTAAGCATAAGACAATGCATAGTGCCTCTCTAACCTACACTACAACCATACATGCATTCATATGAGAGGTTAGAGAAGTGCTTATTTGTCATCAAATCAAATCACAGTCATCAAGACTTTGGGTTCAATCAGAGCATAAGAATTGAAGAACTTTCCTAGAATATGCCTTTCTAAACCATATGACATCCCCCTTCCTTTGAATCCTCTTGCTCTCGTCTTCTATCCATTTGGGGTTCCTTTCTTCCTACAAAAGCAAAAGACCAAACATAAATCTACCAACATTATACTAAAATCAAAGAAACTAAAGAGATTAAGTAAGAACTTGGGTTGCCTCCCAAGAAGAACTTAATTTATAGTCTTTAGCTTGACTCTTCACGATGGTCACTCTTCATTAGATAGGTAGATGGTGGATACCAGCCTATCCAATCTCCTCCCCAATAATGTTTAAGCCATTGACCATTAGCCTTAAATCTCTCTCCCTTCTCATTATCCAGCTCCACGTCACCAAATTTTGATACTTGGACCACCTTGAATGGACCAGATCATCAAGACTTGAGCTTTCCTAGAAATAACTTCAACTTGGAGTTGTAAAGGAGAACGTTTGACTAGGTTCAAAGCTCATAGGAACGATGTTGCTGTCATGGTCCCTCTTTGTCTTCTCTTTGTAAATCCTTCCACTCTCATAAGCATTTAGGCGAATTTCATCTAACTCATTGAGTTGAAGTAGCCTCGTTTCTCCCATAGCTTGTAGATCAAAATTTAACTTTTTTATAGCCCAATAGGCTCCATGCTCCAATTCTACCGGTATATGGCATGCTTTCCCAAACACCAATCGATATGGAGACATACCAATAGGCATTTTGTAAGCCGTTTCTGTAAGCCCATAGGGCATCATCCAATTTAGAAGACCAGTCCTTCCTAGTATTATTCACCATCTTCTCTAGGATGTTCTTGATCTCTCGATTGGAAATCTCAACTTGGCCATTTGTTTGGGGGTGGTAGGGCAATGCTACTTTGTTTCTAACACCATATTTCTTCATCAAAGCATGAAATTGGTGATTCCAGAAGTGTGAACCACCATCACTGATAATTGCTCTTGGTGTGCCAAATCTTGTGAAGATGTGCTTCTTGAGGAATTTCAACACTGTCTTGGCATCATTAGTCACACATGCAGTAGCTTCGACCCATTTTGATACATAGTCTACTCCAACTAAAATATATTCATTATTGAAAGACTTAGGAAATGGACCCATAAAGTCAATCCCCTAAACATCAAAGAGTTCAACTTTGAGCATGCTGTTCAGTGGCATCTCATTCCTTCTAGATATGTTCCCTACTCTTTGGCACCTATCACACTGGAGGACAAATACATATGCATCTTTGAATAGAGAAGGCCAATAAAACCCACTTTGAATTACCTTAGCAGCAGTTTTCTCTCCTCCAAAATGGCCACCATACTCGGACAAATGACAATAATGCAGAATGCACTCTTGTTCATTTTCAGGAACACACCTTCGAATGAGTTGATCGGGGCACCTTTTGAATAAGTAAGGTTCATCCCAAAAGTACTTCTTCACTTCATTCAAGAACTTACGCCTTTGGTGAGAGTTGAAATCTGGAGGTAACACTCCACAGACCAAGTAATTTACAAAGTCGGCAAACCATGGTGTGGATGAATGATTAACGAAGAATAGCTGCTTATTCGAGAATGATGCATGGATCATGTCAAATTTATCAAGTTGAGCCTCAGTACTAAACCTTGACAAGTGGTCTGCTACTTGATTCTCTGTACCTTTTCTGTCAATGATATTCAAGTCAAACTCCTGAAGTTAGAGCACCCAGCAAATCAGTTTAGCCTTAGAATCCTTCTTGGTGAGTAGGTACTTTAGAGATGAATGATCAGTATAGAAAATAACCTTAGTACCCACAATATAAGGTCAAAATTTCTCACAGGCATAGACTATGACAAGTAACTCCTTTTCAATGGTGGTATAATTGAGTTGGGCACAATCAAGAGTTTTGCTAGCTTAGTATATGGGGTGGAAGAGTTTCTCTGCCTTTTGCCTAAGAACAGCACCAACGGCATAATCACTTGAATAAGCCATGATAATAAAAGGCAAGACCCAATCTGGAGCTACTAAGATAGGGGCTGAAATGCGACGCTTCTTGAACTCCTCAAAAGCTTATAGGCACTCATCATCAAACTTGAATTCCACATCTTTCTCTAATAGCTTAGAAAGGGGTTTGGAAATTTTTGAGAAATCCTTGATAAATCTCCAGTAGAACCCGGCATGTCCAAGAAAGCTTTGGATACCTTTCACATTAGTAGGCGGTGGTAATTGCTCAATAATAGCAATTTTAGCTCTATCTACTTCCAACCCTTTCTTGGATACCCTATGGCCAAGTACAATGGCTTCTTGCACCATGAAGTGACATTTCTCCTAATTGAGAATCAAGTTTATCTCTGCACATCTTTTAAGCACCGCATCAAAATTCTCTAAGAACGAGTCAAAAGATGGACCAAAGACAGAGAAATCGTCCATGAATACTTCAATAGTCTTCTCAATCATATCAGCAAAAATGGACATCATGCACCTTTGAAATGTGGCTAGTGCATTGCATAGTCCAAAGGGCATTCTTTTAAAAGTAAATGTGCCATAGGGACAAGTAAAGGTCATCTTCTCTTGGTCTTCTGGAACTATGGCAATTTGGTTATAACCAGAATAACCATCAAGGAAGTAAAAGAACTCCTGACCTACTAGCTTATCCAACATTTGATCGATGAACGGTAAAGGAAAATGATCCTTTCTTGTAGCAGTGTTGAGCTTTCGGTAATCCATACACACCCGCCATCCAGTCACCGTGCGAGTGAGAATTAGTTCATTTTGGGTGTTAGCCACTACAGTCATGCAACCCTTCTTAGGGACACATTGGACTGGGCTCACCCATGAACTATTAGAAATAGGGTACACAATTCCAGCTGAGAGCCATTTGAGGATTTCTTTCTTGACCACTTCTTTCATGATTGGATTCAAGCACCTTTGATGCTCAATAGAAGTTTTATAATCATCTTCTAACAGAATTTTGTGCATACATATCGAAGGGCTTATTCCCTTAATATCATTTATTATCCATCCTATGGCACACTTGTGCTCTCTCAAGACTCGTAGGAGCTTCTCTTCTTGTAGATCAGAGGGAACGAAAGAGACAATAACCGATAAAGTGTTAGAATTCCCAAGGTAGGCATACTTTAGATAAGACGGTAAAGGCTTCAATTCGAGAGCTGGTGGAACTTCAATAGAGGGCTTCAAAGGAGTACTCAAAGCCTCAGCCACCTCAAGTAGCTCAAAATTCCTCGGTCTTGAGTGAGGGAATGCTTCCATTCGAAAAATATTTTCAATAGCTTCTTCATCAAATTCATCCAAGCTTTTCTCCGCAATTAGAAATGCCTCTAAAGGATCTTTTATCATAGGAGCATATGACTCTTGAGGAATGAGCGAGTCCAATATATTAACAAATGAGCATTGGGCTGAATCATCATGGAACTTCAACACTTTTGGCATGTTAAAGATCACTTTTTCATCGTCTACCCTCAAAGTGATTTCACCCTTTTCCACATCAATAAGAGTCCTTGCTGTGGCAAGGAATGGATGGCCAATAATGAGCGGTATCTTCCAATTAACCTTACAATCAAGCACCACAAAGTTTGCTGGGAAGATTAACTTGTCTACTTTTACTAGGACATCTTCAATGATTCCTCTAGGCTTAGAAATACTCCGATCAGTAAATAGAAGGGTTACTATGGTAGGCCTTGGCTCTCCCAACCCCAATTGGTTAAAAATGGCTAGAGGTATCAAGTTGATGCTAGCTCCCAAGTCATATAGGGCTTTACCATTGAAGTTTGTCCTAATATTGCAAGGAATATAGAACTTCCCGGATCCTTCAGCTTAGTGGGTAACTTCCTTTGGATCACCGTGCTACATTCTTCAGTTAATGCCATTGTTTCAAATTCATTAAATCACCTTTTCTTGGACAACACATCCCTAAGGAACTTGGCATATTTAGGCATACCTTCTAAAGCTTCAGCAAATGGAATGTTTACATATAGTTGCTTCAACATGTTCACAAACTTTTTGAATTGTGTATCTTCCTCCTTCTTCTTGAATCTTTGAGGGAAGGGTAGTGGAGGCATGACAGTGGAGGTAGTTGGCTTTCTCTTATTCTTATTATTCAACTCTTGTTCCCCCTTCTTACTCTTGCCAACATCATCCAACCCTCCTTCAATCTGCTTTCTCTTTTTAGTTTCATCCTCTTCCACCATATTTTCTTGAGTCATGGCTTCTTCCTCATCAATCTCAATGTCCTCTTGCTCATCTTACTTTAGTCCAGTCTTGCTCGAGCTAGGCATATCTGAAAGCACCTTGCCACTTCTCAAGTGAATGACCTTACATTCTTCTTTTCCACCTCGCTTTGGATTAGGGACGGTATCACTTGGGAGACCATTTCGTGCCATAACATTTACTTGTATTGCTAATTGTCCCACTTGAACTTCAAGGTTCTTAATTGCAGATTCATGAAAAGAAAAGGTAGCCTTACTCTCAACCCTTGAAGATTCCACCTCTGATAAGATCTGGGCCAACATCTTGTCTGTCTTAGATTCCTCTTCTTTTGCAGGAACTTGCCTTGATGGCAGTGGAAAACCCGGTGGAGGAACCAGCTTGGAGCCAGAAGTAGACTTGTGTGTAGGGTTCAAGGTGTTACCTTGACTCCAAGAAAAATTGGGATGAGCTCTCCAAGCACGATTGTAAGTTTGTGAGTTTGGATTACCTTGAGGAGGTTGAAATTTGCCCATATAATTGATAGATTCAGTACCCATGTAGAGAGGGCAATTATGGAGCATGTGAACATCATTGCATTGCTCACATACAATTGGAGTAACTTGCACTTAATGCACACCATGAGAAGTGCCCTTCTGCATTTGAGACTCTAGTACATCAAAACGCTTGTTCAAAGAGGATAAGATTGTGGCAATTTGTGGTAAAGAGTCTTCTTTTGTATTGGGCAGGGCTGGAGTGGTTCTTCTATCGTTACCTTGGGTGTTGTTTGTAGATAATTGATCTAAAAGTCTAAACACTTGATTGACAAGCACATTCCGGTACCCTCCATTAGTCATAGAGTCCACCATCGCCTTCGATTAAGGATTAAGGTGAGTACAAACAATCTGGATCACTACCCCCTTATCCACCCCATGATTAGGGCATTGCTTCATTAACATCTTGTCTCTTTCCCAGGCGGTATACAGATGCTCATCCGGCTATTGTCTAAAGCTTAGAAATTCGTCCCTTGCTTCCACAGATTTATCGTTGGAGAAAAACTAAGCTCTAAATTTAGCTTCAAGATCATCCCAAGAAGTTATGGATCCTTCCGAGAGATTGTTGAACCAATCTCTAGCTTTTCCTTGTAGAGAAAGAGGGAATAACACTACTACAAAAAGGGGTTTTAACGTCCCAAATTTGGCACTTTTAACGTCTGAAAATGAGGGGACGTATATGTTGGGGGCGTAGTATGTTCTATGAAAAGACGTCCCAAATATCAATTTGGGATGTCTGAAGTCCCCCGTGGTTGACTTTAGACGTCCCAATTCTTAATTTAGGACTTTAAAAGGTTAGATTTTTTTATACCATCATTTACATTCTATATTACCCAGCGAATTCAAACTACAGAAACAAAATAGAAGATAGATTCATAAACCACAATGTCCGTTACAAAATGGTAAGGACATCCAGCACTACAATCTTTACTATATATACATACAATAACAACTCATACAACCTACTACTATATATATCAACAATAACAACCAGAAAGTGTCAAAACGCTCTGATCACACAACTACAAACTGATATAAATAAATAGTTTACTGCTCTATATGTTGAAGAAGATGTCCAGCCAAAAGATCTCTAATCAAATCAAGGTCTTCATGTAGGTAGGCATCTTCATTATCAAAAATCTGAAAATTAGAAAATAAGCTTTGATGAAATGAATCAAGCAAATGAATTAATTAGTATTTCGATTAGAACACCAAAAATATTATCATTTGAGAATGAAGAAACGATTACCTTTTCAAAATCACTAGTAATTCCACTTTGAGTGATGTTATACATATAAAGTATAAAATAATATCCGCATTCAGTGTTGCAAGGTTGCCGAGGGCACTTTAAATCAAAGGCACATGCAATTGGTTGTTAAAATCAATAAACGTATGTCTAAAAGGACTGTCAATAAAACAATTAGAATCAAAACTACTTACTATTGGCTAAAACCACTTTGGCATTTTAACAACTGTACCCTCGCGTGACCCACCTAGGAATCTATATGTTTGACAAGCACTATCATGAAAATCAAAATGAACAGAAATTAGAACTATTCATTTTTTTAAGAGTCAATGAAATACAAACAGAATAACTTACGTGTCAAAGACGGATTTTGTATCTTTGTCTAGATTTCTACTCAAGGGATCAAACCAATAAACTACGTTGTGGCGAGGACATATAACACACAAACTCCAGTGGTAACTATAACAACATGTACATATTAAAATGAAGTTAGATGACAAGACAATTATTTATTAAACTTCTTAAATTGAAAATATGAAAATACCAACCGTTGAACAATGGGTGCTAGATAACAACAAAGTTTGGTCTCTCCCATTGCGTAGTTGACATAGTGAGTCCTATGTGCCACAGTATTGGTATCCCCTGTCGTATTCGCAGAACATAAGAATCCATACCAATCACGTCTTTCCATGTTTGTGCAAAGACCATGGAAGGTGCTATAATAGAATTAAAATAAGGAATGAATTATTGAATTTAAGAAATCAAAAAACCACTAAATGAATTCTATGGGAAAATTGAAAAAAAAAACTTATCAGACTGTAAATTTCACCCAGCCTGCATCTATCTCCTCCAACCTGATAAACTACTTGAGATATGTATTGTCAATCGTGTAGGGATACTCCAATGTAAGGCCCACAATCTCTTGAGGTATCTTCAGGTCAATCTATTTAATGCCCTTGTAGATCTGTTGTAGCCGTGCTAAGTAGGGCAATTTCATCATATCTTTGTCATCCTTTTAGAACATCAAAAAACAAATTGTTATTAGGATGCCAACAGATTTTCAGTAATAGCAAGGTAATTTCTACCATTAGAGGTGTTGCGTCTGAACCAATAAGATTGTGAGGCCAAAGGATGAAAGATCCTATCGCCTGACCTAATGTGCTAACCTCTGGATCAGGAATAGGGATGGTTGTACCTTCTTCCCCCTTTTTAACACTAGTCACATTCACCCTACAAAAATCCTGCGGAATTTGCTAATGATGGTAGGTGGTAGCACATGTGTGAACGAGAATATCGACAACAACACGCAACAGTGGATCATCCAAATAGAGGGTGGAAGGGTCTCCCGACACTGGAGTGGGAGAAAGGTCACCAAGTGGTTTCGCCAGAGGGTTGTAACTTCCTTTGGTGCTATTGAAGGTTGGGGATTCCTGAGTTCTATGCTCGTCCCTTGCCCTTTACGCTTCAGACATCTTTGCCATTTCAAGTTGAAGCTCTGGCAACAGCTCTTGTTAGAGCTTGTCACGAAGGTTGGCCTCGAGCTCTCATTCAAGGTCCTCTCGAATCTTGGCCAAAAGGTCCTTACTAGGTCTAGCTTGTGACGAATAATGTGAGTCTCGTCCAAAATACCTTGCATCACTAACTCCCCGTCTCTCTCCTAGAACACGACCAAGGTCATGTGCCTTCCCAATAGCCGTTGACAAGATGTCCATCTGTCTACTTGGATTGAATGAACCTTGGCTACTCTGATCTTCCAGTTCATCCTGTAGCATATAGTTTATCGTAAATGTATCGAAACCACTCGCGATATGCAAAAAATTAGGTACTTATGGTATAACTACTTACAATCCTCGCAGCAACCTCAGCAACAACCAGATTTATGTACTTCCCAGCTTTAATCCTCCTTGCTTTCCATTTTTTGTGATGTGGAGGTGGTGACAGTGGTTGGATAACAACGCGAGGATCAGATTCTGTGACTTCCTTCATTTACTCCAACTCTTCTTGCATCATTTGCCGCTTAAGCTTTTGAAATCCACCACAAGACATGTAATGTTGATATTTATTTTCTGATTGCCTCTGTGCATTTGCTGCACTTAATTTCTATGAATGAAAAATAACATAAAATAAATCAATGATATCAAGTATATGAAAATTAAAAGCTCTATATCATGATGACAGAAATCTTACCAAAAACTCAGGATCTGCCCGTGATGCCGCAAACAACCTCCAGTCCTCTAGAGACAAATACGAATAATGTGTACATAGATCCTGACCCCTAAGGGCCCCTCAAATGTACCATGCTGTTAGCATGTTCTTGAAACCTTTCCATCATACACAAACCTCATCCATCCAATGCCTAACATCTCCCTAGTGTTTGGGACATCGTATATTTGCTGCAAGGTAAAACATAAGATTATTATATTTGAAACAATAAGAATAAAGCTATAATTACCATAGATGCATCAAAACTTATATACCAAAAGTTGCTACCAAATCATGTCTTTCGTTTTTGGGGGAACCAATATCCAATTATCGTAGGTAATATGCACTTTGCTTCGACCCAAAAACCCTATGTAGCTAATAAAGTGGTCTTCCTCAGGACCAACTGGATTCAGATTGTCATCGAAGTCTATATGCAGCCACTCCTGTTGATGTTCATAATGTGCAAGCAATGCTCCCATCTTTGTACACCCTTTAATCCTCCTTCTTGCAACGGGTTCATCTCTAGGCCTTTCGTCATTGCTAGGGCTTTCATCATCTCTACGCCTTTCATCATCACTAGAGTTGTCCATATTCCTGTTAACATAAAAAACATCGTCAGAAACGTAAATAAATTGCAATAAAAATGAAATAAACTAAGTGAGAAGTAAAACAGAAAAAGCACATAGTTCTCGTTTATAAATTAAGGTCTTACTCTATATTCTTTCCCATAGTCCTTCACCATGGTCATCTCTTATAGTATATTCGTCATCATCTACCAATTTTGCTTTATTTGTTTGAGGTGGAGTTGTTGTGAAAGGTAGTGTGTCACCAAGGTTGAAGGTTGGATCACCATACTTCTGTTTTTTACTTTTACGGATAATGGAGATGTTTTTGCTTGCAGGATCGGTGACATAAAACACTTGTTTTGCCTGGCTTGCTAAAATGAAGGGCTCATCTCTATAGCCAACTCTTCGAAGATCGACTGAGACAAAAGCTCTATTTATTTATAATAATATATATACATCGCCTTTTAATTACATGGAATGGCTGTGTATGAAAAAAAATAATTAAAACCATGAATAGTAGCTTATTTTAAGTTCTATACAAAACATGAGTCCATATAATAATTTTCTATATAAAACAGAATATTTTTTTTTCCAAAGATGACAAACAAAGACATGAAGATAGAACATATACATATATGTAGTTGCAGTTTTGTTATAAAATCCTCAAAAAAAGGGTGATTTGATTAAAATTAAAATAACCGCTACTCATAATATTTAGGTCATGTTAAGTCATGAGACAATAATCATTAATATATCACACTATTATAAAGCTTATAAAAAGCCACACTATTGATTCATCTAAAAATGTTCCGTTTACAGTACACTAAGAAAAATACTATGTTAACTTTTGTGAATGAGAAAGACTTGAAAATTTAAATTAGTAGAAGCATCATTAAAAAAAAGTAAAAAGTATTGCAGTGATAGAGTTCCCCAGTACAATTTAAGCAATATATAAGCACACCAAACACACCAATCTCAACCATCTCAATATAAGCAATATATAAGCACAATTAACGTGATATTTCCTATTGGCTAGGCTTTTCATATTGCAAGTTTTACTTTAATTTATTCAATTAAATTTATATTTCAAAAAGAAAATAAACCATTCTATTACATAAAAAGAGAAGAAAATAAACTAACCTGATGAAGGGGGCGCCAATGGCTATGTATGCTGGAGAGGTAGTGAGAAGACGTTAGAGATCAGAGGTGTATGCACGGTGGGGAGGTACGCTGGAGGGTGGAGAAAGCAAAGAACCACATTGTGTGGAGGAGGTGTGGACGATAATGGAAGGAAGGAGGTGGAGGAGAGAAAAAACCTACACTGCAGAGGATATGGAAGCTTGGTGCGTGCGTCGACTTCAATGGATTTCAGGTGGAAGAAGTAAAGTTACAGAAGGGAAGAGTTGAAGAAGTAGAGTTAAAGAAGGAGTCGACGGCCTTGTAGAAGGGAGGAGGAAGAGTAAAGTAGTTTGGTTGAAAAAAGAGGGAAGGGGAGTGAAGAATGGAGAAGACGCATGTTAGACACTTGTCTAACATGCGTAAGGCGTCCCAAATGGCATTTGGGATGCCTAAAGTCTGGGTTTAGACGTCCTAAAATAATTTTGGGATGTCTAAACCCAACTCCTGGGGCTAAAAAAAATTTGCAAAATTTATATTTCGCACTGGGAAGAACTTTAGGCATCCCAAATTCAAATTTAGGATGTCTAAAGGTTTCCCTACATACATATAATTACGAAATTGCCACCTCCTTCCTTTTTAACTACCCAATTTTAAATTTGGGACGTCTTTTGGGGTGGTTATATCCTAATTCTGTAGTAGTGTAGCCGCAACCTCAGCATATCTTGGGGTACCTCATTCTGCTTGAAGGAATCACACACCTCCAAGAAGTACATCAAATGCTTGTTGGCATCTTCATTGTAGAGACCATGGTACAAACCATGCATTTGTAGCATTGTCATCATGACCGGCTTGATCTCAAAAGTATGTGCTTGCATATCCGGCATTCAAATGCAAGATTGAGTACCTCGCATATTTCGGCTGGCAAAGTCATTGACGGTGGCTTTATCATATTCATCCGCCATTTTTTCAGCTTCAGTTTTAGCTTCAAACTCAAATTCTGATTTAGATTCAGTCACCTCTGACCCAGTTTCTTCTTTGATGCGTGGTAATCTGTCAAGTACCACTATAAATCTGTCCAGGTGCAGATGTTGCATGTACCGAAATGGTACCTAAAAGAGGCATAAACCAACAAGTATCAAACTAAAACAAACAAAATTAACAGAGAAAATAAGGAAAGAAAGATTTTAAACCTAACTAAGGGCTCAAGCGAAATCTACTATCACAAGCCTAAGGTCAACTAAAAGATTTGTTAAACCAATCCCCGGCAACAGCGCCAAAAACTTGTTCACTACCGTAAGTTCACGGATCGCGTCAAGTACTATAGTGATAAGTAAGATCGTTCCCTCGAGGATTTGAGTAACAAATTAGTCAAGCAATAGGTTTAGTGAATTCAATTAAGTTGAGCCAAAAACATGTTGTTGTGTGGTAAAAGGAGTTCAAAAGATATGTGTGTAAAAACTATAAATTACTGAACAAGAACTTGATCCTTTGTGATTTTAACAGTTGTAATAAACCTAGGATTGTTCATCCCCTTTGTAGTTCCTAAACTTGATTTACTTCCTCTTTAAAAATCGTTCAATGTGAAATATGTATGTTCGTCTAAGGCTCACAAGTGTTTGATTAAGCTCTCTCAAGTCATAATCAACTCCTTATCTTCTTTTAACATGTTCAATCTCTTGTTACCATTAGGAGAAAATAAGCATTAAGCGCCAACCTTAACATGACACTGCTAGGCTAGTAACTATATCTCTATGTTACTAACTAACCATCCATTTAGCTTCAAAACTTCAAGTCTAGCATAATTTTACCAAAGTTCTACAAGTAAGTTAACTCTCTCAAGCTTAACTTAGTTGAACAAATCGTCCACAGCGATGGCCAATCACTAATAGCAGTGAAAATAGAGTAAAACCAACATACATATGCCATTAGATACTTAAAGAGAATAAGAATAAACTTTAATCCATAAAAAGGTTCATAAACAATCATAGAATGAAAGTTTAGCTGCTCATGTTCATAAAATAGATACAAAAATACAAAGCTAGAACAACCATATCAGCACAAGGAAGAAGAAAGGGAAAGAAATCTGTATAACCAAGGAAAACCAGCTCAAATCTCTGCAAATCTTCAATCCACACTTGATTTCCCTTACTTCATGGTGATCCCAAGCTTAGAGGAGTGTCATAGCCGCCTCCCTAGGTATTTCCTAATCTCTCCCCCTCTTTTCAGCCTCTCGTTTCTACTTTTATAGGTCCTGGGTGATAAAATGCACAACAGCAGTTACGGGGGTTGGCCGATGCCAGGCGATCTATGGGCTGCAGCCAGTAAGCTTCTGTTCAGTTTTGGGCCACAGCCCATAGATGCCTGGCCGCGGCCAATGAGTTTCTATAAGGTCATGGGCCGCAGCCAATGAGTTGGTGTGTCGTGGCCAGTAGCTTTCTGACCTCAAGTTGGCCACGGCCCATGGAATGGTAGGCCACGACCAGTCATCTTTGAAGTTCAATTTCCTCTTTTTCTACGATTTGTTCTCATCCCTTCTTGCATTTCCCTAGCACGGTTGATGGCTTCAACTTCATTTCCCTTCCTTCTCCTTGAATTTGTCTTTCTCTGGTCCAGCTATGGCTGAATATGTATCCTTTCAACACAAAGAACTCATAAAAGATCATTAGTTGAGTAATCATGACAATTAGTAACATATTTCCCCCATATTTATACTCTTTTTTGGCCAAGCATGAAAAGAACACATTTCCTCCACTTTAGCACTCTCAAATGCCCATTAATACATCCAAAATGTGGGAGAAGTAGGAGGAAATGTGCAATTCTGACAAGAATTTCATGAGGTTAACACCAGTCTAGGCTGAAATGTATCATAGGGGAAAACAATTATTTTCCAACCTCCTTTCACAAAATTTGCTAAACTTCCTTCTTACCATACTTAAACCTCTCTTATCATGATTTTCATGTGCTCATCTCATTAAAATCCTAGGGTAGCATGTCATCACCATGAAGACTTAACCAAATTTGAAGATACTTGCTTTTTTTTTTAAAAAAAAAATTATACTTACCTATTGATTTTGCTATCACCCTAACTTTGACGTCTCAAACTTCCACACCACTTACACAACTCCAAACACCTCCTCTCAAGAAACTCTACTTCTTGTTCCTTAGCTCTTAAAATCGTCACCTTCTCTTTCTCTTTCTCTAATTCAGTTTTCTCTTTATATATATATATATATATATATATTTTCTGTTTCTCTTACTCTCTTTTCTAGCCAAATTGCAATGAAATGAGAGAGAAAAGTGTTGGAAGAATAATTGCTCTCCCTTTCCTTTTCTTGGTCTTGACTGACATGTTTCAGTAAAATGAAGGAAATGTGTTGTCCAATTTGTCCCTTGAAATCTTGCTTTTTCAAGGATAAATCTTAGCCCTTCATATCATATTGGACACACATAAAAGAATTGAGCATTTTCCTTTAAGTAATTCAAACCAATCTCATAATTTATCCTATTTTTTAATCACTATTTACACTTACTTATTGGGTCATTTAGCCCTTGAGTGAATTTTGGGATATTATAGGATGTGTTTGGATGATCACTTCATTCTTTAACTTATGTATTGTGATGAGATTTGCTTTAGAAGTCATGTAACTTCATGATATTGATTGATACTATGGATTTGAAATCTTAAAGATACTGAGTTTACTTACTTTGTGTTAAACTTTGAGTTGCCTATGAATTGTTTGATAATATGTCTAAGAAAGGAACTTTATGGGATTGAAAAATGAAAATTGTTATTAGATTATTTATTAAAATCACCATGGCATTTTACATGTGGAAAGTTGAAGTTAAGATCTTTGAAATTCTATAAACAAAATCATATTGTGTATTATCATTTTTGGTTCTTGAGTTATGGGAGATTATTGTTAAATAATTTATGGAATATGAGTTTGCATTATAATAATAAGATTGGGTAAGAGATAGTTAATATGAAACTAGATGGAATATTATAGTTTTATATAGCATATAAAAGGAATAATAATGATTTTGTTTTGGATACTAGGGGATTAAGGAGAGAATATAAGTTGGAAGCTGATAAATAGGAGTAAGTTATATAAATTCATCAGGTGAGTGAATAATTTCCAATTAATATTCTATTACTTGTTACATTTTCATTAAGTTACCAATTTTCAAGTATTATCTGCTAAAACCAAGTTTAATGGAAATATGTTTTTGTTTATTTATATCTGAATGATTAAATGAAATGATGATTTTATTATAGTTACTTAATTGTTCCATATCATTTTATTCTTTACAAATATTTATGCACCGGAATATAAAGGAATTATTTTTGTGAACTTCATGCTAGGGGTCCTTGGATTTGGAACATTCATTACATTTCGGTATTGAATATTTCTTTCATATATGTATTGTATGTGATGGAAAATTGGCCCAATGCATGCTTTGAAATGTTTTTGAGAGGACTGAATATAGAACTTTGGTTGCTAACAGCAATTCTGTTAGCCCTTGGCGCACCAACGCCATGGTTAACCTCGAGCTTCCTTGACATTCACGGGCATAGTGCTCATGCTTGATATTCGTGGGATTCACTCTTACACTTTCCCTCGTGGACTGTGTGTCCATGCTTGTTATCTGTTCTGTTGAGGTCCTAAATAAAGATGGAGTTTGAGCTTTATTGTTTTGAAACTGATTTTGTTAAAGAAACAGTTATTTAGGTATCTAGTTTTATACATTTGATTACTTGTTATATGTTCTCAATTTATGTCTATGCTTTCATACTTCAAAAGTTAAATTTATAGTGATGGTTTATTATTCAAGGTTGAGTTTGTTTAGATTATTTCTTCTAGCATTTTATTTATTTCATTAGTGGGATGTTATTCACAGGAAAATATTTTAGTTTCAGATAGCATAGCTAAATTTATACTCTTGCTCATCATTGAGGGGCTTTTTTGCTGAGTTGGAATTGAAGCGTGGTCCTAGACAATCCTCTATTCAATGTAAAATTTAAACTTACATATTACATTTTGTAAATCATGTTCTAGGAGCTCCACGTAAACTCTAGTTAAGGTTCTTGCCTTCATTGTATGCTATATATATATATATATAATTTTATATATTATAGGCTTATAGGATGTGGGTTTTCTCACATTCTGTGCTCCTGTTACTCCTTAATTGTGTTTGGAGTGTGACAACCCCTGTCATTCAACATATAGTATATCTTTTATTGTGAGATGACCTTGTAAGCTTTAAATCTTTTCTCATGAAATATAATAAGTTGTATGGCTTATTGAAAGTTTTGGAAAATAACTCCCAAAATAATGTGAAGAACGCAAAATATTTCTGAAGGAGATGTTTTATGTGAATTTAATATTTTGATAAAATTACTATTATAAAAATAAATAAATAAATTTAAATTGTTAAAAGGCATAAAAAAATTAATTTATAAATATTATAATAATTTCATGAAATATTAAAGGTTAAAGTATACTTTTAGTTCTTTTAGTTTTACATTAGGTATATTTTTGGTCTCTTAATTTTATAAAGTATACTTTTGGTCCTATAATAATATATAACATTGTTAATGTTGTTGATGAGAAACATTGACATGGGGAACTTAAGTGATGACAAATAGCATTTAATTACACAAATTTTAGATATTTTTCATTTTACCCATATTTTAAATTTAAGATTAATAGTATTTAATTATTACACAGATCAGCTTAGTTTACTAAAGTTAAGGGACCAAAAGTATACCTCATGTAAACTTAAAGGACTAAAAGTATACTTCAGCCAATATTTAATTGGAGCCACCTCTTTTTTATTTTTTATTTTTTATCTCAGGATGTAGATAAGATAATGAATTAAAAGGACAAAGAGAAAATTTAGAGGATATGCTTCAGCTGAGTTGTCAAGTCTACCTTAGGATATTTAGATGCATTAAATCATGATAATACTTAAATAAAAAATCAATCAAATTCCCATTGAATCAGCTGCTAGGTGACTCAATTAACCTCTTCTAAGATCCAACTAAATCAGCACGTACATGGCTAAAGAGTAGAAGTAACAGATTCAATTAATTTATGTTTCAAATTTCAAATTGAAATTGCAACTAAATACTAAAATCAGCAACTAATCTTTAACAACTAATGCCAGTCCAAAAAAATATCTTTAACAACTAATGAGGCACAACACAAAATTCAGAGGCTATTTTTTATGTCGCCTAATCGCCTATCATCGAATACAAGAAGCAATCGTCTCAATTACTCCACCGTATCAAGGATTTTTTTTTTTTTTTTTTTGTTAAAAGATAAAAAAGATAAATTTGAATGTACTCCTAAAAGAATTTCGCTTCGGTTTTTTTTATTATCCTGCGTACACATATAATTTTTTACTCTTATTTTAAGTTCAATAAACTAAGAAACAAAATAATTTTTTCCTCTTGTTTTAATCTTCTTTTCGAGAGCATTCTTTCCAATATGATTTTCCTCTCATGCTTGTATTTTCATCTTTTATGAAAGGGTTAGGATGCATCAGCATCTTGAAGTATTTTTTCAAGTACATCCAGTATCCTAAATTATTTTGTGACGCATTCAGTATAATGAAATATTATTTTTCTAGACCACCCAGTGCTCTAAAATATGTTTTCAAGAGCTTCTAAAACCTCAAATTATTTTTTAGTATTTCCAATAACTTGAAGTATATTTTCAGGGATATCCAGCACCTTAAGTTATATAAATTGTTAAATATAAAATTAAAATTATACAAAAAACTACTTTAGGAGATGGACACACTTGAAAAAAAATTACTTTAAGGTGCGGGATGCACTATAACATACTTTAAGACGCTAGATGCATGAAAAAATACTTCAGTATCTAGATTAATCCCCCTTAATATAATAAATTAAGGTTTTGAATGAATTTTCATAGAGAGAAATGTGTATGTTTATTATTTAACACCCAATTATGTCTCAATAAGATTAACTCTAATAAAAGGAAACAAATTTACCAGAGAAAATCTTTTGTATATAATTTATTGGAAGACGTATTTATTCTATTATTTTGTAATAGCAACAAAAAATTTTCAACCAAAATGAAACAATAAATCAGGATTTTAACAGTTTAAATTTTATTTATATTTATAATAATAATTGGATAAAATAATAATATAAACCATCGTTTTTTAATTCAAGGGTGAATATGAGATTATGAGGGGGGAAACGGATAAAGAGGAGAAAAAAGTACCCAAACCCTTCTCTTTCCAATAGTTCCAATTTGGAATCCCTGATTCCCTCTGGCAAGCTGATGGCGAACAGAGGAGACAATCACTTGCTGTCGTTCCTGCCAGAGATCATGACCGACATTCTCAAAAGGCTTCCTGTCAAATCCCTCCTTCGATTTCGTGTTGTGTGTAAAGATTGGAGAAATCTCTTGAAATCCCCTTCTTTCATCGAAGAGCACTACCACCACTCTGCTCACAAAAACCCTCTTCTTATCTTCCATTCATTCGGCTATCGCGGATATAAGTACCTATATATATTTGCTTCATTATAATAAGATGGAAACTGTGGAAGTTGAGGGAATGCCTGATTCCTTAAGGCGTACTGGTCGCATCATTGGTTCCACCAATGGTATGGTTTGTGTGATGCTAGAATGTGAAAATGAACATTTGTTGTTGAACCCAGCAACTGGAGACGTAAGGCAAGTACCCAGAACAACACGACATGTTGGCCGCTGTTGGTATCTTGGACAGGGATTTGGGTTTAGTCCTGTAGTTTGGGACTACAAGATAGTGACAATTCGTAGGGATGGGGTTCAACGAGTGGAAGTGTTTTTATTAAGAACCAGGTCATGGAAAAAAGTAGAAGAATGTGGAGTTCTACGGAGTGTAGAACTTCAATTTAAACATGTAATTGTTAATCTGGCTATATTTTGGTTGGGGTTGGAGGGTAAAGCTCATGGTCATGTTATAGTTTCATTTGACCTTGCAATGGAAGTTTTTACATTGATACCAATACCTTCTTCAGCCAATTGTGCTTGATTTGTACGATAACAAAGTTGCTATGCTTCATCAATACTCTGCCTTTAAATCTGCATTTATTGATTTATGAGTGTTGGAAGAGGGAAGTGGTGCATATGGGAAGAGATGGAGTTGGAGTAAGAAATATAGTATTGGACAAACTTTATCAACTTTATATTCCTTATATCCATTATGCTTTTGAAAGAACGAAATATTTTACCTAGATCTCGATTGTACGAGAAATAGTTCGCTCAATCGCAGCACTAATAATGAATTGAAGAAGCCCCACATCTCTTTACCTGTTGGTCTTGTGAGTGGAGGATTTTTATATGCAAAGAGCCTCGGCTCTATCTGCGAAACATGTTGAATGGCCTTACTATAAAATTCTCACTTTCACTTTTACGTGCTGCATTTACTTTATCTTAGCAATGTTGGTAGAAATGTATCCACAAAACCTTTGAACATTTTTATTGTATCCATAAGATTTGAGGTTTTTACTTACTATGTTTTAATTCTATTTTTCCCCCTTCAATGCTCACTTTTTTAAAAAAAAAAAAATTTAAAGAGAGAGCATATTGAAAAGGCAAAATGCTAACTTTGATGGAGTGGAGACTTGCATGTGTATCATTGTCACACCGTAAAATACTAACATGTGATTGGCATGAATTGTAAGGTGACTTCACTTCATAAGCCATTTTTAATTCATTATTTTATCCTAATTAAAATATAAATCATTTCTCTCAAACTATCTATATACACATACAAGTAAGGAAATATACATCATGTCTACAAGTTTCATGGAGTAATTTTTTTCTACAATGAATTAATTAATTAACATTACCATAATAACTTTACCATAATAGTTAATACAATTATTTGATAAGTAGGCTCTTTTCTACTCTCTGAAATACAAACAATTTGGTAAATATTTATAGTCTCATAACACAATTCATTACTAGAATGATTGAAGAGTACATGTGCACTGCCACCATCGACAGTCTATGCTGTGGCATTGCAGCAGACTCACAGGACTATCCCCCCACTGATAGTGGGTTTCTTTTGCCTTCCCCCCTTGAACATGCGACCTGGGGGCCAAGTACAATGCCATGTGAGAGCCGGCACCATTAGACCAATTACAAGATTCATTTCCTCTCCATCCACGCGTAGTAAGACCTCTTATTGGGTCTATGCTCAATGGTTGCCTATGACCGAAAGAAAGACTGATCGCGACATGATTTTCAAATTATAATAGTCTCAGTTGGAGGGTGCCAACACTTGGTCTTATATCTTGTGAGACGGAACTAGAATCAAGATAGCCCTCTTTCCATTCTTCAGATTAAAGAGGGCACTGGGATATAGAACAAGATCTCCTTTTCATCCATCGATTGGCAAGCTAAAGCTAAGAAGACCCACTTCTTAGTTACCAAGAAGAGGACTTCTTTGGACCTCCTTCTGAAGAAAGAAAGATTGAGTGGTGAAATTCACTAACGTAGCTATCATACGACGGGATTGGTCTAATGGTACTAGCTCTCACATGGTACGCATACTTGGCCCCCAGGTCACGTGTTCCAGGAGGGGAAGGTGGAACAAACCCACTATCATCGGGGGGTGGGGATAGTCCTGTGAGTCCGCCGCCATGCTATAACACAAACCGCCAATGGAGGGAGTGCAACAAGGTGGCGTGTGACAATAAAAAGGTGCCTTTTTATTGTCACACCCCTCCTTCATGTGCCCACCGGTGTCCCATTGTGATGAGGTGATGGACTAACCAGAATATCCCAGCCCTTCGTGATACCGGTTTCTTTCGCCTTCCTATGGACTTGAACACACAACCTGGAGGCCTAGTATACGTGCCCAATGTGAGCCCTGGTTCCATTCTTCGCTATCATGAAGCTTAATGTATGTTGAATATCGAGATAACTGAATGTTCCAAGATAGATAGCCATCAAAATTCTCTCTGTCTTGTTGTTGGATACTCATATGCCAGTGGGCATAGATTGGGAAGTGTATTAATCCAGCATGTCCATATGGTGGCTTATGTGTCTAGACAGTTGAAGCCCCATGAATTAAATCACCCCACACATGATCTTGAGTTAGTGGCAATTGTATTTGTCCTAAAAATCTAGAGACATTATCTCTATGGAGTGACCGTAGAGATGTATTGCAACCACAAGAGCTTAAAATATTTGTACGATCAACAGGAGTTCAATAGTGGATGGAATTGATGAAAAATTATAATCTAGAGATTAAATATCATTTTGAAAAAGCTAATATCATTGCTGACGCATTAAGTCGTAAATCATTGTAAGTGATAGCTATGATGATTCATGAGAAGAAACTAATTGAGGATTTCAGAGATTTCAATTTGCCTAATCAAATTTTGATAAGCAGCAGGGTCAGTTAGGCATACAATGATATGAGGGCAGTAATTGAGGAAGCATAGCTGCAGGATGGATAAGCACTATCTATCAGGGATAGGATTGCTTGAGGTTAAACTTAGGAATACGACTTCTCACCTAGCGGACTAGTCATGTACAAGAAGCGAGCCTATGTTCCACCACAACCAGAACTAAAATCGTAAATCTTGGAGAAGGCACATAAGAGTAAATATACTCTACATCTAGGGACTGCTAAAATGTACCATGACTTGAAGTCCTAGTACTGGTGGCCAGGAATGAAAAGAGAGGTGACTAAGTTCGTCGGTCGTTATCTGACGTGCCAAAAAGTGAAAGTTGAACATCAATGACCATCAGGGCTTCTACAAAACCCTGAGATTCTTGAGTGGAAGTGGGAAAGCATTACCATGGATTTTTTGACAGGGTTACCCAAGGTCAGAAATCATGATGCAATCTAGGAGATAGTTGATAGATTTACGAAAACAGCCCACTTCCTACTTACCAGCATCCACTATTCTCTTGACAAACTAGCGGAGATCTGCATTAAGGAGATTGTGTGTTTACATGGTACTCCAAAGAATATCATCTCGGATCGAGATCCTCAGTTTACTTCTAAGTTTTAGAAGGCAGTTCATGAGGCTTTTGGTACTAAACTGAGGTTCAGTATGACTGATTGAACCATATTGTATACAGGATTTTTAATACTTAAATTGGGATTTTGATGCATTTTCTGAGACATTATTGCATGATTAAGCACTAATTTTAGTTAGAGACCATTGTTTTGAATTAATAGCAATTAGGGGCAACATGGTCATAATTTATTAATTATTTTGTGCAATTGTTTCTTGAACTTTTGATACTACATTGTACTTAGTTTTGCATTGTAGGTGTTTTAGTAGAAAATGAGAGATTTTTGGGCTTCAAATTAATATTTTGAAGACTCAAAAAAATTATAGAAATGGCCCCATAATTTCTGGAAATTTCAAGTTAATGAAGAAAAAGGGACTAAGAAATTTAGAGAAAAGGACCCAAACTCTTTGAAAATTATAGTTCAGCCCATAAATATTTTGAAAATATGCATTGGAGTCCCTAAAAGAACTTTCAAAAGTTCTCACTTTAGTCCCTAGTCAAAACTTGTGTTTTGACCAAGGCTAACCCTCTACAGAGAAGAAACCTGTGATTGAGAAATTAGAGAAAGGGTGCCATGCAAACTTCTTCGTCTCTGCACCTTCGCCTTCTTCTTCCTTCCTCACCACCGACTTAGTTCTCCACCACGGTCATTGTCGAGCATCCTTCCTCTACTACCACGGAGCTACAACCACCACTCCCTCCTCATTACACCACCTGCTTCTGCATCGAGACGGCAAGAGAGATCCGAGAGTGAGATCTTTAGCTGGGAAGGAGACAGTGGCTAGAAAGCTTCATCCAACCTCCACCGTCATCTCTCTCCATTCTCAACATCTCATTGCCGCCAATTAGAGGGCTTCGGTGACGTCCAATGTTCACTGGTGAGCTCCTTGCTCATAAATACCAAGAACTGAAGCTTGACAGACTGAAGAGAACAAAGATGGGAGCTGGGAGTTTCTAAGCCGAAATCATAGTTGAGGCCACGGATGATGGAAGGAAGTTCATAGCTTAGAATCACTTGAAACCACTAGACCTTGCTTCCTCCATGATTTGACCTTCTCTCATCATTTTTTTCTCTTCCACTATCGTTGTTACTCTACCTTCATCGTCGACACTTATTTATCCCTCATAGCCAGAGTTCTCTCTCTCTTTCACTACATTACCATTAGCTCCCTTTTTCCATCACCATTCAATCACCTTCACCATTGCAGATCCTCTTCCCATCAATTTCCAACTGAATATGACAACCCCATTCCCTTTTCTTTGTGATTTGGTCTCTCAATTTCCATGAAATTCTGGTGGTGTTTTGAAAATGCTATATATGTTTAATACCTGAAAATATGTATAAGGGCTCAATGACTCCAGAAGAGAATGTAACAATGTTAGGAAACACTTTTGTGGAATAAAGTGTGAATTATGATCTAAATTAACAGTGGAAAATGCCTAAAGCCATTGTCAAAAATTTAATCATGATAACAAAGTCTAATTGGGATAGTTTGAGAGATCATTATCCTCTTCCAAGAGCCAACATGTTGTCCAAAAAGGGAAGAAAAAGGGGAAATAAATACTTGGTCCAAATATGCCAAAAGATGAAGCAATGTTGGCCAAATAAGAATGAGAAGGAAAATTCAAAGTAAACATGTGTTAAATTGGCAATTGAAATAATATTAATTAAGGAGGTGTAAGAGGATATTTTTGAGAAGCTTATTATCCTCTTCCAATAAGTTATTTTCATATATCATGAGGCAAGAAGGAAAAACAATTAGATGACCAAGTAAAGATGAAGACTTGGTCAAAAATATCATGCTAAGTCTTTTATCACTCTTCCTCTTCTTCGTTTCGGTCAAGAAAATGCTAAGAGAGATAGAGTAAGCATTTGATCAATATACTCCCTCACCTTTTTTCTCATTTGTTATGTTGGGACAAAGAAATAAGAAGGAAGTTGGTCATAGGCATACTAAAAGGAAGAAGATATAAGTCAAACAACCCCTCTAACTTTGTCAATAATTACGGCTAAGAAGAAGCAAGAAGAGTGAATGGATTAAAGCAATTAATTCTTCATCAAATATCTAAGGAAAATTGGGCCAAGTGAGGAAGAGGTAGGAAAGAGAAAAAACAAACCAAACATATTGGAAATTACCATAGGATTTCACCAAGAAAGAACTCATGTGGACCACATATTTTCCTCTCCTTTTTGTCCAACTTTTTGGTCAGATTTTTAAGAGATAAGGGAAGAGAAATATGATCATTTAATCACTCTCTCTCTCTCTCACTCTCCAAGTCAGTTGCTGTAGCTCCAACGAGAGAGAAAGAAAAGCAAGGTAAAGGTGAGACTTTCTGCCTTGATTTTCACCTCCTTAACCTCATCTATGGCTCAAGTGTCCTTCATACACATTATTCCTCTTGATGAGAGTTTCATTTCTATGGTTTTAGAATTTTAAGAGGAGGTGTTTTGAGCCATCATCCAAGAACAAAAGCTGAAAAACCAAAGAAAGTAGCTAAGGAGAAGCAAGAGGTGAGTATTGGCTTCAATTTGAGCTATTGGTTGTGTAGGTTGAATGAGTATTTTGACATATATAAGTCTGCCCTGATTTTGTCCAAGTTAGGGTTTGGAGAAGTCATGGTGTTTTGGTTATGTATTTGGTGTTTTATGATGATTAGAAACCATATGACACAAGTTTGATGCTCAATTTGGGAGTTTGGTAATTTCTGGAATTTTGTTCATTTTTCTGCAAAAACAGGACATGGGGAATGAGTGAAAATTTGTTCATTCTGATGTTACCATTGTATTCTACACGAAAAAATTGTGTAGGTATAGCCTTGAGTTGTGAATTTTGGGTCATTGAAACTCAAAATGCAAAACTAGATTTTCTACTGAACAGGATTCCAGCGAGGTACCCTGATTGTGTGGTGCTTTTGGATAACCAAATGATCTTTAAAAATTCTAAAACTTTCCAGTTAAGTAGTAGACATATCAAGCTTTAGTTTGATAGGTCATTTTTGTCATTTTGATTTGTACACTGGGATTTATGAATTTTTGAAGTAAGGTCATTAAAACTGGTTGAATTCTGACTATGCATTAAATGAAAATTCTGGGAATGATGTGTATCCAAATGGCTGTGGGTGATATTTTTCCTTGAAAATAGACTAAATAAGGGTCACATAGCCTTTGGAATCACCCTATTTCGATTTTTATAGATTTATTTATGATTTTTCAAAGTTGATGAAAAATTTTAGCAGATTTAGTCCCTTATGCGAAAATTGAAGATGTAATGGCATAATGTAGTATTGTTGAACTCTGATGCTAGAAATTGGTCTTTTTGGTTAATTGACCACTTTAGCTCCTTAGTTGACTCGATTAAATGACCATAGTGATAACCAACCCAAGTAGTATGAGTTATTAAAGAATTGGAATACGTAATAACTCGTCGCCCTTGGTTATGATTTATAGGATTCAACATTTGCCCTGTGGATAAGAAACTGGTGTCCAAGTAGGATGGAAAGAACAAGGTATTGACCCTCTCTCTTATATTATGTATGATACATTGTATGTATGTCTTATCATTAAGTTGTGAAACTAGCCATGTGAAACACGCCATTGTGAGAAACATGCCGTGGTGTAACATGCTATTGTGAAATATGCCGTTGTGAAACATGTCATTGCGAATACAGCAAAAGCTGTCATAGAAATGATGTTGTTGTATTGTACTTGTGATTTGCTTATATGCTTTGTGATTGTATATGTTATAAGTGAATTGTTACTACTGAGATTCTTTTGAATCTCATTCTTTCCAATGACTAACCTACAGCAAGGGCAAGTAGTTCAAAGGAAAAGCAAGTGACGAATGGCGGTTAAAGCTTCTAGCTAGGAGTTTTAATTTTGGTAGTTGGTTGTCATATTTTGTTGGGGATTAGTTGTACATGTTGTATCTAATGAGTGGTGTAGTGTAATCCCTTATATGGGAAACTATAATAGGGAATGTGCCCTCTAAGCCCTTTATTAAGTAAACTAAATCTGAGCGTTGTCGGGAATGAAATTGAACTGCATAGGCCAATTATATTCGAAATGTGAATGTGAGACAACACTAAACAGGTTTTGAAAAAGTTTTAAATTAAGAGTTGGTCTCTATTTTAACTTAATGACGCATTCTCGAATTATAAATTGGGCTATTAAGGTAGGGGTTACACTATGATTGCAATTAAGCTCATGAGTGGCTGATTTTTCATTGATTCTTGGTGGTAAGGAGGTGGCTAGAGCTTCAATATGCTACAAAGGGGAGTTTATTAGTTTTTCCATTAGCTCATATATGTATTAATTATCATCTATTTGGTTTCTATATTGGTACATATTTTTGAGACTTGGATGAGTGTTTATTTGTCCTTGTTGGTTAATATTTGTGTTGAATTTTGTGTTGATACACTTGGACTATGTATTGAAATTATTTCCTTATTTTTTAATGAAATGATATATTGTATGTGATTACTATGGTGTGTAATTGCATTAATTCATAATGAATGTCACAATTGTGCTCTCATTTAAGAGGAAGCAAGTGTATTCAAATAATTTTCAAACACACTTCAAGTGGTTTTTAACAATTTATCTAAAAGATGACTATGTCATCTTCAAACATATGGGTAGACCAAACGAACAATACAAACACTTGAGGATATGCTGAGGGCATATACACTCGATTTTAAAGGCAAGTGGGACAAATTCCTTCCATTGGCAGAGTTTGCCTACAACAATAGTTATCATTCGAGTATGTAAATGGCTCCATATGAGGCACTGTACGGGAGGAAGTGTCAATCGACCTTGTGCTGGACAGAGTTGTCTGAGAGGAAGTGTCAAACTACCAAACAGATCAAATTGATCAAGCAAAGACTGCTGACTGCTCAAAGCTGGCAGAAGAGCTATGCTGATAAGAGGTGAAAACCTCTAGAATCTGAAGTCGGCGATCATGTCTTCATGAAAGTTTCTCCTATTACAGGCATTGGCAGAGCACTAAAAGTGAAGAAGCTATATCCAAGGTACATTGGTCTATTTGAGCATACTGTATAGCTTTGCCACCGAACGTGAGTGGGCTACATGACGTCTTTCATGTTTCCTAACTGAAAAATTATCAACCCGATCCAGGGCATGTAATTGAATACGAAGACATGGAAATGTGGGATGATTTGACTTATGAAGTCATACCTTACATAATCATTGATCAGCAAGAGAAGCAACTCAAAAGCAAGAGCATCCCTTTTGTCAAAGTTGTCTTGAATGGTTATCTTCCAGAGAAACCACATGGGAAATAGATGCAGATATGAGAAAGCATTACCCGGGGTTTTATGGCTATGTATATGTAGCAAATTTTGAGGACACAATTTATTTTTAAAAGGAAAGAATTGTAATACCCCAAAATTTAATAAAAGCCTATTTTCTCAGAAAAAAATTTGAGGAACAATAAATAGATAATGAGTCAAATTATAGATCCAGCAAAATTTAAGGGATCTTAAATTAGACAAAGGGATAAATTAGGGCCTAGTGTATTTAATTAATAGGATAAAAATATACCTATGTATTCGCTACCACAGGTGCACGGGTCGCTTCAAGTAATAAAGTGATAAGTCAATATCGTTCCCACGAGGACTATGACGAAAGTGAGCTAACTAATTTAACCATGTTCTTAATTAGGTTGAAGGAAATCATTTAGATTTGATGAAGTTAAATAAAGACTTTTGATAAAAATAACAAAGAAAAATAGTGGAAAATTGAGAAATTGGGTTTAACTTCAAGAGATATAAACTTAGGATTACTTCTTCCCCATTGTATTTCATGAAACTTTGCAAATATTCACTTATGCTAGTTAAATGAGTCTATATGCTAGTCGAAGATCCTAAAATCATCAACCAAGCTCTCTCAAGTCAAGATTGATTTTTAATCTTCATTAAAAATATTCAATCTCTTGTTTACAATTAATGAAAATCATCTTTCCAAAGTAAGCCTTCACTTGACTATGCTAGGTTGTTAGATATATCTCTATTCTAACAACAAACCATCCATTTAATCCCTAAACTTCAAGTCTAGCATGATTTTTCTTAAGTTCAACAATCAAAATAGCCCTCTCAAGCATCTTCTAATTGAACAACTCTAATCATGTGGTGATCAAGCACAAGATAGCATTAAGCTCAAAGAAAACTCAACATATAATACTTATTAACCAACAAAAGCAAGATAATCTAGTAGTTTCAATCCATACAATGGGTAAAAGTAATCCTAACTTAGAGTTCTAGCTACTCACGTTCAAATATAAAGAAATGCTACACATAATTGCTGAATACATAAGAAGCTAAGTGGAAAAAGAGGAGAAAAGAAGAAAAACCAAGGTGGAAATCCCAAAATCTCCTTTGAGAAGAGCACCCAAGCCTCCAAAATGCTCCAAATCTCTCTCCCAAGCTCTTCCCTTGCATGCCCTAACTTCCCAAAGTGTAGAATGTGTGATTTCGGCGCCCTTACCTAGGTTAAATAGGGTTTTTTCTCTTCTGACATCAAAACGCACAACTGCACTTTTTCAGGACTTGCTACGGCAAGTCTGTCAACTTGCCGTAGCCAGTTACATAGAGAACCAATTTTTCTTCAGATTCTTCACTTGCTATAGCAAGTTTGTCAACTTGTTGTGGCCAATTACACAGAGAGCATACGAAGTTCACTTGCCACAGCAACTTTGTCAGCTCGCTGAGGCAAGTTGCATAAGCTCCTTCTATCTTTGCACTGCTTCGCCTCCTTTGCTCTTTCCTTGTTTCTTGGTTCTTATAGGGCTTCAACACTTGTCTTCATCCTCCTACAAAAGAGAGAAGATTTATAAATTCTCAATTAAATCACAATATAACAAGAATTTCTTTGATTTTTTTGCTTTATACTTTGATATGCACATTTTCTTCTATAGACTTCTTTCAATATACATTTTGAACCCAAAAGTAGTGAAAAAGAGAAGAAAATATGTTGGAATGTTATGAATTTCTAAGAGTCAACACTATGTATATCCTAAAACACACAACACTTGCCATTTTACAAGAGACACATCCATAGCCCCAAGTTGAATATATGTGCAGCCTTCATTAGAGAATTGCATGTCCATTCACAAACACCCACTTACACCTTCACATATGTAACCCCCTTCCGTAATTATATCCGAAATACACGATTAAAGTGAAATAAAGACCAATAATAAACAAAACCCGTTTAAAATCCCATCTTCCCGATAGGGTTTTCACAAATACTTTTTGAAATCTAATTGACCTGGTCTCATATTCACATATCGAATATAACTACTCTGCGAAGATAAATCACATTCGTATAACTATCAGAGTGCACAATATAAATTTCCGGCAATCCCAGATTTCTTACATTAATCTAAGCTTACAAGGCACATTCGCCCTTTACAATTTTCCTTATAGGGGATTACATAAATTCTCATACCAAATACATACTCGAATATACATTCCAACCTATACAATCATATATCAAAATATACTTAATCCCAAACATGCATTGATAACCAACTATCACAAGATGACAACCCGAAGAAGTCCTTGTCGCCCTTGGATGCTTGCTCCATCCTCGATCTACCTTCCCTGTCTAAAATGGTTGGTAGGGGAGGGTGAGATTCAAGAGAATCTCAGTAGGTAAACATTACCAATATGCATGCAAGATATATGTTTAATGCATGACATGCTTGCATAACTCATGCTCACACACAATGACAATTCTGTAAGCTCAATGCTTCGAACAACATACATATGGCTATAGCATAAATTGAAACATAGCTTCAAATCATTCATACATGTTTCACATAATCAAGCAAAGCAATAACATGCATCAATACACTAACACAAATATCAAAACATGCAGGAGAGGAAGTTCCCTACACTTGTTCTTTCCACGTAAGCTCCAGCACTGCTTACTCTTGATCAGGCGAATATCAAACCTCGTTCAGGGTGGATATCAAAGTTATAGCCAAAGCAAGGACATAGGTTTATTCTCTATTCCAAATCCTTACTTTTATATCACTTGAAGTTGGTTGTCATCTAAGTCCCTTAAGTGTCTAATAATAAGCTCAACAAAAGCTTGAAAGGATTGGGACGTACTAGGTTGGAAATCACTTTTCAAAGTCACCAAGTACTGAAAATGTGGGTTGGCTGCAGCCAAGAACCCTCTGGCTGCATCCAAAAAGTGCACAGAAGGTTTTTAGCTGCAGCCAAGAATTTCTAGCTGTGGCCAAAATGTGCACAGAAACTTCTGCGCTGCAGCCAAGATTTTCAGCTGCAGCCAATGCAACTTCAAAAATTAATAATTAATTCTAGAAAAATTAAAATGAGGTGATCCCAAAGCCAAATGAAATATATATTTAAGTCCTATTAATAGGAAAAATATGGATCATTACTAGAAATCACCACACAAATACAGAATTACACACATATCCACACTGCTCTAGAATTACGTCCAGTTTCGACCTCAAACTTTGGGCAAACATAAATCCCAGTTCACAAAACAAAATGACACAAATTATATGACCATTTTGAAGCTTAAGATGTGAACTTCAATAATGAAAAGTTTCAGAATTTTTAGAGACCATTTGGTTATTCAAAACGTTCACACAAACTGACTGCCCAGAATAGACTTTCAATGGCAGCATTTCCAGTTTTGACATATTTGCTTCCAATGATCCCAATTTGATACCAAACTTCAATCCCACAAAAATTTTCACAAGGAATCCATTGGAAACACCAAAACAACCAAATTCACATTATATTGACATGTTTTACAGCAATCTCAACATGGTTCACAATTTCACATCTCAAACTCTAACATTGCAACTTTTCCATTTCCAGTGCCAAACCAACACACAATATGGCACCATTTTTACCACAAACACAAACCAATTCTTCCAATCCAAAATTACATGAAAATCAGGGAAAAATTCGAAATTCACAAAGCTTGACCAATGATCACAAAACTTAGGTCAAAATGCTTCAAATACTCACCTCTTCCTGTTCCAAGGCCAATTCTTTGATTCCTCTTCTTTCCAAATTTCTTCAAGGCATCAAACACCTCCAATCAAGAATCTAAAACCATAGAGATGAAGCTCTCATTACTATGAACAACATTATAGAAGGGTGTTTTAACAATAGAGAACCACATAGAGCACTTACCATGAGCTTTCTCCTTTCTCTTTCCTTCCTTGCTTGGCATAAATGGAGTATGAGAAGAGAGAGAGATGAAGATAAAGAAGAGATCAGTTTTTAGCCTCTAATTACACATTTGGCCGACCTAAATGGGAAGAGAGGAGAGAGGGAAGAGTTTGAATAATTGACCAAGATCCAAGGGTCCAAAAATTGCCACTTGTCACACACTTGCTCAATCTATCATAAGCTCACATACACACACCCATATGGGATTCCACCCTTTGATCTCTTACACAAATCAATCCTAACTATTGATCTTTAATTTACCAAGGTGCTTCCTCTTCGGTAACCGATCAATTGGTCGGTAACTTTACCGTTTTGCCTCTGATTATGGCAATTCCTCTTGGATCACCACCAAAACACATCATATCATTCCTTTTCTTCCACAATGCGCCCTCCCCTATATTTTAAGTTAGTTTAGATGTTAATCCATAATTGAACTTAAATACAGGATTTTGTCACTGCTCACAACGCATACGAATCACAATTCACATCATACTCTACAAAAGGGTCCATTTATCACTAATGACATTCACTTTTAGAGTCTTTAACCCTTAATCACAATTTGGGATCTTGCTAAACTGGGGCTTAGCAATCCACTAATCTCAGGCTTATTCTCTAGCCTCAAGTCTCAAAATTCGGGGTATTACAACGTTCACACACACTCAACACCTCACCACACTTTTATCCAGCCAAATGATTCACATCTACACACACACAGCCATTTAATTGACAGTCACTCACCTCTTCGTTCACCAAGTCTGCCAGAGAGAGAGAGAGAGAGAGAGAGAAAGCAAGAGAAAATAGAGTAGAGAAAGAGAGAGACATTAGAGAAGAGGAGGAAGGAAGCTCCAAATCACACATACAACCCCATATTCTTGTGTAGGTGAGTCTCTTATATCTTTAACACGCTTATACCGTTTGGTTTGAGTGGATTTGAGGTTGTTGTGGTGTTGGTTTTGTGGCTGGAACAAGAGAATTCACCAGAAAATTTCTGTCACCGAAATGTTGTTCAACCAGTGATTGTGTGACCATTTTGGGGTTCTTTTCTTCTGGAATTTGATCATCAACCTCAGTACATATGTGTAGGAGAGTATAGAGTTAAAATTTGTGAGGTTTAGAGTATAAATTCATGGTTACATATTAGTTTTCTTCACCCTGTTTTGCTGTCCAAAAAACAGAGTACATACCTAAAACTTGCATAAACTTACATAGAGGCTGTAGATGGAGTTTTTGAATGGGTCTTTTATAGATAGTTTATGATGTTTAGTTGATGATAGAATCAAGAAAAGTACAATTTCGAGTGAAAATGAATGGGTTCTTGATTTTTGAAGTCAAACTGTCAAAACAAACATTTTTGGGAGTCAGTTAGCTTCAACTTGAGTTTTGACCAGACATACCTTATTGAAAAATTATGAAATTTTACAGGAATATAGTAGATATTCATAACTTTAAAATTAGTGCAAGAACACATTATTTTGATATCTATAGAAAGAGTTATGATTTTTGAAAGTTAAATTAGTAACAGGGAACATTCAGGACATTTAGGTTCTGGCAGTTATGTTGTTCGAAAATTTTGGGAAATTTAGCCCTGTAATTGGAGGTGACTAATATTTGTCCCTTAATGATAAACTGGGGACTTCTCATTCACCAACAGATTTCACTCCAATTTAATGATAAAGAACGCATCTAGGCGCAATAAATATGATAAAATCTCATAAGCTATGATAAAATAGGGATTTCTCATTCACTTTAATGTGATAAAATAGGGACTTCTCATTCACCATAATTACCCATACCACTAAGCTACAAATTTAACTTTATTGCCAAACTACAATAAATAACTAAAATATTAATTACCTTTATATATATATATATATATAATTTAAGGCTATTGAACGTCCATTACATATAAATTAAATCTCAAGCACAAATGAAATAATTATGCTATTTGATTTATAGGGTCGTTACCATCATTTCCTCATTTATTTATTCTTTTTCTGGATGAACAATAAACTTTCACACAGCTGCTAATAGTAATAAGATTGGCTCTAGATTAATTCCCCGTAATATCATATATTAAGGTTTTGAATTTTCGCTTAGAGAGATTAGTATATGGGCTGAAGTATACTTAAGTTTCCTTGAGTTTTCAATTTAATCTGTTAAATTTATAAAATGTAATTTTAGTCCTTTATGTAACACTGTCAACGTTACTAATGCTCACTACTCACTAGGCAAATTTAAGTGTTGGACCAATGAAATGTACTTGTTGTATTTATTGTCAATCTCACTTATCCTTTTTATGAATAATAGCATAGTTAGAAAAAAAAATACATATTTATTGCTCTTAACTAATTTTAACTATTTTCTTGACAAACGCAAGTTGGTTATTCGAAGCTTATATTTAGCGACGGAGGGAGTATTTAATGATAGATTTATTATAATATTAAATGCAAAAATACAAAAAAAAAGAATAAATTTAAATGGTTAAAATTATATCTAAATTTAAATGTTTTTTTTTGCTAGTCAGTTTAAATGGTTAAAATAATAGTAAACTTTTACTTAAATATTTTATGATTTTTTTGTTACTTTGTATCCTTGCACTTCTGAAATTTTTATGTTAAATTTTAACTTTTTGATTTATTTATTTATTGTTTGTTATTAAAGATTATAATAGAAAATAAAAAGACAGCTTATATCCCAATGAATCAGCTACTTCCGGACTAACGTAGATCCCACCAAATCAGTATATTCAAATTGCAACTAAATCCTAAAAATCAGCAAGGAATATTTAATAGGCATATCTCACCACTTATACGTGTGCGTGCGTGTGTGTTATATTAATTAATTACATTTATGAATGTGAAAACCTTAGAATGTTAAGTACAAAACTTAGTTATTTATATCTATTAAATCAATTTCTTCAATCAAATCTTGTCCGGTGAACCATTTTTAAAATAAAAATTCACATTAAAAATTTTAAGATTTTGCTGGACCATTATTTATAATAAAAATCTTAGGTGACAAAGTAAAATTAGAGAACTTAACCTAATGAATATAAGCATTGTAGTCAAACTCGTAAATTAACTCTTCAAATTTACCATTTTTACATTTTTAGCTTACAAAATCAAGTTGAGTCATAAGTAAATTCGTCAAAGTTGTTAACTCATTAAAACCTGCAAGTTTATACAAAAATCCTATAAGTTATATACGTACCAAAGCATATTAATGTACATATTTAATATACTTTAATTACTTAATCTCCGAATCCCCAAACTCTGAACATTATAATAAACTCTTAAACTTTTCTTTCTTGGCCAAACTATACTGCTCAAACTGCGATGAAAGAAAAAAAATTCACAATTTTACGTTTTATCATTCTATATGCAACCATGCGTTCAAAATAATGAGCATTTCCTCCAAACTGAGATCATAGCACTGTACAAGACCTATAAAAATCCCTTAAATATAGCTGGTCGGAAACACGGATAAAAACACAATCCATTTTTGATTTAAGTTCCACGATTACCAAATACTCCATGGAGACTTCTAATCACTATATATGTACTCATACATGTATAAGTCGTTCAAATTCTTTGTGCGTTCTAATCACTTTATCAATCTCTCTTATTGTCCTAATTAAGGCCCATACGCGTTCTCTCTTCTCATCTCTCACTGAAATATGAAGCCATCAAACTCAAGGGCAGCAGGGACGTGATTTAAAACAAATAAATTATAATAGAGCAGAACACATATACGCAGCACAATATTTCAATCGGCGCTTTGTTATGCTGTTATCAACCATCCCTGATTTCGTCGCTGCCCCCTTCACTTAATTAATAAATCTTCAATTCCAAACACTAATCTAAACCCCAGATTATAGAATCAGTAAAACTGAGAATGGACGACGGAATAAATAACTCACCTGAATACAGAGCTGAATCCTTCCCTCTGATATCTTCTTGCCAGCCTTCAACGACTTCTCTTGTGGTCTCTCTTCCTCTATTTATAACCCCTCTTGGATCTTGGCTTAGAAATAATCAGAGAATAAAGACCAAAAGGAAAACGCTAAGAGCAAAACGTCAAGGAAGAAATGCCACAGATGAAAATAGGGTTGAGTCAATGCACAGTGGTGAGACTCTTGTTGCTTTATATCTTGACATACGGTTACACAAGAATCAATTTCGTCCATACACGTATACAAAAGAAAATCTTATACAGCTGTGACTAAAAAATCATATCTGAACAATATCTTTGCTATTTACAGCTTGTTATTTGCTATGGTAATAATGCTATTCTCTAACACCCCCAAACGAGTGGGGGTGTGAACCAGCCCGAGTTTGTTCCGATGAGATGAAAACTGAGGAGAAGACAGAGCTTTGGTGAAGCTATTAGCAACTTGTTTCGATGATGGTATATAGCGAACTTGAATGAAACCGTCCTGCACCATGTCTCGTATAAAATGAATATCGATGTTAATATGTTTACTACGACTATGATAAACAGGATTAGCCGCAAGAGCACCAGCACTGAGATTATCGCACCAAATAATAGTTGGCTGTCGGATCCATAAACCAAGCTCAAATAATAACGAAGAAAGCCATTTTATTTCAGAAGCACCGTAAGCCAGTGGTTGGTATTCCGATTCTGAACTCGAGCGCCACACAGCTCTCTGTTTCCGAGATGCGCAAGAATTTAAAGTGTTACCAAGATATACACCAATTAAAGGGACCAATTAATATTGAAGAAAGGAATGTTGGTGTTGAAATTAATATGCACAAAGAACAAGGAGCCACGGTCTGTGATGGTTAAAGGAAGAGAGGAGACTAAGGTGAAGTTTCTGGAGGCTGTAGCTGTAGCTCTGTCTTGGATTGAAGAAAGCAACGGTGAAGTGTGTGACTGTTGTGGGTGATGAGGCTGACGAAGGATCAACTCCGGCGACAACAAGAACAGGGGAATGGTTGGAGAAAGAACTCGGTGAAGGACAAAGGGGAAGAGCCGGTGATGGTGTGGTGGTTAGATGGGGTTGAAGGTGAACGGTGGTGGCGCCTCCAGCTCCCCTCTTCTCCCGATTCCCAGCTTCAGAGATCCCTTGCCGCCGCTCCCCTTCAGCTCTCCACTCGCGGCAGTCCTGCTTCTCGGCTCTTCTTCGCTGAAGCTCGGACTTGGGATTGGTGAAATGGAAGGTCGCCGGCGACAGTGAAGGAAGCAAGAGTCGCCGGCGACCAAGAAGGAATGGTGATGGGATGTCGATGGAGGAAGGTGGGGTGTATGAAGGAATGCAATAGTCTCGCGGCGGCTCCCCCAACTCCCCGCTCTCTGGCACTCCTTTTCGCATTTAATAAATGCTGCAGCTCCTCCCAATTCAGACCTAACCAAAAACGTTGTAGTTTCAACTAGACTGAACTGGCATTTTGATATTTCGTGATACCAAACTGTTATTTCTGAAATTCAAACCCCAAATTGTCATTTTCAGATTTAATCTAAATTTTCAAGTATTAACAATTGAAAACAATTAAACCAATATTAAATAATCTTAAAAATCAATAATTAAGAGTAATTGAAATTGTTTTTACAATTTTATCCTTTTTATCATTCTAAATGCAACCATGCGCTCAAAAAAATGAGCATTTCCTCCAATCTAAGATCATAGCACTGCACAAGACCAATAAAAATCCCTTAAATTTAGCTTGGCTGAAACAGGGATAAAAACACAATCCATTTTAAATTTAAGTTCCACGATTACCAAATACTCCATGGAGACTTTTAATCACTTTATATGTACTCACACATGTATATAGCGCCGTTCAAATTCTTTGTGCAGCCCTTCAAAACTTTAAATTCTAATCTCCAATTCAGGTTCCATGAATCATCTTTCCATTTACAACTCTTCCCAAACCAGCAATTTGTGTTCATTCTAAAGCAAAGCATGGTGCTGAACAACAGGAGATAATCGATTTCCAATCCCAATTGTCAAGCTGATTCCGTAATAGCGACTAGCAAACATAGATAATTAAGGCCTATATGCGTTCTCTCTTCTCATCTCTCACTGAAATATGAAGCCATCACACTCAAGGGTAGCAGGGACGTGACTTAAAACAAATAATTTAGAGTCAGAAAAACTGATAATGGACGAGGCAATAAATAACTCACCTGAATTCAGAGCTGAATCCTTCCCTCTGATAGCTTCTTGCCAGCCATCACTGACTTCTCTCTTGGTCTTGGCTTCCTTTGCCAGCGCCTTGCATAACAATGCAAGGTGAATGGCGGTGATGATTTAAAAAGAGAACCCTTGCGGATGACTCACCGAATCAACTAATGTTTGGGGAATTTTATTATTATTATTTTCTCAAACTTACTCAATAAGCTGTCACTTTTTAATTGAATGAAAATATTGTCCTATGTCATCTCTGGCTTAATGCGTTGATTCCACTATTCTCTACTTTTCAATCCGGTACTTCTCTTTTATTTTTTTGAATTTTAAATTTCCAAACTTGCTCAGTAAGCTTTAGTAGCAAGTATTTCCTTCTTAAAATTTGGCCCAAGAAATAAGCCCTGATTCTAGGAATTAGCTTTTTGTTATGAATATTAAATATATGGATGTTCATTGACTCATATCTAAACCAATTTACTCTTCCGGTCAACTTGACATAAAGAAGAAAAAAAGACTTGACACAAAGCAAAAGCAAAAGAAGACAAGGACATAAATAAGATATAAAGTAACCATGGTCATGTAATCAAGGTTTAAATGTAACCATGGTTATGTAACTAGGGTTAGATTTCTGACTCTATATAAAGGCTTGTAATCAATTGTTTCAAATGAACTAAATGAGAACTTCTCTCTAACTTCTCTCTAGAAATTCTATCAATTTTCCTGAATCTTATCAATCTTCTCTTTTATCACATATACTTTTATAACACATTATCAGCACGAAGCTCTAAACGAAGGTATGATCTTCCCATGGTTTCTTCAGTAATTATATATACCTTGTTTTATTTGATAGATCTGGGATAATCTGAGCCAATATATGGAATTAGAAAGATACTTTTACCGATTGTTATATAACATCGGGTTCCATGGCTAAGATTTGAGATCGTTATTGTTTTTATATCATTTATATATCATTTACAAGTTCTTTTTATATTATTATTTTATGGCTAGAAGCCATACACATGATTCCTGAAATTATATGACCAGAAGTCATATTATTTTAATCTCTTATGATATGATACGGCCAAAAAGCCATATCTCTTTTCTTATTATATGGCCAGAAGCTATATACATTTTTTATCTTTCATCTTATTGTACAGCCAGAAGTAATGTACAACTTTTATTTATCCTGAAGATAATATTTTAATTCCTCATCTTGAGATTAAATGGCCTGAAGCCATATAAGTTTTAATTTTCTTATCTTGCCTTATGAATTATTTATTGTCTTTATGAATCTACAGTTATTATATTGCATATTTACATTTCATATTTTAATTTTTTTCATTTATTTCTTTAATTAGTTTGAACCATGGCAAACCTAGCAAAACTTGAAATTGTGGCTCTTGATATTACCGGGAAAAATTATTTATCTTGGGTCTTGGATGAGGAAATTCACCTGAATGCTAAACGTCTGGAAGACACGATTAAAGAAGGGAATAAGGCATCCAACCAAGATAAAGCCAAATCCATGATTTTTCTTTGCCACCATTTGCATAAGGATTTAAAAATTGAATATTTGACAGTAATGGACCCACTTGTTCTTTGGAACAATTTGAAAGAAAGGTATGATCACCTGAAGATGGTCATGCTTCCAAAAGCTCATTTTGACTGGATGCATTTGCGCCTGCAAGATTTTAAATCTATAAGTAAATATAACTCAGCTATGTTCAGAATTACTTCTAAATTGAAATTATGTGGAGAAAATGTTACTGATGATGATATGTTAGAAAAAACATTCTCCACATTTCATGTATCCAATTTGCTCCTGCAGCAGCAATATCGTGAAAAAGGTTTCAAGAAATATGCTGAATTAATTTCTTGTCTCCTTGTGGCTGAACAAAATAATGAGCTTTTATTGAAAAACCATGAATCCAGTCCAACAGGCTCAACTCCATTCCCTGAAGTGAATGCAATAACAAATGAATTTTATTATGGTCGTGGCCGTGGTCGTGGACGTGGATGTGGGCGTGGCTACAACTGTGGGCGTGGCCGTGGTCGATATCATGGTGGTTCAAATTCCTACCAGAAGTGGGAAAAGACTGATAAGAACCAAAAAGGGGAAATCAGTAGGCATAATAAATATGCTGATAATCTATGTCATCGATGTGGTGGCAAGGGTCACTACTGCAAAAAACGTTTTTAACGTCCCTTATTTAGGCCTTTTAACGTCTGAAAACAAGGGGACGTCTATGTGAGCGACGTAGTAAAAAATGGCAATAACGTCCGTAAATTAAAGGACGTCTAAAGTCTAGACTTTAGACATCCCCAGTTTAAAATGGGGACGTCTAAAGTGCTACATGACACTTTAGACGTCCCCATTTTAAAATGGGGACATCTAAAGTGTCAGTGTAGCACTTTAGACGTCCCCATTTTAAACTGGGGACTTCTAAACCCATTTTAGATGTCCCCAGTTTAAAATGGGGACGTCTAAAGTGCTTTTTTTCAAAAAAAAAAATTATTTATATTATAGATCTGAACTAAACAGTATTTAAAATCAGAAATTACATATCATCGTCAATAAAATTACAGATCTAGTATCTAAACTCCAAATCCAAAATCTACACAATAATAACTCTAGAGCTGAAATCTCATCAACAGAAGATGATAACAATAAGATGAATCAGTTGCGAAAAACTTATCTCCTTCTATTATTAAAATTCATTTTCTCGTAATAATGAATAGAGAAGAGCATCAGGGAGAGATGTACATCATTTTCTCAGTGGGAACGTGGCCATGAAGCATGTTTTGGAGTCTCGATCTACAAACCTTAACAACACGAGTTAGAAGATAAAATAGAAGGGAAATCCAAAGAAAAAAGAGAAAGAAGATAAAATAATAAAAAATAGTAAGAAACATAACAGATCTGGTGAAAAAGAGAGAGAGAAAAGAAGAAGCAAGTTTAAAAATAGTATATAAAGAAGAAGAAGCAAGAGTTAAATGCGTGGTGGTAAGCATTACAGATCTGGTGAAAAAAAGAGAGAGAAAAGAAGAAACAAGTTTAAAAACAGCATATCAAGAAGAAGAAGCAAAAGTTAAATGTGTGGTGGTAGTGGTTGCGTTGATGAGAAAAACGAGTGTGGATCTGTAAAACTGACAAATAAAGACTGTCAGTACAGATTTGAATTATTTTTGGTGTCCCCAATTTAATTTAGGGACGCCTAAAGTTGTTTAGTTAATTTTTTTTAATTTTTTTTTTTTACTTTAGACGTCCCCAATTCAAAAAGGGACGTCTAAAGTGTGACTTTAGACGTCCCCAATTTAATTGGGGACGTCTAAAGTTAATTTTTTTTAAATAATCAGGGACGCCTAATATTCGGGATGCCTAAAGTGGCGTCCCTGATATTATATCAAGGACGCCACTTTAGGCGTCCCTGATAACATAAGGGACGCCAAAAGTGGCGTCCCTGATATTTAAGGGACGCCTTTTGATTAAAAAAAAATTTTACTTTAGACGTCCCTAATTAAATTGGGGACGTCTAAAGTGACCAAAAGGCGCCCCTGATTTTAAAAAAAAAAAATTTAACTTTAGACGTCCCCAATTAAATTGGGGACGTCTAAAGTGACTTTAGACGTCTGTTTTTGAATTGGGGACGTCTAAAACTATTCAAATCTCACTCAGAATTACAAAAATACCACCGCCTTTATTTTTTACGTCCCTTTTTTAAAAGGGATGTCCTTTAGGGTCGTAAAAGCAATATTTTGTAGTAGTGGGTCATTGGTCTCGTACCTGTCATACGCTGAGGCACCTAGTTGATCTTTACCAAGAATCAATTAAAAATATTGGTAAATGATCAAATGTTGAGTATGGTGATATAGATAATAACTATTTGGATGTTGCAGATTTCTTAATATAATTTGAACTGTTATATTTCATTTAAAGTTGTTTCTATCATATGTATTAATTTTAATTATGTTTTTATGAAGAATGAATCCTATTGGCATCAATCTTGAAGATTTATGTCTCGTTGATAGTGCAACAACCCACACCATACTCAGACATGATAAATATTTTTCTTCCTTGGTAATACGAGAAGCCAATGTTCAGACTAGATCTGGTAGTATAAATTTAATTGAAGGCTCTGGAAGAGCTAATATTTTGTTATCTGAAGGAACAAAATTATGCATTGATAATGCATTTTATTCTACCAAGTCTAAAATAAACTTATTAA
This sequence comes from Inga laurina, assembly GCA_963855925.1. NCBI lineage: Eukaryota > Viridiplantae > Streptophyta > Magnoliopsida > Fabales > Fabaceae > Inga > Inga laurina. The sequence goes on along the minus strand of OY979701.1, from coordinate 69,961,620 downwards.
GTTTCAAAGATATCCGCAGAAATGGATATCATTTAGAAACAACAACTAAAAATAATCAGGAATATCTTGTCATCACAAATATAGTTACTGGTAGAAAATGCATATTAGAAAGTTTTCCTATTTTTTCTTCTGGTTTGTATTACACATGTATAAGCACAATTGAAACACATGCTATTGAGAACCAGAAGTTCACTAATGCAGACTAGAAGTTTGCCAATTCAAACCAGCAGTTTGATAATGGAAACCAGAAGTTTGCTAATGAATTTATTGTTTGGCATGACCGGTTAGGCCATCCTGATTCAATCATGATGCGAAAAATAATCGGAAATTCATGTGGACATACCCTGAAGTGTAAACAAATACAACAATCTCATGATTTCTCATGTGCTGCTTGTTCCAAGGGAAAGTTAATTATTCGCCCCTCACCAAGCAAAGTAGAAAGTCAGTCTCTCACATTTCTAGAACAGATACAGGGAGATATTTGTGGGCCAATACACCCACTATGTGGACCATTTAGGTACTATATGGTTTTAATTGATGCATCAACTAAATGGTCACATGTTTGCTTATTATCTTCTCACAACCTGGCATTTGTGAGATTACTTGCTCAATTGATTAGATTAAGAGCACATTACCCTGATTATCCTATCAAGAAAATACGTCTTGATAATGCTAGTGAATTTACATCACAAGCTTTTAATGAATATTGTATGTCCCTTGGAATTGATGTTGAACATCCTGTAGCTTATGTTCATACGCAAAATGGACTTGCAGAATCATTGGTTAAAATGTTGCAACTAATTGCAAGACCTTTACATATGAAATCTAATCTCCCAATTTCTGCTTGGGGTCATGCCATTTTGCATGCAGCAATGTTAATTCACATTAGGCCAACAAGTTATCTAAAGGTTTCCCCCTTACAAATGGTTTTTGGTTAGGAACCTAATATTTTCCATATAAGAACTTTTGGGTGTGCGGTATATGTGCCTGTAGCACTACCACAACGCACCAAAATAGGTCCTCAAAGAAGGATGGGAATATATGTTGGGTATGAATCTCCATCAATTATAAAATGTTTAGAACCATCTACAGGAGATTTATTTACGGCACGATTTGCCGATTGTCATTTTGATGAATCACTTTTCCCAACATTAGGGGGAGAATACAAACAGCTGGGTAAAGAAATTAGTTGGATTGAATTATCATTGGCTCATTTTGATCCTTGTACAAAACAGTGTGAACTGGAAGTTCAAAAGATAATTCATTTACAGAATTTAGCTACTCAAATGCCAGAAGCATTTACTGACCCAAAGAAAGTGACAAAGTCACATGTCCCAGCTACTAATGCTCCTATTGAAATTGATGTCCCTGAAGGACAACCTGCTATTAATGAATCTAAAGCAAAATTGAAGCGTGGAAGGCCCATCGGTTCCAAAGATAAAAATCCTCGACAAAGAAAAGGAGCAAAGAATATAGATGGTCAAGTCGAGGATAATAAAGAAAGATTAGTAGCTTCAGAAGAGCCATCTCCTAAAGAGTTATTATCTCCAGTAGAGATATCTCCAGAAGAGAATGTTGTAGTCCCAGAAGAGACCCTGGTACCTGATATATGTGAAAATAATGAGATCTCAATAAATTATGTTATGAATGGAATCCGATGGGATAGAAATGAAGTAAACGTTGATGACATCTTTACTTATCATATAGCATATGATGTAATGAATGATAATGAAGATCATGAGCCCAAATCCATTAGTGAGTGCCAACAAAGAAAAAACTGGCCCCTATGGAAAGATGCCATTAATGCAGAATTAAAATCATTGGCAAAACGAAAAGTATTTGGACCTGTAGTCCTTACACCTGAAGATGTAAAACCAGTTGGATACAAATAGGTTTTTGTACGAAAGAGAAATGAAAAAGGTGAAATAACTAGATATAAGGCATGTCTTGTAGTCCAAGGTTTTATACAAAGACCTGGCATTGAGTTTGAAGAAACATATTCACCAGTAGTGGATGCGACCACTTGTTGTTATTTAATTAGTTTAGCAGTAGATGCAGGACTTGATTTACATCTAATGGATGTTGTGACTGCTTATTTATATGGATCACTTGACAATGATATTTATATGAAAGTCCCTGAAGGATTTAAGATGCCAGAAGCATCCAATTCAAGTTCTCAAGAATAATATTCGGTTAAGTTAAATAAGTCCTTGTATGGCCTGAAGCAATCAGGGCGCATGTGGTATAATCGTCTTAATGAATATTTGTTAAAAGAAGGATATAAAAATGATCCGATATGCCCATGCATCTTTATGAAAAGATTGAAAAATGAGTTTGCTATAATTGCTGTTTATGTTGATGATATTAACATTATTGGAACTTTGGAAGAGCTTCAAAAGGCAATTAATTGTTTGAAGAAAGAATTTGAAATGAAGGACTTGGGAAGAACAAAATTCTGCCTTGGATTATAGATCGAGTATTTCAAGAATGGGATCTTTGTATATCAAGAAACTTATACAAAGAAGGTCCTAGAGAGATTTTACATGGATAAATCCCATCCATTATGTACCCCAATGGTTGTAAGGTTTTTGAAGGTGGATAAAGACCTATTCCGACCTCGAGAAATTAGTGAGGAAGGTGATGAAGAACTACTTGGTCCAGAAGTACCATATCTTAGTGTTATCGGAGCACTAATGTATCTTGCTAATCACACACATCCTGATATATCATTTGCTGTTAATTTATTAGCAAGATATAGTTCTTCACCAACATGAAGGCATTGGAATGGAATAAAACACATTCTTCATTATCTCAGAGGTACTATAGACATGGGATTATACTACTCAAATGTATCCAAGCATCAACTGGTAGGTTATGCAGATGCTGGATTTTTGTCTGATCTACATGATGGTAAATCACAAACGTGTTATCTATTTACATGTGGAGGTGCAGCTATTTCATGGCGATCTATGAAACAGACTATATCAGCCACATCATCTAACCATGTAGAAATTCTAGCAATACATGAAGCAAGTCGATAATGTGTGTGGTTGAGGTTAGTGATACATCATATACGTACAACTTGTCATTTATCTTTCGGCAAAATGATCCCAACAATCCTATATGAGGATAATGTTGCATGTATCGCTCAACTTAAAGAAGGCTATATCAAGTGCGATAGAATGAAGCATATTTCACCAAAATTCTTCTTCACTCATGACCTTCAAAAGGATGGTGAAATAGATATCCAGCAAATCAGTTCAAGTGAAAATCTAGCAAATTTATTCACCAAGTCACTCCCAGGTACAATATTTGAAAAACTTGTTCATGACATTGGTCTTCGGAGACTCAAAGATCTCAACTGATGTTGTCAAGAGGGGGAGTCGATACACGTTGTACTCTTTTTCCCTTATCTAGGTTTTGTCCCACTGGGTTTTCCTAAAAAGGTTTTTAATGAGGCAGCAATCGATGGTGTATCAATGAATGATGTACTCTTTTCTTTGGCTAGGTTTTTATCCCACTGGGTTTTTCCTAGTTAAAGTTTTTAATGAGGCACATTCATAATGGACATCCAAGGGGGAGTGTTATGAATATTAAATATGTGGATGTCCATTGACTCATATCTAAACCAATTTACTCTTCCTGTCAACTTGACATAAAGGAGAAAAGAAGACTTGACACAAAGCAAAAGCAAAAGAAGACAAGGACATAAAGAAGATATAAAGTAGCCATGGTCATGTAACCAGGGTTAAAAGTAACCATGGTCATGTAACCAGGGTTAGATTTCTGACTCTATATAAAGGCTTGTAATCAATTGTTTCAAATGAAGTGAATGAGAACTTCTCTCTAGAAATTCTATCAATTTTCCTGAATCCTATCAATCTTCTCTCTTATCACATGTACTTTTATAACACTTTTAAAATTATCTTTAATTTTTCCTTAATTACTTTGGGCATTTATATATTTAATAATAATTCCTTTCCTTATTTTTCTAGACTCTCTTAGCCAAAAATAAGCTTTTTCTCCATTAATTTATTTTCTTGAGGCCTCAATTAATCTCTTTTAGCCTACTTAATATTCTATACATCATTCATGAAAAGCTTAGATATTCGGGATGTTATACTCCAAATATTTGAACATTTTGGTGTTATTTATAATTCTTGAAGCCAGTCTGATCTGGAACCTGGATTGAAGAAATTCAGTTCTAGTTGTTTAAACTTTAGTTTAGCCTTCTCTATATTACCATACCTTCAATTTTGATGGATAACATGTAGTCTAATCATTTGTAGGGTTTTGTTGGCCACTTGATATGGTAGAGGCAAGGAAAGGTTAACGAGAGAGATTAAAGCATCTTGCTTTCTCATTTTTTTTTAATCTAGTGGCGGAATAAAACTAATACACCGCACGAGAGTGAACTATATGAGTTATTGCTTTGTAATTAATTCTGAGTTTGAGGATAACAATATGAGGAGTTAACTGGATTAAAATCTGTGTCAATGGGGAGGAAGTGTTTCTTTAAGAAGAGACATGAGTTCGCAGCTGCCACTGTTAATAGAACTAAGTTTTGGGTAGGGTTAGCGGGTAAAGATAACAGTTTATTCTGATTTCATTTGATATGTCAATGGAAGAGTTTACATTGATATTGACAACTTCTCGAATTTTTTTGTACCTATCTATCCGAGTTAGCACCGTATATGAGAACAAGCTTACTATATATTTTATTTTGAAAACTTTAAATCTTCTGTCATGAATTTATGGTTAATGTTAATGTATTAGGAGGGTATTAATGCATTTGGGAAGAGTTATAGTTAGATGGAGAAATGTAGTATTGGACCTATTTCATGTCGGCTATATATGACCTTGTAATTTTAAATCTTCTGTCATGAAATATGATAAGTTGTATGGCTTATTGAAGGTTTTTAAAAATAACTCCTAAAGAAAAAGTGAAGCAAGAGCACGGAAAAAAATTTCCGCAGGATGGGTTTGACTACATAGAAAGCAAATGAATCCTAAAAATAATTCATCTTTGAAATTTCAAATTCAAAATGCAATTAAATCCTAAAAATCAGTAACTGAGTAATCTTTAACGACCACTGAGGCGTAATACAAAATTCAAAGCCCATAGCGGTGTCACCTATCATCGAATACGAGACGCAATCGCATCATCAACACTATCATGCCTCCCTAGGTCAAAGGTCTGTTATAGTAAAACGCTATTTGTGTCCAAAATGCAAACCAAAAGAAGAGGAAAAAGGGAAATTTGAATGTACTCCTAGCAGCATTTTGCTTTGGTTTTTTTGTTTATCCCACCCTTTTATGTATACGAAAATAATTTTTTCCTCACCTTTTCATTATCTTTTCTCGTAGCTCCCCACCATTTTATTTGAGAGATAAGACTAACTGATTCTTTCTTTTGCCTTCTTTTCATGCGTTCCAAACATAGTTTATTTTTTGGCTGTGCATTTGGTAAAAAATTGCGGGCAAGCTGGATGTTTTTTGGTTAAACAATAAACTTTTTTCACATTCTAAAAGTACTCACTCTATTCTTTTTTATAAGCAACAATTTCTCAAATCACGCAAAAAATAAATTGTAGGTTAAAATTAGTTATTAGTTAAAAGCAATAAATGTATGAGATATGTAATATTTTTTTTTTCAAATATACCCTTATTTACAAAGATGATTGGTCTGTGAGAGAATAAGTGGGAAAAGAGATGAGAAAGAATGAGGGGAAGGAGGATATGAGAGAGACATGTAACAAATATGGGAGTAAAAAAATGGAAAAATATATTAAGTTTTTGGAGAAGGCCGAATTGTTGCCTATATATATGTACAACCAACCTATGTGAGAGAATGTGGTTGGGTTTTTCTCAATGTCCTCTTTCTCATTTTCTTCTTATAATATCATATCCATCATTAGATTAAAATAATACATGGTTCAGATTCAATCTTTTATAAAATTATTTTTATAAACATAAATAAATAAATTTAGAATCTTAAAATTTAATCTATACCATTCATAATTACAATCCATAAAAAAATTTAAGTTATAAATATTATAATAATAATTTTATAAAATCTTAAATCTAAACAATTCATTTCATGAATATTAGATGATGAGAAGATAATAAGAAAAAGGACAATAAGAGTATCCTCTCGCGCAAAGAGTAATAGGGTTGGGTCCAGTCTAGATTAATTCCCCATACTATCATAAATTATGGTTTTGAATTTTTGTGGTGAGAAACGTGTATATTTATTATTTAACACCCGATCTTGTCTCAAATAAGATCACCTCTAATAAAAAGATAATTATTTACATGGTAAAACCTTTTTGTATATAAACCTTCACCCCCACACACAAACCCTTCACTACGCCATTACTCCTCTTCCCTCGACCAAGCAGATGGCGAGTGAAGGAAACAAACAAACCCTTTCTCCCCGTAGATATTATCGTCAACATTCTCAAAAGGGTTCCTGTCAAATCCATTGTTCAATTTCGTTCCGTGTGCAAAGATTGAAAAAATCTCTTCAAAACCCCACATTTCATCGCTGAACATGCCTGCCACTCTGCTCCCCAAAACCCTTTGCTTCTCCTCCATGAATCTGATTATGATGACAAAGGTATGCCTCCGTGCTTACGTTTGGTTAATCAAAAGATGTAAACTGTAGAAGTTCTGAGGATACCGTCGATCGATTGCTTTAAATACGGTTGGAAAATCATTGGCTCCTGCAATGGCTTGCTTTGTGTTCAATACTATCTTGATCTAGGCAGGTCTCCTTGTTCGCTTTGTCTGTGGAACCCAATGATTAGAGAGGTCAGAGAAATACCTGAAACAACAAGGAATACAAGGAATGATTATTTGGACATATACAAATTTGGATTAGGTTTCAGTAGCGTCATTCATGATTTCAAGATAGTGAAATTTTATAAACAAGAGTTGCGTAAAAGGAAGAATAAGAAGAAACTAGAATTTCAACGGTTTCAATCTTTTGATTAGGCAAACGTAAGGGCGGAGGGATACCTTTGTAATCATATTAATGGATGAGAAGAATAGGGATTTCATGAGCATAATGGTTGAGATGTTCAGTGATGAAATGTGGGGTTTTGAAGAGATTTTTCCAATTTCTACGAACAATTTGAAATCGAAGGATGGATTTAACAATAAGCCTTTTGAGAATGTTGATGATACTCAGGCATCATATAGCGGAAGTGTATTCTTTATAGAATACAACAATTCTATCGAAAAAAACTGCCAGTGTTGATGGAACTATCTTTTGCTAATGCTAGGTCGTTGCCTGTAAGTAACGCGTTGTATGGCTCGAGTACAGTGATAAGTGAGTGAGGGCTGCTGCATCATCGCCCAGATGTAGTGTTAAATGAGCAAGGGCTACCACTCTCTTCTGAACGGAGGTGGCTAAAGAAGCTAGTTCATGAGAGCAAGATTAGATTTGGCACTTGGAACGTTGGGACTTTGAATGCCAAATCTCTGGAGGTGGTGGGCGTAATGAATAATATCTTATGCCTTCAAGAAACTAAATGGGTGGGATAAAGGTCTCGAGAAGTTAATGATTTTAAGCTTTGGTATACAGGAAAGGTTAATGGAAGCAATGGTGTTGGTATCATCACTGATAATGAATGGAGAAAGAACGTGGTGGAAGTTAAGAGGATTGAGGATAGAATCATTTCTTTAGAAATGATTGTTGGGAAGGATATTATAAACATTATCAGTGAGTATGTACCTCAAGTAGGGGCAAAAGCACATCTTAAGGAAAATTTCTAGGAAGATTTGGAGGGTCTTATTCAGAGTATCCCACTAACCGAAAAGATTTTTATTGGCGGAGACCTTAATGGACATGTTGGTAAGGAGGCAGGACCTCATGTAAGGGCTCATGGGGGTTTTGGATTTAGGGTGCTCAATAATGAAGGTCAATCTATTATTGATTTCTCCCCGCATATAACCTCAAGATTGTTAACACTTGCTTTATGAAGAGAGAGGAGCATTTAATAACATATAAGAGTGGAGATGCCAAGACATATATTGACTTCTTTTTGGTAAGGAACTCTAATAGAAGACTTTGCACTAACTGCAAAGTGATCCCTGGGGATGGCGTGACTACACAACATAGGGTTTTGGTCCTTGATGTGAATATTAAGTGTGTAAAACAAAAGCACCAGCAAGTTTTAAATCCAAGGGTCAAGTGGTGGCAGTTAAAGGGGGAGAAACGGGAGATTTTTAAGAGAACTCTTTTGGAGGAGGGGGAATGGGAGTTACAAGGAAGTGCTAATATCATGTGGGAAAATATGTCTAAAAAGGTCCAGAAGGTTTCTAAAGTAATTTTGGGAGAATCAAAAGGTTTTGGTCGGAAGGATAAGGAGACTTGGTGGTGGGATGAGACTGTTCAAGAGAAAGTCAAGCATAAGAAAGATTGTTTTAGAGCAATACACTTGAGTAATAATGTTGACAATTGGAAAAGGTATCGTTTGGCTAAAAAGGAGACTAAGAAGGCAGTGAGTAAAGCTCGTAATAAAGCATATGAGGAGTTTTACAAGGAGTTAGGAAAAAAGGCGGGGGAGCATAAGATTTACAAGATTGCAAAGAACAAGGAGAGAAAATTGAGAGACTTGGACCAAGTGAGGTGTATAAAGGATAAGGAAGGCAAAGTTTTGGTTATTGATGGGGATATCAAGAATAGGTGGGAAGCCTACTTTTATAAGTTGTTCAATGATGGAGGGGGAGAGCCTTGTGATTGTGAAGATTTGACAACTCGAGAAGGTGATCTTAATTTGTCATTTTACCATAGGATTCAAGTTGGCGAGGTTAGGGAAGCTCTTAAGAAAATGGAAAACGGTAAAGCTGTTGGGCCTGATGGGATTCCTATTGAAGTTTGGAAATGTTTGGGTGAAGAGGGTGTTTTATGGCTCACAAAATTATTTAATGAGATTTTACGATTCAAGAAAATGCCGGATGAGTGGAGGAAAAGCACTTTGATTCCTATTTATAAGAATAAAGGGGATATTCAAATTTGTGTAAATTATAGAGGAATTAAGCTTATAAGTCATACAATGAAATTATGGGAAAAGGTGATGGAACACAGGTTGAGGTTGGAGACTCAAATTGCTGAAAACCAATTTGGATTTAAGCCAGAAGCGATTTATTTATTAAGGGGGTTTATGGAAAAGTATAGGAGCAAAGGAAGAGATTTGCATATGGTTTTCATTGATTTGGAAAAAGCATATCACCATGTGTCAAGAGATATACTCTGGAAAGCCTTGGAAAAGAAGGGGGTGCGGTTTGCATATATCAAAGCCATTCAGGACATGTATGAGGGGGTTACAACCAATGTTAGAACGCCTGGAGGTGTAACAAAGGACTTTCCTATAAGGATTGGCCTACATCAGGGATCAGCTTTGAGCCCTTATTTGTTTAACCTAGTGGTAGATGTTCTAACTAAGCCTAGAAGAGAGGAGATCCCTAAATGCATGCTTTTTGCGGATGATATAATTCTATTTGCTGAATCCAGGGAGGAAATTAATTCCAAACTTGAGATATGGAGACGAACTTTGGAAGTGAAGGGTTTTTGTTTGAGTAGGAGTAAAACTGAATATATGCATTGTAAGAATGATAAGAGATAAGGTCGAAATGAAGTGGAAGTTAAATTGGGGGGGCAAGTTATTCCGCAAGTGACAAAATTTCGGTATTTGGGATCAATTATACAACAAGATGGTGAAATTGATGGAGATGTCAATCACAGAATTCAAGCTGGATGGTATAAATGGAGAAAAGCTACTGGAGTTATTTGTGATCAGAAAGTATCTAATTCAAGCTGGATCGTCATATGTTCAATTTTCATGCATAGTATATAGTTGAGTTGCTGCTATGTAACTTTATTGGATTTTGTTGCCCACTTATTTAATGATCTAATAGAGCAATAGGGATAGAGTTTTTTTTTTTTTTTTTTTGAGCAAAGCAATAGGGATAGAGTTAATCGGATTAAAATCTGTGTTAATGGGGCGGAAGTGTTAATTTAAGAAGAGGGTCATGGAAGGAACTAGAATGTGGTCATGGATAGAGTGATAGGGAAATTTAGTAATTGGTGTTTCTAACTTGATGACTTAATGTGATCAGATGTTTAGTTTTCATTAGTTTATATAATTGTTGCTATATAAACTATTTGGGTTTTGTTTGCCTTTCATTTTGTGGTGCTTTATGTTTACAGTTTCTTGTTTCAATTGCAATATGCAAAACAAAGTTAAAAACACTTTCTTCTTATATGATGCTGATGTCAATGGTTGATGATAAAATCAAAATAGTAGAGAATTAAAGATAAAATATAAACAAATGATTAATTTATGATCAACCCCCAACAAGTGGTATTTTCAATTATGGTTAAGATACAAAAATACAGATGAGATTTTTCCAAAAGTGCACCTAGCACCAAATGTTTTTTTGAGTTGCAAAAATAACTATGAACTTCTAAACTATATGTAAAAATACACATTTAGCAATAATTGACTGTTTGTTTCAATTTTTTAAGGGTTAAGTTACAAAAATATACACGAGATTTTCCCAAAAGTTTGTCCAACACAAATGCTTCTTTTTGAAGGGTAAAAATAACTATGAACTTTCAAAAATTATGAAGAGGCTTAATTCCCCAAAAGTGGCTTAAATAGCTTTAAAGTTAATTTATGCGAATTAAAAGCCTATTTATTTGAAAATACAATGAAAAATATTTAGAGGTTAATTTTTAGCCTAGAAATTTTAGGGGACTTATTTTATGACTTAAAGAGGCTAATTGTGGAAGAAAATCCTTATTAAGTATTAAGGATTAATTGTTAGGTTTTATTCGGCATTCTATCACTGATCAAGAAAGGGTAAATTAGTAATTCTATTATAAGACCCAAAATTCAGAATTGGGCCAAAGTGTAAGTCAATTTATTAAGCCCAAACATGCTGCCCATGATCAAGAAGATTGGGGTCAGATTTAAGTGGTTTTGGTTCAGTCAAATTAAAAAAAAAAAATTGAAGCCTACGGGATACGACTTAACCAATGAGATAAAAACAAATACACCTCACTTACACTCAGGCCTTCCTTTTATTCACTCATCTCTCCTTCACACCACACACACACTCAAACACCAGGATAAATATGTCAACAGCTCCCTCAACACCCCCCCCCCCAAATTTGCGTTCTGAAACAGAAAAGAAAAGAGAGAGAGAGAGAGAGAGAGCCAGAGATAGAGAGAGCTCGAAGAAGGAGAAGTTGTTGTAAATATTGTATGTGAGTGTGTCAAAGGAAGAAGTCTCATATAACTCAAGATTGGGAACACCCTAGTATACAATTAAATATGAGCTTGAGTTATTAAAAAGACTGATAAGAGGAGTCTTTGAACTGACCATTAGAGATGACCGTTGGAATTTTAATTGACCGGTTTTAATGACATTTAAAAGGTTTTATTACATTAAATTGTCATTAACACTTATTTTATAACTGTCGTTTTAATTGTCATTAAACCGTTGTTAATTGTCATTATAACTCCTTAACGATCATATGATTTCTGCCTATAAAAGGCAATGTACGGAGTAAGTTCAAGGGACAGAGGTGAGAGCACCGAGGTCTAGTGATATGGAGGTTCCCGAGCTCCTCTCCTCTCTCCTTTCTTCTGAGTTATACTGATATCTTTCTGTAGTTTTGTCACCCTGGTTTATGCAGGAAGGGTTCGTTTTATCCTGGGGAGTGCCGCTTCCTGATATACTAGGGGGGTTGCGGAATATCTCCTAAGGACAGCGTCCTTGGACGTGACTAGAACTATTTATTTATTGTATTTCATCAGGTGCTGTGGCTAACAATCTGTACGGTGTGAGGTGGTGACGCCAACAATCTTAGGAGATACATGCATCGATTGTTTTGGCACTTATCAGCGGCAGAGTTATCGGATAAGGAGATCTCTGAACTTTATCCTAATTTAGAACATTTATAGTTTCCTCATATAGGATTATGGAGTTGGGTCTCACATTTTCATCTATGATTTGTTTCAGGATATTTTTGAATACTGAACTTTTGAGTACTTGGTTATAAGTTGGTCAAACTGCATTGTGATGAGGTGCTCTCAAATTCACTTGGTTGATCAAGGAATGAGATAAGTCTAAATACATTTTACTTTATTTATTTATTTGTGAATTAGATCAGAATCTGATCCGTCGTTGCAAATTCTGCCATATTTTTTGAAATCATGACTGTGCATTGTGGCTCAATTTTAAACATGATTTCATCTCCTAAATCAAGAAATTGAAAAGATGGTATTTCAAATGTATGCTTTGCAAGAAAAGTTTTTAGATTTTGAAGAAGTGATTACGAGTAAATTCAATCAAGGGATCATATTGTTTGCTGTGTATTTTAAATATGTCATGCATGGCATACAAGATCAAATACAATCCGGTCCAAGGAACTAAAGCGTGGTTTTTTACAGTAATGTGCTTGTACATTCTCTTGGTCTAAGTTAGCGGGTGTTTGGAACATCAATTCATGTCTGAAATACCTTATAAATTTTAGATGCTAAAATTGCAGGAAAAATGGCTGAGATTGATGTTATTTCCAAATTGTTAGTGCCCATTGATTCGATCTGGAGAAGTTGGTGCAAGTAGAATTGGAAATAAATGATAATAAAAATTTGCACTTCAGTTGAATAGTAATTGCCTTTGGTTTTATTGTTATTAATTCTTTTCCGTTGAGTGGTAAAAGATTACTACTTATTATCATGTATGCTGAATTTGATTGCTTCCCGTGGGAGAACTATTGGGAATTTCACCTAGCTGTCAAGCGTGTAAGCTGGTTTTTATGTGGTTTTATTGGTCTTAGCTAGTCAATATATATTACATTGATTAGATTATTTGTGAACGAAAGTTAAAATCTTGATGGTCTTCAAGTCTAACAGTGAGGGGGTTACATATTACCATTTAATTATACTATGGCCTTTGATCGCGGAATTACATGCGGGGGTTTTGATTTATCATAAAATTATAATGAGGACTTGATGAGCAGTGAATTGGTAAAGACGAAAATTGTTATTTGCTGCAGATTCAGTGTGTCAAAATGTAGTTTCATATTGTTGAATTTTGTGACTGTCGTGATGCTCAATTTCCATAGTTGGGATGACAAATATATTTTTACTTATTATAGTTTATTGGGTTATCACCAAATATCATGGGGCGAATTCTAATTTAATTAAAATTATTATTATAAAGCTGTGAAATATTTTTAAGATATTTGAAAGTGTGGGGGTGCCTAATATATGGGTACTTTATAAATTTTTAAAGTTGTAAATTGTTTCTAGCCTCATTTGTTAAAGCCAAGTTGTGGTTTAAAATTAATTATATGGAGGTTTTGTTATTTGCTGCAGAGAGCAAATTTGTGAATTATTTGTGTGACATGAAATTTAATCATTTATCTAGTGTAGAGATAAATGTGTTTAAATTTCATGATTTGCAAGTATATATTTATAGTGGTATAAATATACATGACTACTATATACATGACTACTGTGAATATTGAATTTTTTAATGTAGATGGCATGTGTTATAATATGTCTTACAAAACTATATATTGCTGCCTCATTTTATAAATACAAGATGTATGTTGCAACAATTGATTTAGTGGAGGCTTTGCTATATTTGCTAATGTGAGCAAATTTTGTGGATTATCAAATATTTTGCTTGAAACGAGCATTATGTGGCATGAAAATTTTGATCATTTATCTATGATAGATAAATGAAATTTTCATAATTTGAGGCTATATAATTATCTTGGTATGAGGATATATATGTGAATATTTCTTATGACATTAATATGTTATTTGAAGCAATTTTGCAGCTTATGTGAGGTATGCACAAATTGTTGAGAATTTGTTGCATTAATATCAATATGTGTGATATAGATTATGCTATATGATGATTGAGCATATACATATATATATATATATGTGGAAAGAAAATATTTGAGGGGTACCATATATAATGGTATCAAGTACAGTGGATTCCCGTTGTATGAGATACACGGATGTTAACTGAAGTTCAGTTTTATCTGAGAATATCCACTAGTAGCCAAAATAAATTATTATCTGAGTTAGAGTTTGATACTCTGGAATTGGCTAAATTTAGAGGCTAAATTGTTGAAAAACTCTTGACATATATTTTGGTGGAAAACCGACACTTAATGTCGATGATTTGAGATTGCCAAATGGCAATAGCCATTGTGAAAAACAATGATGTAAGTGAAATTTGTTTGAGATATAATGTGAATAAGCTAGCTTGAAAATTTGTGGAATTATCTCAATCAATTTTGTGAGGTCAAAGAGTTGACCCATGGATTCGTTAACAAACCCCGGGAAGAAACAAATTAGCCGAGGGGAATGGGACTAAAGCCAATACAAAATTAACAGCGATGGCAACCCAACCTCTGTGATTGGTGATCCCATAAGGAGGTTCAATAGGTAAGAACAAGTCGTTTGTTAGTGCTGTTAGCACTAAACTAAATGACCAGTCCCTTCCTATGGCAAGAGAAAGTGCTAGAATGCATTTGGGTGAGGCTGAGCGAAAGCTCTTAATGATTTCATAATCCTACGGGATGATGTGCTCATTGCAGGTACATTTCATGAAATCACCTATATGAATGAGGAGTGGGGCCACTCCTATGAGATTGTGGCGAAATCTCTAGAGCATTCGTTAAATACCAGGACACGCGCATGGCCGTTTTAATGTGCAAAAACGTGCTAACAGCGGAAAATGTGGGGGTATAGTCTGACTCTTAATGCCTCTAGTATACGCCTAAGAGATGAGCGGTTTTAAGTTCATAGGACCATCGACATCTCTGTGTACTAAGTGTTATCAGTCTAGGTCTGGTTTTAAGTTCAAAGGACCACCAGATACAATGGTTATATCCATGTGTGTAACTCAGCTAATGGGACTACGAGCTTCCTTAGACACATGTAGGGGATTGTTGTAAATATTGTATGTGAGTGTGTCAAAGGAAGAAGTCTCATATAACTCAAGATTGGGAACACCCTAGTATACAATTAAATATGAGCTTGAGTTATTAAAAAGACTGATAAGAGGAGTCTTTGAACTGACCATTAGAGATGACCGTTGGAATTTTAATTGACCGGTTTTAATGACATTTAAAAGGTTTTATTACATTAAATTGTCATTAACACCTATTTTATAACTGTCGTTTTAATTGTCATTAAACTGTTGTTAATTGTCATTATAACTCCTTAACGGTCATATGATTTCTGCCTATAAAAGGCAATGTACGGAGTAAGTTCAAGGGACAGAGGTGAGAGCACTGAGGTCTAGTGATATGGAGGTTCCCGAGCTCCTCTCCTCTCTTCTTTCTTTTGAGTTATACTGATATCTTTCTGCAGTTCTGTCACCCTACTTTATGCAGGAAGGGTTCGTTTTATCCTGGGGAGTGCCGCTTCCTGATCTACTAGGGGGTTGCGGAATATCTCCTAAGGACAGCGTCCTTGGACGTGACTCGAACTATTTGTTTATTGTATTTCATCAGGTGCTGTGGCTAACAATCTGTACGGTGTGAGGTGGTGACGCCAACAGAAGTGAGGCTGGAAACTCACATGCAACACAAGATTCTTGCTAAGGTGACTCTAGCAGATGGCTAGTGGAGGCAACATCCCCTTTCTTCCCTTTGCGATTATCATTAACATTCTCAAAAGGCTTATTGTTAAATCCATCCTTCGATTTCAAAGTGTGTGTAGAAATTGGCAAAATCTCTTCAAAACCCCACATTTCATCACTGAACATCTCAACCATTATGCTCATGAAATCCCTATTCTTCTCATCCATTAATATGATTACAAAGGTATCCCTCCGCCCTTACGTTTGCCTAATCAAAAGATTGAAACCGCTGAAGTTCTGATCATACCCTCCATCGATTGCTCGTTCGCCTTTTCTGTGGAACCCAATGATTAGAGAGATCAGAGAAATACCCCTAACAGCAACCAAGGATTATTTATTGTGCAACTTTGGATTAGGGTTCAGTAGCATCATTAATGAATTCAACATAGTGAGATTTTTTAATCTAGAGTTGCGTGAAAATAAGGAAAGGCAAAACTATTACGCCACCCTATTCGGATTATATAGAGCCGAAGTGTATTCATTAAGCACGGGTTCATGGATGGAACTAGAACCCGGAGCTCTGTTAAAGAATACAAGAATTATATCAAAACCTGTTAGTGATGATGGAACTATAGTTTGGTTAGGAGTACGAGATTCTTGTCCCGTGGTCGTTTCTTTTGACGTAGCCAAGGAAGTGTTCACATTAACACCAGTACCAATACCATCGGTGGTGGGTCTTGGTTTTCCAACTACTCTTGTTGTGTACAAGAACAAATTTGCCATATGTCAGAATAGTGGTGAATCTTCTTTTAATTGTGTCGATATATGGGTGATGGAGGAGGTTTCTAGTGAATCTGGCAAGAGTTTTAGTTGTATTGAAGAATATAACATTGGCATATTTTCATCTTGTTTTCATCCCTTGTGTATTTGGAGGACTGAAATAGTTTCGCATGACCAAGAAAGTGAGGCTGAAGTGGAGGATAAGTCAAAGAACCTTCTTAAGCTGTTCAGTGTCACTACAAAGAAGTGGAAGGAGTTCTTCAACTTTCCATCTACCTGTGACTACTGTGCTGGTTTCAGAATATTGGACATTCAGGTTTCATCTTTAATTCTTGAAGCCCCTTTGGTTTGTGATCGGGAATGAAGAAATTCAGAACTGCTTGTTTAAACTTTATTTTAGCCTTCTATATGTCATCATATGTTCAGATTTCATGGATAATATACAGTTTAGTTGCTGCTTTATAAATTTGTTGGGTTTTGTTTTGGACACTTAATATGCTAAGAGGGAAGGAAATGTTACCATGACGGATTAAAGCATCTTGCCTTCTCATTTTTTTAATCTAATGGAGAAATAGAACTAATTAATGCACAGCACAAAAGAGTGAACTATTTGAGTTATTGCATTATAATTAATTATGAGTTTCATGATAACAATCGCAATGGAGTTAATGGGATTAAAATCTGTGTTAAAGGGGTGGAAGTATTTCTTTAAGATGAGGGTCATGGAAGAAACTAGAATGTAATCGTGATAGACATGAATTCGCAGATGCCGTCACCAGTGGAACTTTGTTTTGATACCAATAACTTCTAGTACGTTTAGTACAAATTTATCCCGAACTTTCTGCTTACGAGAATAAACACTGTATATGTTTTATTGAGAAGGGAAAGGAATATAATTCTAAAATATTATTCTACCGAGGCCTTTCAATTAATCATGAATGATATTGCAGGGACATTTGAGGATTGGGAAATGATCTTAGAATATATAGTATATCTTTTATCTTTTTGTTAAAATGGGGAAAACCCCTGTAATGACCCAAGAATTTGAGAATTATAAAAAAGAATCGACACTGTAAAGGCCTAGAAATTTAAATAGGATAATTATGTCAATAATAGGAAAATATGATATAAATGCGAGGCGGTTTGTCCTAAATATAATGAAATATTTAAATATCAATATTTATCTATTTTATGAAAATTACAAACAAAAAACAGTTGGTAGCCTGGTGGATCTAGATGTGGCTAAAAATCTTTGGGGTCTTTGAGTTTGAATCTTTACTCTATTAAAATGTGAATTTTATTATTTGTTTCAGCACCATTATAATGACCAAAATACCCTTCTGAAAGTTAAAAATAAAATAAAAGAAAAAGAAAGAAACCCATCACATATTTTTTGCCATTTTCTTTTCTCCCAAGAGCTCTAGAAATCGAAGAGGAATCCTCTAGAGCTTTTGATGGTTTGAAACATCATCTCCATCACCTTTTCTATTATTCTCTTCGGTGGTCCTTTTTTCGTCCATTGCTGGTGTGCTGGTGCTCATCCATCGTTGTAAACCTCTCATTCTCTGTTCTTCCTACAACTGTCCTTCTTCCTCAGTTTCGCTCCTGCAGGATCTGTGTCGCTGAGTTTAGGGTATGTTCGAAAATACGATCACTCATTTTATTCTCCTTGTCTTTTGCTGCTGTGTAGGGTGTGTGATAGATAAAAATTTCTGCCCTTTCTCGGTGCTTGTGCGTCACAAACAGGGGGTGTTTAATGGGGCCAATTGCAAAAAAAATGAAAGAAAGGGAGTTGATATAGATGGGTGCTTTATGTCTTGTGTCTTGATATATAATTTTGAGCTATAATATAATTTCTTTTCCTTTTCCTTCTATGTTAATTCATATATGTAAATTGTGGATTTCTAGTTAGCTCGTTTGTGGGAAGGAGTTGCTTGAGATACTTGAAGTATATTTTGTTAATGCTATAGAAGAAATAATTTGAATTTGTATGGCTAATAATTGATATATTATGGTTATGCTTTATGACTTATTTGAATGCCCACAAGGTGTTTGAGAAAGTGTTTGATAGGAAAGAGGTTTTATTTATATGTGTTTTAATGGTATTTTTTATGATGAAGAAGGATTTAGAATCTATTTTGAGTTAATTGTGTGACAATATTTGGAAAAAGTATCTGCTTTTTCTCATTGATGTAAGTCGTCCTCATATATACAAGTAAGAATAAACAAAAATGACACCTGTTTTATGCTAAGTATGTGCATGACAGCTAGCTAACTAAGTTAAGTTACAATAACTAATTGGTTATAATGCTAACTAATTGTAGTTACAATGCTTGACACCCCCGCAAGCTGGAGCTTGGAAGTTCTTCATGCAAAGCTTGGAAATGAACCCATGAAACTTGGTTGGGTGGAGTGGTTTTGTAAAGACGTATGCGAGCTGATCAGGAGATCTAACTGGCTAATAACTCTCTGTATTTTGTACATTTAAATAATATTTTGAAGATAATTGAAGAGTTATCTATACAATTTTGGAGTATTTAATGAGATTTCGTTATGAAAAGATCAAATCAAAGTGGTGAATTATTTGTGGGATTTATATTGTAAATATTTAGGATAAAAATAATTAATTTTAATAAGATAGATTTTCTAAAAAAAAGAATCACTACAAAAAAAAAGTGATTTCATAGCGGTTAAACATGGGTATTAGTAGTGGTTTTAACCGCTACAAACAGTATTAGTAGCGGTTCATGAAACCGCTACTAAATCCTATGTTGCAAGCGTCTTTGTAGTGGTTACTAAAAACCGCTACTCAAGTAAAATAACCACTACTTTATTTGTAGCGGTTGAATCCCACCGCTACAACATCGCCAAGAGCAATCGTCTTTTTCTGGGAACTTTGTAGCCGTTACACAACCGCTACAAATATCAAAATCTGAAATTTTCAAGACGGGAAATCAAAATTTTGCCCCATTTTGTAGCGGTTCCTAAACCGCTACTAATATGAATTTGAAAAATGGCGCCCTTAATTAGTAGCGGTTATATAACTGCTAAAAATTTCATCGAAATTCAAATTTGGTGCAAAAAAATTTATTTGCGTTTGAAAAAGTCGCTCTAGTTAGTAGCGGTTCAATAACCGCTACAAAAATCAAGTAAATTTTTTTAAAAAAATAAAATCATTTTTTCAGTTTTTTTAATATTAAATTAAATAATTATTTTTTTAGTAGTTTAGCTAATTTAATTACCTTATTATTCAATAGTTTAGCTCATTTATAAAGTAAAAGGAATAATTTTAATTAGTGAGATAAGTATAAAGATTGTATTGATAATATTATTGAGGATATGTAGGTAAAAAGGAACTATTATGTTGTCTACTACAATTTGATTATGTAAGAAAAATAGGTGAAAATGAGAAAAAGCTCTTAAATATCTGTAAAAGAAAATAGTGAGAATATACTTTATGCGAAGGAAAGAAGTATTGAAATAAACAATTTAAAAACTTGTTACCATATTTGATCACCTTGTTCAGCTCCTCAACTCATACAAAAACATTTGTAAATGAGAGAAAATGAAAGAGGGGTAAGGTGGAAAGAAGTGGGGGAGTGCTTGAAATGAGATGTGGTGGGGACATTTATAGGGATCTGCGTAGCATTTGTAGCAGTCAGTGTAGCCGTTTTGTAGCGGTTTTTAATTAGTAGAGGTTATTTTTATTTTTCTAGCAGTTGTTAAACCGCTACAAATATTATTTTATTTTTTTTAAGACAAAAACATAATTTGAATTTGATCACGCATCCTCGCTATCCCTACAGAAATTGTGTAGAAAAATTGTTGTCAGTGATGTATTATTTTGTTTAAAAAATTTAATTTAAATGATGTGAACTTAAAAAAACCTACCGTAGTGGAGGTAAATTGTCATCACCTTCAGGGAAGAAGTTTTCAAAATTGGCGGGCTGAAATGGCTCACCCTCGTACCCCTCCTTTGGCGTTTTTCCTTCAAATGCCAAAATAGGATATTTAATTTTTTTAATCATTTTTTAAAATATTTTTTTTCCTGTGCAGTATACCTGATGACCATATATAGTAGTAGACAAATGACCATATATTTCGTCTAATAGGCAAATATTACAATACAAAACGATGATGGTCATTTGTTCAAATAACTACAATGAATAATTATAATGTTTAACAACTACAAAATATATTGTATTAACAATGATTATATAGTGTACAACTAATTTTATAAATGATTAAACAAAATAAGAATAGGCAAGAAAGAAGCTACATGCCTAAATTAACTAATTGCTTGACCATATATTCACACCATTCTTCAATGATTTCATCCATTTGATGGTCAAACAGCTCAGCACAACGTGCATCTTCATAATACTACATAAACAATCATGTATACAAAGAATGAAAATCACTAAATTTAGACACTTTGTCAATTAAAATTAAAACACAATATCAATTGCAACTAAAGGGAACTAACTTTCACAGGAATTACAAGGTGGCGATGAGTAACTATATCTTTCATAAATTTCATAACATAATAACCACAATCATTATCATTCGGCTGGAATGGACACTACAACAATACAATGAAATAGTTATGTCAATTTTTGAATAAATATTTTTTACTAACAAGAATGGAGTAAATTCATATATAAGTACCATAATCTTCCTCCACGCATAGCTATTGGCCGGGTCATTGCGTCTAGAGTAGGTCAATCCAGCTTTTCCTCTATATGTGGTTAATGTACTAATAAAACAAAGAAGTTCCTGATTAATTTTGGTTATTCAATAATCACACACGAAAAGATTTACACATACACCCATACACTTACTTATTGAAGATAATCAGCATATCAAGGTGATTCTCTGGATAAGCAGTTTCTATAGGATCTAGATAGTAAATACGAGGGCTTTCTGTTGCTGCTGGATGGACAACAATTAATATCCAATGTTCCCTAAAAACACATTTTGAAAATTTTATTTGGACAATCATTTCATGGTAAAAGTGAAAAAATAGAAAACATACATACAAATATTGTCACAAATCACTTACCCTACATTGTATGGCATAAGAAAGAGCTTGTTAGGGGTTGCTCTAAGCATAAAGCAGTCTCTAAGTTCATTAGACTGTGCTTCCAAATCTCTCCCCCTATGTTGGCCAAAGAGGTGTGGGCTAACAAAGACGAATCTCTGCATCCTATCCGTCCCTACTATCTCATCGTGGTACAAATGCCTTTATATCAAACAAACAATGTCATTTCCACCAAAAAAAATTGAATGATGAATAATAATAACAATGATAGACGAATACCTGATCCATAAGTTGATAGTTGTTCCACCTATCCTTCCACGAGTAAGCACATCATTTAGCACAGCACCATCGACATGATCAATTACACCTTCTGCATTATAGATGTCGATATGAAAACGTATTTCCTGACCTCCTTGGAGGATCAATTGTTGTACCATTGATGCCAACTGTTGGCGATACAAGACCATTGGTTTGTTGTTTCGTTTGCTAGTAGAAGGTTGGGACTTCTGTTGGGTTGCTGAACAATGTGAGTTCTTCCTATGGCCTTCAAATCTTTTTCCTTTATGACTAGTAGCAACCTACAAAAATCATTAAAATTTAATCATGTAGTTTTTTAGATAGAAGTGCATATAGAATAAGTAAAAGGAATTGTAAATTAAACCACCTTTTGATATGGCTCAATCAGACCTATTGGCCATGCAACATAACTACCAACAACATCTTTTACCATTGTCTGTTCATCTAGAGAAGGGATTGGTAGGAGGGCATCTGCATCTGTGCATACGTCAACCTTGACTCTAAGTGTGTTCTCAGGCAATGGTGAACCATGAAGGATATCAGTGTCGGTGTTGTAGACAACTCCTACAGCAACTGCATGCTTGAATGATTCATCGATGTGCAGCTTGCACGCCGATTCGCCCTATGAAAGATGGAGTCAAGATTAAGGTACACTAATTTAAAACATAACAAAAAGTTAACTAGAGAAGAAATTAATTATGAAAGGAATTGGGACTTTAGGTGTGGAGGGGCAACTATCATTCTTCACACTTGTGCTGTCACACATTGGGCTTGGTGCTGGCTGAGAAAGCAGTAAAGTGTCAATTTGAGCCTTCAATAATGTATTTTGCTCTTGCATCAATCGCATATGATCGTTAAATTGTTCTATTTGGTGTTGGTAGACACTCATATGCTCATCTACTTGATGCTTGTAGCCACTCATCTGCTGTTCCAGTTGCTGCTTGTAGTCACACATCTCCTCCTTTAGTTGCATAAAGTCATTTTTGTTGGGTCACTTTTGGCGTTCGAAGTATGATGTTTGGGTGACTGCAAAACCAGTACCACGAAGACAACCATCATACTCAGGAGCTCCAAGAGCTCTGCTGAGTAAATCGTCACGACCAACATAATTCATCAACTCTGGTTGGTCCTGCGTCATTTTTTGCTATCACCAAAACAATTGCAATAATATTAGTTATTATAAAATAGAATCATTTAATCAAAGCAAAATATTTATGAATAATCCACCACTTACACAATATTCTGCAACTTCTCTGGCTTGTTCGCTGGGAATTTCTCCTTTTTTATTAGTGACGCCGGCCAGCCACAAATTATGCCGTGGCATGTGTGTGACATCAGAATGTGATTGTTTGATCATTATAACAAAGTTAGTTGTAGTTAAAAATTAGTCATCTAAATTATATTCATATGAAATGATTATAAGTTCTTACCAATTGTTGCTCCAACTTTGCATATGATAGTGGTCCTTTTAAGTACCGGTATGCCATGTTGCTTGCGCTTTCATGATTTCTATCACTTCGTTCCTTTTTAAATGCAAATAATTTCAATAAATATTAATTTCAATTACATTGCAAGTAGTCTGTAAGGGCTAATATTGTATTACCAGAAACTCCACGGTAGTATGTGTGCTCAAAAACTCATCCCACTGCTCTTGTGTTATTATTCCATTGTACAACTGTGGTGGTGTATGAATGATATTGCCATCTGTGTCCCGCGAGTAGATTTTGATAAGATTGGAACGAAAACATCTCAAAAGTTTGCCACATTTTGTGAGCACGAATTTGTCTTTGTCGTCATCGATAATGAAGATAGACTGTAACAAAAAAACCACACATGCTTTGTTAGATTGTAATTCATGCAACAAAACAACCAGAATAATAAAGTAAATAATGTTTACCTTAACTGAACTCAGAAGCATATCAGAATAGTCCTTCTTTGCCCCTCTCCAATCTAAAATTGTAATGGGGACTCTTTCTTTGACAATAGTCCCAATATAATTAATAAAGTTGCTAGCATTTTCACCAATTGGGTTTCCCTTGTCATTCAACTCAAGCTCTAACATAATGCCCTTGCTCCTTAGGTTGATCAGTTTATGCATCTTAGTCCTACCTCGGACTACAGCGGCTTCAAAGGCTGCTTGCTCAATGTGAGGATCAACTGCATCTTCATTGTGGGCTTCAAAGGCTGCTTGATCATTGTGGGTATCCATTTTCCTACAAGTTAAATAAACAAGACAAAAATATTAGTGCATATTGACAATCATAGTAATAAAAGTAAATTAAGTTCGAATATATGAATACATGTAATAAAACATACATACTAAAAAATCAAGACACTCATTATCATCTTTTTCTCTTTCTTGTTTGATTTAAAAACCATGTCCCCTCTTTATGATCATGTCTCATATATAAATGTTCGTCTTCATCTTATTCTTCATTTATATCAATATATCTTGACCACAACATCTCAAAGGAAAGAGTATCCTCAGGAATATTCAAATATTCATTACTTTTAGTACCAACTTGTTCTTGATGATTCTTGTTTGATGGAACTACAATGGACCAATTCTTCTTAGCAGGATCAAGAACGAAAAACACTTGTTCTGCTTGTGATGCTAAAATGAAAGGATAATCTTTATACCAAACCTTAGAAAGGTCTACTTGAACAAACCCTGACTCATCTGTCCGCAATCTACTGTTGTTGTTAACCCACTTACACCTGAAGACAGGGACCCTCAACACAGTATAATCTAACTTCCATATTTGTTCAATTACACCAAAGTATGACATTGGTGCGTAGATAGGGTGCATGTCTTTGACACTGGATCTATGCCAAGAATCAGCAACAAGTGTTACCCCACTATTTTGCATCGTGCTCCTTGTATCATGTTCTTGTGTGTAGAAGGTATAACCGTTGATTGCATAACCATTATAAGATAACACACTTAAGCTCAGTCCATTCGATAGCCATCTCAAGTTTTCAGAAATTAGATCAGGATTCCTCTCCACCTCATCTTTAATGCGCCTTTTTAACCAACTTGGAAAATGTTTGTTGTGTTCCTTTGTTATAAAATTTTCATTCCTGTCACCATGTGCCAATCGAAGTGCGGCCTTGTGTTCGTGAACAAATAGTTCAACCTCATCAGTGTTATGAAGCACATACAAGTGAGCTTGTTCCCATTTAGTCACCGATATCCTTATTACATCCTTCCCACTTGTTCCTTTCCCTGATCTTCGCCCATCATGACGAGACTTGGGGATACCTACGGGGTCAACATTTGATAGAATTCGGCACAGAAGTCACTTGCTTCTTCAACCATATATCGCTCAGCTATACAACCCTTTGGTCGATATCTATTTTTCACATACCCCTTTAAAATTTTCATAAATCGCTCATTCGGGTACATCCATCTCAAGTACACTGGACCGCACAATTGAACCTCTTTCACCAAGTGTACGGTTAGATGGACCATAATGTCAAAAAATGAAGGGGGAAAATACATTTCAAGTTCACACAAAGTACAAACAATCAGCCTTTGCAAATCTTGTAACTTCGTTGAATCAACCACTTTACTGCAAATCAACTTGAAGAACATGCAAAGTTTAGTAATGGTGTTCCTTACTTTTTTGGGTAAGATTGACCGTATACCAATCGGTATGAAATTTTGCATGAGCACATGCAATCATGAGATTTAAGGTTCTTTAGCTTCAACTCTTTCACTGATACAAGGTTCTTTATATTTGAAGAATACCCCTCTGGAACTTTAGTTCCTTCCAGAAATTCACAAAATAATTTTTTCTCTTTCCTCGATAGAGTGTAAGCCGCTGGAGATAGATAAGTACGGTGCCCTTGCTCAACTGGTGCCAACTCTTCTCTTATTCCCAAATTAACCAAATCTAACCTCGCATTTACACTGTCCTTGCTTTTTCCTCGTATACTGAGCAATGTGCCAATGAGACTATCACATATATTTTTTTCTATGTGCATCACATCAAGAGAATGTCTCACATACAAGGACTTCCAATATGGAAGTTCAAAGAAAATAGAATTCTTTTTCCAACCGGTTGTCCCAAATTGTTTTGCAAAAGGCTTGCCAAAATCGTTATCCATGTGCTTAACCTTCTCAAAAACCTGAGCACCGGTCAACATCTTCGGTGGGCTACCTTCTTCTGACTCACCATTGAAAGCCTTTTTCCACTTCCTCCAATGATGTGTTGATGGTAAGAATCTTCGATGTCCCATGTATATATTTTTCTTACAATGATCTAGTCGCATTGAATGAGTGTCATCTTCACATATAGGGCACGCACAATATCCTTTGACGCTATATCCGGACAAATTACCATAAGTAGGGAAATCATTAATTGTGCCAAACAAAATGGCTTTCAAATTGAAACTTTCTTCCCTGTACCCATCATACACATTGACGCCTTCTTCCCAAAGTAGCTTCAAGTCATCAATTAAAGGAGCCAAGTATACATCTATATCATTTCCAGGTTGCCTTGGCCCAGAAATTAACATAGACAACATCATATACTTGCGTTTCATGATCAAGTGTGGAGGAAGGTTATAAATCATCAATACCACTGGCCATGTACTGTGTGTACTACTCTGAACCCCGTGGGGATTGATTCCATCAGTTGAAAGTGCAAGGCGTAGGTTCCTTTCTTCATTTGTGAAGTCAGGATGGTCATGATCAACTTTTTTTCATTGAGGGGCATCCGCAGGGTGCCTAAGGTTCGTGTCTTCAATCCTTTCATCTGCATGCCACGTCAACAACTTAGCAGTCTCCTCATTACTGTATAATCGCTTGAATCTTGGAATAATTAGAAAATACCATACGACCTTCGAGGGACTCTTTCCTTTCTTTTTACCATATCGAGATGCATTACATTTAGGGCACTTCTCTAACGTTGCATATTGATTTGGAAATAATATGCAATCATTAGGGCATGCATGAATCTTCTCATAACCCATGCCAGTTGTAGAGCAAAGTATTCGCTTTGCCTCATATGTCTTGGTAGGAAGTACATTTTCTTCTGGGAGCATATCTTGCACAAGTTCAAGTAGTGCGGTGAAACCAGAATCACTCAATCCATACCGTGCTTTAAAGTTGTACAATTTCAACACTGCTAGCAATCTTGTGTATTTAGTACTACCACCATATAATGGCTTCTCTGCATCACCTTTCAACTTCTCATATTCTTGAGGACGGTCATGAAGCACCGCTTCAACTGCATTTAACATTTCTTGAAGACCACCATCTTCATCACACATGCTTGAGTCAAACTCATTTGAAGCACCGATCATGGTATGTATTTGACCACGATCTGCATCATCCGTCTCACCGTGCCTTGTCCATCGTGTATATGATTGATCAATTCCATGACACACTAAATGATCTAGCAAATCAAGTGGACTAATCCGCTTTCCATAACAACAAGATAAGCAAGGACATAGGATTTTGTTAGGATCATTTGCATGCTCGCTTGCAAATCTAATAAACTCTTTCACCCCATCAATATATTCTCTTGAGCACCGATTAGATGACATCCATTTTCGATCCATCTATACCTTAAACATATATATTTTTATAAGTGGTCAGTTGCTTGCCTCTTAAAGTTCTCTTTATTTGTTATTTATTTTTTAAAAAAAAGTAAATTCAGCAGCATAACATTCCAAAATTTAAAGTTTTACAAAATATTAAACACTCTTCTTAAATCACAAATAATCAACCAATTAATCCCACAACATCTAAATAATGTTCACAACTCACCACCAAATAAATCATATTGGCCAACACTACTACATGTCGTAATTAAAATAATTGGGTCCATAACAAGCCAACAAAAATACAACCTTGCGTTTATTAAATTAATTGGTTCCAAAATAATCATTGATTAAACTACCAGCGGCATTTATAACACTCCTACCCAATTTGACCATTTCAACAGTGCCATTCCCAACTCTTTCACTATTGACAACATGTACTTCTATAGAAAAGTATAAGCAAATATATAATAGTCATACATATTTTAATTAAAAAATGTGAATAAAATGTTTAAAAACAAACAACACTTACAGGAGCTTCTGTAGGAAGCTTTGTACTGCAACCAGCCAAAAAGAAAAAGAACATGTGTGGGAGGAAGCTTTGTACCGCAACGAAGCTCTATACTGTAATGAAAGTGGCGAACAAATGTTTACAAATATTTGCACGAGGAGGAGACAAAAAAATAGGAAGTGGGGGACCAAAGAAGCTTCTACTTGTCGCCGGTCAAACAGAGGAAAGGGGGTGGGGACAATAGAAAAGAAAAGCAGGAAAGCGATAATGGCGGGACGCAACAATGGCGGGTGTTGAAAATTTTTAATATTTATATTACCTTTTATGGCGCTTATATAAAAAGTGCCAAAAAAGGAGTGAGTATCTATGGCACTTCTTATATAAGCGCCATTAATGTTATAAAATAAAACTGAAACCTTTGGCACTTCCTTAGAAAGCGCCAAAAATTCCTTTAAAAAATATTAAAAAAAACTAAATTAAAGCTGGCTGAATTTTTTTTTCTATTATAATTTTTTTAACAACATGTCCTAGGCATTGTACATGTGCATTTATAAGGAGCCCTGCTGCCGCATATGGCTTCCTGTTGGTCACTTCAATTAATACGAATATAGTTCATATCACTAACATGGATCAAAGTGGGAATCAGAGGGAACTAATTAATGGTGGGGTTGTGTACAGGGAATCAGAGCAAGCAACTTTGAATACTTCAGAAATGCCAATTGCCAACCATCATAATATAGTTGTAATTAAAAAAAAACCATTGCGTGATCTACCAAGTATAAAGGCATATCGTAAAAGAAGTCATGATTCTCATCAAGTAAATGGCCAACCTGTGATTCTTTCCCAACAGCGAGCTCTGACGATGGCTTTCAACGGTCGAGGGAGCTGAGGAAGAGCGTGAGGGCAAGGAAGAGCGTGAGTAACATGTTCAGAGAAAGACAGAACCTCATTTACCAGTCTTGTGGCGTTGGTTTCTTCGTTGCAAAACACCTTCTGGTTTCGTGCCTTCCATAAGCATTGAACTCCAAAGCTTGTACACTAAACAGGATTGCTCCTACAAGTTTGCAGGTTCTTCTTCAATGCGCAGATGCAAATATGCAATGTCACAAAAAGTGATTTATGTCCAAGCTCTTCAAGGACCTGTCGGATGGCTAGCTATAAAGTTTGGAAAGTGATTTATCAATGTATAGATTACTATTCAAGATAGATATGACTTGCCTTGTCAATGAAAAAAACAAATATGCAGGTGGAAGCTTTCAGGTGATTCTTCTCCATTCTTTTTTGACTTGACTTTTCTGTGAATGCCAAAGCTTTCACGTGATTCTTCTCCCTTCGGTAAAGATGATCCCTTCATTTTTTTAATATATGTGGAAGCTTTGGCGTTTTATTATAAAATGCCAAAGCTTGCCATCTTGATCCAAAAAAAATCTGCAATGATCATATGATTCATATCCTTCGTTTCTTTTAATATATGTGGAAGCTTTGGCGTTTTAATATAAAATGCCAAAGCTTCCCATCTTTTTTTTTTGTTCAAAACAAAGCTTCCCATCTTGATCCAAAAAAAAATCTGCAATGATCATATGATTCATATCCTTCGTTTTTTTAATATATATGTGGAAGCTTTGGCGTTTTATTATAAAACGTGAAAGCTTTCCAGATCTTCGGTTTTTCTAATATATGTGGAAGCTTTTATCTACACCCATCTTTGATCCTTTTTTTTTTTATATATAGGAAGCTTTGGCGTTTTATTATAAAACGCCAAAGCTTCCTATCTTGGAAAAAATCAAATCATATATACATTGCATTATATATATAATATCGGTAAAACACCATGCATGTGGTGACCCTTGGCTCTCTCTGTTCTTTACTTTATAGACATACACACACCAAAAATGTAATTATTATATATTACTATATGTATGCTATTTTTTTTCTCAACACTATATGTATACTTTTAATATATAAGTTAGACTCTGCTTGTACTGACTCAGTGAACGCATGTGACCCTGTTTACACCCTTAAGATGTGCATGATTGGTTTGGACAGAGACAAAGCTTGGGTTTTCTATAAAGATCAATCTACCTCTACAGCCTATATGACCGTGAAATCTGGAATCATAAACTTCCTGTTATATATATATTTTTAAAAAAATATAAGATGATTTGGCGCTTCATAAGGAAGCGCCAAAGCTTCTTATTATATTTTATTTTTCTTAAAAAACAAAATATAGGAAGCTTTGGCGCTTCCACATAAAACGCCAAAGCTTCCTATTGTTTTTTTAAAAAAAAACTGAAGGCCTTGTTTGGCGCTTATTCAGAGAAACGTCATGCAAGGTTAACGTCAATTATGACATTTATAATTGTAAGCGCCAAAGCTTTCAAATAATTTTGATTTTAAATAAATAAATAACTATTTTTGGCGCTTCTTTAAAAAAATGCCACAGGAGCTACGCCACTAAAGCCCCTTTTTGTAGTAGTGACATGAGGTGGGCGGTTGAAAGCCATCTCAAGGTCATCAAAGTACCTTGAATAAAAATACAGCACCTCATCCCCTATATAGCCTTTAGCTATAGAACCTTCTGGCCACGCTTTATTATGAACGTAAGATTTTAATTTCCCAAGAAACCTACGAAGTAAAGAAGAGAAAAATGATACTAAATGCTGAAAAGGATGACTAGCAAACATAGGAATTAACAATGAAGCACATATTTAAAATGAGTACCTCTCAATCGGATACATCCATCGATATTGTACTAGGCCAGTGAGCTTTGTTTCATGAACGAGGTAGACTATAAGGTGAACCATCACAGTGAAAAAGGATGGAGGAAAGATCATCTCTAAATGACAAAGCGTAAGAATGATTTTGGACTACAGCTGATCGAGCTCCTCAATGATCAAAACCTTAGAACACAACTTCTGAAAGGAAGAACAAAGTTCCACCAAAACAATAGAAACATAAGGAGGAAGTGCATTCTTTATAGCCAGAGGGAGTAACTGTTGCATAAGAACATGTGAGTCATGACTCTTCAGGACAGCAACCTTTCTAGCCTGCGAGTCAACATATCAAGAAATGTTGCTTGAATAGCCATTAGGAACTTTTAATTTCTTCAACGTCGCGAGGAAGACTTCCTTGTTTGGTTTTGTAAAGGTAAACTTTGCCGGCTGAAATTTTTCATGCTCATCTAGCCAAGCATCTTCACGAACTCCCATAGCGCGTAAATCTTTCCTCGCTTAAAGGTGATCTTTTGTCTTGCCGGGTTTGTTAAGCAGCGTATATAACATATTATCGCAAACATTCTTTTCAATGTTCATGACATCAGGACTGTATCAAAGTAAATTAGATCTCCAATATAGAAGAGTGAATAAAATACTTATCTTCTTCCATTGCTGAGGCGCCAAAGTCCTACGCGTCTTTAGGCGAGTTTGTGTTAAATCGTCGCTTTTTCCAAACTCAAAGTCAACATGCTCAAGCTGCTGTAAGACATCTATACCGGACAAAGTCTGAGGTGGTCCTCTTTTTTCTGGTTTCCCATTAAAGTGATTCTATTGCAATATGAACTTATGCCTTCCATCGAGAAACCTCCGATGCCCCATAAAAGCACCACTTTCAGCTATGGGGAAGGTGCACTGCGTCAGAGTCAAAATTGCAAGCTGGACAAGCTGACCCAGTATGAACATTCCAACTAGATAATGTGCCAAGGCCAAGAAAGTCAGTAATCATCCACATCAAGGCTGCATGCAAGCTTAACAAAGTCTTCCCGTAAGAGTCGTACGTCTTGATACCGACATTCCACAGGTCAAGCAATTCCGCAATAAGCGGTTAGAGATACACATCGATGTCATTTCCTGATGCCTTTTTGCCTGGAATGATCATAGACATAATAAAGGAGCTTTGTTTCACACACATCCAGGGGGCAAGTTATAGGAAACTAAGACTACCGGCCAAATACTATAACTTATGCTAAGATTCCTGAATGGATTGAAACCATCGGTAGCCAAAGCAAGCCGAACATTTCTGGGGTCAGATGCGAAAGATCGAAAGTCATTGTCAAACGTTTTCCAAGCATCTGCATCCGGGGGATGTCTTAATTTACCGTCTTCATTCTTATTAACAGCATGCCACCTCATATGCTCTACAGTTTTGGACGACATAAATAATCTTTGTAGGTGAGGTTTCAAAGGGAAGTATCTGAGAATCTTTACAGGTTTCTTCTTCTGCTTTTTCCCCTTCTGAATAGTCTTGTACCTCGATGTATGGCATCTCTTACAAGTCTCCCTATTAGAATCGACTCCCCAATACATCATATAATCGTTGGGGCATGCATCAATCTTTTGATAGTTCAACCCCAACCTGTTGATAATCTTCTTGGCCTCGTAGAACATTGTGGGAATCTCCGCGTCAGGGAATGCATCTTGTAATAATTCAAACAACATTGACATTCCATTATCTGTGATTCCACACAAGCACTTGATATGATATAACTTGATCAGGAAAGATAATTTAGAGTATTTTTGACAACCATGATATAGAGAACGATCTGCTTCATCCATCAAGATGAAAAAATCCCGAGCTGCTTTATTCCTCATGAACACCAGCTCTGAACCTTGCATTTCTTCGTTGAAGTTGTTGCCTTGAAATCCAAAAGCATATTGCACAACATCATTAACTGGATCATCTTGATCTAGTTGAACTCCTACTTGTGAACTTCGAGGAAAAGCATCATCATATCTCATATCGGCCTTCTCACCATGAATTGCCTAGAATGTATAGTATTCCGGGAAAGGCTTTACAAGAAAATATTCCTTAACAACTTGTCGCGCATGCCACTTCTTAAACTTACAACTCCAACACAGACAAACGATCTTGCCATTACAGTTGGCATGAGTGAATGCGAAATCCAAGAAATTATTTAAGCCGTACAAATATTCTGGAGAATTGCGTGGCAACCTGATCTATGATTTATCCATAGCTAATAGCGAGACAAAAGAAAGTATAGTGAAGAAGATGAATGAATTGAGAATTACGAATGCCTGGTAGCTTATATAAAGGTTGTCCAACGTTTAACATTTTGTAGCGGTTCCCAAAACCACTACCATAACCGATACAAATTTGCAAACTATTTGGCAAAGAGAAATTTATTTCAAACTTGTAGTGGTTTTACGAAGGATAACCGCTACTAAAATATATTTGTAGTGGTTTTGTTTCATTAACTGCTACAAATATCGGCACCATTGGAAATTCAAATTTCAAATAGATTTGCATCTTGTAGCGGTTAAAACAACAAAACCGCTACAATTGTTCAAGACCGTTGGGAGAATTTGAATGCACTCTGTAGTGGTTATTATGAAACTGCTATAGATTGAGAAGAGAGAGGGAGGGAAATTCAAATTGAAAATTTTGAAAAATTTGTAACGGTTTTATTAATAACTGCTACAAAGTAATATGAACATTTGTAGCGGTCTTTTTGTAATAACCGCTACAATGTGAAAAAAAATAAATTTATTTTTTAAATATTTGTAGTAGTTTTTATATTACAACCGCTACAAATATATTTTATTATTATTTTTGTTGTTGTTTTTAGTTTTAGAGATATAAATGTAACGTTAAATAAATGCAATAAGAATTTACCAAGGCTCCGAAAATATTAATATAATTGTTGTATAAAGGAATAAGAATTTAATTTCTGAAAATAAAATATCCAGATTTATTTACAAATGTTTAAAAAAAATACAAATGTCCTAATCTAACTAGCAGGAGGCTACTTATCTGGTCTTCTCTCAGGTGGGCCTCCCTCTGGTGCAACTGTATCGGGGTGCTGGGCAGAGTCAACAACACCATCATTATCAGCAAAAGGAGGAGACTGGACAACGAACCGATGACCTGTGGATATGGCTCATCCGGGAAAAGGCGACTCCACGACAGCTCAAGCATGACATTCGTGATTTCACGCTACTGCATCTGCTAAGCGTAATAAAAGTCGACCTACTGTTGCATCTGCTGATATTGCTGAGCCACTGCAGCCTGGGTCATGGCCAAATACGAGCGCAACTCCTCAACCTGCTCGTCCCTCGTACGTCTGACCACGGACGTCTGTACTCTAGAACTACAAGCCTCAGAGGCAGCGCTCCTGCCGTAGACCATACTAGGTATGCCGCCTATCCCTATCCCCTGTACGCATCCGGGGTGCTCAGCCTGCCCCAGACCCTTCAAAGGCACTGTAGGGTCTACAGACCCTTATGACTCCTGGGTTTGGATTTCTCATAGCTCAGACTGCATGCGCCTGCTGCATCCGCTCCTGCCATTTTATGAAACAATTAATTATAAATTATTTTTCATAATATAATCGGTTTAATTTTATAAGCAATATAAGAATACAATGGCCGCCTTTGCCTGCTGAGAGGTCGTAGTCCCATCACGGTGTCTATGCGTGATAGCATATAATTCCCCCTAGTCCGTTTGACGGTTCTCCTGCTGTGGCTTCCTCTCCTAAAACAATTACAAAATTATAAAATTAAATTAGTATTATAAACAACAATATACTAAATTTATAATATGAAATAAACTGCTAAAGGTAATTGATAACGCGGAAAGTTACCAGCTCGCTGTAAGTAACAGCAAAAGTCTTCGATCCTGTCGTGTGGTGGATCGTCTGCTGCCCTTGGCACCTCGTGTTCCTCTGGGAAAGCGCCTGGACAAAAAAAAATATTAAAAGTATTAATAATTATGATTTAAATTATAAATTTAAAAAGTATATATAATTAATTATATATAATAAACTATTATTAATAAATATTAATATGAATTATAAAATATTAATTAATTATATAATTAATTAATATATTATAATGCATATTAATATTTATTAAAAATAGTTTATTATATTAAATTTTTATATAATCTAATCTAAATCTAATAATCGAAATTATCAAATAAATATATTACCTGCCACTCTGCGCTCCTCCTGAACTGGGCAAAACTTGCCCAGTCGTTCGGCGGCACGCCGTCCGGGATGTTCTCAATCACTGCTGCAGAGGAATTGTCCCATCCTTATCCATACTATAGAAGAGATGGTTCCTCTTGTTCCTCCAGCTGTCTCCTATCTTCATCAGCGTGTACCTCTTCTGGTTGTCCCGGACGGCAAACCTAAGCTGTAACACAATTCAATAAAAAATAATTAAATATAACTAATTACAATTAAGATAATTAATAAATATTAATTAAATAAAATTAATTACTGAAAATATAATATAATCTAATATTATTACTTACTCGCACCACCTCATCCCATTGCAGGTCCTTCAGCCCTTCAGAATGTGCCTCCACGTCCCAAAATGAATTGGGAACCGCATCCAATTCGAGCCCAGCTCGTTCAGAAAACGGTTGAACAGGTGACCCCCATTGTCGATAGACTGGTCCGTGGCCTCATTCCACGGAACTACAACTCGTAGTGTCCGGTCCAAACTGTTCAAACCGGCCACATCTAGCCTCCTCGCAGACACATTCCCCTACTCATCTGCATAATTTTCCGAACGTTAGATAAATTACAATTCAAATTTATCATTTCGAATTTAAAGTTGTTTCCTCTTCTATAAATTTATAAAATTATATAAATAAACAAAATATTTATAATTAATATTAATAATAAATAAAATATATATATATAATATAAAAAAATTAATATTAATAATAAATTTAAATATTTAATTTATTAAATAAAAAAATATCTTTACCCTGGACCTGCACCTCAAACCTATCGACCGAGAAGAGGACCGTTGAGGGTTGTTCTACTCCCACGCCTCCTCCTCATCCAGGAACTGCTCTATCTCTCGGATGGGGATCAGGATCTCGAAGTCCTCGTTTGCATCATAGTCACTGATGCTAATGTCTCCCTCCCCCAGATCAGGCACCTCTGGTGTGGTCGTCTCCTATACGATTGTCTACGGCGGCTGTGGTAGGGCCGACTGCTGCGGCTGTTATGGGGAGATGGGTTGAAATGCCATGGTTGCCCTCCCACCGCACTGCCCCCTCCTACTGCCCCTCCTCTGCTACTGCAATCCTGCAGAATCAGTCTGGGGACCTCGGGCTTCTTCCCCCTGTCCTGCCTCGAATCCATATCAAGTACAAAAATTCACAAAAAAAAACAATTTAGTCACATAAATTAGTAAAATTATAATAAAATAAATATTATCCGTACCTCGAATAAGAATGAAAAATGCTCCAGAATAACTTCTCGATAGACGTCTAAACGCTCAAATCTCAAAGAAAACTCTCAAAGAAACAAAATGGCCAAACAGGAAAATAGAGGGGAGTGGCACCTTTTATAATGGAGGATTAGTAGCAGTTATAAAAATAACCGCTACATAAACCGCTACAAAAAACTAGGGTGGCCAAAATTTGTAGGGGTTATTTTATAACCGCTACAAATGTCACGACCCTTCAAGTTTTGTAGCGGTTATTTTTCCATAACCACTACAAATGTCAAGATCCTTTGAGTTCTGTAGCGGTTATGAAAACTTAACCGCTAAAATATGAAGACCTTATGGGTTTTTTAGTGGTTATGCCATCGTAACCGCTACATAAAACATATTCGCTATCGGCGCGGCTTGATGCCGCCAAGTGGCGCGAACTTTGTAGCAGTTTATATAATCTAACTGATACAGAATAACCGTGCCCAATTTTGTTGGGAATTTTGCTCCATATTAGTAGCGGTTTTTCCTTTTAACCACTACAAAAAACGTTGCAAAGCACTCGCGCCACTTGGCGCGTAGCTTGCTGCTACGATTTTGTAGCAGTTTGTGTTATAACCGCTACACATGTCAATATCTGTAGCAGTTAAATGTAACCGCTACAAATACACCTCTACGAAATACCTTTTTTTTGTAGTGAATTTAGTTGTTTTTATTTTATCTAATTTTATTTTATGTGTTCTCATTTTCGCTCCATTTAATAAGACCATCAGGAGCATGTACATTGGGGCTTGGGCTTCTAATTCTAACTTCAGATATGAAAAGGAGGACTAATTCTGAACGTGGGCCGAGGAGCTATGGGATAGAGAGCTGGAGATTGGAAGAGCAAGGAGGACACGACAGCGTTTTGGTGAAAGGGAAGAAAAATGAAGACCTAGAAGAATACAAAAGGCAAGCCATAGAGAAGGAAAAAAAGGGGAGCAGCCGACATTTTCACAGTGAGAACAAAAGAGAAGAAGAGGGAACCAGAGGGAGCAAAGCAGGCGTGAGAAAGAGATAATCTTCGTTCATCTTCTTCTCCATCATCGGCCTCCGGAGTGAGGACGGAAGGAACTCTGGTGTGCCGTTGATATCCTCTGTTCTTCATCTTCTTGACTGGAACAAAAGACACGTGTTGGATAGATAAGGAGGAAGAGTACAGTATAGCGGAATACTGTTCATTGCCCACTGTTCATCACACTGTAGCCATGCCTGTTCATCGGTTCAAGGCAGCTGCATTTTGTTTGGTGTTCTTCATTTCCTTGTTTCAATTTAATTCCCAGTATGATTGTGGATGCTAATCTGACTGTAGTTGTAATGGGATTTATTTTGAGCATGTGTAGCTAATTGTATTTGAATCTAGAGTAGCTATGAACTGATTTAAGGATTTGAGCATGTATAAACTCATTAATTTGTACTTAGTGTTATTTTATTTTCGTTTACTTAATCTCGAATTATTTTGTCTACTTAGTGCTTGATCACCATTAAGTATGAAATTGGGAAATTTAGATTAGCTAGCCTTGGAAGAGGGATCTTAATTAGACCATAGGATTAAGTAATGTGGGATTAGAATTTATTCTAATTTGTCAATAGGATAGGAATATACCTATTGGACCCATATAATCATATTAGAGTGAAATTGGACATTTATTGCCTCTTGAATAAATTAGTTAGGAATAACAATTTTAACTTGAGAGAGGGGTATAAGTGATTGGAAAATACTTATATCCATTTAAACTCTCGATTAACAATTTAACATTAACTGCTTTTAATTGGGTAAATGCATGTTCTAAAACTTAAAGAAGGGGTTAGCCACTCTAGGTTGTTTTTATCAATTGAAGTGTTTAAATCATTAGATTTGTTTCTTTTACATTTGTTTAAATTGTCTTTCAATCTCTTTCTTTTATTTGCTTAACTTAAATAAAAATAGGAGTTTTAATGCATAATTATCTATTATCTTGGATCTATGTGGGACGACCTTGATTTGCTATTATACTATTCCAATGGCTCATACACTTGTGGTGCTTATTTAAAATTTAGTAGCATCACTGGCATAAGATGGATGAGTTTGGCCTGAACCTTCTCGAGAACTATGTGAAAATCCAATTCTATATGTTTTGTCCTTTCATGATGTATACGATTGGCAGCTATCTGTATAGTAGATTGATTGTCACAATAAAGGAAAGCTAGATCTATATGACTAACATCAAAATCATGAAGCAAGTAAACCAGCCACTATAATTCACAAGTGGTAGAAGCAAGAGCACGATATTCAGCTTCTAATGAAGACTTGGAGACTGTGGCTTGCTTCTTGGCTTTCCAGGAAGAGCCCAATAAAACAACAAAACCAATTACAGGCTAACGAGTATCTGTGCAACTAGCCCAACCTGAGTCACTAAATGCACGAAGTCTGAGATTTGAAAAAATGCTAGCACTTGGAGCTTATTTGATGTAGCGTAGGACTTGGTGTGCTGCCTAAAGATGAATATCTGATGGCTGTGACATATACTGGCTGAGTTGTTAGGTGACAAAACTGAGATCCAATCTTGTAGTAGTGAGGTATTAGAGGCGACCAATAAGCTGTCTATAAGGCTTTGCATCAGCCAAGGGAGTTCCTTTGACCTTTAAGAGTTTTAAATGAGGATCCATAGGTATAGTGGTAGGTTTACAAGCAAGATAACTGTTTTTGCAAGTAATTCTAGGGTGAATTTACACTGGGATAGAAATATACCGTCTTTAAAGTAAGCCAACTCTAAACCCAGAAAATAATGAAGCTCCCCAAGGTCCTTAATGGTGAAAGCTTCATGTAACTGTTGCTTTAAAAGAGTGATTTTAGAAATATCATTGCCAGCCAAAACAAGGTCGTCAACATATACCAAGACAGCAGTAAATGATGTAGAAGAAGCTTTGTAAAAGAAGGAGTGATTCAAGGCAGATTACTTGTAGCCAAAAGAGAGTAAAGCACTGGACAGTTTAGAATACCATTGTCTATTAGCTTGCTTAAGTCCATAGAGAGATTTTTCTAAGTTACATACAAGATGAGGACTTGGTGCAACAAAACCTTTAGGCAACTCCATGTAAACTTCCTTATTAAGGTCACCATATAAAAAAGCATTGTTGACACCCAATTGGTGTAGATGACAATGCTTAGTAGTTGTACTGGATAATAAAAGACACAAAGTTGTCATCTTTACAACTGGGGAGAATGTATCAAAGTAATATGCCCTTCAGTTTGTGTGTAGGCCTTGGCCACAATTCTAGCCTTGTGACGTTCAATATCACTATTTGCTTTGAACTTGGTTCTACAAACTCGTTTGCAGCCGATAGTGGACTTCCCTGGAGGTAAAGAAGTGAGTTCCCACGTTTGATTCTATTCTAATGCCTTAATTTATGTAGTCATTGCATCTTGCCAAACCAAATGCTTGGCAGCTTGAGCATATGTTTTTGGAT
This sequence comes from Inga laurina, assembly GCA_963855925.1. NCBI lineage: Eukaryota > Viridiplantae > Streptophyta > Magnoliopsida > Fabales > Fabaceae > Inga > Inga laurina. Next base: position 69,922,139 of record OY979701.1, on the reverse strand, counting down.
CTGAAACTTGAGAAACAGCTAGTGCAAACTTTTTATAAGAATTGTTTATAATGGAATAAGATAAAGTAGAAGAAAGAGGATAACGAGAAGTACCTTTGCATGACGATTGAGGAGTAGAAGAAACTAGGGCACAGTGATAATCACGTAGATAAGATGGGGGGGTTATGTGGTCTATTGGAGCGGTGAGGAGGGGAGTGAATGGAAGAATTATAATTAGATAGTTGAGAAGGGGTAGGTGTAACGGAGGGAGGTGGAGAAGGAATAGGGTCATCAAGAAAATTAGGATAGTATTGATTGGTAGGTTCTGCGGGTACTAATGGGGATATAATAAAGGCTAAATCAGAAACATAGGGGAACACAAGCTCATGAAAATAAACATGTTGAGATTGAAAATTATTGTTTGTAGAAAGATCTAGCAAAATATATGCTTTTGAACAAGTGGGGTACCCTAGAAAAACACATTTCTTAACACGTGAGTCAAATTTTTGTGTGATTATGTGTGAGTATGGAAGCATAACATAGTGAGCTAAAGACTTTAAAATCATGGTAAATAGAGTCAGTATTATACAACCGATTATATGGGGTGGTATTTTGAATAATGGGAGAATGTAACTTGTTTATAATGAACACAGCATATGTAATCGCATAAGGCTAGTAAACAATAGGGAGTTTGGAATGAAATAAGAGTGCTCTTGCCACATTAAGAATGTGTTGGTTCTTACGCTCTACCAAGCCATTTTGTTGGGGTGTAGCAACACAAATGTTTGATGTAAGATGCCTTTAGAGGCATAAAATTGTGGCATGAGGAACTCAGGATCATTATCTGATCTGATAACCTTTATAGTTATATGAAATTGATTTTCAATGAAGGAAATGAAATTCAAAAGTTGAGATCAGGCCTTAGATTTTTTAGTTAAGAAAAACACCCAAGTGTAGCGAGAATAGTCATAAATGAAAGTAAGAAAATAACGAAAACCATGAGTGAAGGGAATAGAATAAGGTCCCCAAATGTCAATGTGTATTAATTCAAAAATACTATTACATGAACTTATGCTTACAAGAAAACTCAAACGTTTTTGTTTAGCATAATGACAAGTATCACAAGGTATTGAAAGTGTAGGACAAGCTATATCAGCATGTTTATTCAAAATACCAAGAGCAGAATTTGATAAATGGCCTAAACAAAGATGCCATAAAATGAAAGTTGAATCTGATTTGGTGATGGTTGAATGAACCTGTGAAGAACAAGGAGGAGCCATCTTATCCACAGTCAAGAGATATAGTCCTTCGAGTATTCTAGCTATACCAATCATCATGGAAGGCTAGATTAAGTGGATCTGGCATACAGTGGAGGAAAAGATTAGTGTACAATTGAGAGAAGCTGTTAACCAAGAAATAGATATGATATTAAAAGAAAAACAAGAAAGAAACAAGACATTCAACAAAATTAAAGAGGATGATGAAACTATAGTGCTAGAGATAGTGGCTGTGGCTTTGGCCCCTGTTGAAAGAGAAACAACAATTGGAGAAATGGAATGATAGGATTTAAAAAGAGTTAAGGAAGTACAAATGTGATCGGTAGCACTTGAATCTAAGATTCAAGTACCAATAATAGAATTAAAGGAATTGCACATACCTGTAGCAGTGATATTAGATGAAGTAGAGAGATGAGTTACTGAAGAATTTGGAGTGGTAGGCGTATTCAAAAAAGTAAGCAATCATTGATACTGGTTTACTGACAGCTGAAGAAGTAAGGATACGGTAGTAGAAGCTGGAGCAGTGGATGAATGCAAAGCAGAAATAGAGGACTGAACAGAACCAGAATCTTGAGATGCAACACAATTTACCGTCGAGGAAGAACTAGATGATCTAAATTTAAAGCCAGAAGGGAAACCGTGCTTTTGATAACAAGTGGCCTCAGTGTGGCAAGGACGACCACAATAGGTGCAAAACTTGTTGGTTGTATTTGCAGTTGTTGATTTTGCACCAGCAAGAGAAGGACGTGAAATTACAGGAGAATCAGCAATAAGTGCCTTAGCCATTAAAACCTTAGGCTTAGAAGATGGATGAAGTTCCCGTTCCTACTGAATTACTGTAGGGAAAACACGACTTATAGGTGGCAAGGGATCTAGAAATATGATCTAAGAGTTTACAAAGGCATATTGCTCATTCAACCCTTTCAGAAACCTAATAACCTGGTCTTCTTCATGATAAGTATGAGAAACAGAATTTGAACCACATTGACAAGCCCTCAGTAGATGGATATTTGCTAATTCATCCCATAATATTTTTAATTCAGTGTAATAAGCACTAACAAAGAGACTTCCTTGCTTCAGAGCATAAATTTCCTCTTGCATATCAGCTATTCTAAAAACATCAGATTGAGAATACTTTGACAACTCAAGATACTTGAGTTGGTTATCTTTTGAACTAGAGCACTATGCCATATGGGTGTTCAATGTGTCTACACTAGTCCCAATTACTTAACTATACCCTTGGAACCCAACTTATTACCATTTACCCTAAATATATTAATTTCGCAAGTCAAACCTATGCTGCCAGAATTTTCACATAACTTTGAAAATTCATAACTTTGTCTAGGAATTTTCAATTGAGGTGTTTCAAAGTCCTACATGACCCTCTTTAAGTATATTTTAAAGGAAAAAAACTCCTACTGCCAATCACATGCACACAATTCCAGAATTCCCAATCCATCCTTACTGCTACATAAATCATTCCAGATTTAATGCTTAACTTTAACAAGTCATATCTCACAATATACTAATCCAAATGGCACATATTATATATCATATTAAAGCTTAGGGTGTTTATTATTATTCTAGAAAATATCATGAACATTGGATATGATTTAGTTTTTAAAAAACACATCACAAGCAGTCTATCCCCCCAAAAACGTCAATGTAGCAGCACTATGCTTAAGTTCCAATTTTAATATTTTCATTCCAATGATCCAAAATTTATAACTGCACCTTAACCACACATAGTTTTGCATGTAGAATCCATTTGTAACCTCACATTTAGTAAAAACCAATTCCTTCCCTATAAACCAGTCGAGGATGAAATGCATCACAGGGAAAAACAATGATTTTGCAACCTCCTTTCACAAAATTTGCTAAACTTCCTAACCTCTCTTATCATGATTTTCATGTGCTCAGTGCATTAAAATCCTAAGGTTACCTATTAATAAAATTATAGTAGCAAGTCATCACCATGAAGACTCAACCAAATTTCAAGATACTTGATTTAAAACAAAAATGTATACTTACCTCTTGATTTTGCTATCACCCTAACTTTGACTTCTCCAACTTCCACACCACTTACACAACTCCAAACACCTAATCAAGAAACTCTACTTCTTGTTCCTTACCAAATTTTAAATTCAAATAACTGAAATTAAATCCATCAACATTCATAATTTATCATAATCAACAACGAATTTTTTATAAAATTTATATATAGAGCCACTAATCATTATCAAATCAAAAAAGTTAGCAGGATCTTAAGAGCTGGTTGACACGATTTTGTAAGATAGAAACATAAAAACGATAAACTCGATATGTGAACTCACAAGTTTGACTGAAATTATAACTACCATAAGTTTAAGAGTGACTCAACATGATTTTATAGGGTAGAAATATAAAAAATGTAAACGACTTAACTCACGAGTTTGACAACAATGATAGTCATATAAAATAAAAGAAATAGATTAAATTAAAATTCATGGGTTGTGGTAGAATTAATTTAAATTATAAAATTTAATATATATATATATATATATATATTTATATATGGGTGAGAGAGAGAGAGGATAGAATAAATCTAATCAAATAATCTAAATCGGTAAATCTTTCCAGACTAAGATAATGATATCAATTACATTGCAAATCTGATTTAGAAGATATTAACAGGAATTTACATATGTATATATATATATAACTAGGTTATGATGAAGTGGCAATCTTGTTTCTGTTTCTATTTCTAAATTTTTTGCTTGTGTGCGTTTACAGAGACACACATAACAAGTATTCGTCTCTTTCTCTCCATTGACCTTAATTCCATTCAGCATGAAGAAGGCCACTGGAGGTGACAATCCCTATCTACCTCCAGAGATAATCATCGACATTCTCAAAAGGCTTCGTGTGAAATCCCTCTTTTGATTTCATGCTGTGTGTAAAGATTGGAGAAATCTCTTGAAATCCCCATCTTTCATTGAAGAGCACCACCACTACTCTACTGACAAAAGCCCTCTTCTTATATGTCACGTAAGCAATCGCAACCCTATTTATTCGCTCCTAAGTTTGTTTCGTTTTAAGAAGGAAACTGTGGAAGCTGAGAGAATACCTGTAATATCCTAAGATGTGCTCAAGGGCTAAATGTACAAAACAGATGGTGGGATTAATGAAATAATTACCTCTGGAAAATTTTATTATGACTTTAGTCAAGTTTCATATGCAAAATTGGCAATTTAATATTATATTGCAAGATCATATTTTACAAGATCATCTTCTTCATCAAAGGGCCATGATTTATGTATGACAAGAGGAAAAGTAAGAGTAAATACATATTGCCTACTAAATATGACATATGGAGACAATTTGACCAACTTAGCGAAAGAGGAAGACTTGGTCAACAATTGCAACTAAAGTAAAGAGGATATTTCAAGAGCTTTCCTCTTTCCATTTTAATATGTCTTTCGTCCAAATCATAAGGGAAAGAGGGAGGGAGAGTTGAATTAATACCATTGTTCACCTTTTCCTCAAGAAAAGTGAGTCAAAAGGGTCAAAAGTATATCAAGAGAAAGGAAGAAGACTTGTTAACACAACTCCCTCCCCTCAAGTCAATTATTTCGGCTATGTTATAAGAAAGGAGAGGAGGATAGATTAATTGAATTGTCTCATCCTCTTATTCATATAAAGGTCGGTCAAGACACCAAATCCAAGAAAGAGAATTAGATTATAATATTTTCTCACTTTTTGGTTTACTTGGACGACTAAAGAGAAGGAGTGTGAGAGCGAATATGAAATTAAAATATTTTCTTACTTTTCTAATAGCAAGGTCGGACAGCCATTTAAGTGATAAGGGAAAGGAAAAAAAGACTGATCATTCATCACTCTCTCTCTCTCACTCTCCAAGTCGCTGTTGTAACTCCAATGAAAGAGAAAGAAGAGCAAGGTAAAGGTGACACTTTCTACCTTGATTTTCATCTATGGCTCAAGAGTCCTTCATAAAAATTGTTCCTCTCTTCCTTAGCATCATTTCTATGGCTTTTGTTTTTGAAGAAGAGGAGTTTTCAGCCACCTTGCAAAAAAAAAAAAAAAAAAAGCTGAAGAATCAAAGAAAGAACTTAAGGAGAAGCAAGAGGTGAGTATTAGCATCAATTTGAACTATTGGTTGTGTTGGTTGAATGTGTATTTTGGCACGTGTAAATCTGCCCTGATTTTGGCCAAATAAGGGTTTGGGTAATTCTTGATGGTTTAGTTGTGTTATTGGTGGTTTATGATGATTGGAAACCATTTGACATAAGTTTGATGCTGAAATTGGATGTTGGTAATTGTTGGAATTTATTTTGATTTTTCTGCCAAAACAGGACATGGAGAATGAGTGGGAATTTGTTAATTTTGATGTTACCATTGTGTTCTACATGAAAAATTATGTGGGAATAGCCCCTGGTTGTGAATTTTGGGTCATTGAAACTCAAAATGTAAATTTGGGTTTTCAGCCTGAACAGAATTCCAGCGAGGTACTCTACTTGTGTGGTGTTTTTGGATAACCAAATGATCTCTAAAAGTTATGAAACTTTCCAGTCTTACAGTCATTTTAAGCTTCAAAATGGACACATAATTGGTGTTATTTCGTGTTTTGAGCTGGGAGTTAAGGTTGCCCAAAGTTTGATGTCGAAACTAGACTTAATTCTGGAGTAGTGTGGGATTTTGTGTAATTCTGGAATTGTGTGGTGATTTCCAGTAATGATTCATATTTTTCCTATGAAGAGGACTTCAATAGCTTTTCATAGGACTTGGGATCACCTCATTTCAATTTTTGTAGAATTAGTTATGATTTTTCAAACTCTGGAGAAAATTCTAGCAGATGTGGTCCCTTATGCGAAAATTGAAGATGTAATGGCATAATGTAGTATTGTTGAACTTTGAGGTTAGGAATTGGTGTTTTAGGTTAATTGATCACTTTAACTCCTTAGTTGATTTGATTAAATGTCCCTAAAGATAACCAACTTGAGCGTTTGAATTAAAGAATTGGATTAAGTAATAACCTGTCGTTGAAATTCTAATTATAGGATTTGACATTTGCCCTGCAGGTGATAAACCAGTGCTAGTGCACGAGTGGAAAGAACAAGGTAGTGACTCTTTCTCTTATTATGTGTATGATGCCTTGCATTTATGTCATTTCATTGAATATGCCGTGATGTAACATTGTTGTTGTGAAATGCCGTTGTTGTGCTGTTGTGAAACATGCCGTTGTGAATGCAGTAAAAGCTGCCACAAAAATGCCGTTATGTTGTTGTTGTTGTTGTGATTTGCTTACATGCTTTGTGATTGTACATGTTATAAGTGAATTGTTACTACTGAGATTCTCTTGAATCTCATTCTTTCCAATGACTAACCTACAGCAAGGGCAAGCGGTTCAAAGGAAAAGCAAGTGACGAAGGGCGGTTAGAGCTCCTAGCTAGGAGATTAATTTTGGTAGTTGGTTGTCATATTTTGTTGGGGATTAGTTGCACATGTTGTATATATTGAATAGTGTTGTGTAATCCCCTGTATGGGAAACAAAGCGTTGTAAATCCTTTATTAAGTAACGAAACCTGAGTGTTGTTGAGAAGTTTTGGTTGCACTTTGATATGTGTGAATGAAACCGAATTGGAGAGACCAATTATATTCGAGATGTGAATGTGAGACCGCACTAAAAAAGTTTTGGAAAGTTTTAAATTAACCACTGGTCTCTATTTCAACTAAATGACGCATTCTCGAACTATAAATTTGGCTATTAAGGTAGGGGGTTACATTTTTGGTATCAGAGCTGTAGTTCCTGGCAAGGATAGGATTTGCTAGGCTAGTTTCCGTAGTTGTTGTCTTAGTCCTAAAAGATGGCTTATAACTGTTTGTGGTATACACTTGAGTATTTTTGCTGGTTACTGATATATACAAGTTTTAAGGACTGTGTATACATTTGTTATGATACTGACATGGTGAATCATTATAGAATTGAAAGACACAATGGTTCACCCGAGAAATAGAAGAGTAGAACCAGAAGTGGAGATGGTGCTTAATGACAATCCATCAGTCCCTATGCGGGAGATGATGGGTTTGATAAGGGATCAAAGAGATATGATAGCTGAGCTATGAGAAGAGCTCAGAGAAGAACGAGCGAAAAGAGTTGAGGACTAGGGTCAGTCTACTCAAGAAAAGACCTAAGAAGAGACCCACCATGAGGAAACCGCTGAAGGGTCCATTTGACCTCCAGAGTTACCTCCTCACACCGAACCAAACCCAAAGTTACATGGAGTACCAGCTTGTGACGAGAGAGATCTGCAGTATTGGGTCTCCAAATTCTGCAAGCACTTGCCACCGATGTTTAAAGGCAGATTTGATCCTCAAGTAGCTGAAGATTGGTTGAACAGACTAGAGAAGATCTTCAAGGTTCTTGAATGCCTATCAGAGGTGAAAGCACGGTTAGCGGTGTACAAGTTGGAAGGAGATGCAGACCGTTGGTGGCGGAATATTGCCCTAACACTTCGAAGGCGTAATGTACCAGTGACCTGGGAAGTGTTTCAACGACAGTTCAACGAGAAATATTTCCCCAAGTCAGTGAGGCTTGAGAAGGAAACTGAATTTCTAAATATCAAACAAGGAGACACGGAGACCTTTGAAGAGTATCTGTCCCGTTTCGTCCGATTGTCCCGGTATTCCTCCTATCTTCGGAGAATGGATGATAAAGAATGGAGTTCATACATGCTTATTCGTGGTCTAAGATGAGAACTGAGAAAGAGATTGGCCACTCATTTGTTTACTGAGTTCAATAAAGCAGTTGAAGAATGCAGAATCACAGAAAACAATATGAGAGATTTGTATCCTGCCAAAGCTACCAGCAACCGCAGTGAGCCTAGTAAGGGGAATACTTCCCAAAAGCGGAAGGGACAAGGGTTCTTAGCTAAGGGTACTGGTAAGAAGCCTTATCAATCTGAGGGTCGTGATAATAAGAAACCCCCAACAATATTGACATGCACTCGTTGTGGGAGGGCACATCCTGGCAGAACATGTACGGGACAAGTAGTTTGTTATAACTGTAAACAGCCGAGACACATTGCTACTGAATGCAGACGGCCGCCGACAGAGCAAAGCCCAGGAATTAGGGCAGGGTGTTCACCATGACACACGAGGAAGCCCAGAAGTCCCCCGACCTGATTCAAGGTAAAATCTTTCTCAATGGTAGTTTACTGCAAGCTTTATTTGATTCGGGTGCAAGTCATTCCTTCATTGCCTATGGCTGTATGAAGCACCTGGGATTACATATTCATAAACTGCCATTTGATTTAGTTGTGTCGACACCGATGGGTGTCAAGGTTGTGACAGCTGAGGCTTGTTTGAACTGTGTAATAACTGTTGAGGGGCATGAGTCTACTGTTGATTTGATTTGTCTGCCGCTCTACCAATTAGAAGTCATATTGGGTTTTGATTGGTTGACGGCGAATAATGTATTGCTGGATTGTGGAAATAAGAAAATAGTGTATCCTGATTCCCATAAGGATGATAACGCGAATTCTAGTTTGAACTTCCTCTCAACGGCTAAAGCTGAGAAATATCTAGAGAAGGGGTGCCAGGGGTATATGGTATTCTTTTCTGTGCAGGGAGAGACAGAAGAAACCTTAGAAAGTATACCCGTGGTAAGAGAGTTCCCTGAGGTATTTTCAGACGATCTTAGCGGATTACCTACGGAAAGGGAAGTGCAGTTTCCAATTGAAATTATGCTGGAGCTGGTTCTATATCAAAAGCCCCATACTGAATGGCCCCAAATGAAATGGCGGAGCTAAAGAAACAGATCAAATACTTACTTGAAAATTGGTTCATTCAACCCAGTGTTTCGCCGTGGGGAGCTCCAGTATTATTTGTCAAGAAGAAAGACGGGAGTATGAGACTATGTGTGGACTACAGAGAATTGAACAAAATAACAGTCAAGAATAAGTATCCGATCCCAAGAATTGATGACCTCCTAGATCAACTGTCTGGTTCTTGTGTATTTTCGAAAATTGATCTAAGGTCAGGTTATCATCAGCTGTGAGTGAAAGCAGAAGATGTACCGAAGACTGCCTTCAAAACTAGGTATGGGCACTATAAGTTTCTAGTAATGCATTTTGGCCTAACCAATGCACCTGCTGTATTCATGGATTACATGAATCGTGTCTTTCGACAATACCTAGACCAATTTGTAGTAGTCTTTATTGACGACATTCTGATATACTCCAGAAGCAACGAAAAGCATGAGCATCATTTAAGAATAGTGCTAGAGATATTGCGTGAAAAGAAACTCTATGCCAAGTTGAGTAAGTGTGAGTTCTGGCTTTCAGAAGTAAAATTCTTAGGCCATGTTATCTCACAAGAAGGGGTCTCAATGGATCCCAGTAAAGTGGAAGCAGTACTTGACTGGAAGAGGCCAGAAACTGTTGCTGAGATACGCAGTTTTCTGGGTCTTACTGGTTACTACCGGAGATTTATTCAAAATTTCTCCCGGATTTCCTTGCCGATGACCAAGCTCACGCGAAAAGATCAACCGTTTAAGTGGGATGAACGTTGTGAAAACAGTTTTATTGAGTTGAAGGAGAGGTTGACCACGGCACCGGTGTTGATTATACCTGATCCTAGCTTGACTTATATTGTGTATAGTGATGAAAGTAAGCAGGGATTGGGGTGTGTCCTTATGCAGCAGGGACGTGTGGTAGCCTATGCCTCTCGACAACTCAAACCTCATAAAATGAACTATCCCATTCATGATCTGGAGCTTGTGGCGATTGTGTTTGCATTGAAAATATGGCAGCATTATCTGTATGGTGTGACGGTAGAACTGTACTGTAACCACAAGAGTCTGAAGTATTTGTTCGATCAAAAAGAGTTGAATATGAGACAACGCTGGTGGATGGAGTTGCTGAAAGATTACAACCTAGAAATCAAATATCATCCAGGTACAGCTAACATCATCGCTGATGCTCTTAGTCGAAAGATGATGGTAGTTGCAACAATGATGATTCAAGAGGTGAAATTGATAGAAGATTTTCGGGACTTGAATTTGTCAAACCAAATCATCTGTGCCAATTATACTGTCTCCCAAGGGGAAAGTGATTTGAGAGCTAAGATTGAAGAAGCTCAAAGGCAAGATGGTTGGATACAGCGTAATTTGGCTAGAATTGAACGGGGAGAAGCTCAAGGCTATCATTTGTCACATAGTGGATTAGTCCGTTATCAGAAGAGAATTTGTATTCCACTTAAGGCAGAGTTGAGACAGAAGATTCTGGATGAGGCGCATAAGAGCCGATATACTCTTCATCCTAGTATGACCAAAATGTATCATAATTTGAAGTCTATGTATTGGTGGCCGGATTTGAAGAGTGATGTGACAAAGTATGTAGCGAGATGTCTCACTTGCCAGAAGGTAAAGATTGAGCACCAGAGACCGCCTGGTTTGCTTCAAAGTCCTGAGATTCTAGAATGGAAATGGGAAAGTATGACCATGGACCTTGTGGTGGGATTGCCCAGGATCAGGAATTATGATGCAATCTGGGTAATTGTGGACCAGTTAACGAAGTCGGCACACTTCATACCGATCAATGCTGGTTACTCTCCAGAAAAGCTAGTAGAGATTTATATCCGGGAGATTGTGAAACTCCATGGCATACCGAAGAACATCATTTCCGACCGTGATCCCCGATTCACTTCGAGATTTTGGAAGGCATTGCATGAAGCATTGGGAACTCAATTGAGATTCAGCACGGCCTATCATTGTCAGACAGATGGTCAATCAGAAAAAACTATCCAGACACTAGAGGATATGTTGCGAGCTTGTGTTCTCGACTTCAAAGGGAATTGGGATCGCTTTCTTCCACTTGCTGAATTCGCTTACAACAATAGCTATCATGTGAGCATTCAGATGGCGCCATATGAAGTGTTGTACGGGAGAAAGTGCCAATCACCCTTGTGCTGGAACGAGCTAACTGAGAGAAAGCTTTATGGCCCGGAGCTTGTTGATCAAACCTCAGCACAGATTCAAATCATCCATAAGAGGCTTCTTGCAGCACCAGTTACGGGCATTGGGAGAGCTATCAAGTGGAAGAAGCTAAGCCCGAGGTATATAGGTTCTTTTGAAATTCTTGCGAGAATTGGGCCTGTTGCTTATCGGATAGCCCTACCCCCAAACTTGAGCAGGCTCCACGATGTGTTTCATGTTTCACAACTGAAGTACCAACCGGATCCATCTCATATAGTTGAATATGAAGAAGTCGAATTACAAGACAACTTCACATATGCGGTAGAGCCAGAGCAGATCATTGATCGAGAAGAATGACGGCTCAGACACCGAAGCATTCCATTTGTGAAAGTGATATGGAAGGGAATGACGCAGAGAGAGGCGACTTGGGAAGCGGAAGCAGATATGCATAGGCGTTATCCAAAGTTTATGCCTCAAGTTGTGTAACAATTTTGAGGGCGAAATTTATTTTACGGGGGGAGAATTGTGATATCCTAAGATGTACTCAAGGGCTAAATGTACAAATTAGATGGTGGGATTAATGACATAATTACCTCTGAAAAATTTTGTTATGACTTTAGTCAAGTTTCATATGCAAAATTGGCAATTTAATATTATATTGTAAGATCATATTTTACAAGATCATCTTCTTTATCAAAGGGCCATGATTTACGTATGACAAGAGGAAAAGTAAGAGTAAATACATATTGCCTACTAAATATGACATATGGATACAATTTGACCAAGTTAGCAAAAGAGGAAGACTTGGTCAACAATTGCAACTAAAGTAAAGAGGATATTTCAAGAGCTTTCCTCTTTCCATTTTAATATTCCTTTCGTCCAAATCATAAGGGAAAGAGGGAGGGAGAGTTGAATTAATACCATTGTTCACCTTTCCCTCAAGAAAAGTGAGTCAAAAGGGTCAAAAGTATATCAAGAGAAAGGAAGAAGACTTGTTGACACAACTCCCTCCCCTCAAGTCATTTATTTCGGCTATGTTATAAGAAAGGAGAGGAGGATTGATTAATTGAATTGTCTCATCCTCTTATTCATATAAAGGTCAGTCAAGACACCAAATCAAAGAAAGAGAATTAGATTATAATATTTTCTCACTTTTTGGTTTACTTGGACGACTAAAGAGAAGGAGTGTGAGAGCGAATATGAAATTAAAATATTTTCTTACTTTTCTAATAGCAAGGTCGGCCAACCATTTCAGTGATAAGGGAAAGGAAAAAAAACTGTCATTCATCACTCTCTCTCTCTCACTCTCCAAGTCGGTGCTGCAACTCCAACGAAAGAGAAAGAAGAGCAAGGTAAAGGTGACACTTTCTACCTTGATTTTCACCTCCTTAACCTCATCTATGGCTCAAGAGTCCTTCATAAAACTTGTTCCTCTCTTCCTTAGCTTCATTTCTATGGTTTTTGTTTTTGAAGAAGAGGAGTTTTCAGCCACCTTGCAAGAAAAAAAGCTGAAGAATCAAAGAAAGAACTTAAGGAGAAGCAAGAGGTGAGTATTAGCATCAATTTGAGCTATTGGTTGCGTTGGTTGAATGAGTATTTTGGCATGTGTAAATCTGCCCTGATTTTGGCCAAACAAGGGTTTGGGTAATTCATGATGGTTTGGTTGTGTTATTGGTGGTTTATGATGATTGGAAACCATTTGACATAAGTTTGATGCTGAAATTGGAAGTTGGTAATTGTTGGAATTTATTTTGATTTTTCTGCCAAAACATGACATGGAGAATGAGTGGGAATTTTTTAATTTTGATGTTACCATTGTGTTCTACACGAAAAATTATGTGGGAATAGCCCCGGGTTGTGAATTTTGGGTCATTGAAACTCAAAATGTAAATTTGGGTTTTCAGCCTGAACAGAATTCCAGCGAGGTACTCTACTTGTGTGGTGTTTTTGGATAACCAAATGATCTCTAAAAGTTATGAAACTTTCCAGTCTTACAGTCATTTTAAGCTTCAAAATGGACACATAATTGGTGTTATTTCGTGTTTTCAGCTGGGAGTTAAGGTTGCCCAAAGTTTGATGTCGAAACTGGACTTAATTCTGGAGCAGTGTGGGATTTTGTGAAATTCTGGAATTGTGTGGTGATTTCCGGTAATGATTCATATTTTTCCTATGAAGAGGACTTCAATAGCTTTTCATAGGACTTGGGATCACCTCATTTCAATTTTTGTAGAATTAGTTATGATTTTTCAAACTCTGGGGAAAATTCTGGCAGATGTGGTCCCTTATGCGAAAATTGAAGATGTAATGGCATAATATAGTATTGTTGAACTTTAAGGTTAGGAATTGGTCTTTTAGGTTAATTGACCACTTTAACTCCTTAGTTGATTTGATTAAATGTCGCTAATGATAACCAACTTGAGTGTTTGAATTAAAGAATTGGATTAAGTAATAACCTGTCGTTGAAATTCTAATTATAGGATTTGACATTTGCCCTGCACGTGATAAACCAGTGCCAGTGCACGAGCGGAAAGAACAAGGTAGTGACTCTTCCTATTATTATGTGAATGATGCCTTGCATGTATGTCATTTCATTGAATATGTCGTGATGTAATATTGCTGTTGTGAAATGCCGTTGTTGTGCTGTTGTGAAACATGTTGTTGTGAAACATGCCGTTGTGAATGCAGCTAAAGCTGCTGCAAAAATGCCGTTGTGTTGTTGTTGTTGTTGTTGTGATTTGCTTACATGCTTTGTGATTGTACATGTTCTAAGGGAATTGTTACTACTGAGATTCTTTTGAATCTCATTCTTTCCAATGACTAACCTACAGCAAGGGCAAGCGCTTCAAAGGAAAAGCAAGTGACGAAGGGCGGTTAGAGCTCCTAGCTAGGAGATTAATTTTGGTAGTTGGTTGTCATATTTTGTTGGGGATTAGTTGCTCATGTTGTATATATTGAATAGTGTTGTGTAATCCCCTGTATGGGAAACTAAGCATTGTAAACCCTTTATTAAGTAACGAAACCTGAGCGTCGTCGAGAATTTTTGGTTGCACACTGATATGTGTGAATGAAACCGAATTGGACAGACCAATTATATTCGAGATGTGAATGTGAGACCGCACTAAACAAGTTTTGGAAAGTTTTAAATTAACCACTGGTCTCTATTTCAACTTAATGACGCATTCTCAAACTATAAATATGGCTATTAAGGTAGGGGGTTACAATTCCCCTGATGGATTCCTTAAGGCGTGTGAGTTGCATCATTGGTTCTAGCAATGGCTTCCTTTGTGTGAAACTTGGTGATGCAAAAGATGATCCTCCCCCTTTGCTTTTGTTGTTGAATCCAGCGACTAGAGAGGTCATACAAGTACCCAGATCAACAAACGATGTTTGCAACCATTGCCAATTTGGGTTTGGGTATAGTCCTGTAGTTAGGGATTGCAAGATATAGTGAGAGTTCATAGGGTTAGGATTAATAGTTAAATCAATTTAGACAATATATGGGTTGATTGAGTGGAGGTGTTTTCATTAAGAACCGGGTCCTAGAAAGAAGTAGAATTTGGAGTTATATAGGGTGCAAATTTTCTATATAACCCTGTCGCTGTTAATGGGACAATATTTTGGTTGGGAGTATTGGAGGGTGAATATTTTCGTCTCGTGATAATCTCATTTGACCTAGCAATGGAAGTTTTTACATTGATACAACAAAATTGATGCGTGCTTTTGTCGCTAAAGCAATCAATTAATAACTAGGATGACCTACTAATGTAATATAGTGGCAACCTAGGTCATTCTCCCAAGGAGCAATCTATGGGTTTTCTCTAGAATTGAGTTTAGGTGATGAAATATGCAATGGAATGGACCTAAACTAGAATGCAAAATGCAAATGACTCTAAAACCTATATGAGAATGAAACTAACCTAAATGAATGCAAATGCAATATTTGGGGGTTTTATGAAAGGGGAATTAAAATGCTAATAAAAAAGATCAAGAAAAAGCTAGACAAATAACAAAGGTTTAATTCAATTATGATGATGAAGGGGACAACTCAGGATTCACATGGATTTAGCTTTCTTAGCCATTTAATTTATTAGACCAAAGGGAGATTCATGAAAAATTGGAATTAATAAACTTAATCACCTAATTGAAACATGGGAAACCCTCAAGCTCAATAACACCTAATCCACTAGAAAACTCATAATGGAAAAAGTGGTGGTTAATTAAATCCATTAAAAACCAATCACAATAGTTTAAGATAGTTTTGAAAATTATGCTCACAATTGTCTAATTAAACAATTCGACAATTAATCACCTAATTAAACAATCAAGAGATTAAACCCAAATTGACAATTAAATTAATAATGAAAACTCGATTAATAATCTAATTGACAACCAAAGGTTTGCAAACAAAAATCCCAACAATCAATTAAGAAAAAATCAAATTCAAAATATCAATTCAATCCAAATCAATAATAAGTCTACAATCTAAAACTAGATTGTTCTCAATTAATACAACCCAAAATTATTTAAAACTAAACAATCTCAAGTCTTGAATCAAAAAGATAAAAAGAAAGACACTCCCTTATAGTCTTCAAGTGTAAGCTCCTAGGCTCTAGCTTCCTCCATGCTTCTCCTAAGTTGCCTCCCAAAATAGCTCAAGCTGCCATGGAATTATCTCTGCCTTCAAACTTCAAACACGTCACCATCGCTGGAAGTAATAGGCAAAAGGTAAGAAAAGGACGAAAACTCAATTGGAATGAATTCTTGTCTCCTTCCCCGCGTGGTTGCTTGTGCGTGAGTGAAAGAGAGGAAATTAGATATGATTATAAGTGAGGAGGGTGAAATCTGGAGATGAGCCAAATAGAACTGGAGTTTACGCCCGCGTATATCTTCAGCCTCTCTCCGTGCGTCTTGTCCTAGCCTCCTCTCGTGAATGCGTGAAATCTTAGCGGCAGCAGCTAGGTTAACTTTATGATAGTAAGCGATAGTTTTGGGGTCAAAGTTCAGCCCATTAAAATTCCAGAAGCCCCATAAAATTCCACCATTGGATTCTCTTTTAGCTTTCAAGAAAAGTTCTGCACCGTAGGATCTTCTAATATGCTTTTCCTTGCCCTGCAAGAATTAAATAAAATGGTGATCTATCATATAATTGAAAATATTATCCAACCACAAGATAACAATTAAGATATTAACAATTTAAGCCAAATAATATCATAATCAATTCAGATTTATAGGATTTCCTAAAATTGGCTAACTATCCAAATATTATCTAATAAATCCAAATTAGCCTAAAACAATCCCCAAAATAAATGAATAAGGTGGGATAAAATATATTAAATTTGGGATTTATCAAATACCATCTTCAGTATTTGTTCCACCTCTTCCTCGATATGTGCTTGATGTGTACGAGTACAAACTTGCTATAATTCATCAATATGTTCATGAATTGAAGAAGGTGCTTGAATATACTTGTATTGATTTATGGGTGTTGGAAGAGGTAAGTGGTGCATATGAGAAGAGCTGGGGTTGGAGTAAGAAATATAGAATTAGAGCAGATCCACCTTTCTTATTACGTCCAATATGCTTGTGGAGGAATGAAATAGTATGCCACAACTGTAGTGACCCAGATTTTTCGTTCAACCTCACTGCTAATAATGAATTGAAGAAGTTCTACATGTCTCTATGCAAAGGTTATATGAATGGAAGTTTCTTTTATGCAGAGAGCCTCGCATCTATGTGCAACACGTATTTGGAATAGCATTGCTATGGAGTTCTCGCATTTAAAATCTAGATTTACTTTGACTTACCAATTTTGGTGGAAATTTACTGACAAAACCATTGAATATTTTGGTTGTACATATCAATATGATTTGATGCCCCTTGGACATCTTTTAGCGTTGCTCTGAAATATGATAATTGTTTCTACATTCCAAATTTCTTTTGTCTCTAATCCCCAAAAGCTTTCAACATTTTGGATGTATTTATAATATCCTCGAAGCCCCTTTGATCCGTTATCTGGAATATTGAATTCAATACTAACAAACTTTATTTTAGTTTTCTATATCATATGTTCGATTTACACGTATAAATATAATCCTTTTGTGGGTTTTATTGGCCATTTCATGCGCCAGTTGTTTCTTGCTTTGTAATATTTTTTAAGGGTTAATACATTATTTGGTCCTCGTAATTTCCCTTTGTTTTGATTTTGGTCCATCTAGTTTCTCTCTGTTTATAACATTAGTCCCTATAGTTTTAAAATGACTTAGACCAGCATTTAATGGTGTAAATTTTTCATACTTGGCACTAACACCATTATATTTTGCTTACATTGAGGGTTGAGGTGGAAAAAACTTTAATTTCTATGAGCTGGATATTTAAAAAAAAAACTGAAGTTAAACATTAAAACCCACACACGAAGACAAATTGAAAGAGCATTAGAAAAAAATTGCAAATGTGGAGAAGAAGATGAAGCAAAAATCCAATGCAAAAGAAGAGGACTAGCATATCTAAACCCAAACATGAAACTTGCTGAATATTTGGAGAAACTTTGGAAGAAATAGTTGAAGGGGAAGCAAAATCATGATCATCCAAAACTGAAATCAAAGCGGAGAAGCTGATGAAGGAATGGTGAGACAATGGATCGTCTCTACAAAAGGGAGAAGATGAGATCGAAAGGAATGGCTAGTAACCATAGAAAACAAGTAATGAAAATCATGATGGCTATCAAGGTAACGGGATTCAAATCATTATTATAGAGCTAGACCTGGGGAAACAGAGGTTGAAGAAAGCTTCACTGCCACGGCAGCTGGAGGGAACTCGTCGGAGTTAGGAAATTTGCCATTGCTTCCGAAGACTAAAGGTTATCTCAGACGAAGCTGTAGTTAACGCTGATGGAGGATACGGTGGCAGCAATTGCCCTCGACATTCGCCAAAACCAACGACTACTTTGGCGATGATGACGTTAGACTTCATTGGCACAAGTGGGTCTCCTTTTCTCTTTTGCTTTGTTAAGTGATCGTGCGAGCATCTTGGCTGGCGTGAGCTGTATAGTTGACATCTAGGTTGAAGGCTTTTTTTTTTTTTTTTTAAATATGTCTTGGCGAGCTAGCCCATAAATATGCCACATAAGCCACATAAGCAATTTAAATGCTGTTAGTGACACATGCAAAGTTGACATCACTAGTCTCATCCCTAAGTCCTTTCAAAATTACAGGGACTAACGTTATAAACTTAGAGATACTATAGGGACCAAATTAAAATAAAGGGAAATTATAGGGATCAAATATTACATTAATCCACTTTTTTAATGTAAATCAAATGGAGTGATGGCTTGGATGAGTATTTTTTTTTCCTAAATTATCTTAATTTTTTCTCCAACCAATCATTTTTTCAAGAAAAAATAATTTTAAAAACAGCAATTTATGTTCGAAGGTAATAAAAAGGCATAATCCAGCAAATTATTAGTGGATGATTCCATCTCAAAAATAATGAACGACTGGGAAAACCAATCCGCTTTGGCTGCCACATTATCAGAGAAATTCAGAGTATTGTTGCTGGAAAGAAGGGGTGTGTTTGACAATCGGAATGAGAAGGCGGAACTACAGATTCCAGTTTCCGTTGTCGATGGAGTTTGGGCTGTACACGGCGTGACATCAGCAGGGCTTCATGGATGTGTGGGTAAAGAGGAGGGAGACGCTGAGCCAGGCCAGACACTCCTTCCTTTTTTTCTTCTTCCACGTTGGAAGCCCAACTGTAATTCTTAATGGTGTTAAAGTAATGTTTTTGCCACATCAGATAATTAATTGTTGACTTAAAATTTTTTATATATGATAAGGGTTAAATTATTAAATGCGGAAAGGTTAAGGAATAAGTTAAAGGAGAGTTAAAAGTTGAAGTACTAAGTTGCGTTGGGCTATAGTTGAGGGACCGAACCATAACTGAGTTAAAAGTTGAAGAACCTAAAGATAAATTTTCCATATTTAAAATTAAAATCAAAGTGATGTGCCCATGATTTAATCTCTTCAAATTAAAACTGAATTTATTGAGTTAATTTTTATATAAAATAAAACAGAAATTAAGAACACATGCGTATTGATAAATTAAAACACAAAATTATAAATTATCATAAATTGAAAGTGAAATTACGAATTGAATTTCCAAAGCACATGAAACGATTATAATTAATTTTCTTATATTTCACTCTTCTCGTACACAAAAACACACACGTGTGGATAAAGCACAAAAAAAAAATACATACATTAGCATTTTATGGGTGATAGAGAATTGTACTGGTGAATATGGGAAGAGTTGCATATGTGATGACATATATATAATACAAAATTCAGATGCTCCAGCAAACTAATTTGTGAGAAATGTTAAAAATAATTTCATAAATGTAAACTTAGCCCAAATAATTTATCTTAGAACATGTAACTCTAATTAAAATATTATTAAAGATAATTATAAAATTAATGATAAAGCTCATTGATCTTTTGATCTATAATAGATTCCAATAGTCTCTCATTCATATCATATTCTATTATTTTCTCAATAAATTATCGTCCCATATTCCACACATAATGTAAAATTGAAATCTTTATGAATGAGTATTAATGAAGTTTTTAAGTCGACTTTACTCAACTAAGTTAACAAGTTAGCATCCGAGTTTACCGACGTTACAATGCAAATTTATTCTCCAACCCCTTCCCTCTCAAATCACTAATTTTCAAGAGATAATCCCTTTATGCAACCGGAGATCATCATCAAC
Source organism: Inga laurina (assembly GCA_963855925.1). Taxonomy (NCBI): domain Eukaryota; kingdom Viridiplantae; phylum Streptophyta; class Magnoliopsida; order Fabales; family Fabaceae; genus Inga; species Inga laurina. Next base: position 69,902,146 of record OY979701.1, on the reverse strand, counting down.
ATTCTCAAGAGGCTTCCCGTTAAGTCCCTCGTTCAATTTCGCTATGCGGTTAAAGATTGGAGAAATCTCATGAAATCCCCATATTTCATCGAGGAGCACCACAACCACTCTGCTCATAAAATCCTTCTTCTTATCTCTTCTGTACCCGTTTTCAACCCTGGATACTCGTCCTTATGTTTGATTCGTTATAAGATGAAATCTTTAGCAATGGAGAGAATGCCAATACCATCTATGGGTTTTGATTTTCAACTACTCTTGGTTTGGGGCACAAATTCACTATATTTCGGCGTCACTATGGATATAATTGCAGGGAAGTGAGGTTGATGGAGCAGGTTGCTAGTAAATCTAGGAAGAGTTTGAGTTGTACTGAAGAATATTGGATCGAGACATTTTCATATGCTCCACATCCCGTGTGTATTTGGAGGAATGAAATAGTTTTCAATGGCTTAGGAAGTGATGCCGACGGGGAGGCTGAACCAAAGTATTTTCTTAATCTCTTCAATCTAACTACTAAGAAATGAGAGGAGTTCCCCAACGTCTCCTCTGCCCACGACTTCGTTGCTCGTTTCAGTTATGAAAGAAGCTTGTATCTGTTTCTGTCTGCAGCCCCAGGTTCAGTAGCCTTGCTCGGAAATATGATCATTGAGATTTCTTTTGTCTCTAATCCACAAAACCTTTCAATATTTTGGTTGTCTAACAAAAAAAAAAAATTGTTAATTAGCGATGAAATTTAACGACAGAATTTCGTTCCTAAATTGACTTAGAGACTGAATTCCATTACTAATTAATTAGTGACAGCTTATTTAGTGATGGAATAATCCAATTCCATCACTAATTCACTTTTTTTTTTTTTTTTTTGTAGAATTATCCATATATTAATCCTTGAAGCCCCTTTGATATGTGACGTGGAATGGAAAAATTCAGAACATTAGTTGTTTCAAACTTTAGTTTAGCTTTCTATATCATCCTACGTTCGCTTCTCATATATGAATATTTAGCTTAGTTGCTACTATATAAACGTTTTGAGTTTTGTTGGTGGATTCATATACTAAATGTGTCTGTGTGTCAAAAATCTCTTTAACTGACATTTGATAAAGCTCGCTTAGTTATCAAAAGTCAGTTTGTAATACCTTGTTATTACAATTTTTATATGATTTTGCAATTTGAGGGAAAAAACTGAGTTTCCAATTAGCTTTATCTCAGCTTTCTATATCATCATACTCGCTCTGGTGTTATATATAAGACCCAGTTGACTTTTTTTAGAGAGATTACATAAGCTAAATGAATTATTTAATCATAGTATATGTTGTAATATGACGAATTTTGGACTGGAGGCTTGGGAATAAGCCTGAAGTAAGTAAACTACTAAGCCCCGATTTACTAAATGTTCCAAATGTATTCTTTAATGTTCTTTATATCTTTGGGGCATTGAAAAAAATAAAATGGTGAATTTTTTATAATATAATTATGTTTTTGGTGAAATAGCCTGTGAGGCAGTGAACTTGTCATCTGATTTTGTATGACCAAATGATGAGTAAAAATTATGAACTTTTACAGAATGAAAGTAGACATCCTGAGCTTTAATTTGATAGGTCATATCAGTCATTTGAAGCTATATACAAAAAGATATGAATTTTTGAAGTTAGCCCAGAAAAACAGGCAATTTCTGGAACAGCAGGCAAAGATTAAAGTTCTGGCAATTTTGTGCTCCCATCCATCAAAAACCTATATTTTTCCTTGAAAATAGACTTAATAAGGGTTCTATAGCCTTTGGAATCACCCCAATTCAATATTTCTAGAATTAGTTATGATTTTTTAAAGTTTGGACAGGAATCTGCCAGAATTTCTGAAAGATCAGAAAATGGGAAAATAAATAAGGGATATTCCAAAATATTATAAAATAATTCCCATCTTCTTCCTCAGTCATAACTGACGTGTTTTTCAGCTGAAAATAGAGAGAGAAAGCTTGAGAAATTCTAGAGAGAGAAGGAGAAGAGAACTTGTACGGTAAGTCGATTTCTTCGGTGAATCCTTACCTAACGCGTATAACTCCACTCCTAAGCTACTCCTCTATATTCTTTAAGGTTTGGAAGCTCATCTTTTGGTGTTAGAACAGCTAGGGTTCAGCCATATCAAGGGAGAGCCAGTGGGAGCTTGAGGTAACTTCCAAACCATTGTATATTGCTTATTCTGACTGCTGTGGGCAATTTAATCGGTCAAATTTTGCCGGATTTCCGTTGGCTTTAAATTTTGGAAATGTGATGACATAGGGGTCATGCAGTCAAAATTGGGTCCAAATGGTTGTTGTAACCTAATGTAATAGTGAATAAAGTGGTTAGGAGTAGAAAGAAACACGTCTGCGGAGCCGAAACTGAAAAACCCCAATTTTTTCCGGAGTTCCTATAAGTTTCAGCCAGCTCTAATTAGGGGGCTAGGAGTTGGATTTTTAATGCTTTGATGATTCCATTGTGTTCAGGAGGGAAAATTAGGTGGGGTTACAGTTGGTCACGTTTTCAGAAAAGCCCGAAAAGGCATAATTACGAAAACGCCCCTGAAACTCTTAAAGTAGGGCTGCTAAGGGAAATTTCGTCTTTTGGCAGTAAAATTGGAAATTCTGAGTTCATAAATGGATTCCTTGGGTAGAAATATGTTAGGATTGCCCATTTTAGAATTTCGGTAAAATTAAAGTCGGACTGGGTAAAGCCGGGGCCGGGCGGGGTCCCCAAGGGTATTTTAGTAATTTTTGAAGATAGACTCATATAACCACCAGAAGCACTATGGAAGTGTCTAAATGGTACATTTGGAATTGTAGGACCGAGTTGAGAGCCCGAGTTGTTGGCATGCAAATCGAGGAGTCTCTTTAAGTATCAAGCAAGGGCGATTAAGGTAGGGAACTTACGTATCCTGCGTGTGTTTGATATTTGTGTTGGTGTATTGATGCATGTTATTGCTTTGCTTGATTATGTGAAACATATATGAATGATTGAAGCTCTGTTTCTATTTATGCTATAGCCATAAGTATGTTGTTTGAAACATGGAGCACGTAAATATGTCATTGTGTTAGCATGAGTTTGTGTAATGTAAGCATGTCATGCATTAAGCACTTATCTTATATGCATATTGGAACTATTTTCCTACTGAGATTCTCTCGAATCTCACCCTCCCCTACCAACAATTTAGATAAGAGGAGATAGAAGATATGCTGAGAACAAAGAAAAGAACCGTACAAGGAGATTGTGGTGGGGGAACGAAGATGAGAAGATGTCTCTATTTCACTCGGACAGGTTTAGACACCCTAGTAACCCTGTGCAGCTACATTGATGGTAATTATTATGTATGAACCCCTATGGGGAATTTCTGTAATCGAGCACTTTTTATCAACATATTTATGTTATTCGTGTATTGCTCACTGAACCATGCATTAATAGTCTGCTGCAAGTTAATATAAGATAAGGGTGTGATATATGTTATATATAATTAGATCATATATTAGTTTACAAGTCACTCAAATCAGTTTGAAGGACAAACCAATAAATATAAATACTTTAAAGTAATTTATTTAACTTTCTTAATCTCTCTAAAAAGTGAACTAGATCTTATATTTAGAATCGGAGATAGTATATTAAATTGTCAAATGTAAATGTATAGTTGAGTTGCTGCTGTATAAATATATAGTTCAGCTTTATTTGTAAATTTTTAATCTAACTCAAATGGAGTGATAGGTTCGATACACAGGCACAGCATAAGAGAGTGAACTATTTCACTTTTGCTCTATAATGTACTCCCTCGGATCTTTAATATAAGACCTAATTGGAAAGTTGGTATTAGTCCTAAATGAAAGATTCATTTCTCATATTTATCAATCTTTTTCCCAATTTGCCTTAATTGATGCTCCCTCAACAATAATAAAGTGAAAGAGAGATTGAGAGAATAAAAGAAGATGATTAGAGTGTTTTAGAAAAAAATTTCATATAAATCAATCTAGCTAACTTCTTTAATCTAATCAAATTAAGTAAATAGGTTTTGTATCCAGGAGCGGAGGGAGTATCATTTAGAGAGATTAGATATGAGCTTAAAACTGTAATCTTTTCTTTGTCTTATGGTTTAAAAGCGTTGCCATTATTTAGTTAAACTTGTAGTCCGTGAGGATGGAGTTTTTGCTGTGTATTGTAGCAATTATAGAAGTCAAATATATATACAGTGAGTATTCGGAAAGGTAAAATACTTTGTGAGGATGAAGCTTTAGACTATACCAATTCAATTATGCAGAGAAAGCCTTGTTTCTGTTAGCATCATCTGTTCAATTATTTATTTGACAACACTTGCTATTTTGAAACTTAAATTTAATATGTCAGTATTTAAAAGGAAAAATCCCATTTAAATCCATTTGAAATACCTAAATCCGGATTTAGGCTTGCACTTTTATCAAATCCCTAAGAAGGCCAAGAGCCTTAATAGGAATTTCTGAATTTGCCGATTTTACTAATATGTCCTACAATTTTCTCTGCCTAGTTTCTTTTTGTAAGATCCTCTATATCAAATCTCAATCTCATGGACTCCTCAGCTCTCCTCTCCCCATGCTGAGATTTGTTCGGCCAATTTACCTATATTCGACATGGATTCAGGTCTTAATTTCTTCTGTGAGTCTCAACTCAGGTGATAAGCTTCTGGATCATGAAGATCGTTCAACTCTGATTCCATTTCATATTGTCACCAGTGCATCTCAACTTTATGTTGAATTCCTCAAACCCTCGCCTCATGAGCAACTCGTCTTTGGTTTCGAATGTGAGGGCGTCAACATGTGTCAAATCAATTTCTTTGATGCTTTTAGGATGATTTCCCCAAACCTGCAGAAGACATTTTACTGAACATGTTGAGGCTTTCAATCATCCCATCATGTGGCACTAACTATACTCTAAATATTAGGGTTAAAGAAAAGGTGCCAAAACTTACCCCTTAATTTTTGTCGTTGGCTGGGATCACTCTATTTCTTCTCTTTCTTGGTTCTCTAGTTCTATCCTTAAAAACCCTAGTTTATCTTACCTTGTCTTTTCTTTGGATGATTCATAATATGATAGGATACTCAATCATCATTTTCAATAGGGGCATTATGGTCTTTAAAAAATTCAGATATCCCTAATGAGGCATCTTATCCTGATTAGGGATTTGTTTAAAGTGCAGGCCTGAATCTGGATTTTGGTATTTCAAATGGATTTAAATAGGATTTTCCCTATTTAAAACTATTTTATAAACATTATAAGTTTTAATGTTCACATTTGTTTTAATGATGTTAGTGATAAAGTACTTAAAAAACATTTTATAAAATCAAGACTAAAGTAAAATTTGTACATTTTAGCCTATCAAATTTAAGTTTTAGATGATATACATAAATTTGGAGAAAGCTATAGTTTCTTTTATAAGATAGCCAATGAGAAGTATAAGAAGATTCCATCCAAAACGGTAAATTTCCAAAGCGGATCAACAACTTTCTCCCGAACAACATTTTTATAATCGGATTTGAAAATTTATTAAATAATTGGATTAAGGAGCTTAAATAACTTGCAACTTTCTTGAAAAGTACAGTAGTAACTATAAATTATTTTTTGGAGCAAAAGTAACTATAAACATTATAAAAAAAGGTAAAAGTAAACATGACGTTAGCATCCGTTAATGTTCGTTGATATGAGCTTTTTAATGAAAGGTTAAGATACTAAAATGGTCATTAACTTATATCAAAAGTGCAAAAGTAACTATAATTTTTTTAGATGCAAAATTAACTAAAAAATAAAAAGTGACTTCTTGAACATTGATTCATAAGTTTTTCTTTGGCTTTTGTATTATAAATGTTTTATCAGTTTGGTGATTAAAATGACAAAAGTCAAAGAAAAATTTATGAATTAATGTTCAAGAAATCACCTTTTTTTTTTTTTTTTTGGCAAGAATGACAAAGCAAAAGTAACTTGTCACCCCAACTTCAAAAGCTAAAATCCCCAACATGAATCATTGGCCTTAAGCAATCCCACAACCAACCATGAGAAGATTCTAAAGGAGGATATTTGCTGAGGTAAACTAGGGCAATGGAAGATCACATATGCATATAGTCAAAGTGGATTTTAATTATAAGATGACTGAGAGTGATGTGGATTTTCCCAACTACAAGAGAGAGCACATTGCTAAATCCAGATGCTACTACGAGGAGGTGGAGACTTGCATGTGCATTATGTCCTCATTTATTTATTCCTTTTTCTGATGAGCCATATGAATTATTTATACAAAGTAATATGTGTGTATAGGCACCCCACTCTGTAACTAAGATAATGATGGGGTATTAAGTATTTTTTTTAATATCATCCATATTTGAAATAATTAGACGATGTTTATTTTTTATGACACTTTTATATCATCATTTTGCAATTCGAGGAACAAATTGAGTTTTCAAACTTTTTATATAGTTGAGTTGCTGCGGTAAGACCTTTGATTAGGCCTCTCCTCCATATTATTTGTTGTATTGACTGACCTAGTAATAAATCTAAGATTTACAAACAAGTTTTTTCTTATGCCTACCTCTATCAAACATTTAAGCAATGCAGAATTTCTTTTTTCATATCCAACCATCAAATATTGAATTTCTTTAATGACCATGATATCAAATATTTATGCAATGTTGGGAAGGAGGGTATCTCACTTTTTTTTGTTATAAAAAAGTTTAGGTGAATTGAGTCCTGAGGGCTTGACAGATCACTCACCTATAAGGTCCTCATATTGGTAGAATTTGAACTTACAACCTTATAGTTATGAACCAACCTGTTTACCAATTGGACCAATTTTTATTGGCAAATATTTTAAGTTTAATTCCCTATGTATGAATTTGGAGAAAGTTACAGTATCTTTTATAATATGACCAATGAGAAGAAGAATAAGAAGATTCCACCCAAACGGTGGATTTCCAAAATCCAAAGCGGATAAAAAAAAACAACTTTGGTTTGTTTGTTTCTGTTTTCTGGGTTTTTTTTTTCCAAAACAGTTTTATAAAATTTTTTTTAATAACAGATTTGAAAACAAAAAGAAAATCTGTTTGGATAGTTGCTTTAAAAAATATGTTTTTGAAGTGATGTGATGGAAACCGTCCAGGTGGTGACATGGCGGTGTTGATAATGGATAGGTGATGTCATAAAAAGTAAAAAATAGAAAAACAAAAATAAAAAAACACATTAGAAAATGTTTTCGTTTTTTAGTTTTTAAAAAGAACTTCATTTTTTTTTAAAAAAAATTACTTATTGAAAACAGTTTTTCATACAAGGTTTTTTTGTTTGTTTTAAAAACAAAAAATTGTTTTAAGAACAAAATCAAACAAGGCCTCTACCAAAAACATATTTTTATCTTCCGATTTTAAAATATATTAAATAATATCGTATCTATAAACTTTATATTTTATAGATAGAGATCGAACAATTATACACACACACACACACAAGAGAAATAGGATAGAGTAATGAATCAAATCAAGTCAAAACTTCAAAATGACTCAACCTCTCCAATAATTTTAAAAATAAAGATTGAGATAACAATAATAATTTTAGGTTAAAAAAAGATACTGATAATAAGAAAAAATCTGATTTTAAAGATTATAACAGAATATATACCAGGAAAACCTGGTTACAATACATCCAAAGTGGCGGGCTTCTTTCTGGAATCTCTTGCTGGCGATCGCGCGCGCACACACACACATACATATATATATATAATCGTCTCCTTCACTCCTATCTAACGATCTCTAATGCCCTCTGGCAAGCAGATGGTAACCAGAGTAGACAATCCCTCCCTGCCTCCGGAGATGATCATCAACATTCTCAAAAGGCTTCCTGTTAAATCCCTCCTTCGATTACAATCTGTGTGTAAAGATTGGAAGAATCTTTTCAAAACTCCATATTTCATCGACGAGCACTACCACCACTCTGCTCACAAAAACCCTCTTCTTATCTCTTCTACATTAGCTAGAAACCCTAGAAGTTCGTCCTTGTGCTTGCTTCGTTATAAGATGGAATCTATGGAAGTTCAGAGAATACCAGCATAAAGAGTGTATGCTTTCAGTCTAAACCTGTCACTGTTAATGGGACTATATTTTGGTAGGGATTGGAGTGTGAAGATGAAGATCATCACCATGTTATGATAGTTTCATTTGACCTATCAAGGGAGGTTTTTAAATTGATACCATTACCTTCTTTGACCTCAATACTCATTCTTATGCAAATATGCTTGGCGTGTACGAGAACAAACTTGCTATGCTTCATGGTTATATATCACATATATATATATATATCATACTTTTGGGTGTTGGAAGAGGGTAGTGGTGCACATGGGAATATTTGGTATTGGACTAAGAAATATTGTATTGGACGAACTTCACGCTGCTTATATCCAATATGTTTTTGGAGGAATGAAATAGTCTGTCCGAACACAAGTACAATGTGGTGGGAGGATGACCCAGCTTATAATCTATACAATCTCACAACAAAAAATGATGATTTGAAGAAGTTTCACATCTCCGAAACTATTGAAAACATGCATGGATTTTTCAATTATGTAGAGAGCCTTGTGCCTGTGTGCGGCACTTAGATCTTTCAATTTTCCATTTTGGTTGTATCCATAAACCTTAATGCCAATTAGATCTGTTATCTGGAATAGAGAGATTCAATTCTAACTTTTTATCTTTCTGTCCATCAGATGTTGAGTTTCCTATCATCACTTTTTTTTATATATTTTATTTTTATATCATTACACACTTTTAAATGACAAGTGAGAGCATATTGCAAAAGCAAAATGCTACTTCGAGTGGAGTGGGTCACGTCCTCATTTATTTATTCTTTTTTTTTTTTTTTGGATGAGCTACAAGAACCTGACTTATTTATATCAAGTTATACATACATACATACATACATATATATAGGCACCCACTCTGTAACTATGATAGTTTATTAAGTATGCTTTTTTAAATATCATCCATATTTAAACTCATTAGACACTTCACACCTTTTTATGACAATTTTTATATCATTTTGCAATTTGAGAAAAAGAAATTGAGTCTGAAGCTTTATCTTACCTTCCTGTATTATCATATGTTAAATCCTCGTATATCAATATATGGTTTTTTTTTCGGGTACATATATCAATATATAGTTGAGTTGCTGCTGTATAATTTTTATTTTTTTTTTTTTGGGTTTTTCCACTTAATATGCTAAGAGGAATTTGAGAAAACAAAAAAAATATGCCAAGAGGAAAGGAATAAAGTTTAACATGATAGATTAAAGCTTCTAGCTAGCTTTGTAACTTTTTAAACTAAATCAAATAGTGATAGATTCGGTGTTCAACTTGTAGTCTATGAGGGTGGAATTTTCACTTTGTAATGTTGCAATTCTAGAGGTCAGATATATACACAGTGAATATTTGGAAGTGTAAAATAGCATCACATAACAAATGGGCTTCTTTTGATTTGAATTTCTAATATCCTCCAATTATAAGGAGAGCCACTTATCACTTCAACCAATAGCTTGTAGGCAGCTATTGTTAAATATTTTGCAAGAAATATTAGTAATTGCAAATTGCAAGGAGAGACAAAATTTTAATTTTATTTTAATATTACATAGAAAATAAGAAACAAGAAAAATTTTATGAAAAATCTTTATATGATGTATTGAAAACTAAATGTTAAATATTTTTGTAGGAGTACAGTAGTGTCCTTTAATTTTATACAAGATTTTTATTGTATCCTCTTAAATTTTTTTTTAAAAAAATGATTTTTTAGTCCTTTAATCTTAACATAGTTTTTTTAAATATTATTTTTGTGACAAATTTTGTTAAAAAAATTATTCTTTAAGGTCAAAATAATTTACTGAAGTGTAAAATTTATATTAACATCAAAATCAAAAAATATATAACTATGGTATCATAAGAAAAAAGAGTAAAATATATTGACTACCACTCTATTTTACTTAAATTACACAAATTTTTCCTCTATTTTGAAAACGCATATAGATATCCCTTGAAATTAAAATGCATGTTACAAAAACCTCCTTTACATATTTGAGATTCCATTTCCATTCTCCCAACGGTTCGTTGAACGTTAAGTTTGACTATTGAACATTTTCTTTCACCAAAATACCCCTCTTTCAACAAATAAATAAACATTTATATTTGCCCAAAATAATTTTTTATAAAAATAAAAAATAATTCTAATACATATATGTTCAAAATTTATAATATATTATAACATTTTTTTAATTTTATTATATTATAATTTTTTTAATTTTTTATCGTATTTATTGAAACTTATTTTTTTAGTATTCTTTTAAATGACAAAAAACATATTTCTTTCTTTCTTTCTTTCTTTCTTTTTATTTTATTTTATTTTATTTATTTATTTATTTTTTTTTTGCCATGATACCATGATTGAAAACATATTTGAAAGGCATATTTTTATTCACCATATGTTATTAATAATGTAAATTTGAGCTATTATATAACTTATTGTAATGACCGAAAAATGTAAATAAGATATTTATGTTATTAATGTGAAAATATGCTCAATGTGAAATAAATAGGTTTCTTTTTATGTTAAATATAAATTTCTTGTTGGTAATGGAACAAAGGGGAACTTTAGGATAATTGTGAATTATTGTGTTGATAAAAAAAAGAGGTCATGGGATCGAATTCTTATTTTGATTTACAACTATGAAATTACTATAATGCGCTTCTTTGGAAAAAAATAATAACAAACATCACCATCAGATAACAGAGCAGAGAAGGGGGAGTTGTATCTGGAGAATTCTCCATTCATCCGATCTCCTTGGTTAGCGTCGTTGCCATTCTCCCTTCTCGTCGCTGGAGCTTGCTTGCCTATCTATTGTTCGTTGCTGTTGAGGGTGCAGAGATTGTCAGCCTCTTCTTTTTACCTTTTCTGTTCAGTGCATCTTGATGGCTTGGTAGAGGGCTGAGCTTCGTCTCTCCTTCTTCCAATGCATCTTTGGGAGAGTTGGGTATATGAAGAAGGCATTGTCAGCTTTGTGCCTTGGTAACCTCTTCAAAAATTAAACCAAGGATTGCAATATAAGGCGCAATGCCGGATCGTCTCTTGAGGAGCCTTTTATTAATTACCTAGAAACTAAGTGTAATGATTGACATGAAACAAGAAAAAGGGGAAAATTTGATCTTTTAAAACTACAACTATATGAAAATAATAAAAGTCCTAAATTATAATTTTTTGGTATTTTTGGATATAAAATGATAGATCAAATGAAATGGATGAAGTGAATCACGTGAAAATGGCTTACAGGGCAATCATAGTTCATCTAATGATAATGGGAGTTCAATTAACTAGCTTAGTCAAAAATACCCAAAAGACCCTTTGAGCTAGTTTGAGTTAGATTGACTAAACACTTCCACACCGGGTAAGGTTTAACCCCTCTAACCAAAACTCAATACAAGACAATAGCAATTGCAACCAAAGTCCCTCAAAATAGCAAACCTCAAGCACCGTTGAGTTAGAGCATTAATCAATAATTATTCCTAGACCTAGAAAATAATCACTTCTTAAAACACTATTAAAAGCCACTTTGTATGCAATTTATGAAATAACTAAGCTTTCTAAAATACCAAATCCCATCAACCAATGAGTCTAAGACTAAAAGAGAGGAACCCCTACTCTAGAGATGCTATTAAGCACTCTTAGTGTGTGATTTAAATTAATTAATGCAATTGGTTCAATGTAACTCCAAAATCAACTCAATATCTAAACAATACCATGTAAAACAATAGAGAATTAATGGAATTACACTTAAACGTATATGTAACCATATATATTGATGAGCACAAAGTTCAACATCAACTAATTCAAATCACAAATTAATCTAAACTAAGTACTTAACCAAGTAACAAAGGTCTAGCAATATAAATACAATCTCCAACATAAAAAAATCTTAATTACAAAGCTAAATAAATGGATTAAAACATAAAATTCCCCTTTGTAGTACTTAGAACTCAAGCCCTTAGCTTCCATCTCCAAGAGTTTGAGAAATTTAGCCACTGCCACTCATCATAACAGCCTTGCCACACACTTTCACAATTCCAGCCATATAAACCTCTAATTAAAGTAACTAACTACCACTTAAACCAATTAATTCAGAGACTGAAATTGAACCTAGAAGCATAGGGGAAGTCATGGTGTGATGACATTGGAAACAGAGAAGGAAAAAGTCACTGGTCTGAGAAAAGAAGGCTCATCGGTGAAGAGGGAAATGGTGGAGCTCTTTGTGCACTTGTGACATGCTTGACCGTGATGATGCTTACTGCTGCCACACTGGTTCCCGACCTCCTCCTTCCGTTGGTGACGAACAAAGACAGTCACGGTGAATGTGGTTAGGTGTGAGGTGGAGATACGAGATTACGGTGATGGTGGAGCGGCGGTGATTATGTGGTAGTGAAGTGGTGGTTGTTGGGAGAGACAAGATCACCGCTCAAGCTCCTTGCGGCAGCTCCCTCTGTTCTCATCTATCCCCAGCTTTTGATCTCTGCCTCCCACTTCTCTGTTGTGACTGTATTGGAGATGACGCTCGCTGGCGGCAAGTGGTGGTGGATGACGCTGCCGGCGAGAGGGCAAGAAGAAGGTGAAGGTGTTGAAATCAGAGGTTGCAGGTTCCTGATCTCACCGCTGCTCTCCCTCTCTTCCATCTCTTGCATCTCTGTATTTATTTCCCCTCATCTCCAAAACTGATTAGAGTCTGACTTAGTGCATTGAACAAAATGCCATGTTTTAATGGGACTGATTTGTCATTTTCCAAATTTTTGGAACCAAACTGTCATTTATGAAATGCAAACCCCAAATTGCCATTTTCAGATTTAATCCAAATTTTCAAGTATTTTCAATTGAAAACAATTTAACCAACATCAAATATTTTCAGAAAAATCAATGGTTAAGAGTAATTAAAATTATTTTGACAATTTTGCCCTTTTTAGTCCCAATTTAATATATTTGCTCTTAATCACAATTTATCACATAAAATGAATTTTAAGATAATTTATTATGACAAAAAATCCAATTAAAGTATAAAAATATATAATTAAAATAGGGATTTGTTAGTATGTCTGAAATTTCTTTTCGTTGCTGGTGTGTGTGTGATGAATTGAAGCTGGTCCCTGAATTTGTGTGGGTAGATTAAATATAATTCTTCCTCTATGTTCCAGTTGTTGTGCGTGAGAGTAAGAGGAAGGTTGGGATTCAAAGCAAGTTGGAATTAAAGTTAAGAAGCTTACCTTAGAAAGGTGATTCCTCTATATAATTGTTTTGGTTGTCATAAGAGGAAGAAGATATGTGTAAATTCTAATTTTCTTGAGTTTAAATTAATTTTTAGTAAAGGATGGAGTTTGGGAAGCATAGTAAATTTATATATTGATGTTTTGAAATTGCTGCACTAGAGATTTGAAAAGTGGGAAGTTTGATATAATTGTTTGAATATTATTGCACTCAAGGTGTTTGTTAATATGTTTTTGAGAAGAATTTTATGTCATTGAGATTGTCTAAATTTCTTTATTGAAGCTTAGAGAGGTATTGATGTTGCTTGTATATGTATGTGGGGTGACGGCAAGTTTTGGGGTATTCATAGAATTCTGAAGCACGTATGAAAAGGAAGGAGATTTTTTTTCCATGTCTCCTTGGATTGTCATTGAAGTTTCTAATTAGTCTTGGTATGCATGTTATCCTATCAGAGGAAGGTTGAAGCTAGGATCTTACTCTTATATTTATTTAATTAGAATGGTGTTTGAAAGTTAAGACTTTGTGAAAAGGACTGTGAAAATAAGCTAAGAATTTGCCCAGAAGTTTTATGGATTAATGTATACTTTGAGGTCATGGATTCATTGAAACTTTATCTTGGGTTGAATTGAGTTTGAGTTAAGTACATGGTTTTGAATTGAGGATGAACTATAAATTTTCCTTTTGTGTATAGGGCATTGCAAGAAGAGGAATCTTGATGAGGAATAATCAAAATGTTATTGTAGGAATTGGGAAAGCAACGGATGATTGAATAATGTCCCATTATAATTTTCATAAGTGATTAATAATTGTTCTATTTTTAAATTAATCAACACCTTCTAAACATAGTTTTATCAAGAAAAGTTTATTAGACTATTTAGTTTCTTATTGATATTGAAATGAGTTTGGATTGATGATTGAACCTATTGTTATTATTTATTCTTCTATTGGTTCATGGTATAATTCATGACTATGCATGGAAACAATGAGGAAAGTTTCGAGATATTTTTTTATAAATTTTCATGTTAAGATAGTGTTGCATTTTGTAATGTTTGTAGCGAATTTTTATTATATGGGAAGGGTTTTTTCAACCAATTGTATTTGAAGGAAAGTTTTGAAACAATGTTTGTGAACTTTCATGCTGGGGTATTCTATTATGTCTTATTTGATAGGAGTTATTCATGATACTGAAAGAAGAACTTTTCATTGTTTTGATAAATTAGCTCCAAGCATGCTTGTAAACGTTTTTTAGAGGATTGAATACAAAACGCTAGTTGCTAACAGCAGTATTGTTAGTCCTTGGTGCACCATGGTTAACATCGAGGTTGCTTAACTTTCATGGCACAGTATTCACACTTGGCATTCGTGGAATTCATTCTCACGCTTGTTATTTGTGGGTTTTACCCTCGTGGACTGTGTGTCCATGCTTGTTTTTGTGGCCTCCAGCTGCACTTGGTGACTTTCCCTCATGGACTATGTGTCCATGGTTGTTGTCCATTCTATTGAAGTCCTACGAGAAGATAGAGTTTGTCATTTATTGTTTTCAAATTAATTATGTGAAACAAATTGCTTTATTACGTACTTGGTATTATTTGTTTAATGACCTCCTATACAATTTCAATATGCTTATTTGTAATCTTTTATATAAATTTGTTTATAGTTATGATTTCATGGAATTAATTGTTATATCTTTGATATAGAGTATCATCCAATCAATTTATTTCATTCAGTTTTTTTTATTTATTTACATTAATGGGAGATTATTTGCCGAAAAATTATTTTGGCCTCAAATAGCACTGGTGACCTGCACCTTCAGTTGAACAGTGAAGACTCTCATTGCTGATCAAAGCTTGTAGATCTATTTTGGAACAACTACTAGTTGAAGTAAAGTTGAGTTTATATTTATGTCTTTACTTCTATAATTTAGGTGAACCACGTAGCCTATAGGCAGGATCCCTGTGTTCCCTTGTATTTTGGAATGTATGTATATGTATATGTATATGCATATGTTGTAACGAAGTGGAGCTCCAAATGCTATTATGAAAAATTGGGTCATTGTAGAATTTTTGGGAAGTCTGATATATAGAGGAGACTTTTTGCCCAAAATTTCTACAAGAGACTTAATATTTTGATTATATGAGGTACATTATTACATATGAACTTAAAATGGTTTAAGCATGCTTAGGATTATTGTGCTAGTTATGATGTTATTAACAGTATTATGAGTATTATTTGTTATTCATTTATAAGTCGAAGGCTTAAGGAATGTGAGTTCACTCATATTCTGTACTTGTCTCACCTTAATTTTCAGGGTGTGACACTTATATTAGTTTTAAATTTTAATTTTTAAATACATTTTGCGCACAATCATTTATAAACACGTTTATTAAAGTATGCAGTGGAGCACAAGGTTGGAGGAAGCACTATGGGCCAACAGAACCACCTTCAAAACACCGATAGGGATGTCTCCTTACCAGCTTATCTATGGAAACGTTTGTCATATTCTGGTGGAAATGGAGCACAAGACCTATTGGGCGGTGAAAATGTGCAATATGAATTTGGAGAAATCGGGCTTAGAGAGGAAATTGCAACTGCAAGAACTTAAGGAAATGTGATTGGACGCTTATGAGAGCTCCCGTGTCTACAAGGACAAGACTAAAAAGCTTCATGATCAGAAGATAATGCGGAAGGAATTCAAAACAGGTGATCATGTTTTGATGTTCCAAGTTCAATTCAAATTTGGACATGGGAAGCTCAAATCTAATTGGTATGGGCCTTTCACTGTCACCAAGGCCTGCTCATTTGGAATGGTTGAGCTTGTTGATGAAGCCATCGGTGAGGAATTCAAAATCAATGGGCATCTCCTCAAGCTCTACCATGATGAATCATCAAAGCTTCCTTGAGGAGAGGTTGCTTCTTCTCCTTTCACTATCTTTTACTTTCAGTATACCTGGATTAGTGGTTATATATGCTTGACTGATTGTTTGAGATAAGTGTAGGCGAAGGGCATTCTAGTAGAAAGGTAGAAGTAGTGTAGCTTAGTAATTAGAATAAGAACCCCCTTTGTATGCTTTGCATTTTTGGCCACTATCACACTTAATCACCATTGTGCCTTTTCATCTCGATTTCCTATGTTATTGTGACTTGTTTCTCCTTCTCCCTCTTTATGTGATGTTGACGTATTGTGCTCCAATTGCAATTGGACTTCTCACAACTTTCCACTTCACTAAGGAACAATTTAGAATAATAGAGTTGCTTTACACATTGAGGACAATGTGTTGATTAAGTGTGGGGGAGGGAAATACATTTTGAATCCCATTAGTTGGTTGTTTTTAAATGAGAAATGCCTTAAACTAGAAAAATTTTCAAAAATTTTTCAAGAATGACTTGTTTTGATGCATGTCCTAAGTGGTAAAGGGTCACATTTGCCACTTTAGAAATGTGATTTGTGAGAAATTCATTGAGCTTTCATGAGATCTAGTGTTTTGGCAACTTTTTAAAACCATGTTTTGCTTTGCAAGTGAATGGGAAGAGAAATGAACCCACAATTAGATTTTTGACTTAATCCTTGTTTTTGAGAAATCAAAAGTTTTCATGTCATTAATGTTTTTGGGAGTTGAGCATTTTTGTTAATTGATTGCAATGTTTTGATTGATTGTTTTTAGTAAGGTCAGCATTAGGAATAGTTAAGAAGATTCGTTATGGTTAGTTTGCTATGCAATTGATTGTATTGAATTGAGAATTGGAGAAAACCTCTGTTGGAAGGTTAATTGAGCCTTGAATTCTTTCCATGTGTACATGTTCACTTGATTTTTCACCTTCTAGAACTTGTTTCAACTCTTATTCAAAACATTTGCATTAGTGTGATGGAAATGAAAGAAGTATTCATTCTAAACCGTTTCAACCTAAACAGAAACCTACATTCATCACCATTTGTTTACCCCTTTAAGCCATTCCTATGTTGCATGCATACTATTTTATTCACAATGTTCATAGTACTTTAAAATCAAAGTGATTTGCCAATAGAAAGGTGAACAATATATATATATTGAAATGCCATGTATATGGAAAAGAGAAAGAAAATAAGTTTAAAAAAATGATGAAATGGATAAAAAAATGGAGAACGTTTAGTTTAAAAAAAAGTGAGTATAGCTTGAAAAAAAGAAAAGAAAAGAATTGAATTGAAAACAAAAAAAAACAAGAGAGTATTAGAAAGAAAATATATATATATATATATATAGAAAAGTGTTTTGTAGATAACAGAAAAAAATACCCTAAAAACAAAAAACACTTGCTCATGATTTGGAAAAAGAATTGGCAAAAAGTTGTTAAGTTATTTAGATGTTATGAACTTGCCCATTAATTTTGACTTGCATATCAACTATTTTTTTTCTCTAATTAATCCATTCCATTTAGTCATCATCCATCATTACAAGCCTTTTAAAGCCCTCTTGATTCATCACATTTATTGCTATTAGTAGTGGAGGTATTAGAGTTGTTACAAGCATATGGTAAGGTGTTGATTAAGTGAACTAGAGTGAAATTATCCCAATAAAATGAAATGAGTGAAACACTAATATCTTGAGAGTCTCGTGTGCTTCAGTCTAATATTTTGGATTGTGTGGTTAGCTAATTCCTTTACATCCCTTGACTATGACTAGTGTTAGCTTGAAGAATTTAATTAATTGATCTATTGCTTTTTAATTATGAAATTGCTCATCTTTCAATTGCATTGATGATTGGAATTTTTTTAAAAAAATATATACTTAATTGCCTTTGTTCAAGAATACAAAGGTCTAAGTGTGAGGGAATTGATTGAACCATAGTTTTACATGATTTTTCATGATTAATTTGGGATTTTAAATGCATTTTTTGGAGCATTATTGCATGATTAAGCACTAATTTTAGTTAGGGACAATTGTGTTAAATTAATTGTAATTAGGGGCAAAATGGTCATAAATTTGTTAATGATTATGTGCAATTGTTTCTTGAACTTTTGATACTATCTTGTGCTTAATTTTACATTACAGAGGTTTTGGAAGAAAATTGGAAATCTAGAAGGGTCAAAATTAATATTTTGAGGTCTGGGAAAAATTACAAAAAAGGTCCCCATTTTTTGTGAAAATTACAGAAATGTGAAGAAAAGGGGCCTGCCAACATTTCAAAAATTTTCATTTTAGTCTCTCATCGAAAGTTTTCAAGTTTGCAAATAGGTCCCTGGTTAAAACTTGCATTTTGACCAAGGCCTAGGTTACTGTGGATGTTCTTCTTCAGCTATTAAAAACACAGACGTGAGAACGAGAGTTGGATGGCGGATATAAGGCCATCGATCCTCCATACCTCTACCTTCGCCACTCTTCTTCCTCGTCGGCGACACCTTCACCTTCATTGTCGCCGATGAGATTCTTCCGTTACCACACTACCACCACTTCCATTCCTTCATTTTCTCAACGTCGCTGGAGAATAAAGCATAGACAACTTCATGGAGCACAAAGTTCTAGGAGGAGAATCGATCCTCCAGTACCACATCCGGTGACCTACCCCTCTGCACCATCACATCGCCATCACCGGAGAATCAATTTCAGCCAAAAGACATAGAAGCAGAGGATAGAGATCACGCTGTGATATAGAGTTGGAAACACAGTGAGCTTGCGGTGAGCAAAACCTCTGAACCTCAACTCCTTCCATTGTCTCCTTTACCTCTCTTCTTCCTATTTATCTCACTATTGGAACTTTACCTTCCTTCCTCAGACATCCAGTTTCAGGGATCTTCTTGTACTGTGTTGAAGGGAGAGTCGAAGATCCAGAGTGAAGCACCACTAGAGAGGGAGAGTGTGAAGCTGAGGCCTTCACAGAATCAAACCAGAGCTCAGGTTTTCCAGATTTTGGCAAGTGTATGAATTTTCAGGCAAGTCTTTGAGTTTTCCGGTGAGATAATCCCAGATTCCGGTGAGCTCATGAATTTTCCGGTGAGTGTTCAATTTCTGAGCTGTGGTTATTTTAAAGCAATGAGAGGCTAACGATTTCAATTCTTGGCAGTGGGGATTTGTGCTTGAGCTTATTGGACTACAAATGGGAGTTTTTCTATCATTCCATTTGTCTAGAATTATATATTTAAATTGCCTAGTTTTAGGAATTGTTGTATATGATTCTGGAACTGAGATTGATGTTAATTGTCTCTGTTGATTTGATATTTGTGATTGGATTGGATTTTTATAGCTTGTGGGATTTATATATATGCATTTTCCTTATTGATTCAAAGATATTGTGCTTTCTACGTGTTATTGTTAGATTGTATAATTGAATTGGATCAATTGAGTGTTATGTTATCGCATTCATATTAAGAGGAAACAAGTTATAGTTATTCATTTTAATTGCACATTAAGTGGTTTTTAACAATATCTCAAGAGGTAGTAGTTAGCTATGTTTGTAGAAGCTACTATTAATTGGGATTATTGGACTCAAGTGTTATTTTGAGGTTGTTTTAAGACTTAATGAATTTTTTAACTCCCATAATCTCTTTGAGCAAGGATATACATTTTCTTCATTACCAAGAGTATTCATTATTCATACTTTCCACTTCATACCATTCCATTCACTCATTCTCCACTTTTTATGAAAATACCAAAAAAATATTAGTCTAGTATTTAATTAGATTGCATTTTCTTTTAGCTATTAATTTGAAAATCCAAAAATCCATTTCCCCTTGTTTCATTGTATTTGCATGGCATATTAGATTACTTATAATTCAATAAAAGGCTCATCGAGAAGAGAGAACGATCCTAAGTTTGCCTATATGTAATCCTTGGTTAATTTTTTATTGTGGACCTGAAGGCTAGCTAAGAGATGAAAAGTCTGCAAATCAAATGCAATATAGACGAAAAGTCAAGTTAAGCATAGTGTTCATAGTATTCTAAAATCAAAGTGTTTGTCAATAGAAAATCAAACAATGTGTATATTGAAATGCCATGTATATAGAAAAAAGAAAGTAAGTCCAAAAAAAAAGTGTGTATAATTTAGAAAAAAAAGAGCAAAAAGAAAAAAGAAAAAGAAGAAAGAAAAAAATTGAAAAAGAAAAAAAAGAAAGGTATTGAAAAAGAAAAGAGTGAGTGTAGTTTTGAAAAAAAAAGGAAGAAAAGAATTGAATTGAAAAGAAAAAAAAACAAGAGAAAGTATTAGAAAATATATATATATATATAAATATATATAGAGGGAGGAAAGTGTTTTGTAAATAAAAAAAATACAAAGAAGGCATTTGTTCATGAACTTGAAAACAATTGGCAAAAGTTTGTCAAATATTTAGATGTTATGACCTTGCTCTTTTAATTTTGACTTGCATATCAACTATTCGTTTATCTAATTAATCCATTCCATTTAGCCTTCATTCATCATTACAAGCCTTTTAAAGCCCTCTTGATTCATCACATTTATTGCAATTAGTAGTAGAGATATTAGAGTTGTTATAAGCATATGGTAAGGTGTTAATTAAGTGAACTAGACTGCAATTACCCAATGAAGTGAGAAGAGCGAAACACTAATACCTTGAGAGTCTCTCGTGCTTCATTCTATAATTTTGAATTGTATAGTTAGCTAATTTCTTTGCATCGCTTGATTATGACTGGTGTTGGCTTGAAGAATTTGTTTAATTGATCTATTGCTTTCTAATTATAAAATTGCTCGTCTTTGCATTGCATTAATGATTGGAATTTAGAAAATTATATTTAATTGCCTTTGTTCAGGAGTACAAAGGTCTAAGTGTGGAGGAATTGATTGCACCATATTTTTATATAATTTTTCATAAATAAATTGAGATTTTTAATGCATTTTCTTGGATAATAGTGCATGATTAAGCACTAATTTGAGTTAGGGACATTTGTATTGAATTAATTGCAATTAAGGGCAAAATGGTCAAAATTTGTTAATTATTCATACAAATGATTTCTTATACTTTTAATGCTACCTTGTGCATAATCTTGTATCGTAGGTGTTTTGGGGAGAATTTGGTGATTTTGGGGGGTCAAAATCAATATTTGGAGGCTTGGATAAAATTACAGAAAGAACCCCAATATTTCTAAGAATCACAAATTTGTGAAGAAAGGGTTCCAGAAAAAATTACTGATAAGTACCGAAAGGTTTTATAAATTGTATTACTACCCCACAAATGTTTCCAACTTTACATTGAAGTCCCTATGCCGAACTTCTAAAAGTTTCAAATAGGTCCCTGGTTAGAACTTGCGTTGTGGCCTGGGTTATCTTCAGACACGAGTTGGGGGGCGCCGCATAGAGACAGGAGCTGAGAGCATATTTTTAGTGTGGAACAGTGCCGTAAGCATCATCGGAGCACCTGCATTCTTCATCTCCTACTTCCATGATCGCCGGTGACCTCTTCTCCAACTTCCACTGTCGTCGGTGACCGACATTCATTCTCAGCTTCACTCTATCTCCCTCACCATCACAGACAGCTAAGACATAAATCCAAAAATAGAGAGTTGAGGAAGTTGCGCTGCTAGAGAGGCAAGCTGAGGGCGAGAAGAGAGATCTGGGAAGGAGACCACAAACCACCACCATCACAGCACCACCACCACCCTTGTCCGCGCGTGCTCTGCAACTCCTGACGAGGTTCTACATTTCTGGCAACCATTCTCCAGATTCCGGTGACTTAGTGCAGATTTCGGCCACACTTTTTCCCTTCTTTCTTGTCCCCATACCAGCTTTGACTTCATTTACAAACCACCTAAACTGTCACTTCCCTTCTGCTAACCACCACCATCTCTTTTCCTTCTCACCTAGCCTCCTGACCACCACTGTCATCCTAGTCTTCTCTGTCCTTCACCACCATCAGTCACCACCCTCCTTCCTCCAGTGCCATTAATCACTAGCCAACCTACTCACTGTTCCATTCCCTTCTCCATTTGCTCTGTTTCTCCACCATTTAACACCACCTTGACTCCATCGTGACTGCATGCCAGCTGCCTCCTTTGTTCTTCACTTTCAATTTCTATGGTTCTGAGTTTTGAACAAGCTGCAATTATTTTAAGGTAATGAGAGGATGATTCCTTCGCTTCTTGGTGGTGATGATTTGTGCTTGAGCTTATTGGACTACATAGGGGAGTTTTTCTATCATTCCATTTGTCTAGAATTATATATTTAAATTGCCTAGTTTTAGGAATTTGTGTATATGATTTTGGAACTGAGATTGATGTTAATTGTCTCCGTTGGTTTGATATTTGTGATTGGGTTGGATTTTTATAGCTTGTGGGATTTATATATATGCATTTACTTATTAATTCAAAGATATTGTGCTTTCTACGTGTTATTGTTATATTGTATAATTGAATTGGATCAATTGAGTGTCATGTTATCGTATTCATATTAAGAGGAAACAAGTTATAGTTATCCATTTTAATTGCACATTAAGTGGTTTTTAACAATATCTCAAGAGGTAGTAGTTAGCTATGTTTGTAGGAGTTACTATTAATTAGGATTATTGGACTCAAGTGTTATTTTGAGGTTGTTCTTAAGACTTAATGAATTTTTAACTCCGATAATTTCATTGAGCAAGGATAGGCATTTTCTTCATTACCAAGAGTATTCATTATTCATACTTTCCACTCCATACCATTCCATTCACTCATTCTCCACTTTTTATGAAAATTCCAAAAAAAAAATATTAATCTAGCATTTAATTAGATTGCATTTTCTTTTAGCTATTAATTTGAAAATCCAAAAATCCATTTCTCCTTGTTTCATTGTATTTGCACGGCCTATTAGATTACTTAGAATTCAATAAAAGGCTCCTCGAGAAGAGAGAACGATCCCGAGTTGTTTGCATTATATTGCATTTAATTCGTGGTAATTTGTGATTTGACCTTGAGGCGGCTAAGGTTGCATTTTTCTTTCTTCTTTGTTGCTCTTTTTTTCTAAACTATACACACTTTTTTTTGGACTTACTTTCTTTTTTTCTATATACATGGCATTTTAATATACACATTGTTTGATTTTCTATTGGCAAATTAGTTTGATTTTAGAATACTATGAACACTATGCTTAAATAACATGACATGCATACAACATAGAAATGGCTCAAAGTGGTAAGCAATAGTAAATGAATGTAGGTTTGTGTTTAGGTTAAAAGGGTTTAAAATTGAATGTCTCCTTCATTTCCATCACACTAATACAAATGTCATTTTGAAAAAGAGTGGAAACAAGTTCTAGAAGGTGAAGAACTAAGTGAACATGCTCACATGAAAAGAATTCATTGCTCAATTAACCTTCCAACAAGGCTCCTCCCTAATGGTCACTCCAATACAATCAATTGGATAGCAAGCTAACCACAATATATCTACTTTACTATTCGAAGTGTTAACTTTACAAACGCAATTAATCAAAACTTTGCAATCAATTATAAAAATGCTCAACTTTTAAAAACACTAATGATATGAAAACTTTTGATTTCTCAAAAACAAGAAGTAAGCAAAAATCTAATTGTGGGTTCATTTCTCTTCCCATTCACTTGAAAAGCAAAACATGGTTTCGAAAGGTTGCCAATACACTAGATCACATGAAAGCTTAAAATTTCTCACAAGTCACATTTCTAAAGTGGCAAATGTGACCCTTTACCACTTAGGGTGTGCATCAAAGCAAGTCGTTCTTGAAAAATTTTTGAAAAATGTTCTAGTTTTAAAGCATTTCTCATTTAAAAAGAACAAATTCATGAGATTTAAAATATATTCCCCTCCCCCACACTTAATCAACACATTGTTTTCAATGTGGAAAGCATTCTATTATTCTAACTTGTCCCTTAGTGAAGTGGGAAGTTGTGAAGTCCAATTGCAATTGGAGCATAGCACGTCAACATCACATAAAGAGAGAGAAGGAGAAACAAGTCATACTAACAGAGGAAATTAGGATAAGAAGACACAATGGTAATTAAGTGTGATAGTGGCAAAAAATGCAAAGCATACAAAGGGGGTTCTTATTCTACTTACTAAACTACACTACTTCTACATTTTCCTACTGGATTGTGTCCCTCCCCCACACTTATCTTCCTCATACAACAATTAAGCCCAAAGAATCAAAGGATTTAGTAGAAAACAAGTGAGGAAAGAGACAACCTGTGTTAAAGTATCTTAAGTCTCTTGAAGGAGAAGTTCTCATCCTCAATGAGAATCATGCAATTGTCTTTTGAAACAACTTCTCCCACATTGAATTTCCTTGGTGGAGGTGCCTTAGGATCGATTGGAAGAGGTCCAAGGATATATGGTGGATGTTGGTTCTTCTGATGACCTTTCCAAGAATATACCTGTAAATGAGACAAGCCAACAGTAGTATCCCATCCAAGAATAGAAACAAGGAGAGCTTTCAAGTGAAGTAAAGACATTTGAGGAATGAAACTTTCTAAGTAACTATCACATCGAAGGAAATCAATGGCACTCCCATCAGTAGGAGGCAAACAAGCAATTATATTTTGAAAATTCTCTTGTGTTTGCAAAGTGGAAGGTGCAGAATCCAACTGAGTATTGGAGTACACCACAACATCATTGCAATCACAAGAGATGGAAGGGAAAAAAGTGGAAGAAAGAAGAGAATTCTTCACAGTATTACCACCTAAAACTTTTGAATTGTCAATAGAATCATTTTCCTTTTCTACATCGGGTGGCAAATCACAAGAAAGAATCATAGGGAAAGATTCATTTTCATTTTCAATATCATCAATCAAAGCATTTGAATCTTCCCATATGAAACTATCATGTAATTCATTGGAATCAAGAGAAAGATCTTTTTCTAGGCTATAGTCTTCCTCATTCACAACAACCACATTGGCATCCACACAAAATTCAACAATTTCACAATTATCATGCTTAGAATCATAAATAGTACTAGGAGGTGTATCAAGATCAATGGTAGAATCAACCACTTCATTAAATGCTTTCTTTTGAAAGTCAATAAGTAAGTGGCATTTTGCATGATAATAGTCTACACAAATTTGATCCACTGCACAAGAACATGAAAATGTATCATCCAATATATCACAACCATCCCTAGTACTATGAAGAGAAACATTTTTAACAGTTAAATCATCACACAAAGAAGAATGAGCACAGTCATCAACAAGTACAATCAAATCACTACTACTTGAACTAATGGGTTGAGCAATTACATTTTCAAACATTTGAGGGGATTGAACAATGCTTTCCTCATCTACCTCATCATCACTCAAATCATGAATCACTTCACTAGTTAAAGTAGTAGGAGAGTCTACTTCATAAGGATAGGATCATTACCAAATGGTAAAGAAGACTCTTCAATGCTATTTTGAACTTGCTCCACTTCATGTGCTTGTGTGGGAATAGGCACCAAATGATTGGAATCTTCCATTTGTGAAATGGCATGTGGGGTTTACTCTCTGGTTTCCATATCATCATTGGCATTATAGGACCATGAAGCGCCTTCTCACCTTCAGTCTTTATCCATAGCACATGGTCAACAAATGCCTTGATGAAGCTTTCAATGTCCTCTATTTCCTTTTTCATTTCCTCAGAGAGTCCAAGAACATCCTTGAGCATGAATAATTCTAGATGCTAGACCTTTAGTTAGTCATACATTCTTTATAGGGAAAGGGTTTGGGCATCCATATATGGCAATGTGAGAAATGTATCAAGTCCAAAAGCTTGAGGAGTAGGGGATTGGGGTGAATGTTCATTGCATGGTGGAGAAGGTGGTTCATATGGAAGGGTATGTGGTGGGTGAGTCTCTGGTGGAGTATGGCACTTAGAAGCCTTTTGTACTTCCTCCAACTCCTCATTGCTTTCTTTTAGATGCTCTACTTTATGTGTATGTAAGAACATGGAAGGAGGATTTGTTTGGGGATTCTTCAATACTTGTTTGACCGCCGCTCTTTGTTATGATCATCCATTTGAGTTTGAAACTCTTGAATCACTTCCATTTGGTGAGCAAAAATGTCCTTGTTTGACTACTCTTCATTGATAGTCTGAGTGATTTGGTTTTGGAGCTCTCTAATGACTTTACAAATGGAAGGGTCTTGGTTTGGCACACATGGTTGGGAAGAAGATCCATAAGATGGCTCAAATGGTGGGTATAGAGACTCAGGAGGTAGATGAAATGGTTGGGAAGTAGGATGAATAGAAGGAAGGGATTTATGAGATGGCATGTGGTTGTTTGGTATAGGATTAAAATGAGGCTCATAATATAGGTTATAGGGTGGGTGTGGTAGACAATGAGGTTGGAATGAAGGTTGTTGAAAAGGGTTATGGTATGAGTTGTGGAATAAACCATGTCACTCTTGACCAATTGGACCTCTACCTTGGATTCCTAGCTTAGCTTCAAGGAGTTGCAAAGTGTGTAGAGTGGAATAAGTGCCTTTAGAGATAGACTCTTCCTCTCCAATTGAATCTCTTACCAAAGAGTGAGATTGAAAGGGTGACTTTCCTTGATAATCCAAACCTCCTTTTGGATTCTCCATTCAGGTTAGGATAAGATTGAGTTGTTCTTGCACCGATTGAGATCCTTGAGAGCTATTATCATACCTCTCAATGTGATTACCTATAGAAGAATGAGCATTGAGAGATAAATCTTGATAACTATTAAACCAAGCCATTAGAAATTCAATCACACAATCCTAATGAATCACAAGATGACTAACTAAATATAAACTATTAAAAACAAAGAAAAAGAATCTATAAAAATACAAATGCAAATGAAAAAGGGGAAAAAGAATTTCAAAATGACAAAAGATGCAATATGCTATGAATTAACTTGGAGACATGGTGAATTCAAACAATGAGATCAAAATCATGTCAAATTTAATGCAGCAACACCACACAGAAACTACCAAGTCAAGACAATGCAAGAATACAATTAATGAATGCTATGCAAAGTACCTAAATGCAAAAATCCTAAACTATATGCAATGGAAAACCAAAAATGCAAAACTAACAAACTTCACACAAGAAACCCCTTGTCAAAAGTGAATTTCTCAATTAGATTACCTAGGGAGCCAATTACTTAGCTCCCCAGCAACAGTGCCATTAATTTGACATAACCTTAGCTGCCTCGGAGTCAAATCACAAATTACCACAAATTCAATGCAATATAGTGCAAACAACTCGGGATCGTTATCTCTTCTCGAGGAGCCTTTTATTGAATCCTAAGTAATATAATATGCCATGCAAATACAATGAAGCAAGGGGAAATGGATTTTTGGATTTTCAAATTAATAGCTAAAAGAAAATGCAATCTAATTAAATGCTAGACTAGTATTTTTTTTTTTGGAATTTTCATAAAAAGTGGAGAATGAGTGAATGGAATGGTATGGAGTGGAAAGTATGAATAATGAATACTCTTGGTAATGAAGAAAATTCCTATCCTTGCTTAAAGAGATTATGGGAGTTAAAAATTCATTAAGTCTGAAGAACAACCTCAAAATAACACTTGAGTCCAATAATCCCAATTAATAGTAGCTTCTACAAACATAGCTAACTGCTACCTCTTGAGATATTGTTAAAAACCACTTAATGAGCAATTAAAATGGATAAATATAACTTGTTTCCTCTTAATATGAATGTGATAACACAACACTCAATTAATCTAATTCAATTATACAGTCTAACAATAACACGTAGAAAGCACAATATCTTTGAATCAATAAGGAAATGCATATATATAAATCCCACAAGCTATAAAAATCCAACCCAATCACAAATATCAAACCAACAGAGATAATTAACATCAATCTCAATTCCAGAATCATATACAATAATTCCTAAAACTAGGCAATTTAAATATATAATTCTAGACAAATAGAATGATAGAAAAACTCCCCTATGTAGTCCAATAAGCTCAAGCACAAATCATCACCACCAAGAAGCAAAGGAATCAGCCTCTCATTGCCTTAAAATAATCGCAGCTTGTTCAAAACTCAGAACCATAGAAATTGAAAGTGAAGAACAAAGGAGGCAGCTGGCATGCAGTCACGATGGAGTCAAGTTGGTGTTAGAATGGTGGAGAAACAGAGCAAATGGAGAAGGAAATGGAACAGTGAGTGGGTTGGCTAGTGATTAATGGCACTGGAGGAAGGAGGGTTGTGACTGATGGTGGTGAAGGACAGAGAAGACTTGGATGACGGTGGTGGTCAGGAGGCTAGGTGAGAAGGAAAAGAAATGGTGGTGATTAGTAGAAGGGAAGTGATGGTGCAGGTGGTCTTTAAATGGTGAAGTCGAAGCTGGTATAGGGACAAGAAAGAAGGGAAAAAGTGTCGTCGAAATCTGCACTGAGTCACGGGAATCTGGAGAATGGTCGCCGGAAATTGCAGAACCTCATAGAGAGTTGTAGAACACGCTAGACAAGGGTGGTGGTAGTGATGTGATGATGGTAGTCTGCGGTCTCCTTCCCAGATCTCTCTTCTCACCCTCAGCTTGCCTCTCCGCGGCACAACTTCCTCAGCTCTCTGTTTTTGGATCTGTATCGTGGCTGTCTGTGATGGTGAGGGTGATAGAGTGAAGGTGAGAATGAATGTGGGTCACCCGCGACAGTGGAAGTGGGAGAAGAGGTCACTGGCGACCGTGGAAGTGGGAGATGAAGAATGCAAGTGCTCCGATGATGCTTGTGGCGCTCTTCCACACTAAAAATATACTCTCAGCTCCTATCTTTGTGCGGCGCCCCCAGCTCGTGTCTAAAGAGATGGTAATGAATAGTAACCCTGGTCAAAATGTGACCAATTTGAAACTTTTAGAAGTTCTGCATAGGGACTTAAGTGTAAAGTTTGAAAATTTGTAGGAAAAAATAAAATTTATAAAACTTTTGGGTACTTATCAGTAATTTTCTCTGGAACCCTTTCTTCACAAATTTGTGATTCTCAAAAATATTGGGGTTCTTTCTATAATTTTATCCAAACCTCCAAATATTGATTCTGACCCCCAGAATCACCAAATTCTCCCCAAAACACCTATGATACAAGATTAAGCACAAGGTAGCGTTAAAAGTATAAGAAACCATTCGTATGAATAATTAACAAATTTTGACCATTTTGCCCCTAATTGCAATTAATTCAATACAAATGTCTCTAACTCAAATTAGTGCTTAATCATGCAATATTATCCAAGAAAATGCATTAAAAATCCCAATTTATTTATGAAAAATCATATAAAAATATGGTGCAATCAACATCTATTAAAAGAATTAATAATATTTTTAATTAAGTTTTCTATGTCTGCATTAATTAAATATACAAAGTCATTATCTCAATATGAAAAAAAAATTATCAAATGACTATTTGCAAAAGTAAAAAATAAATTAAGAAAAAAACCCCTCAAATTACTTAAACAATTTTAGGAAAAATTAAAAAATTAGTAATGATGAAGGATAAATTAGTAAATTAAATATATTTTAATATAAAATTTAATTAAAAAATAAAAATCCTTAATGGAGTTAACGGCTTGGACATAAGTGTATGTTTTCAAAATAGAGGGAAGGTCTGTGTAATTATGGAAAAACACAAGGGATGTTAGAGTATTTTACTTAGAGAGAGAGAGAGATTTTCTGTTATCTTCCATTAACAACTACGTCATTGTGCTCCCCATTAGGATAGACGATCTCAATATTCGGATCATAACAAGGTCAGAATAATTTATTAAGGTCTAGAATTTATCTTAACATCACATGAATATATACACACACAGGCAAGCACAAAGTTTAAAGATATCTTTCTCTTCATTTCTTTCTTTTGCTTAGTATTTCATTTCCTTATGTACCAAAAAAGAGTTTTAATTTCATAGTCCAAAAAATGTTGGAAGACATATTAAGAGATTTTATAGTTATTGAAGGTAAATCAAATGACAATATTTGATTTTTCATTTTACTAGTAAATCAAAACGAGATATATATATATATATATTTAGGTCGATTGAACATATATCTAGTTTCTATTGAATCTATAATAACTCTCATTCTTTATGGTTATATTGCGTCTCATATAGATATTAAAATTAGATAAATTGATATGTAGTTGATGGATTAAGGTTGGGTGGTCACAATTATAGTATTAGAAGATTAAGTTGCTCATATTTTAGGGTCGCTACAATCCAAACCAATGGTAATACAGTAGTAATACTCAAACAATATACTAAGTGATTTTCTAACATAATTATATATTTTATGAGATGGCTATTAGATATACCTAAATTGATTAACACTTCATTTCAAAACTTCAAGAGACTTTGTATCTAACGATATATATTATGGCCATATTTATTTATGAAATTACAGTAATTAAATAGGGAAAATATCATTAACATCTAACTAAGGAAAATAATATCATCAGAAGAAGTCTCATAACTCGTCAATGGTAGCTTTCTCACTTGTCAATGAGACTTTTCTATTATTATTTTCCTGGGTTGGGACTTTAATGACATTTTTCCTAATAAATATGGACTTTTTTTTTTAGTTACAAAGGCAAGCAGAGCTTGTAGATGACAGAATCTATAGGCAAGGTCCTATAGTGTGTTCCTGTGATAACAAACCACAATCTAAAGCAAAAAGATGAGTACATTCAATTGGGGAAACCCCAACATCCTTGTACTCCTGCGGGATCCTGTGTGCCATTCCTGCAAGATAGTCCGCACAACGAATATTTTCCCTATGAGTATGGGAAATTTCTACCTCCCAGTCGCTGTACACAAGAGATCTGGTTTCCAAGATAACATCATACAGAGGATGATCAGCATCACAACGAGTAGATAATAGACGGACTGCCTATAGTGAGTCAGTGAACAACTTGATTTTCTTAAGCCCCATCCGTTTACATAATAGAAGGCCGCATCGGATTGCATGGATTTCAGCAGCAGTTGGGAAAGAATGTCCTAACTTCTGCTGAAATCTGCATATCCAGTTGCCCTGGTGATCCCGGATAACCCCTCCACAAGCAGCCTGACCATCTCTAACAACTGAACTATCAACATCTAGACGATGAAATCCCGGAGGAAGAGGTTGCCACTGAAGAACACCTCGATCTGGGACTTGGAATATCTGATGCCGAAATCTGCCGTTCTCCACTCCTTCCGAGAGATGATAAATACATCTGTGAACTATCTCCTTCAGACAGTCTGATGTCCCTTCAAAAGATTGGCTGCAGCGGTTCTTCCATAGTAGCCAACATGTGGTACTGAAGACATTTTGCCATGGCCATCTAGCCATCTTGCTTGTTCCTGGAGAGTGATGAGAGTTCCAATAGAGCCAATCCTGCAGATTACCAGAAAAAAACATACTATAGTATAGAGGGTTAGTTAAAGTTGACCACACTCTCTGGCCCTGCTCGTAATCTCTTAATATATGAAGGATGCTCTCCTCACCCTCACATTCGAAAGGACAAGTGTCACTAGTACAAAAAAGGTCATTTAGACCGGCACATTTAAACCGGTTGTAGTAAATGACGTCTAAAAGAAATGTGCGGTGGCATTTACGTAATTATAAAGAGTTTGGGAGACGGGTTATTAGAATAACCGGTCTAAAAAATACAATTTAGACCGGTTGTACACCAACCGGTCTTAAAAGATTAATTTTTAGACCGGTTATTATAAGAACCGGTTTTAAAATTAATCTTTTTAAGACCAGTTACTAGAGAACCGGTCTAAAATGAAGCTTTTTAAGACCGGTTCTTTAACAACCGGTCTTAAAAGTGGATTTTAAGACCGGTTGTTAGACAACCGGTCTTAAAAAGCTGATTTTAGACCGGTTAATCTACTTAACCGGTCTTAAATCTTTCCCCAAATTTTAACCCAGCTCCGTGCGCGCCCTCTCCATTTCTGAAATCGAGTCTTGGCTTCTTTCATCCCAATCATTTCTCTTCAATTCTCAGTGCTCAACTCGCCGTCCGTTACCTGATCTTTGCAACAATCGAATCCGGCCGGTCGCTGCTCATGGTTGTCGCTGTTGGGTCGCCGCTCATGGTTGTCACTGTTGGGTCGCCGTCATCGTTTGCTTCTGGTTTTTAAGCTCCGTCCGTCGCGACTCAAGGAGGTCTTCGTCTTCATCGTCTTGTTTAAGGTATGCTTTCTCGTCCTCACTTACAACAATGGGAGAGACTGAATGCTTAGAAGAATGGAAGAAAAAATTCCAAGAACTACAGTAAGAAGGAAATCGAAATCTAGGGGAGGTCCTATTCCCTCTCTGTAGATTGTAGAAATTTTTATATCAAAAGGACATCATAGAAATATTGTCTTATTCCTTATCTTGGTGTCAAGATTTCTAAACCGAAGTCTTTGATATCAGACACTGGTTTCTATGAATTTGCAAAGATGTTCAGGGGACCAGGTGTTGACCTGTCACCTATGTCTGTTAAAATGATAAGGTCGGCTAGATTTTCAGTAGCTCTAATGCCGGTTATGAAGTAGATTTATCCCTCTACATAATTACTATATAGAAGGAATTTTGGAAAGTTGCCTCCAGATTTGGAATTCCAGTTGGTGTCACTAGTACAAAAAAGGTGATTTAGACCGGCACATTTAAACCGGTTGTAGTAAATGAGGTTTAAAAGAAATGCGCGGTGGCATTTACGTAATTATAAAGAATTTGGGAGACCGGTTATTATGTTTAACTGGTCTAAAAAATACAATTTAGACCGGTTGCTAGAGAACCGGTCTTAAATGAAGCTTTTTAAGACCGGTTGTCTAACAACCGGTCTTAAAAATGAGCTTTTTAAGACCGGTTGTCTAACAACCGGTCTTAAAAATTAGCTTTTTAAGACCGGTTGCTAGAGAACCGGTCTTAAATGAAGCTTTTTAAGACCGGTTCTCGAACAACCGGTCTTAAAAAGCTTGATTTTAGACCGGTTAGTCTACTTAACTGGTCTTAAAAAGTTCCCTAAATATTTCCCCCCAACCCCTGCCGCGCGCCCTCTCCAATCTGAAATTTTTCATCCCAATCATTTCTCTTCTCAGTGCTCAACTCCCCCCTTACCTGATCTAATCGGAATTTAAGTGTTGTTTGAGTCTCCTGTTGATGCAAGCCCACAGCGTTGCTCTCACCCTGCTCTCTTTGAGTTCGTGAATGTGTTGTTGAAAATGCATGAGAAGAAATCTTTCCGGTATATTGATTGAGCGTGGTAGTTGGTTGGCAATAGAGCGTCGTAGGAGTCGCCCTCTCCAATCTGAAATTTTTCATCCCAATCATTTCTCTTCTCAGTGCTCAACTCCCCCTTACCTGATCTAATCGGAACGATCGAATCCGGCAGGTCGCTGCTAATTGTTGTCGCTGTTGGGTCGCCGATTGTTGTCGCTGTTAGGTCGCCATCTTCGTTTGGTCCTGGTTTTTGAGCTCCGTCCGTCATTCACTGCTGCGACTGAAGGAGGTCTTCGTCTTCATCACTTGTTTGAGGTATGCTTCCCCTCAAAAATACTTGCCACTGTTGTTTATTTTTATATTTTTTCAACTCTCCAGAAATATCACATATTATAATGGAATTTCAATTATGGCACTTCCTGTTTTAAATAAAATATCTCTTGTGCGTGACTCTGTGGTTAGATAGACTGAGCTTGGGTTTATAGTTTGTATTATAGTTTGTTAATTAACCGGGTTGTTCTGGGTACACATTAATGCACAGTAAAGAATTTTGTGATGTGGGGTATTCAATATGTGTGAACGGTGAATTAGAAAGCGCATCATTTTTATAGAACACAGGATTTGTGATTTGGGTTTTAGCTTGTACTTATTGATTGATTTAAATATGAAGTTTGTGGGGTTATATGTTGTGATTGAGAAGAATCAAATAAAGACATTAAGATAGGACACGTAAGTAATAAGTTGTGACATAGTAGCTGGATTGTAGTGGAAGCAAACCATTAAACATGTATGTGGTTCGGTTGGGTAGTGAAAAACGAAAAGTGGAAATAGTAATGAAGAATGACAATTAAGGGGACTCATAAAAGCATGCACAAAAGGGATGAGTTATTACCAGCTGATGCAAATACAAATAATTGAGTTACATAGATTAAAAAATTGATTAAAATTTGTTAAAGGTCACTCAATATATACACACAAATAGAGAGGGAGAGATGAGTTATTACCAGCTGATGCAACAAGAAACAGAACCACCAAGCAAGCCAATTTGACCAAAGCTCTTCCCATTCCTCTCTGAGATTTTAAATCAAAGCTATCTTTGAACCAACGTCCAAACGTGCCTTTGATTATCAATATATACATGCATGGATATATATATATATATATGACCATGGTCCCAGGTCCGTTAATAGAAATCAATTGTATGCTACTAATAAATATCAATTAACAAGATTTATAATTCATCTTAATATGTTGAAAACAAATGGAGTATCGAATAATATAATATAAAAAATGTTTATTATTGTAAATACATACAATAAATGTAAATTAATACATCGAATACTCGGCTACAAATGTTAGACATTTTTATATCTAGCTCTTTAATTATTTAGATATGCACATAAACAAGGTTTTGAACTTTTGAATTTTGATGATCGTGCACTAATTCCATTGATTTGCAATTAGTAATAATTAATTAATTACCTCATTGGTTCAACTCCATCCGTTTATTTTTATCTGTCATTTAAGGTGTTTTCAAATTAATAGATGGTTTTTTAATATTCTCTAATATAGTAAGCCTTTAACTTAGATCTTCATCTATGTTGAAATAGAGTCTACAGGAATGTAGTCATTTATTCATATTGCTTAGAAGCAATTAACTTGATTTTGTGAGGGTGTGGGTGTGACCATCCCGGATATTTATCCATATAGGGGCTGGAATATTATTCGTTAGAGTTCGAGAGGACCTTTGTACTGCCGATTAGCCAACTAAGAGGGATGGAAGGAGATTGCATTTTAAATTCTTCCATGATGATACCATCTCCATCTTCATTCAAAAATAAAGGCCCCGAGATCACTTCTGCTTTGCTTTAAATGGATCGTAGTTGGATACAAGCTAAACGGACGAGTGTTGAATATGATGTTGGGGTCAAGGGTTTTTTAGACTTTGCAAAAAGAAATGCCGATGATGATAGTGGGATGTTTTATTGCCCTTGTGTAAAATGTTTGAATGAGAAGCGATTAAGTGCTGCAGATATATATACACATTTAATTTGTAAAGGGTTTTGTAAGACGTATGTAGTATGGGTATGGCATGGTGAACAATTAGAAATGCCAAGTGCATCTCAACAGGGGGAAGTGACTTGTGATGATAATGACACAGATATGGATGATCGGATAGAGGACATTATTCGTGATGTAGGAGAAGAGGCTTTTGAACAATCACATGCATATGGTAATATGTGCAGTGATGCTGAGAAGCCGTTGTACCCGGGGTGTAAAAAATACCAATTGCTGAATGCTGTATTGAAATTGGTAAGCTTGAAAGCACGGCATGGATGGAGCGACAAGAGTTTTTCAGAAACGCTTGAGGCCTTTAAAGATATGCTTCCTGATGATAATGTGTTGCCTTGTCGATACTATGATGCTAAGAAAATACTGTGTCCACTAGGGATGAAGTATAAAAAGATCCATGCTTGCCCTAATGATTGCATATTGTATAGAAAAGATCATGAAGAGAAGGAGCAATGTCCGATATGTGAAACTCCGAGGTATAAATCAAATAAGGGCCCTGCAAAAGTGTTGTGGTATCTTCCAATCATTCCAAGGTTCAAGCGCCTGTTTGCTAATGAAATTGATGCCAAAATTTTGAGATGGCACTCAAATGAGCGGATTTCTGATGGAAAGCTTCGGCATCCAGCTGATTCTTCTCAATGGCAGAAAATTGATCAATTATTTCCTAGCTTCGGTGAAGAACCTGGGAATCTCAGGCTTGGGCTTAGCACAGATGGTATGAATCCTTATGGTAGCCTAAGCAGTATACATAGTTCATGGCCTGTTCTGTTGGTAATTTACAACTTATCTCCTTTGTTATGTATGAAACGAAAGTACATAATGTTGTCTATGTTGATTTCGGGACCAAAGCAACCCGGAAATGACATAGATGTTTACCTACAACCCTTGATCGAAGACTTGAAAGAGTTGTGGGATAAAGATGTCGATGTTTTTGATGCGAACAAGAAGGAGACTTTTAATATGCGAGCAATGATCTTTTGTACTATAAATGACTTCCCTGCATATGGGAACTTGTCAGGATATAGCGTTAAAGGCCACAAAGCTTGTCCGATATGTGAAGAAGGCACATGCTACCATCAACTTCAACATGGAAGAAAGACGGTTTACCTTGGGCATAGGCGATTTCTAAGACGAAGCCACCCTTATCGTAGATTAAAAAAAGCTTTTTTCGGTGGCCAAGAGTTTGAAGATGCTCCAGAGGCATTGACTGGGGAGAAAATTTATGAAAAGGTGAAAAATATCAATACTATGTTTGGTAAGTCATCAAAGAGTAGAAATGAGAAAAATATATGGAAAAAAAGGTCCGTCTTCTTCGATCTTCCATATTGGCACAATCTTGATGTCAGACACTGTATTGATTTCATGCATGTGGAGAAGAACGTATGTGATAGTATTGTTGGGACAGTGCTCAACATACAGGGAAGTTCTAAGGATGGCGTGAAGGCAATTGTTAGCGGCCAAACGGAAGAGATTGGAAGAAGCATCTCAATCCGATCCTTCTGTTCTTCTTTCTCCGCCATCTCTGATTCGTCGAGAAGAAAAATGGCAACTTGCCTACCAAAAGAGGAGTGGGACTTATACGAGTGAACAGTCTCGTATAGTTGGTGAAAGAATTGTAAGTATATATCGTTATTGTAATTAATTACATAAGAAACGTACATTATTACTTATGTTTGTTATTTTGTATTATGTTACAGGATGAACTTAGAAAACAACAAGCTGAGGGCTCTTTTAAGTTGGAG
Organism: Inga laurina; assembly: GCA_963855925.1. NCBI lineage: Eukaryota > Viridiplantae > Streptophyta > Magnoliopsida > Fabales > Fabaceae > Inga > Inga laurina. The sequence goes on along the minus strand of OY979701.1, from coordinate 69,864,955 downwards.
GGCAGGAATGACATCCTCACAGTTGCTACTGGCAAACACGAGCATCCAGGCCGTGTCAGGGGAGTTGGATGAGGGGTAGGGATACGGGATTACTTTGGAGCCCCCGTATGCCACCATTCCTCAAACATCGTGACTAGGGAGGAATTGGAGACTATGTTGGCCATTGCAAGAGCAGAAGCAAAGGCTGAGGCTGAAGCATCTTTTGATGCACTATTAGAGACCCGGTTGAGCAAGATGAAAGAGGAAATGATAGTGTTTATGAGCTCAAGACAAGATACCAGTGCTCCCTAGCCACAATCGATTGATCCTAATAAGCAGAGCACTAAAGGTAGTTGTTGCAACATCGGGCAGTCATCAGAGGGTCCTAACCCGCAAATTACTGAGCTTTGTGATCTTTTTGTCGAGGATCCTCTGAGACGGTTAGTTGCACGGGGTAGTGTGCATAACCTGGGATCAACTATCCACCACCAACAAATGGAAGGTGATCAAGTCCGGGTGTCAGTTGATGAGGTGATTATTGCAGATGCACCTGTCCCTATCCCTTCTGATGAATTCAAGGTCATTAGCGATGTCTTGGGCACATTCATCTTGTGGCCAACGAACCTTGTTTCTGGTCGAGCCGAGGATAGTCCGATCAAAGCCCCACCACCAAGTCCGATCAAAGCCCCACCAAGTCCAGCTCCCTTTACTCAGCAAGAAGTTTCACAGCCTCCATTGAATATCATGCGGCAAGTGATTCTGATGGCATATGATACATCCTTCAAAACACAAGAGTGGCCTACGGATTCAGTTGTTGGAAAGTCAGGAGTGACATGCTATCTTGAGAGGGATGATTTGATGTCCCTGGTAGCTCCTGGACAAAATCTTACGATTGGGATTGTCCAACTGTTCTTAATGTAAGTAGCTTCTGCAATTCAAAGTAAATATTTTAAAAGTTTCACCATTTACCTTTTATTTATGTGCTTGCGTTATTGTAGGTACATGCATCGTAGGTTGGTCTCCTCTGGCAAAAGCGAAAAATTTGGATTCTTATGCCCCCATCACATCCAAGAGAAAGGGACCACTGCTGCTACTAGACATACATACTTGTCACAGAGGCTTAGTGAAACTGAAACCGAGTGTTTCTTGGCTCCATATGTGCATAAGTAAGAAACAAATTGATATTTTAGAATTTATATAATGTTTTATGTTTGCTTATTAATATTCTTCTGTTTTTTTCAGTGATCATTGGCAGTTGCTTCTTCTATGCAAGAGTAGTTACACTGTTATCCTCTTATGTTCCCTCCACTTCAAACCAGGGAATGATTTGAAAAAGACCATTAATTCGTTAGTTTTCTTGCATTCTTACCTTTTGTATGCAAAGTTTATGGAATTTGTGTAAAACCAATAACCTTTGTCATTGTGATGATCATAGGGCTATGCGGACATTCCTACACAGTGCTTGTGGTAAGCATGTTCGTGACTTAAAGGACCCTACATGGATCATGCCAAAGGTTAGTACATATGGATTTGTTTACAGAATGTAATAAGACATGCCTTTATATTTGTTTTAATGATATCATGTTTTTTCTCAGAGCCGTCGGCAACCAAAGGGGTCCAACTTATATGGTTTTTATGTTTTGAGACATATTTACAATATTATCACTCTAGGCACGACTGATTTTACTCAAGAGGTAAATTTATATTTCAGAACTTTTGTTTTACTTTATTGTTTTTAAGTTACTAAGTCAATGTTTCGTTTGGTTTTGGTGTTACAGATGTTTGATCTTGCTGATCCCTTTCCTGAAGAAGATATTGATTTCATTCGCACATGTTGTGCTGAATTCATCCATGAGCTATTACAAAAATAGTGAGTTTTTGAATCCAATGTTCATTATACATTATTGTACATAATAGTTTCGGATTGTACCTTGTATGATATATATTTGTAGTTTGGTGTGTGATAATTAGTTGTATAATGCTACAGGGAACTGATGTATGGTATTTAGTTTGTGGAATGAATCTTTCATTGGCAAAAAAAAATGTTATAAACAGGGAAGCATGTTCTTGAGGCTTAAGTAAGTAATTCTAGAGCTAGTGAGGGGGTTAGTTGAAGGTATTGTGTATGCCTCCAATTTCTGTGTATTCCTATAGAAGAGGCAATTAGAGGGACTTTTACATTATTCCTATTGGGTTTCAATTTTATGGGACTTTTACCAAAGGGCATGTTCATTGCGTTTGTTTTACTGCTGTCATTTGGATACTGTCTATTGCAAATGAATCATCAATATATATATGACTGTACTGCCTGGTGATTTTGAATTTTGAAATTGAAATGAGTGATTGTCATGTACTTCTGTTTAAAATTGGAGCATTCTGTGCGTGTACATATAATAAAAGGGACGTTCTTAAAAAAAATGAAGCTTTAAGACCGGTTGTAGTCACAACAGGTCTTAAAAATTACTTTAAGACCGGTTGTGGGAACAACCGGTCTTAAAGGTGGCACATTTAAGACCGGTTGTTACCACAACCGGTCTTAAATGTCTAATCTTTAAGACCGGTTGTGCCACAATCGGTCTTAAAGGTGGCACATTTAAGACCGGTTGTTACTACAACCGGTCTTAAATGTCAAACCTTTAAGACCGGTTGTGGCATAACCAGTCTTAAATTTGGAGTTTTTAGACCCGTTGTGGATACAACCGGTCTTAAAAGTTTGACTTTTAAGACCGGTTATAACAATCGGTCTAAAAAATAACAGACTTTTAAGACCTGCTGTATCAAGACCTAATACAGAACCGGTCTAAAAAGTCATTTTTAACCGGTCTAAAAAGTCATTTTTCTACTAGTGTGTGTTCCTTTGGTGTTTTTTTTATATACTGGCATGAAATCCTCTGAGATAAAGGGGGGAGTTCATAGATTCAATATTGAGGACCGGAGGGAGTAATTTGTTATCTTCAAAGGTGCAAATATGTTATTTTGCTCCCAAAGTTTTTGCATTCAAAGCCTTGAACTGTTTTCTCATAACTGAATATTGGAAGCCATATATGTTTACTTTTGTGTGAATTTTGAAACAGTATAATGTTATGTGGGCCAAAAACTGTGGGTCATGCGAGACAATTTAGGAAGTCTCCGCTCTACACACCAAAGATTGGATTGAATTGAAGCTTTTGAGGGAATGGAGGAAATTTTTACCTTCGTTGAGATATTGTTGCATTTTTGTTCTAAATGCATGTAGCTAGCTCATATTTCGGTTGTTGTCTTCTTTTGCTTAATTAACTACCATATCCTTCTACTATGCCAACTCAAATATACCAGTGAAAGAAGGCCTCATATGACTTCTTGTCTTTTGACATTTGAAGGTGATTACATAGAATCTTCAAGTATTATACAAAGTAGTCCAACGTATCAAAAGAGTGTGGCTACTAGCAGAGCATTAATCTTTGAGAAGCATGTAGCAGAATCAAAGGCTCATGAGATTGTTGATCCAAGGAAGCAAGAAATACTAAGAGTTCTTAATATTCCACGTACAGGTAATAATTAATTAAGACTGTGTTGTGTATTCTTCTTTTATTCATAACCAATTATTTACCGCTCCATTTAGATTCTAGTGGTTTTTTTTATATTACAGCTCTCAAGTTAATCTTATTTTATTATTCCTAGAACCTCATCATTTTCTATATTTATTTATTTAGGTGCTGAAACTCGAAAGATATGTGAAATTGTTGAGATGCCCCTGGACCAAGCTAGTCACACGCCCAGACATATTATTTAATTTATTTCCTTTTCTTTTTAATTATAGGAGAATTTTGTTAAAGATTTTTATCCTATTTATAGGGAACAAAATGATAGCTAGCTAAACCGTAAACAAAATGAGGAATCTTTTTTAGTCAAGAATCAATGTTTACAAAGAACTAATCAACCCAAGATGATTACTAAACCCTTTCCAATCATTATGGATAAAGAGGAAGTCTCTGCTTTAAAAGATAATCTTCCTCCCTCAGGATTTTTGACTAATATTCTTCAGAATTCAAATTGAGCATGTGACCAAGCGCCAAAATGAGTAGTTGATCCTCAGGAATAATTGTTACCAAACCATAACATTTAGAGTCATTTAATTGCATATGAATAAGATGAGAATTCTTAGGAGGATTAGCATCCTCTATAGTGGCTGGAAAAGACATTCAGTGTAAAAGGGGACAGACTATATTGACCAGTCCGGTTAGCAAGCTAGCCCGGGTCTTCCGTATGCAAAATCGAGAAGATTGCATCTGCTGGCATAATTTGAAGCCCATGAGAAGAACTCAGTGCTCGTTTGGCTAACGAGTCTGCCATACTATTGTCGTCTCTGTCAATATATTGGAACTCTACATTCCAGCTCCGTTCCAACATTACTTTAATCTCTGTAAGCAGCTGCCATTCTTCATGCATATCTGGGATCTCATTTTGAAGTAGGTCGATAACCTCGTAGGAGTCGCACCTAATCAACACTTCTCTGAATGCTCTACGCATTCTTTCCTTCCCTCTTTTCACATCCATTCCTCATTCCGTCACTCCTTCTCCATTCCACTTTCCCTTATTCCATTTTTTCCTCACACGCTACTCTAAATCACGATCTTCTTTGTTTAATTCTAGTTACACTATGTACTTGGGTGTCATGATTGCATGCTCTCATCATTCTCCTACGATTTTCTGATACAATAAATTGGTTATCACGTGGTCCTGAAGTTGATGTCATAAGTTAGACTTCATTTGTGATCAATGGTTATACCTTTTACACGAAGTCCCTAGATGATAAGAGCACCGTCCAGAACAGTGGTGTTGTATTAGTAGCTGAATCTATGCACTTCTCTAGTTCGAAAGATAAGAACCCTACATTGGCTGCCATACCTTATTATGGGGTGATTGAAGAGATTTGGGTGGTTGACTATATTAAAATTAGATTTCCCATTTTCAAATGCAAGTGGGTTGATGTCAATAATGGTGTGAAGATCGATAGGTTAGGATTTACATTAGTAGATCTGAATAGTAGAAGTTTTAGAGATGAACCTGTCATTATGGCAGATCAGGCACAACAAGTGTTCTATATCACTGATCAGGCAAATAAAATGTGGTCTGTAGCTCTCCAAGGAAAAAGGGTGGTTGATATTGACGAGAAAAGTCACTCAAATTATGATCTTCTTGAGACTCCTTCTTTTTCTAGGGGTCTACCAGAACTGAACGAAGAAGATGAAGCAGATAATGCGCACGGCACAAGAAATGATCATCACGAGGGAATATGGGAGGATATCTCTTTATGATACTACATTGACCTTAACTAACTAAAGTAATTATGAATATGATTATTATCCGAAGAATATGTTTAGTTATTTTATCGATATAGTCTTCACATGTCATAGCTTAGGATTTACTTTTCTTTGTTGTCGTTACAGGCAAATGACGGATCTCCAACGTCCTAGTACAGAGGATCAGCCACCTCCTCCACCTCTGAGTCAGCCACCTAGTGCTCAGCAGAGTCAGCCAGCTAGTGTTAACCAGGGCGAGCCTAGCAATGCTCCGAGCCAGGGTCATAGTGAGCGCAGTAGCCAGTCTGTACGGAGGGGTAGAAGTGCGACACGGTTGACCGATGTTTCCCTCAGTCGGAGTGCAGGCGAAAAGATACCGATTGAGTTTGATAGACATTGGAAACCAATCGGGCCTAATGCACAACGATATAGGAGTTTCGTCGGCCTCCTTGCATGTAACAAGCCAAACATCTTGATAGAGGAGTGGAGAAATATGGATGCAAAGGTGAAGCAACATATTTGGGACACTATTCAGGTATACAATTCTCGTCTGTATGTAATTAATCATTATCAAATGTCACAAATTTGTCACTTACTCCTTCAATGCATGCATTTCAGCTCACCTACGACGTTCCTCAGAGTGAGATCTTGTACAACAAGATGATGACGTATTGTTATGAGCGCTGGAGCAAGTTTAAGACAAGTCTGACCAACAATTACATTCATATTGAGGTGAGAGATGGTCAGCCTCGTCCTAATCCGTGCAGCACGTATACATTTCTTGATCAAGCGACTTGGCAAGAATTTGTTAGGCTTCGGACTACTCCTGAATCTTTGGTTAGTTGACTTATTTTTCATTTTATTTACTTAGCAATTATCTTAATTGATTATAACACTTTCCTTTTATATCATTTCTTATTCGCAGGCAAAAAGGAAAAAAGCACAAGAGCATGGTAGAAAGAATGATTGCCCTCATACAATGTCTCGTAGGGGTTATGCAAAGGCTGAAAGAGACTTGTTAGCGGCCAAATGGAAGAGATTGGAAGAAGCATCTCAATCCGATCCTTCTGTTCTTCTTTCTCCGCCATCTCCGATTCGTCGAGAAGAAAAATGGCAATTTGCCCACCAAAAGAGGAGTGGGACTTATACGAGTGAACAATCTCGTATAGTTGGTGAAAGAATTGTAAGTATATATCGTTATTGTAATTAATTACATAAGAAACGTACATTATTACTTATGTTTGTTATTTTATATTATGTTACAGGATGAACTTAGAAAACAACAAGCTGAGGGCTCTTTTAAGTCAGAGGGCAGGAATGACATCCTCACAGTTGCTACTGGCAAACATGAGCATCCAGGCTGTGTCAGGGGAGTTGGAGGAGGGGTAGGGATACGGGATTACTTTGGAGCCCCCGTACGCCATTCCTCAAACATCGTGACTAGGGAGGAATTGGAGACTATGTTGGCCATTGCAAGAGCAGAAGCGAAGGCCGAGGCTGAAGCATCTTTTGATGCACTATTAGAGACCCGGTTGAGCAAGATGAAAGAGGAAATGATAGTGTTTATGAGCTCAAGACAAGATACCAGTGCTCCCCAGCCACAATCGATTGATCCTAATAAGCAGAGCACTAAAGGTAGTTGTTGCAACATCGGGCAGTCATCAGAGGGTCCTAACCCGCAAATTACTGAGCTTTGTGATCTTTTTGTCGAGGATCCTCTGAGACGGTTAGTTGCACGGGGTAGTGTGCATAACCTGGGATCAACTATCCACCACCGACAAATGGAAGGTGATCAAGTCCGGGTGTCAGTTGACGAGGTGATTATTGCAGATGCACCTATCCCTATCCCTTCTGTTGAATTCAAGATCATTAGCGATGTCTTGGGCACATTCATCTTGTGGCCAACGAACCTTGTTTCTGGTCGAGCTGAGGATAGTCCGATCAAAGCCCCACCAAGTCCGATCAAAGCCCCACCAAGTCCAGCTCCCTTCACTCACCAAGAAGTTTCACAGCCTCCATTGAATATCATGCAGTAAGTGATTCTGATGGCATATGATACATCATTCAAAACAAGAGAATGGCCTACGGATTCAGTTGTTGGACAATCAGGAGTGATATGCTATCTTGAGAGGGATGATTTGATGTCCCTGGTAGCTCCTGGACAAAATCTTACGATTGGGATTGTCCAACTGTTCTTAATGTAAGTAGCTTCTGCAATTCAAAGTAAATATTTTAAAAGTTTCACCGTTTATTTACATTGGTCTCCTCTGGCAAAAGCGAAAAATTTGGATTCTTATACCCCCATCACATCCAAGAGAAAGGGACCACTGCTGCTACTAGACATAGATACTTGTCAGAGAGGCTTAGTGAAACTGGAATTGAGTGTTTCTTGGCTCCATATGTGCATAGGTAAGAAACAAATTGATATTTTATAATTTATATAATGTTTTATGTTTGCTTAATATTCTTCTGTTTTTTTCAGTGATCATTGGCAGTTGCTTCTTCTATGCAAGAATAGTTACACTGTCATCCTCTTATGTTCCCTCCACTTCAAACCAGGGAATGATTTGAAAAAGACCATGAATTCGTTAGTTTTCTTGCATTCTTACCTTTTGTATGCAAAGTTTATGGAATTTGTGTAAAACCAATAACCTTTGTCATTGTGATGATCATAGGTCTATGCGGACATTCCTACACAGTGCTTGTGGTAAGCATGTTTGTGATTTAAAGGACCCTACATGGATCATGCCAAAGGTTAGTACATATGGATTAATATTTGTTTAAAGAATGTAATAAGACATGCCTTTATATTTGTTTTAATGATATCATGTTTTTTCTCAGAGCCGTTGGCAACCAAAGGGGTCCAACTTATGTGGTTTTTATGTTTTGAGACACATTTACAATATTATCACTCTAGGCACGACTGATTTTACTCAAGAGGTAAATTTATATTTCAGAACTTTTGTTTCACTTTATTGTTTTTAAGTTACTAAGTCAATGTTTTGTCTGGTTTTGGTGTTACAGATGTTTGATCTTGCTGATCCCTTTCCTGAAGAAGATATTGATTTCATTCGCACATGTTGTGCTGAATTCATCCATGAGCTATTACAAAAATAGTGAGTTTTTGAATCCAATGTTACATTGTACATTATTTTATTTCATTCTGCATGTATTTGGCTCTGATTTGTATGTTTTATTTTATTTTTGTGATTGCTTGGTTTCATTTATTTGAAGCAATTTTTGTTATATGATCTTGTCTTCTATAATGTGAAAATGTTTGTTTCTTCTCACGGACTGTTTCATTCCTTATGTATTATCTCTCTCTCTCTCTCACCCTCTGTTCCACAAAATTGCATTATGTGTGCATCACAATGCTTCAATAGTTGTATTGATGATATAAGCGATTTCTTTCCTAGCAGAGAGAAATTAACATGTTCTAATTTTGATGCGTAATGAATGAAGTGAGTGAATTGGTGATATATACAGGGATTATGGATTCTTCATATTCGTCAAAGGGAAAGAAGAAGGGCTTGGCAGATCAAGCAGCTTATGCAATGCAATATGGTTCTGATGACAATAACAATGGACCAAAGGGCATGTTCATTTCTTTGCATATATGTTCATTGCTTTTGTTTTACTCCTGTCATTTGGTCATCCTTACTGTCTAATTGCAAATGAATCATCAATAACTGACTTTACTGGCTTGTATGAACATTAATTTGTTGCTGATATAGACTGGTGCTTTTGAATTTTGAAATTCAAAAGTGATTGTTATTATGTACTGCTGTTTAAAATTGGAGCATTCTGTGCGTGTACATATAATAAAAGGGACGTTTTAAAAAAAAAAGTTTGAAGACCGGTTGTTCCCACAACCGGTCTTAAAGTATTTTTAAGACCCGTTGTCACTACAACCGGTCTTAAAACTTCTTTTTTTTCTAAAAAATGACCCTTTTATTTAGACCGGTTGTTATGACCGGTCTTAAAAGTCACACTTTTAAGACCGGTTGTGGGTACAACCGATCTTAATTGTCAACATTTAAGACCGGTTGTGGGTTTAACCGGTCTTAAAAGTGTGACTTTTAAGACCGGTCATAACAACCGGTCTAAAAAATAACAGACTTTTTAGACCTGCTGTATCAAGACCTAATACAGAACCGGTCTAAAAAGTCATTTTTAACCGGTCTTAAAAGTCATTTTTCTACTAGTGTGTTTTGGATGCTCGGGTTGTGTCTCGCTCTAAGTTCATTAGTAGGTAACCTGTCATGGAATACTTGCCACATGAATAGTTTAACTCTTTCAGGGATCGCCCAGCGCCAAAGATTCTGCCAGTAAGCTTGGAGGCTAAGGCTTTGCTGATGATAGATTCCGTCATATGCTGATTTCACACTAAAGATTCCATCCGGTGCATTCCGCCAATATATAACATCCTCCTCATTGCCCGAAGGAGGGGCTATTTGCATTATTTTGTCAACCACCCAATTGGGAAGAAAAGATTCCCATTTAGCACGGTCCCAATGTCCCTTCTGAGATCTAAAGGAGCAGACACGAGCCTCTAAATCAGCAAGGTGCATATTCCTTACAATGAAGTGCTTAAGTGGCTTGTCCATCGGGGCCCAACAATCTTGCCATGCTTGCGTGCTCCTTCCACTATTAATCTTCTTTCCTAGGGCCTTTTTGAAATCTTCGCAGACGGCCACAATTCCACTCCACACCACCGATTGGTTACGCCACCTCCGTACTTGAGGGACCGAATCCATCCCACATGAATATTTAGCACGCAAACATTTCACCCATAAGGCTTCCGACTTTTTGATTAGGTTCCAACATAGCTTCATGAGAAATGCTTTGTTTTGGCAATGAAGGTCTTTTATTTCCAAGCCTCCTCCACACTTCCTTCGTTTAAGAACATCCCAGGCAATCAGGTGCAATTTCTTGGATTCATCGTGCTGGTTCCAAAAGAAGTCTCTACTTAATTTTTCGATAGCAGCTAAAACCCCTTTTGGAACAAGAGTTGATTGCATTTGATATTGGGGAATGGCAGAAAGAACCGACTTAATGAGGACCGCCCGTCCTGCCATACTCAGGTATTTACCTTTCCAGCTAGTCAATTTCGTTTTCACCTTCTGGAGAAGCGGGGTAGAAGTTCTCTTGACCATACGTTTCTGAAGGAGGGGAACTCCCAAATATTTCCCAAGATCAGCCGTAAGGCCAATCCCCACAACCTGACTCATCTCGTATGCTCTATTGAAATGGACATTTCTGGACACACACATCTTAGATTTATTCAAATTGATCTTGTGTCTGGAAACCCGGCAAAACAACTCCATAACATTCCGCATCTCCACCATCTGATCATTTGAGGCTTCACCAAAAAGGACAAGGTCATCAGCGAAGAATAGGTGAGAGATACTAGGACCAGAAGTGCTCAGCCGCAGTGGGTGCCAGTTTCCGAGTTCGACTTCCTGGTGGATTAGCTGACCAAGAAGCTCCATACATAGAACAAATAGATAAGGGCTCAGAGGATCACCTTGTCGCACCCCTCTCGTAGGCTTGAATCTTTCTGAGGCTATTCCATTCCAGATAATGCTCATGGAAGGGGATGTAACACAGCACATAATCAACTTGACAAGACTAGCTCCCAGTCCTAAACTATGAAGAGTAAATTCCAGAAAATGCCAGTCCAGCCTGTCAAATGCTTTTTCCATATCAACCTTCACTGCGAAGTAGCCCTTCTTACCTCTTTTGTTTCTCATTGTATGAATTGCCTCTTGAGCAATGATGATGTTGTCCACTCCCTGTCTTCCTGCAATAAAGCTACACTGGTTCTCTGCAACAAGACAACTCATGACACCTTTAAAGCGATTAGCAATGACTTTGCTTACAATTTTGTAGCTTATATTGCACAGAGAGATAGGTCTAAAATCCTTCAAGGAAGAAGGCCGGTCAACCTTAGGGATTAGAACGATGTTTGTCTGATTAATTTCCTGAATAGCCTCTGGGTTGTCAAAAATCATGATCACTAACTCGCATATTTTCTGCCAAACCAAGTTCCACTGAGTTTGGAAAAGATGTGGCAGCAAGCCATCAGGCCCCGGAGCTTTGAAGGCTCCCATCTCAAAAGCTGCATTTTTTATTTTGACCGGTGATACGTGTCTCTGCAGGAGTTCCAATTGGGGAGCTTCTAAAGGTGGGAATCTTGCCATCCAAGGGGAAAAGGGTGATGGAGGATCCTTAGCGGAATAGAGCTTCTGAAAATATTCAAGGGCCATACCTCTCAATAATTTTTCATCCGAAATCCAGTTACCAGAATTGTCTTGTAAAGCCTCAATTTTGCCTCTTTTCCTCTTCGCAATGATGCTAGCATGAAAGAATTTAGTGTTTCTATCACCACCACTTAACCACTTACATCTAGATTTCTGGAACCAAATCAGCTCTTCTTGTAAAGCAATCTTTTGATACATGCCCCAAAGCTGTTTTTCAATCTTAAAGAGACCATTTTGACCACCTTCTCTATTCCTGGCTCGGTTAATTCCTTCCAATCTACGGATAATTTCTCTCTTCTTTTTAGCAATGTTCCCAACCACTCTATCTTTCCACTCTACTGCCTTTATAGAGAATTGCTGTTGGCCTTGGCACCAATTCTTCCCCTGCCATGCTTCTTTGACCACATCACTGAAACCTTCCTCAATACACCACGCTACCTGATAAATGAACCTGCTTCCCCTTTTACTGCTTGTCTGGCGGCTTATCTTAGATAGCGTATGTGGTAGAGCCGTTCACTTCGGGTCTTTTAGGCCATGATTGAAGTTTGAATACCTTTTACCCTCCAGATTGGTTTGACATTACAAAAATATACTATTGTTAAAGCATCGCTCTAATAATCAGCTGTGAATCAGGGAAAAAAACAAATACTCACTTGTGCACATTCATATCAGGTCTTTTCATGAGATTAGTATTTTTTTAAAAATGATTTCCTTAAAAAAAGTATATAATCGAATTCTGCCATCAATAGTATTATATAGTTTAATAACATGAAAGTTCTTCGAACATGAGTTCAATTCCACTTATAATCATCAAGTCATTAGTGTCTGCTTTTTTTAATTTTAAAAAACGTGTGAGATTTTGTTAGCCGTAATTTAGTATTTTTAAATTGGCTAAAGTATATTTTTAGTCTTTTATTTTATATGAGGTTACATTTTAGTCATTTAATTATAAAAAGTGTGTTTTTCACTACTACAAAAAGAATAAAAGGTGGCGCACATTTTGTGGCACTTCTTTAAATAAGTGCCACAGCTTCTCTTTTTTTTTTTTTTTACCTTTATAATTTTTTTTTTAAATTTTGGGTACTAGCTGTGGCGCCTAATAGATTAAGTGTCACAATTGAGGAGGCCTAGTGTGACGCCTGTCTATGCAGGTGCCACACTAAAGCAGCTGTGGCGCCTAACCCACCAAGCGCCACAGCTGCAGCATTAATTTTTTTTTTTTAAAAAGGTGGGCATGTGTGGCGCCTAAATAAATAGGCGCCACACATGATAATACTTGATCAGCATTAGGCGCCACAGCTGATTTGTGGCAAAGTGTGGCACCTATTTATTTAGGCGCCACACTTGCCTACTTTTCTAAAAAAAAAAAAAAATTCAAATTGATAGTGTTTCTCTTAATTATTTCATTTCCCGCGTAGTGGTCCTGTGTCCGTCTCCTATTCCTTCTCTTTTTGACTATTACTCTACTTTAATTATTTAATTACTCTCTCCTCCATTAAACTACTTTCCCTTTCTCATCTTCTTAGTGGATCCGTCGGCCCCCTCCCTCCATTTCCTATCATCTTCACACTAAAAAACACACCCACACGCTCACTCATCACTCAAGCTAGCATCACCAACGTGGTCTCCCACTTCCTGCGCTGGTCAATTAATAGATTTGTAAGAAGAAGACTATTTCATTCTAGCTTGCTTTGTTTAAATTTTTTTTTGGTCAAGATAAACCGTAATATAACGTTTGCCTTTTTGTTCCTAATTTAATAGGAAAGAATGAAAACCTAGCTTGTTTCATTTGCCTTTTTGCTTTGTTTAAATTTTTTTTGCCGACAAGCTTGCGTTTTTTAGTAATCTTTTAATTTACTTAATTAATTGTTGATGTACTATGTTCACATATCAAGTTCTTGTATTGTGATATTTTTTATGTTAGCTTTGGAGAGTATTAATGTAAGAACATTATTGTTGGGAACTTGAATTTTAAATATGAAAATTATATATATATATATATAATAGGTTGAAATATAAAATAGAAAGATTGACAATTTGTGGAGATGATAAACACGAAATCCACTCATTTTATATAAAACTTCACAATCAGGAAGCATAAAAAAGAGCCACAGGAAAAAAAAGAAGAAGAAGAAGAAGAAAGAAAAAAAAAAGGACCCTATTGTGGCGCTTTCTCAAGCAAGTGCCACAGGAGGGGGGCCTCCTGTGGCGCTTGCTTGAGCAAGCGCCACAGTAGGACCCCCTACTGTGGCGCTTGCTCAAGCAAGCGCCACAGGAAGCCCCCCTCCTGTGGCACTTCCTCAAACAAGCGCCACAGGAGGGTACTTTTTTTATAAAAAAAAATTTTAAAATGTTGTGGCGCTTCCAAGCGCCACAGCTTTTTTTAGTAGCGTTAAGATAGGTGGCATTTCGCAAGCGCCACAGCTACTGCAATTATAAGCGCCACAGATTTGGTTTTTTGTAGTAGTGTTTAGTCCTTTTAAATTAACATTGTTAACTTCATTAATGGAAAATGCTGAGTCAAAAAGTTTAAAATGTCGACATGTATTCCGAGAACGTTGACTTTAAAAATTTAAATATAAAAACAATTATATCAGAAATAAGATTTGAACATGTTCACATTTTTAATAAACGGTGTTAACTTTAAAGGACTAAAAACACAATTTTTTAAGTTAAATGATTAAAATAAAACCTCACCTAAACATAAAAAGATGCCAAAAGTATACTTCAGCCTTTTAAATTTATATTCCAATATTTACCACTTCTAAGAAATGAAAATTTTTCGATCTTATACCGTAAATATTATTTCCTGTCGGTGCTTTGTTAAAATTTACCCTAGAAAAATGGGGAACAAGCTAAAGTTGGATAATTTTTCGTTAAACAATAAACTTTCCCAAATAAATATATAATTGATCGAAAATCAAATTTTAATTTATTATTATTTAAAAGGCGACAGAGATTAATTAGAAACCGCAATCGTCCCATTCTCTTCACTCCTTCACTCTTCTTCCCTCCAATGTGAATTTGGATACCCTAATTTCCTCCGTCTAGCATATGGCTATGATCTAGTAGAGGCAACATCCCTTTTCTGCCCTGTGAGATTATCATCAACATTATAAAAAGGCTTCCTGTTAAATCCATCCTTCGATTTCAAAGTGTGTGTAAAAATTGGAAAAATCTCTTCAAAACCCCACATTTCATTATTGAACATCTCCACCATTCTGCTCACGAAAACCCTATTCTTCTTATCCATGAATATGATTACAAAGGTACGCCTCCGTCCTTACGTTTGCTTAATCAAAAGATGGAAACCGTTGAAGTTCAAAGCATACCCTCCATCGATTGCCTTAAACAAGGATGGAAATTCATTGATTCCTGCAATGGCTTGTTTAGTGTCAAATTCGATCTTGATCGAGGCACCTTTACCGTTTGCTTTTTCTATGGATCCCAATGATTAGAGAGATCAGAGAAATACCCCTAACAGCAACCAAGGATTATTTATTGTGCAACTTTGGATTAGGGTTCAGTAGCATCATTATTGATTTCAAGAGAGTGAGATTTTTCAATCTAGAGTTACGTGAAAATAAGTAAAGGCAAAACTATTACGCCGCCCTATTCAAACTATATCGAGCGGACAATTATAAGCATTTTTCACCAACATTTCAAGTCCTAACACTTGTTGGAATGGGATTTTCACAAAAATTTAGGAATGTATAATTAAATCAATATAAATCTATAAATAGTGGTTCAAAGCTCAAACTTAAGCTCCTAAAACAAATTTCATGATAAAATATCGACCAGGCTTAACAGGGTTTGATGCGTGATTCTGTCGCTAAAGCAATCAATTAAACTAGGTCCTAATTAATTATGTAGTTTAGGGTCAACCTAGGTCATTCTCCCAAGGAGCAAGCTATGGGTTTTCTTTAGGATTGATTTTTAAGTGACAAAAGATGCAATAGAATGGACCTAAACTAAAATGCAAGACTCTATTACCTAAATGCAAATGACTCTAAAATCTATATGAGAATGAAACTAACCTAAATGAATTGGAATGCAATCTTTGGGGTTTTTTTTATGAAAAAGGAATTAAGATGCTAAGCAAAGAGAATAATCAACAGCAAGACAATCAACAAGGGTTTAGTTCAGTTATGATGATGAAGGGGACAACTTAGGATTCACATGGAATTAGCTTTCTTAGCCATTCAATTTATTAAACCAAAGGGAGGTTCATGAAAAATTGGAATTAATAAATTTAATCACCTAATTAAGACATGGGAAACCCTCAATCTCAATAACACCTAATCCACTAGAAAACTCATAATAGAAAAAGCGGTGGTTAATTAAATCCATTAAAAACCAATCACATTTGTTTAAGATAATTTTTGGAAATTATGCTCACAATTGCCTAATTAAACAATTTGACAATTAATCACCCTAATTAAACAATCAAGAGATTAAACCCAAATTGACAATTAAATTAATAATGAAAACTCAATTAATAATCTAATTGACAATCAAAGGGTTTGCAAACAAAAATCCCAACAATCAATTAAGAACAAATTAAATCCAAAATATCAATTCAATCCACATTAAAAATAAGTCTACAATCTAAAACTAGATTGTTCTCAATTAATACAACCCAAAATCATTTAAAACTAAACAATATCAAGTCTTGACTCAAAAAGATGAAAAGAAAGACACTCCCTTGTGGTCTTCAAGTGTAAGCTCCTAGGCTCTAGCTTCCTCCATGTTCCTCCCAAGTTGCCTCCAAAAGAGTTTAAGCTGTCATGATAATCCTTTCTCCTTCACGCCCACTGTAGTATGTCACAGCCATGAGAATTGGGGAATGGGTTCAAGGTGGGGTCATGGGTGTATATCAGTAGGTGAATTGAATAATAGACGAAGAAGGGGATCAATTGGATATTAGGCAAGTAGTGGTGGGTCCCGTGGGTAAAGGAGGTGGATGTAGCAATAGTAATGGATTTGGTGACGAAACCTTTGGAGATGGATCAAGCGAAAGGACGGGATACTAGCACATTCAACCGATCGTATGCGCCTTCTCTGCGTGCGCGTCCAGCGGCTGTGTCTCGGCCTCCTTTCTCCAGCGGCAGTCCGTCCCTTTGCGTATGTCCATCTCCTCCCTTCTATTGTCAGCTAGGTTAATTAATGAAGGGAAGAGAGAGTTTTTGGGGTCCAATCTTGAGCCCATTAAAATTCAAGAAGCCCAATAAAATTCAACCATTGGATATTCTTTTAGCTTTCAAGAAAATTTCTGCACCGTAGGATCTTCTAATATGCTTTTCCTTACTCTACACGAATCAAATAAAATCGTGATTTATCATATAATTGGAAATATTTTCCAATCACAAGATATCAATCAAGATATTAATAATTTAAGCTCAATAATATCATAATCAATTCAGATTTATATTATTTCCCAAAATTGGCTAATTATCCAAATATTATCTAATAAATTCAAATTAGCCCAAAATAATCCCCAAAATAAATGAATAAGGTGAGATAAAATATATAAAATTTAGGATTTATCAACTCCCCCACACTTATCATTTGCACTCCTGGGAAAAACAAATCAAGACCAAGGGAGTATAAGAAAGCAAACAAAACAAAACGTCAAAAGTGAATGTTCCAATCACAAGTTAGAAGCAAACAAAAGCACTTCAACACCTCTTTTATCCAAGTGATTTTCTCATGACTCAAGAAAACAAACTTCATGGCATCAATTTACTTGACAAAGGAGAATCTAAGCTAGGAATCCCTCACCAAGGGTAATGTGTATGTCACTCATCACTCAAAAGTGTATAGGCTTGTGTTTACACTCAAATCTACCCTATCCAATACTCTTTACATATGCTTGACAAAGATCTAAGTTCTCCACCACTAGCAAAGCAAATGCAAACATAAATCCAAAGGACTTTTATTAGGTTATAATGGGGCTAAGGTTAAGAAAGAAAGGGTATAGTGTTTGGAGGAACAAAGTTGAATATCCCGGAAGATGAAGAGAATGATGCAATAGGATGAAACAGGATGAAAGAAACCAAATCACACTTGAACTAGGTCATTACTTTTCTTTTCTCTTTTGCTTTTTTTGCAATTCTCTTGGGCTATTATATGTATGTTCTTTTGACGCGAACCTGTGTATTGGTGATACAAAGGCCCGATTACTCAAACATTTATAACTCAATAGCACTAAGATGCTACTAGCACGCTCATAGCTCTTACTGGCCGTTTGACGCGAAGATTAACATTGGTGATGAAGACCCCCGGTTACTAAGCACAGCTCAAACCAGTGGAATGGAATCTTATTGCTTTCTTTTTCTTCTTGCTTTTCCTTTCTTTTTCAAGATAACATACCATACTTTTCACAATGACCCAATTCCTAATTTTATACATGTTCTTCCATCCAAAATAGATATACTGCAATGCTCTTCAACTCCTAAGACATTCAAAAGGGTAGATTTATTTTTTGGTTATAGGGTGAGAAAAGAAATAAAATAAAATATAGGCTCAAAGGGGCTAAATAAAGGATATATGTATGAAAAGGGTAGGCTTTTTGGCTTATATGGCTAAAATGAAATGAATTCCTTTATTATCTTTATGAATACACATGCATAAAATGTGGCCTCAAATAAGATTCAAGTCAAGTTCTAGATCAAGTAAAGAGATAGGGGATACACACTGAAAAAATGCATTAGGCTCAAAATCTCGCTAGGTTTGTATGATTACTAGCTTAAATTTGCCTAAGTCAAATCTATTGCCACTAGGTTCATCAACACAAAACATGATTAATCACTTTTCAAATCAAGGATGCATCATACTAAAGTTACTTAACAATTGTAATTTTCACATTCAAAATAGTGGATCCCTCCCCCATACTTAAACATTGCATTGTCCTCAATGCAAAACAGTCATAGCGAAGCACAAAGACAAGTAATATGCAGTACTACTCAACTCAATAATATGACAGTGCAAATAAAAGAGTGAAGGAAGGAATACAACCGGGGTCTACGTGGTATCTCGCAATGCAGTAACCTCCACTGCTTGAGTGGAGAATTCATCATAAAATGGCTTCAAGCAGTGTCCATTGATGGTGAAGCATTTTCCATTCGGCTCCCTTTTGATCTTCACAGCTCCATATGAAAAACATCAATGACAATGAAGGGCCCCTCCCATCTAGAGCGGAGCTTTCCAGGCATGAGTTTCAATCTGGAGACGTAGAGTAGAACTTTTTGACCCACTTGAAATTCTCTCTTCATAATGTGTTTGTCATGGGCTGCTTTAGTTCTTTCCTTATAAATCCTAGTATTCTCATAAGCTTCCCTTCTTAACTCTTCAAGCTCTTGTAGTTGCAACTTCCTTTCAATACCGGCACTAGCAAGATCAAGGTTGCACCTTTTTATTGCCCAGTACGCCTTATGCTCCACCTCTACTGGTAAGTGACATGCTTTGCCATAGACAATCCTGTATGGAGACATGCTAATAGGACTTTTATATGATGTACGATACGCCCAAAGTGCATCATCGAGCCTTTTACTACAATCCTCCCCGTTAGGTTGCACCGTCTTTTCTAAAATGAGCTTGATTTCTCTATTAGAGAGTTCTGCTTGACCATTCATCTGAGGGTGGTATGGAGTGGTCACCTTGTGCATCACACCATACTTGCTAAGCAAGCTTTGCAAACTCTGATTGCAAAAATGAGTTCCTTGATCACTAATGATAGCTCTGGGAATGCCAAACCTACAAAGAATGTGATACCGAAGAAAGGAAACCACTACAGAAGAGTCATTAGTACGAGTGGGGATAGCCTCAACCCACTTGGATACATAATCCACAGCCAGCAAGATATACAGATAACCAAATGAAGTGGGAAAAGGTCCCATGAAATCAATTCCCCAAACGTCAAAGACTTCACAGAATAATAAGGGTTGTTGGGGCATCTCATGTTTCCTCGAAATATTACCCACAAATTGACACCTGGAACACTTCTTACAAAATTCATGGGCATCACGAAATAGACTAGGCCAAAACAATCCACTTTCCAAAACTTTCCTAGCAGTACGCTTAGCACTAAAATGTCCCCTCACATGCAAGAGTATGGCAAAAAGTTAAGACAGACTCAAATTCATCATCAGGAATGCATCGCCTAATAATTTGATCACTACAAATGTGCCATAAGTAAGGATCATCCCATATATAGAATTTAACGTCTTTCTTAAACTTATTCAATTGATGTGTATTCGTGTCAGCTGGTAAAATAGATGCAACTAGGTAATTTACAGTATCAGCATACCAAGGGATAGAAACAACAACCTCACAGAGTCTTTGATCAGGAAAATCATCTAAAGGTAAAGATGTTACCGCAGGTGATTCAATCCTATTCAAGTGATCAGCTACCATATTCTCTGCATCACTCTTTTCACGAATCTCCACATCAAACTCTTGTATCAACATCTCCCACCTAATGAGGCGGGGTTTGGAGTCCGGTTTCTTCAATAAGTATTTGATAGCTGAGTGTCTGTAAAGACAATCACCTTGGTGTGAAGGATGTAAGATCGAAACTTCTCTAACCCAAAGACGATTGCAAATAGCTCTTTCTCTGTGGTAGTGTAGTTAGCCTAAGCAGCATCTAATGTTCGAGAGGCATAGGCTATGATATGTTGTATTGTCTCTACTCTTTGGGCAAGAACAACACCTAGTGCATAATCTGAAGCATCACATAAGAGATCAAATAGAAAGCTCCAATTAGGTGGCTGAATGATGGGGGTGTAGTGAGTCTCTTCTTTAACGCATTCCATGCATACCTGCAAGCATCATCAAAAACAAAACCCACATCTTTCTGCAATAAACGAGACAATGGCAATGCTATCTTACTAAAATCCTGGATGAATCTTCTATAAAATCCAGCATGCCCAAGAAAAGAACGTACATCTTTCACACAAGAAGGATATGGAAGAGATGAAATAATATCAACTTTAGCTTTATCAACCTCAATACCATCATGTTAAACAACATGGCCCAAAACAATTCCTTTCTTAACCATGAAATTACATTTTTCAAAATTCAACACAACATTATATTGAATGCATCTTTTCAAAACCTTGTCCAAACTAGCTAAGTATGTATCAAAAGAATCACCGTAAATAGTAAAATCATCCATGAAAACTTCCATGCAATGCTCAAGAAAATAAAAGAATATGAAAACCATGCAACGCTGAAAAGTGTCTGGTGCATTATATAAGCCAAATGGCATGCGTCTATATGCAAAGGTTCCAAATGGACATGTGAATGTGGTTTTATCCTGATTATCAGGGGCAATAGAAATATGAAAATATCCAGAAAAACCATCCAAAAAACAGTAATGTAATATACCAGCCAGTCTTTCTAACATGTGATCTATAAAGGGAAGGGGGTAGTGATCCTTTATAGTCACAGAATTTAATTTTCTATTGTCAATACATACTCTCTAACTATTCTGGACTCTAGTCAGAACTAGCTCACCTTCGTCATTATGCACAATTCTAATACCAGTTTTCTTAGATACTACCTGAACTGGACTTACCCACTGGCTATCAGAAATAGGGTAGATTATACCTGCAGAAAGAAGTTTAGAGACCTCTTTCTTTACCACATCAAGGATCAATGGATTAAGTCGTCTCTGTGGCTGTCACACAGCTTTGGCACCGTCTTCTAGCAGGATCTGATGCATGCACACATTTGGGCTGATTCTAGGGATATCAGCAAGTGTCCATCCAATAGCTTTCATCCGTCTCCTAAGTACCTCGAAGAGGCGGGTTTCCTCATCAGCAACTATGTTACTAGCTATAATCACAGGAAGTGTCTCGTCCTTCCCTAAATAGACATACTTTAATGAGTCAGGAAGCAACTTTAACTCCAAGGATGAAGCTTGCTCAATTGAAGGTATGAGCGGCTTCATATCTATATCAATCAAACTAGAAACTTGCACAACTGTTTGATAAACAGAAGAGCAAACTTTCATATCTTGGGGAGTATTAGTAGAAACTGCAAATACAGTAGAGTCAAGCAACATATCACAATCAACAGCAACAGTGCCATCAGTAGCACTCATGTCAGAGATGGAATTAGAATCAGAAACATGATCAATGTCAATCAATAATTCAGAGTTAGGTAGTGAAGATAAATCAATTTTATTCATGGCATCAATCACAATAAGTAACTGAGAAAGTCCATCAGAATCAATAGAAGTAGTAGATGTGTGATCACTAGAATTTCTAATGCTACAATTAGGCATAGAAGGATCATGTCTAGAAGGTCTCATGATCTCAATAGCATCAGTAAAAATATCAATATCAGCACTATCAAGATCAGTACATATATAACAACTACCAATTTCAGCACATGAACAAGAGATAGTATCATCTAAATAGGTAATATCACCGGATATACTAAGCATGCTATCTCTAAGATCTATAATAGAATCATCCACAATAGCATCAATAACATTAACATCTGTCTCAGCATAATCATCAGAGGGATGTCTCATAGATTCAAGCATATTAAATCTAATAGTTTCACCAGCAAATTCCAGAGTAAGGCTACCAGCATGCACATCTATTATAGCTCTAGCAGTTTTAAGGAAAGGCCTACCTAGAATCAAAGATGAATGCTCTTTCTGCCTAAACCTACCATCATCCAATCAAGAACATAGAAGTCTGCAGGGAATATGAAATCTTTTACCTTAACCAAGATGTCCTCCAAGACGCCCTCTGGGACTGTGCAACGTCTATCAGCAAGGGATGCAATGAGATTTGTGGGCTTAAGCTCTACACCCTTGAGTTGATTGAAGACTAATTTTGGCATAATGTTGATAGCTGCTCCCAAGTCTGCTAAGGCATCTGAGAAGTCAATGTCACCAATAGTGCAAGGTATGAGAAAGCTACCAGGATCCTTGCACTTCACTGGGATTGGCATTTGATAAAGAGAGGAGACAATTGCTCCTAAGTCAACCTTGCCTTCATGCTTAAATTTTCTCTTTGTAGTACATAGCTCCTTCAAGAACTTTGCATATTTAGGTACTTATGCAACTAAGTCAACTAGTGGAACATTGATCACCACCTTCTTGAAGATATCATAGACTTCATTAAACATCTCAGCTTCCTTCTTTTTCCTTTCAGCCTTAGCTACTACGGTGGGAAAGGGCAGGGCTGGCTTAATCACTTGCTTTCCTTCCTCATCCTTTTCTTGCTCTTCATGATGTGCCACTTATGTTTTTGATAAAGTGGACTGATCCTGTGATATGGAAGTAGAAGTAGAAGGAAGAGTGGAAGGAGTGTCATCAACAATTTCCTTGTCATTTGAAGTATTGGTGGTAACAAGATCCGCAAAAGGGATTATCTTTCCACGTCGGAGAGATATAGCATTAACTCCACCAATATTAGGATTTTGCTGAGGTCCAACATTTGGATTGGTTACCACTTGAGATGAAAGCTTTCCTGAACCTTGACTCTGTACATTACTGAGTGCATTAGAAATTGACCCATTTGAGTTTGAAGAGCTTGAATTTCCTGCATCTGTTGTTGTTGTTGTTGCATCAGGATTTTCATCATAGCATCCATCTTGCTTTCTAACCTTGAACCTTCATCTTGGACTGGCATTGATTGTCTAACTTGTTGAAACATCTTGCCACTAGAATTCCCACTTTGATTGAATTGTGCTTGCTAGGCTTGGCCATTTCCATATCGAAGATTTGGATGATCACGCCATCCAAGATTATATGTTTTAGAGTAAGGATCATATTTTTGGCCACCTTGAGTCATAGGTTTAGAAGGATATATTGCATTACAAGATTCAACTCCATCATTCATGTAGGGGCAAGAGTCAGTACCATGAGTGGCTAGAGAGTAAATAGAGCAGAGTGGCCCTACTAGAGCAGAAGAGTTAGCCTGTGGGGTGAAAGAAGTAGAGGACCCCATAGGATTGGCCATATTAGAAGAATTTTGCATATGAGACATAACCATTTTTTCCATAGCAGATGCAAGTCTATCAATTTTGCTCTTTAGGCGAGACTCAAAATTAGAAGAAATTCGTCCCACTTCATTAACTTTGACCTGTTGTTTAGTGCCAAATTGTTGGCTATTTTCAGCTTTCCTTTCAATCAATTCCCAAGCATGATCCACAGTCAAGTGTAGAAGTGCACCACCAGCAGCTGAATCTAAAAAATCTCTCTCTAGAGGTAAGAGACCTTCATGGAAGTATTGGATCAATAATGTATCCGGAATCTGATGGTGGGAACAGCTAGAACATAGCATTTTAAAACGCTCCAGATATTCATATAAGGATTCTCCAACCATTTGTCAATATCCACATATGTCCTTCCTGAGAGATGAAGTGCGAGAAGCTGGGAAATACTTTTCCAAGAACAATTTCTTTAGTTGGTTCCATGAAGTAATGAATCCAGGAGGTAATCGAAGCAACCAATTTTTAGTAGATCCTTCTAAAGAGAATGGGAAGGCACGCATCTTAATCTGATCTTCAGTCACACCAATAGGTTTCATAGCAGTGCAAACCATGTGAAACATCTTCAACTGATTGTACGATTCCTCACCTGAAAGGCCATTAAATTTTGGAAGTAAGTGAATCAATCCAGATTTCAATTCAAAATTTGCATTAATATCAGCATAATTGATACACCAATTTTGAAAATGCAAATCAGGTGAAACCAATTCTCTAATAGTCATAGCAGGAACAACAATATTAGCATTTGCATTTGCGTTTGTGTTTGCATTTACAATTGCATTTGCATTTACATTAACATTAACATTCCCATCAGCATTAACAACAATATTATTAGCATCCATATTGACCTTAGAATTAGAAGAATCAACAATGGGCTCAACAAAGGAACTATTGCCTACAAAAGTACTAGCTCTAGTCCTTCTTAGTTGGTGAAATGTCCTCTCAATCTCAAGATCAAATTCAAACAATTTTTCAGAAGAGGATCGGGTCATGTAATAAACAACTACCTAAGAAGTTGCCTAAAAACTCAAACCTAAAGCCTAACCACTGCTCCCCAGCAACGGCGCCAAAATTGATGTGTGCTTCTGTCGCTAAAGCAATCAATTAAACTAGGTCCTAATTAATTATGTAGTTTAGGGTCAACCTAGGTCATTCTCCTAAGGAGCAAGCTATGGGTTTTCTTTAGGAATAATATTTAAGTGACAAAAGATGCAATAGAATGGACCTAAACTAAAATGCAATACTTTATTACCTAAATGCAAATGACTCTAAAATCTATACGAGAATGAAACTAACCTAAATGATTGGAATGCAATCTTTGGGGTTTTTTTTATGAAAAAGGAATTAAGATGCTAAGCAAAAAGAATAATCAACAGCAAGACAATCAACAAGGGTTTAGTTCAATTATGATGATGAAGGGAACAACTTAGGATTCACATGGAATTAGCTTTCTTAGCCATTCAATTTATTAAACCAAAGGGAGGTTCATGAAAAATTGGAATTAATAAATTTAATCACCTAATTAAGACATGGGAAACCCTCAAGCTCAATAACACCTAATCCACTAGAAAACTCATAATAGAAAAAGCGGTGGTTAATTAAATCCATTAAAAACCAATCACAGTTGTTTAAGATAATTTTTGGAAATTATGCTCACAATTGCCTAATTAAACAATTTGACAATTAATCACCCTAATTTAACAATCAAGAGATTAAACCCAAATTGACAATTAAATTAATAATGAAAACTCAATTAATAATCTAATTGACAATCAAAGGGTTTGCGAACAAAAATCCCAACAATCAATTAAGAACAAATTAAATCCAAAATATCAATTCAATCCACATCAAAAATAAGTCTACAATCTAAAACTAGATTGTTCTCAATTAATACAACCCGAAATCATTTAAAACTAAACAATATCAAGTCTTGACTCAAAAAGATGAAAAGAAAGACACTCCCTTGTGGTCTTCAAGTGTAAGCTCCTTGGCTCTAGCTTCCTCCATGTTCCTCCCAAGTTGCCTCCAAAAGAGTTTAAGCTGTCATGATAATCCTTTCTCCTTCACGCCCACCGTAGTACGTCACAGCCATGAGAATTGGGGAATGGGTTCAAGGTGGGGTCGTGGGTGTATGTCAGTAGGTGAATTGAATAATAGACGAAGAAGGGGATCAATTGGATATTAGGCAAGTAGTGGTGGGTCCCGTGGGTAAAGGAGGTGGATGTAGCAATAGTAATGGATTTGGTGACGAAACCTTTGGAGATGGATCAAGCGAAAGGACGGGATGCTAGCACCTTCAACCGATCGTGTGCGCCTTCTCTGCGTGTGTGTCCAGCGGCTGTGTCTCAGCCTCCTTTCTCCAGCGGCGGTCCGTCCCTTTGCGTATGTCCCTCTCCTCCCTTCTATTGTCAGTTAGGTTAATTAATGAAGGGAATAGAGAGTTTTTGGGGTCCAATCTTAAGCCCAATAAAATTCTACCAATGGATATTCTTTTAGCTTTCAAGAAAATTTCTGCACCGTAGGATCTTCTAATCTGCTTTTCCTTACTCTGCAGGAATCAAATAATATCGTGATTTATCATATAATTGGAAATATTTTCCAATCACAAGATATCAATCAAAATATTAATAATTTAAGCTCAATAATATCATAATCAATTCAGATTTATATTATTTCCCAAAATTGGCTAATTATCCAAATATTATCTAATAAATTCAAATTAGCCCAAAATAATCCCAAAATAAATGAATAAGGTGAGATAAAATATATAAAATTTAGGATTTATCAGGGTTCCATTGGGTCCAGAATTTGCTTTAAACTCATACTGCCACAAGAATTTTTGCAGGAAATTTTAGAATTTTTGTCAAACTTAGAAAATTCATATATTTTTATCCACACATCCAAAAATTACAAATTAAGACTTGTTTCAAAGCTTATGATGTGTACTATTAACCTGCCAAATAACAAGAAATAACGTAGACGTTTACCCTGTCTAATGTTAAACGCAAAAATGACGTTTGCAACTAAATATCCACGATAATATGAAGTTTTACCATGTTTATAACTACTCATCTCAAACTCCTTATAGAGATATGTACAACCCATAACACACATGAAATTAACAAGCCCTGGTAATTATCATAAGCCACGCTATTCCAAAATTAGCCTAATAAAACATGCTTTCTTCCATCCACCTTAGCTAAGCCTCCACTAGCTTCTCCTTTCCCTTAGATCGATGAACTTGTTCCTATGGTTAATACATAGAGGGAGGGGCGAGATTGGGGAATCTCAGTAGCAATACTCATATTTCAGTATATAATGCATGGTAAATAACTGAGCATACAAAACAAGCCATAGAGAACAATACCTTGCAATAACTGAATATCCGTAAAAATGAATAACTGAAACTATTATTACACATAGCCACAACAATAATAAAAGTAAGGAATTTACATGATCTCATGCTTAACTACAGCAATAATGGCACAAATGAATATACAACCAATGCAAATATGCAAAATTAATGATTAAAACTACCTTTATCTTGCTCCCTTCCTCTTGTTCCTTCTTGGTATTTCTCTGGTGGCTTTCGGCACAGATCCAAAACCAAAGCATATTAATATACATATTTAATATACTTTAATTACTTAATCTCCGAATCCCCAAACTCTGAACCTTATAATTGACTCTTAAACTTTTCTTTCTTGGCCAAACTATACTGCCCAAACAGGGATGAAAGAAAAAAAAATTCACAATTTTACGTTTTATCATTCTAAATGCAACCATGCGCTCAAAATAACGAGCATTTCCTCCAAACTAAGATCATAGCACTGTACAAGAACTATAAAAATCCCTTAAATTTGGCTTGGCTGAAACAGCGATAAAAACACAATCCACTTTTAATTTGAGTTCCACGATTACCAAATACTCCATGGAGACTTCTAATCACTTTATATGTACTCACACATGTATAAGCAGTTCAAATTCTTTGTGCAGCTAGCCCTTCAAAACTTTAAATTCTAATCTCCAATTCGGGTTCTATGAATCATCTTCCCATTTATAACTCTTCCCAAACCATCAATTTGTGTTCATTCTAAAGCAAAAGCATGGTGCTGAACAACAGGAGATAATCGATTTCTAATCCCAATTGTCAAGCTGATTCGGTAATAGCGACTAGCAAACATAGATAATTAAGGCCTATATGCGTTCTCGCTTCTCATCTCTCACTGAAATATGAAGCCGTCACACTCAAGGGTAGCAGGGACGTGATTTAAAAAAAATAAATTAGAATAGAGCAGAACACATATGCACAGCACAATATTCCAATCTACGCTTTGTTATGCTCTTATCAACCATCCCTGATTTTGTCGCTGCCCCCTTCACTTAATTAATAAATCTTCAATTCCAAACACTAATCTAAATTCCAGATTATAGAATCAGAAAAACTGATAATGGACGAGGCAATAAATAACTCACCTGAATACAGAGCTGAATCCTTCCCTCTGATAGCTTCTTGCCAGCCTTCACTGACTTCTCTCTTGGTCTTGGCTTCCTTTGCCAGCGCCTTGCCTGAGAAGGTGAAAGGCCTGCCGCGCAAGAATGAGAGTGAGAAAGGCGGTGGTGATTTAAAGAGAGAACCCTTGCGGATGAGTCACCCAACCAACTAATGTTTGACGAATTTTATTATTATTATTTTTTCAAGCTTACTCTATAAGCTGTCACTTTTTAATTGAATGAAAATATTGCCCTACGTCATCTCTGGCTTAATGCGTTGATTCCACTATTCTCTACTTTTCAATCCGGTACTTCTCTTTTATTTTTTTGAATTTTAAATTTCCAAACTTGCTCAGTAAGCTTTAATAGCAAGCATTCCCTTATTAAAATTTGGCCCAAGAAATAACCCTTGATTCTAGGAATTATCTCTTAAAAATTATCTTTAATTTTTCCTTAATTACTCAGGGCCTTTATACATTAATAATAATTCCTTTCCTTATTTTTCTATATTCTCTTACCCCAAAATAAGTTTTTTCTCCATAAATTTATTTTCTTGAGGCCTCAATTAATCCCTTTTAGCCTCCTTAATATTCTATGCATGATTCATTAAAAGCTTAGAAATTCGGGATGTTACACTCCAAATATTTGAACATTTTGGTTTTATCTATAATTCTTGAAGCCCGTCTGATCTGTAACCTGGAGTGAAGAAATTCAGTTCTAGTTGTTTAAACTTTAGTTTAGCCTTCTGTATATTATCATACCTTCAATTTTGATGGATAACATATAGTCTAGTTATTTGTTAGGTTTTGTTGGCCTTTTAATATGGTAGAGGGAAGGAAAGGTTAACGAGACAGATTAAAGCATCTTGCTTTCTCTTTTTTTTTTTTTTTAATCTAGTGGAGGAATAAAACTAATACACAGCACGAGAGTGAACTATATGAGTTATTGCTTTATAATTAATTCTGAGTTTGAGGATAACAATATGAAGAGTTAACTGGATTAAAATCTGTGTCAATGGGGAGGAAGTGTTTCTTTAGAAGAGACATGAGTTCGCAGCTGCCACTGTTAATAGAACTAAGTTTTGGGTAGGGTTAGCGGGTAAAGATAACAGTCTTATGCTGATTTCATCTGACAAAGCAATGGAAGAGTTTACATTGATATTGATAACTTCTCGAATTTTTTAGTACCTATCTATCCGAGTTAGCACTGTATATGAGAACAAGCTTACTATATGTTTTATTTTGAAGACTTTAAACTTGTGTCATGAATTTATGGGTAATGTTAGTGTATTAGGAGGGTACTAATGCATTTGGGAAGAGTTATAGTTAGATGGAGAAATATAGTATTGGACATATTTCATGTCGGCTATATATGACCTTGTAATTTTAAATCTTCTGTCATGAAATATAATAAGTTGGATGGCTTCTTGAAGGTTTTTAAAAATAACTCCTAAAGAAAACGTGAAGTAAGAGCAAGGAAAAATATTTCTGCAGGATGGATTTGACTACATTGAAAGCTAATTAATCCTAAAAATAATTTATCTTTGAAATTTCATATTCAAAATGCAATTAAATCCTAAAAATCAGCAACTGAGTAATCTTTAACGATTACTGAGTCATAATACAACATTCAAAGCCTATAGCCGTGTCGCCTATCATCGAATACGAGACGCAATCGCATCATCAACACTATCAGCATTTTGCTTTGTTTTTTTTCCTTATCCCACCCTTTATGTATACGAAAATAATTTTTTTGCTCTTAGTTTTTTTAGCTAAGTTTTTCTTTTTATCAAAAAAAAAAAATCTCATATTTTAATCTTTGAGCATCCTTATATTTTCCCCACACGTGCTTGTATTTTTATTGATCAAATATATTTTTCCTCAAATTTTCACTATCTTTTCTCGTAGCTCCCCACCATTTTATTTGAGAGTTGAGACTAACTGATTCTTTCTCTTGCCTTCATTTCATGTGTTCCAAACAGTTTTTTATTTTGCTGTGCATTTGGTAAAATATTTGGGGCAAGCTGGATATTTTTTGGTTAAACAATAAAATTTTTCATTCTAAAAGTACTCACTTTAGTCCTTTTTATAAGCAACAATTTCCCAAATCATGCAAAAATGAATGTAGGTTAAAATTAATTATTAGTTAAAAGCAATAAATGTTTGAGATATGTAATTTTTTTTTAAATATACCCTTATTTACGAAGATGATGGGTGTGTGAGAGAATAAGTGGGAAAAGAGATGAGAGAGAATTGGGGGAAGGAGGAGATGAGAGAGACATGTAATTAATATAGGAGTAAAAAATGGAAATATATATTAAGTGTTTGGAGAAGGCCGAATTGTTGCCTATATGTAAAACCAACCTACGTGAGAGAATGTGGGTTGGGCTTTTCTCATTGTCCTCTTTATCATTTTCTTCTCATAATATCATATCCATCATTGGATTAAAATAATACATAGTTCTGATTCAATATTTTATAAAATTATTTTTATAAACACAAATAAATAAATTTAACTCTTAAAATCTGAATTATACCATTCATAATTGCAAGCCATTAAAAATAAATTTTAAGTTATAAAATATTATAATAATAATTTTATTAAAAATTAAATTTAAACTATCAATTTCACGATTTAAGGGTGGATATCAAATTATGAGAAGATAAAAAGAAAGAGGATAATGAGATCCTCTTCCAAGAGAATGCTCCATATAGATAAGGGCGCAAAAAGTAATAGGTTTGGGTCTAGTCTAGATTAATGCCCCATAATATCATAAATTAGGGTTTTGAATTTTCGTGGAGAGAAACGCGTATATTTATTATTTAACACCCGATTTTGCCTCAAATAAGATCACCTCTAATAAAAAAAAATTATTTACAGGGTAAAACCTTTTTGTATATAAACCTTCCCCCCCACACACAAACCCTTCACTCCGCCGTCTCCTCCTCTTCCCTCGACCAAGCAGATGGCGAGTGAAGGCAACAAACCGTTTCTGCCCGCAGATATTATCATCAACATTCTCAAAAGGGCTTCTGTCAAATCCATCGTTCAATATCGTTCTGTGTGTAAAGATTGGAAAAATCTCTTCAAAACCCCACATTTCATCGCTGAACATGCCCGCCACTCTGCGCACCAAAACCCTTTGCTTCTCCTCCATGAATCTCATTACGATTACAAAGGTACGCCTCCGTGCTTACGTTTGGTTAATCAAAAGATGGAAACCGTAGAATTTCTGAGAATACCCTCGATCGATTGCTTTAAACACGGTTGGAAAATCATTGGCTCCTGCAATGGCTTGCTTTGTGTCCGATTCTATCTTGATCTAGACACGTCTCCTTGTTCGCTTTGTCTGTGGAACCCAATGATTAGAGAGGTCAGAGAAATACCCGAAACAACAAGGAATGCAAGGAATGATTATTTGGACATGTACAAATTTGGATTAGGGTTCAGTAGCGTCATTAATGATTTCAAGATAGTGAAATTTTATAAACAAGAGTTGCGTAAAAGAAAGAATAAGAAGAAAGTCGCCCTACTCAGGCATCATGGAGCGGAAGTGTATTCTTTAAGCACAGGTTCATGGAAGGAACTAGAATTTGGAGCTTTACAGAATATAACAATTGTATCGAAAAAAACTGCCAGTGTAGATGGAACTATCTTTTGGTTAGGATTACAGGATTCTTCTCTTTTTTTGGTTTCATTCAACATAGCAACCGAAGTGTTTACATTAACGCCAACACCATTACCGGTATTGTCTTCGTTTCATGAATCTCAGAGTACAACAACTCTTGGCGTGTACCAGAACAAATTTGCTATATATGAGCATTACTCTGATATGACTTATAATGAAATCGATATATGGGTGATGGAGGAGGTTGCTAGTGAATCTGGGAAGAGTTTTAGCTGTGTTCAAAAATATGAAAATTACGACTGTGGATATTTTTTTTATCCCTTATGTATATGGAGGAATGAAATAGTTTGCCATGACACAGAAAAAGTTTTCCGTGACAAAGATGGGTATGAAAGAGAAGAAATGTACTGGCTTGAGCTGTTCAATGTCACTACTAAGAAATGGAAGAAGTTCCGCGATTACTGGCCACGCTGTACTGGTGTTAATTTTGAAGAGAGCCTTGTGTCTGTTTGGAACACCCAGGTTGAATAGCCTTGGTCTGAAATATGATCATTTCCACATTTCATATTTCTTCTGTCTCTGATCCACAAAATGTTTCAACATTTTTAATTTTATCTATAATTCCTGATGCCCCATTGATCAGTGATCTGGAATGAAGAAATGAAGTTCTAGTTATTTAAACTGTATTTTAACCTTCTTGTATCGTCATATGTTCAATTTTCATGCATAGTATATAGTTTAGTTGCTGCTATGTAACTTCATTGGATTTTGTTGCCCACTTATTTAATCTAATGGAGCAATAGGGATAGAGTTTTTTAGTTTTTTTTTGTTTTTTTTTTGTTTTTTTGTTTTTTGAACAAAGCAATAGGGATAGAGCTAATCGGATTAAAATCTGTGTTAATGGGGCGGAAGTGTTAATTGAAGAAGAGGGTCATGGAAGGAACTAGAATGTGATCATCGATGGAGTGATAGGGAAATTTAGTAATTGGTGTTTCTAACTTGATGACTTAATGTGATCAGATGTTTAGTTTTCATTAGTTTATATAATTGTTGCTATATAAACTATTTGGGTTTTGTTAACCTTTCATTTTGTGGCGCTTTTTGTTTACAGTATCTTTTCAATTGCAATATGCAAAACAAAGTTAAAAACACTTTCTTCTTATATGATACTGATGTCAATGGTTGATGATAAAATAAAAATAGTATAGAATTAAAGATAAAATGTAAACAAATGATTAATCTATGACCAACACCCAACAAGTGGTATTTTCAATTACGGTTAAGATGCAAAAATACACATGAGATTTTTTCAAAAGTGCGCCCAACACCAAATGTTTTTTTGAGGGGCAAAAATAACTATGAATTTCTAAAATAAATGTAAAAATACACATTTACCATTAATTAACCGTTTGTTTGAATTTTTTAAGGGTTAAGTTGCAAAAATACATACGAGATTTTCCCAAAAGTTTGTCCAACAAAAATGCTTTTTTTTAGGGGTAAAAGTAACTATGAACTTCCAAAATATGTGCAAGTGTAACATCCCAAAAATTATGAAGAGACTTAATTCTCCAAAAGTGGCTTGAATAGTTTTGAAGTTAATTTATGGGAATTAAAAGCCTATTTTTTCGAAAATACAATGAAAAATAGTTAGAGGTTAATTTTTAGCCTAGAAATTTTAGGGGACTTATTTTATGAGGAAAAGAAGCTAATTGAGTAAAAAAATCCTTATTAAGTCTTAAGGATTAATTTTTAGGTTTTATTCGGCAATCTATCACTGATAAAGAAAGGGTAAATTAGTAATTCTATTATACAGACCCAAAAATCAGAATTGGGCCAAAGTTTAAGTCAAGTTATAAAGGCCAAACATGCTGCCCATGATCAAGAAGATTGGGGTCAGATTTAGAGCCGGTAATTTGGGCCGGGCTGGAAGGTTGGCCCGTAGCCGGCCCAAAAAAACCTTAAACAGGCTGCCAAAATAAATGCGGGCCGCGGGCTGGCCCGCTTTTTTTTTTTTTTTTTTTTTTGGTTTTTTTGTTTTTTCAAATAAAATAAATTCAAATACCCTTATTATTACCTTTCATTTGATGCCGTATTTAATTAATTCCTCATATTTTCTATTTGACATTTTTATTTTCATATTATATTTATTTATTCTATTATTATTAAATTTAAAAGAGATGTGTTTATATGTTTTTGTTATGTGAGTAGATGAAAAAAAAGGAAAGTAAGAATAAAATTGACTTCATAACACAAATGTATAAAAAAAAGAAATGTGATATGAGCGGGTGAAAGAGAAAGAGAGTAATTTTTTTAAAAAAATGAAAAAAAAAAAGAATGGCGGGCTGACCTGCCTAAACGGTTTGCCAGCCCGCAAAGGGGGCGGGTTGGTGCCAAAGATTCCAGCCCGCATTCCCAATACTAGTCAGATTTAAAGTGGTTTTGGTTCAGTCAAATTGAAAAAAAAAACAAAAAACAAAAAACAAAAAATTGAAGCCTACGGGATACGACTTAACCAATGAGATAAAAACAAATACACCTCACTTACACTCAGCCCTCCCTTTTATTCACTCATCTTTCCTTCACTCGACAGACACACACATTCAAAACTAGGATAAATATGCCAACAGCTCCCTCAACCCCCCCCCCCCATTTGGGTTCTGAAACAGAAAATAAGAGAGAGAGAGAGAGAGAGAGAGCTCGAAGAAGGAGAAGTGAGGCAGGAAACTCACATGCAACACTAGATTCTTGCTAAGGTGAGTCTAGAAGATGGCTAGTGGAGGCAACATCCCCTTTCTGCCCTTTGAGATTATCATCAACATTCTCAAAAGGCTTATCGTTAAATTCATCCTTCAATTTCAAAGTGTGCGTAGAAATTGGAAAAATCTCTTCAAAACCCCACATTTCATCACTAAACATCTCAACCATTCTACTCATGAAAACCCTATTCTTCTCATCCATTAATATCGTTACAAAGGTATCCCTCCGCCCTTACGTTTGCCTAATCAAAAGATTGAAACCGTTGAAAGTTCCGAGCATACCCTCCATCGATTGCTCGTTCGCTTTTTCTGTGGAACCCAATGATTAGAGAGATCAGAGAAATACCTCTAACAGCATCCAAGGATTATTTATTGTGCAACTTTGGATTAGGGTTCAGTAGCATCATTAATGATTTCAGCATAGTGAGATTTTTTAATCTAGTGTTGCGTGAAAATAAGGAAAGGCAAAACAATTACGCCACCCAATTCGGACTATATAGAGCCGAAGTGTATTCATTAAGCACGGGTTCATGGAAGGAACTAGAATCTGGAGCTCTGTTAAAGAATACAAGAATTATATCAAAACCTGTTAGTGATTATGGAACTATTGTTTGGTTAGGGGTACGAGATTCTTGTCCCGTGGTCGTTTCTTGTGACGTAGCCAAGGAAGTGTTTACATTAACAGCACCACCAATACCATCGGTGGTGGGTCTTGGTTTTCCATCTACTCTTGGTGTGTAAAAGAACAAATTTGCCATATTTCACAATAGTGGTGAATATTCTTTTAATTGTGTCGATATATGGGTGATGGAGGAGGTTTCTAGTGAATCTGGCAAGAGTTTTAGTTGTATTGAAGAATATAACATTGGCATATTTTCATCTTGTTTTCATCCCTTGTGTATTTGGAGGACTGAAATAGTTTCGCATGACCAAGAAAGGGAGGCTGAAGTGGAGGATAAGTCAAAGAACCTTCTTAAGCTGTTCAATGTCACTACAAAGAAGTGGAAGGAGTTCTTCAACTTTCCATCTACCTATGACTACTGTGCTCCTTTCAATTATGAAAGGAGCCATCACTCTGTTTGGAAATAGCTCAAAATATTGAACATTCAGGTTTTATCTTTAATTCCTGAAGCCCCTTTGGTTTGTGATCGGGAATGAAGAAATTCAGAACTACTTGTTTAAACTTTATTTTAGCCTTCTATATGTCATCATATGTTCAGGTTTCATGGATAAAATATAGTTTAGTTGCTGCTATATAAATTTGTTGGGTTTTGTTTTGGACACTTAATATGCTAAGAGGGGAGGAAAGGTTACCATGACGAATTAAAGCATCTTGCCTTCTCATTTTTTTAATCTAATGGAGCAATAGAACTAATTAATGCACAGCACAAAAGAATGAACTATTTGAGTTATATCTTTATAAATTATTATGAGTTTCATGATAACAATCGCAATAGAGTTAATCGGATTAAAATCTGTGTTAATGGAGTGGAGGTATTTCTTTAAGATGAGGGTCATGGAAGAAACTAGAATGTAATCGTGATAGACACGAATTCGTAGCTCCTTCCACCAGTGGAACTTTGTTTTGATGCCAATAACTTCTAGTACGTTTAGTACAAATCTATCCCGAACTTTCTGCTTACGAGAATAAACACAGTATATGTTTTATTGAGAAGGGAAAGAAATATAATTCTAAAATCGTATTCTACTGAGGCCTTTCAATTAATCATAAATGATATTGCAGGGACATTTGAGGATTGGGAAATGATCTTAGAACATATAGTATATCTTTTATTTTTGTTGTTAAAATGGGGAAAACCCCGGTAATGATCCAAGAATTTGAGAATTATAAAAAAGAATCGACACTGAAAAGGCCAAGAAATTTAAATAGGATAATTATGTCTATAATAGGAAAATATGATATAAATGTGAGTTTGTTTGTCCTAAATATAATGAAATATTTAAATATCAATATTTATCTATTTGATGTAAATTATATTAAAAACAAAGAACATTTGGCAGTCTGGTGGATCTTGTGACTAAAAATCTTTGGGGTCTTTTTGTTCGAATCTTTACTCCATTAAAATGTGAATTTTATTATTTGTTTCAACACCATTATAATGACCAAAATGCCCTTCTGAGAGTTAAAAATAAAATAAAAGAAAAAGAAAGAAACCCATCAGAGAAACCAACACAAAGCGGATATAACAAGCACAACAGGGAGGACCACAAATAACAAGCCCAAACGCACAGCTATGAAAAAACTATGATAAAATAGGGACTTCTCATTCACCAACAGATTTCACTCCAATTTAATGATAAATAATGCATTTATCTCATAAGCTATGATAAATATGATAAAATCTCATATGCTATGATAAAATAGGGATTTTTCATTCACCATAATCTAATAAAATAGGGACTTCTCATTCACCATAATCATCCATACCACTAAGCTACAAATTTAACTTTATTGCCGAGCTACAATAAATAACTAAAATATTAATTACCTTAAAAAATATCACTTAAGGCTATTGAACGTCCATTACATATAAATTAAATCTTAAGCACAAATGAAATAATTTTGCTATTTGATTTATATATAGGGTCGTTATCATCATTTCCTCATTTATTTATTTTTTTTCTGGATGAACAATAAACTTTCACACAGCTGCTAATAGTAATAGGATTGGCTCTAGATTAATTCCCCGTAATATCATATATTAAGGTTTTGAATTTTCACTTAGAGAGTTGAGTATATGGGCTAAAGTATACTTTTAAGTTTACTTGAGTTTTCAATTTAATTTGTTGTTAAATTTATAAAGTATAATTTTACTCCTTTATGTAACACTGTTAATGTTACTAATGCTCACTAGGCAAATTTAAGTGTTGACCCAATGAATTTGAAGTAACATATTAACTTTTTAATTTAAAATATGCTTAAAGTGAAGTATAATTAAAAATCTAATGAAATTGGCCTCAATATCAAAACTTCTATTTTAGAGAGAACATCAAATGGGTTCTGCGCAGCTGGGGATTTTTGCTTCTTCATGCTATCATGAGTGAAGATATATGTAGGTGTAATTACATGAGGTTTCTTCTTTGCTTTCATCCGCGTCAATGGGTTTGCTTTCATCGTTGCGGCAGTACAGTGAGCATCTAAATCTAAACATACCTAAATTTATTTGTGAAAAATAGGTTTATTTTAATTTTTAAATATAAAATGTTATATGAAAAATTAAAATTTAGGTATGCTTTTTCAGCATTTGACGGTACTACCAGCACTCAAATTTGTCAATGAGTCAGCATTTTAAGTTAGCAACGGAGATAAACTTAAAAGGACAAAAAATATTCATTAAAATCATAAGGACAAAACCAAAACATCATATAAACTTAAAGGTCTAGTCTGCGTATATTTAATGGAGAGGGGTGTCTCCCATTTACCTTCCTATCAACCACTTACTATCTCTGTCATTGAATCAACTTCCAATGGTTGAGATTTAATACTCCCTCCTCCTTGAATGGAAGCTTCAAATTTGTGATGAGCTTGTCCCAAAATATAAGCTTCAGTTTAGAAAAGTCAAAGTATTCCAACTTAACCCTTGAAATGTATTTTTTGTATTTATTGTCAACCTCACTTATCATCTTTATGAATAAGAGCATAGTTAGAAAAAAAATACATATTTATTGTCTTAACTAATTTTATCTATTTTCTTGATAAGCACAATTCGGTTATTCAAAGCTTATATTTAGGGACGTAGGGAGTGTTTAATGATAGAGTTATTATAATATTAAATACAAAAATACATATAAATAAATTTAAATGGTTAAAATTATATCTAAATGTAAATGTTGTGTTTTTTTTTTTTTTTTTTTTTGCTAGTCAGTTTAAATGGTTAAAATAATAGTAAACTTTTACTTAAATATTTTATGATTTTTTGTTAATTTTTATCCTTGCACTTCTGAAATGGTTATGTTAAACTTTAACTTTTTGATTTATTTATTTATTGTTTTTTTATTAAAGATTATAATAGAAAATTAAAAAAAAAAAAACAGCTAATATCCCAATGATTCAGCTACTTCCGGACTAACGTAGATCTCATCAAATCAGCAAATTCAAATTGCAACTAAATCCTAAAAATCGGCAACTAATATTTAATAGGCATATCTCACCACTTATATATATATATATATACATATATGTGTGTGTGTGTGTGTGTGTGTATTATATATTAATTAATTACGTTTATGAATGTGAAATCCTTAAAATGTTAAGGACAAAACTTAGGTGAAGTTATTTATATCTATTAAATAATTTCTTCAATCAAATCTTGTCCGGTGAATTTTTTTAAAATAAAAATTCACATTAACAATCTTAAGATTTTACTGGACCATTATTTATAATAAAAATATTACGTGACAAAGTAAAATCAGAGAACTTGACCTAATGAATATAAGCATTATAGTCAAATTCATGAATTAACTCTTCAAATTTACCATTTTTCGTTTTTAGCTTATGAAATCAAGTTGAGTCGCAGGTAAACTCGTGCCAGTTGTTAACTCAGTAAAACCTGTGAGTTTATACACAAAACCTACAAGTTATATACGTACCAAAGAATATTAATGTACATATTTAATATACTTCAATTAATTAATCTCCGAATCCCCAAACTCTGAACATTATAATAAACTCTTAAACTTTCTTTCTTGGCCAAACTATACTGCTCAAACTGGGATGAAAGAAAAAAAAAATTCACAATTTTACGTTTTATTATTCTAAATCCAACCATGCGCTCAAAATAATGAGCAGTTCCTCCAAACTAAGATCATAGCACTGTAAAAGAGCTATAAAAATCCGTTCAATATAGCTGGTCGGAAACAGGGATAAAAACACAATCCATTTTTTATTTAAGTTCCACGATTACCAAATACTCCATGGAGACTTCTAATCACTTTATATGTACTCACACATGTATAAGTCGTTCAAATTCTTTGTGCGTTCTAATCACTTTATCAATTCCTCTTATTGTCCTAATTAAGGCTTCTACGCGTTCTCTCTTCTCATCTCTCCCTGAAATACGAAGCCATCAAACTCAAGGGTGGCAGGGACCTGATTTAAAACAAATAAATTAGAATCGAGCAGAACACATATACGCAGCACAATATTCCAATCTGCGCTTTGTTATGCTCTTATCAACCATCCCTGATTTCGTCGCTGCCCCCTTCACTTAATTAATGAATCTTCAATTCCAAACACTAATCTAAACCCCAGATTATAAAATCAGAAAAACTGAGAATGGACGAGGGAATAAATAACTCACCTGAATGCAGAGCTGAATCCTTCCCTCTGATAGCTTCTTGCCAGCCTTCAACGATTTCTCTCGTGGTCTTTCTTCCTCTATTTATAATCCCTCTTGGATCTTGGCTTAGAAAAAATCAGAGAATAAAGACCAAAAGGAAAACGCTAAGAGCAAAACGTCAAGGAAGAAATGCCACAGATGAAAATAGGGTTGAGTCAATGCACAGTGCTCAGACTCTTGTTGCTTTATATCTTGACATACGGTTACACAAGAATCAATTTCGTCCATATACGTATACAAAAGAAAATCTTATACAGATGTGACTACAAAATCATATCTGAACAATATCTTTGCTATTTACATCTTGCTATTTACTGTGGTAATAATGCTATTCTCTAACACCCCCAAACGAGAGGGGGTCTGAACCAGCCCGAGTTTGCTCCGATAAGATGAAAACTGAGGAGAAGACAGAGCTTTGGTGAAGCTATTAGCAACTTGTTTCGATGATGGTATATAGTAAACTTGAATGAAACCGTCCTGCACCATGTCTCGTATAAAATGAATATCGATGTTAATATGTTTATTACGACTGTGATGAACAGGATTCGCCGCTAGAGCACAGGTCCACAATATATATATATATATTTTTTTTTTTTTTCAATATTCATTTTCTTCTTCTTCTTTTGTTTTTTTTTTTTTTTGTTTTTGTTTTTTTATTTTTGTCCCATTGATCGGATGGCTCTGATACCATATTAGATTTTAGTGAGGTATGTATATTAGGTTGGTCTTTCTATCAAAATGATTCAAGTCAATTTGATAGGATCTACCATTAGGTTATATACTTTCATTCTAACGTTTGTGTAATCAATGTGGAACTATTCTTTATATATTCTAATAACCAGCACTGAGATTATCGCACCAAATAATAGTAGGCTATTGGATCCATAAACCAAGCTCAAATAATAACGAAGAAAGCCATTTTACTTCAGAAGCACCATAAGCCAAAGGTCGGTATTCTGATTCTGAACTCAAGCACGACACAACTCTCTATTTCTGAGATGCGCAAAAACTAACGTGTTACCAAGATATACACAACAACCAGCCATGGATTTGCGATCATCAGCATCTGTTGCCCGATCAGCATAAGTGAAAGCTGTTAAGGAAAGTTAAACAAAAGGTGTAATGCTTAAACCATATTGAAGAATACCTTTTAAATATCGAAGAACCCGTTTAACCCACTGAAAATAGATGTCTGATTGTGTAGGAAAAATATAACTAAAAAGGAGATTAGGTGTATCTGGGCGAATCCATGTTCGGATCCGGGTAAAAGCTCCAATACTCCATACTTGTGCCCACACAATTATTAGACTACTAGAGCCTAATTGTGATTTGCATAGCAGATCACCAGAACCAGAAAGATGGTAGGAGAGAAGAGAATTGCCAGAAAACTCAATGGCGGGGTGAATTGCAATTGAGG
Organism: Inga laurina; assembly: GCA_963855925.1. Classification (NCBI taxonomy): domain Eukaryota; kingdom Viridiplantae; phylum Streptophyta; class Magnoliopsida; order Fabales; family Fabaceae; genus Inga; species Inga laurina. The sequence continues at coordinate 69,823,764 of OY979701.1, read as the reverse complement.
AGGCACACACTATTTATAGTGGTTTATGGAGGCCACTAATTAGGAAACATGTGCACTTCTTCTTGCCCTCCAAGACAGCAATTAATTGTCTTTCAATTAATTCCCTAATTATGGTGATTTGTTCCACTTTTAACAAATCCATAATTATTGCTGAATTATTCCCCCAATATGCAATTAATGCTGATTTTTATTCTTATTTGATTAGGCTACTTATTTCCTAATCAAATAGTCCGGCCCATCAAGGGCGGACCTGGACCCAAAGTCCAACATCTCCCACTCGCACTTGATGGGCCACCCATCGTGCGTGCCTTACTCTTTCTTGTTTCATACTTGGCGTCTGTCGTGACTGCGTGGGCAAAAACGTCTTTAAGATTTGGTGCTTGTGATACTAGAAATCCTTCATATCGGATCAGCATCTAAGGACACCCTTTATATATAACCGTAAGCCATATATGCATTGCCTCATATGCCCCAGATTCTCCCATACATATTACTCATGGCATATCTAATCCCTCTCGAATTAATATGTTGATTAACTCAGATTGCCTTCTACGTACATAGTATCCGCACTTACTAGCTACACATAGATCTAGTAAGGAGTCGACCATAGATACTAGTACATCTTATGTATCTAGGAGTAAATCTTCCTTTTTGACTAAACATCAGTCCATCTTGACTTGGTCGCTTTCCTAGTTTTCACTCGTCTGACCGAATCGAGTGTGATCATGGAGCTTCAGCTAAAGTAGCTGTCACCAAACCAAGCTTTCATTATGCCGCCTAAGTCTTAAGGGCATCGTGGAAGTGTTCTTCCTTCCTGGGACTCACACTGTAGTGAACTAGGGATCTTTTACCTACATCCCGTGTTGCAGTTTAACTCTTAAGCACATGCAGTATGAATTGCATGCTACGGTGAATGGTTTAAGGTGTACGTCAATTTCTTTTCTTTCACCGTACAGACATTAGTTCCAAAATGTACTCAACATTCGAACCAGAACTTTCTTTTTCACAATATCTCTTTTACAATCTCGTTTGTGAAAAAGAGTTCTTTGCCTGGCTACAGGTCTATATTCATGCTTCAATTCATTTTCTGTGTATATGCACACATGTGGATCTCATCTCTGTCTAACTGAGGTGACTCAAACGCAAAGATTCTTCTCAACCATCTCATGGTGATCATTTGCTCGTCTTACCTTCCCATGCCCTGCAAAACATGGGAAGACAGTTGTTCGTGTGAGTGAACCAACCTCTTTTGACCTGTACGACATACAAAATTGTATACCTTATATGTATTTACTCATAACATACATACCATTTCTTTTATCTTCATATAAAAGAAGTTCACGACCTTATATTTTATTTGCGCCCCAAGATTTTCACTAACTCAGTCAATGAATATCAAGCTACTGGCTCAGTAAGGGGACCTACCAACGTTCCGTCAGCAGATGGTCATTGAACTGTCGCTTTCCCTCTTTGAAAGCATATCTCTCATAGAGATATATCAAAAGTATGTTTCACCTTGCTGTGATACTTAGGATCCTCATCATAAGATGATATCGTTTGGATCCTTCTATCCACCATTCATTCTCAATCTCTCATAGGAATTACTTTAGCCATATGGCACTTTGAATGATGCCAGAACACGCCCTGTGTTCTATTTCCATGGACAACGGGAAAAATACTTTGTATATTTCCTTCACTCCATCACCATTTGTCTAGGCCTTGTATTGGAGTATCCTTTCAAAAGAAAAGTTGTTGTCTTGACAACTTAATCCATGGTTATTCTCATAACCCATTTCACAGCAGGACCAAAAACAACTTCCAAGTCTGACCAAAAACATTTGGTCTTATATACACCAATGTGTGCATTCATATTACCAACTATAGTCTCTCATGGGTATCCACCTTTCTTATGTTAGATTTCTTATAGGACATGTAACCTCTTTAGGTTTATGCCCTTGACTTCAGGTGTGTCCATGGGTTTGCAGTTTGACATCCTAAGATGTCTAAGGATTACACTTGTACATGTCTTAGGTGGAAAAGACTGTATCTTTCTTGTGCAACTCCGTTTATCTTGTCATTCAAGATATTTGTTCAACCCATGACTTTCTCAACTCAGAATTTAAGGATTCTCTGATCCTTTATTCCTTTGACTCCCATGACACTTGTTTCATATGTCATTTGACAAAGGATGACTTCACAAAGAATCATCACTAGACCGTTTGGGACTTATGTAATGTTCTTCGATTATTTTGAACTTGGTGAGGCTTTCACCTTATGAAAAAACCTCATATACTACTATTTGGGTGATTGTTTCTACGAAGCCCTTAAGCTGCTTCATGTAGAGTTCATCATCCAATTTCCAAAATTCCAAATTGGAAGGTGGTCTTTACATCATCTTGATGCAATTTTCAAGACTAAGCTTGTTGTCATAGCCAAAGTTCAAAGTTAAAACACACAATGGAGAACCTTCCATTGTATTACCCCTTAGCCACTAAGTGTTTTAGGTTCTACATGCCCCCAACAGATTTGAGAGTCTACTTGTTCCCAATCGCCTCTTGGCTAGGTGACAAATTACCCAAACACGTATTTGGCTTAAAAGGAATCCAAATCCTCCTGCATGACACTTTGCAATTCATCTTAGCAGGTCCTTCTAGTGTCTTTCAGACACTTATAAGTAGTTATCATCACCTTCTAAATGATGAAGAGAGCATTCAATTCATTAGGGAATCTATCCCTTATAGTCATCTAGCGAATGACTATAAGGGATAGATTCCCTAATGGATTGAATGCTCTCTTCATCATTTAGAAGGTGATGATAACTACTTATAAGTGTCTGAAAGACACTAGAAGGACCTGCTAAGATGAATTGCAAAGTGTCATGCAGGAGGATTTGGATTCCTTTTAAGCCAAATACGTGTTTGGGTAATTTGTCACCTAGCCGAGAGGCGATTGGGAACAAGTAGGTTCTCAAATCTGTTGGGGGCATGTAGAACCTAAAACACTTAGTGCTAAGGGGTAATACAATGGAAGGTTGTCCATTATGTGTTTTAACTTTGAACTTTGGCTATGACAACAAGCTTAGTCTTGAAAATTGCATCAAGATGATGTAAAGACCACCTTCTAATTTGGAATTTTAGAAATTAGATGATGAACTCTACATGAAGCAGCTTAAGGGCTTCGTAGAAACAATCACCTAAATAGTAGTATATGAGGTTTTCACAAGGTGCAAGCCTCACCAAGTTCGAAATAATTGAAGAACACTACATAAGTTCCAAATAGTCTAGTGATGATTCTTTGTGAAGTCATCCTTTGTCAAGTGACAAATGAAACAAGTGTCAAGGGAGTCAAAGGAATAAAGGATCAAAGAATCCTTAAATTCTGAGTTGAGAAAGTCATGGGTTGAACAAATATCTTGATTGACAAGATAAACGGAGTTGCACAAGAAAGATACAGTCTTTTCCACCTAAGACATGTACAAGTGTAATCCTTAGACATCTTAGGATGTCAAAGTGGAAACCCATGGACACCCCTGAAGTCAAGGGCATAAACCTAAAGAGGTTAAATGTCCTATGAGGAATCCAACATAAGAAAGGTGGATAGAGTCCCATGTGAGACTATAGTTGGTAATGTGGATGTGTACATTGGTGTACATAAGACCAAATGTTTTTTGGTCAGACTTGGAAGTTGCTTTTTGGTCCTGCTGTGAAATGGGTTATGAGAATAATCATGGATTAAGTTGTCAAGACAACAACTTTCCTTTTTTGAAAGGATACTCCAATACAAGACCTAGGCAATTGGTGATGGAGTAAGGAAATATACATAGTATTTTTTTCCTGTTATCCATGGAAATAGAACGTAGGGTGTGTTCTGCCATCATTCAAAGTGCCATATGGCTAAAGTAATTCCTATGAGAGATTGGGAATGAATGGTGGATAGAAGGATCCAAACGATAACATCTTATGATGAGGATCCTAAGTATCATAGCAAGACGAAACATACTTTTTGATACATCTCTATGAGAGATATGCTTTCAAAGAGGGAAAGCGATAGTTCAATGACCTTCTACTTACAGAATATTGGTAGATCCCCTTATTGAGCCCATAGCTTGATTTTCATTGAGTTAGTGAAAATCTAGGGGCGCAAATAAAATATAAGGTCATGAACTTCTTTTATATAAAGATAAAAGAAATGGTATGTATGTTATGAGCAAATCCATAAAGGTATACAATTTTGTATGTCGTACAGGTCAAAAGAGGTTGGTTCACTCACACGAACAACCGTCTTCCCATGTTTTGCAGGGGCATGGGAAGATAAGACGAGCAAATGATCACCATGAGATAGTTGAGAAGAATCTTTGCGTTTGAGTCGCCTCAGTTAGACTGAGATGAGATCTACATGTGTGCATGTACATAAAAAATGGATCGAAGCATGAATATAGACCTGTAGCCAGGCAAAGAACCCTTTTTCACAAATGAGATTGTAAAAGAGATATTATGAAAAAGGAAGTTCTGGTTAGAATGTTGAGTACATTTTAGAACTAATGTCTGTACGGTGAAAGATAAAGAAATTGACGTACACCTCAAACAATTCACCGTAGCATGCAATTCATACTGCATGTGCTTGAGAGTTAAACTGCAACACGGGATGTGGGTGAAAGATCCCTAGTTCACCACAGTGTGAGTCCCAGGAAGGAAGAATCCTTCCACGATGCCCTTAAGTCTTAGGCGACATCATAAAAGCTTGGTTTGGTGACAGCTACTTTAGCTGAAGCTCCATGATCACACTCGATTCGGTCAGATGAGTGAAAACTAGGAAAGCAACCAAGTCAAGATGGACTGATGATTAGTCAAAAAGGAAGATTTACTCCTAGATACATAAGATGTGCTAGTATCTATGGTCGACCCCTTACTAGCTCTGTGTGTAGCTAGTAAGTGCGAATACTATATGCGTAGGAGGCAATCTGAGTTAATCAACATATTAACTCGAGAGGGATTAGATATGCCATGAGTAATATGTATGGGAGAATCTGGGGCATATGAGGCAATGAACATATAGCTTATGGTTATATATAAAGGGTGTCCTTGGATGCTGGTCCGATACAAAGGATTTCTAGTATCACAAGCACCAAATCTTAAAGACGTTTTTGCCCACGCAGTCACGACAGATGCCAAGTATGAAACAAGAAAGAGTAACGCATGCACGATGGGAGGCCCATCAAGTGCGAGTGGGAGATGCTGGACTTTGGGTCCAAGTCCGCCCTTGATGGGCCGGACTATTTGATTAGGAAATAAGTAGTCTAATCAAATAAGAATAAAATCAGCATAAAATGCAGATTTGGGAATATTTCAGCAATAATTATGGATTTGTTAAAAGAGGAACAAATCACCATAATTAGGGAATTAATTGAGAGACAATTAATTGCTGTCTTGGAGGGCAAGAAGGAGTGCACACATTTCCTAATTAGTGGCCTCCATAAACCACTATAAATAGGGTGTGCCTCCTCAATTGCAATTCACCCCGCCATTGAGTTTTCTGGCAATTCTCTTCTCTCCTACCATCTTTCTGGTTCTGGTGATCTGCTGTGCAAATCACAATTAGGCTCTAGTAGTCTAATAATTGTGTGGGCACAAGTATGGAGTATTGGAGCTTTGACCCGGATCCGAACATGGATTCGTCCAGGTACGCCTAATCTCCTTTTAGTTAATATTTTTCCTACAATCTATGTAAAAATCCTGTAACAAAAGAAAAAAATAGAAGGGTGAAAAACTACATGCCGTGATATGTAAATTCTTCCAGTAGGACTTAGGCATTTAAACCCTTAATGATTCAAAACTAGACCAAGATATACACATTGTTGACTGTGATATTGAAACTTGTGAGTGTTGAAAGGTTTGAGACATGGGTAGAATACGCACCCAAAAGCTGAAATTCGTTATAATTAGGTTGGACTTTATACAAGTATAACACTATAGAAGAACCTTTTAACACAGCTGTTGGAAGACGATTTATAATAATCATAAAACTAGGTTGTGCTAACAATGTCAATCTCATTTCAATAATGTGCTTATGTTTTCCCACAGCTTGACCATTTTGTTGAGAAGAATATGGGCAAGTAAACCTCATTACAATGCCTTCATCATTTGCTACAGAAATGAATGGACAAAATTCTGTCGCAAATTGAATTGAGTTTTAACAAATTTATGAAAATGTTTGAAGGCAGCAATAGCATCACTATTTTGTTTTAGTGGATATAACCAGGTGAATCTACTTGTTTAAACTTTATTTTAGCCTTCTATATGTCATCATATGTTCAGGTTTCATGGATAAAATATAGTTTAGTTGATGCTATATAAATTTGTTGGGTTTGTTTTGGACACTTAATATGCTAAGAGGGGAGGAAAGGTTACCATGACGGATTAAAGCATCTTGCCTTCTCATTTTTTTAATCTAATGGAGCAATAGAAGTAATTAATGCACAGCACAAAAGAGTGAACTATTTGAGTTATATCTTTATAAATTATTATGAGTTTCATGATAACAATCGCAATAGAGTTAATCGGATTAAAATCTGTGTTAATGGAGTGGAGGTATTTCTTTAAGATGAGGGTCATGGAAGAAACTAGAATGTAATCGTGATAGACATGAATTCGCAGCTCCTTCCACCAGTGGAACTTTGTTTTGATGCCAATAACTTCTAGTACGTTTAGTACAAATCTATCCCAAACTTTCTGCTTACGAGAATAAACACAGTATATGTTTTATTGAGAAGGGAAAGAAATATAATTCTAAAATCTTATTCTACTGAGGCCTTTCAATTAATCATGAATGATATTGCAGGGACATTTGAGGATTGGGAAATGATGTTAGAACATATAGTATATCTTTTTTTTTTTTTTTGTTAAAAGGGGGAAAACCCCGGTAATGACCCAAGCATTTGAGAATTATAAAAAAGAATCGACACTGTAAAGGCCAAAAAATTTAAATAGGATAATTATGTCAATAATAGGAAAATATGATATAAATATGAGTTTGTTTGTCCTAAATATAATGAAATATTTAAATATCAATATTTATCTATTTGATGTAAATTATATTAAAAACAAAGAACAGTTGATAGTCTGGTGGATCTAGATGTGACTAAAAATCTTTGGGGTCTTTGAGTTCGAATCTTTACTCCATTAAAATGTGAATTTTATTATTTATATCAGCACCATTATAATGACTAAAATGCCCTTCTGAGAGTTAAAAATAAAATAAAAAGAAAAGAAAGAAACCCATCACATATTTTTTACCATTTTCTTTTCTCCCAAGAGCTCTAGAAATCGAAGAGGAATCCTCTGGAGCCTTTGAGGGTTTGAAACATCATCTCCATCACTTTTTCTATTATTCTCTCCGGTGGTCCTTTTTTCGTCCATTGCTGGTGTGCTGGTGCTCATCCATCGTTGTAAATCTCTATCATTCTCTGTTCTTCCTACAACTGTCCTTCTGCCTCAGTTTTGCAACTGCAGGATCTGTGTTGCTGGGTTTAGGATATGTTCGAAAATACTCATTTTATTCTCCTTGTCTTTTGCTGTCATATGGGGTGTGTGATAGATAAAAATTTCTGCCCTTTCTCGGTGCTTGTGCGTCACAAACAGGGGGTATTTAATGGGGCCAATTGAAAAAACAAAAATGAAAGAAGGGGAGTTGATATAGATGGCTGCTTTATGTCTGTTGTCTTGATATATAATTTTGAGCTATAATCTAATTGCTTTTCCTTTTCCTTTTATGTTAATTCATATATGTAAATTGTGGATTTCTAGTTAGCTAGTTTGTGGGAAGAAGTTGCTTGAGATACTTGAAGTATGTTTTGTTAATGCTATAGAAGAAAAAATTTGAATTTGTATGGCTAATAATTGATATATTATGGTTATGCTTTATGACTTATTTGAATGCCCACAAGGTGTTTGAAAAAGTGTTTGATAGGAAAGGGGTTTTATTTATGTGTTTTAATGGTATATCTTATGATGAAGGAATTAGAATATATTTTGAGTTAATTGTGATTTAAATCCCATATTGGGTTGGATTGAATGTGAACTAAGTATATTATTTTGAAGAAATCATTAGTTATAAGTTTCTTTTTAATGTAATTGCATGTAATTAAGTGAAATTTTGAATTTGGATGTGTAACACTATAATTTTCCAAAACCTTTAGATGAGTTTGAATATATAATGACTTCAAACCTGAGACTAACATTCATTTAGAAACAATTGAATTCCCGACTTCAATACAAGGTCAAACCTTGCAATTGAGTGGGTTTTCAAAATCTTTTTAAAATACTTTAAGTGCGGTCTCAATATGGTTTGTGATCTCATTATAACTCATTAGTTCTTAGTTCCTTTTTTTAAAATTAGAATTATCCGAAACGAAGCTATATGGGCCAGAGTTGATTGACCAAACCTCGGCACAGATTCGAATCATTCGTAAGAGGCTCCTTGCAGCGCAGAGTTGACAGAAAAGTTACGCTGACAAGAGGAGAAGGCCTCTAGAGTTTGAGGTTGGTGATCACATATTCCTGAGAGTATCACCAATTACGGGCGTTGGGCGACCCATCAAGAGGAAGAAGCTGAGCCCGAGATATATAGGTCCTTTTGAAATCCTTGAGAGGATTGGGCCTGTTGCTTATCGAGTAGACCTACCCCCAAGCTTGAGCAGGCTCCATGACTTGTTTCACATTTCCCAACTAAAGAAATACTAACCGGATCCATCTCACATCATTGAGCATGAGGAAGTAGAGTTGCAAGACAATTTCACATATGCAGTAGAGCCAGAACAGCTTATTGATCGCAAAGAACGACAGCTCAGACACCGAAGCATTCCGTATGCGAGAGTGATCTGGAGGGGAATGACCCAAAGGGAAGCAACTTGGGAAGCGGAAGCGGACATGCAGAGACGTTATCCTGAGTTTATGGCTCAAGTTGTGTAACAAATTTTGAGGACGAAATTTATTGTACGCGGGGGGGGGGAATTGTAATATCCCAAAATGTACTCAAGGGCTAAATGTACAGAATAGATGGTGAGATTAATGACAGAATTACTTCTAGAAATTTTGTTATGACTTTAGTCAAGTTTCACATGCAAAATTGGCAATTAAATATTATATTGCAAGATGAGATTTTACGAGATCATCTTCTTCTTCAAAGGGCCATGACTTATGTATGACAAGAGGAAACAATATAGGATATTACATATGACATGTGAAGGCAATTTGACCAAGTTGTAAAAGATGATGACTAAGTCAACAATTTCAACTAAAGAAGTAATATTTGAAGAGTTGAAATTATGATAAATTGAAGAAGCCCTTTTGGCTATTCCATGGGCTACAATTCGTATGGCATGAAGAGGAAAAGAAAGTATGTTGAATTTAGTCAACAGTTACAACTAAAGTAAGGAGGTAAATATTGATAATTCAAGAAGCTTTCTTTTGGTTACTTTAAGAGCTATTTTCTGTGCAATAAAGAGAGAAAGAGAAACAAATGAAAGACCAAGTAAGGAGATGAGGACTTGGTCAATAATTGTAGGCCAAACATAAAATGACATATTGAATACAAAGGGCAACCATTTCGGTCAAAAATGGAGGAGGAAGGAAAGAGAAAAGTTGAAGCAAAATATACTTAGTTAATTCACCATAAGTGCATGACCAAGTGAAGTAATTTTCACCACAACTCTTCTCTACTTTTGCACCATATTTTCGTTTGAACTTTAAGTGATAAGGGAAAGGAAAAATCTGATCAATTATCACTCTCTCTCTCCATCTTCAAGTCGGTTTGCAGCAGCAAAAACGTAGAGGAAGAAAAGCAAGGTTTCAAAGTGAGCTTAATCTTGATTTTTCACCTTCTTAACCTCATCTATGGCTCAAGTGACCTTCATGAAACTTGTTCCTCTCTTCCTTAGCTTCATTTCTATGGTTTTTCTTTTTTTTGAAGAAGAGGAGTTTTCAGCCACCTTGCAAGAACAAAAGTTGAGGAATCAAGAAAAGAACACAAGAAGAAGCAAGAGGTGAGTAAGAGCATTATGTTGATGTATATGATGCTTTAATTGGCTGGGTTGTGGTGGGCTATTGTGACAGCCCTAATTTCATTTTTTAGGGTATATTAGGGATCATGAAGCTTTCATCCTATGTATGTGTTTATATGTTGGTTTGGAGGCAAATGAGCTAAGCTTAGTGATTAGATAGTGAAGTGGTTGTTTGTTGTGAAATACCCTAAAATTCTGCCAAAACAGGACATGGGGAATGAGTAGGAATTTGTTCATTTTGATGTTACCATTGTGTTCTACATGAAAAATTGTGTGGAAATAGGGTTGGTCGTTGATTTTAGAGCCAATGGACACATTGGTTGAAAATTGGAAAAACTGTCAAGTGTAACTCTGTGCAGGGCAGTCAGTTTGTAGGGACATTTTGAATGGGCAATTGATGTCTAAAAATTCTGAAACTCTCCAGTATTAAATTTCACATTCCAAGCTTCAAAATGGACATTTTGTTTTTCAAAATAATCTGTGTCATTTCATTTTTTGAACTGGGAGTTCTGGTTGCCCAAAGTTTGATGTCGAAACTGGACTTAATTCTGGAGCTGTGTGGAATTTTGTGTAATTCTAGAATTGTGTGGTGATTTCTGATAATGATTCATATTTTTACTATGAAGAGGACTTCAAGAGCTTTCAATAGGCTTTAGGATCATCTCATTTTGATTTTTCTAGAATTAGTTATGATTTTTCAAAGATTCTGAAAAATTCTGGCAGATTGGTCACCTATGCGAAAATTGAAGATTTTATGGCATAATGTAATATTGTGGAATTTTGAGGTTAGAAATTGGCCTTTTAGGTTAATTGACCACTCTAGCTCCCTAGTTGACTTGATTAAATGACCATAGTGATAATCAACCCAAGCATTATGAGTTATTAAAGAATTGGAATAGATAATAATTCGTCGTCCTTAATTTTGGTTTATAGGATTCGATATTTGCCCTGCTCGTGAGCCCTGCTCGTGATCCACCTGGGCCAAAGCACAATCGGAAAGAACAAGGTAGTGACTTTTTCTTTTATACCATATGTGATGCATTGTATGTGTATTATATCATTGATTTGTGATGAATACGTATGCTCCGACATTTGTGGATATGTGTAAACACTGCCATGCCAATAGTTCCTGAGTCGCTAACAAAGGTTCGGGTTAGGACAGTGTGCCTTCCCGGCGGTAAAAGGGGATGAGTATGGGGTGTGATATGTGTGATTATGTGAAAAGCCGAAAGGCTATTTGTGAAGGCCGACGGGCCAATTGTGAAAGCCAGATGGCTATATGAGCTATAAGGCTATGTGTATGCATTGCCACGCCAACAGTCACTGAGTCGCTAAAAATGGTTCGGGTTAGGACGGTGTGCCTTCCTGGCGGTAAAAGGGGATGAGGGTGGAGTGTAATTCGTGCTGCTGCTGTATGATGATTTGCTTACATGATATGTGTTTAGGTATGGTATGAATGATTTGTTACTACTGGGATTCTTTTGAATCTCACTCTTTCCTATGACTAACCTTTCAGACAAGGCAAGTGGCTCCAGGGAAAAGCAGATAACCAAGAGCGGATAGGACTTCTTAGAGATATTTGACTTAGAACTATTGGTTATCTATTTTGAGAACATGATTACTGTATATATTTAGGGTTGTAAATACTGGTTTGGTTATGTAATCCCTATTTTTGGGAAAAATGATACACCCAATATATATATGTAACCTGGGGACTTGCCGGGATTTTAGTTGTGCGCTCTGATATTTATAAATGCAATTAACCTGTGCAGGTAATTATATTCGAAACTGAATGTGAGACCAAATTACTAGTATTTTGAACTGTTTTGTAAATACCCTATCTAGAAGATAGGAAATATAAAATGTTGTTTTGTAATTATTGGTCTCTATTTCACTTTAATTTCATAATTCAGATATAATTACGGTGAGGGGGTTACACTCTTAGATGTCCTAGGTGTTAGATATGATTAGTTTTGATGATGTCAAATATAGATGTGGAATGATAAGAGCAAAAAGTTTATATAATGTATTTCTTTGACTAACTACTATATTTAATGTTACATATTTTGTAGATTAGTCAAGCAAAGAATGAAGAAGATTGAATTAAAGAAAATGAACAAGAGGAAGAAGAAGAAGAAGAGAAATTGAAGATAGTCAAGGAGATGCCTACTCGGATTATGGAGAATTATTATCAAGAGGAAAACCAAGAAGAAAGATATTGAAGAATGAAGAACTTGGAAGATCTATCATGAATATCAAGATTCAAGTTGTTAGATGTGATATTGGAGGTTTCTATAATGTTACCGGAGGTTTCTATGATCAAATGATGGTTGGAATAGGTTAATATGAAGCTAAGATGACTTATATATGAGTTTTGGCACTTCTAGAGGTGTTATGCTCGAGCACGAGGTGTTATGCTCGAGCACAGGAAGAACACACTCGAGCACAGACCAATTCACTCGAGCACGGGGTGTATACTCTGTTCTACTCTGTTTTACGTTCAGCCTGAGCGAGGTCTGGTATTTTGATCATATCTCTCAAACCACACGTCGAATTGACCCGAAACTGGTGGCATATGAAAGAAAACTCCCAACACGTAAAATTGGCACCAGGATCACATTGAAAGAAGATCAAATGAAGGAGATATGATTCGTCGAAAATGAAACTGAAATCACCGTCACTTTTCGACACAGGTTCGGTATTTTGCATGTAACTTCCAAACTACACATCGGATTGAGACGAGACCAGTGCCAAATGAAAGTAGACTCAAAGAGCTTTCCATGGATAGGTAATTTGCCTAATTTGAACGTATATTCTAGGAGCTATGCCTTCTGGAATTTGATGCTTGTGCAGACTAGCGAAATATACACTCTTTCAATCATAACTTGCAGAATACAAGGAGTTTGGAGCTGATTCTTGTTGCATTGGAATGCATATGGCAAGAGCATTCTTATGATACATCATTTGAATCAAATGAACAAAATTTTTATAAAGTGGCCCCACATCACCCGCGAGTGTAAAAACTGACTCTCTGAAAAAGTTGTGCGAGTGATGTCCAGAAGCAGCTGAAACGTGAAGGAAATTTCATCACTCGAGCATTGGATGATTTATCACTCGAGCACATGGAAGTTTTGACGTGGAAGTGATAACCCGAGAAGAAGTTTGCACGTGGAAGCATGAAACTCACTCGAGCATGACGTTTTGTGCTCGAGTGATTCGAGACTTCACTCGAGCAGATGCGAGTGAAGTGCAGCGAGTGCTTGCCCGAGAGGAAGTCAGAACATGAAAATATGAACTGCACTCAAGTGAGCCATATTGCACTCGAGTGAGGTGCCGCAGAAGCAACACAGAAACGAAACAGAGCCTCACAACAATCAATCCAAACGTGGTTAAATGTTATACAATCATTATGTTTTCACTTGTTATTGTTCCTAAACATTAACTAACATATATTTCAAGTGTAAAACATGAGATTAAATATTTGGGTTGTATCTTCAAGAATGGAGGTCACGTATGGCAAAAGTCTTCACTGAACGTGATGAGTCCCAGAAGCCAGAAATTCAGCTTTTGACCAATGATCCAACATACCCATGACTAAATCTTCATCATATTAGTGATTAAGCATTTTACAGTGTGAAACAGGAAATTTAACGGTGAGCTTACAGATTCAAATGAAAGAGTCAAGTATGGCGGGCGACATCATTACACACCGAGCATCAGCTACCTACCACGACAAAAGTTTGACCCACCATAAGAGATTGTCTGGAAACTCAAACGAATTCATCCCGCTCCACAACGTTACTACAGCTCAAAATAAATCTTCCTGCTGTTCAACAAAACGCTCCACTCTGCAACGGACAGTAGCTCATTTTTCAAATACGTTCAAATGGTCAAAATGACTCCAACGGACGAATGCTCACAACGGTCATCATCTTCATCAACTATAAATAAGAGAGCACTCAACATCGATGGTAGACAGAGAAAATAGTGCAACAACACCAACATGCGTATAACATGAATCCTCTGCTTCTACCCAAATACTCTCTGTTTTCCAGCTTCTGTATTACTTATTAATGAGAGAGTGATCATTTGTATTGTACTTCAGTGAGTATTATATCCACTCTGTGAGAGAGTCTGTAAACACTTTCATCTATATTTCTGAGTTGATCTCAAGATAGAGGGACCTTGAGAGGGTTGATTTTCTTACGGAGAAGCTGTAGAGAGAATTGCTAGTAAGACATTCTGCTCGTAAGACTTACAAGGTGCAAGCAGTACAGAACGTTGCTGCTCATAAGACTTACAGGGGTGTAAGCAGGAGAGAACGTTGCTGCTCGTAAGACTTGCATAGTAAGCAGGAGAGGAAGATCTTCGGGATTGCTCTGCACGTAAGACTTGCCGTAAGGGGGAGTATCTTGGTGAGAGATTTGTAAAAGGTTTCACAAGTACCCGGCTAAACTTGTGGGATTGTAAAGGCTTTTCTTGTGCCCGGATTAAACAAGAAGATAGTGGATTTGAAAATCTCAGGAGGAACCTGGGGACTGGACGTAGGCCATCACAGATTGGACCGAACCAGGATAAATCACAGTTTGTATATTCTCTTCCCTAAACTCTCATATTTCCAGCATATATTATTTAATCTAACTGTTGATTTATAAACCTTCATACTTACCACTTTCGTTAAGATACGAAAAGATTTCTAAAGTTCTTAAGTTTTTATTATACACCCAATTCACCCCCCCCCCCCCTCTTGGGTGATAGTCGGTTCTAACACTAGGCAAATATTGAATCTTATAAGTTAGAATTTATGAACAAGCAAGTTATTACTTATCCCAATACTTTGACAACTCAAGATACTTGAGTTGGTTATCTTTTGGACTAGAGCACTATGCCATATGGGTATTTAATGTGTCTACACTAGTCCCAAGTACTTAACTCTACCCTTGGAACTCAACTTATTACAATTTACCCTAAATATTTTAATTTCACAAGTCAAACCTATGCTGCCAGAATTTTCACCTAACTTTGAAAATTCATAACTTTGTATCTAGGAATCTCCAATTGAGGTGTTTCAAAGTCCTATATGACCCTCTTTAAGTATATTTTAAAGGAAAAATACCTCCTACTACCAATCACATGCACACATTTCTAGAATTCTCAATCAATCCTTACTGCCACATAAATCATTCCAGGTTTAATGCTTAATTTTAACAAGTCATATGTCACAATATACTAATTCATGTGGCACATATTATATATCAAATTAAAGCTTAGGATGTCTATTATTATTCTAGAAAATATCATGACCATTGGATAAGATTTAGTTTTTCAAAAACACATCACAAGCAATCTGTCCCCCAAAAATGTCAATGTAGCAGCACTATGCTTAAGTTCCAATTTTAATATTTTCATTCCAATGATCCAAAATTTATAACTGCACCTTAACCACACATAATTTTTCATGTAGAATCCATTTGTAACCTCAAATTTAGTAAAAACCAATTCCTTCCTTATGAACCAGTCGAGGTTGAAATGCATCATAGGGAAAAACAATGATTTTGCAACCACCTTTCACAAAATTTGCTAAACTTCCTTCTTACCATACTTAAACCTCTCTTATCATGATTTTCATGTGCTCATCTCATTAAAATCCTAAGGTTACCTATTAATAAAAATTAGGGTAGTATGTCATCACCATGAAGACTCAACCAAATTTCAAGATACTTGATTTAAAACAAAATTTATACTTACCTCTTGATTTTGCTTTCACCCTAACTTTGACTTCTCCAACTTCCACACAACTTACATAGCTCCAAACACCTCCTCTCAAGAAACTCTACTTCTTGTTCCTTAGCTCTCAAAACCATCACCTTCTCTTTCTCTTTCTCTAATTCAGTTTTCTCTTTCTATATATATATTTATGTTTCTCTTGCTCTCTTATCTAGCCGAATTGCAGTGAAATGAGAGAGAAAATTGTTGGATGAATAATTGCTCTCCCTTTCCTTTTCTTTGTCTTGACCGACATGTTTCAGCAAAATGAAGGAAAGGTGTTGTCCAATTTGTCTCTTGAAATCTTGCTTTTTCAAGGATAAATCTTAGCCCTTCATATCATATTGGACACACATAAAGGAATTGAGCACTTTCCTTTAACTAATTCAAACCAATCTCATAATTTATTCTATTTTTTAATCACTATTTACACTTACTTTTTGGGTCATTTAGCCCTTGAGTGAATTTTGGGATATTACAGGATGTGTTTGGGTGATCACTTGATTCTTTAACTTATGTATTGTGATGAGATTTACTTTGGAAGTCATGTAACTTCATGATATTGATTGATACCGTGGATTTGAAATCTTAAAGATACTGAGTTTACTTACTTTGTGTCAAACTTTGAGTTGCCTATGAATTTTTTTGATAATATGTCTAAGAAAGGAACTTTATGGGATTGAAAAATGGAAATTGTTATGAGATTATTTATTAAAATCACCATGGCGTTTTACATGTGGAAAGTTGAAGTTAAGATCTTTGAAATTCTATAAACAAAATCATTTTGTGGATTATCGTTTTTGGTTCTTGAGTTATGGGAGATTATTGTTAAATAATTTAAGGAATATGAGTTTGCGTTATAATAATAAGATTGGGTAAGAGATAGTTAATATGAAACTAGATGGAAGATTGTACTTTTATATAGCATATAAAAGGAATAATAATGATTTTGTTTTGGATACTAGGGGATTAAGGAGAGAATATAAGTTTGAAGCTGATAAATAGGAGTAAGTTAAATAAATTCATCAGGTGAGTGAATAGCTTCCCATTAATATTCTATTACCTGTTACATTTTCATTAAGTTACCAATTTTCAAGTATTATCTGCTAAAACCAAGTTTACTAGAACTATGTTTTTGTTTATTTATATTTTAATGATTAAATGAAATGACGATTTTATTATAGTTACTTAATGGTTCCATATCATTTTATTCTTTACAAATCTTTATGCACGGGAATATAAAGGAATTATTTTTGTGAACTTCATGCTAGGGGTTCTTGGTTATGGAACATTCGTTACATTTCGGTATTGAATATTTCTTTTATATATGTATTGTATGTGATGTTAAATTGGCCCCATGCATGCTTTGAAATGTTTTCGAGAAATATGAATACAGAACTTTGGTTCCTAACGGTAGTTTTGTTAGCCCTTGGCGTGCCATGGTTAACCTCAAGCTCGCTTGACATTCATGGGCACAATGCTTATGATTGATATTCGTGGGATTCGCTCTTACACTTAGTATTCATGGGTCCTATAATTGCGCTTGTTTCATGGCTTCAGCGGTGCTTGGTTACTTTCCCTCGTGGACTGTGTGTCCACACTTGTTATCCGTTATATTGAGGTCCTAAATAAGGATAGAGTTTGAGGTTTATTGTTTTGAAACTGATTTTGTTAAACAAAATTTCTACTCTTGCTCATCATTGAGGGGCTTTTGTGTTGAGTTAGAATTGAAGTGTGATCCTGGACAATTCTCTATTCAATGTAAAATTTAAACTTATGTATTACATTTTGTAAATCATGTTCTAGGAGCTTCACGTAAACTATAGTTAGGGTTCTTGCCTTCATTGTATGCTATATATATATATATAATTTTATATATTATAGGCTTATAGGATGTGAGTTTTCTCACATTCTGTGCGCCTGTTACTCGTTAATTGTTTTTGGAGTGTGACAATCCCTGTCATTCAACATATAGGATATCTTTTATGGTGAGATGACCTTGTATGCTTTAAATCTTTTGTCATGAAATATAATAAGTTGTATTCTTATTGAAGGTTTTGGAAAATAACTCCCAAAAATAATGTGAAGAACGGAAAAATATTTCTGAAGGAGATGTTTGATGTGAATTTAATATTTTATAAAATTACTATTATAAAAATAAATAGCTAAATTTAAATTGTTTAAAAGCATAAAAAAATTAATTTATAAATATTATAATAATAATTTCATGAAATATTAAAGTCTAAAGTATACTTTTAATTCTTTAAGTTTTACATTAGGTATATTTTTGGTCCCTTAATTTTATAAAGTATACTTTTGGTTCTATAATAATAACACTGTTAATGTTGTTGATGAGAAACATCGACATGGGGAACTTAAGTGATGACAAATAGCATTTAATTACACAAATTTTAGATATTTTTCATTTTACCCATATTTTACATTTAAGATTAATAGCATTTAATTATTACACAGATCACTTCCCTTACTAAAGTTAAGGGACCAAAAGTATACCTCATATAAACTTAAAGGACTAAAAGTATACTTTAGCCAATATTAAATTTGAGCCACCTCTTTTTTATTGTTTTATTTTTTTATCTCAGGATGTTGATAAGATAATGAGAATAAAAGGAGAAAGAGAAAATTTAGAGGATATGCTTCAGCTTAGTTGTCGAGTCTACCTTAGGATATTTAGATGCATTAAATCATGATAATACATAAATAAAAAATCAGCTAATATCCCAAACTCCCAATGAATCAGCTGCTAGGTGACTCAATTAACTTCTTCTAAGATCCAGCTAAATAAGCACGTACATGGCTAAAAAATATTCAATTAATTTATGTTTCAAATTTCAAATTGAAATTGCAACTAATACTAAAATCAGTAACTAATCTTTAACAACTAATGCCAGTCCAAAAAGAAAATATCTTTAACTAATGAGGCATAATACAAAATTCAGAGGCTATTTTTTATGTCGCCTAATCGCCTATCATCGAATACAAGAAGCAATCGTCTCCATCACTCCACCGTATCAAGGATTTTTTTTTTTTTTTGGTTAAAAGATAAAAAGAGAAATTTGAATGTACTCCGGAAAGAATTTCGCTTCGTTTTTTTTATTATTATCCTGCGTACAAATATAATTTTTTACTCTTATTTTAAGTTAAATAAACTAAGAAACAAAATAATTTTTTCCTCTTGTTTTAATCTTCTTTTCGAGAGCATTCTTTCCAATATGATTTTCCTCTCATGCTTGCATTTTTATCTAAAGGGCTAGGATGCATCAGCATCTTGAAGTATTTTTTCAGGTACATCCAATATCCTAAATTATTTTGTGACGCATTCAGTATAATGAAATATTATTTTCTAGACCACCCAATGCCCTAAAATATGTTTTCAAGAGCTTCTAAAACCTTAAAATTATTTTTTGGTGTTTCCAATAGCCTGAAGTATTTTTTCAGGGGTATCCAGCACCTTAAATTATATAAATTGTTAAATATAAAATTCAAATTATACAAAAAAACTACTTTAGGAGATTGACGCACTTGAAAAAAATTATTTTGGGTGTTGAGCAGGAAGCCCATTTAACTGAGGATCCACCCTCTGGTTGTAAAAAAACAACTTTTGGCTTGGAATAAAGCCGATGCTCGAATCCTTTTTCAAATTCGAAACTCTATTGAACCACGAATTCTGTCTTCCATTAGTCACTATAATACTGTAAAGGAACTTATGAGTCATCTTGAATTTGTGTTCTCTGGTAAAGGGAATATTACTCGGGTTCATGAAGTATGTAAAGGCTTCTATCATTCTCAACAGTAGGGTCATCCCTTGAAGGACTTCTTCTTGGACTTCAAGAGGTTGTATGAGGAGATGAAAATACTCATGTCTTCGCAGGCAGATCTTCCAACCTATATCAAGAATCTAGAACTTTAGGCTATCATCAATTTTCTTGAAGCTCTTGACCCTTCTTATGAGACTATTCGCTCTCAAATTCTATTTAGTCAAGAGCACCCCTCTCTTAAAGATGTGTTCTCACAGGTTCTTCTTGCTGATAGTTTGGTTAGTTCATTTGTTGATCCAAACGCAAGTGCTCTAGCTGGGCGTTGCCCCTTAGACAACAAGAATTATGGGTCCAAATATGGAACTAGTACTCCAACCATGAATTCTGGTAGTTTTATATGCAATTATTGCAAAAAACTTGGTTACATTAAGAAAAATTGTCGTAGATTGCAGAATAAACAGCAGCGTGATTAGCAACGTGGTCTTGCCCATATTGCCCAGAGCCCTAATCAGTCTGATTCTGGACCATCCTCTACAGGGGCCCTCACTATAGGTACTTTATCTTCTGGTCTTGCTACTGCTTCCATGAAGTGGGTCATTGATTCTGGTGCCACAGACCACATGATAGGTAACCATCATTTTTTTTCATCGTATGCCCCGTATGCCAACCCATCCTCCATATTTGTCACCAATGGTTCCTCGGTCTGTGTACTTGGATCAGGCACTGTTAAACCGACTCCATCTCTTTCACTATCTTTTGTCCTTAATGTTCCCGACCTCACGTTTAATCTTTTGTCTCCAAGTAAACTAACCCGTCATTTGAACTGTTTTATCTCACTATTTCCTGACCATTGTTTAATTCAAGATCTTTCAACGAAGCAAATTATTAGTAGAGGCTATGAATCTGGTTGGCATTACATCCTTGATGATCAGGTGCCGCATTCTGTTGCTTGTTCTGGTGAGTCGTCTCCCTTTGAAATTCATTGTCGTCTAGGTCATGTGTCCCTTTCAACCCTCAAGAGATTGTATCCTCAGTTTTCATCTGTCTCAGCTTTAGATTGTGAGTCATGTCAGTTTGCCAAACACCACCGTGTTCATTTGGCACCTCAGATCAATAAACAGGTTGTGTCCCCCTTTGAGTTAGTTCATTCTGATGTTTGGGGTCCTTGTTCAACTTTATCTCAGACTGGTTATCATTATTTTATCACTTTTGTTGATGATTTTTCCCAAACCACTTGGCTTTATTTCATGAAACAGCGTTCTGAATTATTTACTCATTTCCATAATTTTTGTGTTGAAATTCAAGCCCAATTTAATACTCTTGTGAAAATCCTTCGAAGTGATAATACAAAAGAATATTTTTCCGCCTCCTTCACCGATTATATGTATAGTCACGACATTCTTCACCAATCCTCCTATGTTGATACACTTGCTCAAAATGGTGTTGCTAAACAAAAGAACCGCCATCTCTTAGAAACTGCCTGAGCTCTCATGTTTCACTCCTGTGTCCCTAAAACCTTTTGGGCTGATGCCATTTCTACCGCCTGCTTCCTCATCAATCGCATGCCTTCGACTGTCCTTAGTGGTGAGGTTCCATATTCCATTTTGTTTCCAACCACTAAGTTGTTTCCTATTGATCCTAAAATTTTTTGCTATGTCTACTTTGCTCGGGATGCCCATCCAAGTGTCAGTAAACTCAATCCCAGGTCCTTAAGGTGTGTCTTTCTTGGTTATTCTCAAACTCAAAAGGGTTATCAATGTTACTCTCTTGATTTCCATTGTTACCTTGTATCCACTTATATGACCTTTCATGAGTATTCTCCTTTCCTTACGTCTTCGGATTTGTATGAGTCTCCCTCTGTCATTGACGAGTCTGATGATGTCTTGGTTTATCATGCCCCTTCTCACCAGTTCAAGCTACTGCTCTAGAAGCTGATCTCATCACTGATGATGATGTTGCCAATGTTCAGCCTTCGCCAGTGGCTACTTCGCTGACGGATCCTGTTCATGACTCCCTGCCTACTAATCGTCCTTCCTCAGATCTAGTTGTCCCTGATTCTACCGTTGATCACCCTGATGACTTGCCTATTGATCTTCAAAAAGGTACCCGTCCTCATTGTCCTCCCAAAAGATATGCTGACCGTACCTACCCTATCTCCTCCTTTGTCTCCTACCAGCGATTGTCCCTTGTATCATCTTCCCTTGTGGCCACCCTTGAGTCCATCTCCACCCCAACTTCCTTTCACCAAACCTTGACTCACCCTGGTTGGCGTGCAGCAATAGAAGATAAAATGATGGCCCTTGACAAGGCTGGTACCTGGACTCTTGTTGATCTACCTCCTGGGAAGAAGGCCTCATTGGCTGCAAATGGGTGTTTGTTGTTAAGACTAAGGCTAATGGTTCCTTGGAATGGCTAACAGCTCAGCTTATTACCAAAGGATATGCCCAAACTTATGGCATTGATTATTCTGAGACTTTTTCCCCGGTGGCTAAGCTAACCTCCGTTCGTCTTCTTGTCTCTCTGGCTGTTACCTATCATTGGAATTTGCATTAGTTGGATGTTAAGAATGCCTTTTTGAATGGTGATCTCCTTGAGGAGGTTTATATGGAGCAACCTCCTGGGTTCATTGCCTAGGGGGAGCATAGGAAAGTGTGCTACCTCCACAAGTCATTATATGGTCTGAAACAAAGTCCTCACGCCTGGTTTGATAGGTTTTGTGATGTGGTTAAGAAGTTTGGATTAAGCCAAAGCAAGTGTGATCACTCTGTATTCTACAAGCAGTCCGATGCAGGCATGATTCTTCTAGTAGGATATGCTGATGATATTGTCATTACTAGAAGTAACATTTCTAGATTCTCAGAACTTAAAGTCTTCCTTAACTCTCGCTTCCAAGCAAAAGACTTGGGCCTATTAAAGTACTTTCTTGGTATTGAGGTTCTTAGAAGCAAGAAGGGCATCCTTTTGACTCAAAAGAAGTAAGTTCTTGATCTCTTAAAGGAGACTGGAAAGCTTGGAGCTGTGCCAAGCAGCATTCCCATGATTTTGAATTCATTTCTGGATCTTAAGGATGCATGCTTGATGAACTTCTTGATGACCTGAAGAAGAAGATTGATCTAGAGAAACTGAAGCCGTTTCCATATCCTGAATCGTATAGGCGCCTCATTAGGAAGCTAAATTATTTGACAGTGACTCGTCCTGATATAACCTTCTCAGTCAATATACTCAACCTGTTCATGGCATCTCCAACAGTGGCATAATGGGAAGCCTTAAAGCATAAATTGCATTACTTGCAAGGTTCTCCAGGTCATGGAATTCTCTATACAAATTATGGGCATACTAAAGTTGAGTGCTTCTGTGATACGGATCATGCAGGACTAAGGCCACAAAACGGTCCACTACGGGTTACTGTGTGTTTGTTGGTGGAAACTTGATATCTTGGAGAAGTAAGAAACAAAGTGTTGTGTCAAAGTCAAGTACAGAAGCAGAATACAGAGCCATGTCACAATGAGTACAAAAAAAAATTGTGTGAGTATGTCAACTCATGAAGGGAATTGGCATCGCCATGAAATTACCTACAAAACTATGGTGTGACAATAAAGCAGCACTTCATATAGCATCGAATTCTGTGTTCCATGAGCGTACGAAGCATATTGAAATTGACTATCACTTCATTCGCGACAAGATCAAAGAGAATGTTGTATCTACAGGGCACGTGCGATCAAACGACCAACTGGCAGATCTTCTAACGAAAGCCTTAAATGGGACACCGGTTGAGTATCTTTGTAACAAGTTGGACATGATCAATATATATGCTCCAACTTGAGGGGGAGTGTTAGAATAGTTAGAATAATCAGGAATAATATCCCTATAATCAGGGATCCTAACAACTATTAGTTATATTGCCATATGTATATAAATAGGATACTTTATACATGATTAACTCAAGGAATTCAAATTATTACTTTTCCTTCAAAGATTACACTTATCAATCCCACATTCCTATTAGGCTATTAGTTGCATACAAATATTAAATTTGAATGGTCTGAATTTCATCCACAAATAAGGATGGCCATTGAAGATCAAAATAAAAAGAAAGGGGAAAATTAATCTTTTGGTCTCTGTAATTTTGACTAAGTTGTAACTTAGTCCCTACACTTTGACTCGGCACAACTCAGTCTCTATAGTTTTAACTTTGTTGTAACTTAATCATTGAACTTTGACTCACTACAACTTAATCCCTATAGTTTTAACAATTTTATAATTTAGTTCTTATATTATTGAATAAAGGTGGAGGATTATATTATAAAATAATTAAAATTCTAGGGACTGAATTGCAATGAGTCAAAGTTCATGTACTGAGCTAGAATCAAGTCAAAACTATAGGGACTGAGTTGCACTAAGTCGAATTGTAGGGACTAAGTTCCAACCGAGTCAAAATCATAGGGACCAAAAGATTAATTTTCTCAAAACAAAAATAAAGAAATAAAAGGCATGAATGCCCCCGCCACCAAAAACAAAAATGCTATGACTTTTTGCCTGCATTTATTTTTTTTTGGGATCGATGAATTTGGGATTTGCCTATTTGTTATCATCATAATAATAAATTTCCAGAAATCCTCCAACGTTGTCATCGTTAATTTCTAAATCCAAATGCAAAATCAATTCCATCCCTCCGTCCCACTCCCTCCCTCCCCTTTTTTGCGCTTCTTTAGCCACGGTCTCGCCCTTTTTTTCCTAAATCATTTTTTTTTTACATGACCTGTCTAATGATTTACTAAGTTTAGTTACCAAAATTAGAATTTGGGTAATTGAACTGCTTTTTAATAGTATTTTTCCTTCATAAAATATTATAATAGTAATTTCATAAACTATTAAATATGAATAATGCTTTTTTATCTAAGAGGGGAGATAGTTAAGATAAATGGGATTATATGCTTCCTATCTGTTATTAATTCTGCCTTAGAATATATATTAAAATGCATTAAATCATGATAATGAAAAATCAGCTAATATCCCAAGACCCCACCAAATTACCCCATGCATGGCTAAAAAATAGAAGTAGCAGACTTAATTTGTTTTTCAAATGTTAAATTCAAATTGCAACCAAATCCAAAAAATCAGCAATTAATCTTTAAGAGCTATTGATGCATATCTCAACGTACACATGTATATATATAATCCCTATGGGGAAGAGAATAATCTCATAATCATTTTTCTCTTTTTCTTCTCAAAATCTCATTTCCACTCTCAAATAAAAATGAATGGTTCAGATTTAATATTTCTAAAATTATTATTATAGCATTTTACAATTTATTCTTTAAAAAAATTTGTTTGCATTGCAGTTTTGAATTGTGTAGATTATATTTTAATAGTTTAAATTTATTTATTTATGTTTAAAATAAAATTTGAAATTTGAACCATCTATTTTTTTTAATCTAAAGGCGGAAATGAAATTCTGAGAAAAAAATGAGAGAAATGATTCATGCGTTCCAAACATGGACAAGGGTGTCTCTACTAACAGTTCTTCATTGTGTGTCAGGCAAAAAATTCGTGTCAAGTTGGATCTTTTTTGGTTAAACAATAAACTTTTACGTGTACTTACTAATAGTACTTCCTCTTGTCCTTCTTATATAAGCAACAACCACCCAAATCAAGTAAAAAGTTAAAATTAGTTAAAAGCAAACAAATATGTAACATTTGTAATTTTTATTTCAACATTATTTATGAAAATGATGGGTGAGACAGAATAAGGGGGGAAACGACAAAGAGAGACATGTACTTAATATGGGGCAAAAATGAAAAAAAAAAATACATTAAATTTTTAGACATGGCCAAATTGTTCCTTATGTAAGAGACTAATCTTACTTGAGATGGAGAATGTTGCTTATAAGTAGGACTAGTCGAAGTAATGAGTTGGGTCCCGATTAATCCCCCATAATATCGTAAATTAAGCTTTTGAATTTTTGTTGAGAGAAACGCGTCTGTTTAGTGTTTAACATCCGATTTTGCCTCAAGTAAGATGAACTTTTTTTTTTTTTTTGCGCCAAATGAACTATTCAACTCTAATAAAAAGATACACATTTAGAAGGTAAAAACTTTACCCATCGTCCGTGGGTTCAGTTGGCGAGAGGATTGGACAATGAGTGCCTGGGTGACCCCCTTGGCATGAGTTCGATCCCTGGGAGTGGCATTTAGTTATGCCTCCAGTTGCAGCGCTTGGGGAGGCATCTCCACAGCTAAGTGAAGCTGGGGTGAAAAAATAGGGGCGAAAGTCCTCTACCTACCTGTGTGGATTGGGCGGCTTGCCAACCAGGAGCCCACAGGGACAGGCCTCCAGTGGATCATGAGTTAGGGGCCCTGCCCTTGGATTGGGTTAAGCCCGAACCCCTTCCTAAAATTTCTGAATCAAAAAAAAAAAAAAAGGTAAAAACTTTTGTATATAAACCTCCCCAAACAAACAAACCCTTCACTTCTTCACCCCGCCGTCCACTCCTTTTCCCGATAGTGCGAATTTGGAATCCCTAAGCATGCAGACGGCGAGTGGAGGCGACAATCTCTTATTGCCCCCAGAGATCATCATCAATATTCTCGAAAGTGTTCCTGTCAAATCCATCGTTCGATTTCGATGTGTGTGTAAAGATTGGAAAAATCTCTTCAAAACCACACATTTCATCACTGAACATGCCCGCCACTCTGCTCACGAAAAGCCTTTGCTTCTCCTCCTTGAAACTGATTACCATTACAAACGTACGCCTCCGTCCTTACGTTTGGTTAATCAAAAGATGGAAACCTTAGATGTTTTGAGCATACCCTTGATCGATTGCTTTAAACATGGTTGGAGAATCATTGATTCTTGCAATGACTTGCTTTGTGTCCAAGTCTATCTTGATCTACGCACGTCTCCTTGTTCGCTTTGTATGTGGAACCCATTGATTAGGGAGGTCAGAGAAATACCTGAAACAACAAGGAATACAAGGGATGATTATTTGGGCATGTACAAATTTGGATTAGGGTTCAGTAGCGTCATTAATGATTTCAAGATAGTGAAATTTTATAAACGTGAGTTGAGTTAAAAAAAAAAGAATAAGAAGAAAGCCGCCCTACTCAGGCAACATGGAGCCGAAGTGTATTCTTTAAGCACAGGTTCATAGAAGGAATTAGAATTTAGAGCTTTACAGAATACAACAATTATAGCTTCCAGTGTTGATGGAACTATCTTTTGGTTAGGACTTAGGATAACAGGATTCTTGTCATGTACTGGTTTCATTCGACGTAGCGACCGAAGTGTTTACAATAACATGAATACCATTACCAGTAACGTCTGAGCATCAGGTTTCTCAGACTGCAACTACTCTTGGCGTGTACCAGAACTAATTTGCTATATACCAGTATTACTGTGATTGTTCTTACAATTCTATCGATATATGGGAGACGGAGGAGGTTGCTAGCGAATCTGGCAAGAGTTTTAGCTGTGTTAAAAAATATAAC
The DNA here is from genome assembly GCA_963855925.1 of Inga laurina. Classification (NCBI taxonomy): domain Eukaryota; kingdom Viridiplantae; phylum Streptophyta; class Magnoliopsida; order Fabales; family Fabaceae; genus Inga; species Inga laurina. Next base: position 69,796,674 of record OY979701.1, on the reverse strand, counting down.
GTTAAAAGAATTGCTTATTTTTTCACACCCTAGTGTATTTGGAGGCATGAAATAGTTTGTCGTGACAAAGACGAGTATGGAAGTAAAGGCAAGTGCTGGCTTGAGCTGTTCAATGTCACTACTAAGAAATGGAAGAAGTTCCCCGACGCCGACTCACCTGGCTATGACTTCTGTGCTGGTTTCAATTATGAAAGAGCCTTGTGTCTGTTTGGAACACCTAGGTTGAATTGCCTTGCTCTGAAATATGATCATTTCCACATTTCATATTTCTTCTGTCGCTGATCCTCAAAATATTTGAACTTTTTGGTTTTATCTATAATTCTTGAAGCCCCTTTGATTTGTGATATGGAGTGAAGAAATTCAGTACTAGTTTTTATAAACTTTATTTTAGCCTTCTATATATCAACATATGTTCAATTTTCATGGATAATATATAGTTTAGTTGTTGCTGTATAGCTTTGTTGGATTTTTTTTATGGATGACTTTGTTGGATTTTGTTGGCCACTTAATATTCTTAGAGGGAAAGAAAGGTTAACAAGAGAGATTAAAGCATCTCGTTTTCTCAATTTTTTAATCCAATTGAGCATTATGATTAATTCCAAGTTTCTTGATGACAATAGGGATACAAATTTAATTAGTCAGATTAGAATCTGTGTTAATGAGGCCAAGTGTTTCTTTAGAAAGAGGGCCATGGAAGAAACTAGAATGTGGTCTTGTATAGGGTAATTGAGAAATTTGGTAAAAGGTGTTTCTAACTTGTTAACTTTATGTGATAAAATGGTTGGTTTCCATTAGTATATATAATTGCTGCTATATAAACTATTTGTGGGGTTTTATGTTTAGAGTTTCTTTTTTCAATTGCAATATGCAAAACAAAGCTATAAAACGCTTTCTTCTAATAAAGAAATTAGTTACTTCTTAATTCTTATATGATACAGATGCCAATGGCTGATGATAAAATAAAAATAGTATAGAATTAAAGATAAAATATAAACAAATGATTAATTTATGACCAACTCCCAACAAATGGTATTTTCAAGTAATCATTAAAAAAAATTTATAGTGTGTTAAAGAGGTTTATTGTCATTTTATGCCCCAGACAGTATCACTACCATGCTTCTTGTATTATCCCAAATTTTAAAGTTGAGTTAATAATTTATAGCGTGTTAAAGAGGTTTGAAGGAATTAACTAAGGCGTCAGGAAAATCAATTATTGATACAAGTTTATTTTTGGGTAAGAGAATTTAGAAAAATTTGGAAAGAAATGCTTATTAAATATATGGAGGCCCAAAATAAATAAGGAAAAGTTGAAGATAATTTTTAAAAGCTGATTCCTAGAATCAAGGCTTTTTGGACCATACTTTAATTATGAAATACTAGCTTATGAGGCTTACTAAGCAAGATTGAAAATAAAAGTGCCAACTCATTGGCTTATTGAATAAGCTTTGGAAAAGAAAATAGAAGAGAATTCCTCAATAGTGAATCATACCCCAAATGTCCTCTTGTCCCAAAATTCTTGTGCTGCACTACACCACTCCCTTCTCCTCCTTGTAGGACAAGCACCTTATAGGACAAGCCTCTCCCCTGCTACTCTTGTATATCACCGACATGGAGAAGGAGACCGAGAGAGATAAAAGTAAGCCGAGCAAAAGGGAACAAGGTGAGACGACGAAGAGAAGCAGAGGAAGCCTGAGATTGACAATGGAAGAAGAAGAAAAGGGGAAGAATCGCACATGAAAGAGTGAAGTTAAGTGGAGGTAAGTCTTCTAATCAATATATAATAAATTTCTCTTCCTTTTTGTAGAGACGGAATAGTACTATTCATAAGCCGCGAAGCCGATTAACAGTTCCGGCTTCGTTCTGGGCTTGGTGCTCTGGGATAGGTTTCACGTTTTGAGCTTTCATCGTTAGCCCTTGATATTTCTTTTTCTTTTCTCTCTCCAGAAGCTTCATCCCATACCTTGCCGCGAGTGCGTGTTTTCTCCCCTTATGCGACAACACCGATCGGGAGAAGAGCGAAGAACATGAAGGAACGCCGGAGGAGCTGGAAAGCTTGGACCAACTCCTATAAGGTTTGATTTCCCTTTCCCTGCTTAGTAGAAAATGGAAACCTTGAGAGAAGATCGAGGTTCTTTCCCTTTCCCTGCCCTTGCGTATTCCAGGAAAATTTACCCAATTTGGTGTTTCTTTCCCAATAGACATTATTTTTAGAAGGCTCTCACTCTGTCACCATCGCAGGCCAAGGCGCGTTTCTGCTTCGAACCCTCTTCTTCGATTTCACTTGCTTTTTTTTATCTGACAAGCTCTCAAGCCTCTTGTACCATCAGTTTAGTTTTTTCCTCTCCTTCCTTTTTTTCTTCATCTTTTCTTTTTCTTTCCACATTACAAGTGGTTCAAATAACACTGGTTTTCCCCTATGTATTTTGGAGCTTCCATCTTCATTATTCTGTGGGAATAAATCGAAAAATGTGGAGTTCTCTAGAAAAGACGGCAATCAAGCTAATTTTGACAGTCATTGGTTTTGCTTGCTGCATTTATGGCGTTATCTCCGGAACACTGTAAGAGGTTGCGATTTCTGGGAGAGATCTAACAATGGCAACGATCAAGATTGTGAAGGCTCGCCAAATATTCGACAGCCGTGGTAATCCCACTCTCGAGGTGTGTTTCACCGGAAAATGCTGTGTTTTGTTTCTTTTTGGGCTTTGAGGAATCGCACGGAATAATTTCTTTAAAAAAGTGTTGATGATTCTTCTTTGTTCGTAGCCTTCAATGAAATATCTGTTCGGTTGATCTAGTGTTGAGAGTAGCTTCAAAACGTAAATCACAAACCTGATTCTGTGTTTTTATGTTTTGTTTTCTACTTCTCATAGTCATCTTTCCTTTGCTGCGCAGTCGATTTCATATGCATTAATATTACGCAGTTGCTTGGTTTTCGTAGTCAATGTTTTTTTCTTGCAATTATTCAGTATTTTCTTTTTCCTTAGTAGTTTTGGCTTAGTAGAGGTTAGAATTTCGCTTCAGCTTCATCGATAACATTTCCACAATGCGAGATGAGATTGGCTTATCGATAACTATAACTGTTTTGCATTATTTTTGCCTATTATTTTAATGTCTAATAGTCATGAGTTGGTAGTTTTAAGAGCAGTGAGTCCTAACTCAGTTTGCCTCTTGATGAAGGTGTCTATGAAGCTTTAGAACTGAGGGATGGAGGTTCGAACTACCTTGGAAAAGGTGTTTTAAAGGTACTTGATTTTCTGTATTTTTTATGACAAGAATCTTGCACCATGGCTTTTAAAGTCAATTACTATCTACATGACATGCATTTAGATAATCCCTTTCTACCTCCCCTTTCCTTTTTTTTTCGTTTCAAAATTTGCTGTTACATTTCATTGTGTGTGTGGTTGGGAGAAGGGGGTGGAGATTTCATGGATGAACTGGGTCTAACCATGAATTCTGAAAATTGCCTTCAGGCTGTGGAGAATGTGAACGCAATTATAGCACCTGCTTTGGTTAGCAAGGTAGTATGCGACACTTGGTGTTATTGCTTATCGATTGAATCTCATTAGGCATTAAATGATGAACTGTTATTCTTTTCTGCATTTGTAGGACCCAAACATATTTTTTTTTCACTCTTTCTATTTTTTCCCTAAACAAAATCACCCTTTTCTTGGCAAACTAACCTTCTCAAATACGCTTCATTTGTTTTTGGTTTTCCTTTTGTTGATTTCAGGTTTTCTTTACTGTGATTGAAATTGCTTTTTGCCTTTGAAAAGAAATGGTGAGATATTACCATCAACTCATGCAGAAAAGAAAGTGGTGGGGGAAGGTTTGATCCTTTTCTGTTTTTTTTTTCATTTCCATTTTCTTCAGCTATACCCATGGTTCCTCTTCTCCTCTTTTGTATGCTAAGCTAATTTCATAACTTTTAGAGAGATGGCGACAACGGCTGCTGTGATTAAAAGGCAACACCAAAAAAACTGGACCCTTTCATGCAGCTCAAGGTCAATCTCAGAGTTAATCTCCAGGGGTTAGTGTTTTTCTTTTCTTTAACCATTTTTGCAAACATCGCCACTTAAAAGTTCGCATTTGTTCATCTTCTGCTTCTGGTATTGCGTTCTTTGACCCTTTTGTGTTTCCTATAATTGTGTGTGTGTGGAGATGGAATATATATGTTTTTCTTTTCTTAGATGAGATATCACCACTTAAAAGTTCAAGTTCAAGTTAATTCTGAAACATATACATCTCTTTCCTCTGGTTATTCCTTACTCAGTATGTACATTGTGTCTTTGGGTAGTAAGCTGCTTATGAAATTTGTCAATGCATCAGTTTGCATGAGTCTATATGTTTTGTTTGTCCATCTATCTTTACTCCTATATGCCAAGACCATTAAACAAGGCCTATCATTATGTAACCCACAAAAGTAGAATTGAAGAACCGTTTATACACTTTCTGTTTTACATTATTCCCATCTTCTTGAGGTTATTTAATCTCTAATCCCTTGGCTAAAACAATCACCAAAGCTCTCATTTAATTTTCAATGTAAAGATATCCTCGAACACCAAGTATATGGACAAAAGAGCAAGTGGAAGCATGGAAACCCATTGTGGATGCTATTCATGCTAAAGGTGGTATATTCTTTTGTCAGATTTGGCACGTCACGTAATTTTCTTATATGTCACTTTTTCAGTTACGTGATTAGTCTATGGTGTTTTTAATACTTCAAAAGTAATGTCATACTTCACAAAAATTTGAATATATATAGTCTCACATTCCTTCCCTTCATCAGATATAATGTCCTATATAGGCTGGGAACATTCTAATTGATCGCCATGGGGCCATCAAGCTTGGAGATTTTGGTGTAGCTACGTGTATTTTTTATTTTGGTGATCAGCAATGCACATGGAATACATTTGTTGGGACACCCTGCTGGTAATAAGTTTAGAGTTTATTTATTTTTATTACAATGAACATTTATATCTGATGGTCAGGTCATGTTCTGTTCCTCTTTGAAATCTTGATTCACAATTTAACATTAATTATCATTTTTAGGAACTTGGCACACTTTTAGACGTATTTACTCTAGGAAAAGCAGTCAGTTAGCCAGTAAACATTTTCTGCAGCGGTGTTTTTGCATCACATATTTTTAGAGATTATGTTCTCACATTAATGAAATATAACCTTTGAAGCTAAGTTCTTTCATATTGATCACTCTCTTCCTTTTTTACCAATGAAGTTGATGAAGCTTTATAGGCATTGTATAGGTTTTTTCACCTACTCTAAATCTGTAGATTTATTCATTTATATAGGAATTGCATAGATAAATAGGTTGGAGTACGTAGTTAGATATGGTCCTTTTTGAAAGTGGTGGTTAGAGCAGCTTTGGGAACATAATTTCTTCAGCTTTGGTTGTCTTTTCTGCTGCACTGGGAGTTGTTGAGCTTGATATGATTGAGAAATACTTTTATCTATTCCTCAATCTTTTTTACCTGTAAGTTATATTAAAAATATATTCTCGTACCATTTTTTTACTATGCATCTAACCTTTTTACTGTGCGGCTGCTGTAGTAGGTATAGTTTCTCTTTCTACCTTTGTTCTGTTCTCCCCTACTTTGTTGCTCTTTGTAACTTGCTAAGGATTATTTAATATGACAAAAAAAAACAAAGTAGGATTTGTATGTACTTAAAATTGTGTTGGTGTGGTAAGTGGCAATAATGAAGTTGGTATTCTTTTGAGGAGAGCTTTTCTCTTCTTTTGCTTAAACATAAATGTTTATGCTTAAAATAATCTTTTGATAGTTGTTAGGATAAAACTAATGTGTACAGTTCTAATCCTTGTGTATACTTCATTCAAAGTTTGGATTTTTGTTCTGTTTTTTCTCAAACTCAGATCGGCAATAAATCATGACAAATAGTACAAACATCTGTTTCCTCCCTTTTTATGGTAGCTGCTACACAAGGAAAAAAGAGGAGATAGAACATGAACATTTCTTTCAAGCATTTGCTGCTGCCTCATTGTAAGATATGATTTATTACCAAATACATGCTTTAGTTGTTGTTTATCTTTTTTCTTTGTTTATAAGACATGAACCAAAGGCTCTTCATTACTAATTACTAAATTATCTGATTAACCCCTGTTGAAGAATGAAAACTACTGACAGGTATTTCAAAAATGAATGAGATCTATAATTCAGTTTCAGACACTATATGACTGCTGCAGCCTGAGAACTGCTGACAGGTATCAATTACTCTTCCAGTCTTTTTTGACTTGTGTCTTATCTTGTGGCCACAGTGTAAACATGCCTTTATAAATTTTTTCAAAGTCTCTGTCCTTTGTAGCTCTGAACCTTAGTGCTCACAATTATAATATATAAACAGGATATGTAAGCATTCAGAAAGATTTTTTTTAAACAGAACTGATTGCCCGCTGTAGATGCTGTTACTATTCAGTAGACATCACTTTCTAGGTTTTTTTCTGAGGGGTGGTGGAACTAAACCTTTTAAGACTTCAGCCTCGGTATATAACCAGTGTGTTAATAATTCTCAGACAAATTTAATTAAATTGGGGCATGGAAGGTATTTGACGAGTTTGACATAGAAAGGAGGATTCGTGCCCCTACTTGATACTTTATTCAGAGAAGATAGCAGAATGTCAATTTTTTAATTATTACTATAAAATCACCATACGCACTGTTCTTAAGTTATGAACTGTCTATCACCTCATGCATGCAACCTGTTTCTTAGCAGTTGGGATTATATACTCCATATGAAGCAATTTTGCTATCTTGGCAATGACTAATGATGCTGGGTCTCTTAAATTGATAGTTAGGGGATTGGTTGTGTATAAACATCACCAATACCAATTAGCATGGATAAAGTACATTGAATAAAGGGAAGTTATTTTTACTGATGAGTCCTGAAGGTATTGCTCTGAGGGATGAAAAAGATTTTAAATTTCCTCGACAGAAGAAGGTTTGTCTCCAAAATATATCTTAATGAAGAACACCTTTTGTCATCAAATTCATTTTCAGCAAGTTTTGTGTTGTGTTCTTCCATTCTGGCATTTTTCCTTGTCTCTCCCCTTCTGCCTGTACCTTTTGTGCTCTGTTTGAGACGGGCTTGGCAATAAAACATGCCATAGGAGACTTGTGGTTTCTTTTATTTACATACCGTAAAGTATTTTTCACTTCTCTAACAGTGTTTTGTAATTGCAGATGTGTCCTTAAGGTATTGCTTTGAGGGATGAAAAAGATTTAAATTTCCTCGATAGAAGAAGGTTCGTCTCCCAAATATATCTTACTGAAGAACACCTTTTGTCATCAAATTCGTTTTGAGGAAGTTTTGTGTATGTCACTGGCAATGCATGCTACCTTTATATTTACACTGAATGCATCAAATGCCTCGATCAATGTCCTTTTTATCTTTTCATTACCCTGCTTTACTTTCTGATCATCTCATTGCAATTTTCACGTGCAGCTTCAAACTGAGGCTGTTCAAATGGGTGTACCATTGGGACCAGCTGTTTTTTATTTTGCTTACGTAATTGTGATGTGAAACAACTGCCAGGTCATTATACTTCCCCATCTTCATTTTTCTGTTCTTCTATATATGTTGGACTGCTGCATAAGTTCGCTTTCCTCACTTAATCGTATTGTTAACATTAATCCTAATAAGGCCTAATTAGGAGACTAACTCCCTAATTTACTGGGTTTCAACTTTTGGATTGATTTAAATCATGTTCAATTTTTGTTCATTATCTTATCATTTTGTTTGATGATTCCGCTTATTGTGTTCGGTTATTACTTATGGTAAGCACAGAGATGCTGCTGAACTCTGTGTGTTTAATGCGAGTGTCTAATTTTTTGACAAGGGCAAAATTCCTTTGTTGAAATGTTCACACTTCATAAGTTGTAATTTTTCTGCAAAAAAGAAAAGGACTAAAAAAAAGAACGAGAAAGAACCAATTGTTGTCTTACATGGTAGAGTGCAGTGCCACTTTTAAAAGTAGTTGGCCCTGCTAGATGTGTAGTGCAATTGCACATTTGATTTTTATTCCCGTGTTTCGCTTTTTTTCCTATTATGTTTAATTAGGTTTAATATTTTGGAACTTATTTGCAGGTCACTAATTATGATCTTGGTCAATATAGATTAACCTGGTCATAGAAGCGATTAAATGCTTTCTTCCTTCCTGGTATGATTCTCATATAATTCTTTTTTCCTTTTTCATGCTTCATATACTGTTTCAAGACTTGAAAGAGGGTGAAAAATATTTAAGGGCATTTCCTTTTTCTAAGTTTGTGATAAAGTTCAAGTATGAAAATTTAAAAAATGCATTTTATACGCCTTAGACACTATGTCGTAGGATTTCCCCCCCCCCCCCTTTTTTGACTTAGTATGTCATAGGATCTGGAATCACATTTTGTCCACTCACTTTCTCTTGTCGAGACTTTGAGATACTTGCTACTCAAAAAACACAAAATCTTGCTTGCTTTTGTGAAAGAAATGGTAAATGGAAAATGATAACAATGAGCTATTTTTTTGAGTGGTACAAGCTGGAACTAATAAAACACATGATTTTAAAAAAGGAGACAATATATTCTCACTAAACACATGTTTTCATGCATATACAGAATTGCTTTGTCCAGCTTTTGCATTTAATGTGTTTGCCTTTGAGTAGAATATGCTATATAGGCATTTCAACTTTCACATTTTTTTATAAGCACAGCTGTTGAAGTCTACAAAGTATATGAGGTCTGATGTATAAAGTCTACAGAGGTTTAGGGATAGACTTGACAAGTGAAAGTGATGGGATCTTTACTTGTGGGTAGCTGAACAAAGGTTAAGGGATAGACTGTGCAACTAAAAGTGATGGGAATGGTTATTGCACTACAGCAGCTTTTACTGGTAAATTAGAATCATGATGATTGAGAAACATAGTGGTTCTTGCACAATAGAAAACTATAAGATAGATCTCCTTTATAAGGAACTATATGGGCAGCTTTAGTAGGACATTTTATACCACTTTTTGGTAATATAAAAAAAAGTTAGAGTCACAAGGAAAAGTGATGCTATATTTGCGTATTCCCCCACGCTATGTGATACAATAAAAACTGGTGTCATGGAGTAATTGACATTAGAAAAGAGGACATATTTGACATACTCGAAAGGAATTGTATCTGGCAATGCATGCTAGCTAAATGATTGTATCTATTGATGAGTATTTTTTCCTTAAATTGTGTCCAATGTAGCACAAGCTATAATATCTATCATTTTGGTGTACCTTTTCAGCATTAAGGCTATGGAAGTAGGTGGCGCAGATGCTCTATGCTGTAGTAGGTATGAACAGTACCGTTACATCTTTTTTACATCAGTTGTCATTTATTTTTGACCAATAAACAGTACAGACCACTGTTACAATTTTTAAAATGCCTAATGCCGTCTATTATTTACTTTTGTTTTCATTTTGAATGGTTTTTATCTTGACAACTATTCAGCATGCTAAGCAGACATTATTTTGCAGGAATTTATCATTCCTTTAACTGCAACCACAGAGGAATTGCTAAAGTGGTCTGCTAAAGTGCATTTATCATTGCCAGTTGTCTTAGTCCCAAATATGTATTGATCTACCAAAGCATTTAACCATTTCTTTCCTTACCAGGTACCATGAGCATGTTGCGTGGGATGACAGACATAAAATTGAAACTGTTGAGGAAGGGCATATTGAGTCACATATATATATTTAAAGAGTCACAGAAGAGGAGAATTTGACTTCCTCCAAAAGAAACTTAAAAATAAAGAATAACACAAGAAATCCAAATATCTTTATAGCAAAGCAGCTCAATCTCTTATCTAATTTTCGTCCCATTTTCTACATCAATAGTCCTCTATTTTTGTCCAATAAACAGTTATAGCATATGATGCAATCATTATCGCTACATCTGTTCTTTCTAAATGCAGGTTTGGAAGTGTGGTTATTATGCTATGTGCCTTTTCATGTTGATGGCAGTGGTTATGATGACAATGGTTATGATGCTATGAATGAAGGCTATTCATGCCATATTAAGTACAGGGATGATGATTAAAATCATTTGACCATAGCAAGTATGAATGAAGTTGCTTTGTTATGTAGTTATAGCATATGATGCAATCATTATTCAACTATAATGTTCGTACTAAATTGATGTTTGGAAGTGTGGTTATTATGTTATGTGCCTTTTCATGTTGATGGCACTGCAAACCGAACCTTTACACTTTATAAAGGAAATCATTTGTTTGAATCTTAGTTAAAGGTCATTATAAAGAAATAGCCCTTCCTTTTGTAGGGTTCAGTAAAATTAGTACGTAGGGTCAGTTTTTCATTTGAAAGGGAACTACCTATAAATTACTTGGAAAGTTTCCTTTTGCTTTTAGGTTATATAGTTCTTTCTTTTGTATCTATGATAATTGTTAATAAAAGTGAATGTGGGTACAAGAACAGAATAAAAATTTTTGTTTAATGTCTAAGAATAACCCAACTTATGTCATTCAATTTAAACTTTAAAGTCTAGCTTATTGGTTTTATCAATTTTTGTCATTTCTGTCATTCAATAATGATGGAACGCAGTTAGTACATTTATTGATTTAACAAATAAAAGTAAAAACACCCCATGCAACGCACGGGAAGCACCGGCTCGTTCTTCTTATACCTTCTATTTCGTCAACTGGGATAAATTCGGGAAGAGAAGATTTGTTTGAGAGAAAAACCGAGGGGCATTGAAATAATTTTAACCCAAGCTTAGATCAAGAGTTGTGCGAGTGGTTTAATGCCATTGCATTTGAGTGTATGCACATGCATGTGAATTTTTTTATCAGAGTTTTGTTGTTTCTGGTTGTATGATGTTGGATACTATAATAAGTGTGAGAGAAAGTTGGAATGCTAAATTATGAACTATGTGTGTATATATATATGATTGCAAAAAAAAACAAATAATAATAATAATGAAGCTTTATGGTTTGGAAAAAAGCTTATTCGAACCTGTTAAGCCCCTATTTTGATATTTATATATATGCTGTCGGGCTATGTGATGAATGAGGCAGGGGAGTATAATTGATGGTGATATATGAAGCTACAAAGTTGTTTTACTATAGAGGTATCAATGTGTGTGTGTGTATATATAAATGGAGTACTTTGATGGTGTTAATGTTTATGCCAAGCTGGGCATTCTTGAAAGAAAATTTCAGAATTGAGAAAAAATTTTGGACGCTGTAAAGTGGCCGAACTGGTTGATGAAAATGGGAATGGTTGTATTTCTCTTCATTATTATATACAAACAAACACACACATATAAGTGTGTGTTTGTGTTCCGTTTAGAGGTCATTAGGTGCAAATTATTGAATCAATAGTGATAGAAATCGACTCTTTAATACCTGAAATATTGGATGGGTATTTCAAAGTATTGGCTCATGTACAGGGCTCCGAAAATGATATTGGAACAATGCTATAAAAGCTCGAAAACAAGTTCCAGATTTGACGTGAGAATTATATGAGATTTAGAAGAGCCCATATGGTAGTTAATTTCTTGAGTTATGATGTGAATGATTGATTTAATCATAATTTTATATATTTTTTCTTAATTAAATAGGGATTCTTAATGTATTTTCTAGGGTATTATCACATGATTAAGCACTCATTTTAATTAGAGACATTTGTATTGGATTAATTGTAATTAAAGGGTAAAATGGCCATAATTATTAAATATTTATACACCACCGTCACCTTCTCTTCATTTTCATCCCAACCACCATCACCTCGGTCTTCTCTGTTTTCTCCACCAAAAGCCATCGAACACTACCAGTGCAGCACCCTCATTTCCTCTCTGTAATAGTTCAGCAAGTTTTGCATTTTCCGGCGAACGATTCTAGTTTTCCGTCCCCATTCCGGCGACAACCTGAAATTTCCGGGGACCTCTTTCTTTATTTTCATTCCACCATTATTGCTTCTCCATCCTTCATTGTCACACCCTTGGATTCTCTGTGATTTTTAGCAAGTATTTTGTGAGTTCCAGCTGTGTTTACAATTCTCCGGTGGAGTTGTGCATTTTCAGGCGAGTTTCTTGATTTTTCCGGCCCCCACTTCCGGCAAACCTCACCTCCGGTAGTCTGTACCCCTTGTTTCTCATTGCTGCCATTATTCTATCTTGTCAAGCATCATCAACTTAGTTGCAGCCGAGAAAGAGAACTGAGAGCGCAAGAAGAAACGCGAAACTGTGTGCTTCATATATTAATATGTACGCTGACATCACCAATATGCATGCTGACATCATCAATGGCATATCTTTGTTCATGCATGCACGTGGAATCTGAATCAGGGGAGTTATTGTTTTTATTTTTCTTATTCAAATATTTTGTTTGATTATTGTTTGAACAATGTGTGATTAAATTTGTGTTTGTGGGATTTATATATATACTTTGCCTATGATTTAAATTAATTTGAGTGGTGTGTTTATTTATACATTTAATTAAATTGCATTTTATTTTATTTTTTTTTTTAAAACAAGAAAAGCCCAAAAATCAATTTTCCCTTGTTTATTGAATTTGCTTTTGCATGACATTTAGTATTACCTAGGATTCAATTAAAGGCTCCTTGAGAAAAGAGAGACGACCCGAGTATTGCATTATACTGCAATTCTTGGATTAAAAATCTTGTATTTGACCCCAAGACGCAAAGATATGGTCAAATCAATGGCGCCGTTGCCGGGGAGTCACTTTTTTTTTATTCCATGGTTAACTAAGTGGCAATTGAGAAATTGATTTGGGGTTGCCTGTGTGAGCTTCTTGATTTTTACAATAGTTTCATACCATTTCAATATTTTTCATTAAAAAAAAAATTATTCTGTCTGTTTTATTTTCCCACCCATAGGTGCATTTAGATCCTTACCACTACATGCATACTCATCATTGCATTTTCACTCTATTTCGTTAAGTTCATTCTGTGTCTTGCATTTAGATGTGTTGAGTGGTTTGAATTTAATTAATAGTTAATTCAAAAAAAAACTTTCATTCCCTTTTAGTGGCTTCATTGTGAATAACTTGCTTTTATTGTAATTCCCGTTCATTAGTGATATGACTTTTGCATTTAAATATTTACATAAACTTACATTTTTTTTCTCTTTGTAGTTTTCCCCCCTTAAAATTTGTGTGCAAAATAGTTTTAGCATTTCATTAATCCATTGTTTTCTTTTTTTTTTTTGTATGTCCAATCAATCTAAAAAGGCATTAGATCATTCTTCTAATCTTGAATTGTTCATTGACTTAAGTGATTGTGCTTCTCAAGGTACCACTATGGCAAATAACAGTGGAGAACAACCAAGGAGAAGAACTATCAAGGATGTGACAAGATCAGACGTCACTATTGATCCTTTTAGTGATGCATGCCCTAACCTTAATGTCAATTTCGAGCTTAAGGGACCTTTTCTTGCTTCACTACCTCGTTTTCATGGACTTGAGAAGGAAAACCCTTACAACCATCTCAATGCATTACACGTGGCTTGCTCAAATATGAAGCCTGTCGGTGCTCGCCTAGAAGATGTACAACTGAAGGTGTTTTACTTCACCTTGGAAGGGAAGGCGAAAGAGTGGTATATGATGCTACCAAGGCAGGTTAATGACGCTCTTCATTTATGGGAAATCTGAAAAAAAAAAAAAAAAAACCTTCTTGGAAAAGTACTTTCCCACTGTAAGAATTGCTGAGCTCAAGAAGGAGATTTACTCTATCAAACAAGATCCCTCAGAGTCTTTTTATGAGTATTGGAGCCGCTTTCAAGAGCTTTTGGATAAGTGCCCACACCATCAAATCAGCAATGAGCAATTGATCCAATACTTTCATGATGGTCTTTTACCTAATGAAAAGGGTATTCTAGATGCTTCAGCTGGGGGTTCCTTAGAAGATTGCACTGCAGAGGAAGCATGGGCTCAAATTAAAATGAGAGCCCAAAACACTCAACAATACAATGTAAGAGAGATCAGAAGTGTCTGTGATATCGAATCTAACCAAAGGATGATCGCACTTGAGTCTAAAATAGATACACTCACTTCGCAGCTTTCTCTTGTCACCACTGAACTTCAACATCTGAGTACCCAACAAGCAACTCATTTTCCTGCTTCACAAGCTCTTGTTGCACCCAATTGCGATAATTGTGGTTCAGTGATGCACATTACAAGCCTATGCCCTAATCCTCATGAGGAAGTCAATGCTATGTATCAAGGAAGGCCTAATCAACAAAGATAGGACTCTAACACCACCACCTACAATGAAAACAGAAGAACTAATCCTAATTTTGGTTGGAGGAATCAAGAAGGTTCATCTTATCAAGTCCAACCATATGGGTCAAATCGTGGACAAATGGTGCCTATTCAAGAGTCCAAAGGCGATGAAACCAATCAATTATTGAAGAGCTTGGCTGCTCGAATTGCTAGCATTGATGACCGGATGATGGAAGAAAAAGCTTTGAATCAGGTTCAATTCTCCTCTACTAACACATCTCTACAAAAGCTACACAATGACAGGGCAAGTGACAGTACTCAAATGGCTCATATGTACAAGAAGTTTGAAGAGTTGGAGTTGAAAAACAACACAGTTCAATCTCATTTAACCCAATTCTCTAATTCCTTGAGTGATATGCATGCTAAGACTGGTAGGTCTATTCCTTCAAACACCGTTATCAATCCTAAGTCCCTAAATGCTATTGAACTGAGAAGTGGTAAAAAGGTACACTTTCCTGAAGAGATCGACAATGAAGTAGATGAGGATAGAAGTTGAAACTCCACCTTTGAGCCCGAGGAAGTTTCCAAATCCTGAAAGCTCCAAAGAGAAGGCTATTCTTGAAAGGAAGAAGGACAAAACAATTGAACAACCTCAAATGGAACAACAACCACTTCTGAGAGAGGTTGGCTCCAAGGAAAGAAGCACTTTTGAGGAAGGTAAGACAAGCAAGCATGGCACCTTATCCAACGCTAATGGTAAAGAGGTAAAAATTTCTCAACTCCCTTTCCCTAAAGCTTACTTTCAAGGCAAGAAAATGCATGATGAACAAACTGAGAAAGAAATGTATGACTTGTTTAGTAAGCTACATATCAATGTTCCTTTCTTCCAATTGGTCAAGTCTATGCCCAGTTATTGCAAATTCCCTAAAGAGCTTTGTACAAATAAGAGGAAATTCAAGCCTAATGAGAGAGTCCAAGTTAGCTCTAATGTGTCTGCCCTATTTAAACCTCAAATCCTCGATAAAAGCAAGGATCCTGGCTCATTCACTATACCTTGTACCATAGGTAATGTAAATGTAGCCCAAGCCTTGTTAGACTTAGATGCAGCCATTAATGTCATGCCTAGCTCCATTTTTAAGTCTCTTGGTGTCAAGGAACTTAAGAAAATTACTGTGGTTCTCCAACTAGCTGATAAAAGCATTAGGCAACCGCAAGGTATCATTGAAGATTTACTTGTCAAAGTCAAGGATTTGGTTTTTTCGGCTGATTTCTATGTGTTAGACATGTCTCAAGAACCTAGTGAATCCACCCTTATCTTAGGGAGACCCTTTATGATGACAGCCAGTACCTTGATAGACATGAAACATGGATCAATCACCATAGAAGTGGGTAACCATAAGCTAAGTTTTAATATGTATGAAGCCATGAAACACCCTTTTAAAGATTGCTCTTTATTAGGTGTGAATTCGATTGACTTAGCATTTGATGAGATGGTTAATGAATATGAGCTCAACTTGCACACTGATAATTGTGATCTTAATTGTGGCATTGCATTGGATTCATGTGATGATAAAGTCTCTCCTCCTTCTTCTGTTGATAATCTTGATTCACAGGGGAGTGATATTTCCAACCTTAACTCATCAATGGTTGATTGTTGGTTATCTTCCCTAAGTGATTTTTCTCTTACTTCTCTTGGTTCATGGGAACGTAACTCGTTTGATAATTCATGCTTTAATGATGGTGCTTGTGAGGAAGGTATTCTTGCAAATGTTTTAGGTCATAAACTAGCTGAAGAGTCTGAATGCTAGGTTGGTAATCAAGACATGGACACTTTGCAGGAGATAGCCCTTACGCCAATCAAGACCTTCTCCTGTGTGACTCACTTTGAAGCTAAACACGATATGGTTAAAGGGCCACTTCTTAATTCATCATCTAAGCCTCGAACAAAGATTACCCCTCATACCTTACGATTTTTGAATGAACTAATCACTTCTTGTGAAGTAGGTATGAAAGAAGCTGCTTTCCCCAAGCCTGTTGCTGCTGTAGACCAACTGAATGTTGGTTCAATACTTGGGAAGACCAATGCTCAATTGGTAGAATCTACGGAGCTTAGCGCAAGTCATGCATCTTCTAAGTCCAAAAAAGGGAGTATTTTCACTACCCTTAATCTTCCTACACTAATTCCCTCTATTGTTCAACCTCCTGAATTAGAGCTTAAACCTCTCCCCCCTAATTTGAAATATGCTTTCGTTGCAGCTAATGGGAAATTGCCTGTAATTATTTCAAATTCTTTGTCTGTGAGTGAAGAGGAGAAATTGCTTGATGTTTTGAGTAAAAATTAAAAAGCTCTAGGTTGGACTTTAGCTGATATTCCTGGAATCAATCCTACTGTTTGTACCCATCGGATCCTCCTGCATGAGGAATCCAAACCTCTTAGGCAGCCTCAACGGCGACACAACCCCCTGATTCTAGATGTGGTCAAGAAAGAAGTGACAAAATTATTGAGTGCGGGTATCATCTACCCAATTTCTGATAGTGAATGGGTTAGTCCAGTACAGGTTATACCTAAGAAGAGTGGGATCACTGTGATAAAAAATGAAAATAATGAATTGATACCTACCAGGGTGCAAAATGCTTGGCGAGTATGCATAGATTATAGGAAATTGAATGAAGCCTCTAGGAAAGATCATTTTCCCTTGCCTTTCATTGATCAGATGCTTGAAAGGTTGGTAGGTAAGAGTCACTATTGTATTTTAGATGGTTATTCAGGATATTTTCAGATCCCAGTGGCTCCTGAAGATCAAGAAAAGACCACCTTTACTTGTCCATTTGGTACATATGCGTATAGGAGAATGCCGTTCCGATTGTACAATACACCTGGCACTTTCTAACGTTGTATGATGTCACTGCTCAGCGATTTCCTAGAAAATTGTATGGAAGTTTTTATGGACGATTTTACAGTGTATGGAAATTCATTTGATACTTGTTTAAATAGTTTGGACAAGGTTCTTGCTAGATGCATCGAGAAAAAATTAATTTTGAATTATGAGAAGTGTCATTTCATGGTTGATCATGGAATAGTACTTGGTCACTTGATATCTAGCAAGGGCATTGAAGTTGATAGAGCTAAAATTGAGGTAATTTCCTCCTTGCCCTACCCCACTAATGTTAAAACGCTTCGTTCTTTCTTAGGGCATGTGGGTTTTTACCGATGATTCATAAAAGATTTTAGCAAGATAGCTCTACCATTATCCAAATTATTGCAAAAGGATGTTGATTTCATCTTTGATGATTGTTGTAAACAAGCATTTGATGAATTAAAATCACATTTGATTTCGCCCCCTATTCTGAGTGCACCAGATTGGACCTTACCATTTGAAATAGCATGCGATGCCTCCAATTCTGCTGTGGGGGTCATGCTAGGGCAAAAGCATAACAAGTTGATCCGTGTGATTGCTTATGCATCCAAAACCCTGGATAGTGCACAAAGGAATTATACTACCACTGAAAAAGAACTGTTTGCTGTGATATTTGTATTAGATAAGTTCAGACAATATTTAATCAATTCCAAAGTGGTTGTGTATACAGATCATGCAGCTGTGAAGTTTCTCTTCACCAAGCCTCAGTCCAAGCCAAGGCTTATTAGATGGATGTTACTGCTACAAGAGTTCGACATTAGCATTAAGGATAGGCCTGGAACTGCAAACCTTGTAGCGGATCACTTGAGTAGACTACTGGATGGCACAAAGGGAGTACTTGACTCTAATCTTGTTTGTGATAACTTTCCTGATGCATCCCTAATGTCTATCTCTATTTATGTTCCTTGGTTTGCTAGTCTTGTCAACTATATTGTGACCGGTCTCATCCCTGAGCATATATCTTCCTTTCAGGCTCAGAAACTTAAACGAGAATCTGAACACTACATTTGGGATAAGCCCTATTTGTGGAGACTATGCAGTGATCAAGTTATTAGGAGATATGTTCCTGAGACCAAAACTAAGGACATACTGTCCGCTTGCCACTCTATGATTTGTGTGGACACTTTAGTGCCAAGAAGACATCTAGGAAAGTATTAGATGCTGGGTTTTACTGGCCCACCCTCTTCAAGGATTCATACTCATATTGTAAGGCATGTGATAAATGCCAAAGATTTGGGGGGCTAGGAAAACGGCATGAGATGCCACAACAACCTATGCTTTTTTGTGAGATATTTGATGTATGGGGTATGGACTTCATGGGCCCTTTTCCACCCTCATCAGGCTATAGCTATATCTTGTTAGCAATGGATTACCTCTCTAGATGGGTCGAAGCTATTCCTACTAGGAAGGATGATGCCCAAACGGTTTCTAAGTTTCTCAAGTCTTATATCTTTTGCAGATTTGGAGTACCGCGAGCTATAGTAAGTGATAGAGGAACCCACATTTGCAATAAGGTTATTGATAACTTACTGGCTAAGCTTGGGGTGACTCACAAAACTTCTACCCCTTATCATCCACAAACAAATGGGCAAGCAGAAGTATCCAACCGAGAAATCAAACAGATTCTAGAAAAGATAGTCAAGCCTTCAAGGAAGGATTGGAGCTTAAGGTTGGAGGAAGCACTATGGGCCTACAGAACTGCTTTTAAGACACCAATAGGAATGTCTCCTTACCGACTTATCCATGGAAAGGCTTGTCATATTCTGGTGGAATTGGAGCACAAAACCTATTGGGCTGTGAAAATGTGCAACATGAATATAGAAGAGACAGGCAGGGAAAGGAAATTGTAGCTACAAGAACTTGAAGAAATGTGACTGGATGCTTATGAGAGCTCTCGCATTTACAAAGAAAAGACCAAGTTACTGCATGATAAGAAGATCTTGAGAAAGGATTTCAAAGTAGGTGACCGTGTGCTGTTGTACAAGGCCCAATTCAAGTTGTTAACTGGGAAGCTTAAAGATAAATGGTATGGGCCTTTCACCGTCACCAAAGTGCATTCATTCGGCATGGTAGAGCTACTTGATGAGACTTCTGGAAAAGAGTTCCAAGTCAATGGACACCTGCTCAAGCTCTACTGTGATTCACCATTAAAGCCTACTTGAGGCCAGGTTGCTTCTTCTCCTTTCGCTATCTTTTGCTTTCAATGATCTTTCATCAGTTATTATGTATGCTTTATTGATTGCTTGAGATAAGTGTGGGGGAAGGGGCATTCCAGTAGAAGTAGTGTAGTTTAAAAAAAAAAATTTGTGTGTATTTTTTTTTCTTTTGTTCTTCCTTTGTGTGTGCACTTAATTACCATTGTTCCTTGAATTTCAACCTGCTTTACACATTGAGGACAATGTGTTGATTAAAGTGTGGGGGATGGAAATACAATTTGAATCCCAATGGTTGATTTTAAATGTGAAAATGTCTTAAACTAGAAAATTTTTTTCAAAACTTTTTCAAGAATGACTTGCTTTGAAGCATGATCTAAATGGTAAAGGGTCGCATTTGCCATTTTAAACATGTAATTTGCAAGATTTTTTTTCAGTTTTCATGAGATCTAGTTTTTGACAATTTTTTTAAAACCATATTTTGCTTTCAAGCGAATGGGAAAAGAAATGAACCCACAATTGGATTCTTGTTTACTCCTTGTTTTGAAAAAAAAAATTATATAGTTTAAAAAAAAAGTTTTTGTATCATTAGTGTATTTAATATTTGAGCATGATTATAATTGATTGCAATATTTTGATTAATTATATTTGTAAGGTTAGCACTAGAAGTTAAGCAGATGTTTTGTGGTTAGTTTCCTATACAATTAATTATGTTAGAAGAAGCATTAGACAAAAACCTTGTTGGAAGATTATTTGGACCTTAAATTCTTTCCATGTGTGCATGTTCACTTATATTTCATCTTCTAGAACTTGTTTCAACTCTTCTTCAAAACGGCATTTGCATTAGTGTGATGAAAATGAAAGAGGCATTCATTTTAAACCCATTCACCAAAACATAAACCCTTATTTATCACCTTTTTGTTACCCATTTTGAGCCATTCCTATGTTATATGCAAGTCATTTATTCATAGTGTTCATGGTATTCTGAAATCAAAGTAAATTGCCAATAGACAGTTGAACAATTTGAAATGCCATAAAAAAAAGTAGTTAAAAAAAGAAGAAGAAGGTGAATAAGAGGCATTTGTTCATTAATTAAGAAAAGAATTGGCAATAGTTTGTAAAGTTAATTGGTTACTATGAACTTGTTCAGTAATTTTGATTTGCATATCAACTATTTATTTTCTTCATTCCATTCAGCCTTCATTATCATTCCATCACCTTCGGTCTTCTCTGTTTTCTCCACCAAAAGCCATCGAAAACTACCAGTGCAGCACCCTCATCTCCTCTCTGTGATAGTTCAGCAAGTTTTGCATTTTCCGGCGAACTATTCTAGTTTTCAGGCCCCCATTCCGACGACAACCTGAAATTTCCGGGGACCTCTTTCTTTATTTTCGTTCCACCATTATTGCTTCTCCATCCCTCATTGTCACACCGTCAGATTCTATGTGATTTTTAGCAAGTATTTGTGAGTTCCAACTGTGTTTGCAATTCTCCGGTGGAGTTGTGCATTTTCAGGCTAGTTTCTTGATTTTTCCGGCCCCCACTTCCGGCAAACCTCTCCTCCGGCAGTCTGTACCCCTTGTTTCTCATTGCTTCCATTATTCTATCTTGTCAAGCATCATCAACTTAGTTGCAGCTGAGAAAGAGAACTGAGAGCGCAAGAAGAAACGCGAAACTGTGTGCTTCATATATCAATATGTATGTTGACATCATCAATGGCATATCTTTGTTCATTCATGCACGTGGAATCTGAATCAGGGGAGTTATTGTTTTTATTTTTCTTATTCAAATATTTTGTTTGATTATTGTTTGAACAATGTGTGATTAAATTTGTGTTTGTGGGATTTATATATATACTTTGCCTATGATTTAAATTAATTTGAGTGGTGTGTTTATTAATACATTTAATTAAATTGCATTTTCTTTTATTTATTTTTTAAAAAACAAGAAAAACCCAAAAATCAATTTTCCCTTGTTTTATTGAATTTGCTTTTGCATGACATTTATTATTACCTAGGATTCAATTAAAGGCTCGTTGAGAAAAGAGAGACGACCCGAGTATTGCATTATACTGCAATTCTTGGATTAAAAATCTTGTATTTGACCCCAAGACGCAAAGATACGGTCAAATCAATGATAGCAATATTAACTGTCTTGTGTACGTATAAATGTTAGGATTTGATTTGTGCCCACCCAAGAAGATTGCAACAAGAAACAAGAGAAGGGAAGCAAGATAAATGTAGCTTTAATCATTAATTTTGTATATTTGCATTGGTTGCATGTTCATTTGTACCGTTATTGTTGTAGTTAAGCATGCAAACATTTAAATTCCTTACTTTCATTATTGCCATGGCCATGTGTAATAATAGTTTCAGTTATCCAATTTTACAGATATTTAGTTATTGTGTAAGGTATTATTCTCTGTGGCTTGTTTTGCATGCTCATTTATTTACCATGATATACTGAAATATGATTATCGCTACTAAGATTCCCCAATCTCACCCCTCTCATTAACCATATGAACAAGTACATCTAATGAAAAGGAGAAGCTAGTGGACGCTTAGCTAAGGGGGATGGATGAAAGCATGTTTTGTTAAGCTAATCTGCAATAGTGTGGCTAATTATAATTACCATGGCATGTAAATTTTATGTTCGTTTAGGGTTGTACATATCTCTATAAGAAGTTTGAGATGAGTAGGTATAAACATGGTAAAACTTTAGATTATTGTGGATAATTAGTTGCACATGCTTGTTGAAAAGTCCTTTTGGCGTCCGACTTTTGACAGGGTGAAAGATTGAGTTAGTTATTGATATTTGGCTGGTTAATATTACACATCCTAAGATCTAAAACAAGTACGAATTTGTAATTTTTGGATGAGTAGATAAAAAGTTATGAATTTTCTAGACTGAGTTAGAGTTATGGATTTTTTGCAGAAAATTCCTAAAAACAGTACGAGTTTTAAGGAAATTTTGGACCCAATGGGACCTTGATGAGCCCATATCTTAATTTTATCATGAAAGGCGTTTCAAGAGCTTAAGTTTAAGCCTTAAACCGCTATTTTTAGAGTTATATTGAATTGGTTACAAATTTTTAAAGTTCTCAGAAAATCTCAACCCAACAATAAGTGTTAGAATTAGAAGTGTTTGTGAGAAGGATTTTGATTGTTGGTATTTTCTAGGATCTTAAAAGAGTAATAGTGGTTTAGTCTCAACTAGATAGCTCTCGTAAATCACCCTAGAGTAAGGTATGATACATCTCACTCGTTGTGGGACTTTTTAGTGATTAATTACTTAAATGACACTAAATATTGCCTACAAGCTCTTTCGTATTGCATTTTAGTAATATTTTCTCCCATTTATTTTCTTCGTCACCGTATATAATTATTATCTACATCCTTTGAGACTAATTGATTATTTTCTCATCATAACCTCTTCAAAGTTGCAAGCAAAAGTTTTTTGCGCATTAAATAATAAATTTGGGACAAATTGGATTTTTTTTTCCCATCAAACAATATGTTTTCATAAACAAATTTAACTTTTTGAAACACGTGATGAAAGGAAGTAAAATATTCCAAACATAGAAAACTTTTCAAGGTAATGGAACAAATTTTTTATTTTTCTCGCATTATAAACATAATTTATTCTTGTATCTTTCATCTATATAAAAAAAAAAAAAATTATTTCTCATCGTTCTTTCATTTGTTTCCCAACCACATTTCAAGCAATCCCATACAAGTTGGTGTCCATCAAGTGCGAATGCTTTCTTCTCTCAACCAAGAAAATGGAATTGAAAGATTAATGAGCCATTTTTCAAGAGACAACATGGTAAATTAGATGTAAAAATATATTTCATAATGAAAAAACTTCTCGAGGATATGAAACGTAAATATTTTGCCTTGTTTAATCATTTAAACATTATTTGATCACTCTCCTTTCGCCTATAGAAAAGGTAATTCCTTTCCCTTGTTCTATATGTCATTCATTACCCACCATTTCAAGCAAGGGAATGAAAATGAAATATAAGAGGGCCATTTTACCACAAGATATCACCCTAGAAATTCTCAAAAGGCTTCCTGTCAAATCCCTAATTCTATTTCAATCCATTTGCAAACATTGAAATAATCTCACAAAATCGAGTATGTTGACGATGATGTTAGATATGGTCATGACACTACATCTTTTTGTTCTCATTTTCTACGGAACACATCAACTAGAGAGGTCAAGCATGTTCCTGATTCAACAAATTTTGGTTCAAGCAGTCCAATATTTGGATTTGGGTTCAGTCCTTTTCTTAATGATTACTTCCTTCGGTCCACCGTATAAGTCACTTCTAAAAGAATGCCTTGGTAAGTGATATTCACTTAGAAAGTAATTGATGCTTATTTGTTAATTTTACGCATATAATATAATGCTTGAATGTGATTTTTTTGGTATTTTCCACTCTCCTTCGAAAGATAATTTAACATAGGAAAAGTTGAAAAAATAATTTCAATTTAAAATATATTTAATGAGTTAACTACCATTTTTATGGCTTTGATGAATTAGTTGAAGTGAAGTATATTGTGAATTGGAGGGAGTATAAATAGTGAGAATTTATACAAGAGGCTTTACTTATGCTATGAATGAACAGGCGACGGTGGACGCTTGGTGGAATGTCGCTGGCGACGGTGGAAGCTTGGTGGAAGGTGGGGAAGGTGAGGTCCAAAGGTCTAGAGGTTCTCTCGCGGCGCTGCTCGATCTGGTTCTGATATGTCACTTATAGGCCATGTTTGGTATGATGGAATTAGGGGTGATGGAAATAGAATTGAGAATCAATTCCATCATAATGCTTGTTTGGTATGATGGAATTGGAAAATTTTCCAATTCCATGTGGAAGCCAAATAGGCTCAATTCCACCCAATCAATTCCATCAAAATATCTAAGATTTACAATTCTATGTGATCATTTCCATCTATTACCATCCACTACCTTCAAAAAAAAAAATAAAACGGGCCCTTAATAAAACGGACATTTTGGTATTTTTATACAAAAATTAGATCTCATTTCCATGACATACCAAACATACTTTTAGTCCCCATTTTCATTTCCATATCCATATCCATTTCCATATCCATATCCATTTCCATTTCCATCAAAATCAATTCCAGCATACCAAACGGGCCCATAAACTCTGAAACTGGCCTAATTCACATCATTAAAACGATGCAGTTTCACTTGTGGACCAATCTGTCGATTTTTAAATTTGTGGTACCAAACTGTCATTTTTAAAACTTGAGCCTCAAACTGCTATTTTCATATTTAATCCAATTTTTCAAGCATCTATAATTAAAACCAATTACCCATCGTTCGTGGTTTCAGTGGTAAGAACCACAGCTTCTCACCATTATGGAGAGGGTTTGATTCCCTGTTGTGGAGCTTGGGGAGGCATCCTAGAGCTGGGAGACACTAGTTTACGCCTGAGGGTATAAGGTATCGCCCTGCCTGACATTGGTATCATTAGAAAGGACCGTTCAAGCGCCCAGCCCTTTGCTTGGGTTAAACATGAACCCTTGCCTAAAATTTTGTTTTATATATATATAATTAAAACCAATTCAACCAATATCAAATATTCTAAAAAATCAATGATTAAAAGTAATTACAAATTTCTTGACAATTTGGCCCTTTTTAGTTCTTATTTAATCTATTTACTCTTAATCATAATTAACTATGATAGAGGCTCGAATTAAATATAAAAATATATAATAAAATAGGGATTTTTCAATGAACATCAAATCCATGTGAAGAAAAAATTGTGGTCCTTAAGTGGAAGTGAATTCATTAAAAAGAGGGTCATGGAAGAAAGTGGAATTTATGGGTTCAAATAGAGTAAGGCATCTTGAACATCCTGAGGCCACCATTTCTAATCGAACTATGTTTTGGTTAGAGGTGGGGGATGATGGATTTGATCTTGATGGCAGTACTAGTTTCATTTGACATAGCAAAATTGAAGTATTCTCATTGATACCAATACCTTCTTCAACAATCCCTAGTATTCAGATGTAAAGCTTTATTATGTATGAGAACAAACTTGCTTTGTTTTCAGGTCCTTATAATATTGGAAACGCCGATTCCTTTTACTTCGATTTATAGGTGATGAGGAAGAGCAAGAGTTGGTGTTGGACTAAGATATTTAGTATTGGCCTAACATCAAATTGATCAAGAGCAAGAGTTGGTGTTGGACTAAGATATTTAGTATTGGCCCAACATCAAATTGATCATGGGCTTGTTTAAAATGACAATTGGAGCATTCATAAACTGTTTTTTGATCGATAGACTAGGATGTAAATATGTGATAGAAATTTTATCTCAACTCACGTGAACATACTTAAACAGTTCCAAATAAGCAATATGTACCATATATATATGGTGGTTATCCAATTCTAAAGTGGTTCAATGAAAAGTGAAGATCGAGTTTGTCATGCCGACGACATTCTTGCCTTCTCTATCTGCAACATCCACATTTTCTTGTTCTTTCTGTCTCTTTTTTATCAAAGTTTCAAAACATTTTCCATTCCCTCTATTTTTGGGAGAATTGCAGCTAGGTCCGAAGTAAGAAGACAAATAAAAAAATAGTCCCTTAGAATCTCAAAATAAAAAAATGATCCTAAGAAGTTGTCAATGGAAGCTCTTGGAGTTGCCAATGATTTACACCTGGAATTGTCAATGGGACTATGTTTTCATTTTGAGATTTTAAGGGACCAATTTTTCATTTCTCTTCTGGTTTGAGACCTAATTGTAATTCTCCCTTTATTTTTCTCTCCTTTCTCGCAGCTTTTTAATATTTTTGTTTTCTTTCAATAGTGTCAAAGATGACGAAAACTGAAGACTCTCAGTGCAAATTAAAGGCGCGATGAAAATGGAGAGTACAAACATTTTCCATACATAATTTTTTTTAAAAGGTAAAATAGTGAAAATGAAAGGCTGTTCTATGATGTTAAGAAACATTAAAATATTTTATTTGGACAAACTTTTAATGCACTACAAATAGCGTTTTATTGCCTTTTTCCTCTTCAGCCTTTCATGGATATCAAGTACCATTTTTTAGCTCAAATTTTTAAATCTTCTCTTCCACATCATCATTTTAATGTTTTTCCATCTCATCCTTCCATGACCTAATCGAATGTCTTTTTCAATTTTTCTTCTTTCAGGATCTTTTCTTGTAGCTTCTTTTGTTACCTTTTGTCCCTCTAAGCTTTCATTTGGTCCAAATGTAATTTCAAAAATCACCCATATGGTAAGAATTAATTACAAATGGGTTCCCAAATAATGTGGGATTTGCATAACAAAACCAGAGAATATAGGATTTAGTTGCTAAAATCCTTAGAGGAACTTGTATCTCGATCCTTAGCTATAAAAAAGGCTCCATAAAAGTTTATCAAACTTTCGCAACCTATCCGTTTCTATTCTAAATACAAACTCATAAGTAAACTTGCAAGATAAACTTTTTATTCCAATTCCAAATAACTAAGTATAACTTGACCCTTAAATAGAGAAACTTTATAATCCTAATAGGATTCAAAAAATTAAAATCAAGAAAAGATATTCTAAGATAAGATGGATGACATCTAAAAATAATTAAATCAAGGAAAATAATAAGATATTAATAATATCCTTGAGACCCCCAACTGATAATTTAGATATGGAGAAGAATATTCCAAAAAGAAATCTATGATTCTTAGGATAATCTGAAATATCTAAAAGATATATCAAATCTTCCTAATAATCTAAAAAATACAAAATGACTCTTTCAAATGATAAAATTAAATAGAAAATTTAAAAAAAAATTGAGAGCCCATTCGTCTCGTACATCTTGAAAGTTGAACGTCACATGAGATATCTAGCAAATTTGACAAAATTGCCCTTTGATCTCCTATCTCCAAAGTCTATTAAATATTATTATTAACTCTCAAGCAATTTAATATTTATAAGTTTGACTTTTAAATGATATAACTTGATTTACCAATATGAAATTTTGTCTTATGAATATTAAAATGGTAAGGTTACCTTGTAAACTATTCCACCCAAATTATATATGTGAAATTTTAATTTGTAAGTATTAAATTTCTTAGGACCTATATGCATGCATTATATAAAATTTAGGAGACACGTATTTATAATTAATTTCCTTACGTGAAACTTGTGGATAATTTTCCTAAAGTTATTTTCCCCCTTATCATTTGAGAGTTGTGATAAAGCTTAATAATTTCTTTCTCTTATCCTTCCATGTAAGAAGTCTTTTCAAGAATGCGAAACAATTTTTCATTTTCTTACTCTTACCCTTTCGTGCATTTCAAATGTAATTTTATTAATTTATTTATTTATTTTGGAAAACCACTTCAAACATAATTTTATCTCTTTTTTTTATTTGATCAAAGGTTTCCATGCAAAAAGTCTTTTCAAGGATGTGAAACAATTTTTCATTTTTTCACTCTCACCCTTTCATGCATTTCAAATGTAATTTTATTTATGGTTTTTTTTTTTTTTTTTGCAAAACCACTTCAAACATAATTTTATCTCTTTTTTATTTATTCAAGTGTTTCCTCTTCAAGACTTAGAAGGCAAAAAGTTCTCACTTCTCCCAACAAGTACGCTTCCCTAAGAGTCGAACTTGTGTTCTTCTCCTTACGGAAGTGAGGCCCCACCTCAACCAACAGCTTGTTGGTTTATCTCTTTCTGTTTTGTACCTATAAAATGTATATCTTCTTGTTCTCTTATCATTTTTTTTACCATATAATAGCTACTTATCTAATTCACACATATTAAAAATTATGTTATTTGTAGAAAAAAGTGTACTAGTTTTCCTAAAATACCATACATTTTAATCATTAAAATGGGGTATTATGAAATTATCAACATAGCTTATACATCATACAAGAATATTATTATAAGGCCAATTTGAAAAAATCACAAATATGAGAGACCAAGGAAATTGATGTCTTATATTTAGAACCAAAATAAACTATCACTACTACAAAAAACTAAAGCTGTGGCACTTATAATTGTATTAACTGTGGCGCTAGAGAAGTGTCACATATCTGGAGGCCACTAAAAAAAGCTGTGGCACTTGGAAGCGCCACAACATTTTAAATTTTTTTTTAAAAAAAATACCCTCCTGTGGCGCTTGTTAGAGGAAGTACCACAGGAGGGGGGTCTCCTGTGGCGCTTGCGTCAGCAAGAGCCACAGGAGGGGGGTCCTACTGTGGCTCTTACGTCAGCAAGCGCCGCAAGAGACCCCCCTCCTATGGCACTTCCTCTAACAAGCGCCACAGGAGGGTCTTTTTTTTTTTTTTGCTTTTTCTTTTTCTTTTCTTTGTTGTGGCCCTTTTTTATGCTTCCTGATTGTGAAGCTTTATATAAAATGAGTTGCTTTCATGTTTATCATCTCTCAAATTGTCAATCTTTCTATTTTATATTTCAACCTATTACATATATATATATATATATAACTTTCACATTTAAAATTCAAGTTCCCCAACAATAATGTTCTTACACAATAATATATTTATTGTCATTTCCCCAACAATAATGTTCTTACATTAATACTCTCCAAAGCTAACATAAAAAATATCACAATACAAGAACTTGATATGTGAATACAGTACATCAACAACTAATTAAGTAAATTAAAAGATTACTAAAAAACGCAAGCTTGTCAGCCAAAAAATTTAAACAAAGCAAAAAGACAAACGTTATATTTCGGTTTATCTTGACTGTACTAAAAAAAATTTAAACAAAGCAAGCTAGAATGAAACAATCTTCTTCTTACGTTGGTGATGCTAGCTTGAGTGACGAGGATGAGCAAATGTGAGCTATGGAGTGGAGTAGGGATCAACTGGAGTGGAGTTTAAAAGAGGAAGAGAGACAGAGAGTATGAAGAAAAGGGAACAACTAGGAACAAAAGTGGGACGGACGAAACAAAAATGGAAAAAGGGACAAGAGAATTTAATGAAGAAGACGAGTGTGTGTTTTTGTTGTGCAAGAGAAAGTGATATCTTTTACAGGGGGAGAGGCGTCAACGTGAGCTGAGGAAGAGGGAATAAAAAGGAAAAAGGGATAGAAAAGATAAAAAGTCAAGTTAAAGGAGGGAAATTTGATTGGCGGGAGAGTTGAAATTTCATATCCAGCCAATTGTGGCACTTCTTTAAAGAAGTGCCACAACTACCCCTTTTTTTTTCTTTTTCTATTTGATTTTTTTTTTGGGACCCAATTGTGGCGCCTGCCAAGGCAGGCGCCACCCTTGGGTAGGACCAGGTACCAGGCGCCACAGCTGGCCAAGGCAGGCGCCACAATTGTCCCCACCAGCTGTGGCGCCTGGTGCTAGTCCCAAAAATTAAAAAAAAAATTAAATAGAAATAGAAAAAAAAAAAAAAACGGGGGCAGCTGTGGCACTTTTTTAAAGAAGTGCCACAAAATGTGCGCCACCTTTCAACCTTTTTGTAGTAGTGTATCTAACTATCTCCTACATTTAAAATATGAGAAAAATTAGTAATTCTTTAATTTTCCACGCATCAACCACTCCTTTCGCACCATTTCAAGCATATAACAAAAATAGGTCCCCTCCCTTCTCTCCACATGCCTTCAACTCATCAACGGCAATGAAAGGAGGATCGAATAAAGAATTATCATCGACCAATCTAACGCTAACTACAAAATTTTCTTTGGATATATAATTTATTGAAAAGAACATTAATTACAAGTATATTTCATCTTGAAAACCTTTCAATTAGGATACATGAAACAACTTAGTAATTTTTTTCCCCTAACCCTTTCATGCGTATAAAATGTTATTCTTTGTAATTTTTATCTCACCCTTCCATGCATAGAAAACCTGGCCTATTCTTTGTAATTTTTTTCTCTCACCCTTCCATGCATATGAAATGTTATTCTCTGTAATTTTTTTCTCTCACCCTTTCACGCATATAAAATGTTATTCTTTTCCCTTGTTCTATCATTCTGTTCCCAACAATCCAATTCCATTATTTATGTTTTTTAAGAACAATTAGATAAAAAATTACATATATAGAAATCTTTTCAAGGTTATAAAATGTAAATATTGTCCCTTTGTTGAAGGCAAAAAAAAAAAAAAACATATCTTCCCTTTGTTGAATCATTCTAAACATAATTTGATCTCTCTCCTTTCGTATATATAAATCGGAATTCTTTTCCCTTGTTGCATCATTCCTTTCCCACCATTTCAAAACGTAGCAAACAACGAAGTGCAAATGCTTTCTTATTTGATGTCCCTTCTTCTCTCAAGCAAGGGAATGGAACTGAAAGATGAGATCCGAGTCATTTTACCACAACATATTTATTTGATGTCCCTTCTTCTCTCAAGCAAGGGAATTGAAATGAAAGATGAGATCAGAGTCATTTTACCACAACATATTTATTTGATGTCCCTTCTTCCCTCAAGCAAGGGAATGGAAATGAAAGATGAGATCAGAGTCATTTTACCACAGGATATCATCACAGAAATTCTCAAAAGGCTTCCTGTCAAATCCCTAATTCGATTTCAATCTGTCTGCAAACTTTGGTACAATCTCATCAAATCTCCATCTTTAATATCTACCCACCTTCACTTGTCAGCTCACGATAATCCTTTTCTTATCTTTGGAGAAACTCATTTTCAAAAAAGAAAATCTTGGTTACGTGATTTGACACAACCTTAGTTGCCTCGAGGTCAAATCAGAAATTACCACGAATTAAATGTAATATGGTGCAAACAATTCGGGATTGTTCTCTTATCAAGGAGCCATTTATTTTGATTTCTTTAGGTAAAACTAAGTCCTATAAACATGGTTAGAAAAAGAGATTTTTGAAATTTGTTTTCTAGAAATTAAAATTTATGAAAATAAAGCTAATTCTAATATTTTTGGTATTTTGGGAAAAAGATAAAGAAATAATTTGGATTTAAAAGGGATTATATAATAAAAGGAACCTTGGTGGCAAATTTGGTGGCTTTCCTAGCTTCTTTAAAATATTTTGGGAGTTACTTTTACATCAAGTCAAATTAAAAATCCTAAGCAATCGCATTAGATCCAATCTACCTAATAAATGACTAGTCCTACAATCACATTCATAGTCACCTCTTAGGCAAATTGTTAAAAACCCACTTGATGTGTATTGAAATTTTCTTAATGCACTTGCTTCCCCTTAATTAAAAGCACAATCGCGACATTCAAATTAAATCAAATCCATCACACAATCTAGATATCACATAGAATGTATAACTTCATTAATCCAATAGAAAAATAAATTCAATAAAATTCAAGTGCACCAATACTAAATTCAACACAAGATAATCCATCATAGATAAATTATCACTCATCTAAATCTCAAAAATATACATATATCAATACAAAATTAATCCACACAGACATAATGTATAATTTGAGCTAATAGAAAATAATTAACTCCCCCTTGTAGATACTTGAAACTCTAGCCACTTCCTCTACCACCAAGACTCAAGCAATTCAGCAACTCATGAGCATAGCAGCAACCACAACCTCCTCCAAACACCAAAGTTCCATGGAAATATGTGGCAATAACCAAATTAATGATTAAAGGAAGTGGTTCGGTCAGAAATGGGAGAGACAGTAAATGATGGTGGTGGTGTTTCAATGGTTATGAAATGGTTGGAGAAAAAGAAGAGGGTAGCTGATGGTAATGGAGTGGAAAAGAGAGACAGAGAAGGTGGTTGGTGGTGATTATGAAGAATGGTAATGGTAAAACGAATGGTAAAATGCAGGGGAACGGAGGCTCTGTGATGATTTCAGGCAGAGGAGAGACTGACGGAAGTTATGGAAGCTGAGGCGAGAAGTGTGGTTACTGAAGAACATTTCATCACCGGCGACTGTGACCGAAGATGCTGTGTGTAGGAGAGGAGAAAGTGGTAGTGAAAGGGAGCCAACGGTGGTTTTCGGTGGTAGAGAGACACTGTGGTGGTGGTGACAGTGCTTCCTTGGATCAGTCACGTCCCAGCTCTGCTTCACCCGCAATGGAGGATGGTGGTGGTTGTTTGGATGGTTGGTTTCTTGAGAGAAAGTCCGACGGCAGAAAGGAAGAGTGACGGCGCTATGGTTTATGGTGGTGGTCTGATTCCCTCCCCCAAGTCAGATTCGGACTCTCCTCTCCTCCAATCAACTTGCAGTGTGAATGGATGGAAAACAGAGGAGGTCGCCGGTGGTGGTAGTGGAGAGGCTGGGAGCCGCCGGCGACTGTGAAGAAGAGGAAGGTGGAAGATGATTAGAGGTGATGATTCCCCCGCGGCGCAACTCCCTTCCTTAAATATATCTTCTCAGCTTGCGTCTTTCCTTCATCGCGTCTGGGTCGGGCCTGTGCTCGTTGATCCCGTCTCTGTTTCGGACCCCTTTTCTGCAGAAAGTGCGTTTTGACCAGGGACTAAAGTGAGGATTTTGAAAGTTCTTTCACGGAATCAAATGCATATTTTCAAAATAATTTTGGGCTGAAATACAATTTAAAAATATTTTGGGCCTTTGTCTCTAATTTTCTCGGTCCCCTTTTCTTCATTAATATGAACTTTTCTGAAATTACGGGGTCCTTTCTATAATTTTTCCAGTCTTCAAAATATTAATTCTGAAGCCCAAAAATCTCCCATTTTCTTCTAAAACACCTATAATGCAAAAGTAAGCACAATGTAGCATCAAAAATCTAAGAAATAGTTGCAAAAAATAATTAATAAATTATGACTATTTTACCCCTAATTGCAATTAATTCAAAACAATTGTCCTTAACTAAAATTAGTGCTTAATTATGCAATATTGTCTTAAAAAATGCATTAAAAATCCCAATTAATTATGAAAATTTATACAAAAAATATGGTTCAATCACTACGTCTTTTGCTTGATTCCAAGATGAAAATTGTTGAAATTCTGATGCCGCTCATTACAGTCCCGGCCTTTTGCTTCATTAATTATATCAGACTTGTTGGTTCCTGCAATGGCTTGTTCTTAGTTGAAATAAACTATGAAGAAGATGATTATTATAATATCTGCAATGGATATTTTCATTCTCTTTTTCTGTGCAACCCAGTGACTAGAGAGCTCAAGGAAGTTCCAGAATCACAACATCATCGTTCACGCATTCCAGAATATGGTTTTGCGTTCAGTCCTATACTTAATGATTACAAGATAGTAAGAATTTATATAAATCTGTATCCAAAAGAAATCTATGTGGAGGTGTATTCATTAAGAAGAGGATCATGGAGGGAAGTAGAATCTGTGGTTTTAAATAGAGCAAGTCTAGATATCCTCAACCTATCATATCTGATGGAACTATGTTTTGGTTAGGGGTGGAGGAAGAACACGATCTTCATATGATCGTTTCATTTGACATAGCAACCGAAGTATTTTCATTGATGCCACTACCTTCTTCAATAACCCCTCTTTCAGATTCAAACGTAAAGCTTAGTGTGTATGAGAACAAACTTGCTATGTTTTGGGGTCCTTATATGATTGGAAACACTGATGGTTCTTCTTTCTTTGATTTATGGGTGATGGAGGAAAGGGAGAGTTGGAGTTGGACTAAGATATTTAGTATTGGCCCAACATCAAATTGGTTATATCCCTTATGTATTTGGAGGAATAAAATTTTTTGCACCAATTGTCGAATTCAACGGGAAGTCAGTGAAAGTGATAGGACACACTTCTTTCTATCTTTATTCAATCTCACTACCAATGAATGGACGTCCCGTAAATTTTTAGATCTGGTTAGGTATGAGGAGGACATTTTCAGTTATGCAGAGAGCCTTGTATGTTTGCAACATCTACCATGAATAGTGTTTCTCAAAATGAATCTCCAAAGAGCTTTCAACATTTTGGTTGATCCACTGTTATCAGAATAAAAATAAATCAATCCTAGATGTTTCATACTTGACTTTATTATTAGATAGATATCAGACGTTCATCCATTTTCATATATGAAAAGAATGTTTTAGTTGCGGCTCGTATGTGTATATATATAGATAATTTGGGTTTTGTTGTTTGCCTAATAAGCTAATTTTCTATTTCATATAATAGGGAAGGAAATTTAATG
This sequence comes from Inga laurina, assembly GCA_963855925.1. Classification (NCBI taxonomy): domain Eukaryota; kingdom Viridiplantae; phylum Streptophyta; class Magnoliopsida; order Fabales; family Fabaceae; genus Inga; species Inga laurina. The sequence goes on along the minus strand of OY979701.1, from coordinate 69,762,272 downwards.
AGATAGAATTAGGTTCATATGATATGTTATTTTGACAAACAAATTGCACATTGTAGAATGCACTTGCATTTAACTCTGATGTGTAATTATAGCGCCACCTTGAAAAATTGCCACTTTATAAATTATACTCATCATGTTAGAGTTGATCAAGGCCCATTTCGAAAAGTAAACAATTTTGAAGGCAAAAAAATAAAAATAAAACAGGAAGAAAGAAAGAAAGAAAGTAAACAATTTTATTTGTTAAACTATTTTATTTAGAGAAACTTTTCAATGCATCTAAACAGCTTTTTAACCCCTCTCAGATCCAGCTGCTAACCCTCCTATTCCCCTCTCATCCTCTTCTCTCATTTTCCTTTTTTAATTAATCATAAGATCAACATTTGAATGGTCCAGATTTAGTTTTGTGCAAAATATTATTTTTATTTTCTTTATTGTAGTGTTAAATTATTCATATCAAAATCTAGCAATTTGTATTTAATTAATTATTTTTTTTTATAATTTATCATTTTAGTAATAATTTTATAAAAGGTCAAATATAAACCATTTAGATATTAATCTAATGGTTAAAAAAAGCGAAGAGGAGGGAAGAGGATGGAAAGGAAAGAAGAAGGGTTCTGAACCACCCTAGGTTATGCTAGTTTGGGGTCTCTAACCCCACAAACGTTTTCATCAAACATACTTTTTTTCATATTTTCAATCCTTTTTCCAAAGCATTTTAATATTTTTCTCTCATTTATACTTAACACGATTTTAATTAATTCTTATATTTGTAAGCTGAATTATGAGGGTATTCTTATTAAGGGCTCCTGTTTGCTCAATTCGAAATCTCGAATTATGTGTGAGTATTTTCTATTCTTTTCTATTATTGAAGGCAGCTTATCCATTTCTTTTCCTTTCATTTTTGTCTCTTTCAAATATAATTTTTCTCTCACACACACGCGCGCCCCTATTTGAGACTCGGTAATTTTTTCCCGTACCTTTTCGTGGGTTCCAACGGTATGTTTTTTCGTGCGTCACGTCAAAAACTAGGGCCGAATTGGATTTGGTTAAACGTAATTATATTTTCTTTACATAATTTATTGAAAATACATTACTTCAAGGAGATAAAGAAGATTTCATTAAAAGAACAAGGGGAAAAAGGAACTTTTCAGGATATGAAACAACTATTTAACCTTTGTTAATGTTCTTGGCCCTTTGATGCATTGTAAACATAATTTTAAGCATCGCCCGTATCATCTGAAAAATTTTGAGAGGAGATTTAGTGGGCTTATTTGAGGCCGAGGGATGATATCCAAAAACTAAAAAGAAAAGCCTCAAAAACAAATTATATAGGCAAAAGCTTATTTTTAGGCCAAAATTTCAGGAAAATAAAGTATGGGATAATTATTCAAAATGTATTAAGGCCAAGATAAATAGAGGAAAATTAAATATAGCTATTTTTGGAAATAAGGGAGTTTATGGAGAAATTTTTTTCCCCAAAAAGAGTTATAAATCACTGTAAAGCTATTTTCCAGAATGAAGGGCCTGTTTTCTTGAAATAATTCAAGAAAGATAAGTAGAGGTTATCATTTGGTCTAAAAATTTTACAGAAATTATTTTTGGAGAAATTCCAATTAAATCCTGTTGAAATACCAAAATCTAAGTTCAGACATACACTTTTAAGAAATTCTTAATCAGGCCAAGAGTCTTAATTAGGGATTTATGAATGTTTTTGAAAGACCAAAATGGCCTTATATAGGCCTAATTTAGGGTAACTTTTTTCCAGTAAAGCTTGGATCTAGATAGAGGTAAGTCTCCGAGACACCATCCCGTCCCTATTTTCTCTAGTTGTGGCATCTTTGAAGAGAAGACGATGAGGGAAAGACTAGCTTTAGTGAGAGAAAGTTGAGAAATAAGTGAAACAAACATAGATTAAGGTCCATACGGTTGAATATATGGTTGCTGTCAGTAAATAAATACTATTGCATGTTGAGTTTTGAACTTTTGGGGCGTTATTTTGTAATATCCCAAATTTAGTGAAGGTTAAATTTTGCAAAAAGAAAATTTAAATGGGAATTTGATAATAAGTCAAATTATGGAACCTTCGAAATTTAAGGAATCTTAAATTAGACAAAGGGAAAAATTAGGGCATAGTGTGTGTAACTAATAAAATAAAATCATACCTATATATATTAAAAAAACACATAAGCATAAGCAATATTCTTGCCGACACTCAACTTAGTGACATGAGACACACACATGGATAACACACACACACACTTTACACATTTCTCACTTTCATTCGGACAACACACACACACAATATCACTTATTAATTCCTCCAACTCCCATTTACGTCTGCAGCCAAAATAAAATAGAGAAAGAGAGAGTGAAAGAAAGAGAGAAAAGAGAGGGAGAGACGTGAGTGAACCAGAGGAAGTTACGTTGGAGTAGAGGAAGAAGGAAGCTCCAAAACCTTACATGCAACCACTGATCCTTGTGTAGGTGAGTTCCCTTCGCATATTCCTAACTTTTTCCATTGGATTTAAGGCTGTTTTCTGGGTTGTTTCATGGTTGGAAGTAAGAAACGTTGATGAAAAATTCTGACAACTGAAAAACTGTCAAACCAGTGATTGTGTGACCATTTTGGGGTGAATTTGGTTCTGAAATTTCATCATTAATCTCAGGACATATGTGTAGGAGAGTATGGAGTTAAAATTCATGAGGCTTAGAGTATAAATTCATGGTTACATGTTAGTTTTCCCTACCCTGTTTTGCTGTCTGAAAAATAGGGTACATACCTGAAACTTGCAGAAGCTTAAACAGAGGTTAAAGATGGATTTTTTGAATGGATCTTTTTGTATAGATATTTTAGGATATGTAGTTGATGATAAAATCAAGAAAAGTACAATTTGGAGTGAAAATGGATGAATTCTTGATTTTTGAAGTCAGACTGTTAAAACTGACTTTTTGGGAGTTAGTCAGATCCATGTTGCATTTTGACCAGCCAAATCTTATCTAGAATTTATGAAATTTTACACAGATATAGTAGACATTCATATCTTTAAAATGAGTGCAAGAAAGCATTATTTTGATATCTATAGAGAGAGTTATGATTTTTGAAATTTAATTCAGTAACATAGAACATTCTGGACATTGAGGTTCTGGAAGTTATGTTGTTCAAAAATTCTGGGAAATTTAACCATATAATTGGAAGTGACTAATAAGTTTCCCTTAAATTAGACTTAATGAATGTCACATAGGACTTGGAATCAATGCAATTTAATTTTCGAGATTTAGTTATGAATTTTTGAATTTGAGCTCTGTTACTAGATTTAATTCTGGAATAGCAAGGGAATTTGTAAAATTCTGGAATTTTGTAGTTATAGATGGTAGTGGTTCATATTTATCCTTTGTGGAGGACTTAAATAGATTTCCATAGAACTTGGAATCACTCCATTTCAATTTTTATAGACTTAGTTATGATTTTTGGAAGTTGAGCTTTGTTTCTAAAATGCAATCTGGAACAGTAGTAGTTGGCCGAATTTTTGGGCAAAATCTATAATCAATGATTATCTTTGGATATTTTTCCATGAAAGTACATTTAAAGAGCTTCATTCAGGCTTGGGTATAAGTCAATTTGGAATTTTCTAGAATTAGTTATGAATTTTTAAAGTTGACTGAAAATCTGTCAGTTTCTGGAAAATTGTGAAACTGTCATTTGGCAGTGCTTTTATAAAAACCGAGGTCAAAAATGAATTCATCTGGCAAAAATATGTCAGAGTAGGCCGGGTCAAAATTTTTGGAAAAGTATGATTGGATCGGGTATGGTGGGGCCGGGGCCGGGACCGGGTTCCCAGAGGCATTTTGGTATAAATTAATATAACCACAAAAAACACTATGGAAATCTCTAAAGTGGTACATGAATGGGTTTTAACCTAATTCTTATACATTTGGAATTTTAGGACCGGATTAATCACCCGAGCCGTTGGCATGTAATTCGAGGAACTATTCTTGTGTACCAAAAAGGGACATAAGGTAGTGTCTTTATCTCTCATACACTATGTGATTGTTAATATGTTCTATATAGCTGTGTTTTGTGATATGAACACGTGCCTGGGGCACATTACCCAGCTGTGGTCGGGGGACTCGGCTGTGATACACGGACATGTAGGGGATCCAAACAATCATTTGGCCCTAAGTATTGTGAACACACACATTATAGTTTGAATTTTCATTGTACATTATATAGTGTATTGTATATTTAATTTTCGCATTTTATATGATGGATTATGTGTTACTGCTGAGATTCCTTGGAATCTCACCCTTTTTCATAAATAATAAATGTTCCAGCGGGAACCAGTGGCTCCAAAGGTAAAGTGGTAAACATGGGCAATTGAGATGTGCAGGTCTCAAGATCAGAATTATTTGGTTATATTAGTTTCATTTTAATATTATGGACAAAATTTGTACATATTATCAAACCCTGTGGGAAAGACTCCTGTATACAAACTTGCTCTTAATATCAGTATATTTATGCTATTTCTGTATGCCTGTGGAATTGTGCCTTTATTACTCTACGAATATCAAAATGTAAACGGGTGTTGATATATTTCGAATCTGGAAATTCCACATCAGATGAATGATACTGTTCCAACCTTGTGGAGAAGTTAGAGTGTTCATTTGCTAAGGAAATTATACGATAGAAGTTTTATTTATTGGTTTGTTGTTCGGTGTCAATAATATCGAAAATCTGGACGTTTCAGAGCTAAATTACCCACTGTTTGGATGCTTTGTTATATTCTAAGGTTATATTTTAGTGAAAAATAAATGATATTAAGGCCCTATGTAATGAATGGTTGGAATGAATTGAAGTTGGAATTTACTGTTTTTATTTATTCCACTCCCTTGTTCGTACAGCGCTGTTTGAGGTAGTCGGAGTTAAATTTTGTTGAATTATGTGTCCTAATGTGTTTAAAAGAATGTTTTGTGCGGGCAATTGGGAGCACATTTTCAGAAATTGGAAGCTTGGCAATTATAAAAGGGCTGCTGTCCAAATTTTTAGCAGATGTGTAAGTGCTCAAATGTTAAAGAAATTAAATAGTACATGTGTCTGTTAGTTGTATGAGGATGTTAACCTCAAGGATTTCATTCATTTCAGCACTTTTTCTTTGATTTTTATATACTATATATGATATATTTGTGCATATTTTGGTTACTCAAGATAGGATAATGTGCATTTTGGTCATATTCTTAGTTGGTTTTTCATGTTTTTAATGTTAACCCTTTGTCTGCCCTCCTGGCTCTAACCCTAGATGATACGGGAGTAAGGCAAAAAGCAAGAAAGAAGGCATCTTTCCTTCCCCGGTCTGACCCTAAAGGCTCTGCCCTAGGCTGATCATCCTATTCCCCAATAGTTGACTTTAGTGCTAACTTAGATCTCAAGAGTTTTAAACAGCCGATGATGGCATCAAATTCAGAGGAAGTTCAAGGGAGGCCTATCGCGGGCAAGATCAGGATAGATCGCTATTAAGGAAGTCTGACTAATGGCTTTCGTATTTCTGTCCTCTTAGGCAGACGATAATAGGCAGAGAGGAGAATGGGAGGCAAGTATAGAACTAGAAATTACCAGGCATTTTATTACTATAGATCGAGCCAGAGAAAGAAAATAAACTATTGCACAAGCCTCTCATTCGCCTGTAGGACTGTTCAGTAACAAGAGAAATTCTAATATTTGCTCGAGCAGCTATCTGCTATTGCTCCTTAGTCAAATAGGCAAAGAAGTAGATTTAGCCTAAAATAAGCCTTTCTATTCTTTAGTTACATCAATTCTATTATTCTATTTATTTAGAAATGAACTTCTTCTATTTTTTTTTTTTTAAATTACCCTATACCCTATAGCATTATAAAAGGAAAAAGTAAATCCATGAGAAATTGAGTATGGAATCCTTGTATAATTGGTGTGTTTAATTATGATGAAATTGCTCAGATCATCAAAGACCAAGGGATCGGATGATCTTATTAGTCCCCCTAATCCCTTAAAGGGGGAGGAAAACCATAACTATTTAGAGTTGGTACCATTCAAAAGAATCGAAAGGACCTTGTCCCCTTGGAATCAATTCCTTGCCGCCTATTTTCATCCAACCTGGCTATTGAAGACAAAGGGGCTGAAGGAAAGGAAGGAAATGATGCTTTTTCGCTAGTCCTTAGATTAACTACTGCTAAGGGTTCTAACTGCGATATAAAGACTTTCCAACCGAGGAGACTTAGGGCCTGTTTGGTTTAAAGGGAGGGGATGGGATGGGAGGGGATGGATGGGAGGGGATGGAATGGGAGGAGGGAGAATCACCTTGTTTGGTTTGGTTGGAGGGGGAGGAAGGGAAAGGTTTTTTAATGATCCTTTGTTTGGTTTAAGAGGGGAGGGGAGGGAAGATAATATTTAATTTACCATTTTATCCTTAAACATTAGTTTATATGTTTTTCCTTATATAAATTATTTAAATTAGTTTATACCTCAATATGACTTATATAATTTATAAAAAAAAAAGATGAAGATATAAAATAGAAATATTTTTCAATTTCCTTCAACTTAATTTCTTATTATATGAATATTCCAGTAATTATCATATTAAATTAAATGAAAATTTCCTTCTATTGAAAAATAATGCAGAGGAGTTGCAAAAAAAAAAAAAAAAAAAAAAAAAAGATGTCATGCGCTCACACTTGTATTATGGATTTATAGATAACTCTGGTAAAAAAAAAAGATTTATGGATAACATTTTACAGTCGAATTCATTTGCGAAAATATCATCACCAAAATTATATTTTAATCGCCATTCATTCCGCTGGAGATATTCATACTCATGATTTGGTTGAACTACAAGGTTGGAAAAAAACACACACAAGCGTGAAACACTGAAGATGATAAAAGAAGTTATATTTTTATTGAAGACTCATAGGATATAATTAAAAATATGAAAAGATTATGGGGGTAAAATAGTCTCAAATTTTTGGCTCCCTCCAAAACCCCCCAATTTGGAGGGAGCCAATTTGAGGGAGTGGGAGGGATTTGGAACCCCTTTTTTGGGGCCCCTCCCCTCTTACTTTTCATACCAAATAAGGGGAGGGGCTCATTTTTCATCCCCTCCCTTCCCCTCCCCTCCAACCAAACAGACCCTTAGGGAAAGCAAGCTAACTCTCTTCCAGCTTCAGATTAGCTGGGGAACGAAAGACTGCAATTTCCTCCGTCAGTTCGCTAATAGAGGATTAACTATGGCATTTCCTTATCAGGATAAGATTCTATAGTAAGTTACCGGTGAATCAGAATAGGAAGAGATTCAGAGGGCTTAGAAATGGAATATAAGGGACAAGGGCCTAGCGGTCTGAGGGTTCTTTGGAAGTTGGGGCCGCAAAGCCTTGATGTTTTGAGTTACTGTTGTCCTAACTAAATAGAGCAAGGAATCTCCGGAAACTTCTATTCTTCATTTCGTTCTTATAATTCTACGGAAGGGACGTGTAACTACTAAATAGAAAGAGTTGTTTTCTCCTTCTCTTCATTCCTCTGCCTCTAACCCCCCTCCTTCTATGGCAACGGACTAAGGCTGAAGGCAAGCAAAAAGAGATATATAGGAAGCCTAAAAGAAAGGCGTTGATAGTTCTTCTTTTAGTTCCCTATGAGGAACAGAGCTTCTTGCTACATAGAAATGTCCTAGAGTAGGAAATCTTAATGCGAAGTAAAAGAATGGAGAGGATAGATATTGAAGGCCTAGCTTCTAGGAACCGGTACGATCAAGATATAAGCTTGCCATGGCTTCCAAGCATGGCCTTTATACCTCCCACTCACCTGGGTCAAAGAGGGGTTTAATAAGTGCTTCCTGCTATAAAAGTTCCTCCATCTGTGGTTATTGCTTTGGGATCCTATAAGCTACTAACTATTCTAGTTAGCCTGGGCTAAGAAGAGCTACCCCTGTCAAGCCTTGGATTCGACTTTTGGCAATGCCATTTCGAAAGAAAGGGAACCTATTGGGTTGGGATTCTCTCTAATTTATATATAGCAAATTCCTCGCTGGCTGATCTCCCCTTTCACCTGGTTCTATTAAAAAAGCGATTTACCGATGTGATTACTTTCTTTTTACCCGAGGTTCAGCTCTGGTTCAAATGGTTTCAGGGGTTGGTTATGAAAGGCTTGATTGCCCCCCTTTGGTCTGGGGGAACTTGAAAATGAATCTCTTTTCTTGCGGAAACAAAAAAGAAGAATTCCCACCTAACATGACTCTAGAACAGCGGATAAAGCCCCCTTATCCCTTTCTTTGCCTTTCATCCTCCCTGAATAGAATAAGTAAGGCCCCATTTTTTTATAATTCAAAAAAGAAAGGGCGAAGTGCCCGTTTGAAGTGGCGAAGGCCTATGATATAGTAAGAAAGAAAGTATGTTAAGGTTATGAAGTAAGGTCAACTGGTTAAGGAAAGCTCAGGTTATGAAATCACTTAGCCATTAATTAATTAATTTAATTAAGTAGTAGTGAGGCTCAGGTAAGGAGCCTTCCACTATGGACCGAGACTATGCAAAGGTAGAACACCATAGAAATTTCACTTACTTTATCATAAACCTTGATTTCGCGTATTACAGCCTCATTACTAAGCTTTGAAAGACATGGAGTGATGAAAGGAACAAAGTAAGAAACAACTATCAAGGGAAAAAAATAGAACTGAGGAGCGCCTGGGCCGTGGCTATCTGGAGAAACAGAGGTTTCAAGATAGAGAGCATCAGAAGCTAGGCCATGATCGTGGAAAACAAAAAATAGAGAGCAAGAGCACCTAGACGCTAGAGCAAGGGCCTGGTCGCTCTACATTGTCAGGAAAACACTCTACCCCACTAAACCCGAAAATTTTAGGGTTTTAGATAAATACCCTCCCATTTCCTGTTGGCCGTCATTCTGGACTCTTGGGGCTTTCTTGGGACCTATTGGGTGTGTCAGGGCATGGAATTTGGTGGAGCATGAGTTGGGGTTTGAAGTTTTGAAGAGATTTTGGCTTCATATCTTGGTTGTGCTAGTATTTGTGTATTTTCTTGTGCATTTTTTGAACATGAGTGGCTAAACACTTTGCTCTGAGATTATTTTGAACTCTTGTATGTATGAAGTACTCATTTCTCCTCTATATTTGTGATTAATATAATGATTATGTTCATTTTACTTTATGCTTAATGCTTCTTATTGATTGGCCACCAATAAGATTGTTGGATTCACTTGATTGATGCCTAAGAAGGCTAAATTGAGTGTAGAACTTGAGTTTAGTTGTGTGAGAACTTGAAATTTGTGAGTTGAATGGATAGTTTCATTAATAAGGTAGAGATACACTCTTGACCTCACATAGTCATGTAGGATTTGCAATGAAAATTGGGGTTCAATTAGTTAATTAAGAGATTAAGGAATTAATTGAGCTAAACACCTATTTGGAGGCTTAAGAAAGCACTTATAGGTAATTTAGTATCCTTGACTAGCATAATCTCTCATGAAGAAGCAAATATTGTGGGGATTTGATTGAGTACTTTTGAAATACAAGGGGATAAATAATCCTAAGTCCCATTTTATCCTTGAAGTTGATGAATCACTTGTATTTATTTTTTTTTTTAATTTTGAAAATGTGTTTCTCTTCACTATTGATAATTGTGTAATTCAAATTAGGAGAAAATGTGATAATTGATAATTGACCGGGTTTTGAAACCAAATCCTCATAGGAATGATACTTACTTATCACTTTATTACTTGGTATGACCCATGCACTTGCCGTGAGAACAAGTTTTTTGCACCTTTGCCGAGGATTTGTGTCCTAAAACCATCTTTGGTTGATCTTGATTAGAGCATTATTAGCTTAAGCTTGAGTTTTGTATACATTTGTTCTTGTGTGTTTGTGGTTTTTTATTTTGTCTATTTTCTTGTGTTTATTTGTTCTCTTTATGTGTTTTTGTTGTTGTTAATTATTTTTGTAAGACTTTGTGCATGGACAATTCTTCGTGGACCAATAGGGCAAGTGGTGGATTTGAGCATGATAATGATTATCTCAATTCTTGTTATGACCCTTATACTTGTGAAGCTCAATGTAAGTACATTTGTTGTAATTATTATGGAGATAATCATTATAGTGAGCAATACCCCCATGTCTCAACTTTGGATTACAGAGAGGATGATTTTGCTAGGACTCAAATTGACTTGTATGACAACACTTTTAGCTTTAGATGGAATCATGAACAAATATTGTTTTGGGATCCTAATTATTCTTTCCCTTCACATGCATCACATCCTCATATATCACCCAATATCCATTTAGAAGAAACCACTCCCTTTCATGAGAAGAAGCCTACATTGTCGGATATGCTTCAGCGTATTCTTGATAATGAAAATGAAATGAAAGCTTAGAGAGAGAAGAAATTGAATGAACATTGATTAGCTCTTCAAAATTTAGCATTCCAAGTAGGTGAAATGGCTTCTACCCTTGAGTCTTTGAAGCAAAAAGGTGTTTTCAATGAGATATGAAATGATTCTTGGGAGAATCCTTGAAAAAGAACTTGGAATTTGGAAAACGACAAATGAGTTTTTTTTTTTACCAAGAGTTGATTAGAAAATGTCAAAATGTGATAAGGAATTTTCAATTTTTTTCTTGAGAAATGACTGATTTGTCATTTCTCAATTTTCAAATTCTTTTTCAAGAATTCTCTCATGATTCTTTTACACGAGTTTTCATGTGAACAATTGACCCTGGGGATTGAGGAAGTGTTGCCTACAACATGTAGTGCTTTTGGACGTGATTGTGAGTTTGAAATCAATGAGGGAAGAAAACAGTGCAAAGTGTCTAACTGAGATTCCAATTTTGGAGGCTAATGCATGTTGTTTTGAAGATGAGAATAGAGAGGAAATCCCTACAATTTATACTCCAAATCCTCCTGTTGATATTTTAACTCTTACTAATGAGTTGTCATATCCCAAATTTTGGCCATAGAACCTCATGAATAAGAATAAATTGTATGGGCTACCAAGCCTGGTTGGGTAAGGGTTCCGAAAATGCCTCGGAAGATGGAATGATTCTCAAGGACTAGGTAACATTCGACCTTGCCAAAAAAAGTTTAAACATGCAATTAAAGGTTAGCTAAGGGAAAAATAAAAATATTTTATGCCCTAATGTAGCATTGTATAACCACCGTCCGAGGTTTGGGCAAAAGTGTAATTAATAAAAAAAAGCGGGTATGAAAGGGCAATTTTGGAAATTCTACCCGGAATTTTAAGAAAAGTCCTTGGAGGCAAAGGAAGTAAGAAAATAATTTCCATGACTACATTTGAGGCTTGATTGAGGTATAAATGAGAAAACTACCTCAAAAATGAATTTTGAAGAATTATTAGAATTTTGGCTAAATAAAGAATAATTAGCCAAATTTAATTATGAAAAAGACCAGAAAGCCTCACATAATTGGGACAAAATAGGGGAAAGTTATTTTAAGATTAATATGAGTTTAACGAAATGGTTTCATTCCCTAGAAATGAAAATTTTAACTTAGAGAATATTTTATGTGCATTTTATCCAAGAATAAGGCAATTTCTTAGAAATTATGGGAAAAATATATAGAGACGAAATTTGAGCTTGAGAAAAATTAGAGATTTTCTCACTAATAAATATGAATTATTTATGGTCTCTTATTGGTTATACCATCAAATAATCTTCGAAAAGCATTTGTGAAAAAGTAATCCCATATTTATTGAGAAATTAAAATTAAGTAGTATGATATAAGTTTGGGAAAAGTAATTCCAAGTCTCCCACAAATACAAAAGTGGCGTAATTATAAGAATGGAGAAAGGGATGAAGAATTTTCAGCCATTAGATCATGGGAAGTTATTAAAATAATAATACTTGTGGAGGTGGAATTGAAAAATTATTAAATGGGATTAAGGGATTGGATTAAGACCATCCAAAGCACTTGACTCCTTCCATTTGGTCTATTTGAGTCAGCCAGACACCAAGGAAAAGAGAGAGCCGAGAGAAGAACAAGAGAAAGAGTAAGAGAAAGAGGAAGAAGAGAAAGAAATAAAGGAGGAAGAACCAAGCTTCCAACAAAAGTCATGGGTAATTCTACTACCCTAAATCCATTTGTAGGCTTGGTTTTATTATTAGAAGATTGTTATGGTTTCTAAACACCTCTTGCATAGTTGCTGTCAAGAGGGAAAAGAGAAGAGAACAAGGATTCAAGAGGAGAAATTTCAAGAAACCAAGCTTGGGATTTAGGTAAGCAGTGGATTTGAATGTTGTTATTGTTGTTGATATTGCTTGTGTTGTTTTTGATATTTTGTAATTTTTGGGAAGCTTAGAAAACAGAGGGAGATGATTTCCAATTTCACAGAAAGTATGGCAGCATGATATAAGGTCAAAACATGATTAAAGGTGATTGGAGGTTGAAATAAAGTAGCTAATTAAATGAGATGTTGAATAATCAATTTTTGCTTCCAAGTTAAGGCCCAAGATCAGAACAGGGCATGAAGAAGAGATTGGAGTTTGATGATTTTGATGCTTCCAATGAGTTTAAAATGAAACTTGTGTAGGACACAAGTGAGAAACAAAGTTTGGAAGCATTAGACACTATAAAATTGAATTTTTGTGTAACAGCCCCTATGCCACTGTTGTGACTAATTGAAGGGGAAGGAGATTTCATTTGATTCATTTGAGTTTAAAAATGGAATCTACATGCAAAATTATGAGGGGCAAGCATGGTAGATTAATTTTTAAACTTATGGAATTGAAAGTGTGAAGTTGAGATTTAAGCGACAAATAAGAGTAGTTTCGATATGTTAATGATGTCAATGATCCAAAAAAACATTTAGCAATTGATATGTGATTTTTATTTAGGGCCATTGAACATTATGGAAGTGGAATTGGGGGCTTGGATAATGAAGTTCAAAGTATGAAAAGCAAAGAAAGGAAGAGAAGTTGAAGTTTAAAGGTAGCAAACTTTACCTTGCTCTTATATGCTTGTTTGTTGCTTGCATAAGTTGACATGTTTGTGTGCTTATATGATTATGTGAAATCATGCATTTATATATGTTATTATGTTTTAGACATGTCATAGGCCTATGTGTTTTATAATTAATGCATGATAGTTTTTAACATGTCATTACATGAAGAAATTGTTAAGTTGCTAGCATGTTATGATGCCAAGTCTTTCGATGTATGTCTAAGTGATGATAATTGTTTGCTACTGGGTTATGCTCCCCCCCCCCCCCCCCCAAAAAAAAAAAAAAAAGCTTACCATGCTAGGTTATGAGCATCCAAGGGAAAAGTTAAAGCTAGAGGCAATGGTAAGTGGAAGGAGAATACTCCATATGGCAATATTTATTTTGCTATAAATTGAAAGACGCGTGAATAATTCTATGAGCTTTGTAAATTCAATATATGGCCTTGGAATGCATGTTTGGTATGTAAGGATAAATTATAAATGGTCATATGCCCTAGTAAGGTCTTGAAACTATGATTTTATTATGCTTTTCAAGACTGTCCATTTTAGTCTACTTTCAAAGCATGGCTACTATTTTGTATACTAAAGAATAGTAAAGGATGTCTAATGCTCATGAAAATTTGTATGCATGAAATAGACACAATGAGCTTTCCAGCAAGTCCTAGATCAAGTCAATTAGATATGTGAAACATGAGTAAGGCACAGATCGATTCTATTCAAAATACAGAGCATAAACAGGAAACTAATTATCTTTATTATTATGAGCATGACCAGGTTAGAAGGGTATTTTCTCATATGAAGGACTTCAAGAGATTTCAAAAGCATTTGAGAGCACCCTCAAATGAATTTCCTAAAACTAGTTATGATTTTTTAAAGTTGGACAAAAAAATATGCTCATGACAAATGATTTGTAACCCAAGGATAAGAATGTGAACTTTAATTAATGGGCTTCAATTGATAATTTTCCTAAACCATATCTCTTCCGTATGCAAAATAAAGGTGTTAACATGGTGGATGTTACATTTTGGTATCAGCGCAAAGGTTCTGGTAATAGATAGAATGCTCTGCTCATTATAATTGATATTGGATTATTGATGTAAGATTGTATATGTTTATGGTGAACTTGTATGAGTTCATGTAGAAGAAAATGAGCACCAAGGAGTATTAAGAGATGAAGTCTAAGTCCTTAGTGAATCAAATACTTAGAGGACACTGATGAAGCGTAGGTTCAGGCGAAGCCCATAAATAAGTAAGAAATGGGTGACACAATGGTGGTCCAAGAAAATTATGAGTTTGAGGTAATTGCTCTAGATGATCTTGCTCTTGTTAAGTCTATTGAAGTTTGTTGATATTCCTTGCTCTGTGAATAATAGATGATGAATTAGATGCTTGACTATAATGCCTGCTCGGCAAAAATGTTGAAAGGTTTATGTATGCTGAGTATTGTGATAGTTGGCTTATTGCCAAAGGTATGACCAATGGTCAAAGATATGAATTGTTAGAAAGAATAAGAATTAGGCAATTTAGTGAATTCCTTTAGGGAAATGAAAGGAAATATGCAAGCATGTCGATGATTATTATACATGGGAATGGTATAGTGGCCTCGAGTGAATATGTTCCTGGTGATATTTAGATACTCAGTAAAGTTTGGGGCTGGACAATATTCCTATGATATTAACAAGGTGCATGAACAGAGTACCCAGGCTAGTATGAATTCAAAAGATAAGATTTCTACAAATAAAGATTTGCTAATGGTAGGCTAGTGGAAGTGTGATGGTAGGCAGTGAGAGTTTTTCTAGAAACTGTTAGACCATGTATGATGAAGGTCTTGGCCACGGAGTATTCCTAAGAAAATGGGAATTGGACCTCTGGAAAGGAGTTGATGTTGCCTAGCAAAAGGAACATGTTCTTCGAAAGATAAAGAAAAGGAGGACAAGCAGTTGAGGCAAGGCAAGCAGAGTTAACCTCACTCCAATGAAAGTAGAGAGTAATAAGTGGCCATGGACAATGTAGGGATCTGGAATCCCCTAAGTCTAGCAGGATACCAAAGAAGGGTTGAAAGGAAATTCTCTTTTGCTACCAAACTACTAGTATAAGTAATTGCCATAGCTTAGAAATGTAAGCCACAACCATAGCTAATAAACGAATATTGCTACCATGGTAACTAGATGAGTCAGGTAGAGAGATAACGGTGAAAGATTTTCATGAGAAAGTATAAGTAGCCACTAGTACAAAATTAAGAGACTCCTCTGCCATAGAGTAATGCCTAAGAGCTAAGAAAGAAAAGAAGGGGTGTGAGTCTGTACCTGAGCCTAAAGGCAGAGTGGCGACCTAAGCCTTAAGATAGTTAAGGTGGCCTTAATATAAATGAGGCAACATAACTAGTTCTCTCCCAGCACCATTTATTATAGGCAAAACTAGTAGGACTAGTAAGAACTTGAGTCCCACTGTGGTATGGCAGTGAGCCTGGTGGCCACAAAGATAAGTAAGTGGCTTAGAGAGTTAGTAAGGTACAAAGAAAGATTTCATGAGAAGGCCTGAGGAGTAGAGAAGCTGAGGACGGTAAGTAAGAGGTGTAGGGAAATGATGACTGCAGAATGAGTGAGGGCTAAGAGGGCAATACCAGCATCTATGATCAGTCTTGGGGAATAATCAGTGTAGTTACCAACTAAATGGAGGTGAGTTATTTGATAACTTAGTCCTTTGGCATGGAGTCTTCCAGAGATCTTAATCAATACAATGGAGTCGTAGTAGATTCCAAAGGGTTGTAGTAGATCCTAGTAGAACTCAGAGAGAGATCGTATTTAGATCCCTAGGATTGCAGTAGATCCAAAGAGAAAGCTCAAGGCGATTACAATTAGATCTCATGGTCACAGCAGACCTGGAGGAAAGTTATTGAGCTGTAAGAGTAATAGTCCTATAGCTTTATAGGAAGACAAGGACCAGGGATGAGTTTAAAACATGGAAATCTCCTGAAGTTGGTTAACTAATGTAGAGAGAGTACCCTTGACTTTTCTTTAGATAGCCTAGATGTTAATTAAGCCGAGCTCAATTCTATTTGGTTAACAAAGAAAAGGAAGAGTTAGCAAAAAGCTTAGGGGCATAAGTCCTGAACAAAATGCATTTGGCAAGCTAAGTATGAGATAAGAGTGCAAGGAAAATTGAAAAAGCCCCAAAAGTCATTGAATAGACTAAGGACGCTTCAAAATCTAAGTCTCTTGAAAATTCATTTTATACCAAAAGGGGAATTTTAAATTATGGAATGATAAAAAACTGTAAAACTAAGGACGCTTTAATTTAGATTAGAAGAATGCTTGGAATGAGGAAAAGAATGAAAGTATCAAGAAACAAAGGCAGAAATTTTGGCTGGAAAACAGAGGACCTGTTAGAATTGAGAGAAAACGTCCTCTCCACTCTTTCCTTGGTGGCATTCATTGGTCTCTTCATTCTCTTCTCGCCTTTCAGTTCCCTCATTCTCATTCTGCACAAGAGATACAAGGAGAAATTCGAGATGGAAGAAGCTGCTAACATTGGCAAGCAAAAGAAAAAGAAAAAGCTCAAAGGAAGAGAGTGGTTGCGTCGCAGAGACACAAGCAATAGAAAGGAACAAGGACCGTTCAGCAGAGAAAAGCGAGAGACACCATAGCTCTAACTCACATTTTCTGATAACCACTTTTAACTTTTTGAATATTCTCTTTTTTTTATTAATATATATAAAAATATATTTAAATTCTTCATCTTTTTTGCCTTGCCAATACTGTGCAATATCTCAATGTGAACTACTGCTGCTACCAGATGTACCTCTAACACATCTTTAAGAATGTTTCTTGAAGACAAGCTATGCTATATCTAAATTTTTATATGTTCCCCAGAACTAGACGACCCAGTTTTATTTTCTTCAAGCTTTCGCTTACCTTTGACTCTTAAAAAAAAAAGAAAAAAGAAAAACAAGTACTTGGTAAATTCTGAAAAGTAAGCCAAACTATCTACAATTTATCAGCAATAAAATTTAGTGGGATTTTTTTTGACCAAAAGTGTTCAGGCAAAGTGAAAAGAGAAAAAAAAACCAGAAGGATTTTACGGAAAGGTTATTCAGTACAGATTACGCCAACCGAAACAAGGCTCTTTCTCTCTCTGCTTAATTGAACACATCATATAATAAGGTTCTCATGTCATGCTCCATTTCACTTAGTCTAATAAAAGTTTTTCCTCACAGACTATTTGACTCCCCCAAATATATACTCACTTTATATAACTTACCTGAAATTGGTCCCATACTATACTTCTTACTCTATTCACAACTCTTCTCAGATTCACCCAGTACCTTCCTCCATTACCCATATGTCAATGAAAAACATAATCAAAGTTCCCAATCATATAAAAGGGAAAAAAGAACATAGTTCAGAAATTGGCAATTAAAAGAGAAGCGATAAGATGGTTCTGACATAATCTCACAAGAGATAATTAAAATCTGTAAATAATGGCCAACAAAATCAGAGAAATAGGGGAAAAAATCAAATATCAGCTCAGATCAGTATCTTTGTTTCTGGCATTCAGAGCTACACACTACACAAAGAAAATGCATCAAGTTACAGCATGGTGTGTGTCTCTCTCTCCCTATATATATATATATATTACATGATATAGTTATTTAGATGTTCTGAGAGGAACAAGTCCTGTAATTATAGCAAGTCAGAATTTCTATATATAAAATGACAGATCTAAGGGATATCAAGACTTATAGGTAAAGCTAAAATGTTCAACGGTTTTGTGGATACAACATTTCAACCGAAATCGCCAAGACAAATTAAATTTCTATTCGACATCCATGTCGCACATAGACACAAGGCTCTCTACATAATAGAAAATATTACCCAAACCAGCAGGAGGAAAAAAGATGTGGAATTTCTTCAGCTCATTAGTAGTGAGATTCAACAAATGAAAAGCTGGCTCATCCCACAACTTACTTTTAAGGTTTATGCAGACCATTTCATTCCACCAAAAACATATCGGATATAAGGAACGTCAAGTTGGTCCGATACTATATTTCTTAGTCCAACCCCAACTCTTCCCATTCGCTTCACTTACCTATGCAACACCCATAAATCAATAAAACCAGATTCATGCGCATGGTGACCATAAAGCATAGCAACTTTGTTCTCATACACATTAAGCCCCCCTTGATAATAAGTATGAGCACAAGAGGTTGCCGGTATTGGTAACAAAGTAAAAACTTCCATGGGCCTGTTTGAGAAAGTGTTTAGAAGTACATTACGTAAGTCAAAACAAAACTCTTATCACATACTTACCTCGTATATCGTAAATCATATTATAAAAACAGCTTTTACCACTAATCCAAACAGGCAACTAATCTCTAATCCCAATCAAAGTGTAGCCCCATTAATAGTGACACTCCGTATATTTTGATTGGGATTGGATTGAAGTTTCACACTCCGTATAACTCCAAATTCTACTTCTTTCCATGACCCCGTTCTTAAGGAATAGACTTCCACCCCGTCAATCAAGAGATTGTTTAAATTGTTTTGACTATAAATCTTAGCACTAAGAATTGTCACTATCTTGCAATCCTTAACTACAGGACTAAACCCAAATCCCCGCCCAAATCTGCAACAGCTTCCATCATCGTTTGTATATCTGGGTATTTGCCTTACCTCTCTATGGGCTGGGTTCAACAACGAACGTGAAGGAAGAGACCCACGAGCATTAGAACAGAGCATCACACAGAGCAAGCCGTTGGTAGAACCGAAGATGCCCCAAATTCGCCAAGAACCATGGCGGGTGTTCTCTCCATTTCCAAAGATTCCTTCTTAAAACGAAGCAAACCTAAGGAGCGGCTGCCACTGGTTATATGGATGATAAGAAGAGGGTTGTTGTGAGCAGAATGGTGGTAGTGCTTTGCGATGAAATATGGGGATTTCAAGAGATTTCTTCAATCTTTACATACAGCTCGAAATCGAAGGAGGAATTTAATAGGAAGCCTTTTGAGAATGTTGGTGATGATCTCCTGGGCCAGAAAATGATTGTCGCCTCCCATCGCTCTCTCCTTGCCAGAGGGAATCAGAGATCGGAGCAAAGGAGATTATCGCCTTATATCTTCACTCTTGAGCTCCACATTGACATTTATGGTAAAAGACTTCAGAGCTAAGGAATTAGGAATCGGAGTGAAGGGAACGCCGTGTTACACACACACACACACACACACACAGATGCCAGAAAACGCGTTAAATATATATAAGGCATTTTGGATTTGGGGACGAAATAGTTGTTTTTGATGATACGCTTTGGAAATACTCTCATTTTGCGTTTGAACAGAGAAAGAAAAGAAAGAGAAAAGGAGAGAGTGAGTTGGGAGGCCGAGAGAGAGCTACAGAGATAGAGACCGGAGAGAATTACTGGAAGACGAAGAAGGTGACCGGATAAGCTACATGCAACCATAGATTTTGGTTTAGGTAAGTACTCTACACCTTTTACCAACTATTTTCAGTTGATTTGTTGAGTTTCTTGAGGTTAAAAACTTGCTGGAAGTTGAGTGTTCTTGAGAAAGAGTTGCTGTCACCATGAAAGCTTGAAATAAGCATATGCATGTCGATTTTGAGGTCTTTGATTCTGTAAGTTGAGCACCGAAACAAACCATCCATTTTGAGGTTCGTAGGGTCGTCTGAAGGTTTTAAGCCATGATTTGAGCTTGCATGTACCCTTTTCCTTCTTGTTTTTTTTTATTACCGAAAACAGAGTGAACATGCATGTAATTTCTAAAGCAGAAGCTAGAGTTTTTGGGTGATTTTGATTCCGTTTCTTTGAGGTTTAAAGTGTTAAACATGTGTTTTGAAAGGTAAAACTAAGAAGAATCACTATTATAAGATATAGATTCTATTATCTCATAGGATGTTCGTTGTTTAAATAAGGAAATAAAAAACAAAGGTACGACATTTTTGTAAATCTGGGAGGGAATTGGATTGCTCTAAGCATCCCAAATTTAAATTGGAACACCTAAAGTGTCATTAACTTCTTACTTTAGATGTCCTTATTGAATTTAGGATGTTTAAAATAGGATTTAGGTGTCCTAAATTTTTTTTGGATGCCTGAAGCCAAGAGCAGGGCTTTTGACGATCCAAATTGTTGCCTAAAAAATTTCAAAAAAATTATCAGTCAATAACTCAATATCCTTCTCTTCCAGACTGTACTTTGCTTCAATTTCATCTTCTCTCTGCCTCTCATCATGTCGTCTAATATCCATACCTTGCCGGAGGACTGCATCTCCGCCATTCTCTCCTTTCCTTCTCTAGCGGACGGCTCCATGTTCTGCACTGTCTCCTCCTCCCTCCATTCCCCTGCCCTCTTCGATCTCCTTTGGCTATCGTTCTTGCCCTCCGACTACCCCGACCTCCTTTCCTAGGCAGTCACCCCTCTCATCTTCTCCTCCAAAAGAGACTAGTTTTTTGCTCGTTCTTCACGTCCACTTCTCATTGAAGGTGGCACCAAGGTAACCAACCCTGTTTACTTCTTAATTGTTCCCACTCCTCCTGTCTTTTAGTTTCGAAATGTTGTGTGTTGCAGAGCTTCCAATTAGACAAGTCTTCTGGTAAAAAAAAATTTACATCTTTTCAGCCATGGAGCTGTCTTTGACACAGGGAAACGACCCCGTGTTCTGGAACTGGACACCCGTGCCCAAATCAAGGTCCATATTTGTAAAATTCCTCCATATCCCGTCAATTATACTAGGTTGAACTAGCAAGCCTGAATAGTACAATCTAAATTAATGATTTATTTGCAAGTTCTCGGTGGTGGCTCATCTCAAAACAGCGATCAGGTTGGAGATTAAATGCAAAATCAGAACTGGGATTCTGACACCCCAACACTTTGTACAGAGCTTATATGATAATGAAGGTGGGTGACGGAGCATACGGTCTGGACAGTGCGGCTTCGGAAGTAACGGTGGAAGTGGGAGGCATGGTGAAGAAGGGGAAGGCATATCTGAGCGAGAGAGACGAGAGGAAGAAGAAGATGGAGAAGCTGTTTTATGGGAATCGGAGAGAGATGTTGGGGCGCGTAAAAAAATAAAAAAAAATAAAAATCCTTCAGCATTCATTTAAAAAAGGGAGATTTACACTTCGGTCCTATGCAAGGAAAAAAAAATGAAAAAATGGTTCCTATAGATTGCAAAATGAAAAAATGGTCCTATGGAGTTCTCAATACAGGCTCCTGGCGTTGTCATTTACAACTCCAGGAGTTTGTATTGACAACTCCATGGGACCATTTTTTCATTTTGCAATCTATAGGGACCATTTCTTCATTTCTCCTCTTCCTTAGGACTTCATTGTCATTCTCCCTTTAAAAAACGGGACACCGTAAGTGACCCAGGGACCCACTTACGGCATTCCTCTTTTTAAAGACGTTCTTCTCAGGATTTACTATGTGGACGTCATTTTTTTACAGATGTTGTTCCCAGATTTTACTTTGTCACTCACATAACTATCTCCTATAAAAGTGTTTTATATTATAGAGAGTTCGAATTCACAACTTTAAATTTAAGAAAGCTTTACAGGAGATGTTGATAGGATGTCATTAGGACTATTAAACGGCGACAATGATATTCGTTAGATTGATTCATTATACTATGACAAGTGTGGTTATCCAACTTTTGAAGATATATTGATAGTATGGTAAAATAGATATATTGATATTTATGACATCTTAACATTTAAAGAATTTAATATGACTTTCACGAATCATTCTCTTACTTTTCTCCTTGTGGCCCTATTCATGAATCAAGTTATTAAGTGTGTGAACATTCATATGCACCGAATAAATAAAGATCCACTCTTTTTTTGCCAGAATAAATTAAGATTCATCAACTTTAAAAATTGTACATAACACATTTTTACTGTCTGCAAAGATACAATGTTAGTATTTAATGATTTCAGGTTTATATATAAAGGCCTTCATCAATGAAAACCAATATTTTAAAATATTGCCCAAACACTTATCAATTTTCCCTAATTTATTCTACTCCAACTTTAGGTTTAGGCCATCCATATAATCTAACGGTTCGAATAATCTAACACCAAAATTCTATCCTGTTCGTCCATTCATTCAATCGAGGCGGTTCATTCTTCCGTATTTAAGCCCTGAAGTTCTCTATTTCAGTGTCACTTTTCAGTCACCAAATCCCACCGCCAGAGTATTGTCCAGCGTCCTTTCATTTCGTCTCCATCATCAGTTCTTTATCTTCTGGTGATGTGTTTGCGTGAACGACGAAACTGAACCATGGATCAAAGTTTGATTTCTTCTCTTGATTCTTTGTACTTTTCTGTTGATACATAGTCTTCAAATTGCTGGATTTCCTGTTGATTTGCACTTGATTTCTTTAATTTCTTTCACAATTTCTTCTGGATTTGCTGTCAGTTTGCTTGCCTCGTTCAATTCTGTGGTTTTTCTAGGATTTTTTTTTTCTTAAAAAAAAAACCTGATTTGGGGTTATTTTGCTGCTAATATTCTGTTATTCTGCTTTGGTTCCTGTCAAATTTGCAAAATAATGGGATTGTAATATCTGCTGGTTTGTTTCTGTAAAATATCGAATATCGTTGCTAGTTTTGCTGTTTAAATTTTGAATTTGAACTCTTCCAAAATGTATAGAGTACGAATGCTGACTTCATATGCCTACCTCGCAGGCTAAACAGTTGTGGCTTCGTACAGTTTGTTCTTCTTAACGCTTTGTGTTTTTCCAAACACTTTGATACCTTCCTCAATGGAGAGGATTGTAAATTCGCCACTAATGGAAGGCGACATACCCTTTCTTCCTGATGATATTATGCTTAACATTCTCAAAAGGCTTCCAGTAAAATCTCTAATCCGATCTCAATGTGTATGCAAGAATTGGAAAAATCTTATCAAGAAGCCGTCTTTTATAGCAGAACATCTCCACCACTCAAGTCATCAAAGACTCAAAGCCCTTCACTTCTCCTCAGATGGCCTAGTTTTACATCCTCTGGTTACCGTTGGGGTTCGCTGGATTGTGACATGCAAAAACTTGTAGTTCAGAGTTCGTCTTTGATTGATTCCTTATCCCGCCTTCGACTTTGTGGGTCCAGCAATGGCTTCCTTTGTCCCCAAAGTGAACCTTTAAAGTCCATTTTATTGTGGAATCCAGCAACTAGAGAAATCAGATTGGCGCCCATAACTATCAATGAATTTGAAGGTACATGCTTTATAGGATTTGAGTTCAGCCCTATTGTTAATGATTATAAGATCATGGTAATTTATGTGCATTTTGGTGCTGAGTATTGGCGAGTGTTTCGAGTTAAAGTGTTTTCGTTACGCACAGATTGTCGAAGGAGGTAGAATTTGGAAAGTTGAAGGGTTTTTGTGTTGGTCATGATATTGTTAGTGTTAATGGACATGTGTTTTTGTTTGGGTACAGGGGGGGTCGTCATGAAGATGGTGGTTATTGTGGGGTAGTTTCATTTGACATAGCAAACGAAGTGTTTTCATTGGTGCCAATGCCTGCTGAACATGAAAGTTCAATGCAAAATCTTACTGTGCATGAGAACAACCTCGCTATGCTTTGTGTCAAATGGATCACACCAGATGTCTACTGTATTAATTGTTGGTGATGGAGGAAGGTTCAGGTACATTTGGGGAGAGATGGAGTTGGACTAACAAAAGCTATAGCAGCCATTGTTATATAATATTTCCTCTCACTATTTGGGGGAATGAAATCATCCCCGAACCTGAATTTGATATTTCAAGAGCTTTTCGTCTAAATCATAAGGGAAAGAGGGAGGGAGAGTTGGATTAATACCATTGTTCACCTTTTCCTCAAGAAAAGTGAGTCAAAAAGGTTAAAAGTATATCAAGAGAAAAGAAGAAGACTTGTTAACACAACTCCCTCCCCTCAAGTCAATTATTTCGGCTATGTTATAAGAAAGGAGAGGAGGTTTGATTAATTGAATTGTCTCATCCTCTTATTGATATAAAGGTCGGTCAAGACACCAAATCAAAATAAGAGAATTAGATTATGATATTTTCTCACTTTTTGGTTTACTTGGGCGACTAAAGAGAAGGAGTGTGAGAGAAAATATGAAATTAAAATATTTTCTTACTTTTCTAATAGCAAGGTCGGCCAGCCATTTAAGTGATAAGGGAAAGAAAAAAAAAACTGATCATTTATCACTCACTCTCTCTCTCTCTCTCTCTCTCTAAGTCAGTGCTGCAGCTCCAACGAAAGAGTAAGAAGAGCAAGGTAAAGGTGAGACTTTCTACATTGATTTTCACCTCCTTAACCTCATCTATGGCTTAAGTGTCCTTCATAAACATTGTTCCTCTTGATGAGAGCTTCATTCCTATGGTTTTAGAATTTCAAGAGGAGGTGTTTTGAGCCACCATCCAAGAACAAAAGCTGAAAAATCAAAGAAAGAACTTAAGGAGAAGCAATAGGTGAGTATTAGCATCAATTTGAGCTATTGGTTGTATTGGTTGAATGAGAATTTTGGCATGTGTAAATCTGCCCTGATTTTGGCCAAACAAGGGTTTGGGTAATTCATGATGTTTTGGTTATGTTATTGGTGGTTTATGATAATTGGAAACCATTTGACATAAGTTTGATGCTGAAATTGGAAGTTGGTAATTGTTGAAATTTATTTTGAATTTTCTGCCAAAACAGGACATGGAGAACAAGTGGGAATTTGTTAATTTTGATGTTACCATTGTGTTCCACACAAAAAATTATGTGGGAATAGCCTCGGGTTGTGAATTTTAGGTCATTGAAACTCAAAATGTAAATCTGGGTTTTCAGCCTGAACAGAATTCCAGCGAGGTACTCTACTTGTGTGGTGTTTTTGGATAACCAAATGATCTCTAAAATTTATGAAACTTTTCAGTCTTAAATTTCACATTCTAAACTTCAAAATGAACATATAATTTGTGTCATTTCGTTTTTTGAGCTGAGAGTTCTGGTTGCCCAAAGTTTAATGTTAAAACTGGACTTAATTCAGAAGCAGTGTGAGATTTTGTGTAATTCTGGAATTGTGTAGTGATTTTCGGTAATGATTCATATTTTTCCTATGAAGAGGACTTCAATAGATTTCCATAGGACTTGGGATCACCTCATTTCGATTTTTGTAGAATTAGTTATGATTTTTCAAAGTCTGGAGAAAATTCTGGTGGATTTGGTCCCTTATGCGAAAATTGAAGATGTAATGGCATGATTTAATTTTGTTGAACTTTGAGGTTAGGAATTCATCTTTTAGGTTAATTGACCACTTTAACTCCTTAGTTGATTTGATTAAATGTCCCTAATGATAATCAACTTGAGTGTTTGAATTAAAGAATGGGATTAAGCAATAACCTGTCGTTGAAATTCTAATTAAAGGATTTGACATTTGCCCTGCACGTGATAAACTAGTGCCAGTGCACGAGCGGAAAGAACAAGGTAGTGACTCTTTCTCTTATTATGTGTATGATGCCTTGCATGTATGTCATTTCATTGAATATATCGTGATGTAACATTACCGTTGTAAAATACCGTTGTTGTGCTGTTGTGAAACATGCCGTTGTGAATGTAGCAAAAGCTATCGCAAAAATGCCGTTGTGTTGTTGTTGTTGTGATTTGCTTACATGCTTTGTGATTGTACATGTTATAAGTGAATTGTTACTATTGGGATTCTTTTGAATCTCATTCTTTCCTATGACTAACCTACAGCAAGGACAAGCAGTTCAAAGTAAAAGCAAGTGACGAAGGGCGGTTAGAACTCCTAGCTAGGAGTTTTAATTTTGGTGGTTGGTTGTCATATTTTGTTGGGGATTAGTTGCACATATTGTATATATTGAATAGTGTTGTGTAATCTTTTGTATGGCAAACTAAGCATTATAAACCCTTTATTAAGTAACAAAACCTAAGCGTTGTCGGGAATTTTTGGTTGCACTCTGATATGTATGAATGAAACCGAACTAGACAGACCAATTATATTCGAGATGTGAACATGAGACCGCACTAAATAAGTTTTGGAAAAGTTTTAAATTAACCGCTGGTCTCTATTTCAACTTAATGACGCATTCTCGAACGATAAATTTGACTAATAAAATAGGGGGTTACACTTATTGATCTTGAATTTTGATTATTGCATTGCAGGTTTACTTTAATTAAATACTTTTGGAGGAAATCAGTCCTTAATACCCTATAGTTGTTATATCATTCTTGCTAAGTTATGTGGAACAGTGATAATATATATGAGCATTATTCAGTAATGTCTTCTAATCTTTCTTTGATGTTCTTTTTTGTTTTTTGCCGATGTTTTCTTTGATGTTCATTGTTTATTATTTCTTACTGTTGTTTATATTTGATGTATCAATTCATTGGTAAGAAGCGTTTGCCAATACAAAAAACCTCCAGTTAATGATGGACTGCGAAATCTGAACGTAATTTACCATCTCTCTATGTAGCTGCAACAATGTATGTTTAAGCCAAGACTTGAAACTTACAAAGGTAATTTGATAGACAAACATCCCAACCAAAGGGCACGAGGATAAGAAACAAAAAGATGATCCACAGTTCCAGACTCATAACAATCAAACCCGCACTTTGCAGAGAGGAAAGTGATGCCTTGAAAGAATCTCACAAAAGGACAGTGGCATTAATTATTTAGAATTTTCTAAACACATAAGATATTTTTCATTGGCAGTGAAATCCACTAAAGGAATTTCCAAAATGATTGTCACTTCATTATATCATCAATTTTATAAAGATCATATTTAATTCCGGTATCGAGAGTTATAATTTTTTTGAGTTAAAACCCTATTCTTGATTATTGCTGCTATATTTATTGTCGGGCCGAAATTCTCCTCCATTAAAATTACCAAATAGAAACAGTTCGACCCAAAAGAAAACCATTAGTTTATACTAACATGGGTTGGGTCTAGCCAAAGGGTTTAATCCCTCACAACATGATGAAGCAAGGTTCGAATCCACGCGGGAAGGTGTGTCCACATTTAGTATCCAATAATGCCTTAAATAGAATTGCTTCCAATTAAAGAATACATATACTTGGTGCAAAAAAAAAAAAAAATCCATTTATTTATAGTCATAATATGCTCAGCTTTTGATTATTTAATGTAATCATTTTTAAATTTTTAAATTTAGCTTTTAAAATTGAAGCATGAGTTATCACATTGGCAAAAAAGAAGAAGTATGATTTATCACTATTTACTTGCAAAATCATCGTTTCAATTTGCTAAGTCGGCATTGTTGGAGTTATGGTATATTTGTTGGTGTGTCAAAATGGAAAAGTCCCAAATTGCCCAAGAAAGCACGAGAGTGTAAATACTGAGAAATCCCCTCCCAATTTTTGTTTTTTTGTTGTTGTTTCTTTTTTATTATTAGATTCCACACAAAATGAGCGACATTTTGATATCTTGTGAGCAAAAAATAGTATTATTTTCAATTTTTTTATGATTTTTTTAGAATTTGTTTTTGGTCGAATATTTTTTGGGAGAATTGTGAAAAAAATACCTCAGTAAGGAACTTAATTGCCAAATTAATGGAACCTCGATGTGCAAATGATCTTCCAAGTGTGCAGAATATCTTCCCCATGTATGCAAACGATCTTCCCTATGTGCTATATTCTTCCCTATGCGTATGCAAAACATCTTCCCCTGTGTGCATAAGATTTTCCCCCATATGCAAAATATCTTCCCCCCATGTATAGACGATTTTTTCAGGTCCCATTTGACAATTAATTTGCTAGTAAGGTCTTTTTTCACAATTCTCTCATATTTTTTAAAAGGGCGAAGGTGCAAAAATACCCATCTACATATGTCGCATGTGCGTCTGGCACCATATACAATCCTTGGGTGCAAAAATACCCATCTACATATGTCGCATGTGCGTCTGGCACCATATACAATCCTTGGGTGCAAAAATACCCATGATCTTTACAAAAAGGGGCAAAAATACCAGCTCCGTCAATTAAGGCAAACGACCGTTAAGTTTTTTTTGTGGGCCCCACTTTAATATTTTTTAATTAATTATTTTAAGGGCTAAGGTGCAAAATTACCTATCTACATATCCTTCGGGGTGCAAAAATACCTATGATCATTAAAAAAGTGGACAAAAATACCAGCTTCGTTAACAAAGGCAAAGAACCGTTAATTTCTGATTTTATGAGCCTACTTTAATCATTTTTAAATAATTATTTAAAAACCTCTCACCCTCTCTCTTTCTTCTTGCACCCATTTCCCTCTCACCCTCCTTTCTCTCTCCTCGTCCAAACTAGAGCCCAACCTTCACATCAGCAATAACTTTCTAAGGCCACCCACATGGTCACCGCCTTTATACTACCCGCTCCCTCCAAATGCCCTTTCATAGTTCATCATCGAAACTTTTCCCCTTATTCACGAAGCCATAAATTAATGAATGTTTACCTTCATTAATAGAGCTGGAATTTTGTCCTCATTTTTAATGATTATAGGTAATAATTAAAAGCTTATTGTAGAGAGGTATTTTATTCTTTTAATTAATACCTATGATGATTAAAAAAAGTGGACAAAATGTTGCTTTCAGTTAATACATATTATCATTTTGTCCGCTTTTTTAATGATCATAGCTTTTAATTAATACCTATGATCATTAAAAAGGGGGACAAAATGCCATCTCCATTAATGAAGATATATGTTCGTTAATTTCTAGTTTCGTTAATAAAGGGAAAAGTTTCGATGATGAACTACGGAAGAGCATTTGGAGGGAGCGGGTAGTATAAAGACAGTGACCACGTGGGTGGACGAAGAGAGTTATTATGGTGTGAAGGTAGGGCTCTAGTTTGGACGGGGAGAGAGAAAGGAGGGTGAGAGGGAAAGGGGTGCAAGAAGAGAGAGAGAAGGTAAGAGGTTTTTAAATAATTATTTAAAAATGATTAAAGTGGGCTCATAAAATCAGAAATTTATGGGCGTTTGCCTTCGTTAACGAAGCTGGCATTTTTGTCCACTTTTTTTAATGATCGTAGGTATTTTTGCACCCGAAGGATATGTAGATAGGTAATTTTGCACCTTAGCCCTTAAAATAATTAATTAAAAAATATTAAAGTGGGGCCCACAAAAAAAAAACTTAACGGTCGTTTGCCTTAATTGACGGAGCTGGTATTTTTGCCCCTTTTTGTAAAGATCATGAGTATTTTTGCACCCAAGGATTATATATGGTGCCAGACGCACATACGAGATATGTAGATGGGTATTTTTGCACCTTCGCCCTTTTTAAAATTATGTAGTTTTTTTCATTAAGAATATTAAATCTTTAAAAAATCATAAAAAATTAAAAACAACTCCTTTTGTTTTTTTTGGCCCATAAGACATTAAAGGGGGATTTTCTGAGAGGCGAAGGGGCAGCACCCAAGCAACTACAAACAAGCCTAGAATAAAAGTAATATTGCAAATTGCACGCTATATCTAATAAAATATCGAGAAGTTTAATTTTTTATATATTATGAAATAAATTACCATATGTTAAAGAGTTAAAACTTTTAGTATTATAATTTTCCCTAGACGCGCATCAGCACATGTATCCTCCTCCATCACCGACAAATGAATCAAAGAAGATATAGTAACAGCAAAATAAGACCTAATTTTCACTATCTTGTAATCATTGTCCATGGGAATGAACCCAAATCCTAAGCGTTAAGCAACATTAAAATCCTCTATAGTTCTGGGTTTCTTTCTGAACTGTCTAGTCGCTGGATTCCATAATAAAAGGTAAGGGGGAGGCACAGCATGTTCCTCATTAAACACTTGAAGACAGACCAAGTCATTTGCAGGAACACATACCGATCCTAAGATCAATGGGGGATTTTGAAATATTCCAGTAATTGAATGCGGAAACTTTCCTTGAGGATAAGTGAAGCGCATGGAGGACTGGTGTGGTGGATGTGGTCTTGAATAAAAGACGGAGAGTTGATAATATTATTTCAATCTTTGCACACGCATTGAAATGGGTATGGGAATGTTAAATATGATATCGTGGGGAATATAGGGTATGTTGTGGTTTTTCATTACTTTCATGGTGTTCCCCATATTGGAGGAGAAGTCTGAAATGGTTTTTCCTCCGATGAGGTTTTTCAAGTTCTGAGGGTGGAACTTTGGTTTGAGAGAGAGAGAGAGAGAGATCGATCGATGATGGAGAAGGTGAATGCTGAGGTTTAAGTAGGCATGGACGACTATACTGAGCTTAAACGGGGAGACCATTTCGGCAAAAAAAACAATAAATTTTAAAATTAAATTATTCTTTCTCTTGTGTTAAAGTTGCACCTTCCGAAGGTTCTAGGTTTTACTATCTTGAATTATTCAACTAAAAAAGGTTAATTTTTTCTCATAAAAAGAGAGAACATAAAATATCTTATGATATATATATATATATATATAATAAAAGTCATGCATGGTAATCTATCGTTATCACCGCAGAAGTCTCGGTTGAAAATCAAACTTCTGCTACCAAAAAAGAACAGTAAATAATTATTAGTATTAGGGAAATTTCCATCTCACAACACTCTAATTGTATTAATTAATTTGGTAAAAAAAATAAAGATAATTATTTAATCTATGATTTACACCGTCGGGTTAATTTCAGCCACGAGAACTTCACCCATCTACCCTTGAATTCCTTTCATTTTCATTTATTAAATTATATTTAATAATAATTATTGTAATTCATATTTCATGCTTGTATATCATTGAGGACTTAAGAAAACTAAATAGAAAAATATGATATCATGATCCTAATAAATAGGAGATTTATAATTTAAAATCTAAAATAAGACTATGGGTAAAAAAAAAAAAAAACCGGCTCAAACGAAATCAATGGATTCACACATGATTCAGTATTCTCCTGCCCTTGCGGGCTAGTGATAACTCTCTACCTTCCTCTCCTGTCGTATTTACACTTGGAATTATTAGCACCCCCAATTAATCTGCCAAAATTTTAGATTGGGTCAATAACGCACACACTTGCATATCTCACATAATATATTCTAAGTTTGTAGTTTTTGTTGAAACTTACAAAGAAGTGATATTTCCGATAATTTATGTTTGTTTATAAATTAAAATAAGGCATCTACAATAATAACGTAAAAACAAAAAATTAGGTGTGCGTTTTGTTTTAATAATAAAAGTTATTATTTTTGTCATTTTAAATTATGACATTTACGAAGATCTCTATAGGAGCACATAACCTTCTCTGCTCATCATCATCAAGAGGCTCTTATCTTAAGTCTGACCCATTTTCAGGTTAAAAAAATAAAGTCTGACCCATTCAAATTGAATTTGGATTACCCGAATTTAATTTAATATTTTACCATTATGTTTTAATATTTTATTATTTTAATAGATACAATATCTAAAATTAGAATGTTTTTTCAACTATTGCTTTTTTGTTTTTGAAAAAAAAAAAATCATTCAAATGACAAGTTTAAAACATCCAACGTGTTCGTTAAATCTGAATCGTCCAATATAATTTTGAGTGGTGTGATGTTTACTTAATGTGGGCCCCAATTTCTATGTTAAAAATTATTTGTGCTTTGATTGTTTTAAAATTTGATAATATCTCCATGTATATTTTGATTAAAACACATCTATTGTTATGAAAACGAAAAAACAAACAAGAGATTGAAGGTGAAAGAGATGGAGAAGACAAGAGAAAATAGGAGGAGGAATGGGGATGATTCTCATTCATCTTAAGGCTTGCAATCACTTAGTGCTTGTACACTATTTATAAGTCACAAGTCCTTAAACTACATGTCAAGAGTTGCACAAAGAATAAATCTACATAATTGTGAAAAATATTTCAGGGGGAGGTAATGAGTATTAATAATAAGAAACTCCTAAGTCATTCATTTGTAGGTTATATAGTTTTGATTGGAGAACTGCAAAAGACACTCTGGAAAGACTATGGACATCCACCCTTTATATTAGAATATTTATAACACTCTCCCTTGGATGTTCATAAACAAATATTGTGCCTCATTAAAACCTTAATAAGAAAAACCTAATAGGAAAAAATCTAGTGAAGAAAAAAGAGTACACAATACATATTGAAGCTTCCTCATTAAAAACCTTATTAGGAAAGCCTCATGGAACAAAACCTTAGTTAAAGAAAGATGAGTATAGCATAAGCTTTACTCCCATGATGATAATATTATATTTACTTCTCCTCATAATATCACTTTTACTCCCCATGATGACAGCATCGCTCTTTACCCTTTTATCTCAATAGAGCATGTTGATCTCTCAGGTTATTTACAATGGCTTTTAAGCATATCTCCTTTTTAGTCCAACAATGCTTAACTGTCATCAAATAACCTATCAAAATGTTTTTTGTAACATATCTCTCTAACATATCTTCTAGATATGTTAAGTTATCAATATACCCACTTGCATTACGCATTGTAATAAAAAAACAAGAGAAAAAATTATTCTAGAAAAAGCCATGATTTATCTTGCATTCATATATTCAATTTACTATGAACAAAATGATCTCGAAGAAGTTTTATATAACTATCACACCAAATATCAATTTCATAATATCCATAGCATACCTAGATGAACTAAATTTTACTAGTAAAAATATAATAAATATAATATATTAGCATGATGTAAATATTCATAAAATATATGGTACTTCTAAACCATTAAATTCAACACATCCTTGTAAAAACAAAATCATCATAGCAGAATCTTTGATTTTGAAATCACTAAAGCATTCAATATCTCAATCTACATGAAGTAAAATGTAAAATTATTCATTTTTCAATACATTTTTCAATCAATTATATATACAAACTCAAATTATTTTAATTCATGTAATATTTTATATATTGAATGCTTCTCTTGCACAAGCTTTTGGCATTTTAGATCAGTCAAAGATTATCATATAAGCTTCACTATCTAGTAAGTCATATACATAGGCTATATATAATGAATTGACCCATAATTTTGTTTTCATTTACTACCAAACTAATAGTATATGCAAAAATTATTGTATCCACCACCAAATAATATAGCTCATCACAATCATCATTAGACATTTGTGAAAATCTTTATTTTCACATAACTATTCAAATATCACATATGGCTTTATATTTCAAGTGTATGGACTATACGTCCATAGTTTTAACATTTTGAAATAATCTAATTCTATTTGCATTGCGTCTTTTTGTTTTTACTTTTCCTTTTGGCCAATCATCTTTCTATATACTTTGCATGCCAAATTTATGTATATTATAAGATTCTCACTTGATCATGAAATCATTATCGAAACCCTTATTGACAACTTTACTTTATCGGTTCCAATTTTCCTATTGTAACATAGCTTATTGAGATCTGTATTGTTATTGTTCATTACAGTAAAAAAAAGGCAGTCCTCAGATAAATCCCACCGATGGTGCTGATCTTGACAAGGACTATGCCCAAGCCTTTGGAGAATATAAATTTGATTTATTCTAACTACTTTGATATCTCCTTATCCAGAGTTCTTACCTCAGAACCTATACAACCTTGATTAACATGAAAGTTCACATAATACTGACACGAGAACCCAGGTTCATGTGGCTCTCTCTGTGTAGAAATTATTTTAGCATCAGACCATACCTTCAATGAGAAGAATTCTAGCTGATCTAATTTAAATTTAAGTGACGGAATGTTTAGCAGGACTTAACATGTGCCAGGAGCAGGGCAACAATATTGAGAAAAACAATAATGAGGATCTAGTAATCTCACAACTATAGATAACACTTTCCCATATTCTAAGATCACTGTATGTTTACAATATAAATTTATTCTATAGACATGTTATGGAGTAAGTTGTGGAATCTTAAGGTACCTGAGAGGTCTAAAATGTTCTTATAGATAGTAACTCATAAGAGGCTTTTAACAAATGCATCTCGACACAAGCGTGGTCTGAGTCCTGATTCTACATGTCTAGTGTGTAACTCAAAACTAGAGGATCTTAATCATGTTTTGGGAGAGTGTTTGAACACTAGCTTGGTTTGGAAAGAGATGGTACCTCCAAGACTGTGGAGGAAATTTAGCTCGATGGAATTTTCTAAGTGGTTTCATTGGAATCTATGCTCCACTAACCAAGCAAATCAACTTGTTGTCACATGTTGGTACTTGTGGAGGTGTAGAAATTCTTTTGTCTTTGACAACAAGTCTATTTCTAATGTCACAATATAGGCAAATGTTAGAGCCGTTTTGAGTAGCATTCAAGAGGCTCAGCAGAGATTTTGCACAAGAACACCTAAAGAGCTGGGACAGATCGATGCAGGGGTGAAGTGGAAGCCACCTTCTCAAGGTTGGGTCAAGGTTTATGTAGACAACGCTTTCTCAAATTTAAATTCAGGGGACTCGTTCGTAATGACAAAGGCGACTTTCTGAAAGCCTTTGTGTTCAAAGGGGAAGAAGTTGACTGTCTTGCTGCTGAGTTATGGGGATGCCTCTATGGACTTAAGATTGCATAGGACATGGGGGTTAGGAAGGTGTGAATTGGAAACTGACTCATTTAAGGCAATTGAGATATTGGAGAAAGCTGATTATGAAACTCATGCTGATAGAAACATTATCGGTGAAGTGAAGTAGTTGCTAGGTCAAGCGTGGTGTGTCTCAATCAGACATATTTGTCGATGGGCAAATGAAGCTGTGGATTTGATTGCTAAACTTGGCCTTTCAGCTACACCAGGATTCCATTTCCTTCCCTATACATTTCCGGAACTAGAGCGCACAATTTTGAAGGATAAGACTTAATCGGTTCTTAGACTAGTTGCTTTTTATATAAAAAAAAGAGAGAGAAAAGCTGTGTGATTTTTTTTAAGGAAAATCACTCTTAGGTCCTAAAGATAAAAAAAAATACAAAAAAGTCCGAAACTAAATTCACCTATCAAAAAAGTTTCAAGTGACTACATTATATTAATTAAGAATGTGAAATGACTATATTGCCCCTATCTTTCACAATTGTGCACGAGCATTTTAACAACTACTTGTGCATATTTTGACAATTGCTTCAATTATTTTGACAAGTTCCTTTTCATATATGGAGGAGTTTACAAGTTTCACAAGTCCTAGTCTCAACTTTCACAACTACGTATTAGCATTTTAACAATTGATTATGCCTATTTTGACAACGGCAAGAGTTATTTTGACAAGAACATTTTCCTCCATAAAGCACCTTTGAAATTTGACAACTACATGTGCCAATTTTCACAAGTGCATATGCCTTTTTTGACAAGTGCTCACTCTTTTTTTAATGAATGGGTATTTGCCTTTTTTGACAAGTGCTTAAGTCTGTTTTAACAAATGCTTATGCTTGGTTTGACAATTGAATGAGCTATTTTAACAAAAACATTTTTCTCCCTGGAGCAGCTGCCAATTTTCACAAGTGAATGTGCCAATTTTTACAACTACCTTTGCCAGTTTTGAACAAGTTGATTTCACCTTTTTGGCTACTGGTTGTGCCTATTTTGATAATTGCATAAGTCATTTTGACAACTTCATTTTTATAGCTAGGGGAGATTATAGGTTTCATAAGTCGTCCTAATTTTCACAACTTCATATGACAATTTTAACAATTGGTTGTGCCTATTTTGGCAACTACATGAGTTATTTTAACAACTTCATTTTTATCCCTGGAGGAGTTTTGAAATTTCACAACTACATGTGCCAATTTTGACAAAAACTTACGCTTGTTTTCACAAGTCCTAATGCATATTTTTACAACTGCATGACTTATTTTAACAATATGATTTTCCTCCCTAGAGGAGTCACTACTACAAAAAAGTAAAGCTGTGGCGCTTATAATTGCTTTAACTGTGGCGCTAGAGAAGTGCCACATATCTAGACGCCACTAAAAAAAGCTGTGGCGCTTGGAAGCGCCACAACATTTTAAATTTTTTTTTTTAAAAAAATACCCTCCTGTGGCGCTTGTTTGAGGAAGTGCCACAGGAGGGGGGCCTCCTGTGGCGCTTGCTTGAGCAAGCGCCACAGTAGGGGGGACCTACTGTGGCGCTTGCGTCGGAGGCCCCCCTCCTGTGGCGCTTGCTCAATCAAGCGCCACAGGAGGGTCCCTTTTTTTATTTATTTTTTTCTTTTTTTTTCTTTCTTCTTCTTCTTCTTCTTTTTCCTGTGGCCCTTTTTTATGCTTTCTGATTGTGAAGTTTTATATAAAATGAGTGGCTTTCGTGTTTATCATCTCCACAAATTGTCAATCTTTCTATTTTATATTTCAACCTATTATATATATATATATATATATATATATAATTTTCACATTTAAAATTCAAGTTCCCCAACAATAATGTTCTTACATTAATACTCTCCAAAACTAACATAAAAAATATCACAATACAAGAACTTGATATGTGAACACAGTACATCAAGAACTAATTAAGTAAATTAAAATATTACTAAAAAACGCAAGCTTGTTGGCAAAAAAATTTAAACAAAGCAAAAAGGCAAACGAAACAAGGTAGGTTTTCATTCTTTTCTATTAAATTAGGAACAAAAAGGCAAACGTTATATTACGGTTTATCTTGACTAAAAAAAAAATTTAAACAAAGCAAGCTAGAATGAAATAGTCTTCTTCTTACAAATCTATTAATTGACAAGCGCAGAGAGTGGGAGACCACATTGGTGATGCTAGCTTGAGTGGCGAGTGAGCGTGTGGATGTGTTTTTTAGTGTGAAGATGATAGGAAATGGAGGGAGGGGGCCGACGGATCCACTAAGAAGATGAGAAAGGGAAAGTAGTTTAATGGAGGAGAGAGTAGTTAAATAATTAAAGTGAAGTAGTAGTCAAAAAGAGAAGGAATGGGGGGGCGGACACAGAACCACTACGCGGGAAATGAAATAATTAAGAGCTACACTATCAATTTGAATTTTTTTTTTTTTAAAAGTGTGCAATTGTGGTGCCTAAATAATTAGGCGCCACAATTGCCTCTTCTAAGCTGTGGCGCCTAAGCATTAGGCGCCACAGTTGAGAAACATATTAACATGTGTGGCGCCTATTTATTTAGGCGCCACACATGTCCACTTTAAAAAAAATATATATATATCAATGCTGCAGCTGTGGCGCTTGGTGGGTTAGGCGCCACAGCTGCTTTTGTGACCTCAAGTGTGGCGCCTGCGTAGGCAGACGCCACACTAGACCTCCTCAATTGTAGCACTTAATCTATTAGGCGCCACAGCTGGTACCCAAAATTAAAAAAAAAATTATAGATGTAAAAAAAAAAAAAAAGAGAAGCTGTGGCACTTGTTTAAACAAGTGCCACAAAATGTGCGCCACCTTTTACCCTTTTTGTAGTAGTGAGTTTAAAATTTTCACATGTCCCAACTGTCACAATTGTATATCAAAATTTTAACAACTGTTTGTATATATTTTGAAAACTTCATGAGCCTACTTTCACAACGGCATATTATATCATATCCAAATATCATATAACATCCAAATATTAAGTTGTATGAGTAAGTGGCTATTTCCACATATTCATTTAACTTAATATCATATCATTTCCAAATATAAAATATAGTTTCATGTCCTTATCTATGCTGTAATTACACCAACTTCTGGGCCCATCAATAAACCAAAAAAGGTCACAAGAAGTCACTAATTCTAGGTATATAGACACAATCACAAAAAAGTAACTCTCAAAAGCATATACATGCATGTACAAATTGTTTTCAGCTTGGGTTTGGATAAGCAGTTGACATGGCATGCAGATGAAAGGATTAAAGACACGAAGCTTAGGCACCCTGCAGACGCTTCTCAATGGAAAAAAATTGATCATGAGTACCCTGACTTTGCTAATGAAGTCAGGAACCTTCGCCTTGCACTGTCAACTGATGGAATTAATCCGCACGGTGTTCAGAGTAGCACACATAGCACGTGGCCGGTGATATTGATGATTTATAACCTTCTTCCACACTTAATCATGAAACGCAAGTTTATGATGTTGTCCATGTTAATTTCTGGGCCAAGGCAACCTGGGAATGATATAGATGTATACTTGGCTCCTTTAATTGATGACTTGAAGTTGCTTTGGGATGAAGGCGTTAATGTGTATGACAGGTACATGGAAGAAAGTTTCACTTTGAAAGCCATGTTATTTGGCACAATTAATGATTTCCCTGCTTATGGAAATTTGTCAGGATACAGCGTCAAAGGATATGGTGCATGCCCTATATGTGAAGATGACACTCATTCAGTACGACTTCATCATTTTACATGGGGCATCGAAGATTCTTACCATCACAACATCGTTGGAGGAAGTGGAAAAAGCCTTTCAATGGTGATGTAGAAGAAGGTAGCCCGCCGAAGATGTTGACCGGTTCCCAGGTGTATTCCAAGGTAAAAGACTTGGATAACAATTTTGGCAAGCCTTTTGCAAAACAAATCGAGACAAGCGGTTGGAAGAAAAAGTCTATTTTCTTTGAACTTCCATATTGGAAGTCTTTATATGTGAGGCATTTTCTTGATGTGATGCACATAGAAAAAAATATCTGTGATAGTCTAATTGGCACGTTGCTTAATATCCAAGGAAAAAGCAAGGACAGTGTCAATTCGAGGTTGGATTTAGTGAACTTGGGAATTAGAGAGGAGTTGGCACCGATTGAGCAAGGGTCTCGTACCTATCTACCGCCAGCGGCATACACTCTGTTTAGGAAAGAGAAGAAATTGTTTTATGAGTTTCTACAAGGAATTAAAGTTCCCGAGGGCTACTCTTCAAATATAAAGAACCTTGTATCGGTAAAAGAGTTGAAGTTAAAGAACCTTAAATCTCATGATTGTCATGTGCTCATGCAAAATTTCCTACCAGTTGGTATACGATCCATTTTACCCAAAAAATTAAGGAACACTATCACGAAACTTTGCGTATTTTTCAAGTTGATCTGCAGTAAAGTGGTTGATTCAACCAGGTTACAAGATTTGCAAAGGTTGATTGTGTGTACTCTGTGTGAACTTGAAATGTATTTTCCACCTTCTTTTTTTGACATTATGGTACATCTAACTGTACACTTGGCCAAAGAGACTCAATTGTGCGGTCCAGTGTACTTGAGATGGATGTACACAAATGAGCGATTCATGAAAATATTAAAAGGGTATGTAAAAAATAGATATCGCCCAGAGGGTTGTATCGCTGAAAGTTACATGGTTGAAGAAGTAAGTGACTTATGTGCTGATTTTCTATCAAATGTTGACCCTGTAGGGATCCCCAAGTCCCGTTATGATGGCCGAAGATTAGGGAAAGGAAAACGGGGAGCGATGTAATAACGATATCAATGACTGAACGGGACCAAGCCCACTTGTATGTCCTACATAACACTGATGAGGTCGAACCGTATGTAGAAGAATACAAGGATGCTCTCCGATTGGTACATGGTGATAGGAATGAAAATTTATTAACAACAGAACACAATAAACAATTTGCAGGCTGGTTGAAAAATCACATTAACGATGAGATGGAGAGGAATCCTGATTCAGTTTCCGAAAAATTGAAGTGCATGTCGAAGGGACCGAGCTTACATGTATTATCTTACAATGGTTATGCAATCAACGGTTACACATTCTATACACAAGACCATGATACACAGAGCACGATGCAGAATAGTGGGGTAACACTTGTTGTTGATTCTTGGCATAGATCCAGTGCTAAAGACACACACCCTGTCTATGCATCAATGTCATACTTTGGTGTCATTGAACGCATATGGGAGTTAGATTACTCTATGTTCAGGGTCTCAGTCTTCAAATGTAAGTGGGTTAACAACAACAGTGGATTGCGGATAGATGACTTAGGCTTTGTGCAAGTGGACCTTTCTAAGGTTTGGTATGAAGATGATCCTTTTATTTTAGCAGCACAGGCAAAACAAGCATTTTACATTCCTGATCCTGTTAAGAAGAATTTGTCTATTGTACTTCCATCCAACAAGAATCGTCAAACAGAAGTTGATTTTGAAAGTAATGAGTATTTGAACATCAATAATGATGATCCTTCGTTTGAGAATTTGTGGTCAGCAGAGATTGATATAGATGGAGATGCAGATGAAGATGAAGATGGAGATGGACCCGTATACGTGAGACATGATCATGAAGAGGGAACTTGGGTCAAAAGGAACACAATTCTCAATCCAACACGAATTCTGAAGAATAAAATTTTAAATCAGATGAGAAAAAGGAAAAGATAATGATTTCCTTGACTTGTTTACTTGTACGTATGTTTTTATAAATTTCAAAATAATTTGCTTTCGTTGACATGGTTGACATGTGCACTAATGTTTTGATTTGGTTTATTTCACTTGCAGGAGTATGGACTCACCACATGATAACATTGATGATGTTCCCAGGCACATTGGTATATAGAGATTTGAGGATAACGTCAGACGTGGCAGGACAATTATGGCGAGGTTGATCAGACTGAGAAGTGACGGAATCAAGTTACAACTGGAGTGGAATGAAAATGGAAAACCGTTCGAGGAGAACAGTACCTCCTTAAATAACTTCATCGGGACTACGGTTCGAGACAGAGTCCCTATTACAGTTCAAAATTGGAAAATGGTAAAGAAAAATTATGAGGATGAGATCTGGGCTGAAGTACAGGTAACACCTTAATTATATAATTGTTCAATTTGATTTGTTTCACTTCATTTCAATCTTACATATTATATATGTTTTTTGACTTGTTTACAGAGTATTTTTATTATTGATGATGATCGGAAGAACTTCATAATAAGAAAAGCCGGAAAACTTATGCGAAAGTTTCGTTCTGTTCTTGTCAAATATTTCTTGAGGGATGATAATGATGATATCATTACTACACCGCCTTATCCATTGTACGAAGGAATCATCACTCAAGAAATGTGGGATGAGTTTATCAGAACACATACAACTCCTGATTTCCTGGTAAGGGGATTTGTTTGTCTTTCCCTATTACATGTAATGTACGTATTTGTAATTAACATTTATATATTTATATGAATCATTTTGATCTAACTAGAAGTTGAGCGAGAAAAATTGAGCTAACGCGACCAACATGGCATACCGGTACACACAAGGACATGTTTCATACGCACGGTTAGAAAGAAAAATGGTACGAACTGATGATTATTTCATTCGTAATAAAAATTGTATGAATATCATTTAACTTCGACCAACTTTGATGTGCAGATACAAGAATCAGGCTCAGATATTACACAGGTTCTACGACATGATCTATGGGTAGCCGGTGTCACAAATAAGAAAGGTGAAATTCGTAGTGAGGAAGCAAGAAGAGTAGCCGAATATTGTGTAAGTATTCAATTATATTATGCGTAAAATAAAAAATTGGCTTTACTTAAATGAACTCCATTTATAATAACTAATTTTCATTGTAATTCTTTTTGGGAAAGCGACAAATGACACAGGAGGATCCTACGTTGGCAACCTATGTTGGTCGGGACAATTTATTGAGCAGAGCGTTACCAGTACCCGAGTATGATGGTCGTGTTTGGGGTACTGGTTTTGCAGTCACCCCATCAGCATACTTTGGACATCAGAAGCGCCCGAATAGAAGTGATGTTTCCCACCTGCATGACGAGATTGCTAGCTTTAAGAATCAAATGCAAGAACTTCAACAACAAATACGCTATAAGGAACAACGAGAAGAACAATTCACCGAACAAATGCATTTGATGCAAGAACAGAATGCGTTGTTAACAACGCAAATACAACAGTTGGTCCAGGGTAGGCCAACACCAAATGTTCCGTTTCTGTGATAGCCCAAGTTTCAGAGATAGCTGCACTTCCATCGTAAAGTCCATTTTCCTTCAGTAATTAATTTCTTTAATACTTAACTTTATGTTAAATTCTATAATTAAGCGAACTTTAACATATTAACCCTATTTTCCGTAGGGCGAATTTCAATGCAAGCTATATGTCGAGCAAGCATCCAAGCACGCGGTTGCAGTGGGTGCTGCCTACAACACTGGTGAGGACATACTGCACAATTCATCATTGCCCGATAACACACTCCGGGTGAGGGTTGACATCTGCACGAACGAAGACGCCCTCTTACCGATCCCGTCTCGGGATGAGCAAATAAAGGTGGCAGATGTTGTAGGTGGCTATGTTGCTTGGCCAATGGGTCTTATCGAGCCATGTGAAAAGGTCGTTCATTCAAAATTCCCTGCACTTTTCCTTCAAACTTTCATCTCAAACTGTGATTTAATTTTCTGATTTGCGCAGGGTAAGATTTCAAAGTGTTCAACAACACAACCCAAGTTAAAAGCATTGGCTAGCCAACAGAGCAGAAGAAGACAGACCTCATTTCTCGATCAATTAATATCGATTGCACCATAATTGATCGGTGAGGGAGGAGTGCAATTACGTATTCCAAGACATATCTACAGTGTTAGTGGTCTAATTGATTATGTTACTGCCGAGGTCGTGCAGGACATATGTGCTCGTGATTGGGTTAGTGCTTCGGCTATCAACATTTGGATAAGGTACTTCACTATCATCGTTTATCACTGTTATTAATATTTCTCGTTCCATTTCTTTTGTTTCTCATGACACTGTATGTTTTATACCAGGCATTTGGACCATGACGTTTTAATGGATACACACAGGGTCCAATTCGCATTTGTCAACCCTTTTCTCGTTGGTCATCATGAGGGTAAAGTAGATATAAATGCGCAGTCTAATGAGCTGAAAGATTACTTTAGCAAGAAAGCGACACCAAATACATTATTTTTAGTGCCATATAATACGGGGTAAGTTATTATTGGTACAATTTTTGTTTTTATTGTTTAACTTCTATCATAACATGATTGTTCAAAAAAAATTTTAAAATATATTTTAGGCGCCATTGGATATTGATCGTTATCAATCCAGCGGAACCTTTAGGCCCTTGCATTTACTATGTGGATCCTCTGAAAAATGGTCTTCCACAAGACCGTTTTAATATGTTACTATTGATCAATAGGTAAGTATACGTGCCTATGTATAAATATTTGCGTACATGATTGAATAACCAAAAGTAATCAGTTTCTATTTGTTTTGTTAGCGCATTGACTGCGTATCGGTCATCTGTCTCGTTAAACTATTCTAAAGCTACTGACCCTCGCCTTAGCTATCCTTGGAAGAAGATACATGTATTGATATTTGACTTTACTTAGACTTTGTTAGTAAACACTTTTTATTCATGAACAGAGTTAAATATTGCATTATATTTTTGCAGTGCCCTTTCCAACCTAATGACAATGATTGTGGGTACTATATCATGAAATTTATGAAGGATGTTATTATGCATGATCAGCCATTTATTCCTCAAAAAGTAAGTCATTTAGTTGCATTTCATATTGTGTTGTAATGAAATTAAATTAGTTCCTGACAATTATGTTTTACTGATTTTAATTCATTCTAACTTGTTTCTGATTGTATATATCTATAGTATTATGAAGATCAACGTTGTGACGCTTTAACAGACCATCAGGTTAATGAAGTGATTGAGGAATGGTGTGAATATGTGTTTAGGCAAATCTCTGGGTAGCTATATATACTATTAAATTCACTAGCTGGTCCTTTTTGTGTTGTTTCTAATTGCCAATTGTTGTGTCATGCATGTTTGTTGAAGTTGAATTTGTTGTATTTCATTCAGCTAGGTTTACAATATATTGTATAACAATTTTCAGTACTACTTTAACAATTAATCAATTGTTGGTATCATTTTAAAGTTATTTATCATTGTTCTTATTAAACCTTGCAGACTATAATTATATATGCATGGGAGATATATATGAGGAAAAAATATGCTAAAAAAAAACCAATACGAAGGACCCAAAAAATATGAGTAAAAAATATGCTAAAT
This sequence comes from Inga laurina, assembly GCA_963855925.1. Lineage (NCBI taxonomy): Eukaryota > Viridiplantae > Streptophyta > Magnoliopsida > Fabales > Fabaceae > Inga > Inga laurina. The sequence goes on along the minus strand of OY979701.1, from coordinate 69,718,411 downwards.
AAACCAATACGAAGAATGAAAAAAAAAAAAAACATCTCATGTGGCGTCTGTGTGAGGAGGCGCCCCAGGAGGTGTTGACTCCAGGTGCCACAGGAGGTTATTTAAAAAAAAAAAATTTAAAAATTTGTGGCGCTTCCAAGCGCCACAGCTTTTTTTAGTAGCGTCCAGATATGTGGCATTTTTCTAGCGCCACAGCTAATACAATTATAAGCGTCACAGCTTTGCTTTTTTGTAGTAGTATCAATTGATAAAAATTATCATTCCATAAGCACCAAATTCCTCTACTATATCCAGTAGATTCAATAATATCATACCTGTTAAATCCCATTTGGTGGATTCTTTTGTTTGTCAAATCCTTGTCACAATGTGTTTCAAAAATTGACAAGAAATTATGCTTTAAATCTCACACTAATACCGGAAAACTTCTTGCTCCAATGCCACGTGAATTCCACATCATACGGTTCATAAAGAAACCATATGCAGTTGTTTGGGTGAATTATCCTGTTCCTTCATTATATCATCCTTGATCCTTAAATCTTGGATATGCCCCCACCAGAGAACCCGATTGGCCAGTGTTAACAATTTGTGCTATAATCTCGGTCTCTACTCTCTACTATTGGACATGCCCCCACCAGAGAACCCGATGGCCAGTGTTAGGTACTGATGGCCTTGGGTCAATCACGATTTGATCCTCGCATTGCTGGGCTCTACATTAGTAGTGGGGTCCATGTCAACTTCCTACAATACTTGAAAAGAGTTTTCAAAATTTGACCTTTTGTCATGACCCACTTAAAAAGGATGTTTAAATATATCATGTGCAGGGCAGGAGACATATTTTCTTTACCCTTAAAAAATCCTTTACTTTTACTTTTTCTCTTTTATCCAACTTGTACGCATTCTTTTTTATCGGGACCCACATCCATCCTCCCTTTATTCATATCCCTTTGTTTGATCCTATTATCCTCATTAGCCTTCTTTGTCGCCTTGCCGCTATCCTCCAATTTCCTCCTATCATCCTGCTGCTTCATATGACAATTGTTAACTTCTATCTTAATTGCACTGCCCCTAAAATCACGCCGCAAAATCGTAATCTTCCCAAAGGGGCAATCATTAGCTGCACCTTCCCCGGTCTGGAGAATCTGGACTTAAGTTTTTTTTTCTTCCCCAGCTTCTTCTGTACTAAGTTTGAACCGTAGACCTTCTCTCTGCCTACCCTTCTCACCTACTCTCCTCTATTTACTAAACCTAAGGCTCTGAGAGATCCGATCTTCCCAATCGAGCACTATAATGCAGATGGTAAACGATGGCGTCACACCATATCTTCCTGAAGAAATCCTCCGAAACATTCTCAAAAGACTTCCTGTGAAGTCCCTTATTCGATTTCAATGTGTATGCAAAAATTGGAAAAATCTCATCAAGCTCCCATCTTTCGTTGCAGAACACCTCCACCACTCAGGTCTTCAAAACCCTTTTCTTCTTTTCCAACGAGATTTCAATAATGTAGATCCTTTACAGTTATGTTCGTTGGATTGCGGCATGCAAGTTCGTGAGCTCCAGAATGGTCCTTCTCTGGGTTCCTCGCAGGTTAGAATCATCGGTTCCAGCAATGGGTTGGTATGTGTTGAATTTGACGATTGTGATACATTTCCTTGGTCTCTTTTATTGTGGAATCCTGCAATGAGAGAGGTCAGACAAGTGCCCAGAACTGTTCATGATTGTAGGGATCAGCACCGTTTAGGATTTGGGTTCAGTCCCGTTGTTAATGATTACAAGATAGTCAGAACTTATGCTAAGTTTGATGATGTGGTTAATCGAGTGGAGGTATATTCTTTAACTACAGGATTGTGGAAGGAAATAGATTTGGGGAACATAGAGGGTGTAAGACTTCTTCCTGAAACTGTCATGGTTAATAGAGGTATTCCTGAAACTGTCCCGGTTAATGGAGCTATGTTTTGGTTTGGGTTAAAATCAGTTGCAGAGGAGCAGGGTGAGGGTAGTATTCATTTGATAGTTTCATTTGACATAGCATTGGAAGTGTTTATATTGATACCAATGCCTGATTTGGGGTTTGACATAGAATGTGACTCTCATTGTTGTGGTAACAATATTCTTATGGTTTATGAGAACAAACTTGCTATACTTTGGAATATGATGATAGGAGAATTTGAATCTTTTTTTGTTAGTTTGTGGGTGATGGAGGAGGGCAGTGGTCTATCTGGGGAGACATGGAGTTGGACTAAGAAATATACTAGCAGACCATTTATAAGCTTGATAACTCCAGTGGCTATTTGGAGGGATGAAATCGTCTCCATTGATGATCTAATTAATGAACCCTTTATTGATATTGTATATGAAGTGGAGCGTGATCCGGTGAATACTAATTGATCGATGTTCAATATTAATACTGGTGAATTTAAGTGGTTTGCAATCCGCTGTCATGGCCATGGTCGGTGTATTTTCAATTTTGTTGAAAGCCTTATACCTGTTGGCAACATCCGCATTGAAGAGCCTTGATCCAGAATCCTAAAGTGCTGATTTACTTTATCTTAGCAGTTTCAATGGAAATAGTCTGATAACAGCTTATGTCCTTTTGTATGTATAAGGCTTGATGTTCTTCATAGAGTTTTTCTCTTGAAGGTAAATACAGATACTCTAGGGTAGATATTTCTTGCTTTATTTGATCTATTTATAATATCGCGTTGTTCAATTTTCTTTCAAAGATGCTTACATAATTGAATTGCTTATATGGATGACATGGGACTTCTTGTCCATGTTATATACCGTTGGAATGTGATGTAGTGTGCGAACCATGCGAGTATGAGTGGTATTTTCTATTTGACGGTTCGGGATAGAAAAAGAGAGAGCCTATATAACAGGGCTAGGGGGTTGGAGAGGGTATGGAATGAGTGAGTGAGATTTGGGAGAGCCTATACCTCTCAAAAGTATAGAGTGGTGTCTTTTCTTCTTTGTGTCCAGTGTTTCCTTCCTCCACTAGAATATACTCTGTGGAGTTATTTCTTCAGTTGATAATACATATTTTAGCTTGTGTGCTCCATAATATACCAATCGTTTTATAGAGGGGGTAAGGCGAGCAAAGAAAATTTGAGTTCCTTTTCTTTTCATTTCGTTTATAGTGGAGAAATAAAATAAGTACATTCATTTGTGTGAGTAGTTTGCTAGTCCAAGCACCAATCAAACACCATGAGCATGTGTAGATGATGAGCAGGAATTGAAAAACGAAGCAAAAAAATTGCATAATAGGAAAATCCATAGGAGATTGCCTTTAAAAAGAGATCTTGTGACTTGTTCTGTTGCTTGAATTGCCTACAGAACACAGTGAAAGTAAATTGCATCTTAAATGATATCTTAGAACAAAGTTCAAAAGAATTCATATCCTAGAATAAGCCTTTTGCTTGTAACGTTTCCTGCTACAATGTTTGGTTTAGTTCCAACTTTCAAGTTGTACGCTGCACAGAAAAGAATTCATATCCCGAATTCTAGCACTTTGGAATCCATGCTACTGTTATTGCTATGGCAGCGTACTGTGGAAACCAGAGAGGTTAGCACAAACATTAAGAAAAGACAACATCTTTCATTAACAAGCTGAGTTTTACTCTAACGCAATAAGTTTATTAAAAATGGAATTCTTCTATTCATTTGCTTCTCCCCTTTCCATCTGGTCATTTTAAAAATTCGGGTCTTGATTATTTGTTCTGAATGTTGTCCGCGAGTATCTTCTTATAATAATTGCATGGTATTCTTTTGATCCTTAATATAAGATATATTTATCTAATTTGATTAGATTAAGGGTTTGTTTGGTGTGAGGGATTTGGAAGGGAAGGGAGGGGGGAGAAAATTTTTGAGTTGAATTTTAAAAGATGGAAGAAGTGGGGTAATAAAATTTTAATAAAGAAAATATATAAGATAAAAGAGTTAGAAAAATTAATTAAAAATTTTTAACCCCACTTCTCTAAATTTTTTAAATTCAACTCAAAAAAATTTCACTTCCACCCACTCTCCCTCCCCTCCCCTCAGACCAAACAAGCCCTAAGGAAATTGGTTAAATTAGTTAATATGATATGTATTTTCTAAAACACTCTAGTCACCTTCTTTAATTCCCGACTTACCTTTCCTCTTTGATTATTGTTGAGGGATATCAATAGGGGTATATTAAAAAAAATTGACAAATATGTAAATTTTGTCTTATATTTAGGACCAAGATCAACTCCCTAAATATGTTTTATATTAAGGACAAAAGGGAGTATTATTTATTAGTAATTTTAGGTAGCTGATTTTTTTATGTTAAAACTTTAGTTGATTTTCTTGAGTTTCTTTGATCTTTCCTTGTGGGAGCTAGACACTTGTGTGGCTTGTGCATGGTTACCAAAACCAAGTGGATCGGCCAGTCTGACCATGAAAATGGTGAATCAATTACTTAACCGGTCTAGTCCAATCGGTTTGACTAGTTTAGCGTTTATTTAGAATTTCATGAATTCAAAAAATCATATATAATTCTACATATTTTCAAAAATTTTAAATTAAGACTCTATGGAAAGTTTGAGATGTCATTTTAATACAAAATAAATCATTCGCAAATATTATCATTTGGTCCTCAAATATTTTCAAATTCCAAAACTATTTTAAAAAGTATTATCGTTTAAGTTCAATTGCTCATCAGTTTGGCCCGGGTTAGCTCCAGTTTGACTCTAATATGATCCACTGACCCTAGCCTACTACCCATACCAGTTTAGTAGCCGGTCCAGGTTTAATAACCTTTAGCCTTTGATTTGGATTGCAACCAATAAATCAGCATTCAATAGCTTGATGGGAAAATTTGTGAGCATTGTAAGGTCTAAACAGAGAGTAAATCGCATTGCCAAAGACTTGGGAATGTATGGTCTGGTCACTGGTGGAGTATTAAAAAGCTCAGCCAAACACTTGTTGAGCAATGATGTTTTCTTTAGGCTGAAAAATCAATATCTTAGTTAAAATATTTTATAAATTTAAAGTTTATCCAAATATAAGTTTTTACAATAGTTTAAATTTGTACGACATTGTGGTATTTTCGCATGGGTAATTTTTGGGAAATTTTTAAAAAAATTTATTCCTTTCACGTTTATTTTTGGTGAAACTCCATACTTTTTTTTGGTCTAATCCAAAGTACTGTCTGAGTCGCTTTGAATTTGATTATTTGATCTTCATCTTTATCAAGCTCGGAGTGTCAACATAAAGCCCTTTTAACAGGTGCGTTAAGTTTTATTCCATTCACTTTTGAACTTGAGGAATTTGCCTGATACTATTAATCATTAGTTATATGTTAGTAATATGAATTGACTTAATTGATATCAATGACTTTTTTATTTCATTTTTTCGCCAGAGATATCAATGACTAATTTTACAATTGAATACCTGTTTAAAGAAATTGAAACATAAAATATAGAGTAAACTGCTCTAACTATCCTTCTATTTTATGTAATTTTATTTTACCTTAATTACACAGATCTTCCCTCAATTTTAAAAACTCATATAGACTTCCCTTAAAATTAAAATGTATATTACATAAACCTCACTTATATTTTGATATTTTATTTCCATCCACTCAAACTGTTAGTTGACTGTTAAGTTTGACTTTTGAATTTTTATTTTGTCAAAATGCCCTTCTTTAACATTAGAATTATTTAAACAAATATATATATATATATATATATATATATATATATGTGAATATGGGCAAAAAAAATTTATAGCACCAAATTTTTATCCTAATAAATTTTTTTTAACTTTCTAATATGTTAAAAATTTATTAATTTTGAGATTATAAAATTTATAATTTTAATTTTTTACCATATTTGTTGAAATTTATTTATTTTTAGTTTTGTAGAAGGTAAAGCAGAATTTCTGAATTTTTCAAGATAGCATAACACAGTATTTCTTTATAAAAGAATCCAAATCCCTAATCCCATTGCAATGTGTGTGCGACTATTGGAACAATCTCTTCAAAACCCCTTTTTTTCATCTCACAACACCTCCAACACTCCAATAACCATAACCTTTCTATTCTTTTCCGACGTGGAGGCTATGGTAAGCCTTTGCACTTATGCTTATACGACTGCAAAATGCAAGTCCGTGAAGTTCTAAAGACACCATTTGATCGGTAAATTTTCTGGCGTTGCAATCATCTGTACAAGCAATGGCTTGGTCTGTGTTAACCTCGAGAAGCGTGGCCATGGTGGGTCTCCTTCTCCCCTTTTATTGTGGAATCCAGCCACTAGAGAGATCAAACGTGCCCAAAAATATTAATGATTCTCAGGGTACGTTCTTTATGGGATTCGGATACAGTCCAATGGTAAATGATTACAAGATAGTGATGTTTTGTTTGCCTACACATGTGGTTTATCGTGCTGAAGTATATTCATTATCCTCAGGGTGCTGGAAGGAATTAGGATGTGGGGAGTTTGGCGGGCATAGACAAACTTTGTAACATAACTGTTATGGCTAATGTATATATATTTTGCTTAGTAGTATTTTGTTTTGTGTACATACCTATTTTCTGAGAATTGATTGTGTTTTGTATAGGTTGTAGGTAGAAAATATAAATTACATATTTAAAAGAGAATCTAACTAGGTCTCCTTCTTTCTCTCATTTAATCACTCTCTCACTCTAGCTCACCATTGCTGCGAAGAGAAAGAAGAAGAGAGAGGGAAAAGAAAGAAATAAAAGGGACCGGTGGCGCTGTTGTTCGTGGAGGGGGTTGTTTTATTGGAATTATATAATAGTGGGTGGTATCCCATGTGCCGCCCATTATGTGCTATTATTTTGGGTCTTAAATATAAGATAAAATTTATTTTTTTAGAGAAATTAAGAAAGCTTATTAAAGTACTTTAGAGTATTTATATTTTATTTTTTTCTCTAAACTAATTATTTTAACTAATAAACTGATATATAATTTAAAAATACACAACATATGATGTGATTAATTAACTTATTTGACTTCCTTAATGTCTCCAAAAAAATTCAAATTTATCTTATATTTAGGACTGAAAGGGGTATTTTTTTTTCATTCTTTCTCATTTCTTGATATTTCTAATTCTCTTTCTTATATATATATATATATTCCAAAATTGTCTATACAACTTCAAATAATATTTTCATAATTATTAAATAATTATATTTTTTATTTTAGAAATATATTTAAACACATTTATTTAATCACATCAAATTTCATAAATTTTCTTTCTCCTAAAATTATGGTTTTTGGAACTAAGTACTATATATCTAGGGAAAATGATGGAAAATGAACCTAGAAATTGGGAAATGATAAATCAGTCATTTCACAAGAAAAAAGTTGGGAATTTCTTATCACATTTTGATATCTTCTAATCAACTTTTAATAAAAAAAACTCATATATCATTTCCCAATTTTTAAGTTCCTTTTCCGTCATTCTCCCATATATCTATTACATTAACTTTTATATTTTTCTTGAATAATAGATAATCTGATAGCTTGTAAAAGTATATTTACGCCGCATTTATCCGAGTAAGGATATTTCGCTACAATTTCTAGTTTCATTCTTTTTTCTCAATTTTATATTTTCATACTTCACAAAATGAATTTAATTTACTCTAAATCTCTAACTATTTAATAAATATAATCCTAATGTTCTTGCAAAAAAAAAAAATCCTAATGTTACTTAAATTCTAGAAATAAAATTTGGGATGTTACAATGTTTGTTCTATGATAAGAACATTTCTCACTGTTAAAAGCTGGTCCATAATTAAATGTTGGAGACAACAATTACTACAAAAAGAAAAGACTTTCGGTGGCGACAAAAGTCGCTGCTGAAAGTCTAAAATTTGCCGCTAAAACTTTTAGCAGTGACAAAAAGTCGTTGCTGTTGTGATCGCCACTGAAAGTTTTAGCGGCGACAAAGGTGACTTTCAGCGGCGACTTTTTGTAGTCGTGGAATGTGGTTTTCAGTGGCGACTCAATACTTTCAGCGGCGACTTTTGTGGCCGCTGAAAGTGTCAATTTTTTTAAAAAAATTTTCAATTTTTTTTTTAAAATTAATTTACAAATGCCACGTGTCTCCTCCCCTCGCCGCCACATGTCTTCTCCTCGTGCTGCCATGTGTCACCTCCTCATAATTCCTCTAAATGACTCTCCTCCAGTTCGAACCCACGACCTCAGGGAGCCAATGTCTTCGCGCATGAGTCTTTGCCAGTCACGCCGAAATAAACATTTATCATATTATTATATATATAATATTATCATATATATAAACATACATACATAAAATTAATTAATTATATACATATAATTAATTATTAATTAAATATAAATTATTAAAAATAATTAAAAATTTAATAAAAATGGAAAAAAATATTTATATATTTAAATTAAACAATTTTTTAATTAAAATTACTTAATAAATAATAATTTAATATTATGAATAATATTTTTAATATAAAATTATAAATATAATATTAATAACATATATATTATTTTTAAATAAAATAAAATAATAATATCTTAAATATTATTTTACTATAAAATATTAAATATAATATTAATAAATAATAATATAATTTTAATAATTAAATTTAAATATAATTATTTAATAATTATTATTTTAATTTTATAAATATTATTTTTTTAAAAATTAATAAAAAAAATCTGATATTGACTTTCAGCGGCGTCTTTAGTTGTCGCCATTGAAAATGTGAGTTTTAGTGCCAACTTTTGATATATGCTGCTGAAAGCGTTTTAAAAAAAATAAAATTTTGAAAAATTTCAAACAAAACTTTCAGCGGTGACATTAAAGTTACCACTGAAACACATTTTCGGTGGCGACAACACAATATTGCCTCTGAAAATCTAACTTTCAGCGGCAACTTTAAAAGTCGCCATCAAATATTGCCGCTGAAAATCTTTTTTTTTTTGTAGTGAATAAATGCCCATATAACGAAATAAAAGTTCAATACGATGGAAAATCTGAAAAAGATTATTCATGATTCAAATTGGAACATAATGATTTAAGCTGATTTATGAATAAGAATTGCCCCTATTTGGATTATTCTTTTCCATGTTCTGATACAGAATAAGGTATTAAAATTCGGACCGGACATTGAACCGGTCGGGGTATTGGGTTAAGGGTCAGTGGGTCAAACCGGGACCAAACCGGTGAGAAATTGAAAATTTTAGACTTATAGTATGAAATTCTAAAGAAAAAATTAAATTTTTTTTTTTTAAAATACCAACCCGGACCGGACCGGGAATCGAACCGGTTTACCGGCCGATTCGCCGGTTCCCGGGCTAGACCGGCCGATCCGATCCGGGTTCAATATCTTGATATTACGGAAGGTGTCCTTGAGGCCCGAGTAGCTGAAACAGTGTCAATATATGTTCTCATTTCATTTCCTTCTGCATATATTATTGTGGTTCGTTGTCATTCTTTTCACTTTTTTCTGTTGTAAATATAAGATAGAGTTGATTTTTTTAGAAATATTAAGAAAGTTAATTATATTACTTTAAAATATTTATATTTATCATTTTTTTAAACTATTTGTCTAATTTATAAATTGATATATAATTCAATGATATACAATATATGATATGATTAAGTAACAATTTTTTTAATTTCTCCAAAAAAAAATCAATTTTATCTTATATTTAAAATTGAATAAAGTAATTCTTAACTTCAGCTGATGAAGACATGGGTCATTGTACCGGTGTATTGCTTTTTCGATATGGTCATCTTCTTGTGTGGCGGCATACACCGATATATAATTACAATTTTGAGGATCTCATTTTTTTTTATTTGAAATCCTTTGGTTATTTATTATATCTATTCACTGAAGATTCTCAACTCATGAGATTTAATATGCTTCACACTTGAAATATTATTATGCCACTCATATAATGGAGATAATATTGATGAGAGGAGAACTGGATTCTCATTGAGTTATTGAAAAATTGACATAAATTATGTATACATTATATGTCGAGATAAATTTTTATTAAATCAGTTATGGGCTCTAATTGATTCTCTTTTGAAATTCTAATTTTGTATTTTCTCTTAAATGACTTGCACTTTCTAAACAGAGTAACATCTGAAAAAATAATATCTTAAAGTTTTTCTCTTTGAATTTTAATTTTCAATTTAGGTCACGCCTTCTTACAGGCCGGATCTAAAGAATTTAAAACAAATATAAATTGTTATTAAATTTTTAATAATGAATAGGGTTAAAATATACCCATCACCTTGAAGTATATTTTTGAGTACACTAAATGCCCTAAAGTTTTTTACGGAGTGATTTCAAAAGAGAGAGTCGGGTAACATTAGATTTCTAATAGATATAATCAGTTACAGGTGGTTAGAAGATAGAACAAATATGGATATATATATATATATATACACATATCTATATATATATATATATATAAGTATAAAATCAAACACTCCATGTCAACAAGTTTGGATATGGGCAACTCCCACTTGAATCTGGCCTTTCCCTCAATAGGGAGTCTATTCCCACTTTTCCTTTGACAAGGTTGTTCTACTTTGATACCGTTGTTAAGAATCTTGAGACATCAGCAAAATCTTCATTGAACTGTGGGAAAATTTCACCTGATGTCCTCTATAGCAAAATATTTCCCAAAAGCCGTAATAACTTTCTGAAATATCATTTTAGTCTCATGGGGAAGTGAAATTAATTTTAAGACAGAATGGACAAAAATACCCTCCTCAAAGAAAGAGACACTTTGCAAGACAAAGTGTGACGTTTTACAAATTACATGTCAAAATTTATAAGACAAATAAGCTAGTTTGTAAGACATAGAATTGAAAAGCCTGACACTTGTGCTATTATAAGAAAAGAGGCACTTCACGAGACAAATGTGACGCTTTATAAGTTATATGTGAGAATTTATAAGATGAATAAGCTAATTTACAAGACATACAGTTAAAAATCCCAACACATTTATTTTTGTTATAGAGGAGGGTATTTTTGTCCATTCCCTCTTGAAATTTATTTCGCTTCTCCCATAAGCCTGAACTGATGTTTCAAAACATTATGGGGGCTTTTCGAAATATTTTGGTATAGAGGGGCTTGGTGAAATTTGCCCCTGAACTTTCGACATAGAACTTTTTGAACATATACTCATGGACTTGACAATACATGTTGTTTTAAACCTCATGTCATTAGGTCTATATTTCCTTTCTACTGATAAAATCCTGTTCTAGTTCAATTCTATTCAATGTTAATCTGTTTCTCACTCTCACACTTGAACCCAACACAACAGCCAATATAAATTGAAATTTCACTAACTACTATAATCATACAAATTTGCATCTATGTATAACAAAAAAAAAAAAAAACAAAAAACAAAAGAAACTTTGCATCTCTCAGTTCAATTTTTCATGCTTAAATTTTTTTCGAGGTATAACTTCACAAAACTAAATTCACCTACACCTAAGAGTGATGTCCTTAGGGTTAAATTCTTTCAAATTTTCTTAAATAAAATTGCTCCATCTTTATTTCATGAAAAGTTCAACTAGTGGACTAACGTCTAAATCCAATCATTTGACTGTGACTACCTTATTTTTCCATAGATGATCATGGAAGTGTAACTCTCTGCAAATCACATTTATACCAGCTATTAGGTTCAAAATTTACCATAACCAGAGAAATGAAAAGGCATGATATAGCTGGGTTTTCGCCAATTGGAACTATATCCCCCATTCATAAAGGCAACTAACTTTCAGGATTTCAAGAGGCCAATTATCAGTAATCCAAAGCTGATTGAATTCATTACTCAAACTAAGACCAAGAGATAATAATCTGAGACAGATGGAAAAGGGTCCTAGAAAATGGAAAAAGATATGAAACAAAGCGATAGAAAATATGGAAAGACTTACAGAAGGAGGAATTAATATTTTATTTTATTTTAGTTTTACAAGTAAAAATATTTAATTTCAGACAAAGTAGTTAAGAGCTAGTGGGATTACTTTTTGATTGTTAAGTGTAAGTGGATTGCAAGTTGTCTATTAGCTAAGAGCAAGTGGATTGCTAGTTATCTATTTTTGCAAATGGTTACTTTTTTGTAGCAAGTGGGATACAAGTTGTTTCCTCATTAGTCTATAAATAGGAGTGCTCGTCTTTTATAAAGACCCACCGGAATGAATGAAAACATGATAGTTTAGTTGCTCTCTCCCTCTCCTTCTCCCTTAATGATGTCTCCTTCCCCTCTCAAATTCTGTTTCAGTTCTCATCTCCCTTTTTTATACTCTGCTTCTGTTTCCCTCTCTCCTTTCTCTGTTTTGCTATGTCTTTCTAAATCAGATCTGTTATGGTGAGATTGAGTGTGCGTGAGTGAGTTTTACGTCACAAAGGCAATGGAGCCCATAGCCTTTAGAAGAAAGATGCGGCATACCCCACTTCATCTTCCCCTTTACTTACTAATTAGTCTCTAGTTAACAGTATACCATGGATAAAAGCTGAAGTAGTTAATTCATAGTAAAACACTATAATGGCTTCCCTTTTGAGAAAAGTCATATAATAGCCTCATTTTCCATTTTAATGATATACAAAAGGTACAAGCTGAATCCAAATTAAATAAACTTGACTTGCACTAGACTTTCAAAGCTTCTGTAAGAATCAATTTACTTTGCAACATTTGATGCTTCTCGATAAATCCCTATTTTATTATATATTTTCATATTTTATTTGAGGATTTTGTTATGATAATTGAGCTTAAAATGTCTCTTTTGTGATTAATTATGATTAAATGTGTTTAAATGAAATTAAGGTTGAAAGAGGGCAAAAATGTCATATATTTTATGATTTATCTTAATTGATTAATTTTTGGAATATAAGGTATTATATTTTGGGTTCATTTTAATTGTAGATCAGTTTGGTAAGAATTGCAGACAAGTACCCAAGATTTCTGGAAATTACAAGCTAAAGAAGGAAAAAATAAGAGCAAATTACATAAAAGTCCCAAATGTATTGAATATGTTATTTAGACCCAAAAACATTTCCAAGGGTTTAAGGTGCAGACACGAGCCGAAGGAAAAGACTCAGAAGAGGCGGCAGTTGGAGACGAAGGGCAGAATTGAGTGACTGTGTGGATTAACGGTGGAGAAAGAGTTTTTTTAACATATGAGTTTTTGGAAAAGTTATATAAAATAAAAGAAACTTTGTAGATATGATTTATGTTTGGATTAACGATGTCAGAAATGACTTTTTTTTCATAAAAATTGAGAGAAGTAACTTGGATAAACTTCTCATAAAAATTCCATTTGCTTCAAAAGCCCAGCCACCCCAAAAACTTTTCCAAACATATTAAATGAGCTTTTGGAACTTTTAACTCCCAGATATATATTTTTTTTTTACCCAAACGGATTCCTAAAGAAAAGAAACAGAACCAACAGCCGTAGGAGGCGGGCTGAGACAGAACCGAAATCAAGAGGGAGCAGCGGCAAGCTCAACACCATACACCGCCCCTCATATTTCATCCACCACCATCGTCATCCATCACCGGCGCTGCTCCACCGCCCGGTAGCCTCCCACTTCACCCACCACAGCCACAACCGAGAACCGGAGCTGCGAGTAACAGGGGAGTCGGGGAAGGTGGAAGCTGCCGCTAGCTTCATTCTCTCAACAACATACACCGCCCATCATCTCCACCATCCTTCCTTCCCGCTTTCCACCCACCGTCATCTGCTCATCAATGTCGCGCCTCCACTGCCACTACTGTGAGTTGAGGGCCGAGAGAGCTGCAGCAAGAGGGAACGAAGGGAGTGAGGATTAGCTTCAGCTGAAATCTTCAAGTTCATTCACTCACTACCATAATCCACCGTCACCTCCATTCTGCCACTCACCAGACCAGTGACATTTTCCTTCTCTGTCTCTGAACTCACACAAACCGGGGCTTCTTCGTTTTGTTTTTTTTGGTTTAAATCGAGCCCCTGAATTAAATTGATTTAGTGCTAATTGGTTAATTTACTCTGTGATTTTATGGTTGGGTGTTTGAATTAAAGTGTGATTATATTTGTTGAAGCAATTCTCATAATTGGTTAGGCAATTTTGTGCCCTTGAGATTGTTTGAGCTCACATGTGCTTCGAAGAGGAGTTTATTTTATCTATATCTCATTATATTTGTAATTTCTTAGGTTCAGGAAGTTATTTATATAATGAGACTATGATTTTAGTTATGATTTATATGGATTGGGTTGTTGTGATTTGAAATTTGTAATAAGGATTTGTATTCATAAATATATATGGTTATATATATGTTTATCTATGATTCTATTGTTTCTCTCTATTTAATATGGTATTGTTGGACAATTTGATTGAATTAGAATTGTAATTGAACCTAAATGCATTACTTATTCCATAGTCATTCTCTAAGGGGTTTTAATAATACTTAAATAAATGGGTTCATGAGTTTAAGCATTAGATTCAATAGTAATTGAGGTTTGATATTTTAGAAAACTTAGAGAAATTCATTACACTAAGAGGGCTTAATAGCATTTCAAGAGTAGGGGTCCCTCTCTTGTGATGCTAAACTCATTGGTTAATGAGATTTTGTATATTAGAATCTTAATGTATTAACTCCCCAAATATCTTAATTGAACAAGAATAACTATTGAAAATCATTTCCAAGAAAATCTTTATTACTTGCATTTATAACACATTTCCATTCCTTCTTATTTAAAAAATTCCAAAAGCATTTATTTTAAGTATATTCAATTCATAGTTTTTAAAATTAATTAATCATATTTTACCCCTATCAATTTTGCATCGTTATTACTTAGTTTACTAGGAATTAGTTTCATAATCAGCTCCTCAAAGTGAAATGATCTGAGTTGTGCATTATATTGCATTAATTCGATTTTATTCTTGATAACCCCGAGGCAATTAAAGGACAATTTCACTTCTCTGAGTCATATGGAAATCTTGGCCTTTGCTACATTTGACACAATACACTCAAACTGAACTTTCCAAGCATTGGCCAAAAAATTAGTGCTCATGCAAAATACAACATGCATCTGGTGCTGAAGTAAGGAAAACCTCTTCAATGTGTATGTATGTTTACCCAAAAAGTACAAGACTTTCTACAAGAAATGGACTTCAAACTCTCATATACAATTCTCAAAGATTTACAACAAGATAAGCCCAGTCATGATCAAGATATGATGGATGCTGTCACTGCAAGGAGGCTCTCTATGTAATTGAAATGAATTGACAATTCAGATCCACCAATTCATCCGTATTTAGATTCAACAAATAAACTTTCTTCATAAGCCCAATGTCTAGGTACACAATCTTATCCCCATATCCGCATGGGATATATGTTTGTAAAGTTGCTTACACTGAATTTCTTGTTCCAGCTGCGTGTTCCCTCGTCCATCACCCATGCATTGCATTATTATCTTTCCATCTATAAAATTTACTTTTATGTTGATTTAAGGGTTGCAATGAAATTTCAGAATTTTTTGGGGTTGACCAAAATAAAATTGTTTCAATAGGATCTAAGTGATATTTTCCCAATAAAAAATGACATATATTTCTAAAAATATATTAAAATAATAGAGAATGAGAAGATTGGTGGAATCCACGTTACAAAAAGTAATGGAATTTAACTTGGCTTAATAGCGTTGCTATAACTGCTACCAAATAAATTGATTATACCTACTTTTACACCAAAAAATACTCCCTCCAGTCATTTTTATAAGATTCTAAAATTTGAATTGCCTTGATCCTTTTTATAAGAGCCCGACAAGAGTTGTCTCAACATTTAAGAAGTTTTTTTTTTTTCATTTGTGCCCCTCATTAATTATATATATTACATTAATTAAATGTTGATGATGCTTATATTTACTTTATTTCTTCATTTTACTTTTCCACTCATAATTAAGGGTATACTTGAAAAAATTTTAATTTAAGACATATTTTGTACTTTTAACTAATTTTAACTGCTTTCTTAAACTATCTAATTCGGTTATTGGGTTGTTATAATTAGGACTGGAGGGAGTAGTTAATTGTGTTGGGTGCTTACGGGGGAATATTTCATTACTAAATTTTCATTTTAACCCTTATTTTAAATTAGCCATCCGAAATTAGCTAAGATTTAAATATTCACAAGAAAACGACCCTAGGTATTTAATAAGAGAAATACTTACATACTCCAAAAGCATCATCTCATATGTATTCCGACTAATTAAAATACAATAACTCATCTTATTTTAATCCTATATGGCAGATGAGTTATTTAGAGAAATTCAAATTTTATGATTTTAAGGATAATGGGAGGGAATTGCATTTTTTTCTTTTCTAAATTAAAAATTTTATATTTTTTTTAAAATCATAAAATTTGAGTTTTTCAAATGACTCGTGTCATGTAGAAGTAAAATAATATGGGTTGTTGCATTTTAATCATCGTTGTTATTTGCATTTCCGCTTATGTATTTAGAATTTTAAATACTCAGTCAAATATAGAATACAGTATTACGTATTTAAAAAAAAATACTACCTTTTTTGTATTATGAGTTATCCAAAAGCGAGTTAGGGCTAGAGTTGGGAATACGGGCCGGCCCTTCACTGGCTTGGGCCTAAATGCGCCGACCTGTTTAGGCTCGCTTCCTAAAAAACCCTCAATTTTTAAAGTCCGCGGTCCTACAGGGCTGGCCCTTCACGGGCTCAAGCCTAAACGGGCTTAAATTCATTTTAATTAAATTTTTTTTTTCAAATTTTACAATTTATTTATTATTTTACTTTAAATTGAGATACATTATTTTTAAAACTCATAAATTTTTAGTTAAAATAATCATCTAAAGTCCAAATTAGCCTCTTTTTTAAAGTTTAAATGAATAAACCATTGAAGAAAACAAAATAAATCAAACTATTTAATAAGTGTTTACCTATTATCAATATTTTATTAGGTACTTAGGTGTCTCTTATATTGATAATTTGATATAATGATATCATATATATTAATTTATTTTTAAAAAATATTAAATGGGCCTAAAAGGGCCGGCGTTACAGGGCTGCAGGGCCAGCCCTTTTAGGCCCGCTTCCTATTTTAGCCTCTAAATCATAAGCCCGGCCCTTAAAGGGCTCGGGCGTAAACGGACCAGCCCGACGGGCTCGGCCCAAATTCCTGACTCTAGTCAGGGCGCTTCTTCGACAGTCGACTCCAGGGAATCCCTAATGGTGAAGGCTTTGCCTTGAAATATTCATTTTTACGAGTCAAGCACCATAGAGCAAATCTTAATGGACGGTGTCACACCATTTCTTCCTCCAAAAATTATCAAAAACATTCTCAAACGACTCCATGTGAAGTCCCTAGTCCGATTTCAATGTGTTTCCCAAGGATGGAGAAATCTCATCAAGTTCGGATCTTTCGTCGAAGACCATCTCCGCTATTCCAGTAATCAAAACCCTTCTTTTCTTTCACAATAGAATCATAGAAATGAGTTTTTGTAATTATATATGCTCGATTGCCAAATGCGAATCTCTGAAGTTCAGAACCCACCACCTTCGATGGGTTCCTTGCTGGGTGCTGAGATCATCAGTTCCAGCAACGGCCTGGTTTGTGTAGAAATAGATAGGTATGGTCTATATTCTCCTTCTCTTTTGTTGTGAAATCCATCGATTAGAGAGGTCAGATCATTGTCTGTGACTATGTATGGTTCTGATGGTGATAGCGCTTTAGGCTTTGGATTTTGTCCAATGGTTAATGATTATAAGATAGTGAGAACTTATGCTGAGCATGTAAAAGTGGTTAGTCGAGTTGAAGTTTATTCATGGAGGAGAGGGTCATGGAAGGAAATAGAATTTGAGAACTTAGAGGGTGGGAGTCTTTTTGTTTTTCCTAAAAATGTCTCTCTTAATGGAGTTATATTTTTTTCTAGGGCAAAGGAGGAGGAAGGTGGAGACTCTAATGATGTTATAGTTTCCTTTGACAAAGCGTTGGAAGTGTTCAACATGATGCCATGGCCTAATTTAGATTGTAATTCAGATTGGAACCTTACTGTGTATGACAACAACCTAGCCATGGTTTGTCTCACTGTGATTGGGATATTTGAATCTTCTTTTGTTGATTTGTGGGTAATGGAAGAGGCAACGGATGCATCAGGGGAGAGTTGGAATTGGACTAAGAAATATAGAAGCAGAACCCTACCATTAAGTTTAAGTCCAATGACCATATGGAGGAATGAAATTATCTGTGGAGTTTTTGAAACTGACAGTGAAAGGAAGAAGTATAAACCAAGAGCATTTATATGTCCATTCAATGTCTCTACTAATGAATCTTAGTTCTCAACTCTCCGCTATATCAGCCGTATTCAATGCTATTTAAGAGAGTAATCAAAGATGAATTTGGTGAAGGAGCACCTAAGAGAGTAAGAAGACGTTGATATTGGTTAGGAGAAAGTGAAGGAAGCACCAAAGCTATTGGAGAAGAGTGATGCACAGCAGAAGAAGAAGCCTAAGCAGAATTTGAATTTTGTGTAGCAATACTATTTACAGATAAGGAAGAACAAGAGGAATTGAATTTAAAGCCTGGAGGAAAACCATGTTTCCAGTAGCACTTTTGCTCAGTATGACATGGTTTGCCACAATATGTACAGAGTTTGCCAGATTTTGAACTAGTGAAATGTGGCCGAGGACTTTAGCCATCAAGATTTTGGGTTCAGAAGGAACATGTAATTCCTGCTCTTATTGCAGAACCAATGAAAAAACTCTGTTAAGTGGAGGCAGTGGACCTAATAGCATAATTTGAGACTTGACAGAGCTATATTGCTCATTTAAACCTTTCAAGAATCGAATTACATGATCTACTTCTCGGTAATAGATAGAAATCGAAGTCGATCCACATTCACAAGCTTTCAATGGTCGGATATTATTCAATTCATCCCATAATATTTTGAGGTGAGTATAAAATTCACTTACAGTGAGGCTATCTTGCTTTAATCCATATATTTCTTCTTGCAAATCCACAATGCGAAACACCTGACTGTGAGAATCTGGACTTTAGATCAAGCTAAATTGCAAAAGGGATATCAAACCACAACGTGCTTTTAGCAATCGTTGGTGACATAGACTTGGTAAGCCAGCCTTGAACCAAGTTATTGCGCCTCTCCCAAGCCAGAAAAAGAACATCAGTGATCGAAGGCTGAGGAATTGGACCGTTAATGAACTGAAACTTGTTTTTGGAAACAATAGCCAAACACATAGCACGAGCCTAACTATGATAGTTGGATCCATCCAAAGGCGAAGTGACCAAGATGAGAGCTGGATTCTCGGTAGGATGAATGTAGTATTTTGGTCGATGATGGAGTTGGAAAAAGTCATGAATGGTTGTAGAGAAAGAGGAAGGTTGAAGAAGGGCGGAGAACCAGGGAGGCGAAAAACTAGAGGGAGAGAGAAAAAAATCAGAGAAAAATTGAAGCTCTAGATATCATGTAACAATATTTTAGGGAAAATGAATTCTCATATTTCTCCTTATTATGTATTGTATTTATACAAGCTAGAAAAGTAATATGTACATGATAGATACGTGACTGCTAGTACTAACTTAAGTTACATAACAAATGGTTTGTTACTAATCTAATATTGGTGATATAATGCTTGACAACTACCTCCGGTTCTAATTATAAAAGATAGTTGGTATGTTTATTTTGGTGTTAAATATAAGATATCAATCCATTAATTTATGTTTTTTCCTCAAAATATTCCTCTTGGTTGTACATGGTAGGGGGTTTCCATCCCAGGGTAGGTACAATCTGCATAATAAAAATGATAGTTTAGGGAAATCAACACACATTTCTTCATAACTGAAAATTAGTTATCTAGCTTTTATATTAAGAAATGGAGGGAGTACAATATATAATATTCTGTCTTCTTAATCATATTCCATACCCATGACTCTTAAGATTTGCTCTGTATATACATGTATCTAACACTGATGAAAAGCATTTAGGCCTCAATACCTTAGAAACCAAAGAGCCATTCCTACTGATAACAACCTCCAAACTGAACAATAAAGACTGCCTAATTCTTTTCTCCAAAGAAAAAACAAAAGAAGAAAGACTGCCTAATTCTGGAAAAATATTTTCAAGCCTACTGCACTTTTATTTGGCAATTATTTTGTACTCTTTCGGTTGTTACTATAAGACATATTTATCTAATTTGATTAGACTAAGGAAGTTAGTTAATATGACATGTATGTTCTAAAACACCATTGTCATCTTCCTTAATTCCCCCTTCCCTCTCCTCCTTGATTATTATTGAGGGAGTATCATTAGGGGTAAATTAAAAACGACTGACAAACATGAAAATTTTGTCTTATATTTATGATCAAGATCAATTCTCCAAATATGTCTTATATTAAGGATCGGAGGGAGTATATCACATTGCATAGGCTTCTAGGCCTCATATCACCCAAGGTATGAACATCATTCGTTTTTGGCACTAAATCATTGTGGGTTTGAAACTTAAGGTGTCCACTGTCTTTAAGCTAGTTTCTTTTATTCCTTTTGTTTTTCCTGAAGATTGATACATGGAATCATCTATTACCAATGCTTCCCTTTGTTTCTAAAAAAATCAAGGGAAGCAATGGCGCTTGCAGTAAGCTTCACTATTTTCCTTTTTTTAAAAAAAATAAAGGGAATTAATGGCACTTGCACAAAGCTTCCCTTTATTTTTAAAAAAATCAAGGGAATCCATATGCCTTGTATGGCGCCATACAAGGTACTTTAAAATATTTCACAAGCCTATTATTATTGTCTACTTGTGTGCCTTCCAGCTCTCAATTTCCTAGAACTTGATTAGTTCACCATCTTGTATCCCTTCGTTCCCTACTCTATTGTTTCACCACCTTTTCTTATCCATTGTCTCCACTCTCTCCTCTCTTTAACAGTGGCAAGTAAAAGCTTTCATTGCAGTATAAAACTTGGTCTCCCACGTGTTTTTTTCCTTCTTGTCTCAGCCTCCTACAGAAGTTCCTTAGCTTGTAAGTCTTTTATGTATATATATACAAAAGTTTAAGTTTGTACGCTTTGAATTTAATTGACAAGTGTCTAAGTTAATTGATTTTTAGTGATTTTAATCCGTTGTATGCATGATTATTTATGCAGTATTATGAAGATCAACGTTTTTTGCCCAGTTAACTGACCAACAAGTGAATGAAATCATTGATGAATGGTGTGAATATATGGTCAGACAATTAACTAATATTTCATTATGTAGGTTGTTTCTTGCCTATTTTTGTCTTATTTATTCACTTAAAATTCGTTGTACATTACAGTTGTTGTAATTAAATATATTTACTAGATCTTATGAATTAGTTTTTTGTTTTGAGTTATTTCATTTTGTTGTGGATTGTATTTATAAATTGCTATGGATTTGGACGGTAAATACATAGGGTTTCATTAGGAAAAGGAAACAATTACACAATTTTTTTTTATAAAAAAAGACCTCTTATGACGCTTCATAAGGAAGTGCCATTGGAAGTAATTAGCTTCCAATGGTGTTTCCATAGGAAGTGCTATAGGAATCATTAACTTCTAATGGCACTTCCCCATAAAAGTGTCATAGTTTTATATTTAAAAGTAAATAAATAATCAAGTTATGGGGCTTTCATATATTCAAGAAGCACCGTAGCTTAATTTAATGGCGCTGGAAGTTATAGCTCTTCCCAAGTGCCATAATGTTTTTAAGTTAAGCATCATAACTTGTTTAAAACCCAGTCTTATATATCACTTATTGTTGATATTAATCAGAGTACTGGAGCGTAGTTCGGTGGATAATACAATAATAGCATAAATATACTAATATTTTGATACATGACACTTGATTACAACATAGGCTTTCCATGCAGGGTTTGATAATATTTACAAGTTATCCAAAATTGTCCAAAATAGAGGCCACATATAACCACTAACTAAAATCTTGGGTTCCGCACCCTTATTTGCCCATATCGGCTGCCTTTCCCTTAGAGCCGCTAGCTCCTACTAGAATTTTGTTATTATGAAAAAGGGTAAGATTCAAATGAATCTCAGTAGTAACAAACAATCTATCATATAAAATGCAATAAATAATTATGTCAAGTATCCACATAACACAATAGAATAATTACACTATAAATATGTTTCTCGGAATGTGCACATTTCAAGGCCAACCTCTATTAGACCCCCAGTCAAGACCGACTACTATCAGAACCCAACTTCCGTACCTCAATCCCTTGACTGGGCAATGTACCCTCTTAGTACCAAATTCTCATAATTGGATCCCTTTTCAGGGTCGTTGGGGTATTGGTGTGTTTCTCTTCCGAAAGGTACTTGTGATTTTCCCGCACTAGTTAGAGAGTGCATTATACATATCATAGAAAATGGCATACATGAAGTACATAAAAAATGTACATAGTGTATGAAAGAGAGAGTTACTACCTTAACCCTTTTTCCACCTCGCAAAACGTGTGCTTCGTGAAGCATGCCAAACTTAGACTCCCAACTCGTGCCTAAAATATCAAATGTACAAGAATTATGTTAAAACTCATTCATGTATCATTTTAGGCACTTTCATAGTATTTATAGTGGTTATATAAGCCTATTATGAAAATTTACCAAAATGCCCCCGGGGACCAGCCCGGCCCCGCCTTACCTGGACCGACCGTACTTTTCTTGAAATTTTGACCTGAGCTATTCTTACATATGTTCGCCAAAGAAAACCATTTTTGGCCTAAGAATTACCAAATTCACTATCAAAAGACCAAAATGCCCTTGGCAGCCTTATTTCAGGGTTTATGGGGCATTTTCGTAATTATGCCTTTTGGGCTTTTCTGAAAAAATATTCAACTGTAACCCCATCTAATTTTCCCTTATGAATGCAATAGAAACATTAGAACCTCAAAAATCCAGCCTTAACTCCTCCAATTAGACATGGCTGAAATTCCCAATTCTCCTGAAAAAATTAGGATTTTCTAATTTCGACTCTGCAGACTTGCTCGTTTCTACTCCTAATCACTTTATTAACTATTTCATTATATTATAGCTACCATTTAGACTTAATTTTGGCAGCATAACATTTAGGACATAACTTTTCCCAAAGTTTACAATTAGAGCAATCCAACCGAAATCCACCAATTAAATTGTCCATAAGAGTTAGAACAACCAAGATTTGAAGTTTAGGAAGTTACCTCTGCTTCCCTTTGCATTTTTCTTCTTTGACCGAAAACCATAGCTCCCGTAAACTGAAATTTAGCTTTTCAAACACCTTAAATCATATAGAAGAGAAGTTTAGAGGAATGGTTATACAAGTTAGGAATTAATTCACTGAAGAAATCAAACTTATCTGGTAAAATTTCTCCTCCTCTCCAAGAATTCCTCACAAGCTCTCACTCTCTTTTGATACTCAAAACCGTCAGTTTAGAGGAGGGAAGAAGATGTGGAAATGTTTTTATAACATCTAGCTTATGTCATCACAATACCTTGCATATGTCATAATTTCTAATTCCCAAAAATCAATATGTTAATATTTATGTACATAAGTTTTTTGTCTTAAAGCCCAATAACCATGCAACTAATATTTTCCCTCCTTGGCCCATCCAAAAACATGACCTAGGGTCGTGTAGATCAGTCAAATTGGCTAATGGGTTTATCCCAAAATTACTATGTTGCCATCACAAAATTTTCCCCATTTTCGGATTTGTCTCAATTCTGGCAGATTTTCTACCCAAATTTTGAAAAATCATAACTAAATTTGTAGACATCAAATTGAAATAATTCTAAATGCTATAGAACCCTTATTGAGTCTAGTTTCAAAAAAAATATAGCCTTTTACTAATTGGAAGCACATCATTCCCAGATTTTTAGTTTTTGGAAGTTGTTCTAGAAAATAGACAGATTTTTTGGGCTAACTTCAGAAATTTATAACTATTTGTATATAGCTTCAAATAATTCATATGAACTATCAATTTAAAGTATAGGATGTCTATATTCATCCTATAAAATTTCATAATTTTTTCTCAATATTTCTTCATCCAAAATCACATGACAATCTCACTGTCTCATAGGGAATTTTCACCGGCAACACTATTCATCTTTCAATTCCCAATATTTAATTCCTATGGCCATGAATATTCATCATTTTATTGAATATTGTAGATAATTATAATATATATTTGGTGAATAAAATTTAGGATGTTACAGCTTGTGTTTTTTATAGTAGTGGATCTAGGATACCTTTGTTTCATAGAAATGCTTGACCAATGTTTAAATAGTCAGACTGGACCAGATGGTCCGGCAGGCCTAGCCGTCAACCAGAGATTCCAGCGGCTTGATTCATGCGCTGAACTCGCTTTAGCTTATGGATCAGATTGGCCCGTCATTTAGCCACTTTTGAGCCGTCACCCGTTAAAAAGCCGGAAACCTGAGCGGCTAAATGAAAACCGTCCGACCAAAATCCATTCGAAACTACCATTTGTGGTTCCACCATCAACCTCCACTGGAGAAAATTTAACACGGCAAAACTGGTTTAAAACCTCGATCCTCTAATACCCATCCTTTTCCCCCTTGTGGCTATATGGAAGAGTAGCAAAAAAGCAGAAAAAGGAGATGAAATAAGAAGAAAAAAGAGGAGGAGGAGGAAGAATAGGCATAATAAAACACAAGGGAAAGAAAATACAAAGAAGACCTGACATACCTAAAGTTGAAGATCGAAAAGGGAAAGTTAAAAAGATGCAAGCTGGTATATTAAATTCTTTATTTTAAAAAATAAAAATGGCTCACTTTTCTCTCACCAACCCGTCTAGAAAGTTGGAGTAATTATAGTGCATACATCATGTACAGCAAAAAGTCAGTCAAGTACTCCCTTAGTTTGAAATTGAAATATTCAATAGGCACAAATGATTTGACCAAAAATAAAAAGTTACAAATGGATTCTGATTTTGTTAAAAAAATTAATTCTAAATTCTTAAAAGGGAAAATGCCAGCTAGGTCCCAAGGTACACAAATAATCTCAAAAAACTCCCTTTGAGAAATCCAAGGTCAGAAAAGTCCCTAGGGACTTTTCTGACATCAATTCCCTATGAGCAATTACAAAAATAACCCCCACTCAAATAAGAAAAGAAAACGCACAGAGGAGAGGAGTGAAGCACGTTTTTGTGATCAAGGCATTAAGGAAAAAGAGAAAAACGCACACGGACGAAGGGCGTAGGAGGTGCAACATTGAAGGGATACAAAGTGACATTAATGTTCTTGGGAGTCTCGTCTTCTTCATCGTCCATGTATGGGTTGCAAGGTACAAAAGCGAACTGAATTTTTTTTTTCTGTGTGAAAATTATTTAGATTGAGATTGAGGGGTTGGTTAAAGGTTGGATCTTGGGCTAAAAAATGGAGTAATTGGTAGGTGGTAGAGAAGAAATACTAAGAATTTGGTAGACAAATGAGTTTGATCATTAAAGTTGAGGTTTCACCTTGGGTGGGTTGTGTTTATGTTAGAGTGCTCTGTTTTTATGACATGGTAACAGAGGAGCTGATGTATTTAAAGTGAGAATGGTGAATGTAATTGGTATTCTTTACTAGAAAAATGCTGAAATGAACAAAAAAAATTGTTGTAAATTTGTGCATATGAAGTTGTAAATATTGCTTTGGAAGTTGTTAATACGTACTGAACTTGTGCTTTGTTTTTGAGGAAGCAAACAGAGGTTTGGCCTTGTTTTTAGTGTGTTTGGTGTTATTAGAAAAAGCACATGTGCAGGAAAAAAAGTGTAGCTAACGTGTTGTTAATATGTGCATATGAAGTTGTAAATATTGCTGTGGAAGTTGTTAATACGTACCGTAGCTGTGCTCTGTTTTTGGGGAAGAAAACAGAAGTGTGAGTGTGGTTTGTGTTATTAGAAAATGCTGATATGATGAAAAAAAAGTGTTGTTAACGTGTTGTAAATTTGTGCATATGTAGTTGTAAATATTGCTGTGGAAGTTGTTAATACGAAGTTTGTCCCTGTGCTCTGTTTTTGGGGAAGCAAACATAGGTATGAGTGTGGTTTGTGTTATTAGAAGATGCTGATATGATGAAAAAAAGTGTTGTTAACGTGTTGTAAATTTGTGTAGATGAAGTTGTATATATTGCTGTGGAAGTTGTTAATACGAAGTTTGTCCCTGTGCTCTGTTTTTGGGGAAGCAAACAGAGGTGTGAGTGTGGTTTGTGTTATTAGAAAATGCTGATATGATAAAAAAAAAAAGCGTTGTTAACGTGTTGTAAATTTGTGCAGATATAGTTGTAAATATTGCTATAGAAGTTGTTAATACGTACAGAACCTGTGCTCTATTTTTGGGGAAGCAAACAGAGGGAATGCTCTATTTTTGGGGAAGCAAATAGAGATGTGTTGTCCATTCTCACTGGCAACCAACAAATGAAGAGGAAGAAAGACATGTAGCATTTGAGATGTTATTTTGTAGTATAGACTAGTTGTTGTGTACATTGGCAACACATTATGTATATGTTCATAACATATTTTTTGGTGGTTTAATTAGGTTATTTGACAGGTGAAAGGGCTAACGTATTTAGACAACAAGGTCCCCAAATCGGTTTTTTTTGTTTTTATAGTTTACCAGTGGATATGCATGTTTTCACAACAGTTGATGTCATTTTAACAACTATTTGATGTTTTTATGTTTTCACAAAGGTCATTGGATGCGTGCTTGTTCCACCAACTCTCAAAATCTCAAATAGCGTTTACAATATATTCAGTTACTTTTACAAAATGTACACAACGTGGTATGCTGTCATTGTTCACAATGTGGTATGCTGTATTTACAACATCATAAGTCATATTAACAACGTATTCAGTTACATTTACAGTATGTAAAAGGAATGCATGCTTGTGCAATGTTTACAACACATGCTGCTACGTTTACAACACGTTAAGTTATTTTTACAAGTCTTTAAGCTAATTTTACAACTATTTTCACCAGTGACACAGGGCAGTAGCTTATGCAAGAAGCTACAACATACACACCACTTTTTTGACACTTCTCTCATCGTTTACAATATGTTATGCTATATGTACAACATCATAAGTCATATTAACAACGTATTAAGTTACGTTTACAACATGTAAGAAAAAAAAAAGCGTGCCTGTGCAATGTTTACAACATATTCTGCTACGTTTACAACACTTAAAGTCATTTTAACAATTCTTTAAGCTATGTTTACAACTATTTTCAGCTATTGCACCAGGGCAGTAGCTTGTGCAAGAAGTTACAACATACACACCACTTTTTTGGCACTTCTTTCATTGTTTACAACATACACAACACTTTGGTGGCACTTCTGTGATTGTTGACAATATGTTATACTATATTTACGCATATGTTGTGCCTTTCTTTACGTATCTTGTTCTTACTAAACCACCAACATGTTGCATTTTATCTTCTCCATCATTTAAAAACTCCCCCCACATGAAAAAAACAAAATAGATTCTTCCCTGAACAACTTCCCATCTTTCATGTCAATCTGCAACACGAACTTCGTATTAACAACTTCCACAGCAATATTTACAACTTCATCTGCACAAATTTACAACACGTTAACAACATTTTTTTCATCATATCAGCATCTTCTAATAACACAAACCACACTCACACCTATGTTTGCTTCCCCAAAAATAGAGCACAGGGACAAACTTCGTATTAACAACTTCCACAGCAATATTTACAACTATATATGCACGAATTTACAACACGTTAACAACACTTTTTTTTCTATCATATCAGCATTTTCTAATAACACAAACCACACTCACACCTCTGTTTTCTTCCCCAAAAACAGAGCACAGCTACGGTATGTATTAACAACTTCCACAGCAATATTTACAACTTCATATGCACGTATTAACAACACGTTAGCTACACTTTTTTTCCTACACATGTGCTTTTTCTAATAACACCAAACACACTAAAAACAAGGTCAAACCTCTGTTTGCTTCCTCAAAAACAGAGCACAAGTTCGGTACGTATTAATAACTTCCACAACAATATTTATAACTTCATATGCACAAATTTACAACAATTTTTTGTGTTCATTTCAGCATTTTTCCAGCAAAGAATACCAATTACATTCACCATTCTCACTTTAAATACATCAGCTCCTCTGTTACCATGCCATAAAAACAAAGCATTCTAACATAAACACAACCCACCCAAGGTGAAACCTCAACTTCAATGATCAAGCTCAGTTGTCTACCAAATTCTTAGTATTTCTTCTCTACCACCTACTAATTACTCCATTTTTGAGCCCAAGATCCAACCTTTAACCAACCCCTCAATCTCAATCTAACTAATTTTCACATAGAAAAAAAAAATTCAGCTCGCTTCTGTACCTTGCAACCCATACATGGACGTTGAAGAAGACGAGATTCCTAAGAACATTAACGCCACTTTGTATCCCTTCAATGTTGCACCTCCTACGCCCTTCATCCGTGTGCGTTTTTCTCTTTTTTCTTAATGCCTTGATCACAAAAACATGCTTCACTCCTCTCCTCTGTGCGTTTTCTTTTCTTATTTGAGTGGGGGTTATTTTTGTAATTGCTCATAGGGAATTGATATCAGAAAAGTCCCTAGGAACTTTTCTGACCTTGGATTTCTCAAAGGGAGTTTTTTGATATTATTTGTGTACCTTGGGACCTAGCTGGCATTTTCCCTTCTTAAAATATATTTTTCTGAGTGTGTTATTATTAAACAATGGAAATTTTTTTTTTTTTATATTATAGTTTTATCTAAAATCTATTTATATTCATATTACTTTTCTTTTATTGGGATATATGTTGTGATGTTATAAACTTTCCATAAATTTAAATTAACTACGTTTATAATATAATACTATATAGTAGAATATTATTTTAATTCAATAATTAAGTCACCAGTCCAACCGAACGAGCCAATCGATCCAACCGTTTGAATCATGACCTGCTAATATTTCCGATTCAATATCTAATCCAACTTTTAGGATATTGCGCTTGACCGTTGAGTATATTTATTCCCTCATCACAGTACAATATTTTTTGAAGAATCTACGAATAAATCCATCTAACCCTATCTGTGTTGCTGATGAGTCACCAATTACTCACTTGTTGGCTAAGAACTTCCCTGGTGACAACTACAAAAATGCTCTACTAGCATGTATTAGTTATCCTACCCTATGTAATATCCAAAATTTAGTAAAAGGCTAAATTTTTTTTAAAAAAAATTTCAATGGTGTTAGAGACTAATCTTGAGAATTAAAGGCCTATTTTTCTAAAAAAATTTGAGGAACACAAATTAGATAATAAGTCAAATTATGAAACCTATTAAATCTAAGGAATTTTAAATTAGACAAAAGGAAAAAATTAGAACCTAGTTTATGTAATTAATAGGATAAAAATATACCTATATATATATATATATATTAAAAGCTACCGACACACACCTATATGACACACACACACAAATTACCAAGGAACGAAAAACCGGACCGGGTAATGAACCGGTCACAGCACAGGTTTAAGGGTTAATGGGTCAACCGGGGTCTAACCGGTAGTTGAACCGGTCATAACCAGTCATATTAAAATATTATAATTTATTAGTGATAATATATATTAATATATTTTTAAACTTCTATAGATAAAAAATAAAGATTTTTAGAAAAAAAATATTTAAAATCTATTAATATTAGTTATAATACCTATACTTATGCAAAGATATCTCATTTCCTATAATTATTATATCTTTTTAAATAATTTTTTTCATTATTTTCTTCATTTTTTAGATTTGTTCTTTCTTTATCTATTTTTTTCTTCATTTTAGTCTTCAACTTTCCATTTTGCCCTAAAAAACACAAAATAAAAATTGAAAAATTAAAAAAAAAAACAAGAAGAAAGAAACCGAGTCAATCGGTTGGACCACCGGTTTTGACCGGTCCAACCAGTTTTGATCGGTTCAACCGGTCTGACCGGTTTACTGATCAAATTGGACCGGACCAAGGACCGGTTCCCAGTTTAACCGGTCGAACCGGCCGGTCCGGTCCGGTTTTTTGTACTCTGCAAATTACTCGTGCATCTTTTTCTTTTTTGACACATGTTATACACACACACACCCCTTCACGTACCCACACACACAATCACTTATTAAGTCTGCACTTCCTCACTCTTCATTGCTT
The DNA here is from genome assembly GCA_963855925.1 of Inga laurina. NCBI lineage: Eukaryota > Viridiplantae > Streptophyta > Magnoliopsida > Fabales > Fabaceae > Inga > Inga laurina. Next base: position 69,688,209 of record OY979701.1, on the reverse strand, counting down.
CAAGTCGGTAGAGAAGAGAGAGCAAGAGAAAACAAAAAAATATAAGAAAGAGAGGGTGAGCGAGAGAGAGATGGAGGTGAGATACCAAGAGTGGTTACTGGAGAAGAGGAAGAAGAAGAAGTCATTCACCATAGGCAAGCCTAAAACATTATTTAGGTGAGTCTTCTCTATCATTTCCCATTGTTTTTTAGTTTGTTTGGGCTATTCATGAGGATATTTGGCTGCTGGAAGTTGTGTGCTTTTGGAAATAGTTGCTATCACCAAACAGGGTTAAATATGGTGGTTGTGTGTCTATTTTGGGGTTCAGCTTAGGGTTCATTGGTTCTGAAATTTGATCATTAACCTCAGGTCATATGTGTAGAAGAGTATAGAGTTAAAATTCTTAAGGTTTAGAATATAAATTCATGGTTGCATGTTAGTTTTCTTTACCATGTTTTGTTGGCTAAAAAACAAAGTATCTACCGGAAAGTTGCAGAAACTTAAACAGAGGCTATAGATGGAGTTTTTGATTGGGTCTTTTTGTGTAGGATATGTAGTTGATGATAGAATCAAGAAGAGTACAATTTGGAGTGAAAATGAATGAGTTCTTGATTTTAAAACTAGGACTATCATAACTGTCTTTTTGGAAGTCAGTTAGCTTCATGTTGAGTTTTGACTAGACAAACTTTATTCAATATTTATGAAATTTTACAAAAATATAGTAAACATCCATAGCTTTAAAATGAGTTTAAGAATGCATCATTTAGATACCTTTAGAGAGAGTTATGATTTTTTATAGTTAAGTCAGAAACAAGGGAAATTCTGGACATCCAGGTACTGACAGTTTGGTTGTGTGATGTTTTTGAGTAATGTAATCTTGTTCAAAAATAATGAAACTTTCTAGAATAAAAGTATACATGCTAAGCTTTAATTTGATGTATAATATGTGTTGTTTAGATTAGTATATTAAGATATATGAATTTTTGAAGTTAGTTATTGTCATATTATATTTCTGGAGTGTAATCTAGAATAAGGGGGGTTTTACAAAATTTATGGGCAAAATTTGATAACATTGACTATGTGCTTTAGGTATTTTTTTCATGAAAATACACTAAAAGAGCTTTCCATAGAACTTTGAACCACTCCATTTGGATTTTTGTAGATTTAGTTATGATTTTGTGAAGTTGAGCCAAGAAGCAGAGAATTTCTTGGTTGCGGCCAAAATGTTTCTAGCCTCTCTTGGCCGCGGCCAAGACCCCTATTTCAATATTCTTTATTTTTGAATGGTGTTGATTGGTCTAGCTTTTCCAAACCCCATAGGCACTTGTTTGGACTTCCAATGGCTACCTAAGTGGCTCAAAATGTGTTAGAACAATACATGAATGAGTAATCATTCAATTCTTGTACATTTAGAATTTTAGGACATATTAATAGCTAGACATAGAACAAAAGTTTTGGACAGATATTGGAACTGGAAAAGGACTCAGGTAGTAACACTTTCTTTCATATACTATGTAACAATTTGTATGCTTTGTGTATACCATCTTTTGCAATGTGATAGTGCTTAGGACACATGACCTAGTTGTGATCAGGGATCCAATGATTGTACACACGGATAAGCCAGGGTCTAAACATGTCATTGGACTATGGACATGAGTTAAGCCAGGGTTGCAAACATGTCGTTTAATCTTGGACAATGTGCACACAACATGGGTTAGCATCTTACATGACATGGTGTATTGCATATTTATTTTCACATTTTATATGTCGGAAAATCATATTACTACTGATATTGACTCGAATCTCACCCTTTATCAAACTGAAAAACATTTCAGTAGAAACTAGTGGCTCGAAGGGAAAGACAGTGGCTATCGTTGCGTAGAGTCCCGATGTATACCAGAGCCGTTGTGGTTATTTATATTTATACTATTGCTTTCTTTTGAGCACTCTGTATATTTGTGAATATTTTTCCAACCATGTGGGGATTCTCCTATATTGTAAATAAATACATAATGTCAGTATGTTTCCGTTATTTCTGTATGTCTTACAGAACTTGCACTTAATGCTCTATAAATATCAGAATGTTAAGAGGCCTGACACCCTGTAACCCAAGTACCATTCAAATCATTTTAACTGGAACATATAATTGTTTCCACCTTGGTTTATTTGCCGAGTTGTGAAAGTATTTAGTGCTACGATGTCTTTTGTACAAAATTTAATTTAGCCTACGCCTAAAAAGTTTCTTCACACACTCCAACCAAAACTTGAACGTATTTTTCAATTCTTTTATGCAAAATCCATGATCCCCCATTCTAACTCGGCTTTGAACATTCTTTAACTTGCCTTCAAGAATTAATATATTATTTGTAATCCGTGCACTTTTGTTTTATTCCAAGTTAATATTAATTTCTTCTTGAGTAAAACACTTTGATCACCTTTATGGTTTGCCTTAAATGCATAGACATCCCCTCTATTTTAAAAGCACACATTTTAATCCAAAATTTCAACGCTGTTAAAGAATATTTTCAAAAAATCTTGAGGTATATTTTATAATTAAAAATAGTATTAAAATAAATCTTGTTTACTAATTTATCCCTCATTAATTATACCAAATCCCTAATTTATCTTTTATAATTAATATTTAGTAATGATCTATTTAAAAATTTTACTAATCTCATCTAAAAAAATAATTTTACTAAATTTAGAAAAACTGTAAGTAGTTTTTTTATGTGAAAAATATTAACAACTCTATCGAAAATTGAGTAATTTTTTTTAACAAACATATCTTCAATTAAATATAGTGGAAAATTTTGAATTATAATTGATATAAGGATCTCAAAATTTTATCATTTTATAACTTTATAATTTTATTAAAAATACATAAATACACGCATATATATATATATATATATATATATATATATATATATATATATATATATATATATATATATATATATATATATATATATGATTTCAAAATATTTTAACCAACATATGTATTTAAAATATTATATGGTATGTAAGTTTTAATAAATAAATGAAATTAAACACTTACATTTAGAAAAATACTTATGTTAAGTTCCTTATATCAATTTTGTCAAATTCTCCATCACATGTGACCAAGTGTCCTATTTTTGAATTATTGTCATTTAAGTATAAACCTATATGAAAAAAATAGGACATATGGTCATGTGTGATTGGAAAATATGATGTAATGGATATAAGGAACTTGATGTATATATGATCCTTAGATTTATTGAAAAATAAAAATTTATAATTATAAAATTAATTAAGTTTATAATATGTTAATGAATTAAACATTATGACAAAACATTTGAAAATATATATTAAAATTATTTTTTAAATTTTGTTTTAAGACATATGATTAATTATTACGTAATATTTTTGTTAGAGTGGGGTATTTTGTTCAAAATGAAAAGTCAATGCTATTATTTAATGGTCAATTAATGATTAGGTAGATAAAAATTGAATTTCAAAATTAGAATGGAGGTTTATGCAACATGTATTTTTATTTTAACAGAAGTCTATATAGGTTTTAAAATTGGAAGGGAGATATCTGTAATTTAATATAGAGGGTAGGTTGATATATTTTACTCCTCCTTCCTTAATAGATTTCAATGTGAAATTATCTTACCACACGCCAAACAAAAAATAAAAGTTGGGATTGTAAAAAATTTTGAAGCATTGGAAGGGGAAAATGGTCCCTTCAAAGCTACAAAAGCAATCATTTTATCACTAGTAGAAAAATGACTTTTTAGACAATTTAAAAATGACTTTTTAAACCGGTTCTGTATTAGATCTTGATACAGCAGGTCTAAAAAGTCTGTTATTTTTTAGACCGGTTGTTAGAACCGGTCTTAAAAGTCACACTTTTAAGACCGGTTGTGCCCACAACCAGTCTAAAAAATCCACATTTAAGACCGGTTGTGGGAACAACCGGTCTTAAAGTACTTTTTAAGACCGGTTGTGACTACAACCGGTCTTAAAGCTTCATTTTTTTTTAAAACGTCCCTTTTATTATATGTACATGCACAGAATGCTCCAATTTTAAACAGCAGTACATAACAATCACTCATTTCAATTTCAAAATTCAAAATCACCAGTCTATAGCAGCAACAAATTAATATTCATACAAGCCAGTACAGTCATACATTGATGATTCATTTGTAATTAGACAGTAAGGATGACCAAATGACAACAGTAAAACAAAAGCAATGAACATGCAAAGAAATGAACATGCCCTTTGATCCATTGTTATTGTCATCAGAACCATATTGCATTGCATAACTTGCTTGATCTGCCAAGCCCTTCTTCTTTCCCTTTGATGAATATGAAGAATCCATAATCCCTGCATATATCACCAATTCACTCACTTCATTACTCATCAAAATTAGAACATGTTAATTTCTCCCTGCTAGAAAATAATATTTGGAAATGAGTGCTTTGTGAAGGAAAGAAATCGCTTATATCATCAATACAACTATTGAAGCATTGTGATGCACACAGAATGCAATTTTGTGGAACAGAGGGTGAGAGAGAGAGAGAGATAATACATAAGGAATGAAATAGTCCGTGAGAAGAAACAAACATTTTCACATTATAGAAGACAAGATCATATAACAAAAATTGCTTCAAATAAATGAAACCAAGCAATCACAAAAATAAAATAAAACATACAAATCAGAGCCAAATACATGCAGAATGAAAGTGGGGGGGGGGATTATGTGAACACACAATCTGAGAGAATGGAAATGGAAGATGCAAGTCCCGCAAACAAACATGCCAAATATTAAAGATTTGAGATATCATTCTATGAAGAATTTCAGGAGCCTAAGGTTATTTTATCTTCTCTTTGTCAGAAAAACGGGTTTCATGTGCTTGCTTCTTCTATGCTTCATTTGAAGGCAAAAACACCAGGACACAACCATCACAATTCAACAAGAGTAAACTAGGGATATAATTGATCTACAAGTCCCTACTGATTCACCTGATGTTAGCAATAATATGAGAACAATAATGTACAATGAACATTGGATTCAAAAACTCACTATTTTTGTAATAGCTCATAGATGAATTCAGCACAACATGTGCGAATGAAATCAATATCTTTTTTAGGAAAGGGATCAGCAAGATCAAACATCTGTAACACCAAAACCAGACGAAACATTGACTTAGTAACTTAAAAACAATAAAGTAAAACAAAAGTTCTGAAATATAAATTTACCTCTTGAGTAAAATCAGTCGTGCCTAGAGTGATAATATTGTAAATGTGTCTCAAAACATAAAAACCACATAAGTTGGACCCCTTTGGTTGCCGACGGCTCTGAGAAAAAACATGATATCATTAAAACAAATATAAAGGCATGTCTTATTACATTCTTTAAACAAATGTTAATCCATATGTACTAACCTTTGGCATGATCCATGTAGGGTCCTTTAAATCACGAACATGCTTACCACAAGCACTGTGTAGGAATGTCCGCATAGACCTATAATCATCACAATGACAAAGGTTATTGGTTTTACACAAATTCCATAAACTTTGCATACAAAAGGTAAGAATGCAAGAAAACTAACGAATTCATGGTCTTTTTCAAATCATTCCCTGGTTTGAAGTGGAGGGAACATAAGAGGATGACAGTGTAACTACTCTTGCATAGAAGAAACAACTGCCAATCATCACTAAAAAACAGAAGAATATTAAGCAAACATAAAACATTATATAAATTATAAAATATCAATTTGTTTCTTACCTATGCACATATGGAGCCAAGAAACACTCAGTTCCAGTTTCACTAAGCCTCTCTGACAAGTATCTATGTTAAGTAGCAGCAGTAGTCCCTTTCTCTTGGATGTGATGGGGGCATAAGAATCCAAATTTTTCGCTTTTGCCAGAGGAGACCAACCTACGATGCATGTACCTACAATAACGCAAGCACATAAATAAAAGGTAAACGATGAAACTTTTAAAATATTTACTTTGAATTGCAAAAGCTACTTACATTAAGAACAGTTGGACAATCCCAATCATAAGATTTTGTCCAGGAGCTACCAGGGACATCAAATCATCCCTCTCAAGATAGCATGTCACTTCTGACTGTCCAACAACTGAATCCATAGGCCACTCTCTTGTTTTGAAGGATGTATCATATGCCATCAGAATCACTTGTTGCATGATATTCAATGGAGGCTGTGAAACTTCTTGCTGAGTGAAGGGAGCTGGACTTGGTGGGGCTTTGATCGGACTTGGTAGGGCTTTGATCGGACTATCCTCAGCTCGACCAGAAACAAGGTTCGTTGACCACAAGATGAATGTGCCCAAGACATCGCTAATGATCTTGAATTCATCAGAAGGGATAGGGACAGGTGTATATGCAATAATCACCTCGTCAACTGACACTCGGACTTGATCACCTTCCATTTGTCGGTGGTGGACAGTTGATCCCAGGTTATGCACACTACCCCGTGCAACTAACCATCTCAAAGGATCCTCGACAAAAAGATCACAAAGCTCAGTAATTTCCGGGTTAGGACCCTCTGATGACTGCCTGATGTTGCAACAACTACCTTTAGTGCTCTGCTTATTAGGATCAATCGATTGTGGCTGGGGAGCACTGGTATCTTGTCTTGAGCTCATAAACACTATCATTTCCTCTTTCATCTTGCTCAACCGGGTCTCTAATAGTGCATCAAATGATGCTTCAGCCTCGGCCTTTGCTTCTGCTCTTGTAATGGCCAACATAGTCTCCAATTCCTCCCTAGTCACGATGTTTGAGGAATGGCGTACGGGGGCTCCAAAGTAATCCCGTATCCCTACCCCTCCTCCAACTCCCCTGACACGACCTGGATGCTCATGTTTGCCAGTAGCAACTGTTAGAATATCATTCCTGCCCTCCGACTTAAAAGAGCCCTCAGCTTGTTGTTTTCTAAGTTCATCCTGTAAGATAATACAAAATAACAAACATAAGTAATAATGTACGTTTCTTATGTAATTAATTACAATAACGATATATACTTACAATTCTTTCACCAACTATACGAGATTGTTCACTCGTATAAGTCCCACTTCTCTTTTGGTAGGCAAATTGCCATTTTTCTTCTCGACGAATCGGAGATGGCGGAGAAAGAAGAACAGAAGGATCGGATTGAGATGCTTCTTCCAATCTCTTCCGTTTGGCCGCTAACAAGTCTCTTTCAGCCTTTGCATAACCCCCACGAGACATTGTATGAGGGCAATCATTCTTTCTACCACTCTCTTGTGCTTTTTGCCTTTTTGCCTGCGAATAAGAAATGATACAAAAGGAAAGTGTTATAATTAATTAAGATAATTGCTAAGTAAATAAAATGAAAAATAAGTCAACTAACCAAAGATTCTGGAGTAGTCCCAAGCCTAACAAATTCTTGCCAAGTCGCTTGATCAAGAAATGTATACTGGTTGCACGGATTAGGACGAGGATGACCATCTTTCACCTCAATATGAATGTAATTGTTGGTCAGATTTGTCTTAAACTTGCTCCAGCGCTCATAACAATACGTCATCGTCTTGTTGTACAAGATCTCACTCTGAGGAACGTCGTAGGTGAGCTGAAATGCATGCATTGAAGGAGTAAGTGACAAATTTGTGACATTTGATAATAATTAATACATACAGAAGAGAATTGTATACCTGAATAGTGTCCCAAATATGCTGCTTCACCTTTGCATCGACATTTCTCCACTCCTCTATCAAGATCTCGGCTTGTTACGTGCAAGGAGACCGATGAAACTCCTATATCGTTGTGCATTAGGCCCGATTGGTTTCCAATGTTTATCAAACTCAATCGGTATCTTTTGGCCTGCACTCCAACTGAGGGAAACATCTGTCAACCATGTGCCACGTCTACCCCTCCGTACAGACTGGCTATTGCGCTCACTACGACCCTGGCTCGGAGCATTGCTAGGCTCGCCCTGGTTAACACTAGGTGGCTGACTCTGCTGAGCACTAGGTGGCTGACTCTCCTGAGCACTAGGTGGCTGACTCAGAGGTGTAAGAGGTGGCTGATCCTCTGCACTAGGACGCTGGGGATTCGTCATTTGCCTGTAACGACAACAAAGAAAGATAAATCCTAAGCTATGACATGTTAAGACTATATCGATAAAATAACTAAACATATTCTTCGAATATAAATCATAATCATAATTACTTTAGTTAGTTAAGGTCAAAGTAGTATCATAAAGAGATATCCTCCCATATTCCCTCGTGATGATCATTTCTTGTGCCGTGCGCATTATCTGCTTTATCTTTTTCGTTTAGTTCTGGTAGACCCCTGGAAAAAGAAGGAGTCTCAAGAAGATCATAATTTGAGTGACATTTCTCATCAATATCAATGACCCTTTTTCCTTGGAGAGCTACAGACCACATTTTATTTGCTTGATCAGTGATATAGAACACTTGTTACGCCTGATTTGCCATAATGAAAGGTTCATCTCCAAAACTTCTACTATTCAGATCTACTAATGTAAATCCTAACCTATCAATCTTCACACTATTATTGACATCAACCAACTTGCATTTGAAAATGGGAAATCTAATTTTAACATAGTCAACCACCCAAATCTCTTCAATCACCCCATAATAAGGTATGGCAGCCAATGTAGGGTTCTTATCTTTCGAACTAGAGAAGTGCATAGATTCAGCCACTAATACAACACCACTATTCTGGACGGTGCTCTTATCATCTAGGAACTTCGTGTAAAAGGTATAACCATTGATCACAAATGAAGTCCAACTTATGACATCAACTTCAGGACCACGTGCTAACCAATTTATTGTATCAGAAACACATTCTTCTCCGTCAACCTTTTGTTTGAACCAATGTGCGAAAGTTCTATTATGCTCCCTGATTAACCTTTGTTCACTCATTCGACTATTTTGTTTCCGTACAATTTCTTTATGGGCATTCATGTAATATTGAACTTCATCAACATTGTTCAAGATGTACAAGTGGACTTGTTGCAATTCATCAGCATCTATGCTCTTTACTGTTGTCCCGCGTTGACCCCCTTCTTGATCATGACGTTTAGGAAGGCCAATATGTCGTACATTTGACAAATAATGTTGACAAAATTCCATAGCTTCTTCAGAAACATATTTTTGAACAATAGATGCTTCAGGCCGGTTGGGGTTCTTCACATACCCTTTTAGTATTTTCATAGTTCTTTCGATTGGGTACATCCACCGGAAATAGATAGGGCCACACAACTTTATCTCTCTCACTAGATGAACAATCAAGTGTACCATGATATCAAAAAAGGAAGGAAGAAAAAGCTTCTCAAGCTGGCATAAGATCATATATCCTTCATTTTCCAATTCCTCCAATCTTTCCGTGTCAATGACTTTACAACAAATGGCATTGAAGAAGAAACAAAGTCTAGTCAATATGTGTTGAAGATCATATTCGGCAATGCCTCGAATAGCTACTGGGAGTAGTTGTTGCATTAAGACATGACAATCATGAGACTTTAGCCCTATTAACTTCAAGTCTTTCATTGATACAAGCTTTTTAAAATTTGAACAATACCCGGAGGGAACTTTAGCGCCATGTAAACACTCACAAAAGCTTCTTTTCTCAACCTTAGACAAAGTATAAGCAGCTGGAGGACAAAAAGTTCTATTACCGTATGGCCTTGGATGTAAATCTTCTCGTATTCCCATTTCTTGCAAGTCTAATCTTGCCTTCACGCCATCCTTAGAACTTCTTTGTATGTTGAGCAGTGTCCCAACAATACTATCACATACGTTCTTCTCCACATGCATGAAATCAATACAGTGTCTGACGTCAAGATTGCGCCAATATGGAAGATCGAAGAAGACAGACCTTTTTTTCCATATATTTTTCTCATTTCTACTCTTTGATGACTTACCAAACATAGTATTGATATTTTTCACCTTTTCATAAATTTTCTCCCCAATCAATGCCTCTGGAGCATCTTCAAACTCTTGGCCACCGAAAAAAAAGCATTTTTAATCTACGATAAGGGTGGCTTCGTCTTAGAAATCGCCTATGGCCAAGGTAAACCGTCTTTCTTCCATGTTGAAGTTGATGGTAGCATGTGCCTTCTTCACATATCGGACAAGCTTTGTGGCCTTTAACGCTATATCCTGACAAGTTCCCATATGCAGGGAAGTCATTTATAGTATAAAAGATCATTACTCGCATATTAAAAGTCTTCTTCTTGTTCGCATAAAAAACATCGACACCTTTATCTCACAACTCTTTCAAGTCTTTGATCAAGGGTTCTAGATAAATATCTATGTCATTTCCGGGTTGCTTTGGTCCCGAAATCAACATAGACAACATAATGTACTTTCGTTTCATACATAACAAAGGAGATAAGTTGTAAATTACCAACAGAACAGGCCATGAACTATGTATACTGCTTAGGCTACCATAAGGATTCATACCATCTGTGCTAAGCCCAAGCCTGAGATTCCTAGGTTCTTCACCAAAGGTAGGAAATAATTGATTGATTTTCTGCCATTGAGAAGAATCAGTTGGATGTCGAAGCTTTCCATCAGAAATCTGCTCATCTGCATGCCATCTCAAATTTTTGGCATCAATTTCATTAGCAAACAGGTGCTTGAACCTTGGAATTATTGGAAGATACCACAACACTTTTACAGGGCCCTTATTTGATTTATACCTCGGAGTTTCACATATCGGACATTGCTCCTTCTCTTCATGATCTTTTCTATACAATATGCAATCATTAGGGCAAGCATGGATCTTTTTATACTTCATCCCTAGTGGACACAGTATTTTCTTAGCATCATAGTATCGACAAGGCAACACATTATCATCAGGAAGCATATCTTTAAAGGCCTCAAGCGTTTCTGAAAAACTCTTATCGCTCCATCCATGCCGTGCTTTCAAGCTTACCAATTTCAATACAGCATTCAGCAATTGGTATTTTTTACACCCCGGGTATAGCGGCTTCTCAACATCACTGCATATATTACCATATGCATGTGATTGTTCAAAAGCCTCTTCTCCTACATCACGAATAATATCCTCTATCCGATCATCCATATCCGTGTCATTATCATCACAAGTCACTTCCCCCTGTTGAGATGCACTTGGCATTTCTAATTGTTCACCATGCCATACCCATACTACATACGTCTTACAAAACCCTTCACAAATTAAATGTGTATATATATCTGCAGCACTTAGTCGCTTCTCATTCAAACATTTTACACAAGGGCAATAAAACATCCCACTATCATCATCGGCATTTCTTTTTGCAAAGTCTAAAAAACCCTTGACCCCAACATCATATTCAACACTCGTCCGTTTAGCTTGTATCCAACTACGATCCATATATTGCAACACCTTTTTTTTGTTTTGTACTTTTTCCCTGGAAAATGTAGGAGAATGATGAGACCATGCAATCATTACACCCAAATACATAGTGTAACTAGAATTAAACAAAGAAGATCGTGATTTAGAGTAGCGTGTGAGGAAAAAATGGAATGAGGGAAAGTGGAATGGAGAAGGAGTGAGGGAATGAGGAATGGATGTGGAAAGAGGGAAGGAAAGAATGCGCGTTTGTCAGAGAAAGTGACATGAATATATATTCTTTTAATGTCTCATGCCTGCATACGCTAGATTCATTATTATACTGTTTGTCCCTGGATATATTTTTTAGGGTGACTTTGGTCCTTCAACTAATAATATCCAAGCAATACCGTTGGAAACCAATAGAAGGTAACTAGTTAAACAAAGTAAAAAGAACTATAAGTGGAGGGATTTATGTTGAGGCTCAGTACTGGTGATGCTCTGACTGCTGAAATTTGGGGTTGCCTTATGGGCATGAAAAGAGTTTGGGATGGGGGGTTCAGAGAAGTGTTGATTAGGTGCGACTCCTACGAGGTTATCGACCTACTTCAAAATGAGATCCCAGATATGCATGAAGAATGGCAGCTGCTTACAGAGATTAAAGCAATGTTGGAATGGAGCTGAAATGTAGAGTTCCAATATATTGACAAAGACGACAATAGTATGGCAGACTCGTTAGCCAAACGAGCACTGAGTTCTTCTCATAGGCTTCAAATTATGCCAGCAGATGCAATCTTCTCGGTTTTGCATACGGAAGACCCGGGCTAGCTTGCTAACCGGACTGGTCAATATAGTTTGTCCCCTTTTACACTGAATGTCTTTTCCAGCCACTATAGAGGATGCTAATCCTCCTAAGAATTCTCATCTTATTTATATGCAATTAAATGACTCTAAATGTTATAGTTTGGTAACAATTATTCCTGAGGATCAACTACTCATTTCGGCGCTTGGTCACATGCTCAATTTGAATTCAGAAGAATATTAGTCAAAAATCCTGAGGGAGGAAGATTATCTTTTAAAGCAGAGACTTCCTCTTTATCCAGAATGATTGGAAAGGGTTTAGTAATCATCTTGGGTTGATTAGTTCTTTGTAAACATTGATTCTTGACTAAAAAAGATTCCTCATTTTGTTTAGGGTTTAGCTAGCTATCATTTTGTTAACTATAAATAGGATAAAAATCTTTAACAAAATTCTCCTATAATTAAAAAAAAAAGGAAATAAATAATATGTATGGGCGTGTGACTAGCTTGGTCCAGGGGCATCTCAACAATTTCACATATCTTTCTAGTTTCAGCACCTAAATAAATAAATATAGAAAATGACGAGGTTCTAGGAATAATAAAATAAGGTTAACTTGAGAGCTGTAATATAAAAAAAACCACTAGAATCTAAATGGAGCGGTAAATAATTAGTTATGAATAAAAGAAGAATGCACAACACAGTCTTAATTATTACCTGTATGTGGAATATTAAGAACTCTTTGTATTTCTTGCTTCCTTGGATCAACAATCTCATAAGCCTTTGATTCTGCTACATGCTTCTCAAAGATTAATGCTCTGCTAGTACCCACACTCTTTTGATACGTTGGACTACTTTGTATAATACTTGAAGATTCTATGTAATCACCTTCAAATGTCAAAAGACAAGAAGTCATATGAGGCCTTCTTTCACTGGTATATTTGAGTTGGCATAGTAGAAGGATATGGTAGTTAATTAAGCAAAAGAAGACAACAACCGAAATATGAGCTAGCTACATGCATTTAGAACAAAAATGCGACAATATCTCAACGAAGGTAAAAATTTCCTCCATTCCCTCAAAAGCTTCAATTCAATCCAATCTTTGGTGTGTAGAGTGGAGACTTCCTAAATTGTCTCGCATGACCCACAGTTTTTGGCCCACATAACATTATACTGTTTCAAAATTCACACAAAAGTAAACATGGCTTCCAATATTTAGTCATGAGAAAACAGTTCAAGGCTTTGAATGCAAAAACTTTGGGAGCAAAATAACATATTTGCACCTTTGAAGATAACAAATTACTCCCTCCGGTCCTCAATATTGAATCTATGAACTCCCCCCTCTATCTCAGAGGATTTCATGCCAGTATATAAAAAAAAAACACCAAACGAACACACCAACTGGAATTCCAAATCTAGAGGCAACTTTCCAAAATTGCTTCTATATAGTAATTATGTAGAGGGGTAAATGTAGATCGAGGACGAGGAAGCATACCTTAAACAAGACGATGAAGACGAAGACCTCCTTGAGTCGCGACGGACGGAGCTCAAAAACCAGAAGCAAACGATGACGGCGACCCAACAACGACAATCATGAGCAGCGACCGGCCGGATTCGATTGTTCCAAAGATCAGGTAAGGGACGACGAGTTGAGCACTGAGAATTGAAGAGAAATGATTAGGATGAAAGAAGCCAAGAGTCGATTTTAGAAATGGAGATGGCGCGCACGGGAGCTGGGTTAAAATTTGGGGAAGTTTTTAAGACTGGTTAAGTAGATTAACCGGTCTAAAATGAAGCTTTTTAAGAACGGTTGTCTAGTAACCGGTCTTAAAAAGATTAATTTGTAGACCGGTTATTATAATAACCGGTCTAAAAATTAATCTTTTAAGACCGGTTAGTGTACAACCGGTCTAAATTGTATTTTTTAGACTGGTTATTATAATAACCGGTCTCCCAAATTCTTTATAATTACGTAAATGCCACTGCGCATTTCTTTTAGACCTCATTTACTACAACCGGTTTAAATGTGCCGGTCTAAATCACCTTTTTTGTACTAGTGTATGCACTACAATGCAAAAAAATGAAATAATTTTACATCTATTGAACAACGTCACCATGTAATATATCCTTAAGAATGCATTCAATTTTGACATAAGGAGAGCGTTTTCCCATAATAACTAAACAGTTGGGATCGTAACAAATTGTGACGAAAAAAACAGTTATAGAACTATAGAAGTAACCAACATCTACTTTTGATGCTAATATTTCAAGAAAGAATAATGATTGGTGATATTGGGGATGCTTCTTCTTCTCTTTTTGTTCCCTACTTCCCTTTAATAATTTGACGTTCAAAGAATTTTGCAGCATGGCTAGAAACCTGTTTTCGTGTATGTCTTCACAACATGTTTGGAAATTTTCTTCCAATCTCCCTTCTTATACCTCAGCAATCCGATAAAAAAATAGCCTATAGTTAGAAAAAAAAAAACATGTTATGACAGTTATGACAAATAAAGAAAAAAAAGAAAACAATATATAATGGGATTGAGAAATTTTCAATGCATTTACCTATGTTCTTCCTCAGTCCATGTCTTTCTCAGCTTTCTCGTCTTGATAATGATATTGGAGGGATTTTGTGGGTCCCATTGACTTATTGGAGAAACCACATAAATAATGCCATGATCAAAAGAGGCCAATGATGGAAATTTAGGAGGCATTGTCATCTTCATTGACGAGAATTACAATAATTACACTTCAATTCTATGTTCAGAAGTTTATGAGCAAATAACAATTCAATGCTCTGTTTTGTTCGCGACCCATGCTTTCAAAAAAACTTTCATGCAAAATACAACACTTAGACATATTCATTGAATTAATAACAATATTATAACAATCATCACATGGACTCGTCATATTTATTAACCTTGCATATGCAAATTATTAAATTCCAATAAAATTATTTGTCCTAGACTTAGGATCCTTTGAAACATCCCAACGCCTTGCTCTTGAAATTATCTGTTTTAGGCTTATCACCCCTCACGATTTTAAGATGTGTTGAAAAGGATGTATCTAAACCTTTATAAGACATGTTTTATCATCATCCCAAGTCAATGTGGGACATCATACCATGTATAACTCCCCCTTTTGCTGCGTTTTTAAACAGTGAGGGGTGATAAGAGCCATAAAGCAGACAATATTAAGAGCAAGGTATTAAAATATTATAAATGATATCAAAGTTATGCTCGAATTGATGTCGGTCTTATGTGCCAATGTCCTCACTGAGCTTGTAAGGGATGGCATGTGATGTCCTATATTTGTTGGGAATGAGAATGAAAAATGCCTATTAAGAATTTGGATACTGATCTCTCAACATATATTAAATCAGTGAGAGGTGATGAGATTCTAAAACAAACAATATTGACAACAAGACACAAATAAAAATATAGTAGATGTTGCTATATCTTTCACTCAAGAAATAAGCATCACCCCTTCAATAATTATGTAAAATATAGTGGACATAGACAAGAAAAAGTGTATTAATTGATTCTCACCTGTGAAAAGTGGATGATCGAAATTATGCATTATTGATTCAAGTCTACTTTGCTAGGAAATTTCTGTAACTGATCTTCTCGATCACTTATGCCCTATTTATAATACACGGAAAGTAGGAAATGAGTAATGATTTAAAACAATTTTTAGGATAGATGGAAATAAGTATTTGATTCTTTTTTAACCACTGGATGAATATATGATTTTAGTTAGATATTTAAGTCAAATCTAAATCTAAATTAAATTAAAATATTAGAAAATTAACGAATTAACAAATTTCACATATTTATATATTACCTTTAGTCTGCTCAATTTTTATTTATATAATAATCATATAGTCTTACATGGAAAATAAACGCACTTCACGTAAAATTTTATTCAAAAAAATATAATTCAAGTATTTAATTTTATTTTATCCAGATTTTAAATTTCGCAAACCTTTCTCAATTTTGATAAAAATTTTTCGGTTATTGAGAAAGAATTTGGTTTTAAACAAACATAAAAACATATAATATTTTTTTTTTTTTAAAGAATGATAGAGATAAGTTAAAAAAGATCTTTTACAAATATGTTTTGCGCAGATATCGATTTTGGGCACAATGATCTTTTACAATAATCTATCTAGTTTTAGATTAAAATCAACACAAGTCACTTAAAATTTATTCAAAATTAATATTAAAGATTTAGTTTGTGATTATTAAGTTTATTAAATTTTACAAATATTTTCAATTTTTACTAACATCTTTTTCTGTTTTGAGAAGGCGCTATTTAATTTTTTTTCCTAAGACAAAGGGGAAAAATATGGAAAATACTTAGATCAAATTTCTTATATTCATTTCATTAAGTTCTCTAATTACATGTGATTATATGTTATGTTTTTGAATTATTATCATTTAACTATAAACCAACATGGGAAAAAAAAGGACATATAGGCTTATGTGATTGGTGAATTTGATGTAATAGATATAAGGAACTTGATGTAAGTATTATTTGAAAAATATTACTCCCTCATGTCCTTACTATAACACATATTTAGAGAGTTGATACTAGTTCTAAATATAAGATAAAATTTTTATATTTATCAATATATTCCTAATTTATCCATATTGTTGCTCCCTCTACAATAATCAAAGAAGAGAGTAAAGGTGGGAATTAATGAAAGTGATTAAAGTATTTTAAAAAAATACATGTCATATTAACTAATTTAACTAACTTTCTTAATCTAATTAAATTAGGTAAACATGTCTTATATTAATTATACGAATACTTCAGACAAAAAAACCCAATGCAAGCCTAAACATTTACTCTTTCATACAATGCACAATGAAGATAACAAATTGGGATACGTAGGTAGTTTGTAATTATTTTATTTTTTTAAAAAAATAGTCTTGATATTGGCCAAAAATTAATCGATTTATTTATTGATAAAAATGCTTTTTCAACAAACAAATTTGTTGTTGTTGTTGTTGTTTATTTTTATTTTTATTTTTGCTCAAAATAAATTTGTTATTATTGACTATCGACTACGCCATAATAATGACGCAAGGGCTTCCGGTTGAATCGTCCGTTCAGTTCAAATCCCTAATCCGCCACGAGGGAGACTGGTAATAGCTAATAGGTGCTCTCTTCCTCGTCCAGCGCCATGTCGCAGATGGAAATGTATGGCGGCAACCCAGTTTTTCCCAGAGATGTCATCACAAGCATCCTCATACGGCTTCCGGTAAGATCCCTAATCCGATTTCAGTGCGTGTGCAAAGAATGGAAAAATCTCTTCAGAACCCCATCTTTCATCGCAGAACACCTCCAACACTCCGCCTATCAAAAGCCTTTTCTTTTATTCGAAGATTTTTCCATTCCTGGTCCTTATCGCACATGTTTGCTCGATCGTGAGATGCGAGTTCTTGAAGTTCCGAGCGATCCTTTTATCGATTCTATGCGGAATGTTCGGACCATCAATTCCTGCAATGGCTTGATCTGTCTTGCACTCTCTAATGTTCCTAGATCTCTTTCCCTGTTAGTGTGGAATCCAGCGACTAGGGAGATGAGACTGGTGTCTGAAGCTGTTGATTATGGTGTAGATGGGAAATTCCGTGTAGGATTTGGATTCAGTCCGACGTTTAATGATTACAAGGTAGTGATAATTCGTGATTTTGAGAATGAGTATCAGATTAATCTAGTGGAAGTGTATTCACTAAATATGGGTACATGGAAGGAAGTAGAATTGGGAAAGTTACATGGTGTAGCTGTTTTTTCTGACGGTTTCAATTTTAATGGAGCTATCTTTTGGTTTGGAGCAATGCAAGTTGCAGACGAGGATGAAGATAATATTGACATCATAGTCTCATTTGACATAGCAACAGAAGTGTTTACATTGATACCAATGCCTTCTTTACCCTCTCTAGTTATTGATAGGCCATATCTTACAGTATATGAGAATAAACTTGCTTTACTATCTCATACTTTGAATGATGACTTTAAGTCGTCTTTGATTTATATGTGGGTGATGGAGGACGGTACATGTGCAAAGAGATGGTGTTGGACTTTGAAATATACTAGTGGCCCTTATCTAGGTCGCTTGTTAGTTCCAGTGACTATTTGGAGGAATGAGATTGTTTGCAATGTTAATACAGAGTCTGGAATCATTGAACAATTTGAAGATGAAGATGAACCGAATGGTGAACGAAAAATGGTTATGTTCAATTACACAACTAATGAATTTAAGATGATTGACATCCGCAAATTTGTCCTTGGTTATGGTATTTTCAATTATGCAGAAAGTCTTGTACCAGTGGGCAACATGCATGTTGAATAGCTTATTATATTTCATATTCACTTTGTTTAAGCACTGTTGGAAGACATGAACCTATGAGAGTTTTGTTCATTTTGTAACTGTAAGGCTTCATGTCATTTTGTGATTTTATCAAGAATGACGACTGCAGATACGCAATAGCTGATATTTTTAGCTTATTTGACTTGTCTATGAGGTCAGGTTATTCAGTTTTTTTAATTTATTTTAGCTGCTGGTGTGTACTAATCTGGGCTTTTTATTCGGCTAACAAATATACCTATTATTCTGTATAATATGTGAAGAAAGAAAAGTAAGAGAAGCAAGTTTAAGTTTCTTGCTTTTTCATTAATTTCTACTGGCTAAATGAATTAAATACTGTGGTTTTTTACTTTGTTTCAGTAGCTGTCCTTCATACTGTGCTATGTTTATATTGTTTATCTGGAGCTCTTTGTCATGCATGTGAGTTCTCCTTTCAATTAGTGCAACAAGTGTCAAATTAAATTATATATTTATTTATTTTCTTAAGTAAAACTCAAAAGTAATTTGTGATGGTATTGTGTTTCATGGTCATGTTTTGCGGATGTTGGAGTTTGGATTGAAGGTAAATCGTATATGTGATGAAGTAATTGCAAAATGGTCGGCACTTGATTGTAGGCCAAATTGGGAGTCTTGACCCCTTTGGCCCTAGTAAGTCTTGGTAGGCTGAACATGTGTGAGTGATCTGCATGTGTAATTTGAACCATTTGTAACTTGTAGAGGTAGTCTTGACTAGTTCACTCCTTTTGATTGTGGTTTGAGACTCAACTTTTGGTTTTGGAACCTTAAAAGTGAGCATTTAGGTATTGAGTGTTCAAATGAGTCGTATGGTGGAATTCGGGTATGGTTTTGCTGTCCATGGTTAGATCTCATCACAAGCTTTGTACATTGTAGCCAGAGACATGAATTCAGGAAGTATGCCTTTTTTTATCAATTTGGTACAGTTCTGCAGCAAATTCCCCGTGTGGTGAAGGGATTGGTAGAGAGCTCCTTTGCCATAGTGTAATACCCTGAATTTTGAGACTCGAGGCTAGAGAATAAGCCTGAGATTAGTGGATTGCTAAGCCTTGGTTTAGCAAGATCCTAAATTGTGATTAAGGGTTAATGACTTCAAAAGTGGATGTGGTTAGTGATAAATAACGCTTTTGGAGAATATGATGTGATTTGGCACTCGAATGTGATTCGTGTGTGTTGTGAGTAGCGTCGAAACCCTGTATTTGAGTTCAATTATGGATTAACATTCAAATTGACTTAGAATGTAGGGAAGAATTGAATGGGGTATTGTGTTGGAAATGGTGTCATAGTGTGTTTTGATGTCATTGAAAGTGGTTTGGAACTTTGGAATAGAAAAGTTGTAATGTTAGATTTTGAAATGTGAATTCTGTTGACATGTTGAGATTGTTGTGAAAACATGTCAATGAGATGTGAATTTGACTGATTTGGTGTTTCCAATAGATTCCCTGTGAAAATTGATGTGGGAATGATGTTTGGTATGAAAATGGAACAATTGGAAGCAAAGATACAAAATCTGAAATTCTGTCCAGTGAAACTCTATTCTGGGTAGTCAGTTTGTGTGAACGTTTTGAATGACCAAATGGTGTCTAAAATTTCTGAAACTTTTCAGTCTTAAAGTTCACATCCTAAGCTTCAAAATGGACATATAATTTGTGCCATTTCGTTTTGTGAGCTAGGAGATATGATTGTCCAAAGTTTGGGATGAAAACTGAACTCTGTTTTGGGGGTAGTGATGAGTTTTATGTAATTCCGGAATTTTGTGGTGATTTTAGGTAATGGCCCATATTTTTCCTATAGAGAGGACCTGGTTTGGTTTCTAGAGAAAGAAGGAGCAAGAAATTGCAAGGTAAGGCAATTCATCCTGTAATTTAGCTCCTAACCGGTGCAATACTTCTCCTAAGCTTTTCTACTCTATGTAATTTAAGGTGTTGAATCAAGAATTTTGCTGATTGAAAATGAGTTAGGGTTCAACCATTTTAGGGATAAGCCAGAGGGAGCTTGAGGTAACTTCCGAAACTTCAATCTTTGATTGTTCTGGCTGTTGTGGTTGATTGAATTGGTGAAATTTCACCAGATTGTCTTTATTTGTAAATTTGGAAAATGGGTTGGCTTAGGTGTTATGTTGCCCAAATTGATACTAAATGGTAGTTCTAACCCAATGTAATGGTTAATAAAGTGGTTAGGAGTAGAAAGAAACACGTCTGCGGAGCCGAAACCGAAAAACCCTAATTTTTCCTGGGGAATTGAGAATTTCGGCTAAGGCTAGTTTGGAGGGGTTAGAGATGGATTTTCAATGATTTGATGATTCCATTGAGTTCAGGAGTGAAAATTAGGTGGGATTACAGTTGGTCACTTTTTTGGAAAATGCCGAAAAAGTATAATTACAAAAACGCTCATGAAACCCTTAAAGTGGGACTGTCAAGGGTAATTTTATAATTAACATTGAATTTGATAATTTCAAGTTCGGAAATGGATTCCTTGGGCAGAAATATGTTAAAATAGCCTATGTTAAAATTTCGGGAAAAGTACAGTCGGACCGAGTACGGTGAGGCCAGGCCAGGTCCCCGGGGGCATTTTAGTAAATTTTTCTAGATAGGCTCAAATAACCCCCATAAACACTATGGAAGTGTCTAAATAGTACATTTGACATTGTAAGATCGAATATGAAGCTTCGAGCTGTTTGCATGTAGATTGAGGCACACATTTCGAGGCATAAAAGGGTTAAGGTAAGGAACTTATCTCTCCTGCATGCTCTCATAACTGTATTAATGTGTTGATGCATGTTATTGCTTTATTTGATTATGTGGAACATGTATGAATGATTTGAAGCTATGTTTCAATATATGTTATGGTCATATGTATATCGTTCGAAGCATTGAGCTTATAGATTTGTCATTGTATGTGTGCACGAAGTATTTGATGCAAGCATGTCATGCATTAAACACTTATCTTGCCTACATATTGATAATGTTTCCCTACTGAGATTATCTCGAATCTCACCCTCCCCTACCAACAATTTACACAGGGCAAGTGGCTCGTGGAGGGAGTGGCTAGGACTTCTTCGAGATGAGAGTTGATAGTTGGTTATCAATGAGTTGTGAAGACTGTATATGATTCGGTTGAATATAGGGTTATGAATTTGAGATGAGATTGTGTAATCCCCATTTGAAGAATTGTAATGGGCAATTGTGCCCTGTGTATCTTTAGCGAAGGTATGTAGCCGGGATTGCTGGGATAATTATATTGTGCACTTTGATATTTATATGAATGTGATTTATCTTCACATAGTAATTGTATTCGAAATGTAAATATGAGACCAAGTTTATAAATGATTTCGAAAGGTATTTGTGAAAATCCCATAATGTGATGGGTTAGTAAATATTATTTGATTATTATTGATCTCTATTTCATTTTAATCGCATATTTAGGATATAATTACGGAGGGGGTTACAAGTGGAGTATCTTGAAATGTTCTTAGACTCAAATTTGTTTTTCAAAAGGATCAATTTCTTTTTTTCCTTTGGATTTTGCAAGTTTCAGATCTTTTCTTTAAAACTCTCTTTAATCTTAGTGAATTTGTTTTTGACCATTAAGGGTGTTTATTACATTAGGCTCAGGTTTAGCCAAATATGTAGAAGAATTATCAATAGACCTATTACAGCCTGGTATTGCTCCTGACAGCATTCAAATGTGAGTAGTTCAATATGCATTTTTGTCCCATTATATTTACTTGATCTTCTATGAATAGTCTCCTCCATATCTGCATTGTTCATTTGTGTTTCTTCTGAAGCTCACCCCAGTAATATCATAATAACCCTTGCCTGATTGTGTGCTCCAGCCAAATCTATAGCTGCTTTTCTCAAAGCATATGAAAGTCTTGTTGTGTTACAACTTTTTTTTTTTTTTTGCCATCAGTTGTGTTACAACATTTGACTCTATCTCTAGGGTCATGCTTCACAAATGTGATCCAATAACATTATACCAATTGCTACACTCCTTATGCTATGGTTTTCACAAATGTGATCCAATAACATTATTACCAATTGCTTCACTCCTTATGCTATGGTTCTTGTGACTTGTTCCTACTTCTTGATGGTAATTATGCTATTGATCCTTATTAAACATGTCACTAGCTTCTACAAGTATAACAACTATTCAGCTGGCTGAGTCAGTCGGAAACTGGCTTGTTTAAGTCCAGGAATTGGTGTTTAGAAAATTATGGAAACTAATTTAACTTCTTGACAAAGTTTACCAGTTTCACCATTTGTTAACTTCATGTCTCCTTAATATGTATGGGATAGTTAAAAGTGACGTATATTAATGATGACGATGAGCATCTTACATCTCATAATTATTTTATTTCTATTTTTAAAATAATGAATTTTTTAGTAAATTTCTTAAATTATATTTTTTTTCTTATCTACATATACTTTATTTTTTACTAACTTTATTGTTAAGATTTATTTAAAATTCATTTTACATATGTTTCTATTATTATTAGTACTTCTTATTTTAAATAATTAGTATAAAATTAAAAGATATTAACTCAATCACAACCGATGACTACAATTTGATCATTAAACTTTGAACAAGTATGTGGACTTGTTTTGATAGGGAGCTGATTTTTAGTACTTCGATCCATCATATTCTAGCATATTATAAATAATTGATTGTTATGAGAGTTTAGATTGCTAATTTTACAAACTTTAAAAAGCTTGTTCATAAAATATAGTAGGTCTATTTTTTTCCCAAGAAAAATACAACGGTTCATCACATCAACTTTGGGTGTGTTTGAGATAGCAGTAGGAAAAATAACTTATTATAATTCTGGCTTATTAAAAATAACTTAATAAATAAATCAGTTTTTGTAATATGATTTATGTTTGGATGAGCGGTTCAATAAGTGATTTTTCATAAGTCAAAATGTGTTTGGATTAACGATTGTATAAGTGTATTTTTAAAAGTAAAAACTTGAAGGGCATTTGTATATTCTTCAAATTTTAGATAGATCATATATGCGATATCCAACAGTAACATATCATCTGGCCCAGGAAGATATCTGAAAATACAAACTTGTAACTCCAGAGATGAAGCCCAAACTAAGAATGAAATTTCAGAAATTATAACAGCATAAACACATTGTGATTCATTCTATTACGCTATTAGAGCAAATAACTCCCAATCTAGAATTTCAATGGCCACAATTGTGGTACGAGGTCCAAATATAGGTGACGTTGAGCTCAAAAAAGCAAATAACTGGCAAATTACATAATTTCATATAAAAATATTACATAACTAATTGGGATAATAAATTCCATACAAGTTGATATATAATCATGTCATGAATGCGATTCATTCGGTTGAAGATGTCGCAGCAACATTGGACGAGGAAGTCGCATCATCTACAGTATTATTATCTTCATAAGTTATATTGGCAGTTTCTGTTGCACCGAAATTAACATCACTCTGAGAATTTATCCTAATAAAGTTATGAATGACCATAGTTGCGCAAACTAAGCGGACTTGCGTTTGGTAGCTATATTTACACATTTTTTGCAATAATTCAAATATATTTTTCCACACTTCAAAAGTCCTTTCAATAGTTGACCTCAAACTGAAATGATAGTAATTGAAGGTCTCTTTAGCATTTGCCAAATCAGGTTGACGCTAAAATTCTGGTAGGTGATAACGCTCACATCTGTAGGGATCAAGATACCCAACTGGTATGGGATAGCCAGCATCAACTAAGTAATATTTGCCTAATAAATGTCTCAAATCATTTTGAAGGTGTGAGATTAAGCAAAGTGTACACTGAAAGTAATTAAACTAAATGGGATGAAAATATACCTATAGGTGGATGAGGTAAATTCTGAGCTGGATTTGAGAAAACAGCTTCAAACACACGAGCGTCATATGCAGAATCTTCCTAACCCACCAACACGAATATAAAACACATATCCCAATCGCATACAGCCATTACATTCTATATTGTATATCCTTTTCTCCCGATATATCTTTCCCGGTTGGGACCAGTGATCACACACTTGATGTGAGTTTCATCTATTGCTCCAATGGCATCCTTAAAGTAGGGATAATAGCGAGGATCGTCGAGTATTTTTGGGTGGCATCATTTGAATTCGGGATCAGAGGGTTTGATATTTTCTCTAGCTAGGCTAATACAAGCCTGTAGTACCATGTGCAATAGCCGACTGATAGTTTCCCCTAAATGCTGAAACAACTCTTGGACCATCCTATTACCGATGCCATGGCCAACGGTGAGCAAAAACATGGCAACCATTTCTTCAACTCCGACATTCCTAGAATCTTGTAACCCATGTTCGACCAATTTACTGCACAACCGGTAGAACACATGTTTCTCAACTCTAAACATGTCATGACATTGTGTTTCATGCTCTGCCAATATTTCTTTGTCAAATAAATGACCGGATCGTTTACTTGTTTTACGAGGTTCTTTGCACATGAAAGGAACCCAATATTGACATACCAACACAGTTAATTGTTCATACTCTGTTAACTCTTCATCGATAAGAGCTAGTATCTGAGAGTCATCATCATATTCCTCCATCCAATTTGCCATTGCAAATGTAACCTATACGTTGGATTCAAATGTATATAACATAAAGGTAATTCAGTCAAAGTTATAATATATGTCATAAAAGGAACGTTGGATTAAAACATACATAATATATATCCGAAGTTGCATTATTGGTATAGTAAAAACAAAAGAACAAGCATTCTAACAATAAACACTAAACCAATTTGCAATAAAGTTCAGATCAGGATGGAGTCATCCAATAAAAACCATATCGATAGTCAAGAACATAATCCGTAGCGACTCAATCAAGGGTCATAACCATATAGCGTAGCCACACAATCAAGGAATCCTTGTTCCGCTTAACAAGTGAGAAAAACGTGTCCCGACTAGTCTTGTCCATAATCAGCCTGATATAGCAGACTTTAAAGTCCTCATCTTGTTGCACTTCTTCCAGCTCAAGCAGGACTGCAATAGCAGCATCAATACTCCTTGCTTGAATCTCACTGATGGTTGCAGCTCCATTCTTTGATGCTTCTGCTATGACACTAACCGCATCCGCAATTTGCTTTCTGCTGGCTTCTTCTATTTCTTTTTCTTCTCGGAGTGATCAACTCGTTTCTACTTTCCCTGACTTCCGGAATTAGTTGGAACAGAGGATGGGTTTGGATTAGAGGGAGGGGTTTGAGTTGATAACCCAATGCTCGCAAGCTCATCTGTCGCTCATGTGCTAACTACTGGGTTAACTCCAAAATTCTTGTCCTCGTTGTCCCCTAAACCTTCCTCTTCGTCCATAGTAGGTCGATACACATCTTCTTCCTCTGCATCTTGTGTCTATGTCTCTATGAACGACAGATTAAAACCATCCTCGCCTATTGCCATGACGTCCTTGAATATAAGCCTCAATTCTCTTTCATTCTTGAGGGCTGAACAGCGAAACTTTCTATACGCTGAATTCTCCTGCATACAGACAAGTAACAAAACCATTAGCTATATTACAAAAGAAGATGATTGAGGCAACTGAATTACTATTTTGCAACATTATAACTAATTGTAGACATTATTAACATGACATTTGCACCGCCACCACTCGGGCGAAGCAATGACATTTTTGGTTCCAGGCTCTCGGCCCACACCAGTCTCTTTTGTTAACGCATCCCAAGTCATTAAATCCTTTCGTAACATATCAAACTTATTTTTTAACTGTTTCTTCTCGTACGCTTTCCCAATTTTTTCATTGAATGTAGCGACAATAGCGTCCCAACTATCTTTCAAAAAAGACAACCCTCGCCGTTGTTTTTTTAAAATTTGGTCAACCATGGCATGGACAAATATTTCAGTGGACGCGTCATCCCAAAGTGCTCTATCATTCATCTTTCTATGGAAAAGTTTGACATAGCATTTATCAACAAATTTCCCAAATTAACAACACAAACCCTATATTCCACTACATGCACCACTAATCTGGGGACACTAGCATTAAAACATGTTGATGAAATTCAAGTAAATGTAAAGGTAAACACGACATATTTTAAAATACGAATATTGTCTTTTTTAATAGAACTGAATGATTCATTATACACTAAGCAACAATTACAACATCATTAGTGCTAAAGTACCAAGACTCCTTTCATCAACTACCACATCCAAGCACTAAGTTGTGGGGATATTATATTGATCAAAGGTACAAGAGCTAGCTAATTAACAGGAAGTTGATGAAATTGCCAAAAGAAAAAAAAAACAGGAAGTTCATGAGAAATTTGAGCTAACACCTGCGCATTTGTTAGCGTCAGTATAAGGGTGATTAACTGTAAATACTGTATTAACTGTATATCCCTAATTAAACAACAAGCAACAAATTAAAGGGAGTAAATACAGTATACAAGGTAAATATATCGCAGCCTCATATATAGTAACAAAGTCGGTCGAGAATCGAAACTATTAACACACAACAACAAAGACACTGCAGAGACATTTCCACTGAACCCAAGTTCTAAGCTAACAAGCAGCAACAGAGACACTAGCAGAGACATATATAAATTCGAAACTCCAGCCAAAAATGAATGTCGAGCCGGACAGACGCACAAACAAAGACAGGAGTACAGAGTATATGAAGAAAAAATGCGAAACAAACCTTTCCACGCACAAGAAGACTCCACCGGACCTCACACGCACCAATAGAGATAGGAGATTAGAGTGTCAACGCACAAGGTCGAGCCGACGACAAGGACAGTAGATCTACAACCTTCCGACCCAGAAGAGAAGATTAGAGTGTTGATGCACAAGATCATCAAAACTGCTTACCAAGCACAGATATGCCACATGCAGACCGAGAACCTTCCTGCCGGGCTTCACAACACCCGTCGGAGTCGAAAATGAGGACCACCTTCCCGCCGATCACCAAAAACCGCCGACCACACCGCACAACAATACCATCAAAACACAAGCAGAGCAACGATCCAGTTTCCGCGGCTTTAGCTGGGCGCCAACAGAGGGAAGATCTGGACGAGAATCGAGTTTTTGAACTCAAAATGAACAAGCTACGCTTTTGGACACAGTGAGAGGAGAAGAATGAGAACAGTGAATAAGAGACGAGTTTTAGAGGAAGAGAGAAGAGAAGAAAGAGAAAGAAATAATAAATAACCTAGGACAGCATTAAATTCTCTAAAGGTATACAATGCTCTAATAATAAGCTCCATCTGCCCACTTTTAAAATAAGCCCCTTATTTCAATCGGGTTCCATTTTGAAAAAGGTGAACCAAACACAGATAATAAAATCACGTATTCATTTGGGCTTTTTTTGGTTGAAATTGAGCTTATATAGACCAAAATGTGGAACCAAACACACACTTTGTTGATATAACTCATAAATGAAGTAAGACAATAAACTTTTTAACTTTTAAAGCTTTGTAATTTCGAAACGCATAAAAAAACCATGATTCTTGGCCGAAATTAAAACCAATTTAATTTTTTCAACACTCGTTTTGTATATCTTAATACATAATTTTCACATTTTCAATACTTTTGTTTTATTCCAAATTGATATTTCTTCTTTAATAGATTTCAATATGAAAATAATCCTAAACTCATCCATAGCATGAACCTTACGAGTTACAACACGCCAAACTAAACTTAAAATGAAAGTTGGATTGTAAAAAATTTTGAAGCCTTGGGAGGGGGGGGGGAAATAACTTCAGAGCAATAAAAGCAATCATTTTTGCACTATAATGCAAGAAAATGAAATAATTTCCCATTAAGAGAACAACTTCAGCATGTTACACATATCCTCGACAATGCTTTTAATTTCTTAGCAAAATTTTCTTACTGGATAAACAAAAATTATTAAAATCTAATGAAATGTCATTAATTTCTTAATAAAATTTATAAATGAGTTTGAGTCAAAGTTAAAGAGTTAGTTTATATATATTTATTTACATAGTATATATTGAAAAGCATTGGTGACCTAATGGCCACCAATCTTTTTAGCAAAACAAGTCGTGGGGTTAATATTTATTCTCGATGAAATATTCCTTCCCACTGGAGTTCCAGTTACTGGCAGCAGGCCACTGAAACTCCAGCCACCAAATGGGGGTGGTTGCTGGCGGCGGCTGGTGGGGTAATTTTTTTTAAAAAAATAAATATATATAAGGTCAGTTGTGTCATTTCCTTTTGATTTCAAAAATGACAAATTGGTCATAATACTTCTCTGGAATTATGAATGTTCAAAACACCTTTTTTATCTTTTAGCATTTTTAACATTCTTTTACTAGAATTTTTCCATTTTTTAAAGGGAAAATTGTCCATAAATATCTCATTGAAAACTTATTTGTCAAATGGGATATTCAGGTGCAAACAATCTTCCCCATGTGCAAATAATCTTCTATTGTATTCAAACAATCTTCATTGTGTTTAATATATCTTCCCTAGATAACCTCCCCTTGTGTTCAAACAATATTTTTTTGTGTGCAAAAGATTTTCTCTAAGTCTCATTTGACAAATAAGTTTCCAATAAGATATTTATGAGCAATTCTCCCTTTTTTAAATTAGATTTTTATTTAAGAAATAAAATAATGTAAATTAAGTAAATTTCATGTGGAATTAAAATTAAATGAGGTGTTATGTTGCAAGTGACCAACTTATTTTGTCAAGATTGCACAATCACTACTTAACTTTCTCTAGTCAGTATTTTTCATTAGTAACATTAAAGATGTTAATTTTAAGGACTAAAAGTATATTTTATAAATTTAAGGGATTAAAACTAAGACTTATGTTAATTTTAAAGACTAAAAGTATACTTTAACCAAAATTTTAAATGTTGATAAAATAATCTTAACGTTGTAAATTTATCAACTACAGAATATTTAATATGTAAATTTTTTTAATTAACGGTAGCATTTACAAAAAAAAAAAAAACAGATTAAAAAAACAAAAACAAAAACAAAAAGAGCAGCTTCTTGATTAAACAGGGGCGCTGAGTGTTTTGTTCCCGTTTCCTGTCAGGCCTACAGCCTTCGTTGGTCGCGAAGGCTTTCTGATAAATTGGTTCTTCCCAGCCGAGCTCGAGCGCCATGGATAACGGCATTCCATTTCTTCCTCCTGAAATCATCCGAAACATTCTAAAACGACTTCTGGTGAAATCCTTGATGCGATTCCAATGTGTGTAGAGAATGGAGAATTCTCTTCAAGACCCAATCTTTCATCGCAGATCACCTCGACCACTCAAATCATCAAAACCCTTGTCTCCTTCTCCAAAGTTATGGCATAGATAATCCTTCAAACTTGTATTGCCTTGATTCCGGGATGCAAGTTTGGGAATTTCAGAAGCCGCCATTGCTCAATTATTTGAAGCAAGGTAAGATAATTGGTTCCAGCAATGGCTTGCTCTGTGTTGAAATCAATAAGCATGATGCATCTCCTCATTTCCTTTTAGTGTGGAATCCAGCTATTAGAGAGGTCAGACTAGTGCCCGAAACTAATTTTCATGAGGAATATTGTTACTATCTTATAGGATTTGGGTTCAGTCCAATTATTAATGATTACAAGATAGTGATAACTTATTTTTCTGGGGTTTATGCTGATCTTTCTGCAGTAAAAGTG
This sequence comes from Inga laurina, assembly GCA_963855925.1. Taxonomy (NCBI): domain Eukaryota; kingdom Viridiplantae; phylum Streptophyta; class Magnoliopsida; order Fabales; family Fabaceae; genus Inga; species Inga laurina. The sequence continues at coordinate 69,658,054 of OY979701.1, read as the reverse complement.
TATTCTTTGAGTTTAGGGGCATGGAAGGAAGTAGAATTTAGGGTCAATGACACCGTAGGTCTAAGTTCTCAAAGTGTCACTGTTAATGGTGTTATGTTTTGGTTCGTGTCAAAGAGGCTTGGGGAGGATACTGATGATGACGATGAGAATCTGATCGTTTCATTTGACTTAGCAGTGGAAGTGTTTACAGTGATTCCAATACCTGAGCTACAGCCTATTAAGCTTACTGTGTATGAGGAAAAACTTGCTATATTTTCTTGGAATGAAAACTCAGAACATTCTGCTATTGATATGTGGGTAATGGAGGAGGGTGTTGGTGCATCTGGAGAGAGATGGGGTTGGGCCAAAAAATATACTAGCAGCCCTAATCCTTGCTTCTTAAATCCTAGGACTATTTGGAGAAATGAAATTGTCTGTTGTCCTCACGGGGAGGATGAATCAACAGCTGTTTTCTTAAATCCCACTACTAAAAAAATCAATAAGTTTGCGATTAGCAAGTGTGACAATAGGCATTGTATTTTCAATTATGCTGAAAGTCTTATACCAGTTGGAGGAATGAAATCATCCACAAATTTTCTGTAGAGACTGGACTCATTCATGATATGCAAAGTGGACCATTTAGCAAAAGCTATTCTATATGTTCAACCTCACGATTTATGAATTTAAGATGTTTGCTTGCTAAATCTTAATCTTTATTCTGTACATTTACTTAGTTCAAGCGCTTTTGGTGGAAATGAACCCATATCATGTTAGTTTATTTTGTGCCTTATGAAGCTTGAAGACCTTTTGAGATGTAATCTAGAATGATGAATGTAAATATTAAATGACAGATGTTTCTAGCTGTATTTGACATATCTATAAGATTAGTTTGTTCTGTTTTCTTTCCAAGACAGATAAATAGTCTAGTTGCTGGTGTGTGGATTATTTGTAAGTGGTGACCTTTTGTAATATACATATATCATATGACAATGACTTTATCCCTGACTTACACTTATTGTCATTTCAATCTTTGTTCAATGTTGGGAAAAAAATCCTCAGTTAGTTATCTTTCATTCTTTGTACCACTCATACTTTTGTGACAAGTATTAATTGTTCAACTTCCATAGAAATTTGACTCTTGAGTTAATCAATTATACGTGTGTATTGTGATTGGTTGAAGATCCTCTTATATGTGAGGATACCACTTGCCACTCTGTTTTATTTGGCTTTCTCCTTTTATTTATTTATTAATTTTGAAGTTTAAGAATCCTTGTTGCACCAAGCAAGTAAGAAGCTTGCTTGATAGAGAAACTATAACAAACTTGTCTATTGCCAAATACAAAAGGATCATTGAAGACATATGGTTTATATGTTTTGTGACTGTATTTTGCTGAACACAATTCAAAGGAAGGTTATGGCATGTACCTGTTCAGACAAAGAAGTGCTAAAATCTGGACCATTACTTTCAACATTTATAGATTTGGCATTTGTGGAACAGATTCCAGGTATTTGCTATGCTTGAAATGAGAATCTGAAATAACTTATGAGAATGTAGTGATAGACTTTACTATATGACTGACAGATTTTATTTTCAGGAAAATTACTGAAAAATAATTCATTGTAAAATTTATTACCCAAAGATAACTAAGGACTCAATTTTTCAACTGTATGTAACATATTTTCAGCTGTATGTAACATATTTTCAGCTATACGTAAATGTTTTTCGTTTTGCACATAGCCAAAACTGGGTTGCACATAGCTAAAAAAGAGTTGCACATGTTCAAGATAAATTGCACCTTGATCCTAAAACAAATTTTAGTTACTAAAAATAGACATTGAGAAAGTAAAATTGTGTGATCGTCTGACTTCTTAAATTTAGTTACTAATGTTAAGATTCAAGCCCAAAGATTAGTTGGGCCCTCAGATGGTGTTCAGCCCATGTACCTGACTTAGTCTTGATAAGTGAATTAGAACTGGTCAATATTATTAGATCCTATAATTGTGGATCTCCTAATATTACGGATCTAATATTTACATGCCTGTAACTGTATAATCGTGGGGAATAAACCACGTCTATAAATTGTACAATGATAGAGGAAAGTAATATACAATTACAATTATCAAAAATATTCTCTGTGAGTCCTAAATTTTATCTTGGTATCAGAGCCCTTCGGCTAATCGCCATGACTACCACCAGAGATGATCACAGTGCCACTTCTGACACTTCCAGCAGCCACATATCTGCCTCCCTAATTAGCAAAACCAATGAGAAAAATAACTTCCCCAATCTACAATGTTCTGTCAAGTTAGACAGAACCAACTACTCTGTATGGCTCACCCACATCCTACCTATTATCAAAGGATACAAACTTGAGGGATTTATCAGTGGCACAAAATCTTGTCCTCCACAGTTCCTCACTGACAAAGATCTTACCAAGATCAATCCAGATTTTGAAGATTGGGAATCTGCAGACCAACTTCTTTTTGGTTGGTTATTAAATACAATGACCCTAGAAGTTTCTTCCGAGATGACTCACGTCTCAACCTCAGCAAGTTTATGGGAAGCAGCGAAACAACTAGCCGGTGCCCAAAACAAGTCTCGCCTCATTATGCTTAGGTCTGAACTGCAACGTACCAGAAAGGGTGTGTTGAAAATGTATGATTATCTTGCCAAACTAAAAGGCATAAGTGATCAACTGACTCTTGTAGGGAGTCCAATTCCCTTACCTGACCTCATCATTCAAGCTCTTGCTGGCCTCGATGGTGATTACAATCCCGTGGTTGTTCAACTCTCAAGTCAAGCTGATAACCTCTCCTGGATTTTAAGAGACTTGTAGAAAATAAGTTTGACAACAGGATCAAAACATTGCAAAGCGACTGGGGTGGTGAGTACAGAAGCTTCTCACAAAGCCTAAATGACTTTGGCATACAGTTTAGACACTCGTGCCCTCACATATCTGCTCAAAATGGTCGAGCCGAAAGAAAGCACCGACACATTGTTGAAACCGGCCTCACACTACTTGCTCAAGCTAAGATGCCTCTATTTTACTGGTGGGAAGCATTCCATACTGCCACTGAACTAATAAACAGGCTACCAACAAGCACTCTAAATGGTGTCTCTCCTTATGTTCAGCTACTAGGCATACAACCAGATTATAACACCCTAAAGACCTTTGGCACAGCCTGCTACCCTTGTCTAAGGCCATATAATGAACACAAGCTGCAATTCAGGTCTACAAAATGTGTCTTCCTCGGGTATAGCAACTCACACAAAGGATACAAGTGCCTAAACTCAACGGGTAAAGTCTATCTTTCTAGACACGTGATTTTTAACGAAACAGAATTTCCTTTTTCGACAAGGTTCCTAAACAAAAGACAATTACCTGAGGAGATAGTCCAACCAGCAGCCTTTTTCTTTCCCTTGCAACCTTGCACAAACCGAAACAGTCCTGAAATGTCTAGCCAAGATATCGACACAGCCACCCCTACCTCACACTCACCAGAGAATGCCTCTACCAAGATCTTAACACCACAACATGAATCTACGTCAACACCAGATAAAACCATTCAGCATGCCATATATAAACATACACCATACCAAATTAACATAGACCAACCAGAACCTATCACCCTATCACACTCACCTGCTCAACCTACCCGACCTGCCCAACAACATCCTATGACAACTAGAAGCAAATATGGAATAACCAAACCCAAAATCCCTTTCATTGGACTTGCCACTTCTGAGAAAGAACATTTTGCAAAACCCAATACTGTCAAAAAGGCACTGAGTTGCACAAGCTGGAGAAAAGCAATGATTGATGAATATAATGCACTTATCAAGAACCAGACTTGGAAACTTGTTCCAAATACAGGACACAGGAAAATAGTTGACTGCAAGTGGGTGTTCAAGCTAAAACCTACAATTGATGGCAACATATTCAAGCCAAAGGCCAGGTTGGTGGCAAAAGGATTTCAACAAAACGCTGGAATCGACTTTGATGAGACCTTCAGCCCTGTTCTCAAAGCAGCCATACTGAGGTTTGTTCTTACCCTAGCTGTTACCTTTAACTGGCAAATTAGGCAAGTTGACATCAACAATGCATTTCTAAATGGTGATCTACAAGAACATGTTCTTATGAAGCAACCTGAGGGTTTTATCTCATCACAGTATCCGAATCACGTGTGCCTCCTAAAAAAGGCTCTCTACGAATTAAAACAAGCTCCCCGAGCTTGGTTTGACAAACTGAGGTCTACACTAATAAGATGGGGGTTCGCCAACTCAAAGAGTGACACCTCTTTATTCTTTGTCAAACAAAAATCATTTGTGATGTTTGTACTAATCTACGTGGATGACATAATCGTTACTGGCAGCTCTAGCAAGGCACTGGAGTTATTCATCAAACAACTCAATGCTCAGTTTGCCTTAAAGGATCTCGGCCAGCTACATCATTTCTTGGGTGTTGAGGTTTTTCGAGATGACACAGGGTTATATTTGAAACAAGAGAGGTATATTCAGAACTTATTAGACAGGTTTGGTATAGCTAAATCTACCCCTGTACCGACACCTATGACAATCAACAAGCACTACTCCAAAACCGATGGCAGTCCTATGAAAAACCCAACAATTTTCAGGCAAGCAATTGGTGGACTACAATATCTAATAAACACTAGACCAGACATCATGTTCTCTGTAAACAAGCTAAGTCAGTTTCTTACCTCACCCACTGATGTCCATTGGAAGGCTGTGAAACGCATCTTCAGGTATTTGAAGGGAACCATGGATCTGGCCTTGCACATCAAACCGACCACCCATCTTGCTCTCCAGGGGTTTTCAGATGCAGATTGGGCCGTGTGCCCTGACGATCGGCGGTCGATTGGGGGATACTGTGTCTTTCTCGGCGATACGCTCATCTCCTGGTCCGCGAAGAAGCAGCCCGTCGTGGCTCTATCTAGCGCCGAGTCCGAGTACCGCTCCTTGTCGAAGTTGGCGTCGGAGCTCGCCTGGGTTCAGTCGCTGCTTGGAGAACTCGGAATCTATCTCAAACAGCCGCCCACAGCGTGGTGTGACAACCTTAGTGCAGCGGCACTAGCTTGGAATCCGGTCTTCCACGCTAGATCGAAGCACATCGAGCTGGATGTTCACTATGTACGAGATCGTGTTCTAAGTCGGCAGCTCATCGTTCGTTACTTGCCTTCGACGGAGCAGATCGCAGATATGTTCACTAAGGCTTTCTCTCACACCAAGTTTTGGGCTTTCTGTAACAAACTTGGGCTTGTGAAGTCACCAGGTCCAAGTTTGAGGGGGGATGTTAAAATTCAAGCCCAAAGATTAGTTGGGCCCTCAGATGGTGTTCAGCCCATGTACCTGACTTAGTCTAGATAAGTGAATCAGAACTGGTCAATATTATTAGATCCTATAATTGTGGATGTCCTAATATTACGGATCTAATATTTACATGCCTGTAACTGTGTAATCGTAGGGAATAAACCACGTCTATAAATTGTACAATGATAGAGGAAAGTAATATACAATTACAATTATCAAAAATATTCTCTGTGAGTCCTAAATTTTATCTACTAAGAAGTAATTAATTTCACTAATATCCATTAAAAAAATTTCTTTATAAAGCAATTGCTTTGGTTGAGAGATATACACTTGTGACAATCCATATAGTAGACTGAAATATAGGTCTGATTAGTAGTTGTGACTTGAATAAAGAGAGAAAGTTCAGTTCAGACTTCAGATATATTTTCTATAAAGACAAATTTTACAAGGTGTGCAACAAAAATAAAACCAGTCTCTAGTGACTTGTTTCAGCACAAACAAAGTTTTTCCTAACTTGCAAAACAAAATACTTTTTGGGATACTCAGTCTAGAGGTTGTTGGTAACTTCTTTTATAGTGTCATTTAGAAAAATATTGTCTAAGCCAATTTCAGATATTGACCAAACCATTGGGTGAAAAATGGTTTCATAAAAATCACAACCAAGTGTTTTGTTGGAGGGTTTTGGACATAAATATGGTCTTGTACTTGTTTATGGGTCTAAAAATTATTTAAATCAAATTATGTACTTAGTAATTACATAAATTTATCAGCTTTATTTGGCTTCCAATTATAAAGTTGTGAGAACTTACATGGAATTTAAAACCTTTTGTCGAAACGAACAACACGTTTGATTAATGAGTTATGAAGTTATAATAATCAGAGTAATATTACAAAGTTTAAAAAAAAAAAAAAAAAGAGCAATATTACCAACTACAATTTGAAAACCTTGACTCCTCTAACTTAGTAGTATTATACTGAGAAGAAATTTTAATAAACTATTAGTCAGAAATAATTTAATAAGTAAAAAATAGATAGAATTAAAAAAAAAATCCCCAATAAACATGTTTCTTAATATTCAAACTCGTGTTTTTTTCATTATAGGATGAGATTGTTTATTATCTCAATCATCTACTTATCGTTTATATTGAAATTAGTTTTACAAATGTGGCATTATGTATTCAACAATGTACAGAATACAGGGTCTGTAATTATTTTAATTTTTTAACGATTTGTTCATTTTTTATGGCGGCCGAAAAACCCTTGATAGTGACCCAAAACCTATGAAATACTTTTTCAGTTTCATAAAAAAAAAGTTTTTTTTATAAAAGGAAAAATGATATTAAAAGAAGTAAAATGTTTTACAAAGAACTAAAACTAGCATGACAAATATGATGATTAAAATAACAATTAAAGGTTGAAGCCCAAATGACATAAACATGTTAAGTAATGAAATCCTTAGCAAGACCAGAATTTCCTTTAAAAAAATGTCCAATGAAAAAGAAACAAAATTGGGATACCCCAATAGGTATTAAAATTAAAATTGGGTTAAAGGGCATTTTTGTCCCAAAAGTTTTCATCAAAAAAAATAGAGTAATTTTGCTTTAGCCATTATCCCAGTTAATTTTGACATTTAATTGACCAACTATATTCAATTGACAATCCACATGTCATCCACGTCATTTTTGTTAAGATGTAAATTTATCTCTAAAGTTTATGTGAATTATTACCTCAATATATTTTATTAACTAACAATTAAAATTAACTAAAAAAATGGTAAGGGCAAAATTGCCCTAGAAGTTTACCCTTCAATTGCCCCTCAATGAAAACTTTCAGGACAAATTTGCCATTAACCCATTAAAATTTAATCCCAGTCAGCCTTGTTAGACCAATTAACTTGTTGGAAAACAAACAAAAAGTCAGAACAGTTAACTCATGAATTTAATCCTAATTTTTGGGCCGTTCAAAAAAATAAATAAAAATGTGTTATGAATATTAATTATGTGGATATCAATTGACTCATATCTAGACTTGCTTACTCCTTCAATCAATGTGATCTCTAAAATTAGACATTACTAGGCATACGAAAATAATGTTCATATGTGGTACTGTTCATACGTATGATCAATGTTCATACGCACGGTACTGTAGTAAAAGTATTGTTCATATATGTCAACACCCGTTTTCATTTCGATATACACAAAGTAATAGAGACCAAATTCCACAGGCATATAGAAGAGTACATATATACTGATAAAAGTATTTGTTTACAGTCCAAAGTCAACCCTATAGAATGCGACAATATACACCACTATTATAAAATATCCAAAAGTATTTTAGACATAGACTATCTATAACCACGAACTTTGTAGTTGCTTTGAGGCACATGCCAGTCACTTCCCTTGGTCTACATTCTTGCCTTTTGATCCACTAGCGCCCGCTGAGATGTTTGGTTTAGAAAAAGGGGTGAGATTCTGAAGAAACCCAGTAGAAACATACTATCGTTCATAGAAAATGCGAAAAGTAAATATGATATATACCATGTATGCACCAATTAATGAACAATATAAACATATCATATGCATATATACATGAGTAAGGCCCAGCCCCCCACTAATCTGCACCGGTTGGTCTTCCGCCAACTCCAGTGTAAGTGCCTCTAGTACTACCGGCCCCTCTCTGGGCAAAACATGTTGATTAATAAAGCGCATTTACAAACATTGGCATTCACACAATCATATAACTATGGCATAATGTATGAAGGATAATGTCCCTACCTCGAAGTTCTATCGACCCCTTTTTGTGTGCCTTGTAAATCGTGTCGACTTTCGGCTCCCGATTCGATCCTAAAATATTAAATGTACAAGAAATAGGTCATAACCTATCCAAGTATCATTTTAGACTCTTCCATAGTGTTTCTTGTGGTTATATTAGCCTATGGTGAAAATTTACCAAAATGCCCCCGGGACCCCGACCCGGCCCGATGGCACGTTTTCCCAAAATTTTGACTAGGGCTATCCTGACGTATTTTCGTCCAAGGAATCCATTTCCGGACTCGAAATTACCAAATTCACTGCCAAAAGACGAAATTGCCCTTGGCAACCCTTATTTCAGTGTTTTAGGGGCATTTTCGTAATTATGCTTTCTCGGCCTTTTCTGAAAAAGTGCCCAACTGTAACCCCACCTAATTTTTGCTCCTGAACTCAATGGAACCATCAAATCATTGAAAATTCAACTCTAAGACCCATTTACAATGCTGACCGAAATATATAGGTTTTAAGGGGAAAATTGGGGTTTTTCGGTTTCAGCTCCATAAACACGTTCCTTTCTACTCCTAACCACTTTATTGAATATTCCATTAGGTTATAAATAGCATTTAGTATCAATTTGGGCAGCATAACAGCCCCACATACCCATTTCCAAAAATTAAAACCAATGGCAATCTAGTGAAATTTCACCGATTAAATTGTCCACAGCAACCAGAATAGTTAATATACGAAGGTTTGGAAGTTACCTCAAGCTCCCACAAGTTTTTCCCAAATATTGCTGAAAACCCTAAGTCCTTTAACACCCAAATTTGAGCTCCACAAACCTTGAAGAACGTAGAAGGATAGGTTAGGAGCGGAGTTATACGCGTTAGGTAAGAATTTACCGAAGAAATTGCCTTACCTCGCGAGTTCTCTTCTCTTTCTTCCTCCAAGAGCTCTCAACGTTTTTTCACCTTTGCTTCAGCTGAATACGTCGGTTTAGGGGCTGATATGAAGAGGATGATGTTACTTTATCATATATATTGTATGACATGTAATTATTTATTAATTTTCCAAAACTTCAAAAACTAATTTTTATGTACATAAACTTATGTACATGTAATCATACCCATTAAGCCCAAACAATATTTCCTTCTCCATGCCACATGTAGGAGACTCCAAGGGGTCCCTCCCTATGGTCTCAATTGGCTTCACAACTTGTTCCGGTTACGTATACACGTAAAGTCTCAATTTTGGTCAAAATTGCACTTTTGCTCAAATTTTTCATAAATTCATATTAAATTGACAAAAATATTCTAAATATATTTTTAACCTTTATTTTCCTTAATTAATTGAAATTAACTTCAATTAATTAAAAAATAATTTATTTTGTGCTATTTTGACAAAATTACGATTTTGCCATCACCTTTCTAATCCAATTTCTTCTCTTATTTTTCCTTGGCCAATTTTCATCTATTTTTGGACCAAATATTTTCTCTAATATTCCTTCATTTTTGGACCTTAATATTGGGCTTTTTAAATTACCCAAATTAATTCCATAATTATTTTTGCCCAATTTCCATGAAATTGAACATTTATGAAATTCATAAATTCCAAATTCATGAATATACACCATTTGATTGAATTTCTCAAATAATTACAATATATTTGGTGAATATAAAATTTGGGATGTTACAATATATACGGTACTGTGGCAATACAATTTTTTCGATGTTCATACTTGTTTTGTTTGCCTATAAATACATACCTTGGGCTGAACATTTTGTATAAAAAAGTGAATAAAAAATTCTCTCTATTTTCTCTCTTGAGTTTCTCTCATCTTTATCTCCTTTTCTCTGTTCAGTGTGTTTGTTTGGACCAATTGGGCTTTGAATCAAGCTTCTACAGTGCCCAATCGGTTTTAAACAGTAACAAGTGCAAAATCCATTGTTTGTTTCAGCATTTTTGTTTAAGTCCAAATGAGCATAAGACGTCGATTCCAAAAAGCAGGGAAATGAAGCTTATTTCTACTCAAATAAGCCCAAATGACTGTTAGGTTTTGATTTAATACATTTTAAATTTCTTACCTACTTCAGCCGGCTCACTTTTCTCTGTCTCTTCTCGCAATTATTCTGTCCATTCTCTTCTTCGCGCAAAGCACACAAGCAAACCACAAGTGGTGGCTAGTGGTGGCTAGCGGTGGCATCGATCCGTCTGGTTTTGGCAGCCAAGGGTCGTTTTCGGTGTGGTTTTGAGCTCCATCATCTAGGCTATCGTGTGGTGTTGCTTGTGTTTTCTTCTCTGGCTCCGTGTGTGTAGGCGTTACTTTCAAAGTCCGGAAAATGGCGTTGAAGTGTGACGGTGCGTTATGCTGCGGTTTGGAGTTAGGGGTGGCGGATCTGTACAAGCAAGAGCCTGTGAGCTTGCCCGGCGTTGAAGTGTCCAGCTACGGTTGAAGGTCATGGCCGATCTGCTCAGTCGTGTGTCTCTCTTTCGTTAGTAAGGTTTCAAACTTAACTTTACTCAGCTCTCTCCCTTTATCTAAGGTTTCACAGGCATTGGTTGTATTTGGAGCCATTTCAATGAACCACTATTGTTTTCACTGTCGTGGTCGATTTGTGATATGTCTGGTTGCTCTGTTTGATCTGTTAGTTTCGTTGGTTGCTCCGTTGCTCTATTGCGTTTTGTTCATATTCCATCTTCCCTTACCTGCAAAAGCTCAAAAGTATTATGCCACTGCTTTAGCTCCAAAATATTGTTCATATTCGTTGGTTGCTCCGTTGCTCTATGATATGTTTGCGTTTTGCTCTGTTAGTTTTGTACGAGGGTCCACTTGATGACCCTTATGCCGCTGCTTTCTAGAACTGTGATCATGAATGTTGAACACCTTTGCACTATTTCTCTGACCCTTGTGATAATGTTCTTATTACTGGTTCGCAGTAAAGATACAGCATAAACTGTACTAATGTGCTAGTATGGAATAACAGAGACTCATCTTCTTGGTTATAAATGATTCCCACATATTATGACAGAGAGTGGTAGATCGGCTTTTCTGAGCATGTTCAAGTCAAACTTGTCTATAAATTTTGGCATCATTACTCTAGTTTAGAATTTAAATTCCCTACAGTGACTAAATCTGTGTTGGAGTACAATTATAAAGTCAACATTACTTACTTTTATACTACTATTTGCCTTTTACTTATAAATTGTATCTGGGCTCTTAATTTAAATGATATTTTTGACACCATAAAACTTAAACTGCACTCTCCTCAGTTAGGTAACCACACGCTGACCTCTATCTGCAAAGATATTGAAAATGCATTTCAAATTGGGCAGAGGGGGCAGTTTTAGAGACTTCTATCGCTCTGTTTATGGTATTTGTTCTTTGATTCTTCCCTTGAAAAACTTTTTCCCAGTAACGTGTATTGCTATCATGAAATAAGTTCATACCAAGCACCAAGTTCATGCCAAGAACAAGCTTCACCTCACTTTTTGAATTAACAAAATGAAGCCTTTAAACCGGAACATGAACAAGAAGAGAAAAAAGAAAAAAGGTGACTTTAACCATAACACAAACTATTGAATAGAAATTATGAAATGTGAGTGCAAATATACCAATGCTCAATCTCTGCTGATCGAAATTGTACTAATGTACTAGGTTATATCTAGTCTTGCACTTTTTAAAACCGATTATCCTTTGTAAGTCTTACACTTTACATATAGTCTAGTCCTTATGTTCAATGAGTTATGTACTACTTTGTGTTATTTGTTCTTTTTTATCTTTAGATTCTGTTTAACAATAATTACTTATTAGCATAAACTGAGCTTTTTCTTTGGAAGATTCTATTGGAGAGCTTGATGACTCAAGACGTTGAACTTCCTTAGAATCAGGCATCCCTCAAAATTTTCACTTTATTATTTTTGGTTTATAATTCAACCCATCAATTCTTAATGTTAGAATTTCAAGTCATATCTATCATAAAAAAGATTGTTGCTTAGTTAGACATTGAGCATTGACTTACATATACTGCTTGTTTTGATGGATATATATGCTAGGAATTGTGAAGTTCTTTCTAGTAGCTTAAGCTTTTGGGATTGCTAGTACATATTTTCTCATAGCCCTCATCCAAAAAGTCAAGGTTTGCCCTTCATTCTCCTAGTTAAATTTTAGTATATGGCATGTGGGGCACATATTTTCTCATATACATGTTTTATCCTTCATTCTCCTAGTTAAATTTCAGTAAATGGTTTCTTACATCATTTTTCTATTCGGTTCTCATGTTCTGTTTCTTCTTGACTGAAAATGTATTGGTGACTTGTCTACTATCTCTGTGAAAAGAAAGATTTGTATGTGAAGAGTGTGCAAAGAACTGTTATTTGGTGTGTGTTTGTCTCTCTCTATATATGTACGTATGCATATGTTGTCATAATCTTGCATTTCTTGGTTTTGATTTCCACTGTATATATGTGTATTTCAGATTTTTGTTATGCCTGGTGTGTGTTATGTGACTTTTTGGTATTGAAATATGGACACAAAAGCTGTATGGGAAGTATAGTCAACAACGATATTTGTCAACGCATGTGTTGACCAAATATATAAAAAAGAACACAGAGGGCAATCATTCAACCCAAAAGCATGGCAGACTATTATTGAGACATTCACTGAAAAGACTGGCAAACACTATGGGAAGAAACAATTTAAAAATATATTAGATGACTTAAAGAACAATCTGAAAATATGGGATTCTTTAATCAAAGAGACCAGTATGGGCAGACACCCTGTTACGAACAATGTCATTGCATTGGATGACTGGTGCAAGGAGAAGTTACAAGTAAAAAATATTAAGTGCAATTTACAAGTTTAAATAGTTACTTTTTGGTATGTAATTCATTTAAATATGCTTTTTGACTCCTGTTACTTGTATGCATGTAGACGCATCCTGATTATAAGAAATATAGGTACTCATGCCTAAAGAATGAAAGTGAGTTAAGAATAATATTCAAAGATGGCATGGCGTCCGGTGACCACATTTTCTCAACCTCTCGCATACAACCATAGACAAATGAGAAAGATGAGGATGATGTTTACAGACCCATGATGCATAAAGAGGAAGGCTCTGGGGATAGTGAGGATGAGCATTTCGGTGTTGACCTTGTAGTTAATACCGGAGTGACCGATGAAATGGCAAGCATTGGAATAACAACAGAGGCCATCAAGCACTAGTCCAAGTGCATCTGGAAGTGAGCCCAAAAGGAAGAGAAGTGAAGGGTCTAGTATAAGCAAAAAACAGAAACTTCTGGCTGCCAAGCAAATAGTTGATGCCGTCAGTGTCATTGCTAATGTGACTATGGATCGAGCAACGACTTTAACGACAACTCAAGAAAATAGCATGCCTAAGGTTATGAAATTTTATTGGAACTTGACGTTGTGAAGGCGGACAAAGCCTTTGGAGTCATGTGTATGCGAGCTATGGAAAACAAGACACGTCGAGATGTGTTTGTGTCATTGAAAGGAGACCCTGAGTACCTGATGACTTATTTGCATTATATCGTAGAGGAGGACTAGTTGTAGTTGCATTTGATGTTTGGATAGTTGAATGTAGACATTTTTAGTTTTTTATTTCCAAAACGTATGACTTGACCCATCGTTTAGAACAGTTTTATCCTGTTGCCATTGATATATATTTATATATTATATGTTATGTTTTGTTAATCATCCTGCTCACACCACAATTTCACCACAATCACAAGTACTCAATGGAAAATCGTAACAACCGAAACAGGTTGCAAGGGATGGAGGAAGATGAAGATAGTGATGATGCCTCAATTTTTGAGGCTGAGTTGGAACAACATCAACAATTATGCGAGTTGCTTTGCCAATATTTAGTGCCATATGTGTATAGACACTCACGTAGAGTGAGTCAGGGAACCTGTCACTATTGGTTACAAGAAATGTTGGCAAATGAAGGTTCAAAATGTCATCAGATGTTTAGAATGGAAAAACATGTTTTTCATAGTTTGTGCACTAAGTTGTGTGAGCATGGGTTAAGAGAATCTAGGAATACCAGTGTTGAAGAAATGGTTGCCATGTTCTTGCTCACTATTGAACACGAAGTAGGAAATAGGCTAGTACAAGAAATATTTAAACATTCAGGCGAAACTGCAAGTAGGATTCTACACAAGGTTTTAAAGGCCTGCCTTAAGCTTGGAACGGAAATTATTAGGCCATGCGATCTAGAATTCAGTCAATGTCATCCAAAAATAGCAGACGATAATCGATATTTCCCATATTTTAAGGATGCCATTGGAGCTATTGATGGTACTCACATCAGGTGTGTCATAACTGGACCGGGCCGACATAAGTTTATCGGGAGAAAGGGATATCCCACACAAAATGTTATGGTTGTTTGTGATTGTGTTATGTGCTTCACGTTCCAGTTAGCGGGATGGGAAGGTTCAACACATAATGCTCGTGTTTTTCACTCTGCTGTCTCAGATCCGACCATGAATTTCCCATATCCACCACAAGGTAATTTTTTGTACACTTCAATTACGTTTCTTTGTCTACATTTAACATTTAACTTAATCTCACATTTACAATGATTTTAACACATGTTAGGCAAATATTATTTGGTCGATTCCTGCTACTCAACAACAGTTGGGTATTTTGGTCCATACAGATGTGAACGTTATCACCTCCCAGAATTCAGAAATCACCGAGGGTTTCGGAATCTTAATAAGGCTTTCAATTTTTATCATTCAAGCTTGAGGTGCACAATAGAAAGAACTTTTGGAGTCTGAAAAAATAGGTTTGAAATCTTACAACATATGCGCAAGTATAGCTTCGACATACAAGTCCGCATTGTCTGTGCCACAATGGCTATACATAATTTCATTAGAAGAAATTCCCAAACTGATGTAACCTTTAGGGAAGCAGAAAATGAGAATAATATAGTTGATCTAGATAATAGTCAAGATCAAGACCTATTGTCGACAAATGATGCTTAGACATATTCAACCTGAATGAATCATGTTCGTAACGCCATCAGGGACCAAATTGTACGGGACCTTTGATTTGATTAGTTATGTTATATTTTACTTCATCAAAAACTTTAAGTTTATACAATTTCTAATTTATTCGCATTTTAATTGTAATTTTATTATTTAGTTTACCATTGCCAAACATGATCCGTTACAATTCTTTGCCATTCGAAAGCTCTGTTGTTTGATTGGAATGAGTCAAGCGCAAAATTATGTATTTTGTATTTTCCTAATATATATGAAACTAAGACAGATTTTTATGTGAAGAGTGTGCAAAGAACTATTTTATGCATTTTGCCGTGTATTTTTTGGTAAGGTCTTTACTGGTTTGAAGATTAGAATTATCGGACCCAAGTATGTGCGTTGTGGTAACACTGTCATTGGATGGTTTGGATCAATTTATCACCAAGAATGCCACTTTAACAAATGCATATATCTTCTCAGGTCTCATTTGGCAATTAAGTTGCCAATGAGTTCTTTTTCCACAATTGGTCCTTCATTTTTTCATTTTTCATAATTTTTTCAATTTTTTTCTCTTAAATAACACAAAAGCCACTTATGCAAAAGTCAAACCAAACATCTTTCACTTTTACATAAATTACTTATCCAATCGACAATCCAAACACTCATCATTTTACCCAATGTAACTTTTTTCCAATATTAAAATTCTATAAGTTTAAGTAAATATAAGTCACTTATCCAATTGTCAATCCAAACACACCCCTTACCATCGATATTTTCATAACAAAATGAATCCCCCCCCCTTTTTTTTGAATAAATTCCTGGTTGGATTGTCAAGGTTTTACCTCCGAGAAACCCATTCTTCATAGTCGAGCGCCAAGAAGTAAACATTGGCGTAAAAAAAAAGAGAGAGAATTATATTTAGATCCCAAGAAAAATAAATAAATAAAGAAATGGTCCTTAGAGGTTGCAAAATAAAAAAATGGTTTTATTAACAACTCCAGGAGCCTGTATTGATAACTCGTTAATAATTCCAGGAGTCTGTATTGACAATTCTATGGGACCTTTTTTTTTATTTTACCATCTTCATGGACCATTTGGTCATTTCTCTTCTTTTTTGGGACTTCAGTGTAATTCTAAAAAACAGAAGAAAAAAAAACAAAAACAAAAACAAAAGAGCGCCATGAAGCAAACGGCAATGGAGCGCGACATTCCATTTCTTCCCCGAAGAAATAATCACAAGCATTCTCATTCGGCTTCCGGCAAAATAACTAATCTAATTTCAATGTGTGTGCAAGCATTGGAGAAATCTCTTCAAAAGCTCTTCTTTTATCGCTGAACACCTCCACCACTCCACCCATCAAAACCCTTCTCTTATTTTCGAAGATAAGGACGAACGTGATCGTTTCCGCTTATGCTTGGTTGATCGTGAGATGCAAGTCCTTAAAGTTCAGAGCGGACGTTTTATCGGTTCTGTACGGCGTAGTCACATTGTAGATTCCTGCAACGGCCTGCTCTGTATAATCGGTAAAAATTACTCCATTTATTTGTCGAGATTTCAGACGGGTGCCTAAATCTATTAATTGGTTTGAGAGTGATGATTACTATTTAGGATTTGGGTACAGTGCAATTGTTAATGATTACAAGATCGTGAAAATTTATGTTTCTGGGAGTGACGAAGATCTGGTTTATCTAGTGGAGGTGTATTCATTAAGAACAGGGTCATGAAAGGAAGTTGATTGTGATAGTTTAGATGGTGTAGCTATTAGTTCTAACGGTTTCAATACTAATGGAAATGGAGCTATCTTTTGGTCTGGCTTACAGCTAGGTGTGGAAAAGGATGGTGAAGTTGATGTTGATTTGATAGTTTTATTTGACATAGCAACGGAATTATTTGGTTTGATTCTAGCGCCTAATTCAGCTTCTTCATATTCAGAATATGGCAATGGTCTTGATATATATGACAACAAACTTGTTGTGCTTTCTCACACCCTGAGTGAAAACCTTGAATCCTCTTTGGTTGATTTGTGGGTCTTGGACGAGGATTGGGAGGAATGGACCAAGATATATGCTAGTAGGTCCTATCCAGACTTACGGTTAGTTCCGGTGACTATTTGGAAGGATGAAATTATCTGTGATGTTACTGATTTGCCTGAAGTCATTGCTAAAACTAAAGTCGAAGTGGAGAATGATGTACACAAAAATGTTATGTCCAATCTCACTACTAATGAATTTAGGATGTTTTGCTATTCGCAAAGCCGGCAAAGCTTGCCTCGGCTATGTTATTTTCAATTATGCTGAAAGCCTTGTTCCTGTTAGCAACTTCCGCATTGAATGTTATTATATTAGCATATTTTCTTTGTTTAAGCACTTATGGTGGACTTTAACCCATGAGAGTCTAGTTCTAGTTCATGTTGCAATTAGAACACTTGATGCCCTTTAGAGGTTTTGTATATAATGATGAATGCAGATGTGCAATATCAACAGATGTTTGTAGTTTTATTTGAATTATTTAATATGGTTATTCAGTTTTCTTTCAAAGATGGAAGTAAAACAAGTGGATCTTATTTGAATTTCTTGCATCTTCATCCATACACTCATTTGTGACTTTGTGGAATTATGTCAGCTTATTTGACTTTCTTGCATCTTCATCCATACACTCATATGTGACTATGGAATTATGTCCTCATATTACCTATATTTGTGCTATGCTGGAATAAATCTTATCAATATGTCATCTTTCATCATAGTACACCATAACTACCTACTCTGCTCGCCAAATTGTTTTTCTATGCTTGCAAGAAGTATTGATTGGTTGGCTTCGATTGTAACTTGATTCTTGGTTTAATCAGTTATGCATTCTTCAAATCTTCTGTTTTTCGTTTGGATGAAAATCCTTTTATTTTCTGTTCCTATCTCATGTTATTTCATAAATGTCTCGGTACAGAGACTAATATTCCAGGACATGTCAGCTTCCAATTATAATATTTCAGTTTTCAGGTTACTTTATGAAGTGTTGGAGTACTCAGAATTGGGTCATGCTCAATTTGATACTTTTGAGCTTTTAATATTTCTGATTGTACTTGTGTTAAGATGATCACTCTTAAATTTTACAATCTCTTTGTCTTCTAAAGGAATAAGGAAGTGGAACTTGATGTGCACCAATTCATTAAGGACATGTCTGAAAAAAAAAAGGGGAATCAGCAACAAAGTTGCAGAGCAAAATGGGCTCTTATAAGCAATCTGATTTTTTTAGTATTAAGCCTTCAGATATCATTCATACGGACACATTTTGGTATTAGCTTCCCTATATTGACTATAATCTTAACATAGGCATTCAACAATATGATGGGAATTATTGCCTTTTTTGCAGGGATGTAGAATGACTTGAATTTTGAGGTGGATCATTAAATCCTGATATGTAGAGAGGCTACATTCTGGGGGGGGGGGGGGGGGAAACGAGTTTCAAAACTTTTATTCCAAGTAAATAGCTTCTTCTTCTTCTTCTTGTTTTTTTTTTTTTTGGGACATGATTAGAGCTGCCTGCCTTATTGATGTTTTATGTTTTGATAGGTTGCAAAAAGAAGGGGGGAATTGGGTAGCTAGCTTTCTCCTCCACTTTCTTGCTTTTTCTTAATTTTCTTTCTTTTTTTTTCCAGGAAAATGTGACTAGCAACAGAAATGCAATTTTAATCTCACTGGATCTGTCAGTAAAAGTCATTCTAGATGAGAATTATCATGCCATTCTCTGAGTTTTAAGGAAATTTTGTTTGGTGAAAAGTTGATTCCCCTAATGTATAATGAACTTTGACAATTGAGGTCTTCCCTGGAAAAAAAAAAACAACAATAATGAAGTTACTTTGTATAAAAAACAATAATAATAAAGTGGCGTTGGAAAAGCTTTTTACTATAATTCATATCACTTCTAGTTCTTAATATAAGAACTAACTGATTTTTGTTAAAGAGTTTAAAGAAGTTAAATAAGTTATTTAATCATAACATATGTTGTCAATTAATTGATTATATATCAATTTGTAAATTAGATAAATTATTTTTCTATAAATTAGTTTAAAGAAAAACGATAATATAAATATTTTAATATAACTTATTTAATTTTTTTAATTTCTTAAAAAAAATCAACGAACTTTTATATTAAGAATCAAGTCTATTGATTTTCTCACTGGTTATGGCAGCGTGTGTTTGGTTATACTTGTTGGCTTCAAATTTTGAACTAATTTTGAACTCACATTATTACAAATTTTTAAAAAGGCATTTGATCTTGATACAAAAGATATCACTGAACATATCTTTCAGGTGGAAAACTACTTTCTGCACAACTGATTAGGAATGAAATTAAAGACAAGAAACTGAAAATTGCTTCACTTAATTAAGTTTAATAGTGTATAATGAAACCATTGGTATATTACCTGAAATTGCAAATCCAAAAAAAAATCATACAATAGTAACTAATAAGAAGAAAACTAAACGACCTGATATCATTGTCATCATTTCACCAATAGGACTCAAGAACTAAACATAGATACGATATGAGAAGTTATTATGAATTTATTTGCAAAAAAATGTTTAAACAAACTAAAATTTAGGTTTAAGATTTTTTGTTGTTAATGCTGCCAACTGATACAAGACTTTCCACATAATTATAACTCCGGCAATTGCCACGGGCACATTTAATAACAAACTTCTCAAACTCATTAGTAGTGAAATTGAAGAGACAAAAGCTTTTTTCTTCATCAGCACACCCATAGATACTAGAATGACGGAACACAATCTCATTCTTCCAAATAGTTATTGGATCAAACTCAAATGAAGATAACCTCTCTCCACAAAAGCTGCAAGTATACTTTTTACTCCAAATCCATCTTTCCCTAGACTCACTTAGCTTGTATCCTCCTCCATCTGCCACAAATGAATCAAATTAGATGTACTAGCAGCAACTAGAGCAGGTTTGCTCTTATACACAACAAGCCTTTTAATTAAATATTTTTCTAAATGAGGCAATGGTAACGAGGTACACACTTGCTTTGTTAGGTCAATTGAAATTGCTAGCCTATCATCATCATCATTCTGCTTTCCTCCAAGCCAATACATAACACCATTAACAATGACATTTTCCCTTCTACTAATACTAATGCCCTCTAAGTTTTCAAATTCTATTTCTTTCCATTACCCAGATTTTAATGAATAAACCTCAACCGGATTAAACACAGAACCAACTCGAAACCGATTAACATAAATTCTCACTATCTTGTAATCATTATCAATGGGAGTGAACCCAAATCCTAAAGAGTAATTACCATTAAATTCCTTAATAGTTCTGGGCACCTTTCTGAACTGTCTAGTTGCTGGATTCCCTAATAAAAGGTAAGGGGAAGCTGTACCATTTTTCTTTCGGCTATGAGGAAAGGACACTCCATTCCCACTTGCGACTTGAACACAGACCAAGCCATTGCTGGAAGCAAACGACCTGAACGAATGAATCGATCAAAGGTGGCTTTTCAATTTCAATGGCTTTATTGTTGCGAGGATCCAGTATCCCACAACGCAAAGATTGACATAAGAAGCTGCAATGGCACTGCCATGTGAAGAGAAGTAAAGGGTTTTGGTGACTGGTGTGGTGGAGGTGGTCTTGGATAAACGACGGAGAGTTGATGAGATTTTTCCAATCTTTGCATACGCATTGAAATCGGATTAGGGATTTCACGGGAAGTCTTTTGAGAATGTTAAATATGATTTCGTAGGGAATAAAGGGTAGGTTGTGGTTTTTCATTACTTTCATGATGTTCCCCATATTGGAGAAGGAATCTGAGATGGTTCTTCTCGGATGAGGGTTTTCAAGTTCTGAGGATGGAACTTAGGTTTGAGAGACTGATGATGATGGAGAAGGTGAATGCTGAGGTTTAAGTAGGTATATATGGACGACTATAATCGGCTTAAACAGGAAGACCATTCCAGCAAAACAATAAGCAGGTATCTACGAAATATTATATTGTCGTTATGACCGAGGAAGTCTAGGTTGACCTTCAAAGTATCAAACTTCTGCTAAAAAAAGGGAAGGGAAAGTTGCCCATAAATATGGATTTGGGGTGTCAGCCACGTCACCTCAGTTGGCCCCATGCTGCGCCTCCATTTTAGAATTTTCTTAAATGTATTTTTTATGATCTTTTGGATTATTAGATTCTGTATGAAATGTCAAATGGGTGACATTTTGTTATATTATGAGTAAAAATGGAAGTGTTTTAAATTTTTTATGATTTTTTAAAGATATTTCAAAAAAATGATGCTTTTTTTTTTTCACTTTCGGTATTTTTTTTCTGAAATATCTTTAAAAAATCATAAAAAATTGAAAAAAGCTATATTTTTTTCCTATAATATATTGAAATGCCGTCTATTTTGTGTAGAATCTAATAATATAAAGAGTCATGAAAAATACATTTGGGAAGGCTCCCAAAATGGAGAAGCAGTAGAGGGGGCAGCTGGGGTGGCGCAACTGACACCCCAGATCCCATAAATACCTCATTAGAAATTTTTCCCCAAATAGGACTTTGTATTTAAACAATCTTTTCTATGTGCAAAAAATGTTTTCTTGTGTTCAAACAATCTTTGGTGTGTTCAATATATCTTCCCTATGTGATCTTTCTTTATAGTCAAACAATCTTTCTGATGTACAAAAGATCTTCCCATATGTTCAAATAATATTCTCCGTATGTGAAATATATTCCTTAAATGCTTTCAGGTCTCATTTAGTAAATAAATTTTTAATGAGGTCTTTATGGACAATTTTCCAAAAAAGAACCGTAGATAATTAGTTATGAGATGGAATTTTTGTCCAAAAAAGTTATGGGATGGAATTTGCATATCTCAGATTATATATTCTAAGTTTGTACGTGTTTTTTTTTTTTGGGGGGCCTGATGTTTGTTTGTTGAAACTTAAAAAGAAGTGAGTTTTTACATAATTTATATTTTTCTCTAAAAATAATGTATTCATAATAATTAAGTAACAACAAAAATTATGTTTGCGTTTTGTTTCAATAATAAAAGTGATTATTTTTGTCATTTTAAATTATATGCATTTCCGAAGATCTCTATAGGAGCACATACCATGCTCATGCTCATAATCATCTAGAGGTTCTTATCTCAAGTCTGACCCGTTCACAGGTGGAAAAAAAAAAAGTATGACCCATTCAAATTTAATATGGATTACCCAGATTTAATTTAATTTTTTTATTATTACGTTTTTATATTTTATTATTTTAATATGTGTAAAATCTAAAATTAAAATATTTTGACAACTATTGATTTTTTTTTAAAAAAAGAAACTTAATATTAAATTACAAATTTAAAACATCAAACGTGTTTTGTTCAAAACACCATTAAATCTGAACCACGCAATATAATTTTGAGTGGTGTAATGAACAGTTAATGTGTGCCCGAATTTCTATTTTAAAAAAATGATTAATGATTTAGTTGTTTTAAAATTTGATGATATATCCGGGTATATTTTGATTAAAAACATCTACCTCTTTTTAGGTTTTGATTATTGGGAGAATGACCGATAAAGAATTTTGAAATTACAAAATCCCAAATAAAATATTTCTCATAAAATGAATTATGAATTGTTTAACAAGTTTTATCATTATTTTATCAATTCTTTGTAACAAACTCAATTTGAGATTTTACAATTTTAAAGTATTTTTCCTATCATTTTCCCTTGATTATTTGAAAAAAATCACAAAAAATTTCTTATAATATTATTTATGTAAGAAATATGTGATTTCTCATTAAGAAAAAGCTTAAACAAATTCTCTCATCCTCTCGTCGTTAGACACTTGGAGTTTTTCTATTAGCCCTCCAATTAACATGGTGGAAGCCTGAAGGAGCGTGTCGGGCTTATGTCTTAGTAACCTCTTCAAAAATAACCAAGGATTATAATATAGGAAGCAATTTCATATCATCTATTGAAAAGCCTTTTTTTAATTATCTAGGAAGCAAGTGCAATGATTAATATAAAACAATAAATAGGAAAACTTTTGATCTTATGATTGCCAACTACTTTTTACAATTGAAAAATGAATTGGTCTTTAGCTACTTCTTTTTGAGATTTTTTTCCCTTTAAAGTATGAAATAGAATGATGATGGAATTAATGAAATGAGAAAAATAACAAGATCAAAAATGGGATAACAATCCTTTATAGTAATGGCGCAAGCAATCCTCACTTCAAATAATTATGAGAAATTGATCGTGCTAGCTTTAAAAGACTCTAAAAGCCACCTCTTAGACTAGGTGTAACTTAGATTAATTAATATCAAGCCACACATTAAATATTAATTTTTTAAAATTAGGTTGATTAAGCACTATAGCAATTAATGAACTTAAAATTGTATTTAGCTTTTAATCCAATAAATGAGCTACCTCACATTACCACTTGATTTTCTCATTAATCTTAATTTAACAATGTCAACCCATATAAAAAATCAAGATTAATGATGCTAAAATCTAATGCTAAACAAAATTAATAAGCTTAAATTCAAGTAACCAATACAAACACATGACATCATTGATCCACTAATCAAGCCCCCTTAAAATTAACACAAAATGTTCACAAAATCATCAATTCAATGACTAACCAGGATAAAGAAATAATAATTAAGCTAAGTAACACACTTTCAAGCATTCTAAATACATCAAATAAATCAATCCAATATTATAAAATTCATCCTAAGACCTAAGAATCACAAATACAATGTAGAAATAGAGGAAGGGAAGAGCCAAAACTCCTCTTTTGAAGCCCCAAGTTCATGTCATTGCCTGATAAGCCAAAATGAAAGGCTCTTATTTATACTCTTCCTTGTTCAAATTCAATTGTATCAAGTCTAAGTCATCAATTCTCAAGCCATGATTATTGTCAACCTACTTGCAACTGAAAATAAGAACCCATAAGCCGATATAATCCAACTCTCAAATGTGTTTAATCACCCCTAAGTATGACATCTTCATATAGATAGGATTTTTCTCTTTGAAACTCGATACATGCATGGTGTTAGCTACAAGAGTTACACCACTATTTTGTATTTTACTTCGAACATCTTACTGTTTGGTGTAGAAGGTGAACCCATTGATGATGTAGCTTGCGTAAGATGTCACTTGATTGCTTGGACCGTATGCCAAGAACTTCAATTTGCTAGAAATTGATGTGGGATCAACTCTATACTCATGAAAGACTTGATCTTTAAACCATGTTGTAAAATGTTTATTGTGTTATTGAGCACACCATCTTTCTCTTTTATAGGGATTTTCCCTATGAATTTGATGCATATGGTTGTGCACGTACTCATCAACCTCCTTGAAGTTGTGCAACACATATAGGTGTATTTGCTCCAACTATTGGAATGAGATGGTTACAACTTTTCATCTCATGATCCCTTCCCCATCAATCCTTCTTCCCTCATGCGTTGACACGGGAAGCCCAATATCGCTTGCATGCTTTAAGTATGTGGCAGAAAATTCAGCAGTCTCTTCACAGATATATTGTTTAATAATTCAACCCTCTGGATGACTCTGATTTTTCACAAACCCTTTCATTATCTTCATGAAATGTTCAATCAAATATATCCAACTTAAATAGGCCGAGCCACAAAGTTGTACCTCTCTAACCAAGTAAGTTGTTAGGTTGACCATGATGTCAAAGAATGTTGAAGGAAAATACATTTTAAGCTCACACAATGTGTGTATGATTCAATTTTGCAACCTCAACAATTGTTGAGGATCTATCACTTTACTGCAAAGTGACTTAAAAAAGAAACATAACTTGGTGATTGCAGGCAATACCTCACAAGGCAAGATATCCCGTATAGCCACCTGAATCAAGTTCTCCATCAAGATATGACAGGCATGAGATTTTAATCTCATTAGTTTCAAGTCCTTCACCAACACGAGTCTTCTAATGTCTGAAGAGTAACCCTTTAGCACCTTGACTGAAACAAGGAACTAACAAAAATTAAATTTTTCTTCCTTTGATATTGTGTAAGCTATGGGATAAAAAAATGTATGGCTTCCCCTCTTCTCTAGTATTAATTCTTCCCTTATTCCCATATCAACCATGTCTAGCCTACATTTATGCCATCTTTGGTCCCCCCTAGTATATGGAGTAATGTACCAACAATACTTTTGCACACATTTTTCTCAATGTGCATAACATCAAGAAAATGTCTCAAATCCAGGGTCTTCCAATAAGGTAAGTCAAAGAAAATTGACCTCTTTTTTCACCCGCCTGTCCCTACATCCCTTACAAAAGGTTTGCTAAAAAAAGCATTTTATGTCATTCACCTTTTGATGATATACCTATTCACTTATCAAATGTTGAGGTGCCCTACCATCTTATGATTTACCACTGAATATTTTTTTAAACACCAGTAAGGATGATCCCGAAGCAACCATCTTCAATGTCCCATGTAGTAATTCTTCATGACATGCTTCAATCTAATTGAATGTGTACCCTCTTCACAAATCGGACATCCAAGTTAGCCTTTAATGTTGTATCCTTACAAATTACCATATATAGGAAAGTCATTGATAGTACCAAAGAACATGGCTCTCAATTTGAACATTTCTTCCTCATGAGTACCATACACCATGACCTCGTCATCCCACAAGAGCTTCAAGTCTTTAATTAGTGGAGCCAGGTAGACATCTATGTCAGTCCCAAGATGCTTGGACCCCAAGATTAGCATGGACAACATGGAGTACTTGTACTTTATGTAGAGCCATGGAGGAAGATTATATATAAACAATATTACTGGCCATGTGATGTGCATAATACTTTACATCCCAAACAGGTTCATCCTATCAGTAGCCAATACAAGGCATAAGTTCCTATCGTCTTGAGCGAATTTGGGGTGGTGCATATCAAACCTTTTCTATTATAGAGAATCAGTAGGATGTTGAAGTATGTCGTCATCTGTCATTCATCTACATGTCACCTCAAATTTTTTGCATTATCAAGATCGCTATACAGGCATTTAAATCTTGGTACAATGGGGAAATACCATAACGCCTTATTTGGGCTCTTCCTGTTCTGTTGGTAGTATGGCTCCTTACACATGGGACAATGTATTAGCAATGTATATTCATTCCTAAATAAGACATAATCATTGGGGCAAGCATATATCTTCTCGTAGCTAAGGCCAACTTAGCACAACGTCTTCTTTGCAGCGTATGTTTTGAGCATAAGCACTTTTTGGTTGATAGCATTTTATTCATAGCCTCAAGTTTGTGAAACTTATATCAAACCACCCATTTCTCGCCTTCAAGTTGTACAACATTAGCAAAACACTCGATAAGGTAAACTACGTACACCCCTCATACAATGGCTTCATTGCATCGCCCTTCAATGTTTCCATCATTTTAAGATAATCCTAGAGGCCCTCTTCTAATGCCTTGCCCATATCATTGAGATGGTCAGCGTTAAAAGCAGTTGTGTCAAAATCAGGTAATGTGCAACTTTCCGTATGGTAAACCACCCCATTGATTGTCTCCCTATGCCTCGTCCAACATGTATAAGTATGATCGGTTCCATTAATCATTAAGTGCCACATACAAGTTTCTTAATCACACCATTATACATTGTCACACTTTATATAGGGGAAAAGAATCAAATTGTTGTTTAGGGGATTATGCGCAAAAGCAAAGTCAAGGAAATCTGTTGCCTCATCCTAGTAGTCTCTCATTATCCGATCGGCATATATCCACTACTTATTCAAAGTCCTCATCTAGCATAAATAATGTTGAAAAAAAACCTTAATTAAAACCCAATAATCATCCGTGCCTAGAATAAATTCACAAAAATGTACAATGAAAGAAAAAACACAAACCTTATATCAACCAGACATGAAGTTGAAGAAAGAAAACTCTAAGGTTAAATAGACGACTTTCTTAGAGCTGAAGGATCTGATTTATAGCTTTTGATGAAGTACAAAAATTTTCAAATGTCAAACTAATTAGATGTTTGACAAACAAACCCCTATTATAGATTTTAAGGTCTTACATAGCGGTGAGTTGGTAAGAACTGCTAATTATTTTATTTTTATAACGGTTATATTCAAGTAACTGTGAGGTATGTCATTAACAAATCTACAGTGTTTAAGGTCTTACATTACGGTTAGTTTGTAAGAACCGTAAGGTATGTTATTATTTTTAAAAAAATATGTTTGACCCATTATATTAATATTATATATGTATATGTATGTATGTATGTAACTAAAAAATGGAAATAGATACTAGCAAAACTTACTCAGAGGAGTGATCTAATTCACATGAAAAGATGAGTATAAGTAATACAAAAGCAATGGTGATGCCGGCTAAGGCCTGAATGTAATATCCTGAATTGTAATTAAGGGCTAATGACTTCAAGAGTGATGTAATTATTAATAAATAAATACTTTTAAAGAATATGATGTGAATTGTGATGTAAATTGTGCTTGAAGATGATATAGTATATGTTATGACAATCAGGGGCAAAATGGGAAATTCACCGACCAATTGGTCAGTTACCGAAAAAGAGACTCATTGGTAACTTAAAGATCAATAGTTGAGATGTAATGTTAAGAGATCAATTGGGTGAAATCTTGTATAATGAGTTTATGTGAACTTAAGGTAGATAGAGTGAGATCTTGCCAAGTGGCATTTTGTGGACCATAGGATTGAAATCCAAAAGTCAAACTATTTTCCCTCCCTCTTCCCTCTCAAGGTCAGCTGAGGGTATGGAATTAAGGGGGAAAAGTTACATCTTCATCCACTCATCTCATCTCTCTCCTCACCCTCTATTTCCGCCAAGCTTAAAGCAAGAAAGAGAAAGTGTTAAGGTGAGTTTTGACTAGCTAGTTGGCTCCTAATGCTCAAATACTCTTCATTAAAGTTGTTCGTGGTGTTGAGAACTTCCTTGCCATGGTTTTAGAATTTAGAGAAGGGGTGTTTTGGGTATTTGAACAAATTTGAAAGTTGGAGAATCAAGGTTTTGACTTCAGCAAATTGAAGAGGTAAACATTTGATGCATCTTGGTATATTTGTTATGATTTTTGGTTAAGTTTTGTAAATTCTAGAATTTTACTCTGATCTTATGAGAATTAGATAAGGGAAGAGTTTGGAATGGTAATGCGTAGAAAATGGTGTTAGGATGTGTTATAATGTCATTAGGTTTGATTTGGAATTGAATGAAGAAGTTTGGTAGTTTGTGGTTTTGTGTGACTTTGAGAGTTAGAGTTGAAAATGTGTTTATTGAATGGGAATTTGGATATTTTGAAGTTACCAATAGGTTCCTAATGGAATTTTAGATGGGAATGAGTTTTGGTATAAGTTTTGAACCATTGGAACCAGGTTTTGGTAAATCTAGAAAGTTATATCAGTTGCTGCGATTTGGCTTCTGATAAGCCTTACTCGAGTAAGGAAGAGTCTCACTCGAGTGCAGTATGATATATTTCCCTTGTTTTGGTTAAGTCCTCAGGGAGAAATCATGAATGAACTTGTTTATCTGCGAGTGGCATACGTTATCTGTAACCCCCTTCCCACCTTAGGCCGGGATTTAGTTCTTAAACTCATAATTAAGTTGTAATTAGAGACCATAATGAAATTTGGGACTTAATAAGATACACTTTTGCCCAAAAATCGGATTTTCAAAAAACATTTTTCAAAGCTCATTCACAATGGTCTCGAGTTCTCAATACAAAATAATACTGGCCTAAACAGGTGGATTCCATTTACAAATATCAGAGTGCAAATAAATTCCCGACTCACTCGGGTTCCATTCAATAGATAAGGGATTTACAAAGGCATAAAGCCACCATTCTATACCCTTAACTTGGGGATTACACAAAGTCTACAAATACAAGTCCAAAATATACAATGATAACCATATTTCCAAAATATACTCCCAAACAGGAGCTCTAACTACTCTTCGTTGCCCGCTTGCCACTCGATCCTTCAACCCTGTCTAAAAGGTTTAATTTTGGGAGAGTGAGATTCTAAAGAATCCCCGTAGTAACAAGTCAATCATATAATGTACAACAATAATGCATGTAATCAAATCATCATCCACACAAGCAACTACAACGGCAGTTGCAGCGGCAATGGTTAGTATGACACATGTCATCCCTGACGATTGCTCACGCTGAATTGCTCACGCTGTATTGCATCACAACAGTCAACACAGTATAATTCACCACAGCTGGGATCCATATAAAGCATATCATATTCTCATGCCACATAGGCAAAATACACATACACAGCCCACGGCTGGTTTC
Organism: Inga laurina; assembly: GCA_963855925.1. NCBI lineage: Eukaryota > Viridiplantae > Streptophyta > Magnoliopsida > Fabales > Fabaceae > Inga > Inga laurina. Next base: position 69,628,687 of record OY979701.1, on the reverse strand, counting down.
ACAAACGCCGCCCTCACGGGTCGGATTCACAAAGATCCATGTCGATTACGACGGCAGTCCAACGGCCGACTAGAGATGACCACTGTCACTCCCTATACGGCTCACGCTGACCTGCTCGCGCCGTAACGGACCATGGCACACATTTCACAAGTTCAATGATAAGATATGCATACCAAAACATCATACAAGATATGAGAGAAAAGTCACTACCTGAGTTCTCCCGGGCGTTCCTTGGCACCGGTCTCTCCCGCGTCGGGCAAATATCAAATCCTATTTTCACAATTAGGGACGAAGAGTTATTCTCTATTCCAAGACTTGATTCACTTTATAATGCTTAATTGGTTATCATTATTGCTCTTTTAGAGTCACTAAATACTCCTAACAACACTCCTAAAGGGTAGGAAGAACTATCCCAAAGATCCCCTTTTGGAAGCACAAAACTGAGATTTTACACTGAATCACTCGAGCACAGATGACCGTGCTCGAGCACAGATTGTACGGACACTCGAGCACAAATGCTCTCACTCGAGCATTGGTACGGACAGCACTCGAGCACAAGAGAAAGTGAGACTGCGAGTGCTCACCCGAGAGCACAAAGAAACTTTCAGGAACTGGCTCACTCGAGCACAAAATCCTCACTCGAGCACAAGGCTAAATGCCTCACTCGAGCACCCGCAAGAGAAATCCAGGAAGTGAGAACCCGAGGGCACACAAAGCTCTCCAAGCACAAGATCACTCGAGCACAGCCATATGTGCTCGAGCACACACCTCACACCCGCGAGTGAGAAGGCACACTCGCGCACCTTACTCGCGAGTAACAACCCGAGAGCACCACCCCTCCCACCTGAAGCACCAGCTCACTCGAGCAGACACCCAGTGCTCGAGTGAGAAAGCAATGCTCGCGAGTGTCAGAGCACACTCGTGGCAATCAGCCCGCGAGTGAAGACCAGAAAGCAACCCTTCATACTGGACTCACACCATCACTCGAGCAGCCCCAAGCTCACTCGAGCATGGCTCATAAAAACCCAAACAACTCGAAGCATCAAAAGGGAAAAATCACTCAGCACTCGAGCAGAGTTCATCCCTGCTCGGGTGACCTTCAACCCTCACTCGAGCAGACCCCTTCTGCTCGGGTGATGTTCATACTTCACGCGAGCACACCCCTGTCTGCTCGAGTGAGTACCTCAGATAGCAGAAAACGCAGAAAACAGAGGCACTCTCCTCAACCTTTGCCCAATTGATTCCTATGGCCATAAAACTTAACCCAAAGCCATTCCCACACAAAATCACCCAATAAATTCAATGGAATACTCAGAATCATCAAAATCCTACTCCATTATCATGCTTTGGGTTTTGGGCAACAATTTCATCAAAATTCCCATTTCATCCTATCATCATATTTCAATCTCTAATCTATCTATCTAACATAAACTCATTCCAAAATGCCATTCTCATGCCATAAACATACCAAATGAACAGTGGCACTCATTCTCATGATTAGGCCAAATTTCCCAGAATTTATAAACTATTCCAAATGGCTTGAAACTTAGATAGATAGGTTAGTTTCACTCACCTTATCAGCTTCTCCAAAGGGAGTTCTTGATCCACCAACACTCAGATTTTCGTGTGGCACCAAACAACACCAAATGGCCCAACTATACACACCAAAATGAAGCCCATGATTCAAGGATCAACATTTATGAATGGTGTTTGAGCAAAGAAGATCATTTACTTACCCAAAATCACAAGTTCTTCTTTCTCTTTCTTGCCTAAAACTTCCGCCGGAAATGGAGGAAGAGAGGAGAGAGAAACGAGAGAGAGAAAGAAATGGGAAGGAGAAGCAAAAAGTTGTCTTTTGTCCACATGTGATCTCATCCAATGGCCACCACAATGCCACATGTCAGCATCTCCTTCATTCCCTCAATAAGCTCACACAAGCTAAGCACACTGGATCCCGACCCACGGTCAAGGAATCACCACCGTTGATCTTAAATACCACACATATGCACTAACATTTCCAATTTCCACTAATTATGACATTAATTACTATAGCCATAAATCACATAATAATCCCAATTAATTCATAATTATCATTAATAATCATGATTATCCCTTACTCAAAAATTGGGATATTACATTATCTCTCGAGTGCATGTGCATGTAGCACTATAGGCACACGTCTCGGGTTAACACTCGCAGGCAAATTGTCAAGAGTGCGCCGTTCTTAACTTTGGTTTATAAGGTTCGACATTTGCCGTACTCGTGATACCACTTTGCCAGAGGATATTAGGAAAGGACAAGGTAGTGACTCTTTCTCTTATACTGTGTGTAAAACATTGTATGTATGTTTGTCATGCATTGTGAATACTTTGTGATACATTGTGATGCCTTGAGATCACAGCGAAAGCTGACGCATAATGTTTACAGCCATGAGTTCTGTCGCATGTGGTGTGAGCCATGAACATTGTGATGCTGCTAAATATGACCTTATATGCTATGTGTTTAGGCACTGTGTGAGTGATTTGTTATTATTGGGATTCTCTTGATTCTCATTCTTTCCATTGAATAATCTTCAGACAGGGCAAGTGGCTCCAAGAAGAGGTGAACGACTAGGAGCGGCTAGAATCCTATAGGGCAATTTAGTTTAGATTATTTGTTATATATTTGGATCTGGGATTATTGTATACTATTTTAGGTTGTAAATAATATTTTGGAAACGGTTATGTAATCCCCTATACGGGAATTCAAAACCTTTAGTAAAATATGAACCCGGGGGTTGCCGGGATTTTGTTGTACACTCTGATATGTATAAATGTGATATACATGTACAGGTAATTATATTCAAAATGTAAATTTAAGACTAGGATAGGGAAGAATTTTTTAGAGAATTCATAAATAACCCTACCGCCAAGAAGGGAATAAGATAGGTTTCGCTATCCATTAGTCTCTAATTCCTTTTAATTACACATTTTTTAATCATAATTACGGTTTTCAAGGCAGGGATTACACTGAAGGTAGAGGATCAGGTTCTCAAGGTGGAGCACGAGGAAGGCGTGGAGGTTTAGTGGGAAGAAGAAGGGAATCAATTGGGGGTGGAGGAGCGGGAAGTGAAGCAGGTGGAGGAGCAAGTTGGGAGGGAGGAAGCAAAGCAGGAGGAGGAGTAGGTTAGGAAGGCAGAGGAAGCAGGCAGAGGAGTAGGTTGGGAAGGAAGAGGAAGAGAAGCAGGAATATTTTACGTATATTAAGTTAGAACCGTTAAGTAAGTTGGTTTTTGGAACAAGAATATTTTACAATTATTAATTAATAACTGTGAAGTATGAAGTTGTTTTTTAACTTATTTTTTTAAATATTTTAAAATTAAAATAGTGGTGTTCAGTCATCATCACCATGGTTTCTGTTGTTCATGTTATATACCGTTGGAATGTGATGTAAGGTGCGGAACATGTGAGTATGGGTAATAGTGGTATTTTCTATTTGACAGTTAGGGATAGAAAAAGAAATAGGCTATATAATAGGGCCCTGGGGGTTGGAGAGGGTATGGAATGAGTGAGTAAATACAAGTAAGATTGAAGGTGAAGAAGGTCGAACAAAAATGTAATGAACTGCGACTTTTGGGGGTCTTAGGTGTGAAAGATATATTAGGCGCACGTCAATTTTGAGATTGGTTATATGTGTAAGCAAGAGGTCTAATTTATAATTTTCTTGACCATACATATTGAAACCGTGCACAAGCACAATAATTAAAAAGGCATTGGATCTTTGATACAAAACGTGTCACTGAACACACCTTTAAGGTGGAAAACTACTTTCTCCTCAACTGGTTAGGAATGAAATTAAAGACAAGAAATTGAAATTTGCTTCATTTACTTTTGTAACTCTAATCCCATATAACAAAACCATTTGTATATTACCTGAAATAGCAAATCCGAAATAAATCATACACTAGCAACTAAGAAGAAAACTAAACGCCTGAGATCATAGTCCATGATTTCGCCAAATGGACTCAAGAACTATAGATGCAAAATGAGAAATTATTATGAATTTATTTCTATAAAAATGTTTAAACAAACTAAAATCTAGGTTTAAGGTTCTTTATTGTTAATGTTTCCAACTGATACAAGACTTTCCACATAATTATAATGACAATGGGCATTGTCGGGGTACATTTAACTACAAACTTCTTAAACACATTAGTAGTGAGATTGAGGAGACAAAATCTTTGCGTTTCATCATCATCCCCAAAGACACTAAAAGAACAGAAGACAATCCCATTTTTCCAAATATGCTTTTTGGAACAAACTCAAATGGAGATAACCGCATTGCACTAAAGCTGCAAGTATACTTTCTAGTCCAAATCCATCTCCACCTAGATGTACATGTTTCCTCCTCCATCACCCACAAATGAACCAAAGAAGATATAGCAACAGCAACCATAGCAAGTATGTTTTCATACAACATAAGCTTAAGCGTTCTACTTTTTTTTATCTTAATTCAGGCAATGGTATTGAGGTATACACACTTGTTTTGTTAGGTCAATTGAAACTACCAGATCAGCATTCGTCTATTTTTTCCACCTAACCAATACATGAAACCACTAACAATGGCCTTTCCCAAGCTATTAATGCTAATTGTGTGCTTTTAAGTTTTCAAATTCTACTTCTTTCCATAACCCGGAGTTTAATGAGTAAGCTTCCACTTCCATTCGATTAACTGCAGAATAAGACCTAATTTTCACTATCTTGTAATCATTGTCAATGTGTGTGAAGCCAAATCCTATGCGGTAAAAAACATTAAAATCCTTAAAAGTTCTGGGTATCTTTCTAAACTATCTAGTCGCTAGATTCTACAATAAAAGGTAAGGGGAGACACACCACTATTCTTTGAGCGGCAAAGAAGGCAGACCAAGCTATTGCAGGAACCCACAATCCTAAGATCAAAGGTGGTTTTTGAATTTCAAGGACTTGCATGCTGCGATGATGTAGTAATTGAAAGTGGAAACTTGACTTGAAAATTGGCTTGAGGAGAAGCAAAGTCGTTGGATGACTGGTGTGGCAAAGGTGGTCTCTAACAAAAAGGAGAGTTGATGAGATTTTTCCAATCTTTACATACGCATTGAAATTGGATTGGGGATTTCACCGGAAGTTTTTTGAGAATGTTAAATATGATATCATAGGGAATAAAGGGTATGTTGTGGTTTCCCATTACTTTCATGATGTTCCCCATATTGGAGAAGGAATCTGAGATGGTTCTTCTCCGATGAGGGTTTTCAAGTTCTGAGGGTGGAACTTTGGTTTGAGAGAGATCAATGGTGGAGAAGGTGAATTCTAAGGTTTAAGTAGGTATGGACGACAATACTGAGCTCAAACGGGAAGACCATTTTAGCAAAAACAACAAATTTTAAAATTAAATTATTTTTTCTCCTATGTTAAAGTTGTACGTTCAGAAGGTTCTAGGTTTTACTATCTTGAATTATTCAACTAAAAAAGATTAGTTTTTTTCTCATCAAGAGAAAGAATATTAAATATCATTGAAATATATATCTTTATATATAATAGGTTAAATTATTCAAAACCTCCTTGAACTTTGGAGCAGTTATATATAACTCCCTAATATTTCGACATTTAAATTTAACCCCCCTGAACTTTGGTTTTTTTTAATTTAGACCCCCTACCATTAACACGTCGTTATCTTTTTGACAAAATTTGCCAAGTTAGATTAATAAAAGATACCTCATCACATATTACGTGGCATCCTATTAAGTTTATAGTTGTATAAAACCTTGTTGAACTTTAGTCTAGTTGTATAGAACCCCCTCAACATTTTAAACTTTAAATTTAACCCCTTTGAAGTTTTCTTTTTTTTAATATTAAACCCCTTCCTTTAGCTTTTTATCTAATTCTTATCAAAGCGAGCTCATTACTTTCAAATGATCCTATCGGCTTTTTCATATATTAAAATAGCATTTTTACAATTTTATTATCTTAATTTATAATGTTAATAAATTCATTAATTTTTTTTTGCTATATATCATTTGTTAATTATAATAGTATTTGTTGCATGGAGAAAAATAGAAAAATAATATTTCAAAGTTCGCATTAACAAGAAACATAAGGATAGAAATTCAACCTCTAATTCAACAAAAAACTTAACAAATACTATTTTAATTAAAAAATATGATATATAGCAAACAAAAATTAATGAATTTATTAATATTATAAATTAAGACAATAAAATTGTAAAAATGCTATTTTAATATATGAAGAAGTTGATAGGATCATTTGGAAGCAATGAGCTCACTTTGACAAGAATTAGATAAAAAAGTAAAGGCAGGGGTTTAACATTAAAAGAAAAACTTTGAGGGGGTTATATGCAATTAGACTAAAGTTCAAAAGGGTTTTACACAAATATAAACTTAATAGGATGCCACATAAGATGTGATGGGGTGTCTTCTATTAATTTGACATGGCAAATAATTCTTTAAAAAAGATAATGACATGTTAACGGCAGGGGGTCCAAAATATAAAAACGAAAATTCAAAAGGGTTATATTTAAACATCAAAATGTCAAGGAGGTTATATGCAACTACTCCAAAGTTCCAGGAGGATGTTGTATAATTTAGCCTATATAATAAAAGTCATGGATGGTATAACTTATCATTATCACCGCGAAAGTCCCGTTGACAATCAAACTTCTGCTTGAAAAAAAAAAAAAGAATAGTAGATAATTATTAGTATTAGCCTATCAGGGTAATTTCCATCTCATAAGAGTGTAACACTCTCATTGCTTTAATTAATTTGCTAAAAAAAATAAAGATATTTATTTAATATTTGATTTACACCATTGGGTTAATTTTAGCCACGAGAACTTCTCCTATCTACCCTTGAATGCCTTTCGTTTTCATTTATGAAACAAGTCTTTACTTCTTGTGGGCGTGTACGAGATGAATATAATTAAATGATAGCAAAATTGAAAAAATATTTTATAATTTTTCCTCTACTCAAGGAAAATCACATAAAGAAAGTAATGTAGGAAAAGATAAAAATAAATTATATATCCTAAAATTGAGAAACATACTGTTGAAAGGAAATATGATTACTCAATCAATGAATTATGAAAAAAAAAAACACCATACACCTTCACATGAAGAAATAAACCTACAATTCAAATAATGTGAAATTTCATCAAAGCTAGTGTCTCCATTTCCAAAACAATCACTATTATGGGCCAAATTCTAATATGAATAAAATCACAAAAAGTTGTCAGCATATTGAATCCCTTTATGAGTGGATTGAGGAATAAAAGAAAATAAGAGATTGAAGAAGCAATCAAACCTGTTGGAATTAAGGGAAAGTGTCAATATCATGCAATAATTTGAAATAATGTCCAGATTTATTATGAGATGGAACATCCCCTATTTAAATTAAATGGGTTTTAAAGCTGGTATTACAAGTTTTCATATATAAAGTTAATTTATTGATGAGTGATTGACTATATTTAATAATAATATTGTAATTGATAATTTGATATATTTTTCCTACTTGTATATATATGAGGGCTTAAGAAAACTAAATAGAAAAATGTGATATCATGATCTTAATAAATAAGAGATTTATAATCAATATATAGTTGATCTAACAGTATAAGGGCCCACTAAATCTCTTTGAGTCTCAAGTTTGAGTCTTAAAGGAGACACTTATATTAAGTGGAGTAGCCATGCATCAGCCTCAAATTGGATAGCAATATTAGAAAAAGGTAATTTATAATTTAAAATCTAAAATAGGGTGAAGAGGGAAAAATACATATATTAATTTGTCAAAAGTGCATCTAGCTTAATAATAAAACCTTGAGTGTAAAACCAAAGCAACTATGGAAATTATAAAATAGATAAAAAATGCCACAACCTTTAATTTACTAAAATGTCCGTTATTTTTTTTCCTGTGGTCCCACTAGTATCAAGTTGTCCTCGTGATCCTCACCCTTTTCTACCCAACCTTCTCCCTCTTCGCTCCTCATCCTCACCACTAATATTTTGGCGTGCAACCCTAGTGAAACACACCCCCTAATTTTGACAATAATATCATCTCCAGATATATTATAAAAATAAAACGACTTCATATAATCTCTCAAAATATAAAAAGCACAGAGCTTGATCCTCTAAAAAAAATATCAATGTAGATATTTTCACTGACTTCAGGCAAACGATTGCAGAGTAGCTTTGTCAACCAGGACAAAACAAAATGACACAACGAAGTCTAATCCAAAACAAAAAGAAAACTGCATAAACAAAGAAGAAAATAAATGAAGCAAACGTCTGCTGGAACTGACGGCCATGGTACAAAGTTTAGAAACCTCTTTAGTGAGGGATTCCACCTTGAGAGAGAGAAAGAGAGCTTATACGCTGGAGTCCTTAATGAATATGAAAGTGGAGCTCTATTGGACTTTGAATTTCTTCTTCTTCCCCTCTCCTCTCTTCGCACTGTAACCTTTGTAATCCTTTACTCGAAATGGAACCACCGGTGTTGAGGAGTGGAAAGAGAGAAGATTGGGCTGAAAAAGACAAGGATGACAAGGACAACTGAACACTATGGGACCCACAAGGAAAAAAAAAGACGTCTTGGAAAGTTACAACCGTTGTGGCATTTTTAGTCTCTTTTATAATTTTTGCGAGCACTTTTACACTGAGCTTTTAATGTGTGTTTGGTGAAGCTTTTACACTGCGTTTCTTCCATTCCTCTACAGTGATTAGAAGGAAAAAAACAGAATTGAGTCTCTTCAGAATGATCAGGGTGTCTGGATCTCAAATCAAGAGGAGCTAAAGTTTTCTACATATTCCTATTTCAAGGATCTCTATTCCTCTTATCAAGAGGTTTAAAATGTGTCAAATTCGCCTTTTGACTTCCTCCCTCTAAATAATTCTCAACTTGCCCATATCCAGAAAGATGTGTCCGTGGTGGAAATAAAAAATGCTGCTTTCGAGATGGAGGCTTTCAAAGCACATGGGCCTGACGGTTTACAGCCTCATTTCTTTCAATCACAGTGGAATGTTGTTGGGCCCAAGATCTGTGACCTTATTTTTTCCATCTTTAGAGACCCAAGCAAGGTAAAGGATATAAATCAAACACATATCACCCTGATCCCTAAGGTGGATAAACCCACCTCCCTCAAAGAGTTTTGGCCTATCTCCCTTTGCAACGTGACCTACAAAATCTTAAGCAAGGTTCTTGCAAATAGGCTGAGGCCTGTGATGGAATTCTTAATTCATCCCACTCAATGCAGTTTCATTAGGGGAAGGCAAAGTAGTGATAACATCATCCTAGCTCAAGAAGCCATTCACACAATGAGAACAATCAAGAGAAAGAAAAGTTACGTTGCCATAAAGGTAGATATGGAGAAAGCGTTCGACAGACTGGACTGGAACTTTTTGAAATTTAATCTCCAAAGTCTTGGTCTGAATGATCACTTTGTGATGCTTTTGATGATGTGTGTATCCTCTACTTCTTTGAGAGTTGTATAGAATGGTGCTCTATCAACCCCTTTTCATCCAACGAGAGGAGTGCGGCAAGGGGACCCTTTGAGTCCCTACTTGTTCATTTTATGCATGGAACGTCTCAGCCAGCTCATAAACCGAGAAGTCAAAGAAGGAAGATGGAAACCTCTCAAGCTCAGTCAATCGGGCCCCAAACTATCCCACCTCTTCTTCGCTGACGACCTTTTTCTTGTTCAGTAAGGCTTCTTTAGATCAGATGGAGAACATCAGAGATTTGATGGCACACTTCTGTAGCGTGTCAGGGCATCGTATCAGTCTTACCAAATCAAAAATTTTTGCTTCCAGGAATGTTCATTTTCACAGGGCTCTGGAACTAGGTCAAACCCTTGGAATCACCATCTCAGCTGACCTAGGCAAATATTTGGGAGTCCCTATCCTGCATAAGAGAATCTCGAAGCTAACCTACGCTCCCCTAGTTTCGAAAGTTCAAAAGAAACTTTCAAATTGGAAGGGCAGGTTCCTTAGCTTGGCGGGACGAACAGTTCTGATCAACTCTGTTCTCTCCACACTCTCATTTCACCAAATGCAAACCACCATCCTCCCCAAAAGGGATACTTCGGGATCTCGAGAGACTAAATAGAAACTTTTTCTGGAACCAGGGGCATGAAGGTAAGAAAATGCACCTTATTGCTTGGGAGAAAATCAAGATCGACAAAAAAGAAGGTGGCCTTGGCATCAAAGATTTAGCAAGTCAGAATGAGGCTCTCATTATGAAACTGTGTTGGAATCTAATCACCAGGCCCGATGCTTTATGGGTTAGAGCTCTCAGAGCTAAGTATGGTTGTGGCAATGATAAACTTCCAAGGGTTGAAAGGAGAAGAGCTCAATCGGCAGTATGGAGCGCAATTACATCAGTTTGGGACTCTTTCAGAAAATCTGTAGGAAGCAAACTCCGAAGCGGTAACTCAACAAATGCCTGGTGAGATCTATGGACTAATCTTGAGCAACCACTAATGTACTACGCAGACAAAAATCATAATCTCATAAATCCGGAAGATGTGGTTAGCCAGTTTGTCGGCCCGAACAAAAGATAGGACTTGCATAAATGGGCCTTGTTCTTGCCGAGGTGGGTGATTGAGAAGATCAAATACATCCACCCTCCTTCCCAAATAGGTGATGATTTGTTCTGGTGGCGGGAATCTTCTTATGGAAACTTCAGCGTTAAATCCACCTATTCCATGATTTACTCGTCGTGTTCGGAGACACCTGATCCTTTCTGGAAATGTATCTGGAGGTGGCCTATTCCTAAGAAAGTCAAGTATTTTATGTGGCAATTTTTCCAAGAGAGAATTCCTACCAATTCAGTTCGAGCTAAGAGGGATGTGAGGATAAACACTGAGTGCCCATTTGAGTGCAACTGTGAGGAAACACCTTTACATTCTTTGAGATACTGCGAGCTTGCGAGCAGTGTGTGGCTTTATTGTACTAACCCAATTTATCACCCTGTTTTTTTCTCTGGCAATTTGCAGGTTTGGATCAAATGGAATATGCAACACTCCCCCGGGAACCTCAGAGTGGCTCAGTGGCCCTGGCTAAGGGTCTTTGGCTCACTATGTTGGCTCATATGGAAAAATAGATGTAAGAGAGCTTTTGAAGGAAACTTGTGACCAACCTCGACAGCTGATGCACAGAGGATTGCATTTCCTCCATGAAGGCATAGAAGAAGGACGACTCAAGCACAAGATTCTGAGAGTACCAGATAGAGATTCGGATCAGTGGATTGCTCCCCAAACGACTACGTACAGATTGACGTGGATGCTGCTTTCGACGAGCATCGACACTCTGCAGTAGGAGGATTTTTTCGTGACAGTTCTGGAGCTTGGATATGCGGTTTTCAAAAAAACACAGGCTTCTCTCTTGGCTCAACAGACTCGGAGATCCAGGCTATCACGATTGGTCTCCAAGTTTGCCAATCTATGAAATTCATAAAGGTGAAGTTACACACGAACTCGGCCGAAGCACTTCATTTACTATTTCACGGAGGTGGTCCACAGCATCCTCTACACAACGAACTAGAGGATACCCGGGATTTAATCTACAAGAATTGGGATTTGGAGATTCATCACTCGCACAGGGAATGTATTGTATGTGCAGACCTTCTGACAAAAGAGGCTCTAGATTTAAACAATGACCTGACTCTATTGCAAAACCCGCCAGGTTTTTGTTTGATCCAAATTTTAGCTGACTTAAGCTAATATTTGGATTCTCTTTAGTTCTTTTCTGATCTAGGTAGGTTTTTGTATGAGTCCGCCGCGACTCTCAAGGGAACGACTCCCTTGTCATTGTAATACATAAAAAAAAAAAAAAAAGAGAGGTTCAATTAGGTTTTTATAAGGCCTAATTGGGCTTATGAATTTTGTGGTTTTTTTATGTTTGGGAGCAATTTTTTTTAATTGGGCTTATCACATGAAAACAGCTTTTGCCCATAAGCTCAACAAGATAGCTTATGCAGCTTTAGCTTTTAGTATAAGAGTGAATAATTAAAATATTTTTTTAGTTATACCCAGTGTGTTATCAGAATAATTATAATTTTATTCTTAATGTACTTTTTCAACTACAAAAATTAATTTAAAATATTTGTTGGTGCTTTTAACCTTTTAAAATATTTTTCCAACTGTACCCAGTATATTATCAGACTAATTGCAATTTTACCCTTAATATACTTTTTTAGCTCCAAAAATTACTTTGAAATATTTTTTGGTGCTTTTAACTCTTTAAAATATTTTTTCAATTGTATCCAGTCTTATGAGATTGACTACAATTTTACCTTTGATGTATCTTTTTTAGTAGTAAAGAGCACCCAAAACTTAGCATACTGATTTATTAATTTTCACCCTCTCTAAAATATTTTTTCAGTTGCACCTAATATTTTAAAGTAATTTTTTAATATTTACTTAATTTTTTAAATATTTTTCCACTCACTCTCTTTTACTATTATCACAAAAAGTCACTTATACTTAAACAAATCCAAACAAGTTTTACTTTTGTAAAAGTCATTTATATAACGGTCAATTCAAACATAAATCACAATACACAATCTAACTTTTATTAAAAATAATATTACAAAAAATCAAATTGAAACAAATCTAAATAACAATCACTGTTACAAACACACGATCAATATGAACATTTTTATCTATTCACTCTCTAAAATATGACTATGGATAAAACACCGACTCAAACGAAATCAATGGAGACACCATGACTATATTCTCCCACCCTCGCCTGTCTCTCACTTGGAATTTTTCTATTATTAGCACCCCAATTAATCTGCCAAAATTTTTTCTTGAGTCAATAACACACACTTGCATATCTCACATAATATATTCTAGAGTAAAATATGTTAACTTTCCCTCTTTTTACTTTAGATTACAGAGAGCTCCTTTCTATTCTTAAAATTAACCTAAATAAATCTTCCTTAAAATCAAAATATATGTTGCATAAACCTCCCCTCTAATTTTGATATTCAACTTCCATTCCCTAACCATTAGTTGACCATTAAATCACAACAATGACCCATTATTTTGACCAAAATACTCCTCCTTAATATAAATATTACTTAATTATAATCTAATCTTTTCTCAAAAAAATAATCATTTAATCACATACCATTATCCAAAATTAAAAAACATAATCTTAAAATATATTTCTAAATTTTTTGTCATACTGTTAAATTGATTACCATATTATAAAGTTAATTAATTTCATTGTTAAAAATATTTATTTTTTAATAAATTTAAATATGTAATTTCATCTATTTATTAAAAATTATTGATGATGTAATATTTTAAGAATATATATGTTGGCTAAAATGTTTTGCAATCATATATATATATATATATATATATATATTCAATTCAATTAATTCATAAAATTATAAAATGATATAATTTCGAGATCTTGTAACAACATATTATAATTAAAAATATTTAAATATAAATCGTTAGACTTAAATCGTTAGACATATATGTTTGTTAACAGTTATTTAAATTTTTGATCAAGTTGTTACTATTTTTCACATAAAAAATTACTTTATTTTTTTTCCTATTTTTATTAAAAATATTTAATAGTTCATTAACAAATATTAATGTTAAGAGATAAATTAGGGATATGGCATAATTAGGGGTAAATTAGTAAACTCGATTTATTTTAATATGATTTTTAATTAAAAAATATACTTCAAGAATCTTTTGGAATATGGTGTTGATGATATGGATTAAAGTGTATATTTTTAAAATAGAGGGGAGGTCTATGTAATTAAAATAAAATAGAAGGGTAGTTAGAATATTTTACTTTATATTCTAACTGTGAACATGTTTGTTGAACCCTAAAATGAAGTGATTTTTTAGTTTTTAGATAGTTTATATTTTTTCTAAAAATAAGGTATTTATAATAATTTTGTAGCAACAAAAATTATGTTTGCGTTTTGTTTTAATAGTAAAAGTGATTATTTTTGTCATTTTAAATTATATGGAATTTCCGAAGATCTCTATAGGAGCACACACCATCGTCCTCCTCATCATCATCAAGAGGTTCTTATCTCAAGTCTGACACTTTCAAATTGAATATGGATACCAAATTGAATTTAATATTTTATTATTATGTTTTTAATATTTTATTATTTTAATAGGTGTAAAATCTAAAATTAAAATATTTTTTCAACTATTGCCTTTTGTTTTAAAAAAACTTATTATTCAAATTACAAATTTAAGTGGTGTGAAGAACAGTTAATGTGTTCCCGAATTTCCCATTTGAAAAAAATGATTTATGATTTAGGTGTTTTAAAATTGGGAAAATTAAAATAAAGGATCAAGAAAAAATAATATTTATTTAAAAAGATCATAAAAATTATAATTACTTAAAAGGACCAAATATCAAAATATAAGTTTAAAAATACTAAATTATCCCTCAAATTTAGTGCTTTCGGCTCAACACAACACAAAAAACCAAAAACTTAAAACCCCTTCTTTCCTCCCATGGCCAAAGTGGCACCCCCACCTTCCCCTATTGTTGCCATTTGCATATACAACAAGGAAGGCTTTTAATGAGAAACATTTTTCTTATAAAAAAAACAAATCAATTTCTGGAAAAAATTACGATTGTGCAAAAGCAGTTTATTTTTTGTTCATCACATCAATCAGGAAGCAGTTTTGTATTATTGCATTTTCAAAATTACCATACTATTGACTGTTGATAAAATTGTTTTTTGATGATATATGTTTCTTCTGTTTAGACTCGCTAACTATAAAAGAAGGTTAGCCAGTGGTAGATTCAATAGAGGACTCGCTAACTATAGTGACCAATACAGCAGTGGTAAGATCACAAAAATGGATGTTAATTGCTGATGGGAAGGGAGTAGTGAGTTATTGCCTTCCATGTTGTCTCTAAAAATGGGAGGGAAGAAGGCGAATGAGGTTTTAGTGTTTTTCTTGGGTTGTAAGGAGGTATGTGATTTAAGGGGCAATTTAGTATTTTCAAATTTTTATTTTAATATTTGGTCCTTCTTAATAATTAGGGTTTTTATAGTCTTTTACAATATATATTATTGTCAATAGGTCTTTTATTTTAATTTCCCCTTTAAAATTTGATAATATCTATATGTATATTTTGATTAAAAAACATCTATATGGAATTCAGTATTTTTATGATATTCTCTCTCATATAAATCAGATTATTTTTAAAAGTTACCCAAATTATAATAGCCTCTAAAATCTAAAAATAATTAGGAATATGCCCCTTTTTAGGTTTTGATTATTTTTTTTAAAAAAATCGTATAATATATTTCTTCAAGAAATATGTGACTTTTCATTAAGAAAAAGTTTAAACAAATTCTCTCACCCTCTCGCCATTAGACACTTGGAATTTTTTCATTGGCCCTCCAATTAACAGGGTGGAAGCACATATTCTTATCGGAAATATGCAGTTTTTTAAATGGACATGTATGCTTTTATTAGAAAGAATCATTCTCCAGATATTGTTGAGATGTAGGCACATTCTAAACAAAGATTTATATATTGATTCATTATGTTTTAAGGAAGTGATCCTTAGTCTCACAACATTAAGTAGTATCTTTTGTAGTGCAAATTAAATTGTACTATAAATTGGGTCCAACATTTAGGATCCAAGAAGTATGTTATATTTGTTTGATGTTTCTTAATCATACCAAAAATACCCTTACCCATGATTTGAAGAAAGATGAGAATAAAATCCATTCGCTTGTGGGTTTAATTCAATTTTTTGGTTCCAAGGTTTGTATCTCTCTTAATAAATAAGCTTCTCAGGATTCGAACTTGTGTTTCCTTACAGAGGTGAGGGCCCTTACCATCTCAACAAACAGCTTGTTAGTTTGTTATTCTCTAGTTTCTACCGGCATGAATTTATATTTAATATCTATTTAAATTGAAAAATATAATGTAACTTTTAAAGAATTTAACATGTAAAACGTGATCTAAAATATTAAATTTAAAATATTTTTTATAATAATAATGACATTATCTAATTCATAAAATAAAAAAATGGAAAATCACTATTAAGTCCCAAGGACCAAAAAACCTACCAAAAAAATCCCAAACCAAATTTACCTATCAAAAAAGTCACAAGGGAGTACATTGTAATTAATTGAGAATGTGAAATGACTATATTGCCCCCAATGAATAAAAAAAGGAAAGGCATTGGAAGAGTCTTCATGTGTTTATTCTCATTCATGAGAAAGAAAAAGCGAAGAAAGCTACAGTGGCATGATCAAGGTTGCAGGTCCAATGTTGAAGGCAAGCAAGTGTCATATTCATGTCTTGGGCAAAGGTTAAACTTTCCAGCTTTCATATACCTTTTTAGAGCATAAACATTGATTTTAGTTTTTTTTTTGTGATGTATGTTCGCTGCATTTAAATTGAAGGGTTGGTCAAAAGTTAGAGTTTGGGCTCATTAGTGGACTATCTACTAGGAGGCAGGTAAATAATGCTAAGATTTTGCTAAAGATATAATCTTCACCATTGAGCTTGGGGTTATCGTTCTTGGGTAGGGTTAACAAAATTGAGCTATGTTTTTTGGTAAGGTAATAAAGGGATTGTTCTGTTTCAAGTGGGAATGGTTGAATGTGAAAAATGTTTGTTTGCTTACAAAACGCTGATATGAGATTAAAAAAAAAGTGTTGTTAATACGTGCAGTCATAGTTATTAATATGACTGTTGCAGTTGTTAATACAAAATGTATGTCGCAGATTGTCATGAAAGATGACTAGCTTTATCATTGTGGGAGATGCCATGAGACTGGACACATAGTGAAGACTTACAAAAATCCAAACCCAAGCTGAAAACAATTTGTACATGCATGTATATGCTTTTGATAATTACTTTTTTGTGATTGTGTCTATGTACACCTAGAATTAGTGACTTCTTGTGACCTTTTTTGGTTTTTTGATTGGCCCAAAAGTTGGTGTAATTACAGCATAGATAAGGACATGAAACTATATTTTATATTTGGAAATGATATGATATTAAGTTAAATGAGTAGGTGGAAATAACCACTTACTCATACAACTTAATATTTGGATGTTATATGATATTTGGACATGATATAATATGCAGTTGTGAAAGTAGACTCATAAAGTTGTCAAAATAGGTACAAACAGTTGTTAAAATTCTGATATGCAATTGTGACAGTTGTGACATGTGAAATTTCTAAACTCCTCTAGGGAGAAAAATCAGCTTGTCAAAATAAGTTATGCAGTTGTGAAAATATGCATTAGGACTTGTGAAAACAGGCGTAAGTTTTTGTCAAAATTGGCACATGTAGTTGTGAAATTTCAAAACACCTCCAGGGATAAAAATGAAGTTGTTAAAATAACTCATGCATTTGTCAAAATAGGCACAACCAATTGTTAAAATTGTCATATGCAGTTGTGAAAGCTGAGACTTATGAAACTTGTAATCTCCTCCTGCTATAAAAATGAAGTTGTCAAAATGACTTGTGTAGTTGTCAAAATAGGCACAACCAGTAGCCAAAAAGGTGAAATCAACTTGTCAAAAATGGCAAAGGCAGTTGTAAGAATTGGCACATTCACTTTTGCAAATTGGCAGCTACTCCAGGGAGAAAGGTGTTCTTGTCAAAATAGTTCATTCAGTTGTCAAACCAAGCATAAGCATTTGTTAAAACAAACTTAAGCACTTATCAAAAAAGGCATATGCACTTGTGAAAATTGGCACATGTAGTTGTCAAATTTCAAAGGTACTCTATGGAGGAAATGTTCTTGTCAAAATAACTCTTGCCGTTGTCAAAATAGGCATAAGCAATTGTTAAAATGCTAATACGCAGTTGTAAAAGTTGGGACTAGGACTTGTGAAACTTGTAAACTCCTCCATATATGAAAAGGAACTTGTCAAAATAATTGAAGCAATTGTCAAAATATATACAAGTAGTTGTTAAAATGCTCATACACAATTGTGAAAGATAGGGGGAATATAGTCATTTCACATTCTCAATTAATCACAATGTAGTCACTTGAAAATTTTTTGATAGGTGAATTTAGTTTCGGACGTTTTTGTATTTTTTTTATCCTTAGGACCTAATAGTGATTTTCCCTAAAAAAATCACACAAGTTTTCTCTTTTTTTTATATATATAAAAAGCAACTAGTCTAAGAACCGATTAAGTCTTATCCTTTAGAATTGCACACTCCAGTTTCGGAAACATATAGGGAAGGAAATGGAATCCTGGTGTAGCCGAAAGGCTAAGTTTAGCAATCAAATCCATAGCTTCATTCGTCCATCGATGAATATGTTCGATTGAGACACACCACGCTCGACCTAGCAACTACTTCACTTCACCGTTGATGCTTTATCAGCATGAGTTTCATAATCAGCTTTCTCCAATATCTTAATTGCCTTAGATGAGTCAGTTTCCAATTCCACCTTCCTAAACCCCATGTCCTATGCAATCTTAAGTCTATGAAGGCATCCCCATAACTCAGCAACAAGATAGTCGACTTCTTCCCCTTTAAACATGAAGGCTTTAAGAAAGTTGCCTTTGTCATTATGAACGAGTCCCTACCACTACTTTTGAAGTTAAATTTGAGAAAGCACTGTCTACATAAACCTTGACCCACCCTTGAGAAGGTGGCTTCCACTTCACCCCTGCATCGGTCTGTCCCAGCACTTTAGGTGTTCTTGTGCAGAATCTCTGCTGAGCCTCTTGAATGCTACTCAAAACGACTCTAACATTTGCCTGTACTGTGACATTAGAAATAGACTTGTTGTTGAAGACAAAATAATTTCTACACCTCCACAAGTACCAACATGTGACAGCAAGTAGCTCCCTCCATTCATCCAATTGATTTGCTCAGTTAGTGGAGTATAGATTCCAGCGAAACCACTTAGAAAATTCCATCGAGCTAAATTTCCTCCACAGTTTTGGAGGTACCATATCTTTCTAAAGTAAGCTAGTGTTCAGACACTCTCACAAAACATGATTAAGATTCTCTAGTTCTAAGTTACACACTGGACATGCAGAATCAGGACTCATACCACAATTGTGTCCAGATTCTTTAAAAGCCTCTTATGAGTTACTATCTATAAGAACATTTTAGACCTCTCAGATACCTTAAGTTTCCATAACTTACTCCATAACAGGTCTGTATGGTCGTTGCTTGCCTGTAAGGTTTTATAGGCCAAATTTACCGAGAACCAGCCATTTCTATTCCCTTTCCATCATACTGACCTATCCCCAAACACCTTTATGCCTTCATATACCCTGCTCCATGTCTTCTTAATCCCACTTTATAGATTGGAACCAGGTTTTTCCATATCAATTCTCGAGATTACATCAAATCCACACTTATATTTATTCCACACAACCCTAACCCAAAAATCATCTTTACGAGCTACTAAATTCCACCCAATCTTTATGAGAAAAGCGTTGTTATGATTTCTCACATTTTGAATCCTTAAGCCTCCTCTCTTATTGGGTTCACACACCATTTCCCATGCTACCAGTGGGATTTTCTTCTTCTCTTCAGTTGTTCCCTCTAAAAATTGTTGGTTACATTTATCCAGTATATCACATGTGATAGTATAGAGAAAGGAAGTTTGCATCATGTACCCAAGAATAGTTGAAGTGATAGATGTCATGAGGGTAGCTCGGCCAACAAAGGACAAAGTAGATGCTTTCCAATTCAACAACCATGTCTTTACTTTATCTACCACGTATTAGTAAGAGTCCTTGGTTACTCTTTTATGGTGTAAGGGAACTCCAAGGTACTTGCCAAAATCACTGGTTATAAAAAACCCTAGAGTAGAACAAATTTCACTACTTCAAGTATGGTTAAATTTCTAGAAAAGAAGACTCTTGTTTTTTGTTGGTTTACCTTTAGAACTAAACTATTGCAGAAGGATTGTAAACATGTGTTGATCACATTTGCTTGCTCAATAGAAGCTTCAGCAAATAGAATATTGTCATCCATAAAGAATAATTGTGAGATGGAAGGTCCATATCTAGTGAGGTGTATTGGTTTCCAACTCCCTTCCTGAGTTGCCTCCTGAATGAGATGAGCAAGTTTCTCTATATAGATAACAAACAAATATGGTGAAAGAGGATCTCCTTTCCTGACACCTCTCGATGGATGGAAAAACTCTGCCTTATCCCCACACTACAGGAGCTGTATACTATATATCCTGAATTGTAATTAAGGGCTAATGATTTCAAAAGTGATGTAATTATTAAAGAATAAACACTTTTAAAGAATAGGATGTGCAAGGTGATATAAATATGTTAAAGATGGATTAACAAATGTTGTGATAATCAAGGATAAAATGGTAAATGTATTGACCAATTGGTCAGTTACCGAAGAGAAAACTCATAGGTAACTTGAGATCAATGGCTTGGATTGAAAGGGTGAGAGGCGGAATCCTATGCATGTAAGTCCATATGAATCCATGGTAGGGAGAATGAGATGGAGGCACATGGCACTATATGGACCATGGGATCAAGTCAAAAAATTTTCCCTATCTCCTTTCCTCTTTCTAGTCGGCTAAGAGTTTGGGAAGAAGGGGAAAATATTGATCATCTTCTTCATAATCATCTTCTCTCTCCTCTCCTCTATTTTCGCTGAAATTAGGCAAGAAAGAGAAAAACAAAGGTGAGTGTTTGACCTTAAAAATGATCTCTTTGGCTCAAATGCTATTCTTTAAAGTTGTTCATGATAGTAAGGGTTTCATAGCTATGGTTTTAGATTTTTGAAAGGTGGTGTTTTAGTGTTTGAAGAAATTTGAAAGTTGAGAAATCAAAGAACCAACCTTGGGAAGAGAAAGAGGTAAGAGTTAGTAGTATTTTGATCTAAATTGTATAACCATTGATTGAGTTTTGGAAATTCTGGATTTTTACCCTGATTTCATGAGAATTGGAAATAGATGAATTAGATATGATAATGTGTGGGAAATGGTATTAGAATGGGTTATGGTGTCATTGGTTTTGATTGGGATTGGAAAGACCAAGTTTGGTTATTGGTTGGTTTGTGTGTAATGCATTGACCCAAGACAAAAATTGTTGATAGGAGATGAATTTGGGTATTTTGAGATTCCCAATAGGTTCCTTATGAAATTTTGGGTAGGAATGAACTTTGTTATAGGTTTTGGAACCCTTGGAATCAGATTTGACAACTTTGGAAAACTCTGTCAGTTGCTGCATTTCTGACTTCTGATAAGCCTAACTCGAGTGAGGTAGGGCCTCACTCGAGTGCAGTATGATATTTCCCTTGTTTTGGTTAAGTCTTCAGGCAGAGATTACGAGTGAACTTCTTTATCTGCGAGTGGCATGCGTTATCACTTGAGTGCATAGGGTATCACTCGAGTGCAGGTGCAAGTAGTACTATGGACGTGCATCTTGGGTTATCACTCGTAGGGAAATTATTGAGAGTGCGCGTGGGCACTCACGAGTAATGGGAAGTCACTCGAGTACTAGGGCTAGTACTCGAGTGCACTTGTTACTTTGGGGTTTTAGTTGCTCTCGGGTTGTCACTTCCTGCACCCCACTCTCAGGTACACACTTTCTGCATCTCACTTACTGGGACTCGAGTGCTAGTGGGGGAAATACTTGAGTGAGGCCATCTTTACTCGAGTGAGTCAGCCCAAAATCAGTGTTGCTCTTCTGAAAAAGGGATCTTTGGGGGTAGCTATCCCAACCCTTTAGGCATGTGTCTAAACTTCTAATAGTTACCTTAAGAGTCCAAATGATAACCAACGTTAAGAATGATAAAAGTAAGAATTGGAGTAAAGAATTAATCTGCCATTCTTAATTGTGATTATAGGATTCGACATTTGCCCTAGCCGTAAGCAGCCTCTGCCTGATCACCATCGGAAGGAACAAGGTAGTGATTCTTCTCTTATGCTATGTGTAAATGTATTGTATGTATGTGTATCACTATTTTGTGAGGATATCTGATGCTGCTACTTATACAGCTGGTGATAGCTGTCGTTATCCAGTGCAAACTGGCGTTATACAGTGAAAGTTGTCGTGATTATGTATATAGCCGTGAGTGCTGTCATTGTGATGAAAGCTATGTATCATTGTATTGCTGTGATGCTGCTGT
Source organism: Inga laurina (assembly GCA_963855925.1). Lineage (NCBI taxonomy): Eukaryota > Viridiplantae > Streptophyta > Magnoliopsida > Fabales > Fabaceae > Inga > Inga laurina. Next base: position 69,606,561 of record OY979701.1, on the reverse strand, counting down.
TAATGATTGCTTACATGCTTTATGTTTATATATTGCATAAGTGATTTGTTACTATTGAGATTCTTTTGAATCTCATTCTTTCCATTGTCAAACCTACAGACAGGGCAGGTGGTTCCTCCGGGAAGCGGCCAACCAAGAGCGGTTAGGAATTTTGGGAAATATGGGATTGTTGGTTATATACTTTGGAGTAGGATTACTGTATTTTTTTTGGAATGTAAACAATATTCTGGTCACGGTTGTGTAATCCCCTAGTAGGGAATTTTGGAAAACCCTTAGTCTATATACGAACTTGGGAGTTACTGGGATTTTTGTTATACACTTTGATATGTATGAATGTGAAGTAACTGCGTAAGTAGTTATATTCAAAATTTAATATTTGAGATTAGAATGGAGATGAGTTTTGAAAGAATTTCTGAAAACGCTACCGGAAGGAAGGGATGAAAATGATTTTAACTCTCCATGGATCTCTAAACCATTTTAATTATGCGTTATCAAATCATAATTACGCTGATTAAGATAGGGGTTACATTTTTGGTATTAAAGCTGTAGTTCCTGGCAAAGGTAGAGTTTGCTAGGATAACTCTCTTAGTTCTTTGCCTTTGTGTTAGGAAATGATTACTATTGGTTATTGTATACACATGTGTGTTTTATGGTTGTGGAAATACATAAGATTTATGGACAATGTGTATACATTATCTGTGAACTGACGTAGTGAATGATTTGTAGAATGAAAAAGATAAAAGGTCATCCCAGAGTACAACAAGTGGACCCCGAAGTGGAGGTGGTTCATGACAATCCCCCAGACCCAATGCAGGAGATGATTGGTCTAATTCGGGACCAAAGGGATATGATAGCTGAGCTACAGGAAGAGCTCAGAATTGAAGTAGGCAAAAATAGAACAGACCAGGGTCTATCTACTCAGGAGGAGACCCAAGAAGAGACCCGCCCTGAGGACACTGCTGAAGGGCCAGCACGACCACTGGAATCCCCAGCTCATACTGCCTTGAACCAAGAGTCTCAAGGGGTACCTGTTACAAAAGAACGGGATATGCAATATTGGGTGTCCAAATTTTGTAAGCACCTACCTCCAGTGTTCAAAGGGAGATTTGATCCTCAAGCAACAGAAGACTGGTTGAACAGGCTAGAGAAAATATTTGAGGTGCTTGAGTGCTCGCTTGAGGTAAAAGCTTGATTGGTTGTGTATAAATTAGATGGCGATGTAGACCATTGGTGGCGGAATATCGCCATAACACTCCGGAGCTGCAATGTACCACTGACCTGGGAGGTGTTTCAACAGCAATTCAACGAGAAGTATTTCCCTAAGTTGGTGAGACTTGAGAAGGAAACTAAATTCCTGAGCATTAAACAAGGGGACACAGAGACTTTTGATGATTATCTGTCCCGTTTTATCCGGTTATCCTAGTATTCCTCTCCTATCTTTAGAAAAAGGATGATGAAGAATAGAGTTCAGACAAGCTCATCCGTGGTTTGAGATGAGAATTAAGGAAGAGGTTGGCTACTCATCTGTTCACCGAGTTCAATAAAGCAGTGGAAGAATGTCGGATTATAGAAAATAATCTGAGAGATTTGGATCTGGACAAGGGTAGTAGCAGTTGCAATAAACCTAGCAAGGCAAACACCCCGTAAAAGCGAAAGGGACAGGGATAGTCCTCTGGAGGTGGTAGTAAGAGGCCCTATCAACCTGAGGGTTGTGGTAATCAAAGACCTTCGGCAAGGCTATTGTGCCCTCAGTACAAGAAATACCATCCTGGTAGGACTTGCACAAGGTTAATGATTTGCTACAACTGCAAACAGACAGGTCACATCTGCGTGCCTACGACTGTAGACGGAGCAGAGACCTAAGAACCATGGGAGGGTATTCGCCATGACGTATGAGGAAGCCCGAAAATCTCCTGACTTGATCCAAGGTAATATAATTCTCAGCGGCAATTTGTTAGAAGCGTTGTTTAACTCAGGTGCAAGTCACTCCTTTATTGCTTATGATTATGTGAAGCGCCTAGGTATGCATGTGCATAAGTTGCCTTTTGATTTGATTGTGTCCATATCGATGGGTGTTAAGACTTTGACTGTCGAAGCTTGTTAAACTGTATAATAGCTGTTGAGGGGCACGAATCGGTTATTGATTTGATCTGTCTGCTGCTCTATCAATTAGAAGTCATTCTGGGTTTTGATTGGTTGACAGCAAATAATGTGCTATTAGATTATGGGAACAAGAGGATAGTATATCCTGCTTCTCAGAGTGTCGAAGTTGTAAATGCTAGTATGAATTTCCTTTTTACAGCAAAAGCTGAAAAATATCTTGAAAAGGGTTGCTAGGGGTATATGGTGTTCTTCTCTGTGCAAGGGGAGACCAGTGAAACCTTGAGTAGTATACCCGTGGTAAATGAATTCCCTAAGGTATTTCCGGATGACTTTAGCGAATTGCCTCCCGAAAGGAAAGTTCAGTTTCCCATAAAGATTATACCTGGAGTTGGGTCAATATCTAAGGCCCCATATCGTATGGCCCTAAATGAAATGACGGAGTTAAAGAAGCAGATTGAGGATTTACTTGAGAAAGGGTTCATTAGACCCAGTGTGTGGCCTTGGGGAGCTCCAGTGTTGGTTGTGAAAAAGAAAGACGGGAGTCTTCATCTGTGTATCGACTATAAAGAGTTGAATAAGATCACTATTAAGAACAAGTACTCTTTTCCCCAAATTGATGACCTTTTAGATCAACTATCCTGTTCATTCTTTCCATTGTTAAACCTACAGACAGGGCAGGTGGTTTCTCCGGGAAGCGGCCAACCAAGAGCGGTTAGGAATTTTGGGGAATATGGGATTGTTGGTTATCTACTTTAGAGTGGGATTACTGTATATTTTTTTTGGAATGTAAACAATATTCTGGTCACGGTTGATTAATCCCCTAGTAGGGAATTTTGGAAAACCCTTAGTCTATATACGAACCCAGGAGTTGCCGGGATTTTTGTTATACACTCTGATATGTATAAATGTGAAGTAACTGCGTAGGTAATTATATTCAAAATTTAATATTTGAGATCAGAATGGAGACGAGTTTTGAAAGAATTTCTGAAAACGCTACCGGAAGGAAGGGATGAAAATGATTTTAACTCTCTATGGATCTCTAAACCATTTTAATTATGCGTTATCGAATCATAATTATGCTGATTAAGACAGGGGGTTACACATACTACAAGTTGAGACACACTGTGTAATCACCGAAATGAGGTTGCCTAGAAGGCATAGGTCCTGAAGACATTTAATAAGGAAATTCCAGTTTACTTGATCATAAGTCTTCTCAAGATCAATTTTGATGGCCATAAAGCCTTTCTTGGAATGCATATCTCTTATAGAGTATACAACCTCTTGTGCCGTAATTATATTGTCACTGTTGTGCCTTCTCAGAACAAAACTACACTGATTAGGAGATATCACTTGTGGAAGCATACATTTGAATCTATTTACTATGACCTTTGTTATAGCTTTGTATATCATGTTGCATAAACTTATTGGTCGTAGGTCCTGCATGCTTGCAGGGTGGTCTTTCTTCGGAATGAGCACAATTAATGTTCCATTAATTTCTCTAATAGCCTGGGGGTTAGTGAAAAGCAATTTAACATAATTCACAATAGTGTGAGAAATTGTACCCCATTGTTTCTGAAAAAAGAGAGCATTCCGGACCCGAAGACTTAAGTGCACCCATGCTAAAGATAGCATCTTTAATTTCCACATCCGTGATCTCCCTTCACACCACCAAATCAGACCCTCATCTATAGTCAAAGTATAAAAAACCAGACTGGACCGACCGGTTCGACCGGTTGAACTGGGAACCAGTCCCTAGTCCGGTCTGGTTTGATCAGTGAACCGGTCAGACCAGTTGAACCGGTTAGAACCGGTTGGCCGGTCAAAACCGGTAAACCCAGTGGTCCAACCGGTTAACCCGGTTTTTTTTTTTTTTTTAAATTTCCAAATTTTTATTTTGTGTTTTTTGAGGGCAAAATGGAAATTTGAAGAATAAAATGAAGAGAAAAATAGATAAAGAAAGAACAAATCTAAAAAAATGAAGAAAATAAAGAAAAAAATTATTTAAAAAGATATAATAATTATAGGAAATGAAATATATTTGCATAAGTATAGGTATTATAACTAATACTAATAGATTTTAAACTTTTTTTTTTCTAAAAATCTTTATTTTTATCGATAGAAGTTTAAAAATATATTAATATATATTATTACTAATAAATTATAATATTTTAATATGACCGGTTTAACTACCGGTTAGACCCCGGTTGACCCATTAACCCTTGAACCTGTGCTATGACCGGTTCATTGCCCGGTCCGGTTTTTTGTTCCTTGTCTATAGTAAGGAAGGAGATACTACACACAAGTTCCAATCAAATCACCTCTTCTTCAGAAAATGGTTTTGAGAAATAATTAGTGGCCATGGGTTTGATCAAATTAGCATCATACACCCACTCCCCTTCATCATCTTTAATGGCTTCAATCCTATTAATATTTTTCCTCTGATTGGCACGAGCATGGAAATATTTGGTATCACGGTCACCATAAATTGTCCATTCAGCTCTAGCTTTTTGGGCCCATAAAAGAGATTCCTAGTGTTAGACATCTTCTAATTCCTTCCATATATTGAACTAGAGGTCTTCATATTGTGAGGTTATACCATGTCGAGAGACTACACGATTAATTCCATCAAGCCTACGTAGGAGTTTCCACTTTCTAGCCTCTGTATGCCCAAACACTTCTTTATTCCATTGGGAACAAGCCACTGTGAGTTAAGAGATATTTTGTGTCCAAGGAAGATCATCATGCCAAGCTTGTTTCACAAAATCATCAAATTTCTCATGAAGCACCCATGCTGCAATAAACCAAAAGGGATGATTAGGTTTAACACTTAATCAAATGGTTGCAATCGGAGAAGCAAAGGCCGATAATCAGACTTAAAGAATGGCAAGTGAGCAACTTATGTGTTTGGGAATCCACTCAACCATTTTTTTACAAGTATACGATCAAAGCCTAGCCTCCGTAGTTCCTCTTTTCCACGTGAAATTCGGTCCAACAAACCCCATGTCGTTTATTTTATGTAGTTCAACCCATCGAGCAAATTCACAGTCATAAAAAAGACAATGTGTGGCCGTGGAGCGTCATTCACTATCCAGTAATGTTCTACTCATATCACCACCTATTGCCCAAGCACATTGAATAGAGTTTGCCAAACGAGACAGATTGTCGCATAAAACCCTGCAAGTCATAGGGTTCGAGCTTACATAGGTTACAGCGAGCAACCATGTGCTGGTGGCTATAGAGTTCATTTGTAAATGCATGAATTGAGGATTAAATTCTAGTACTTCAATTGATAAAATATTATTATTCCATAAGCACCAAATTCCTCCACTATATCCACTAGAATCAATAATATCATACCTGTTAAATCCGATTTGGTGGATTCTTCTGTTTGTCAAATCCTTGTCACAATGTGTTTCAAAAATTGCCAAGAAATCTAGATTATAATGATGCTTTAAATCTCACTAATACCGGAAAACTTCTTGCTCCAGTGCCACGTGAATTCCAGATCTTACGGTTCACAAAGAAACCATATGCAGTTGCTTGGGTGAATTATCCTCCCCTTCGTAATTATCCTGCTCCTTCATTATATCATCCATGATGCTTAAATCCTGGATACGCCCCCACCAGAGAACCTGATTGGCTAGTGTTAGGTACTGATGGCCTTAGGTCAATCACGACTTGATCCTCGACATTGCTGGACTCTACATTAGTAGTGGGGTCCACGTCAACTTGCTGCAAATACTTGAAAAGAGTTTTCAAAATTTGACCATTTATCATGGTCCACTTGAAAATAGGTGGCTTATTTTCTTTACCCTTAAATCTTTCTTTATTTTTTTGGCAAAAAAAAAAAAAAATCTTTCTTTACTTTTACTTTTTCTCTTTTCTCCAACTTGTACCCATTCTTTTTTATCGGGACCCACATCCTTACTCCCTTTATTCATATCCCTTTGTTTGATCCTATTGTGTATTATCCTCATTACCCTTCTTTGTCGCCTTGCCGCCACCCCCCAATTTCCTCCTATCATCCTTCTGCTTCATATGACTATTGTTAACTTCTATCTTAATTGCACTGCCCCTAAAATCACGCCGCAAAATCATAATCTTCCCAAAGTGGCAATCATTAGCTGCACCCTCCTCGGTCTGCAGAATCTGGACTTATGTTTTGTTTTCCTTCCCCAGCTCCTTCTGTACTAAGTTTGGACCGTAGACCTTCGCTCTGCCTACCCTTCTCGCCTACTCTCCTCTCTTTACTAAACCTAAGGCTCTGAGAGATCCGATCTTCCCAATCGAGCACTATAATGCAGATGGTAAACGATGGCGTCACACCATATCTTCCTGAAGAAATCCTCCGAAACATTCTCAAAAGACTTCCTGTGAAGTCCCTTCTTCGATTTCAATGTGTATGCAAAAATTGGAAAAATCTCATCAAGCTCCCATCTTTCGTTGCAGAACACCTCCACCACTCAGGTCATCAAAACCCTTTTCTTCTTTTCCAACGAGATTTCAGTGCAGATCCTTTGCAGTTATTTTTGCTGGATTGCGGCATGCAAGTTCGTGAGCTCCAGAATGGTCCTTCTATGGGTTCCTGGCGGGTTAGAATCATCGGTTCCAGCAATGGCTTGGTGTGTGTTGAATTTGACGATTGTGATACATTTCCTTGGTCTCTTTTATTGTGGAATCCTGCAATGAGAGAGGTCAGACAAGTGCCCAGAACTGTTCATGATTGTAGGGATGGGCACCGTTTAGGATTTGGGTTCAGTCCTGTTGTTAATGATTATAAGATAGTCAGAGCTTATGCTAAGTTTGATGATGTGGTTAATCGAGTGGAGGTATATTCTTTAACTACAGGATTGTGGAAGGAGATAGATTTGGGGAACATAGAGGGTGTAAGACTTCTTCCTGAAACTGTCATGGTTAATAGAGATTTTCCTGAAACTGTCACGGTTAATGGAGCTATGTTTTGGTTTGGGTTAAAATCAGTTGCAGAGGAGCAGGGTGAAGGTAGTATTCGTTTGATAGTTTCATTTGACATAGCATTGGAAGTGTTTATATTGATACCAATGCCGAATTTGGGGTTTGACATACAATGTGACTCTTCTTGTAGTGGTAACCCTGTTCTTATGGTTTATGAGAACAAACTTGCTATACTTTGGAATATGATGATAGGAGAATTTGAATCTTTTTTTGTTAGTTTGTGGGTGATGGAGGAGGGTAGTGGTCCATCTGGGGAGAGAAGGAGTTGGACTAAGAAATATACTAGCAGACCATTTATAAGCTTGATAACTCCAGTGGCTATTTGGAGGGATGAAATCGTCTCCATTGATCATCTAATTAAGGAACCCTTTATTGATACTGCATATGAAGTGGAACGTGATCCGGAGAATACTATTTTATCGATGTTCAATATTAATACTGATGAATTTAAGTGGTTTGCAATCCGCTGTCATGTCCATGGTCGGTATATTTTCAATTTTGTTGAAAGCCTTATACCTGTTGGCAACATCCGCTTTGAAGAGCCTTGATCCAGAATCCTAAAGTGCTGATTTACTTTATCTTAGCAGTTTCAATGGAAATGGTCTGATAACAGCTTATATCCTTTTGTATTTATAAGGCTTGATGTTCTTCATAGAGTTTTTCTCTTGAAGGTAAATACAGATACTCTAGGGTAGATATTTCTTGCTTTATTTAATATATTTATAATATCGCGTTGTTTAATTTTCTTTCAAAGATGCTTACATAATTGAATTGCTTATATGGATGACATGGGACTTCTTGTCCATGCTATATACCGTTGGAATGTGATGTAGTGTGCGAACCATGTGAGTATGAGTAATAGTGGTATTTTCTATTTGACGGATAGGGATAGAAAGAGAGAGAGGCTATATAACAGGGCTTGGGGGTTGGAGAGGGTATGGAATGAGTGAGTGAGATTTGGGAGAGCCTACACCTCTCAAAAGTATAGAGTGGTGTCTTTTCTTCTTTGTGTCCAGTGTTTCCTTCCTCCACTAGAATATACTCTGGAGTTATTTCTTCAGTTGATAATACATATTTTAGCTTGTGTGCTCCATAATATACCAATCGTTTTATAGAGGGAGTAAGGCGAGCAAAGAAAATTTGAGTTCCTTTTCTTTTCATTTCGTTTATAGTGGAGAAATAAAATAAATACATTTATTTGTGTGAGTAGTTTGCTAGTTCAAGCACCAATCAAACACCATGAGCTTGTGTAGATGATGAGCAGGAATTGAAGAAAGAAGCAAGAAAATTGCATGATAGGAAAATCCATAGGAGATTGCCTTTAAAAAGAGATCTTGTGAATTGTTCTGTTGCTTGACCTGCCTACAGAACACAGTGAAAGCCAATTGCATCTTAAATAATGGACTTCTCATTCAGTTCTTTCCTGAGAACACAGTTCAAAAGAATTCATATCCTAGAATAAGACTTTTACTTGTAACTTTTCCTGCTACAATGTTTGGTTTAGTTCCAACTTTCAAGTTGTACGCTGCACAGAAAAGAATTCATATCCTGAATTCTAGCACTTTGGAATCCATGCTACTGTTATTACTATGGCAGCGTACTGTGGAAACCAGAGAGGTTAGCACAAACATTAAGAAAAGACAACATCTTTCATTAACAAGCTGAGTTTTACTCTAACGCCTTCAATCATGCAGAGGAATAAATTTATTAAAAATGGAATTCTTCTATTCATGTGCTTCTCCTCTTTCGATCTGGTCATTTTAAAAATTCAGGTCATGATTATTTGTTCAGGATGTTGTCCGCGAGTATCTTCTTATAATAATTGCATGGTACTCCTTCGATCCTTAATATAAGACATATTTACCTAATTTGATTAGATTAAGGAAGTTGGTTAAATTAGTTAATATGACATGTATTTTCTAAAATACCATCTTAGTCACCTTCCTTAATTCCCAACTCATATTTCCTCTTTGATTGTTGTTGCGGGAGCATCAATAGAGGTATATTAGAAAAAAATTGATAAATATGTAAATTTTGTTTTATACTTAGGATCAAAATTAACTCTCCAAATATGTTTTATATTGGAGACCAGAGGGAGTATTATTTATTAGTGATTTTTGGTAGCTGATTTTTTTATGTCAAAACTTTAGTTGACAATCTTGAGTTTCTCTTATCTTTCCTTGTGGGAGCTAGACACGTGTGTGGCCTGTGCACAGTTATCAAAACCGAGCAGACCGGCCGGTTCAACCACGAAAATGGCAAATCGATTGCCTAGTTGGTCTGGTCCAATCGGTTTGACTAGTTTAATGTTTATTTAGAATTTCATAAATTCAAAAATTCATATATAATTTTATATATATTCAAAAATTACAAATTATTGATTAAGACTCTATTGAAAGCTTGACATGGCTACTTCCATTCACTTTTGAACTTGAGGAATTTGCCTGATACTATTAATCATTAGTTATTTGTTAGTAATATGAATTGACTTAATTGATATCAATGACTTTTTTTTTCTTTTCTTTTTTTTTTTTTTTGCCAGAGATATCAATGACTAATTTTACAATTTAATACCTGTTTAAAGAAATGAAAACATAACATATTAAGTAAAATACTCTAACTACCCCTCTATTTTGTGTAATTTTATTTTGCCTTAATTACACAAACCTTCTCTTAATTTTGAAAACCTATATAGACCTCCTTTAGAATTAAAATGTATGTTACACAAACTTCCTTTATATTTTGATATTCTATTTTCATCCACTTAAATCGTTAATTGACTTATAAGTTTGACTTTTGAACTTTTATTTTGCCAAAATGCCCTTCTTTAACATTAGAATTATTTAAACAAATATATATATATATATGTATGTATATGTATATGCACACAAAAAAATTTATACCACCAATTTTTTATCCTAATAGATTTTTTTAACTTTCTGATATGTTAAAAATTTATTTTGAGATTATAAAATTTATAATTTTAATTTTTTACCATATTTGTTGAAATTTATTTATTTTTAGTTTCTTTGCAGAAGGTAAAGCAGAGTTTCTGAATTTTTCAAGATAGCATAACACAATATTTCTTTATAAAAGAATCCAAATTTTTTTAATGTAGTAGTACCGCTGCTGACGAAATTTCTCATCCTTCAATCTAATCTATAATTTCCAATAAATTCCTATTATTTCTAATTCATTTCATTCAAATTAATTTAGAATCCATTTAGTTCGACCCCATTCTATTCCTGCAATGGTAATCATGATTGCATTATCAAGATAAGAGTGTTTGGTTACTCTTTAGTATAATAATAGGGTTTACCATGGTAATAATGATTACCAAAAAGTTAGTAATCCTCATTCATACCTCCCCTATGAATCTCCATTACCATCTCATTGCATGGTTTAAAAAGTCTAATTTACCCTTGAGTTTCTCTTGTCTTTCTTTCACTTATTTCATTTCACTTGTTATATCACGCCACAACTGCCACCGCCACTATCTTGTCCTTCTCCAGCGCCGTCACCTCCACCCGCTGCCTCTACCACTACCTCTTCCTCCACCGTTGTCGCTGTCACTACCTACTCCTCCTTTACTGCTGCAACCGCCACCCCCATCATTGCCTTCGCCATCATCGCCGCCATTACCTCCTCCTCCACCCCTGTCGTTGCCCACCGCCACCACCACTACCTCCTCCCTTGTCGCCACCACTACCACCTCCTTCGCCACTGCCCTCGCCACCCACCCATCGCCACCACACACTACCTCCTCCACCACCACCATCGCCCCCTTGCCCACCAGCGCTGCCACCAACATACGCAAGCCACCACCTCCTCCTCCTTCGCCGTCACCACCATCACACGCCCGCCGCCGCCACCACCTCCTCCGCCGCAACCGCCACCACCACCTCCTCCTCCTCCATCTCTGCCACCGTCAACTCTTAACTATTTTTTCTCCAAATATTATATTAAGGGCAAAATAGACTTTGTGTAATATATTAATTTTAAATAATTGTTAAAATATTAACTCATTGCACCTTACTTAAAAATCAAATCAAACACTACCCCTGTAATTAATATTGCATTGCATTATCATTGTATCGCATTGCACTGTAATGCAGGATGTAATGGGATTGAATCAAATGAGCTCTTAGTAGTATTGCTGGTGACGAAACAATTTTTTTGAGAAAAAAATGCATTTAGTAAAATATAAATTAGGATTTTTTAACTTCATGTAAGAAAATTAAGATATTTTAGCCGCTTAAAGAACTTACCAATTTGAGATATTGTAAATAGAAAGGCAAAATAAAAAGAGTAAATTGTTGTTTAAATAAACAAAATGAAATGAACGGATTAAAATATCGTTTAAATAAATAAAATGTTTAGGAAATTGTTAAAAGTGCATGTGTAAATTATCTTCAATTTTTCTTCTTAATTATAGATGGGCATTTGGGTCTTTTAACAATATTTGTAAATCCCTAATAAGACCTCTTGACATTATTAAAAATTTATTAAGAGTGTAGGCCTAAATTTAGATTTTGGTACTTTAGCTATATAATTGGAATTCTTTCTATTAGTTATTTGTTGGTAATATAAATTGAGTTAATTGATACCAATGACCGGGGGCTAAAAAAAAAAAAAGACATCAATGACTAATTTCACAATTTAATAAATATTTAAATAAATTAAAAAGTAGAATATTTATATGGTACTCCTATTTAAGATTTGGTTTTGGAATTTTTTTTTTTACCTCTTATATCATAAGACTTTATTGAAAATTTGGATCTAAACATATAACTAAATTGACCCAAGCTTTATCACTAATAAAAAATGACATTTGATATTGAAATCATGTTAATTGTTTCGAATAATTTATTGGAATTGGAAATTTGATAAAAAAAAGTTCAAATTTTAAATTATTTTCATAATAATGGCATATTATATTTAAATAATAAAAAATATTAAAAAGGTAATGTGACACAAAATCGAAAAAGAATTGTATGAAATATGCCCCTAAATAATAATTCATAAATAGATATAATGAAAAAAACAAATCAACCTCTTGAAATTCCAATTGGAGTTAAGTTTTTTTTTTTCTTAATAAAGTTAGGATATTCTTTTTGGCCAAGTGATTGTATTTTTTTTTTTTTTTTGGGCAGCCTAATGCCAAGATTTTGTCACAATTCATTGCACAACACCTCCAACACTCCAATAATCATAACCAAGGAACAAAAAACTGGATCGAGTAATGAACCGGTCATGGTACAAGTTCAAAGAGTAATGGGTCAATTGGGGTCTAACTAGTTATCAAACCGATCATATTAAAATATTATAATCTATTAGTGACAACATATATATATATATTTTTAAACTTCTATAGATAAAATTAAAGATCTTTAGAAAAAAATGCTTAAAATATATTTGTATTAGTTATGATGTCTATACTTATGCAATGATATCTCGTTTCTTCTAATTATTATATCATTTTAAATAATTTTTTTCATCATCTTCTTCTTCTTGTTTAGATTTGTTTTTTCTTTACCTACTTTCCTCTTCATCTTGATTTTCAACCTTTCATTTTTCCCTCAAAAATAGTGCGAGATGATAGGTAGAAGAATAAAAAAAATGAAACCAATCCATCCAGTTGAACCACCAATTTTCCCGTTTTAACCAGTTCAAACCGGTTCACAGTCCAATGGATGAACTAAACCGGACCACTAACCGGTTTATGGTCCAACCAGTAAGTCCGGTCCCATTTTTTCGTTCTATGATCATAACCTTTCTATTCTTTTCCGACGTGGAGGCTACGGTAATCCTTTGCATTTATGCTTATACGATTGCAAAATGCAAGTCTGTGAAGTTCTAAAGTCACCATTGATCGGTAAATTTTTTGGAGTTGCAATCATCTGTACAAGCAATGGCTTGGTCTGTGTTAACCTCGAGAAGCGTGGCCACGGTAGGTCTCCTCCTCCCCTTTTACTGTGGAATCCAACCACTAAAGAGATCAAACATGCGCCCAAAAATATTAATGATTCTGAGGGTAAGTTCTTTATGGGATTCGGATTCAGTCCAATCGTAAATGATTACAAGATAGTGATGCTTTGTTTGTCTACACATGTGGTTTATCGTGCTGAAGTATATTCATTAACCTCAAGGTGCTGGAAGGAATTAGGATGTGGGGAGTTTGGCGGGCATAGACAATATTCATAACATAATTGTCATAGCTAATGTATATATATTTTGCTTAGTAGTGTTTTGTTTTATGTACATGTTTATTCTCTGAGAATTGATTGTGTTCTGTACAGGGTAGAAAATTTAAATTACTTATTTGAAAGAGAATTCAACTAGATCTCCTTCTTCCTCTCACTTAGTCGCTCTTACTCTCACTCACCATTGCTGTGAAGAAGAAGAAGAAGAGAGAGGACCAACAAGTGTCGGACACAGTGGTAAGCGGCTGATACTCCCAAGGTGAGAAGGCGAATTCAATCCTCAGAAGCGTTCTCATAGGTAGAGGGTGGTACCCATCTTGGCATAAAATGCTATAGGATGTGTTCTATACGACCTTGATTCCGGATTAGTCGGTTGCCGGAGTTTACTTGACCTAGTTGAGAACGCCAGGACCCAGAAAAAACGCCGGATATGGGGGCCAAAGGCCCTAATTGCCCTTGCTGAAAAAAAAAAAAAGGAAAAACAAAACAAAGAAGAAGAGAGAGGGAGAAGAAAGAAATAAAAGGGACTGGAGGCGTTGTTGTTCTTGAAGGGGGTTGTTTTATTGGAATTATATAACAGTGGGTGGGAAACCATGTGCCACCCACTATGTGCTATTTTTATTTTTTTCATTTTTTCCCCTTTCTTGTTATTTCTAAATCGTTTTCTTAAATAAATAAATAAATATATATATATATATAATCTTATAAAGGATGATAAGATTCTTTGCTTTTCTGAGTGCTCTGCAATTTTCTTGTCGGCCATCCTTGTTTGTCATCTTCTTTTCTAATCTTCGTCTGCTTCTGCCGACAATTTATATTTGTATTCTTCTGCCGACACTTCATAAAAGGCTTGGATCTATATTGATATTTGGGTTTCTATCTTTTCCTCGGACTTCTTGGCAGTATTCACACTCATGATTCGGATATTCTCCTATTATTTGACAAATTCTTCTTTTTGTATCAGGAGTATTTTCCATCTTATTCTTTTTTATTTGGTCATACCATAACCCAAATTGCTTTTCGTTCTTTGGCTTCTTTCCAAGAGAATACATACAAGTCTTGTCTGTACAATAACATACATATATCTTTTCTTCTTTGTCTGGATTTATAGTCATATTTGCCACCTTTATACGATTCATTTCCTGGAATATTATATGGTAATCTTGAGCCCTTATATTTGATACACGAAACTGAAAATCATCATCATCTGTTATATCTTCTTTTCTTTCTGGTTCGTATACCAAAGGCTTCTTGGTGGTTCCAAGTCTGATAAGATTTATAGGCATGTAAAATTGATCTGGAGTAATTTCAGCTACAGTTGAATAACACCTTATGAATATTTGATGTTGAGTTACTATATCATAGTAATCTCCTACAGCTTTTATAAACTTTTCGGGTAATTCGGCTATTTCAGATAAATTCCTGGAAGGGTATATACTTTGGATTAATCCATACTGGTATAAGGTTCTGACAATACCTGGAGGAGTTCCTGGATATATGATAGCTTTATTAAATGCATAGTGGGACACGTACTTAATGGTCTTATGGGACAAAGAGAGATGGTTCAACTTTTTGATGATTACTTTATAGAAATTATAAAGTTTTGGAATTTCAAAAATATCAGTATTATTGGGAGGTTCTTTTGGAGGAGGAGAATTATTGGAAGGTTTCTCTTTTTCTTTTTCTTGGGTTGTCATTATCTGAGAAAAAGTTAAAGTTTCTGGAGATGGTTGGCTTATAGGAGTGGAGGTTAATAATGAATTAGAGGTTAGGAGAGATTCAAGTCCAAATGACTCGATTATATTTTGAGTATTGTGAGTAGATGACTCACCTGGAGTGAATGACTCCATTATAGGTAGACTTGGCCTATAAGCTTCAACTTCTTTTCCTTTATTCGTAGTTTGGACTTCTGTCCTTATAAGTGGGTTGGCATCAGCCTTTTGGACATCTGTCCTTACAAGTGGATTGGCATCAGCCTTACAGATCTTCAAATTCTCAAGCTGAATATAGATGTCATTAAGAGAATCATTAATACCAGATATAGAGCTCGTTAACCCTTGTATACTGGTACTAACTTGACTACTTAATAGACTCATATTCATTTCAAGAATATTCATCTTCATTATAAGTTGATTCAACATAGGGGAAGATTCTTCTTCCTTATTCGTCTGATTTACAGGACTTTTTCTGCCAAATCGGCTTACTGGCTCCATCTGCTTAAATAATCAGCAATCAAGTTATTCTTTCCTTTAATATATTCAACTTCATAATCATAATAAGATAAATCTGCTTGCCACTTAATTAACATTTTACTACTCAACTTATTTTGTTTTATTCCTCTAGATAACCAATGTTTAACTTGTGTATTATCTGTCCTTATTACAAATCTATTATTTACTACAAATAATTCCAATTTTTCTATAGCTTTTACCACAACTAATAATTCTTTCCAATTTGAATGATATCTACTTTGAGAATCATTAAACTTTCCACTCGCATATCTTGTTATTTTTTCAATTCCTTCTTCATCTTCATAGTACAAAGATGCTCCCCAATAATTATCAGAGGCATCTGTGTATATAATCCATTTTATATTTTCTTTTAACGGTATGGTTAATTTAGGCAATTCTTTACATAAAGCTTTTATATTTTCTACTATTTTTTCTATATTATTATCCCATTTCCATACTGTCTTTTCTCCTGCTAATTTAGATATTTTTGAGGTTAATGCCGATAAATTAGGGATATAGTTTCTAGCCTGGTTTACTAGTCCTAAAAAAGATTGCAAATCTTTCTTATTATTTATTTTCTTGAATTGTAATATTTTCTGACTTATATGATCTTGTAATTCTATTCCATCTTTGGTTAATATTTGTCCTAGAAAATTTACTTTTTCTTTTCTTAGTTCCATTTTTGATGGTGATATATTTAATCCTTTTTCTTCTATAATATTTACAAATTGTTCTAAATGAATTTCATGTTCTTTTTCATCTTTTGAGAATATTAATATGTCATCAATATAAATTACAGCAAAATCTCTTATTGGTAATAACATTTTTGACACATATTCTTGAAATATACTGGGGCTATTATGATAACCCATTGGTAATACATTCCATTCATATAGTCCTTCTGACGTACTAAAAGCTGTATATTTTTTACTATCTTCTTCTAGTTTGACTTGGAAAAATCCCGACTTACAGTCAAATTTACTAAATATAGCTTTTCCTCTTATTAAATTAAATAATAAATCCATTTTGGGTATTGGATATCTATTTCTTATGGCTAACTCATTTAATTTTTGGTAATTTATAACCATCCTAGTTTTTCCTCTTTTTTCTTCACTATGTTTAGACACAATTATAGCTGGTGATGAATATTCTGATCTACTTTCTCTTATAAGATTATATTTTTTTCATTTCTTCTATATGCATTATAAATTCTTTCCTATCTTCTTTTGTCCATACATAAGGTTTACAATTTATCTCTTTACTATAATCTTTTAATTCTATTTTAGCCATAAGTTTAGACTTTTCCCAATGTATCAAGGGATTTTCACTATAGTTATCTATAATTCTTTGTTCTATAGTTTTTATCTCTATGATATTCAAGGTTGCTAACATATGTTGAATTTCTACTGGATTATTATTTTGTAAGAATTGGACCTCATGTTCATTATTCTTTTTCTGAAATTTTTCATCTTTTCTTCTATATGGTCTAGTTATTCTTATACCCCAAGCTTCATGTCTACAAGGTGTTGTTAATATTAAGGCTTTACTAATCATATGTATAGGAAAATATTGTTCTAAGAAATCTAATCCTAAAATTACATCACAAGAGGGTTCATTATATTGATTTAATTCTTTTATTACTAATTCATAGTTTCCTCTTTGAACTTTTACATCTTTTGCTTCTAATTCTAACATATGGATTTCTTTTCCTGCACTTTCCATTCTTAGCATTTTATTTTTTCTTTTCCATAATTCTGGTGGTAATACATTATATTTTGCTACAGTTAAGTTTGCTCCAGTGTCAACCAAAGCATGATATTTTCTAGATCTATACTTTACATAAATGAATTTTATAAGTATATAGTATAATGGTCTACTCATATCCTAAATAATACTTCTAAACGTTCTTTTAATGTTTTCTTAATTTCTTTTCTATCTATTCTTTCCCTCATTACTCTAGCATATTCTTCTTCATATATTAAGGGATGATTATCATGTATAAAATTTAACCTTCTTTTTTCCCATTTATAGGTTTTACTCAATCTCTTAATTATCATTCTTAAAAAACTCTTATTATTTTTTGGTATCTTAGTTATATATTCTCTTTTTTTATATGCCCAAAAGTCTCCATCTATAATTAATCTACTTTTGTTTCTTAATTCTTCATTTAACATATGAATGTCTCCCATATTAAACTCTAGATAATAAATCTAATTGTTTCTTTATAAATTTCTTTATATTTTTCCTTTCTCTTTTCCTATTTATTATTTCATTAACCATTTGTATATATGCTCTATCATTATATTGTAATTCTTCTAATACTTGTTTTATAACTATATGTTCTATTTTAGTAGCTTTATCCATTTTGTTTAAAAAATATCTTAATAGTCTTTTATCATTTTTAGGTATTCTTATAATATTATTTTCTATATCATAAAACCAATTATTTTTATCGTACAGTATTATTTGTACATTCATTAAGCTCTTGATAACAAATTTAATTGTTTCTTAAACTCATTTTCTACTTCATTTCTATGATATATTCTATTTATTTGATTTTGTATTAATCCTACTCTTACTTCTCTATTATCTATATCTTGTAATACTAAATTTAATGCTTGTTCTTCTATTTCATCCCATTGTCTTAGTTTATTAATAAAACTTCTCATTAATTCTTTTGCTACTTTGGGTATTCTTATTCCTTCATTATTCTTAAAATAATACCAATTATTGTCATCATATAATGTTATCTTTTTATCCATTTAAGACCTAGATAATACTTTTAATCTTTCCTTTAATTCTTTCTTAATATCATTTCTATTCATCATATTATTTACTACTGCATTATAAGCTTCTACAAAATCTTGTGGTTGATTATGATATACTATTCTCAATTGTCTTTTTTCTTTTTCATTACATTTGTTTATTTGGTGAATTATATGATTCATCATTGACTTATCAGATTTTGGTATTACTATTTTTTCATTATCTATGTAATAATAATCTTTACTATTGTCTTCTGCTAATATTATTCTTATTATTTTTGCTGTGTAATGTGTATTTATCATCATATTAATTTCTGGATTATAATTGTCTGATGGTTTATATTAAAGATTATTCTATCTTTTTGATTTCTATAAGGTCTTACTCTTTCTAAAAAGTCTTTTCCTAAGGTTACTTTATATGATCTAGTCGAATCTTGTTCTACCCATAAAGTTAATTGTATTACATCTCTTTTATTAAATCTCAATATTATATTTGTTTTTATACCTTCATCTGTCTCTTCATAGTCATTTTCTATATATCCTATTTCTATCTTACTTTTTTCTATATTTTCATTCACTAATGTTATTATTTCTTGCCAAATTCCATTCTTTTTTAATTTCCATTAGAATTTTACTCTGTTCATTTTCTTTAGTTATATCTAAACTTGTTATTTTTTGGTTTATTTCAACTAGTTCTGTATTTATAGGGTTTAATAGGGACACTTCAGCTAATCTGCTACTACTTGCTATATCAATACTTTTTCTTAGATTCATTATATTTATATGTAAAGGTTCATTTAATGTATTTATTCTTAACGATCTATTACCTAAATTATTATTTGAAATTAATCTTTTTCCTCTTTTATCATTAATACTTATAGTTTTGTCTAATTCTATTTCCAGTATTTCCGGTAAGGTTATATTTATAGGATCTGTTTTTACTTCTTTTAATATAGGCATAAACTGTTTTTCTATACTTACTCTTCCTATTGATTTATTATATATTTTATGTTCATTTGTAAATACTAATCCTACCATTGCTGTTATACTTATTGTTTTAGCACCTTCTAATAATTTTATTCCTTTTAATTTATGATATACCATTATTGATTGATCTATATGTTCATCATTTCTAGATATTGCAAAATTAGTATTCAAAGTAAATTTTAATTTTTGATATATTAAATTGCCTGTTAACATTCCTAATACACTATCTTGTACACTACTTATTATTCTTCCATCTGTTATTAATAATTCTATAGGTGAATCTATTCCTTCTTTAAAATAAGCTTTTACTAATAACTGTATTCCTGCAATATAAATTTCAGTGACTTCTTCTTTAAAAGGTAGTTTAGATATTTCATTTTCTATTAATCCTTTACTTATTAATGGTATTCTTAATATTCCTTCTGTTAAGGTTGATTCTATAGGATGTTTCTTTTGTAGTATTACACATTGACTTTTAATATCTTTTTTCGATTTTAGTATTCTATTAACTCTACTCATAAAATTTTCATTGACTATTTGGTTTGGTTTTAAATTTAATTTCATATCTTTTATTTTTTCATATTGTTTAGCATTAAATGTTAACCTTTTTTCTACACTTCCTTCTGATGTATTTCTGTATTCTTCATAAGTTTCATATTCATCTTCTTCTTTTACTTCTTCTATTTCTTTACTTTTCATCATATATAATTTAAATTCTTCTTCTGAACTATCTAAATATTCTATTTCTAATTCTGATTCTTCTGATTCTGATTCTTCTTCTTCATTTTCACTTATTACTTTTATTTTATATATTTCTATCTCAGGGTTTTCTATATCACTATATATTTCTTCATCAAATTCTAAAGGTTCTAATTCATATTCTTGAGCTTTCTCTAATATATTCATAAACTTCTTATCTTTTGGCTCTTTACATTCTGTTGATATATGACCTATCTTTCCACAATTATAACATCTACATTTTCTAGGTTTTTTACTATAATCTATTTTATTTCCTTTCTTAAAATATTTTCTAAAATATTTCTTAGGTTTGTATTTTTTATAAAATTTCTGTTTTGGATATTTTTTGAATTTATATCTATATTTATTATATCTTTTCATAGGTTTCCATCTTTTATTTTTATATTTTCCCTTACTATATTTTCTTCTCATCTTTTTATTTTCATCTTTACATCCCCATCTATGTGGTCTTTCATATTCTGCACATCTTAATATTAATTTATTCTGTTTATAGTATTTCATGTTCCTCCAAGCTTGTTTACATTTTTCTGATAAATAATTTCTTAAATAATCTATTCTTTTTCCTAAGGAGTCTATATAAGGTATCAATTCTGGTGTTTCTTTAAATATTTTAGAATAATCATCTATTATTTCATCTCTTATTAATTTTGGTAATTTTCTATAAAAAAAGTTCTAAATATTTTATCCTTTTCATTTCTAGATTTTCTTTTATTTCATAATAGTACTTTTGAAATTCACATATATAAGGATTTAAATATCTTGGTTCTAATGAACATATTTCTATTTGATATAATCTTTTTATTGCTTCATTACTCGTTATTTGTTCTTCTATTGTATTACTTCTTCCTACAAATTCTGTTCTAAGCACATATTCATATCTTTTTACTAATTTTACATAATATTCTTTTCTGCTATTATATTCTTCTTTCGCTATTTGTCTTATTTGATTTCTCCAACTTTCTTCTTGGCTTCGCCACCAATAATATACATTTCCTAAAAAGCTTGATTCTATAAGTAAATTAGTTGATTGGAAATCTAAATTATTTCTTCCTATTAATGCTATTATAGTTGCTCTTGACCATTCTTCAATTATTTTTTCAGGGTCTAATACACAATCTAAGTTTAACCATATTCCAGATACTGGTATACTTTTACTTTCATATTGATCTATAGGCGTTGGTATAAATCCTCTTCCTCTTGGTATTTCAAATCTTATATCAAATTCTTGATTTTCTGTTTTCTTATCATGTGGTAATTCTTGTCTTTCCACTTCCTCTTCTCTTTGTTCTTTATGTCTATTACAATCAGCTTCTGTTCTTACTTTAGATGACTCTGTATCTGATTTTTTACTCGCATCTCCTGTTTCATTAATACTTACTCCTGTATTTAATTCTTTATAATCTTTTATATTTCCTTTTATAGTTGTTGCACTTTTAAAATCTTTCTGGATTTGTTCTAATTCTTTTTCTTCCAATCCCATTAATATTTCTATTTCATCATCTTCTTCCTCTATAGCATTCATCATTTTTATTTGTGGATTATATATTTTAAAAATATCTATTATATCTTTAGAATATATTATTTCTGCAATTTTACTTCCTTCTTCAATTTCTTCATTCTTTTCATAATTTTCTCTTTTATTTTTTCCTTTTGTTATTTCTATTAATTGTTTTTTCTCTTCTTCTGTAATTCCTAAACTATTAAGCTTATCATGAATTGTCCATAAATTATTATTCATTATTTGTTGACCTTTCATTATTTGTTCTGTTATTAATCTTGTTTGTCTTACATTCTCATCCATATTTTGTTTATAAATATTTTCTTTAGTATTATCTAATTTTTCCATCTCTTCTAAAGCTTTCATCATATTTAATTTTCGGTGTTTATGTGTTATAGGTTCTAATAAATCTAATTCAGATTTTATTTCAGGTTCTTCTATTTCCATATCTGTTACTCCTAATGAATTCATTATAGTTTTTACATTCGATTTTATTATTCTTAAATCTTCAGTATTATTATCTATCTTCTTCTTCATATTATATATTCTCTCTTCTAAAGACTGGCTTAAAAATTCTAATCTTTCTTTCCTATTACTAGGTTTTTCTATTTTTACTTTTTCTTTAATATCTTCTGGGACCATTTCTAATATTTCATCTAAATTATATATTTGCATTAAATCATAAATATTAGGGTTTATATATGTTCCTAATTGTTTCATTATATACATATTATTCCAATTCATTAAATTCCAAGTATTATTTCCATTTCCTCCTGGTATAAAAGGTGTAAATATACATGTTTCTTCTTGATTTCCTATTAATGATAAATGAGAACTTATAGGTAAATTAGTTATTTCTACTTCATACATACGGGGTTCTATTTTCTTTATAATATTCATATTATATTTCTACAATAATTAACTATAAGATTGTAAACAATAGATTAAACTAATTGATCACCACAATTTATAGCAAATTTTAAAATTATTATCTCAAATAAGGTAACTAAAGTAGTATGAGAATTGATAGGGATCTAAAAGTTCCATTTTATCGAACCATAAGCTCTGATACCATAGCTTATGCAGACCTGGGCAACATGCATTTTTTGTGCGGAATAAAATAAAAATATAAACAGGGACACATTTGCAAAATCAAAGTCTGTACAGATATTTACTAAGAAGATTTAATAAATAAAACTAAGATGAGGTTTGACCGAAAATGATCCGGGTTACAGAAGGAACCATGTCCTCTTTCATACATGGACCATTTACAGAGAATTCCTTTCGAATCTCTCACAGAGCATTCATAATTTGGAATCTCCACCTTCTCCCTTCAGACCATAACAGCACAGCCTTCCTTCGTTTCCTACTGGAGGCGTATTCATCTTACTTTCATTTATCTCATCCTAAAATTAAAAAAGACTCTTTTTTTTTTTTTTTTACATATTGCCCAGTAACATAATCTATAATACTTCCCTTATGATCGAATAAAATTTCCCTCTTAGATCCCTAAAGGAGTTTAGCCCCTCATACCTGGTTACTCTTTAATAAAAGTTGATTAAAGATAATATTTGTTGCAGCTACCACGGAGAACTTTTCACACAACTCACAAACACAAGAGAGAGAATTTCTGGAAGGAGTACTTTGCATTCAAAAGTGATTGCAATGTATTACAAGAGTGGTGCTTTACTGAGAGGCTTACATGGCTTTTTATAGAGTCGAAGTCTCAACTCTGAATACATAATATTTACTTCAGTTACCCTACCATGGTTTCTTTTACAAATATCATTACAAGAGGACAATACATCTTTACAGATAATCTTATAAAGGACGATAAGTTTCTTTGCTTTTCTGAGTGCTCTGCAATTATATATATATATATATATATATATATATTTAATTTTTCCAAAATTGTCTGTACAACTTCAAATAATATTTTCATAATTATTAAATACTTATATTTTTTTTATTTTTGGAAATATATTTAAACACTTTTATTTAATCACATCAAATTTCATAAATTTTCTTTCTCCTAAAATTATGGTTTTTGGAACTAAGTACTAAATATCTATCACATTAAATTTTATATTTTTCTTCAATAAGAGATAATTTGATACCTTATAAAAGTATATTTAGGCCCCATTTATCCGGGCAAGGATTTTTCACTACAATTTCCAGTTTCATTCTTTTTCTCAATTTTATATTTTCATACTTTAAAAAATGAATTTAATTTACTCTAAATCTCTAACTATTTAAGAAATATCATTCTAATGTTACTTAAGTTTTAAAAATAAAATTTGGGATCCTACAGTGTCTCTGATATATATAATGACATTTCTCACTGTTAAAAGCTAGTCCATAATTAAAAGTTGGAGATGATAATAAATACCCATATGACGAAATAAAAGTTCAATACGATGGAAAAAGATGATTCATGATTCTAATTGAAACATAATGATTTAAGCTGATTTATGAATGAAAATTGCACCTATTTGGATTATTCCTTTCCATGTTCTGATACGGAAGGTGTCCCTGAGGCCTAAGTAGGTGAAACAGTGTCAATATATGTTTTCATTTCATTTCATTTCCTTCTGCATATATTGTTGTGGTTCGTTATCATTATTTTCACTTTGTCCTATTGTAAATGTAAAATAGAGCTGATTTTTTAAAGATTTTTTTTATACATTTTTTTTAGAGATATTTTAGAAAATTAATTATATTACTTTAAAATATATATATATTTATCATTTTTTCTCTAAACTATTTTAACTAACTTATAAACTGATATATAATCCAATTATATATAACATATGATATGATTAAGTAATAATTTTCTTAATCTCTCTAAAAAAAAATCAATTATATCATATATTTAGAATGAAAAAAGTAATTCCTAACTTCAGCTGATGAAGACGTGGGTCATTGTACCATTGTGCTGCTTTTTTGATATGGTCATCCTCTTGTGCAGCGGCAGACGCCCATACATAATTACAATTTTGAAGATCTCATTTTGTTTTTTTTTATTTGAAATCCTTTGGTTATTATTCACTGAAGATTTTCTTCACATAGTCCCTCAGCTCATGAGATTCAGAATGTTTGTTTTGAGGGGAGGGTGAGGAGGGGAGGCGGGGAGGTGAAATTACAATTTTGAGTTTAAGAAACTTAAAACTTATTCTCTCATTCTTTTAAATTTTGGATTCCCGCCCAAAATTTAACTTCTCATTGCTTTTAAATTTTAGATTCCTATCTAAAATTTAAATACCTTCAATCCAAAAAATAATAATTTAACCTCCCTCTCCCCTCAAACCAAACACACCTTTAATATGCTTCACACTTGAAGTATTATTATGCCACTAATGACCTTTTACCTTGCTTTCAGTTTAACAATCGTTTGAGAAAAACTATCGAGGTGTCATATAATGGAGATAATATTAACGAGAGGAGAACTGGATTCTCATTGAGTTATTGAAAAATGGGCATAAATTATGTATACATTATATGTCAAAATAAATTTTTATTAAATCAGTTATGGGCTCTAATTGATTCTCTTTTGAAATTCTAATTTTGTATTTTCTCTAAAATGACTGGCACTTTCTAACAGAGTAACAGCTGAAAGAATAATATCTTAAAGTTTTTCTCTTTGAATTTTTTAATTTAGGTCACACCTTCATATAGGCCAGATCTAAAGAATTTAAAACAAATACAAATTGTTATTAAATTGTTACTAATGAATAGGGTTAAAATACATCTATCACTCTAAAATATCTCTTTTAATACATTCAGTATTCTAAAATTTTTTATGATGCAATTTCAAAAGAGAGAGTCAGATAGCATTAGACTCCTAATAGATATGATTAGTTATCAGATGCCTAAAAGATAGAACAGATATATATATATATATATGAGTATAAAATCAGATCAACATGTTTGGATATGGGCAACTCCCACTTGAATCTGGCCTTTCCCTCAAAATAGAGTCTGTTCCCACTTTTCCCTTTTCTGAGGTTGTTCTACTTTGAAACTGTTGTTAAGAATCTTAAGATAGGTTTATTTGGTTTAACGTTTTCTTGAAAAATAAGTTTTTATTACACAAACCGAAATAAAACTCATCTCACATACTTACCTCGTATACCGTGAATCACAATTTATAAACACTTATTGCCAAAAACTAAGTTATTCCAAATGAGCACATGGGCTAAATCTTCATTCAACTGTGGGAAAATTTCACCAAACTCCCTCTAAAGCAAAATATTTCTCAAAAGCCCCAATAACTTTTTGACACATCATTTTAGTCTCATGGGGGAAGTGAAATTAATTTTAAGAGGGAATGGACAAAAATACCCTCCTCAAAGAAAAGAGGAATTTCGCAGGATAAGTGTGATACTTTACAAGTTACATGTGAGAATTTATAAGATAAATAAGTTAATTTATAAGACAAACAATTGCAAAGCCTAACACTTATGCTATTTATATGAAAAGACTTCACAAGACAAATGTGATGTTTTACAAGTTATATATAAGAATGGGCAAAGGAGCAAAAATGCCCATGTACATTTACACTTGAAGCACCTGACACCATGTACAAATTAAAGGTTCACAAATGCCTATTGGATCAGAAATTTGTTGCAAAAATGCTACAGCCGTTTAAAGAAGCTAACGTCTGTCTAATAGCTGAGAAAACTGGCAGCAATTGGTGAGTCAGAGCTTCACGTGGCAGGTGAGATTGATGAATGGTGTAGGTGATGGAGTTAAAGGCCACGCCTCCGTCTGTGTTTTGACATCCGTCCGTGTTTCGAGCTCCATTAAAGGCAAGATCCAGGTGCGACGGGAAGAATTAAAGGCGAAGAAGAAGGAGAGGAGAGAATCGAAACTTAAGGAGAGGAAGGAAATGGCTTCATCATCATCTTCAACATCTGGAAGAAGCAGAAGACGGGTGGCGTTAGTAAGGCAACCAAGTCGCGAAGACGAATACGAGGGGCCGCGGCGGTACTGCCATCACGGATTCGTGGCCCCCCGTTGGACGGCATGGACGCGAGGGAATCCTGGGAGAAGGTTTTATAGCTGTCCGAACTATAACCAGGTAACATGATTGAGGCATGGATTGATTATCGAAGCGACAAGAAAGCGTTTATCCAGTGTTCTGTTTATTTTTTCTGCAAATGAACACGAAAACAGTATTTTTCTGCAAATTAACACGATAACAGTGACAGCAAGCATTTATCCGCTGTTATGTTTTTTTCCTGGAATGAACACGATGACAGATTTTTTTGCAAATGAGCTCAATAACAGTGAGAGAAAGCCTTTATCTGCTGTTCTGTTTTTTTTCTGTAATGAACATGATGACAGTAATTTTTTGCAAATGAAGAAGATAACAGTGACAACAAGCCTTGCTGAAAATGGTGAATTCTGAAATTTAAATTTTGACAGGATGATGGTTGCGGCTTCTTTGCTTGGCATGATGTTGAATTTGGTGAGAGGGCCAATATTGTGATAAAGCAGCTTCTCGATGATATTGACAAGTTGTATGATGAGAATAAACGAATTCGAGGAGGCGACATTGCTGGATTTGTTGAAGAACTTGAATCCATCCATGGTGAATTAAAGAGGTTGAGGCAGAATTACAGGTTAAGGGAAAGGGAAGTGATAAAAGGGGAAAGGAAGTTCAAAATTGTTGTGGTCATATTGATGGTCACTTGGGTGTGACTAATGTTTTTTACTTAGAATGGATGAAATGAGAGAATGGAGTCAATATATATATATATATATATGTACTTGAATGGAAGCAACAAATGT
Source organism: Inga laurina (assembly GCA_963855925.1). Lineage (NCBI taxonomy): Eukaryota > Viridiplantae > Streptophyta > Magnoliopsida > Fabales > Fabaceae > Inga > Inga laurina. The sequence continues at coordinate 69,579,248 of OY979701.1, read as the reverse complement.
AATTATTGTATTTTGTTTGTATTTGAATGGAAATGGAAGCAACATAGTTTTCCAGTATTGTCTGTGCCTTTTAATTATATCTGATGGAAGAAACCAAACAAATAGTTTTATAGCTCGTGCTATAAGCAACAATAACTGAACCTGCTTCTATAATAAAGCAATAGATTATAATAGGAAATTTGAAATAAAGTATGAATGAAGAGATTACAAGTTGTCATACACATCAAAAGCATCCTAACCTGAAATGTCTATCAAAGTAGACAGAATTACATCTGGGTTGGCATCTTAGCTATTTGATTTACATCGAATTGGACAGTATATATAATATATCATATCAACGTAATTACAAAATGGCGACAAAAAGGAACAAAAATACAAAATACAGAAGTGCCCATTATGGCATACAAAAGACACTTGGAGTTTTGTGGTTATATTGTCATGTGAGATTCCTTTGAATTGGCCCTTGATTTGGTAATTCAGATGTGAATTCGATCCGTCGAGATCCCTCAGCACCTATTGAACTTTCACCCCTAGACTTTCGCATTTGTCTCTCATTAGGGATTGGGAACTTGGTCTGTGGGTCGGTATAATGTAGGAAATATTCCTCAGCAGTCCCATGGTCAATAACAATCTCTGACCTTAATCCAGGCTGCAAAAATTAAAATAATCAAATTCATAATCTCTAAACTTGTTTTTTTTCATATATTGTAGAAATTAAAATAATCAATTTCATATATTGCAAAGTATAATACAGAAATCAGTATGGCAGGATGCATAGGTAATTTCAAAATGCAGTCATTCACAGAGACCAACCAAAGATGGTATCATAATTAACACTTAAATATTACATGGAAACTTCCTCATCAAATGCTACTATAAACGCAGAGACTCACCAAAAGTAATGGATAGGACTAAAAACATGAAGAAACCACCCTCAGTTAACACCATTTTCCAAAGAGAACACATGGCTTAGTTAACACCATTTGCTTTAGTTGCTTTAGTTGGAAATGAAAATGCATGCCATACAATTTACATTCACCAAACACAAGCATGTGACTTGAGTACAGACGCGCATTAAATAAGAATCAGACCCTGGGATACCACCAAGTTGGGTTGAAAAGATTATCATATGAATAGTCAAGATAATGCATATGTTATTCGAATAGTTAAAAGATTATCATATGAATAGTCAAGATAATGCATATGTTATTCGAATAGTTAAAAGATTATCATGATAATATGCATATGTTATTAGAATAGTATATCCATTATTCGAATAGTGATATTAATATTCGAATAGCTGTTCAAAGCCATCATCAAGCCTATGAGATTGAGATGAGAAATTATTCGAATAGCAAGAAGACTATTCGAATAATATTGAAACTTGAAAGAAAATATATTTAGTCAAACTCGAATTGCAATCAGGAATTATATGTTTTATCAGTCAATCAATATCTTGCATATACTCACATTGAACACACATCTCCCAGTTTGCTCATTAAACCGTATCCCCATGCCACATTCATTTCTTGCCTTGTACACGGGTGTAACCCTTGGGGTAGATTGGGATGGTTGTGAGGGAGTGGGTGGCTAGGCACTCATAACAGTTTGAAGTTGACTGTGTGAAATAGGAGGTTGTGCACTTTTCTTACGTGTTCGTTCACTTTGGCTTGATAAAGGTGCCTAAAAAACAAAATATTAGTAAACAGAAAAATAGTCTAGAAATATAAAGAAAGCAGAAGGATAAATTACCTCTTTGCATGTGGATCTATAGTGGCCCTCTTTTCTGCAGTGACTGCACCTCAGTATGCGACCTCATTTGCTTAATTTGTCTGGTTCATGGCACTCTTCCTGTGTTTGGACAAACACCGCTCTCTTCTTCCTTCTTTCAGCTTCTTCAGTCCGCTTTCTCTTCTTCGGGGGTCTCCCAGGTAGGGTAACAACAGGTGGAGGCAACATTGGAAGGAACGTTTGTGTGTCCCAAAATTGCTTACCCCTTACTGGTTCAAGCTTCTTCATGTAACTAGCTAAATAAGTCTCCTTATGGTAGTAGTGAGAGATGTGTGTGGTGGGATCTATTTTTGCATGGTACATTGCGCATATTGCATGTTGGCAAGGGATACCAGTTAAATCCCATGCCCGACACGTACACATGCCCCTACTAATACATACAATATGTCTATCCTGTCTCTCACTTACCTCATAACCCTCATCACCATTGAAAATCACTCTACATTGAACTGCTAAGAACCTATTTGACTCAAACAACTCCATACACCTCGGGCTGTAATCACTCTTCCACTTAGAAATGTGATTTGCACTTTCAGCCCATCTACCCATCATCTTTGCCCTAATGCCATCAAACATCTTAATGACAGGCAGGAATCTATACTCATGAATCCATGAGTTTAAACTCTCACTAATGTTGTTATCTACCATCCAACACTTACATCTAGTTGTAAAGAACGCTCTTACCCACTTCGTTGGATTGTAAGTCAATGCCGCAGTGGCTGCATCTTTACTGATGCCCTCAAGCGACTTTAGGTTGTCCATAAACTCTTCCTTGAATGTGCTCCATGCACAAGAAAAAAATTTCTTCTTCAACTCATTTCCCCTCCATTTTTTACTCCAGTTCGCATAAATATGTCTTGCACGGAGTCTATGCTCAACCTCAGGCAACATATCAGTCACGACCTGAGCTAATCCCTGACAATAATCCAAAAATACATCAAGCCAAAAATGAACTACATGATTTTATCATGAACAATAACTAACACATCAATGACTGATGAACTACATGATTTATTACCTTCTGCATATCTGACATGATGGTAACAGTAGATCCATCTCGTAGGTCCAAAGAGATCCGCAACCATTGAAGAAACCACCCCCAGTTAACACCATTTTCCTTTCCAACTAAAGCAAATGCCAATGGATATAAACAATCATTGGCATCTACACCTACGGCGGTAAGCAAAATGCCTCTTGTCTTGCCTTTAAGAAATGTGCCATCAACTCCAATCAATGGCCTGCACCTTTCTTTCCACCCAACCTGTGTCAATAAGAACAACACAATGGTAGTAAGCACAATATATACATTAAACAGTGAACTTTAAATTGAAAATGATGCAACTTGTAATTTAAAGTACCTTCGAAGCATGGTAACAAACATACATCCTTCTAAAGACCCTTACGCCTTGCTCAAGTGCCTCATTGCTGACCTCCACGCTCACATCTGAGCCAGGATTTGAGATCCTCAGTTCATTGCAATAAGCCTCCAACTTTGCAAACTCGTCTTTAAAACCCCCTTCCTCTTTGCTCTCTTGCACTTGTATATACTCATATTGACATTTAGTTCATGTTGCACCTCTGTCTTCATCTCACTAACCTTATACTCATGATTTTCTTGAACCTTATCCTTAAAATTTTCAGCTAGCCAGCGAATCGATGCCCTTGGGTTTTCATACACCCTAGCACATCTATGCCTTAAATCCAATGTCTTTATCATATACCCCACTTGTTGTCCATCCCTTGAAGCATATAAAACAAAAGGGCAACCCTCTTCGCACACTGCTTTTATCACTCTTTGCTATTTTTAGCTTAACCCCTTTACTTATTGCATATCTGTCCAAGGCCCTTTTTAGCTCTAATTTGTCTACATAAGTCATGCCCACCATGAAGAAGGGCCTTTTACTCCACTCCTCCACATCACCATCCCCTCTTACTTCTTCTAAAGCCCCATCATCATTATTTGCGGCCAAATCATCCTTATCATCCTCACTCTCACTACTATAGTATAATTCAAAATCTGATTCAACACTCTCCACAGTGTCAGAGCTATCACTATCACCCATGTAGCTCTCATCCTCACTATCACAATACTGTGATCCATGAAGTACATGCTCAGTAACACAAACACGTATTGGGTTCCCAGTTTCAACATTCAAGTCATCATCTACATCTATATCATCTAACCCATCTAACACTTCTATGTCCTCTATTACTTCTTGTCCCTCACCTATAAAATTTGTTTCATTTTGCACTCTCTCTTGTAACATTAACTCACTTTGAGGTTCATTTTCCCCTCTACATCCGACAGCATTGTCATTCTTAACTACAGAGTTGTGACCAACGTCCATATTTTCATTCGCATTTTCCCATCTCTCAAGTGTGAGCAGGGAAATTTCGCTTACCTTCATCTGTGCTGTCAATTTCTTCTCCTCCGCTATTTGCTGTTTCACATCACCGTAACTCTCTCCATCTGATGCCATGGTCTGCGACAAAATAGACAGTAAATTAACCGAGGGCTTTGATGCCATTTCACTATACACACTTAAGAAAAAACGGAATCTTTCCAAGCTTATCTGTTCGAGTGGTCCCTCCGCTCCTTGTCCCGATTAGATTCCCTTCACATGGCGTTGTCCACTTTCGATCTTTTAGCTTACTGTCACTTTCTCGATTTCCCACTCTCTCACACTATATTCCCTCAATTCCGTACTTGCTTCATTTTCTCTTCCTCCCTGTTGCGATTCGCCTTGCTCGACAGCTCACGATTTCATTCCCTCACTTTCGCCCTCAATTCTGTTTCAGGACTCTGTTTTCCTGTTCCCAATTCGTATGCTTAGGTGTTTGTAAAACAGTGTTCATATACAACAATACCCACACAGCCTTTGCCAACTCGGTGGCCACGTCAGCATCTTTAATCCTTTTTTTTCAAAACCCAGTCAACGTTCGCTTCTTTAAACGGCTGTAGCATTTTTGCAACAAATTTCTGATCCAATAGGCATTTGTGAACCTTTAATTTGTACATGGTGTTAGGTGCTCCAAGTGTAAATGTACATGGGCATTTTTGCTCCTTTGCCCTATAAGAATTTATAAGACGAATAAACTAATTTACAAGACATACAATTAAAAAGCCTAACACGTTTATTTTTGTTATAGGGAAGGGTATTTCTATCCATTCCCTTTTAAAATTTATTTCAGTTCTCCCATAAGACTGAATTGATGTTTCAAAAAGTTATGGGGGCTTTTGGAAATATTTTGGTATAGAGCGGCTTTTCCCTTGAACTTTCTACATGGAACTTTTTGAACATATTCTCATGGGCTTGACAATACATGTTGTTTTAAACCTCGTGTCATTAGGTCTATATTTCCTTTCTCCTTATTAAATCCTGTTCTAGTTCAATTCTGTTCAATGTTAATCTTTTTCTCACTCTCACACTTTAACCCAACACAACAGCCAATATAAATTGAAATTTCACTAACTACGATAATAGTACAAATTTGCATCTATGTATAACAAAAAAAAAAAAAAAACAAAAGAAAAATTGCATCTCTCAATTCAAATTTTCATACTTAAATTTTTTTCTAGATATAACTTCAAAAAATTAAATTCACCTACACCTAAAAATGATGTCCTTAGGATTACATTCTTTCAAATTTTCTTAAATAAAACTGCTCCATCTTTATTTCATGGAAAGATCAACTAGTGAAATAACGTCTAAATCCAATCATTTGAGTGTGACTACCTTAATTTTCTATAGATGATCATGGAAGTGTAACTCTCTGCAAAGGACATTTTTGCCAGCTATTAGGTTCAGAATTTACCATAACCACATAAATGAAAAGGCATGATATAGCTGGGTTTTCGCCAATTGGAACTATATTCCAAGGTATTAAAATTCGGACCGGACATTGAACCGGTTGAGGTACTGGGTTAAGGGTCAGTGGGTCAGATCGGGGACAAACCGGAGCTAAACCGGGACCAAACCAGTGAGAAATTGAAAATTTTAGATTTATAGTATGAAATTCTAAAGAAAAAATTAAATTTTTTTTTTAAAAATAAGAACCCGGACCAGACCGGGAACCGGACCGATTTACCGGTCGGTTCACCAATTTCTGAGTCTGGGTTCAATAACCCTGCTATATTCCTAATTCATAAAGGCAACTAACTTTCAAGATTTCAAGTTCAAGTGGCCAATTATCAGTAATCTAAAGCTTATTGAATTCATTACTCAAACTAGGACCAAGAGATAATAATATGAGATGTCAGGCCCTTATTTTAATTTCACTTTTACAAAAGTATTCACGGAGAACGATATGCGGTTCAGTGAGCAACACATGAATAACTTAAATAAACTGATAATAGGTGCATGATCACAGAAATACCCTATAGAGGTTCGTATACAATAATTACAAACCTTATAATCGCACAAGGCTCTAGGGTATCTAAACCTATCCCAGTGAAACAGAGATATCTTCTCGTCTTCGTCCCACCACTACGATCCCCTTATACGATTTTCTTCTTTGTTCTCAGCATATCTTCTGTTTCCTCCTGTCTAAATTGTTGGTAGAGGAGGGTGAGATTCAAGAGAATCTCATAAGGAGAACAATATCAATATGTATGCAGGATAAGTGCTTAATGTATGACATACTTGCATTACATAAACTCATGCTAACACAGTGACATATCTGCGTGCTCAATATTTCAAACAACATACTTATGGTCATAGTATAATTAGAAACAGAGCTTCTATCATTCATATATGTTTTACATAATCATGCAAAGCAATAACATGCATCAATACACCAGCACAAATATCAAATACATGTAGGAGAGGTAAGTTTCTTACTATCAATCTTTTCTCCTCGATTTGCATGCTAGCAACTCGGGCTCTCAACTCTGTCCTACAATTCCAAATGTACCATTTAGACACTTCCATAGTGTTTCTGGGGGTTATATAAGTCTATATTGAAAATTACTAAAATGCCTCTAGGGACCCAGCCCGGCCCTGCCGTACCCGGTCCAACTGTACTTTTCCCTAAATTCTAGCCTAAGCTATCTTGATATATTTCTGCCCAAGAAATCCATTTCTGGACTCGGAATTACTAAATTCACTGCTAAAGGATGAAATTGCCCTTGGCGGCCCCACTTTAAGGGCTTCAGGGGCATTTTCGTAATTATGTTTTTTTGCCTTTTTCGAAAAAGTGATCAACTGTAACCCCACCTAATTTTCCCTCATGAATTCAATGGAATCATCAAATCATTGAAAGTTCAACTCTAAGGCCCTCTAACAGACATGGCTGAAATTTATGAATACTCCAGGAAAGGTTTTGCGATTTTGGCTCCGCAGACATATTTCTTTCTATTCCTAACCACTTTATTAATTACTTAATTAGGTTACAACTACCATTTATACCCAATTTTGGCAGCATAACCCCTATATCATCACATTTCCAAAATTTAAAACTAACGGCAATCCAGAGAAATTTCACCGATTAAATTACCCACAGCAGCCAGAATAAGCAATATACAAAGTTTGGAAGTTACATTTTACTTCCTCTGGCTCTTCCCTTCTTATGGCTGAACCCTAGTCTTTGTAACACCAAAATTCTAGCTTCCAACACCTTAAACACATAGAAGAAGAGCTTAGGAGAAGAGTCATACACGTTAGGAACGAATTCACGAAAGAAATCGACCTATCTCGTGAGTTTTCTTCTTCTTCTCTCTCTATTTTTCTCTCAAATCCTCTCTCTATTTTCTCCATAAAGGCGTCAGGTATGGCTGATGGAGAATGAGGATGATGACTTTATGATAGGTTGATGTCATTTTACATTATGCTGATGTCATAATTAGCCAATTTTCGCATTTTTCGGATTTATGTAAATTTTGATAAATTTTCAGCCCAAACTTTTAAAAATCATAACTAATTTAGTAGATATCACATCAGAGTGATTCCAAAGGTTATAGAACCTTTATTGAGTCTAGTTTCAAGGAAAAGTATAGACTTTTTACCAATTGGAAGCACAAAATTCTCAGAATTAATTTCTTTGAATACTGTTCCAGAAACTTTCTAGTTTTTCTAGGCTAATTTAAAAAATTCATAAATTTTTGTATATAGCTCTAAATTATTCATATGACCTATCAAATTAAAGCTTGTGATGTCTACTTTCATCTTGTAAAATCTTATAATTTTTTCTCATCATTTGTTCATACAAAATTATATGACAAGTTCACTGTCTTATAGGCGATTTCACCGAAAACATTGTTTACCTTTAATTTCTAATATCCCATGACCAAAATTAACATTAATATTGGCCAAATATTATTTTCTTATATTCCTCTACTTTGGACCTCAACATTGGGATTTCTAGAAAACCCAAGAGTTAATTTCATTTTTGTATACAAATTTCTCATACTCTTCAATTCACTATTTTATTCTCTTTAATACCTCACAGATATTAAAAACGTTAGAAACTAAGTTTAAGACACCTGTTAAACCAAGTCTTAACAGTCTACTTAATTTAGACTAATTCCAAAGTCTCCAGTTCTAAAATATAGGATATTACATGAGACAGATGGAAAAGGGTCCTAGAAAATGAAAAAAGATATGAGAAAAAGTGATAGAAAATATGGAAAGACTTGTAGGAGGAGGAATTAATATTTTATTTTATTTTGATTTTACAAGTAGAAATATTTAATTTCAAACAAAGCAGTTAAGAGCTAATAGGATTACTTTTTGATTGTAAGTGCAAGTGAATTACAAGTTGTCTATTAGCTAAGAGCAAGTGGATTGCTAGTTGTCTACTTTTGCAAATGGTTACTTTTTGTAGCAAGTGAGTTACAAGTTGTTTCCTTACTAGTCTTAAAATAGAAGTACTCGTTTTTTTGTAAGGACCCACCGAATGAAGGAAAACATGATGGTTTAGTTGCTCTTTCCCTCTCCCTAAATGATGTCTCATCCCCCCCTTAAATTCTGTTTCAGTTCTCATCTCCCTTTCCTATACTCTGTTTCTGTTTCCCTCTCTCCCTTCTCTTTTCTGCTATTTCTTTCTAAATTAGATCTGTTGTGGTGAGATTGAGTGGGTGTGAGTGAATCACAAAGGCAATGGAGCCCATAGCCTTTAGAAGAAAGATGCCCCATACCCCACTTCATCTTCCCCTTTACTTACTGATTAGTCTCTAGTTAACAGTATACCATGGATAAAAGCTGAAGTTAATTCATAGTAAAACACTACAATGGCTTCCCTTTAGTGCTTGAGAAAAGTCAAAATAGCCTCATTTTCCATTGTAAAGATATATAAACGGGACAAGCTGAATCCTGACTAAATAAACTTGACTTGCACTGGACTTTCAAAGCTTCTGTAAGAATCAATTTACTTTGCAACATTTGATACTTTTATGAGTTATATGGACATCTTGGCCTTCACTACATTTGACACAATCCACTCAAACTGAACTTTCCAAGCATTGGCCAAAAAATCAATGCTCATGCAAAATACAACATGCATCTGGTGCTGAAGTAAGGAAAACCTCTTCAATGTGTATGTATGTTTACCCAAAAAGTACAAGACTTTCTGCAAGAAATGGACTTCAAAATCTCATATACAGTTCCCCAAGATTTATTACAAGATAAGCCCAGTCATGATCAAGATATGCTGGATGCTGTCACTGCAAGGAGGCTCTCTATGAATTGAAATGAATTGACAATTCAGATCCACCAATTCATCCGTATTTAGATTCAAAAAATAAACGTTCTTCATATGCCCAATGTCTAGGTACACAATCTTATCCCCATATCCACATGGGATATATGTTTGTAAAGTTGCTTACACTGAATTTCTTGTTCCAGCTGCGTGTTCCCTCGTCCAACACCCATGCATTGCATTATTATCTTTCCATCTGTAAAATTTAATTTTATGTTGATTTAAGGGGTTGGTGTGAAATTTCAGAATTTTTTGGGGTTGACCAAAATAAAATTGTTTCAATAGGATCTAAGTGGTATTTTCTCAATAAAAAAAGACATATTTCTAAAAATATATTAAAATAATAAAGAGTGAGAAGACTGGTGGAATTCACATTACAAACAATAATGGAATTTAACTTGGCTTAATAGCGTTGCTATAAGTGCTATCAAATAAATTGATTATGCCTACTTTTGCACCAAAAAATACTCCCTCCAGTCATTTTTATAAGATTCTAAAATTTGAATTGCTTTGGTCCTTTTTGTAAGAGCTTGACAAGAATTGTCTCAACATTTAATGAGTTTTTTTTCCATTTGTGCCCCTCATTAATTATATATATTACATTAATTAAATATTGGTGATGCTTATATTTGCTTTATTTCTCCATTTTACTTTTCCACTGATAAATAAGGGTATACTTGAAAAAAGTTTATTTCAAGACATACTTTATATTTTTAACTAATTTTAACTGCTTTCTTAAACTGTCTAATTCGGTTATTGGGTTGTTATAATTAGGATTGGAGGGAGCAGTTAATTGTGTTGGATGCTTATAGGGAAATACTTCATTGCTAAATTTACATTTAACCCTTATTTAAAATTAGCCATCGGAAATTAGCTAAGATTTAAATATTCACAAGAAAATGACCCTGGGTATTTAATCAGAGAAATAATGATATACTCCAGGAGCATCATCTCATATGTATTCTGATTAATTAAAATGCAATAACTCATCTTATTTTAATCCTACATGGCAGATGAGTCATTTAGAGAAATTCAAATTTTATGATTTTAAGGATAATAGGAGGGAATTGCGTTTTTTGTTTTTCAAAATTAAAAAGTTTATATTTTTTTTAAAATCATAAAATTTGAGCTTCTTTTATTTTTTTTTTGAATGAAACTGGAATACAATAACCTAAGATAGGCTACAATAAAAAGTAGTTCCCTTAGGAACACCAAATAACAGTCCGCCATGATCAACAACCGCCTTCGGGAAAGAAGATGACGGGTGATCAAGGATAACAAAATTCTCCATCATCCTATGTGCTGATCTAGCCAAATAATCAGCTAGAGTATTATGCTTTCTAGAGACATACGAGAGAAGAACCTGCCAGCTTTTCGCCATCCAAAGTCTAGCATCTTCAATAATGTCTGAGAACGGGTGGTCTCTATCAGAACCTCTTGTGAGTAAGTTGACGGCCTCCAGACAGTCTGTGAAGACCCATGTTCTCTAACCCGGACCGGCCCGGCCGAACCGGCCCGGAAACCGGCGACCCGGGCACTAAACCGGTCCGGTTCGGTGACCCGGTCCGGGTCAACTTTTTTCATTTTTTTTTTAATTTTTATTTTTTTTTTAAAAAAATTTCCTTTAGAATTTCATACTATAAGCCTAAAATATTCTATTTTTCACCGGTTTGGTACCGGTTTAGCTCCGGTTTGACTCCGGTCTGACCCACTGACCCTTGACCCAATACCCCGACTGGTTCACTGACCGGTCCGGGTTTAATTACCTTGGTGAAGACAATGATATTCTTTAAGTTCCTGTTCCAGCAAATCTGGAGCCCTTGTATGATTGCTATAATCTCTGCTACCACTGGAGGCACCTGATTAAGCTTGCTAATATAACCACATATCCAACTTCCATCTTTAACTTTAATAGCTCCTGTGCATCCTGTCATGCCCGACTCCATAACCGAACCATTTGTCTCCAATGTGTTGAATTCAGGTCTTCCTCTCGTACCAACTTCTTCTTCAGGGATTGAGCGATTGTAGAAACAACAATGATTGATAACATCCATATCCCAACTAGCTCTAAATGAACTAGAATGGGCATTCTGGTATCTAATCTCTTACTCATTTCCAAAAACCTTTGAACATCGGGTGACCCAGATGTCCCAACATCCATAACCGAACAAGGTGGCCTAGCTAACTTTACTTGTGAAATTCCTGCCCGCTTCGTTTCTGAGGTTCCATTGTATCCATTCCAATCCATGAATGTTAGAGAAATTATTCCACATGCTTGATTTAACTAATGAAATCCACCTTTCTCGTGCATTGACACAATCCCTCAGTAAATACATTATATCCTCCTCACCATCGCATCCAAACGAACACTCTGCATGCTCCATCAATCCCCTTTGCTCTCTCAGCTTCGCTGTGTGGATCCTTCCGTGCATAGCAAGCCACATAAAGGTTTTAATCTTTTCCAATACCGCCCATTTTCATAACAGTCTCCATACCGATTAATTCTGATTATGAAAACCGCTCAATAAAATTTGAGTTTCTCAAATGTTTCATGTGTCATGTAGGAGTAAAATAATATGGGTTGTTGCATTTTAATCATCATTGTTATTTACATTTCCGCTTATGTATTTAGAATTTTAAATACTCAGTCAAATATAGAATACAGGATCACGCATTTTTTTTATATGTATTTAGAATTTTAAATACTCAGTCAAATATAGAATACAGGATCACGTATTTTTTTTTAAAAAAAATACTACCTTTTCTGTATGATGAGTTATCCAAAAGCGAGTCAGGGCGCTTCTTCGACAGTCGACTCCGGGTCTGTTTGGCAAAGCGGCACATCTGCTCTACCGCGCGTTCCACTCAAAAAAAGCCCATTGTCCACAATGATACCGTTTGGCGAGGCTTTTTTTTTCGCATCACTTATTTCATCACCGTTCCTTTTTTTCGAAGCTCATTCGAGTAGCTTTTCCAACCACTGCACTTCTCTCTCTTCCCATCAATGTTGGTTCACAAAACCGTTGAGTTCAAGGTGGCAGATCTGTGAGTGGCGGACGGTGAAGGAAGCTCGCCTCTGCTCTGGTTCAAGGTGGTCGCCGGCGGCAATGGTGATGAGAGTGAAGCTCGCCGCCGGCGACGAGAAGGAGAGGAAGGATGAGGTCTGATGATGATTGATGATTCGCTGATGATCTCCAGATGCTCTGCAGTGCGGCGCTGTTCTGCCTATATATCCCTTCAGCTCGTGTTTGTGTACCTCTCGGGTCTCACCGTGTCTAGATCCTATATCCACAATGAACATCTAAGTCCGGTCCAATGGAATCAGATCTGCAATAACAACTCTCAACTTGCTTTGCGTCTTAGGCCTGCCTGCACTCTCGGGTCCGTCTGGCTGAAGAAGAAAATGAATAGTAACCCTGGTCAAAACGTGCGTTTTGACCAGGGACTTCAGTGAAAAAAATGAAAACTTCTCTAGAGGGACTTAGATGAGACTTTTGAAAATTTGATGGTCTAAACTGAAAATTCTGAAATTCTAGGGTCCTTTTATGTACTTTTCTCTGGCCCTTTTCCTTCTTTCCTTGTAATTTTCATAACAATCTGGGGACTTTTCTGTAATTTTCCCCAGACATCAACATATTAATTTTGACCCTCCAAAATCTCCAATTTTCTTTCAAACACTTACAATGCAAGTTTAAGCACAAGTAGCATCAAAAGTTCAAGAAAAAAAATCATTTGTATGAATAATTAACAAATTATGACCAATTTACCCTTTATTACAATTAATTCAATACAAATGTTCCTAGTTAAAATTTGTGCTTAATCATGCAACAATGTCCCAGAATTTTCTTGCAGACAATAATATTTTTTTAAATTATAATTTCAGTTATTTTAATTAAATTTTTTTTATTTTCCTCACTTCAAGTATATATATATAGACCTGGGCAGCAAGTAATTTTCTTGCAGACAATAATTTAAAAAGACACAGACACACTTGCAAAAATCAAAATATTTACTAAAAAAGAATGAAGAAAACCAGAATGATTTTCATTAATTTCGTTGTAGACAATAATTTCAAAAAACACAGACACACTTGCAAAAATCAAAATATTCTTATATCATATGTATGTAATATTCAATAGCATCCATGCCCTTTTTAGTCATTTTGTATCTAAATGGGTTTTTCAAACTCTAATCCAAATAGGTTTAACGTTAGAAAAAAAAGTCACTTCTGCCATCGCTAATCCAAACACAAATCACATTTACATTTTCACTTTTAATCCTACCTTACTTTTTCAAAAGTCAACTGAAAAAAAAGTCACTTCTCCACCGCTAATCCAAACGGGCACTCCAGCAAATCCCTAATGCCGAAGGCTTTGCCTTGAAATATTCGTTTTTACCAGTCGAGCACCATAGAGCACATCTTAATGGACGGTGTCACACCATTTCTTCCTCAAGAAATCATCAAAAACATTCTCAAACGACTCCCTGTGAAGTCCCTAGTCCGATTTCAATGTGTTTCCAAAGGATGGAGAAATCTCATCAAGTCCGGATCTTTCGTCGAAGACCATCTCCGCCATTCCAGTAATCAAAACCCTCTTTTCTTTTACAACAGAATCATAGAAATGATTTTTTGCAATTATATATGCTCGATGGCCAAATGCGAATCGCTGAAGTTCAGAACCCACCACCTTCGATGGGTTCCTTGCTGGGTGCTGAGATCATCGGTTCCAGCAACGGCCTGGTTTGTGTTGAAATCGATAGGTATGGTCTATATTCTCCTTCTCTTTTGCTGTGGAATCCATCGATTAGAGAGGTCAGACCATTGTTTGTGACTATGTATGGTTCTTATGGTGATTGCGCTTTAGGATTTGGATTTTGTCCAATGCTTAATGATTATAAGATAGTGATAACTTATGCCGAGCATGTAAAAGAGGTTAGTCGGGTTGAAGTTTATTCATGGAGGAGAGGGTCATGGAAGGAAATAGAATTTGAGAACTTAGAGGGTGGGAGTCTCTTTGTTTTTCCTAAAAATGTCTCTCTCAATGGAGTTATATTTTTTCCTGGGGCAAAGGAGGAAGAAGGTGGAGACCTTATTGAGGTTATAGTTTCCTTTGACATAGCGTTGGAAGTGTTCAACGTGATGCCATGGCCTGATTTAGATTGTAATTCAGATTGGAACCTTACTTTGTATGACAAAAAACTAGCCATGGTTTGTCTCACTGTGATTGGGATATTTGAATCTTCTTTTGTTGATTTGTGGGTAATGGAGGAGGCAACAGATGCACCAGGGGTGAGTTGGAATTGGACTAAGAAATATAGAAGCAGAACCCAACCATTCAGTTTAAGTCCAATGACCATGTGGAGGAATGAAATTATTTGTCGAGTTTTTGAAACTGACAGTGAAAGGAAGAAGTATAAACCAAGAGCATTTATATGTCCATTCAATGTCTCTACTAATGAATCTGAGTTCTTAACTATCCACTATATCAGCCGTATTCAACGTATTTTCAATTATGTGGAAAGCCTTGTACTGTACCAGTTGGAAACATCCCCATTGAAGAGCCTAGGTCTGAGTCCAAAAAGAAGAGGAAGAAGAAGAAGATAGAGTCTAGATACCAAGTCTTCATTATTACATTATAGATTTGCTTTGCTAAGCATTTTGTGGAGTCCTGGATGCGCTTTAGATATGCAGAATGATGAATGTAGTTATTCAATGAGCAGATGTTTGTAGGTTGTAGCTTTTTCTCTTTGGACTTATATATAAGATTATGCTGTCCTGTTTTCTTTCAAATATGTAGTTAATCTACCTTACAAGAAGGCTTGTGCTATTTGGACCATTGAAATGTTTTTTACGTTAACGGTTATTTAACTTATCAATCATGTCATTTTTGTTTTTTTGTTAATCATACTAATATAGGAATGTTATATAAATAGTTGTAATGTGCCAATCTGACATCTTTTGACTTCATTCTTCTCATCTTCCACATCTCTTCAAGCCGCAGATAGCACATGTTAGACTTCAATAGTTTAGGTCTCTCTATTAATTTAAATTTTAGCATCTCAATAATAGTTTTACAAAAGATTGAGTATACACTATCTCTGATTTGAAAAACGAAGATTTTCCAGAAGATACAGATATTAGAAATGGCTTTAGGGAGAAGCATGATTTGTAATTTGCAATCCACTCCAACACAATATCAAGCGGAGAAAGATAATTTTTGTTGGAATGAATATTAGATGGTTCTGGTATTTGACCTTTATTAGCATTCTGGTTTCAAAAGCTAAAATGCCCTACTAAAAGATGAAACAGTCATTTCTAAAAACCTATTTGATGTGATTGGGTTGTGAAGAGCAACATAACTAGAGACTTGGAATATATTGAAAAGTAATAATTTGTTTACAGGAATGTGAAAAGCAGGCGTTGTGATTAGTGCCGAAAGAAACTATCAAGACAAGTTCCACCTCAAATGAGAAAACTAAGGAAGAACTTCAACCAAACTCCATTTTCATTTTTGTCCTTTCCCTTAATGTGATGTTGCCTTGTTTGTCTCTTGCAGAACCATATAGTTATTGTGCTACTACACGTAAAATCTTTCACAAACTTTAGGGACTCAAAAGTTCAGATGCTATTTTCACAAGTTCTACATAACGTACTGCATCTAGAGACAACTAACAAATACACCTAGAAATCTAAAATCTGCTTGTAAATCCCATTACATTTGTATTTACTTTTTTTTGGGGCCAATTATATTTTCAATGATTAGTTTTCTGTTTTGATGTTAATAAGATCTCATGGTTCAACAGCATGGAAACTTAGAAAGGCTAAATGGATCTAATTATGCTATAAGAAGAAGAAAAATTTCACCTGTTTAGCTCAGGAAATTTTCAAACATATTCTCATAAATTAGTTAAGAAGTCAGAATCATGTTGTCTAGATTTAATCTAATTATTTCATGCCATCGTCTGGTTAATACGTTAATTGCATGGCTTTTCTTTTCGATGTTTATATTTGTCTAGAATTGAAAATGAAAAACCTTGGAAGAAGAAAACAAGACAGAAACTTAGGCTAGATAATTAAGGCACAAGGTCTGTAGTTAAATCAGCACATGAAAGATCCTCTCTGTAGCTACTATTACTTAACGACACTTGCCAGTTATTCCAGAGCATTATTTCTATTCTGTTCAATGAGTTCTTTTGCAGGATGGAAATTTTTGACAGTCTCTCAAAACTAAGTTGAGAGCTTCAATTGAATTCTTGTAATGTAGTTACGTTCTTTTGCTTAGTTGGAGATCTGTACGAATAGCTTGGGTATGAAACCTTGTTGCCAACTTTTTGCTTCTTCTCTAAAGCTGGCCTTACTAATCAACAGGAAAGCATGGTTTTCATGTGTTCTGGACTCTCTGTTTTTTTTTTTTTTTTTTTTTTTTTTTTTTTTTTTTTAACTTTTTCTTTATAGTGTTAATGGAGAGAGACCTTTTGATTAATAATATACCAAAAAATATGGTTTTCGATAGAACATAATGGTGTCGTGCGATCCATGTAGCCGACCTTACCTAGTGGGATAAAGGCTTTATTGTTGTTGTTGTTTTTTTATAGTGTTAACTTGATAATGACAATTTTTAACATGAAGTTTCTCTTGTCTACACAAACTATCATTATGTATTGTTTCTGACTCAAGATTGAGAGATATAAGTACGTTCTGTGGATTACAATGCCTACGCCAATTGGCTTTGTCGTCATGCACACAGTATCGATATTAAGTTCAGAGATAACGTGTCAAGATTTGTAAAGAATACTCCCTCCGTCCTACATGGAAGAGCCTTTTTTGTTCAATTTATCTGAATGTGTTTGTGAGATGTTTTTTGAGTTTGTCTTAATAATAAATATAATTTTTTCTATTTTATTCTCAATTAATCATTATAGTATATACATTCTTTTTTATTATTTTCTTATTATTACTTTCTCTTACTCATTCATAAATAGGAGTATTTTTAGAAAAAAAAAGAGTTAAATTTTTTACATAAGTATTACATTTAATTATTTTTAACTGTTTTTTTAGGACGTGGCTATTTGGCTGAAAGGCTTTATATATAGGGATGGAGGGAGTATTCATATAAATCCTGCTGCTTGATTTTACTTTTTCTTTCCCCCCCTTAATACTCCAATCTTTAAGATAGAACCTAATTTGGGTTGATTTTGATTCGTATTGTAAGACTTATTTATCATATTTATGAATCATTTCTTAATTTGTCCCTACTAATACTCCCTTGACAAAAATCAAATAAGAGAGAAATGGGGAATTAAGGAAAATAATTAGGATGTTTTAAAAAAAATGTCATATTAACTAACTTCTTTAATCTAATTAAATTAGATAAACTTATCTTACATCAAGAACCAAAAGGAGTAGTATGGTTTTGTTATTGATTTTTATGTTTATCTACTTACTATTATCCATCATATACTCAAACTAACAAGTATATCACTAATCGTAACTATGTAAGTGTTAGATTTTATATATATTAAGGATTGTTTAGTGATGATCTAAACTATGTTTGTTTGAATTAGCGTTAGAGAAACGTATTTATATAAGTTGAGACAAAATTCTCTTAATATACTTCCCTCTTATATTATAAATTATGTTGAAAAAACAATTTCTATGATCAATTCAAACAGATACACTAACAATAATTATTAAGAGCACATTTTAATATTATACATATAGAGTACATATCATAGTATTGAAAACTTAATTAGGCTGGCCATTTTCATCTGTGAATGAAAGCTTGCCTTTTGCCCTTTATATTTATAATACGAAGATCAGTATATGATAGTTGAGGATATTTCCAATCTCAACCAATAAAAGAATTGGAAATACGCTAAATTCTTTTTGGGACTTTGATATGATAAAGGAATAATCAATACTAGTTTAAGTGGTATTTTTTTACTTAAAAAAAAGTTTGAGTGGTATTTATTTTAGGGTTAAAATGTAATTTTACCAATAAAGTTTTTTTTTTCGAAAGGCGTTTGACACAAATAAGTTTTAAAATAGGTAAAAATATTAATAAACAATTTAAAGAATACAAATTCACCGAAACCGTTAAATTTGACTAAACACAGTTAGGACTTTGTTGGTAAAATTACACCTTAATCATTTATTTTATGTGAAAATTAAAATAAAATTCTCTTTGAAAAAGAAGAGAAAGATTTGAATAAAGGATAAAAGATAGGGATATTTGATATTGAATTTTCATTATATATTTTAAGTAAGTGATAGAAAATTAAGTAAAAAGTAAAGTGTAAATATTAACCAACTTATAGTAGTTAATTTTTTTTATTGATATGTATTTATTTATTTAATAAAATATAAAATACTTAGTATGTAATTTTTAAACACTTTGTTTTTTAAACAAAAAAAGTGTTTAAGCACTTACATTTATTTATTGATGTAAAACGATCTATTGATAAAGCACTTTTCTGGTAAAATGGATTGGTTATATGAACGCGCAAAGCTTCCCTCGTTGATTGCGAGAAGCTCCACCCTCCGAGTTGAGCCGCGTGAAGCAAGCGGCGATGGAAGGCGAAACCGCATTTCTTCCCCCAAGAAATCATCACCAACATTCTCATACGACTTCCTGTAAAATCCCTAATCCGATTTCAATGTATCTCCAAACAATGGAAAAATGTCATAGAAACCCCATCCTTCATCGCAGAACACCTCCATCATTCCAGTTATGAAAATTCGTCTTCTTTTGCAACGGAATAAAATGGATGATCCTATGCATTTATATTTGCTCAATCGCGAGTTGCAGGTCCTCGAATTCTGAAGACGGATGACCTGTAGGGCGGTAACATCATCAGTTCCAGCAATGGCCTGCTCAGCATTGAATTAGATAAGTATAATATATATATTCCTTCTCTTTTATTGTGGAATCCAGCGACTAGAGAGATTAGAGAGGTGCCTAGAAGCAGAACTATTGATGATTTTGGGGGTAAATGCACGGTAGCGTTTGGGTTCAGTCCAATTGTCAAAGATTACAAGATAGTGAGAACTTATGCTTCTCAGTTTGATACAGAGGTGAATCAACTGGAATTTTACTCATTGAGCACAGGGTCATGGAAAGAAATAGAACTGGGAAACTTAGGGCAAGTAAGTCTTTTGTGGGAAAATGTAACTATTAATGGAACAATATTTTTGACTGGATTAAAGCTAGATGCGGAGGGAGTGGATGAAGACGAAAATATTGTGACAGTGTCCTTTGACATAGCAATGGAAGTGTTCGCCTTGATGCCATAGCCTGCTTTAGAGAATAATTCAACTGATAAGCTTACTGCATATGACAACAAACTAGTTATCATTAGTCCCACTGTGATTGAAACATCTGGGCCTTCTTTTGTTGATTTGTGGGTTATGGAGGAGGGTGCAGATGCATCGGGGGAGAGATGGACTTGGGGTAAGAAATATAGGAGCACCACCTATCCATGTTCTTTACATCCAGCTACCCTCTGGAGGAATAACATTGCCTGCAATGTAAGTAAATGTGAAGTGAAGAATCCTGAAAGAAAAGCTAGTAATCAGTTAAGGATGTTTATTATCTGTGGCTGTGTTTATGGTATTTTCAACTATGTGGAAAGCCTTGTACCAACCAATTTGCAGAATTGAAGGTCTTAGATGCTAAAAAGTTATTGCATTGTAGATTTAATTTGATACTCAATTTTATTAGAATCCTTGAAGCCCTTTAGGCCCCGTTTGGCACGCGGCATTTGGGGGTAGGGATTGGGATTGAGTCAGGGGCCAAGTTGTATTGTTTGGTATGAGGGATTGGAGATAACCCGGGATTAGGAGTACCACAAAAGTGGGATTGCCGCAAAAACACCTCCCCTGTGGTAGTGCGTTTTCAATCCCGGGATTGCAAATGTTAGAGACAAAAATATCCCCGTTTATAATATTTTTTTGAACATAAATGCCCATTATCAATTTTAATAATAAGGATATTTTAGTCTTTTCATAATTTATGAAGGATTATAAAATAAAATCAATTCAAGTATTCCATCTAAATATTACAGCATACCAAAAGTAATTTTAAACTTTCAGTCTCAATCCCAATACCTCTCCCTATCCCAATACCAGTCTTAATCCCAATCCATCAAAATCAATGCCTCATACCAAACAAGGCCTTAGAGATGTTATGGAGAATGATGAAGATAGATATTCAACTAGCTATAATATCAAGTTGTTCTGGTTTCTATCATATACTATGAATATTTGATAGTTTGTTTTTGGTGTATGGGTCATGTGGGACTAGGTGTCTGTATAATAACTAATGATTTTGTATCATGGGAGGGAAGAAAAGTATGTGAAGCAAATTTGAGTTGCTTGCATTTTCAATTCATTTTTAGTGGATAAATGGATTAGATACACTAGTTTATGTAGGTAGTATTCCATGCAAACTTGACTCTCCTTTTGATTAGTCGTGCATTTTTATATTGGATGAAGATCTTTTTATTTGTAAAGATACGACTTGATGCAAATTTTTTAATTTGTATCTCACTGTTCATTTATGTGTGTAACCATATACTGCATAGAAAATTACAAAACCAGAACCCTTTGTTCCTTTTCTGTCATCAAAAGTCTTAATAACCATTCCTCAAAATCAAAATCAGCGACCCTATATCTGATATAAGCTCCAGCTCAGAACCAACCAATGAGGCTCTAGATATGTATATACACAGCCAAAAAAGAAAAAATACTGCCTGGACTCTGTGTGCTCCTGACAGAAAGCACAAACTCACAAAGAGCCTATTTTTTAGACATGTCATTTGGAATCAACTTCCAGAAAAAGAAGTTGCACTCTATGCTAAACCTCATGTGACCCTGAACTATGTCTTTTCCAATAAATCTAGTTGAGAACTTAATTCTCACTAATCTTTGAACAGTACTGAATCATGCAATTCAAACAACTTCTCATTCCGTTTACCCAAATGATGCAAAATTGAGTGCCCTACAGGTGGAACTGTCACATGAGTCCTTAACTTCATTGGCCACCATAGGCAGCTATAAAACGAATTAGCAAAACCTAAATCCCAATCATAAACTGCACCCAAGATTATCAGTTACTACCTCCAATCCTAAATATATGAGCTAGACAATATGTTTACTTTAGTTCTAAATATGATATCTCAATCCATTTTGCCTCCAAAATTTATATTTTTTTCCAAAGTATCTCTTGATTGCATATGGTAGGGGGAAAATGAACCCGGAACAGTTTAGGTTATTCTGTACTAAGGCTTGCTATCCTCTTAATATGTTATTTAGAATGATGAATTCAGATATTATGTACCTCATAATTCTTGCTTTTTATTTGACTTAGCTATAATTTCAGGTTGCTTGTTTTTCTTCTAATGACGGATATATGATTTAGATAATATATATGCATGATTGAGTAATTTTTCTATCTTCCTAGATGCTGTGTACTCCGCAAACCATTGATGTATTAGAACAATACTTGGTTTCTAAAATCTGAGGATAAAGTTTTTAGCCATCTATGTAGCTGGGTTCAATCAAGTTGTCAATTCCTGAGCCATGTTTTATATGAGCATTATTTGTTTATTTATTGATATTAAGTTTATTTTCCGATTGGAAACATCCACATTGAAGAGCCTAGGTATGAGTCCAAGAAGGAGGAGGAGGAGGAGTTACATTGTAGATTTACTTTGCTGAGCATTTTTTTGTGGAATCCTTGGTGCCCTATAAATATGTTATGCAGAATAATGAATGTAGTTATTCAATTACCAGATGTTTTGTGGCTTCTTCTTCTTCTTGTTTTTTTTTGGGGGGGGGGGGGGGGGGGTTGGTTAGTTATCTATAATATCATGTTGTCTTGTTTCCTTTGAAGTATGTGGTTATTTGACCTTATAAGAAGGCTTGTGCTCTCTAGACCATTGGAAAGTCTTTTATGTTAACAGTCATTTAATGATCAATCTTGATCATGTTCTTTGCTAATTATACTAATAGTGAAATGCTACATAAATAGTTGTAATGCGCCAATCTGACTTCTTTTCACTTCATTTTTCTCATCTTCCACATCTCTTCAAGCCACAGATGGCACATATTAGGTTTTAATGGTTTAGATCTATCTATTAATTTAAATTTTAGCATCTGAATAATAGTTTTACAAAAGATTGAGTATAAACTATCTCTAATTTGAACAATGAAGATTTTCCAAAAGGTACAGGGTTTAGAAATGGCTTTAGGGGAGAAGCACGGTTTTTAATTTGCAATCAACCCCAATATCATATCAAGCAAAGAGAAAGATAATTATTTTTCGTTGTAATAAATAGGGTGAAGTGGTAAATTTAACAATGAACTCTAGGTGGAGGTGCAGCTAGCACCATAATGTTTGCTTGGGTGCAAAAATATATGAGTTCATCTAAATGGTGCAAAAATAGCAACTATGTTTTAAAATATAAAATGCCCTACTAAAACATGAAACAATCATTTCTGAAAACCTATTTGATTTGATTGGGTTTTGAAGAGCAACATAATCAGAGACTAGGAATATACAGAGTAATATGTTGACAAGAAATAATTTGTTTAAATGAACTTTTAAAGTAGGTGCTGTGATTACTATTAAAAGAAACTATAAAGACAGGTTCCACTTCAAATGTGAAAGCAAGGAAGAACTTCAACCAAACTCCATTTTCATTTTTGTGTCGTCTCTCCTATTCCAATGACTATGAATTCATATATAATATTTAATGCTACTTGCAAAATAAAAAGTAACATTTTGAAGAGATTTTTTCTTCTTTTTATTCTCTTCATCATTTTCTCTTTCCATAGGATATTGATGCCATGTATTTGTTATGCTTTTACTGAAGTTTCTGATGCTTGTGTGTTTGGCATAGCGATTCAGTGGATAAAAGCCATGATTGAGGGCATGGTTAAGCTAAGATTGAAAAATTGTAATTGTTTAGAATAGCTTTTTATCAATCAGGCTTTTGAAGAAAAAGCTACTTTAAGCTATAAGCCAAAAGTTCTTGTTTTTGCCTTTTCCACCGTAGTGAGAGAATAAGTTTATCTCATGGAGAGAAGAAATTAGTTGGTGTAAAGTACTCTAATTGAGTTCATTCTCATCAATTAAATTTTTAAAGGGTGACTTTTCTCTAATTTTCTCTAAAATTTAAGTTATTTGATATTTTCAAGTTTTCCCAATAATACATTAACTATTTTTATTTTTTATTAAATTCATGTTATTTTTTAGTTATTTTACATCTAAATTTACTTTTAGATTAATTACCCAAACAAATTTTAGTTTATCAAACCAGCTTTTTCAAAAGTCAGAATGTACATATGGTTGGCCAAAAAAAAAAAAAAAAGGAGAGAGAATGTATATATATGGCATAGGGATCTAATTAAAAATGATAAACTTTTTCCTTCAGATTGTATTATATGGCATTGGCAAGAAAAACTTGATAAATTTTTATACACAAACTACCTAGAAATTTGGCACACACAGAGTACTCTAATTTAGATTCTTATCATTTAAATTTTTAATATATAATTATAATATATATGTATTATTTAATAAAATCCATATCCTTTTAAGTCATTCTACATATAAACTTGTTTTTCAGTATAATCAACCAAACAAGTTTTCAAAAGTCAGATTGAAAAAAAAAAAGTTACTTCTGTCACTAACAATCCAAATATAAATCATATTATACAATTTGATTTTTGCCCAATTTTAAGTTTGTAAAAGTCATATTGAAGAAAAGTCACTTTTACCACTAATATTCCGAACACACCCATTTTTGACAAGCATGAAAAGTCCTTTTCTCTTATTGTCATGTTGACATATTTGTCTTGCAAAGAACCATATAGGTTTTGTGCCCTTTGCTGTAGAGCTAATCTAGTTTCTCTCAGGTGCATAAGCAAAGTGTTACTGTTACTACTTCAGATAAAATCTTGGGTTATGTTGTAAATTTGGTCTGGAAGTTTTCGCTGAGGAACAATGTTATCCTAAAAGTTCTTTTATGTTCAATATTGTCCCGAAAATGTTAAAATGAAATAATATTATCATTTTCCGTTAAGAAGTTAACGATCAATGTCAATGTTTTACAGTCAATGTTAGTTTTTTAATGGTATGAAGCAACATTGCTATGCTTTAAAATTTTGGGGTGATATTGAACCTAAAAAAACTTCCAAGATAACATTATTCATTAGTGAAAACTTCCATAACAAATTTTCACCTTAAGCATAAAATCTTTCACAAACTTTAGGGACTCAAAGTGCAAAAGCTATTTTCACATGTTCTGCATAACGTATTAATACTTTGAGTGCATCTAGAGATAGCAAACAAATACACAAATCTTGTGCACAACCATATAGTTATCAAATAGCATGCTCAATCATTTTAGGTTCACCAATTAATGATACATGATTAGATGGCAGCTTAATCACAAATGAATTATAATTTCTCAAATGAATACTAAAACATTTAGTAGACAATTTAAGGGAAAATCCATTTAAATCCAATTAAAATACTCAAATTCAAATTAGGTTTATAGTTTTAAAAAATCCCTAATAAGAACAATAAGCCTAATCAAGGATTTTTGAATTTGTTGATTTTACATTTATGCCCTTATACTCATTTTCTCTACCTATAACTAAGAATCCACATTAGCATCAATGAAGGAATAAGAAGAATAGATGAGAGAAGAGACGTGTATCGGGTCGAGTTGAATCCGGGTAGAAAGAGTTCATGCAAATATTAGACTACTAGAGCCTAACTGGGATTGGCACAACAGTGCACCAGAACAAGCAGGATGATAGAAGAGAAGAGAGATTGCTAGATGATTTAATAGCAGGGATGGATTGTAACTGAGGGAGGCACACCCTATTTATAGTGGTTTATAGTGGTCACTTATTAGGAAATTGTGTACAATCCTTCTTGCCTTCCAAGTTAATAATCAGGAAAATCGATTCTCAATTAATTTCCTAATATATGGTGACTTGTCTCTCAATTAACAATCTCATAATTAATATTAACTTGTTTTCTAATCCATAACTAATGCTGATTTGTTTTTTATTTGATAAGACTACTTGTATTCTAATCAAATAGTCCAACCGATCAAGAGCGGACTTAGACCCAAAGTCCAACATCTCCCACTCGCACTTGTTAGGTTTCCCATCATGCGATTACTACTTCTTGTTTCATATTTGGTGTCTGTAGCAACCGTTTGGGCACAACATTTTCAAAAACTTTGATGCTTGTGATACTAGAAATCCTTCATATCGAATAAGCATCTAAATACACCCTTTGTGAACTTATAAATTGTTGCCTCGCATGTCCTAGGTCCGTCCATACACTCAATTCATAGATCCCTCTCGAGTCATAGTTCCTTTTCGTTTTCATTTTTGACCCATATTGCCTACCATGCACGTGGTATCCATACTTACTGGTTTTTCCTATAACCTGTAAGGGACATGTCACAGATGCCACAACAAAAAGTGTACTTTAGGATAAGCCTTCTTTTATGACTAAACCATCAATCTGTCTTGACTTGGCCGCCTTTCTAGCTTTTACTCGTTCGATCAAATCGTGTATGATCATGAAGCCTCAGCTAAAGTAGCTGGCCCTAAGTCAAGTTTTCATGATGCTACCTAAGTCCTGAGGGGATTGTATAGGGATTTTTCCTTTCTGGGACTCACACCGCAGTGAATTAGGAATCTTTCACCTACATCCCATATTGCAGTCATTCTCTCAAGCACATAGTATGAATTGCATGCTACGGTGATTTTCTAATAGTGTGCGTCAATTTTATCTTTGTCTCTCATTGTACAGGAATTAGTTCCAAAAGCACTCAGCATTTGAACTAGAACTTCCTTTTACAACCATTCCTTTTTGGAACCTTGTTTGAAAAAAAGAGTCCTTTGTCTAGCTACAAGCCTAATGATACTTCCATGTGATCATGCTTTGATCTATCTTGTATATGATGCATGTATACATATGTAGATCTCATCTCAGTTCAACTAAGGCGACTCAAGCGTAAAGTCCCATCTTATGGTTATCATTTGCTCATCTTTCCCTCCCACGCCCTTGCAAACTATGGGAAGACAGTTATTCGTATGAGTGAATCAACCTTCCTGACTTGTACGACACACAGAATTACATTCCTTGCACCTATGCACATATTTACACTAATATATTCACAAAATATTTAAAAACTAGAGAAATGCATCATTTTATTACTTGAAAAATAATGTTCAATACATTACATTTTATGCCAGCCCAAAGCATTTACATGCTTAACAAAAGGGTTTCTTGCAATGGGCTTTGTAAAGGGATCAGCTAACATCTTATGCGTGGAAAGGTATTGAACAATCACTTCTTTCTTAGTGATCATGTCTCTTACAAAATGATATTTAATGTCTATGTACTTTGTCTTACTGTGGTCTTTAGGGTCCTTAGCATAGGTTATTGTGGCTTGATTATCGCAATGTATCATAATAGGACCCTTCTTTCTTCTGCCTTTCATTCCTAGACGTTTTAGAAATATATTAAGCCATACAGCTTCTTGAACAGTGGCAGGACAAGCTATGTATTCCAATTCCATGGATGACAAAGGCACACAGGTCTATTTCTTGCTGCTCCAGGAAATTGCTCCATTGTTTAGGAGGTATGTGTACCCTGAGGTGGAGTGTCGTTCATCTATATCTCCCGCCCAGTTAGTATCAGAGCATCCTACTAGATGTATATTTCTACCTTAGTAATATAGCTCGTAATCCATGGTTCCCTTCAGATACCTCATGATTCTCTTCACAGCTTCCCAATGCTTGATTCCTAGGTTGGATTGAAAATGGCTCACAAGACCAACCGTGAAACATGTGTCTGGTCTAGTGTATAGCATAGCGTACATCAAGCATCCAACTGCACTCGAGTATGAGACTCTTTTCATGTACTTTATTTCAGATTCTTCCACTAGACATATGTCTGTGTTGAGATAGTGTCCTTTAACAACAGGGGTATCCATGGGCTTGCAGTCTCTTATATTGAATCGTTTTAAGATCTTTGCTATATATGTCTTTTGTGACAAGGATAGCAATTTTTTTGAATGGTTTCTCTTTATCTTGACTCCCAAGATATATTCTGCTTCATCCATGTCTTTTATTTGAAAGTTCAAGGATAACCTGTCCTTGATTGTTTTAACTGTTTTAAGACCTGTTCCAGCCAGGAGTATATCATCTATATAAAGAGACAAGGTCACAAAATCATCTCCAAGCCGCTTTATGTAGACATAGTGGTCTTCTTTGATCATTTCAAATTTGAATGAGGTTACCACTTCTTGAAACCTTAGATACCAATGTCTAGATGATTGTTTTAGTCCATATACGGACCTTAGGAGTTTGCAAACCTTTTGTTCACTTCCTTTTTCTATGAAGCCCTCAGGCTTCTTGTTAACCTCATGAAATTCTTGTCAAACTTGCACATTTCCCCTTAATTTATCACACATTTTGGTGAAATAAAGGATATCTGGGAGTTCAAAAGTAAAGGAAATGTGTCTGATACATATTTGGCATAAAAAGAGCATAAATATTGTGATTATGAATGAATATCTTGTTATGTTTATCAATTGTTGGCTTTTATGGAGTTCTTTATATTGATAGGACCACATTTCAGTCATAGTTAGAGCTAGAAAAAGTACAATTCAATGAAAAGAAGGTGAAATGGAGTTTAAGTAATCAACCGTGCCATGAAAAAGGAAGAAGGGATGAAAATAGACCTTGGCAGGAGCGAAGCTGAAACTTAAGAAGCTTGGCCATAGTCAAGTCTTTTCCCTTGCTGCAGGCAAAACCTCATGAAGAACTTTGGACGCGGCCAAGAATTTCCACTAGCCACGGCTAAGGCAACTCAAGAAGCTTGCCCGCAGCCAAGCCATTTCACTGGTCGCGGCCAAGCCCACTTAACAACCTTAGCCGCAGCCAACATATAGGCAGAAACTTTTTGGTCGCAACCAAGGCACATGACAGCAGCTATGCGTTTTGATTTTCAGGGCCTATAAATTCAGGATCTAGGGACCAGAACTCCACCTTCCAGATCGAAAAAACACTAGGAGACGGTTGTGACATCACTTTGAGCTTGGGAATTAAAGGAAACCAAGTGGAGATTGAAGATTTGAAAAGATTCAAGCTGTTTTTCCTTAGTTTTGCTGATTTCTTTCCCTTTCTTCTCCATTTTGTTGATAGGATGTATTTATTTTGCTTTTCTATATTCATTTTCTGAACATGAGCGGCTAAATCCTTTATTCTAGGATTATTTTGAACCTTTGTATGGATTAATACTTGGATCTTCCTCTCTTTTATGTATGAATGATATAAATGTGTTGATTTTATCCTATACATAAAGCTTCTAAATATTTGTCCAGCAATTAGATTGTCTTGTTCACTCTGTTTTGAATTGAGAAAGCAAAATATGGGTAAATAACTTAGTTAAAATTATACTTGACTTGAAGTTTATTTGATAAATGGATAGATTGTTAGTGATATAGAGATATAGTCACTGATCTAGTATTGTCAATGTAGGTTGATGTTGAATGTATTTTCTCATTCAATTATAGCAAGAGATTATGTATATTAATTGAGTATATAAACTTAGTTTTTACTTGAGAAAGCTGAACCAAATACCATTGAACCTATACTAACACAAATAATCATTGAAGACATTAAAAGAGAGGAACCTCATCAAGTTTTTATAAAATACAAAGGGGATAAATAATCCTAGATTCCATATCATATTTGATTTAACACATTTGGTTTCCATTGTTTTAAATACATATTTTACAAATTCTTTTATATACTAACATGTTTTGGCTCAACTTGATTGAATACACTAAGCTTATTGTTTGATTCTATTTGTTAAAATAAATCTTCGTGGGAACGATACTTTACTTATCACTTTATTACTTGATGCGATCCGTGCACTTGCGGAGGCGGATAAGTTTTTGGCGCCGTTGCTGGGGATCTGGTTTAACAAATCTTTTAATTAACCTTAAGCTTGTGTTAATAAATTTTGATCAAACTTTTTGATAGCTATACATTCATTTTTGTTTTCTTTATTGATTCTTGTTTTGCTTTGATCCTCGCTTAGTCGATTCTTTTTGTAGGTACCATTCAGGTATATGTAATCTTTAGATCCGGACGGATTGCTGGTGGTGCTTGACGGAGTACCTCTCATTGAAAATGATTTTGAAGTTGAAATTGAATCTGAAACAATTGCTGCATCTAAAAAAGCTTCTGAATTTGAATCTGAAACCATGCAGACGACGAATATGACAAAGCTACAGTCAATGATTTTGCCAACAAAAATATGCGGGGAAATCATTCCTGCATTCGAATGCCTGAAATGCAGGCACATACTTTTGAGATCAAGCAAGTGATTATCACAATGCTGCAGATGGATAGGATGTTCCATGGTCTTTATAATGAAGATCTGAACAAGTATTTGATGTACTTCCTGGAGGTGTGTGACTCTAAAAAAAAATGGAGTTCCACAAGATGTCTTGAGGCTCCAATTATTCCCTCTTTCTCTATAAGGGAAGGCAAGGGATTGGTTCAACAATCTTCCGGAAGGATCAATCAATTTTTGGAATGGTATTGAGGCTAAATTCATAGCTCAATTCTTTTCTGATGACAAATTGGTGGAGGCAAAGGAGGAATTCCTAAGCTTTAAACAACATCCAGATGAGCACCTTTATGCAACATGGGAGAGATATGAGATGTGTAATGAAGCAATGCCTTAATCATAGGGTAGACAAATAGGTGGTAGTCCAAATCTTCTATACTCACCTTAATCCTCAATCTAAGGCTATGGTTAATTCTATGACCAATGGAAGATACCGTAATATTCCTATTAATGAAGTGATTTGATTGCTAGATCAATTGTCTGCAAATAACACTCAAGGAAATGATAGGAGGGCTATCCAACCTATGGCCAGTGTAAGAGAAGGCTCATCGTCTTCCCAAATTACAACTATTATGGTTGCTTTAAATAAGAGTTTTGATGTGCTAGAGTCCCAAATGTAGAAAAATAGTTCTAAAAGTGTGCATGCGGTTCATTATACACCAATTATGTGTGATCAGTGCAATGATGTCCACATGCCTGATTATTGTCCTTTATATATGGCAATTGAATCTATCAATTACATGGGAAAGTTTCAACAACCCTAAGGCAACCCTTACTCACAAACTTATAATCGTGTTTGGAGATCTCATCCAAATTTCTCTTGGAATCAAGGGAACACCCTGAATCAGCAACACGAATCCACTTTTGAGATTAAACCTATGCCCCCACTAGGTTTTCAACCACAACATAGGCCACCTTCATTCAAGGAGGAAGAATCTAAGATAGATAAGATGTTGACTTAAATATTGTCCCAAATTGAATCTTCAAGGGCAGAGAATAAGGCTACTTTTTCTATACATGAAATTGCTATAAAGAATCTTAAAGTACAGATGGGCTAACTTACATCTCAAATAAACGCCATGTCACGAAACAATTTTTCTAGTGATACCATTCCTAATCCAAAAGGAAGTGGAAAAGAAGAATGTAATGCCATTAATCTAAGAAATGGTAAGATACTGCCTGGAGTGTCTAATTCAAGCAAGCCTAGTTCAAGACCAGCTAATCCAGAAAATGTTAAAGACAATGATGAAGGAACTACAGATCCAAAAAATGCAGTAGAGGAGGATGAAGTAAGGAAAGGAAGGCAAGCTGAGAAGAGCAATGATGATGTTGATAAAAATAAGGTGGAACAGAAGAAAAACGATGAGAAAAGGCCAATTACCATCAATATCATGCCACCATTACCTTTTCCTCAAAGGTTTAAGAAGAAAGAAGAGAACGTTTAGTTCAAGAAGTTTGTGAATATGTTTAAACAATTTCATGTCAATATTCCCTTTGCTGAAGCCTTGGAAAGCATGCCCAAGTGTCCTAAGTTCCTGAAAGATGTTTTATCTAAGAAGCGGCTGTTCAATGAGTTTGAAACTGTAGCATTAACTGAAGAGTGCAGTGCATTCATTCAATGGAAGTTGCCCGCTAAGCTTAAAGATCCCGAGAGTTTCTATGTCCCTCGTAACATCAAAACTAACTTCAATGGCAAAGCGTTTTGTGATTTGGGAAATCATTAATATTATTTAAAATATTATATGGGATGTAAGTTTTAATAAATAAATGAAATTAAACATTTACATTTAGGAATATGTCTATGTCAAGTTTCTTATATCAATTTCGTCAAGTTTTCCATCCACATGTGACCATGTGTCCTATTTTTGAATTGTTGTTATTTAAGTATGAACCCATATAAAAAAAAATAGGACATATGGTCATATCTGACTGGAAAACATAATGTAATGGATATAAGAAACTTGATGTAAGTTTGGTCCCTAGATTTTTTGAAAAAGAAACATTTATAATTATATAATTAATTAAGTTTATAATATGTTAATGAATTAAATATTATGACAAAAGATTTGAAAATATATATTACAATTCTTTTTTAAATTTTGTTTTAAGATACATGATTAAATTATTACTTAATATTTTTGTTAAAGAGGGGTACTTTGTTCAAAATGAAGAGTCAATGCTATTATTTAATGGTTAATTAACAGTTGGGTGGGTAAAAATTGAATTTTAAAATTAGAATGGAGGTTTATGCGATCTATATTTTGATTTTAACAAAAGTCTATATGAGTTTTAAAATTGGAAGGGAGATATCTGTAATTTAATATAGGGGGTAGGTTGATATATTTTACTCCTCCTTCTTTAATAGATTTCAATGTGAAAATATCTTACCACACGCCAAACGAAAAATAAAAGTTGGGATTGTAAAAAATTTTGAAGCATTGGAAGGGGAAAATGGTCCCTTCAAAGCTAGAAAAGCAATCATTTTATGCACTACAATGCAAGAAAATGAAATAATTTTACATCTATTGAACAACGTCACCATGTAATATATCCTTAAGAATGCATTCAATTGTGACATAAGGAGAGCGTTTTCCCATAATAACTAAACAGTTGGGATCGTAACAAATTGTGACAAAAAAAACAGTTATAGAACTATAGAAGTAACCAACATCTAGTTTTGATGCTGAGATTTCGAGTAAGAATAATGATTGGTGATATCGTGGATGCTTCTTCTCCTCCTTTTGTTCCCTTTAATAATTTGATGTTCAAAGAATTTGCAGCATGGCTAGAAACCTGTTTTGGTGTATGTCTTCACAACATGTTTGGAAATGTTCTTCCAATCTCCCTTCTTATACCTCTGCAATCCAATAAAAAATAGCCTATAGTTAAAAAAAAAAACATGTTATGAAAAATAAAGAAAAAAAAGAAAACAATATATAATGGAATTGAGAAATTTTCAATGCATTTACCTATGTTCTTCCTTAGTCTATGTCTTTCTCGTCTTGATAATGATATTGGAGAGATTTTGTGGGTCCCATTGACTTATGGCCCATTTGGTACGCTAAAATTGATTTTGATGGAAATGGAAATGGATATGGATATGGAAATAAGGTTTAAAAGTGTATTTAATATGACTTGGAAATGAGATATAATATTTATATAAAAATACTAAAATACCCTCAATTAAAAAACCCATTACCCATCTACTACAAAAAAAAAAAAAACCCACCCCTTGCTTTGATAGATCGAGATCACAGATCTCACTGCCTCCCTCACTGTCGTCGCCAACTCCTGCCCAAATTGTTGTCGTTGTCGTTGCAGAAGGAGGTTGATGGAGCAGGCCACCATCGCCATCGCCATCATCGTGCACCTATTCATCGAAGGAGAGGAGGATAGATGAAGATGAGGATCTGACGAAGAGAGGTTAGATCTCGCTGGATCTCACCAGATCAGACAAAGATGAGGGGGAGAGCTACCATCGTTGTCCTGGCCGGCAAGTGAGAGCTGTCATTGTCATCTCCGTCTGATCTGGTGAATGAGAGCTGTTGCGTCGTTGTCATCGTCAGTGCTAAAGGATGCCACCGTCGCTGTCGTGGCCAGTGGAGGGGGGAGAGCTGCCATCGCCGATAAGGGAGAAGCCGCCATCGTCGCTAGTGAGTAACAGAGGTCACCGGTAAGTGAATGAGTGAGGAGGCCGGCAAATCTGCATGAGGGTAACGATGAAAATGGGGGTTTTGAATTACAAATCTTAGCTTTTTTTATGGAAGTCATGTTGATGGAATTGAGGCTTTTTGGGTTCCACATGAAATTGGAATTGAGCCCAATTCCATTGTATCAAACAAGCCTCTTCATTGAATTGTCTCCCAATTTCATATCCACCACTCTCAATTCCTTCATACCAAATGCACCCTTATTGGAGAAACCACATAAATAATGTCATGACCAAAAGAGTCTAATGATGGAAATTTAGGAGGCATTGTCATCTTCATTGACGAGAATTACAATAATTACACTTCAATTCTATGTTCAGAAGTTGGTGAGCAAATAACAATTCAATGCTCTGTTTTGTTCACGACCCATGCTTTCAAAAAAAAAATTCATGCAAAACACAACATTTGGACATATTTATTGAATTAATAACAATATTATAACAATCATCACATGAACTCGTCAAATTTATTAACCTTGCATATGCAAATTATTAAATTCCAATAAAATTCTTTGTCCTAGACTTGGGACTCTTTGAAACATCCCAACGCCTTGCTTTTGAAATTATTTGCTTTAGGCTCATCACCCCTTACAATTTTAAGAAGTGTTGAAAAGGAGGTATTTAGACCATTCTAAAATGTGTTTTGTCATCATCCCAAGTCAATGTGGGACATCATACCATGTATAACTCCCCCTTTTGTTGCGTTTTTAAACCGTGAAGGGTGATAAAAGCCCTGAAACGGACAATATTAAGAGTAAGATATTGAAATATTATAAATGATATCAAAGTCATGCTGAAATTGATGTAGGTTTTATGTGCCAATGTCCTCACTGGGCTCATAAGGGGTGACATGTGATGTCCTATATTTGTTGGGAATGAGAATGAAAAATGCTTATTAAGAATCTGGATACTCCCCTCTCGACATGTATTAAAACCGTGAGAGGTGATGAGATTCCAAAACAAACAATGTTGACAACAAGACACAAATGAAAATATAGTAGATGTTGCATATATCTTTTACTCAAGAAATAAGCATCACCCCTTCAATAATTATGTAAAATATAGTGGACATAGACAGGAAAAAGTGTATTAGTTGATTCTCACCTGTAAAAATTGGATGATCGAAATTATGCATTATTGATCCAAGTCTACTTTGCTAGGAAATTTCTGTAACTGATCTTCTCGATCACTTATGCCCTATTTATAATACACGGAAAGTAGGAAATGAGTAATGATTTAAAACAATTTTTAGGATAGATGGAAATAAGTATTTGATTCTTTTTTAACCACTGGATAAATATATGATTTTAGATAGATATTTAAGTCAAATTTAAATCTAAATTAAATTAAAATATAAAAAAATTAACGAATTAAAAAATTTCACATATTTATATATTACCTTTAGTCTGCTCAATTTTTATTTATATAATAATCTTATAGTCTTACATGGAAAATAAACGCACTTCACGTAAAATTTTATTCAAAAAAATATAATTCAAGTATTTAATTTTATTTTATCCAGATTATAAATTTCGCAAATCTTTCTCAATTTTTATAAACATTTTTTCGGTTATTGAGATAGAATTAGGTTTTAAACAAAAAAAAAAAAAGATATAATATTTTTTTTAAGAATGATAGAGATAAGTTAAAAAAGATCTTTTACAAATATGTTTTGCGCAGATATCGATTTTGGGCACAATGATCTTTTACAATCATCTATCTAGTTTTAGATAAAAATCAACACAAGTCACTTAAAATTTATTCAAAATTAATATTAAAGATTTAGCTTGTTATTATTAAGTTTATTAAATTTTACAAATATTTTCAATTTTTACTAACATCTTTTTCTGTTTTGAGAAGGCGTTATTTATTATTTTTTTCCCCAAGACAAAGGGCAAAAATATGGAAAATATTTATATCAAGTTTCTTATACTTCTTTCATCAAGTTCTCCAATCACATATGGCCATGTGTCATGTTTTGGAATTATTATCATTTAACTATAAACCCGCATGAAAAAAAATAGGACATATGGTTTTATGTGATTGGTGAACTTGATGTAATAGATATAAGAAACTTGATGTAAGTATAGTTCGAAAAATATTACTCCCTCCTGTCCTTACTATAACACATATTTAGAGAGTTGATATTAGTTCTAAATATAAGATAAAGTTTTCATATTTATCAATATATTTCTAATTTATCCATATTATTGCTCCTTCTACAATAATTAAAGAAGAAAGTAAAGGTGAGAATTAATGAAAGTGATTAAAGTATTTTAAAAAATACATGTCATATTAACTAACTTAACTAACTTTCTTAATCTAATTAAATTAAGTAAATATATTTTATATTAATTACAAGAATACTTCAGACAAAAAAACCCAATGCCAGACTAAACATTTACTCATTCATACAATGCACAATGAAGATAACAAATTGGAACACATAGGTAGTTTGTAATTATTTTATTTTTAAAAACATAGTCTTGATATTGGCCAAAAATTAATCGATTTATTTATTGATAAAAATGCTTTTTCAACAAATGAATTTGTTATTATTATTATTTTTATTTTTTATTTTTGGCTCAAAATAAATTTGTTATTATTGACTATCGACGAAACCATAGTAGTAACGCGAGGGCTTCCGGTTGAATTCTCCGTTCAGTTCAAATCCCTAATCCGCCACGAGGGAAACTGGTAATAGCTAATAGGTGCTCTCTTCCTCGTTCAGCGCCGTGTCGCAGATGGAAATGGATGGCGGCAACCCAGTTTTTCCCAGAGATGTCATCACAAGCATCCTCATACGGCTTCCGGTAAGATCCCTAATCCGATTTCAGTGCGTGTGCAAAGAATGGAAAAATCTCTTCAGAACCCCATCTTTCATCGCAGAACACCTCCAACACTCCGCCTATCAAAAGTCTTTTCTTTTATTCGAAGATTTTTCCATTCCTGATCCTTATAGCACATGTTTGCTCGATCGTGAGATGCGAGTTCTTGAAGTTCCGAGCGATCCTTTTATCGATTCTATGCGGAATGTTTGGACCATCAATTCCTGCAATGGCTTGATCTGTCTTGCACTCTCTAATGTTCCTAGATCTCTTTCCCTGTTAGTGTGGAATCCAGCGACTAGGGAGATGAGACTGGTGTCTGAAGCTGTTGATTATGGTGTAGATGGGAGTTTCCATGTAGGATTTGGATTCAGTCCGACGGTTAATGATTACACGGTAGTGATAATTCATGATTTTGAGAATGAGAATGAGTATCTGATTTATCAAGTGGAAGTGTATTCACTAAATATGGGTACATGGAAGGAAGTAGAATTGGGAAAGTTAGATGGTGTAGCTATTTTTTCTGACGGTTTCAATTTTAATGGAGCTATCTTTTGGTTTGGAGCAATGCAAGGTGCAGACGAGGATGAAGATGATATTGACATCATAGTCTCATTTGACATAGCAACAGAAGTGTTTACATCGATACCAATGCCTTCTTTACCCTCTCTAGTTATTGATAGACCATATCTTACAGTATATGAGAATAAACTTGCTTTACTATCTCATACTTTGAATGATGACTTTAAGTCGTCTTTGATTTATATGTGGGTGATGGAGGAAGGTACATGTGCAAAGAGATGGTGTTGGACTTTGAAATATACTAGTGGCCCTTATCTAGGTTGCTTGTTAGTTCCAGTGACTATTTGGAGGAATGAGATTGTTTGCAATGTTAATACACTGCCTGGAATCATTGAACAATTTGAAGATGAAGATGAACCGAATGGTGAACGAAAAATGGTCATGTTCAATTACACAACTAATGAATTTAAGATGATTGACATCCGCAAATTTGTCCTTGGTTA
Source organism: Inga laurina (assembly GCA_963855925.1). NCBI lineage: Eukaryota > Viridiplantae > Streptophyta > Magnoliopsida > Fabales > Fabaceae > Inga > Inga laurina. The sequence goes on along the minus strand of OY979701.1, from coordinate 69,541,741 downwards.
TGGTATTTTCAATTATGCAGAAAGTCTTGTACCAGTGGGCAACATGCATGTTGAATAGCTTATTATATTTCATATTCACTTTGTTTTAGCACTGTTGGAAGACATGAACCTATAAGAGTTTTGTTCATTTTGTAACTGTAAGGCTTCATGTCATTTTGTGATTTTATCAAGAATGACGACTGCAGATACGCAATAGCTGATATTTTTAGCTTATTTGACTTGTCTATGAGGTCAGGTTATTCAGTTTTTTTAATTTATTTTAGCTGCTGGTGTGTACTAATCTGGGCTTTTTATTCGGCTAACAAATATACCTATTATTCTGTATAATATGTGAAGAAAGAAAAGTAAGAGAAGCAAGTTTAAGTTTCTTGCTTTTTCATTAATTTCTACTGGCTAAATGAATTAAATACTCTGGTTTTTTACTTTGTTTCAGTAGCTGTCCTTCATACTGTGCTATGTTTATATTGTTTATCAGGAGCTCTTTGTCATGCATGTGAGTTCTCCTTTCAATTAGTTTAACAAGTCTCAAATTAAATTATATATTTATTTATTTTCTTAAGTAAAACTCAAAAGTAATTTGTGATGGTATTGTGTTTCATGGTCATGTTTTGCGGATGTTGGAGTTTGGATTAACGGTAAATCGTATATGTGATGAAGTAATTGCTATATGGTGGGCACTTGATTGTAGGCCAAATTGGGAGTCTTGACCCCTTTGGCCCTAGCAAGTCTTGGTAGGCTGAACATGTGTGAGTGATCAGCATGTGTAATTTGAACCATTTGTAACTTGTAGGGGTAGTCTTTACTAGTTCAATCCTTTTGATTGTGGTTTGAGACTCAACTTTTGGTTTTGGAACCTTAAAAGTGAGCATTTAGGTATTGAGTGTTCAAATGAGTCGTATGGTGGAATTCGGGTATGGTTTTGCTGTCCATGGTTAGATCTCATCACAAGCTTTGTACATTGTAGTCTGAGATATGAATTCAGGAAGTATGCCTTTTTTATCAATTTGGTACAGTTCTGCAGCAAATTCCTCATGTGGTGAAGGGATTGGTAGAGAGCTCATTTGTCATGATGTAATACCCCGAATTTTGAGACTCGAGGCTAGAGAATAAGCCTGAGATTAGTGGATTGCTAAGCCCCGGTTTAGCAAGATCCTAAATTGTGATTAAGGGTTAATGACTTTAAAAGTGGATGTGGTTAGTGATAAATAACTCTTTTGGAGAATATGATGTGATTTGGCACTCGAATGTGATTCGTGTGTGTTGTGAGTAGCGCAGAAACCCTGTATTTGAGTTCAATTGTGGATTAACATTCAAATTGATTTAGCATATAAGGAAGAATTGAATGGGGTATTGTGTTGGAAATGGTGTCATAGTGTGTTTTGATGTCATTGAAATTGATTTAGAACTTTGGAATGGAAAAGTTGCAATGTTAGGTTTTGAAATGTGAATTCTGTTGACATGTTGAGATTGTTGTGAAAACATGTCAATAAAATGTGAATTTGATTGATTTGGTGTTTCCAATGGATTCCTTGTGAAAATCGATGTGGGAATGATGTTTGGTATGAAAATAGAACAATTGGAAGCAAAGATACAAATCTAAAATTCTGTCCAGTGAAACTCTATTCTGGGCAGTCAGTTTATGTGAATGTTTTGAATGACCAAATGGTGTCTAAAAATTCTGAAACTTTCCAATCTTAAAGTTCACATCCCAAGCTTCAAAATGGACATATAATTTGTGACATTTCGTTTTGTGAGCTAGGAGATATAATTGTCCAAAGTTTGGGATGAAAACTGAACTCTGTTTTGGAGCAGTGATGAGTTTTATGTAATTTTGGAATTTTGTGGTGATTTTGGGTAATGGCTCATATTTTTCCTATAGAGAGGAGCTAGTTTGGTTTCTAGAGAAAGAAGGAGGAAGAAATTGCAAGGTAAGGTGATTCATCCTGTGATTTAGCTCCTAACCGGTGTAATACTTCTCCTAAACTTCTACTCTATGTAATTTAAGGTGTTGAAGCAAGAATTTTGCTGATTGAAAATGAGTTAGGGTTCAGCCATTTTAGGGAAAAGTCAAAGGGAGCTTGAGGTAACTTTCGAAACTTCAATCTTTGATTGTTCTGGCTGCTGTGGTTGATTTAATCGGTGAAATTTCACCGGATTATCTTTGTTTGTAAATTTGGAAAATGGGTTGGCCTAGATGTTATGCTGCCCAAATTGATACTAAATGGTAGTTCTAACACAATGTAATGGTTAATAAAGTGGTTAGGAGTAGAAAGAAACACGTCTGCGGAGCCGAAACCAAAAAACCCTAATTTTTCCTAGGGAATTGAGAATTTTGGCCAAGGCTAGTTTGGAGGGGTTAGAGATGGATTTTCAATGATTTGATTATTCCATTGAATTCAGGAGCGAAAATTAGGTGGGATTACAGTTGATCACTTTTTCGGAAAAAGCCGAAAAATCATAATTACGAAAACGCCAATGAAACCTTTAAAGTGGGACTGTCAAGGGTAATTTTCTAATTAAAATTGAATTTGATAATTTTAAGTTTGGAAATGGATTCCTTAGGCGGAAATATGTTAGAATAGCCTATGTCAAAATTTCGGGAAAAGTACAGCCGGACCGGATATGGTGGGGTTGGGCTGGGTCCCCGGGGGCATTTTAGTAAATTTTTCAAGATAGACTCATATAACCCCCAGAAACACTATGGAAGTGTCTAAATAGTACATTTGACATTGTAGGATTGAATATGACGCCCTGAGCTGTTTGCACGTAGATTGAGGCACACGTTTCGAGGCATAAAAGGGTTAAAGTAGGGAACTTATCTCTCCTGCATACTCATAGCTATATTAATGTGTTGATGCATGTTATTGCTTTGCTTGATTATGTGGAACATGTATGAATGATTTGAAGCTGTTTCAATATATGTTATGGCCATATGTATATCGTTTGAAGCATTGAGCTTATAGATTTGTCATTGTATGTATGTATGAGTTATGTGATACAAGCATGTCATGCATTAAACACTTTTCTTGCCTGCATATTGATAATGTTTCCCTACTGAGATTCTCTTGAATCTCACCCTCTCCTACCAACAATTTAGACAGGGCAAGTGGCTCGTGGAGGGAGCGGCTAGGACTTCTTCGAGATGAGAGTTGATTGTTGGTTATCAATGAGTTGTGAAGATTGTATATGATTCGGTTGAATATAGGGATATGAATTTGAGATGAGATTGTGTAATCCTCATTTGAAGAATTGTAATAGGCAATTGTGCCCTGTGTATCTTTAGCGAGGGTATGTACCCGGGATTGCTGGGATGATTATGTTGTGCATTTTGATATTTATATGAATGTGATTTATCTTCGCGTAGTAATTGTATTCGAAATGTAAATATGAAACCAAGTTTATAAATGATTTCGAAAGGTATTTGTGAAAACCCCATAATGTGATGGGTTAGTAAATGTTATTTGATTATTATTGGTCTCTATTTCATTTTAATCGCATATTTTGGATATAATTACGGAGGGAGTTACAAGTGGAGTATCTTGAAATGTTCGTAGACTCAAATTTGTTTTTAAAAAGGATCAATTTCTTTTTCTCCTTTGGATTTTGCAAGTTTCAGATCTTTTCTTTAAAACTCTCTTTAATCCTAGTGAATTTGTTTCTGACCATTAAGGGTGTTTATTACATTAGGCTCAGGTTTAGCCAAATATGCGGAAGAATTATCAATAGACCTATTACAGCCTGGTATTGCTCCTAATAGCATTCAAATGTGAGTAGTTCAATCTGTATTTTTGTCCCATTAAATTTACTTGATCTTCTATGAATAGTCTCCTCCATATCTGCATTGTTCATTTGTGTTTCTTCTGAAGCTCACCCCAGTAATATCATAATAACCCTTGCCTGATTGTGTGCTCCAACCAAATCTATAGTTGCTTTTCTCAGAGCATATGAAAGTCTTGTTGTGTTACAACATTTGACTCTATCTCTAGGGTCATGCTTCACAAATGTGATCCAATAACATTATACCAATTGCTACACTCCTTATGCTATGGTTTTCACAAATGTGATCCAATAACATTATTACCAATTGCTTCACTCCTTATGCTATGGTTCTTGTGACTTGTTCCTACTTCTTGATGGTAATTATGCTATTGATCCTTATTAAACATGTCACTAGCTTCTACAAGAATAACAACTATTCAGCTGGCTAAGTCAGTCAGAAACTGGCTTGTTTAAGTCCAGGAATTGATGTTTAGAAAATTATGGAAACTAATTTAACTTCTTGACAAAATTTATCGGTTTCAACATTTTTTAACTTCATGTCTCCTTAATATGTATGGGATAGTTAAAAGTGACGTATATTAATGATGACGATGAGCATCTTACATCTCATAATTATTTTATTTTTATTTTTAAAATAATGAATTTTTTAGTAAATTTCTTAAATTATATTTTTTTCTTATCTATGTATACTTTATTTTTTACTAACTTTATTGTTAAGATTTATTTAAAATTGATTTTACATATGTTTCTATTATTATTAGTACTTCTTATTTTAAATAATTAGTATAAAATTAAAAGATATTAACTCAATCACAACAAATGACTACAATTTGATCATTAAACTTTGAACAAGTATGTGGACTTGTTTTGATAGGGAGCTGATTTTTAGTACTTCGATCCATCATATTCTAGCATTTTATAAATAATTGATTGTTATGAGAGTTTAGATTGCTAATTTTACAAACTTTAAAAAGCTTGTTCATAAAATATAGTGGGTCTATTTTTTTCCCAAGAAAAATACAACGGTTCATCACATCAACTTTGGGTGCGTTTGGGATAGCGGTAAGAAAAATAACTTATTATAATTCTGATCATTTTTTGTAATATGATTTATGTTTGGATGAGCGGTTGAATAAGTGATTTTTCATAAGTTAAAATGTGTTTGGATTAACGATTGTATAAGTGTATTTTTAAAAGTAAAAACTTGAAGGGCATTTATATATTCTTCACATTTTAGATAGATCATATATGTGATATCCAACAGTAACATATCATTTGGCCCAGGAAGATATCTGAAAATGCAAACTTGTAACTCCAGAGATAAAGCCCAAACTAAGAATGAAATTTCAGAAATTATAACAGCATAAACACATTGTGATTCACTCTATTACACCACTAGAGCAAATAACTCCCAATCTAGAATTTCAATGGCCACAATTGTGGTAGAACACATGTTTTTCAACTCTAAACATGTCATGACATTGTGTTTCATGCTCTGCCAATATTTCTTTGTCAAATAAATGACTAGATCGTTTACTTGTTTTACGAGGTTCTTTGCACATGAAAGGAACCCAATATTGACACACCAACACAGTTAATTGTTCATACTCTATTAACTCTTCATCGATAAGAGCTAGTATCCGAAAGTCATCGTCTTCTTCCTCTATCCAATTTGCCATTGCAAATGTAACCTGTACGTTGGATTCAAATGTATATAACATAAAGGTAATTCAATCAAAGTTATAATATATGTCATAAAAGGAACGTAACATACATAATATATATCCGAAGTTGCATTGTTGGTCTAGTAAAAACAAAAGAACAAGCATTCTAACAATAAACACTAAACCAATTTGCAATAAAGTTCAGATCAGGATGGTGTCATCCAATGAAAACCATATCGATAGTCAAGAACATAATCCATAGCAACTCAATCAAGGGTCGTAACTATGTAACGCAGCCACGCAATCAAGGAATCCTTGTTCCGCTTAACAAGTGAGAAAAAAGTGTCCCGAGTAGTCTTGTCCATAATCAGCCTGATACGGCGGACTTTAAAGTCCTCATCTTGTTGCACTTCTTCCAGCTCAAGCAGGTCTGCAATAGCAGTATCAATACTCCTTGCTTGAATCTCACTGATGGTTGCAACTCTATTCTTTGATGCTTCTGCTATAACACTAACCGCATCCGCAATTTGCTTTCCGCTGGCTTCTTCTGCTTCTTTTTCTTCCCGGAGTGATCAACTCATTTCCGCTTTCCCTGACTTTCGGAATTAGTTGGAACAGAGGATGGGCCTAGATCAGAGGGAGGGGTTTGAGTTGATAACCCAATGGTTGCTAGCTTATCTATCACTCCTGTGCTAACTGCTGGGTTAACTCCAAAATTCTCGTCCTCTATGTCCCCTAAACCTTCCTCCTCGTCCATAGTAGGTCAATACACATCTTCTTCCTCTGCATCCTGGGTCTGTGTCTCTATGAACGACGGATTAAAACCATCCTCACCTGTTGCCATGACGTCCTTGAATATAAGCCTAAATTCTCTTTCATTCTTGAGGGCTGAACGGCGAAACTTTCTATACGCCGAATTCTCCTGCATACAGACAAGTAACAAAACCATTAGCTATATTACAAAAGATGATTGAGGCAACTGAATTACTATTTTGCAACATTATAACTAATTGTAGGCATTATTAACCTGACATTTGCACCGCCACCACTCGGGCGAAGCAACGACATTTTCGGTTCCAGGTTCTCGGCCCACACAAGTCTCTTTTGTTAACGCATCCCAAGTCCTTAAATCCTTTCGTAACATATCAAACTTATTTTTTAACTGTTTCTTCTCGTACGCTTTCCCAGTTTTCTCATTGAATGTAGCGACAATAGCCTCCCAACAATCTTTCGGAAAAGACAGCCCTCGCCGTTGTTTTTTTAACATTTGGTCAACCATGGCATGGACAAATATTTCAGTGGACTCGTCATCCCAAAGTGCTCTGTCATTCATCTTTCTATGGAAAAGTTTGACATAGCATTTATCAACAAATTCCCCAAATTAACAACACAAACCCTATATTCCACTACACGCACCACTAATCCGACGACACTAGCATTAAAACATGTTGATGAAATTCAAGTAAATGCAAAGGTAAACACGACATATTATAAAATACGAATATTGTCTTTTTTAATAGAACTGAATGATTTATTATATACTAAGCAACAATTACAACATCATTAGTGCTAAAGTACCAAGACTCCTTTCATCAACTACCACATCCAAGCACTAAGTTGTGGGGATATTATATTGATCAAAGGTACAAGAGCTAGCTAATTAACAGGAAGTTCATGAAACTACCAAAAGAAAAAAAAAACAGGAAGTTCATGAGAAATTTGAGCTAACACCTGCGCATTTGTTAGCGTCAGTATAAGGGTGATTAACTGTAACTACTGTATTAATTGTATATCCCTAATTAAACAGCAAGCAACAAATTAAAGGAAGTAAATACAGTATACATGGTAAATATATTGTAGCCTCATATATAGTAACAAAGTCGGCCGAGAATCGAAACTGTTAACACGCAACAACAAAGACACTGGAGAGACATTTCCACTGAACCCAAGTTCAAAGCTAACCCAAGTTCTAAGCTAACAAGCAGCAACAAAGACACTAGTAGAGACATACATAAATTCGAAACTCCAGCGAAAAATGAATGTTGAGCCGGACAGACGTACAAACAAAGACAGGAGTATAGAGTATATGAAGAAACAATGTGAAACAAACCTTACCACGCACAAGAAGACTCCACCGGACCTTACACGCACCGATAGAGACAGGAGATTAGAGTGTCGACGCACAAGGTCGAGCCAACGACAAGTGACAGTAGATCTATAACCTTCCGACCCAGAAGAGAAGATCAGAGTGTCGATGCACAAGATCAACAAAACTGCTTACCAAGCACAGATCTACCACATGTAGACCGAGAACCTTCCCACCGGCCTTCACAACACCCGTTGGAGTCGAAAATGAGGACCACCTTCCCGCTGATCACCAAAAACCGCCGACCACACCGCACAACAAGACCATCGAAACACAAGCAGAGCAATGATCCAGCTTCCACGGCTTTAGCTGGGCGCCTACGGAGGGAATATCTGGACGAGAATTGAGTTTCTGAACTCAAAATGAACAAGCTGCGCTTTCGGACACAGTGAGAGGAGAAGAATGAGAACAACGAATAAGAGACGAGTTTCGGAGGAAGAGAGAAGAGAAGAAAGAGAAAGAAATAATAAGTAACCTGGGACAGCATTAAATTCTCTAAAGGTATAAAACGCTCTAATAATAAGCTCTATCTACCCACTTTTAAAATAAGCCCCTTATTTCAATCGGGTTCCATTTTGAAAAAGGTGAACCCAACACAGATAATAAAATCACGTATTTATTTGGGCTTTTTTTGGTTGAAATTGAGCTTATATAGGCCAAAACGTGGAATCAAACACACACTTTGTTGATATAACTCATAAATGAAGTAAGACAATAAACTTTTTAACTTTTAAAGCTTTGTAATTTCGAAACGCTTAAAAAAACCATGATTCTTGGCCGAAATTAAAACCGATTTAATTTTTTCAACACTCATCTTGTATATCTTAGTACATAATTTTCACATTTTCAATACTTTTGTTTTATTCCAAATTGATATTTCTTCTTTAATAGATTTCAATATGAAAATAATCCTAAACTCATCCATAGCATGAACCTTACGAGTTACAACACGCCAAACTAAACTTAAAATGAAAGTTGTTAAAAAGATTTTGAAGCCTTGGGGGGGGGGGGGGGATAACTTCAGAGCAATAAAAGCAATCATTTTTGCACTATAATGCAAGAAAATGAAATAATTTCCCATTAAGAGAACAACTTCAGCATGTTACACATATCCTAGAGCAAAATTTTCTTACTGGATAAAAAAATATTATTAAAATCTAATGAAATGTAATGAATTTCTTAGTAAAATTTATAAATGAGTTTGAGTCAAAGTTAAAAAGTTAGTTTATATATATTTATTTACATAGTATATATTGAAAAGCATTGGCGACCTAATGGCCACAAATCTTTTTAGCAAAACAAGTCGTGGGGTTAATGTTAATTCCCGATGAAATATTCCTTCCCACTGGAGTTCCAGTGACTGGCAGCAGGCCACCGAAACTCCAGCCACCAAATGGGGGTGGTTGCTGGCCGGCCCCCGGGGCGGTGGCTGGTGGGGTAATTTTTTTTTTAAAAAACAAATATATATATATATATAAGGGTAGTTGTGTCATTTCCTTTTGATTTCAAAAATGACAAATTGGTTATAATACTTCTCTGGAATTATGAATGTTCAAAACACCTTTTTTATCTTTTAGCATTTTTAACATTCTTTTACTAGAATTTTGCCATTTTTTAAAGGGAAAATTGTCCATAAATACCTCATTGAAAACTTATTTGTCAAATGGGACATTCGGGTGCAAACAATCTTCCCTATGTGCAAATAATCTTCCATTGTGTTCAAACAATTTTCACTGTGTTCAATATATCTTCCCTATATAACCTCCCCTTGTGTTCAAACAATATTCTTTTGTGTGCAAAAGATTTTCTCTAAGTCCCATTTGACAAATAAGTTTCCAATAAGATATTTATGGGCAATTCTTCCTTTTTAAAATTAGATTTTTATTTAAGAAATAAAATAATGTATATTAAGTAAATTTCATGTGGAATTAAAATTAAATGAGGTGTTATGTTGCAAGTGACCAACTTATTTTGTCAAGATTGCACAGTCACTACTTAACTTTGTCTAGTTAGTATTTTTCGTTAGTAACATTAACGATGTTAATTTTAAGGGCTAAAAGTATATTTTATAAATTTAAGGGACTAAAACTAAGACTTATGTAAATTTTAAAGATTAAAAGTATACTTTAACCAAAATTTTAAATGTTGATAAAATAATCTTAACGTTGTAAATTTATCAACTACAGAATATTTAATATGTAAATTTTTTTAATTAACGGTAGCATTTACAAAAAAAACAGATTAAAAAAACAAAAACAAAAACAAAAAGAGCAGCTTCTTGATTAAACAGGGGCGCTGAGTGTTTTGTTCCCGTTTCCTGTCAGCCCTACAGCCTTCGTTGGTCGCGAAGGCTTTCTGATAAATTCGTTCTTCCCAGCCGAGCTCGAGCGCCATGGATAACGGCATTCCATTTCTTCCTCCAGAAATCATCCGAAACATTCTAAAACGACTTCCGGTGAAATCCTTAATGCGATTACAATGTGTGTGTAGAGAATGGAGAATTCTCTTCAAGACCCAATCTTTCATCGCAGATCACCTCGACCACTCAAATCATCAAAACCCTTGTCTCCTTCTCCAAAGTTATGGCATAGATAATCCTTCAAACTTGTATTGCCTTGATTCCGGGATGCAAGTTTGGGAATTTCAGCAGCCGCCATTGCTCAATTATTTGAAGCAAGGTAAGATAATTGGTTCCAGCAATGGCTTGCTCTGTGTTGAAATCAATAAGCATGATGCATCTCCTCATTTCCTTTTAGTGTGGAATCCAGCTATTAGAGAGGTCAGACTAGTGCCCGAAACTAATTTTCATGGGGAATATTGTTACTATCTTGTAGGATTTGGGTTCAGTCCAATTATTAATGATTACAAGATAGTGATAACTTATTTTTCTGGGGTTTATGCTGATCTTTCTGCAGTAAAAGTGTATTCTTTGAGTTTAGGGGCATGGAAGGAAGTAGAATTTAGGGTCAATGACACCGTAGGTCTAAGTTCTCAAAGTGTCACTGTTAATGGTGTTATGTTTTGGTTCGTGTCAAAGAGGCTTGGGGAGGATACTGATGATGACGATGAGAATCTGATCGTTTCATTTGACTTAGCAGTGGAAGTGTTTACAGTGATTCCAATACCTGAGCTACAGCCTATTAAGCTTACTGTGTATGAGGAAAAACTTGCTATATTTTCTTGGAATGAAAACTCAGAACATTCTGCTATTGATATGTGGGTAATGGAGGAGGGTGTTGGTGCATCTGGAGAGAGATGGGGTTGGGCCAAAAAATATACTAGCAGCCCTAATCCTTGCTTCTTAAATCCTAGGACTATTTGGAGAAATGAAATTGTCTGTTGTCCTCACGGGGAGGATGAATCAACAGCTGTTTTCTTAAATCCCACTACTAAAAAAATCAATAAGTTTGCGATTAGCAAGTGTGACAATAGGCATTGTATTTTCAATTATGCTGAAAGTCTTATACCAGTTGGAGGAATGAAATCATCCACAAATTTTCTGTAGAGACTGGACTCATTCATGATATGCAAAGTGGACCATTTAGCAAAAGCTATTCTATATGTTCAACCTCACGATTTATGAATTTAAGATGTTTGCTTGCTAAATCTTAATCTTTATTCTGTACATTTACTTAGTTCAAGCGCTTTTGGTGGAAATGAACCCATATCATGTTAGTTTATTTTGTGCCTTATGAAGCTTGAAGACCTTTTGAGATGTAATCTAGAATGATGAATGTAAATATTAAATGACAGATGTTTCTAGCTGTATTTGACATATCTATAAGATTAGTTTGTTCTGTTTTCTTTCCAAGACAGATAAATAGTCTAGTTGCTGGTGTGTGGATTATTTGTAAGTGGTGACCTCTTGTAATATACATATATCATATGACAATGACTTTATCCCTGACTTACACTTATTGTCATTTCAATCTTTGTTCAGTGTTCGGAAAAAAATCCTCAGTTATCTTTCATTCTTTGTACCACTCATACTTTTGTGACAAGTATTAATTGTTCAACTTCCATAGAAATTTGACTCTTGCGTTAATCAATTATACGTGTGTATTGTGATTGGTTGAAGATCCTCTTATATGTGAGGATACCACTTGCCACTCTGTTTTATTTGGGTTTCTCCTTTTATTTATTTATTTATTAATTTTGAAGTTTAAGAATCCTTGTTGCACCAACCAAGTAAGAAGCTTGCTTGATAGAGAAACTATAACAAACTTGTCTATTGCCAAATACAAAAGGATCATTGAAGACATGGTTTATATGTTTTGTGACTGTATTTTGCTGAACACAATTCAAAGGAAGGTTATGGCATGTACCTGTTCAGACAAAGAAGTGCTAAAATCTGGACCATTACTTTCAACATTTATAGATTTGGCATTTGTGAAACAGATTCCAGGTATTTGCTATGCTTGAAATGAGAATCTGAAATAACTTATGAGAATGTAGTGATAGACTTTACTATATGACTGACAGATTTTATTTTCAGGAAAATTACTGAAAAATAATTCATTGTAAAATTTATTACCCAAAGATAACTAAGGACTCAAGCGCTTAAGTGGGTGCAACCCTTTTTCAACTGTATGTAACATATTTTCAGCTATACGTAAATGTTTTTCGTTTTGCACATAGCCAAAAATGGGTTGCACATAGCTAAAAAAGAGTTGCACATGTTAAAGATAAATTGCACCTTGATCCTAAAACAAATTTTAGTAACTAAAAAAGAGACATTGAGAAAGTAAAATTGTGTGATCATCTGACTTCTTAAATTTAGTTACTAAGAAGTAATTAATTTCACTAAGATCCATTAAAAAAATTTCTTTATAAAGCAATTGCTTTGGTTGAGAGATATACACTTGTGACAATCCATATAGTAGACTGAAATATAGGTCTGATTAGTAGTTGTGACTTGAATAAAGAGAGAAAATTCAGTTCAGACTTCAGATATATTTTCTATAAAGACAAATTTTACAAGGTGTGCAACAAAAATAAAACCAGTCTCTAGTGACTTGTTCCAGCACAAACAAAGTTTTTCCTAACTTGCAAAACAAAATACTTTTTGGGATACTCAATCTAGAGGTTGTTGGTAACTTCTTTTATAGTGTCATTTAGAAAAATATTGTCTATGCCAATTTCAGATATTGACCAAACCATTGGGTGAAAAATGGTTTCATTAAAATCACAACCAAGTGTTTTGTTGGAAGGCTTTGGACATAAATATGGTCTTGTACTTGTTTATGGGTCTAAAAATTATTTAAATCAAATTATGTACTTAGTAATTACATAAATTTATCAGCTTTATTTGGCTTCCAATTATAAAGTTGTGAGAACTTACAAGGAATTTAAAACCTTTTGTCGAAACGAACAACAAGTTTGATTAATGAGTTATGAGGTTATAATAATCAGAGTAATATTACAATTTTTTTTTTTAAAAAGAGCAATATTACCAACTACAATTTGAAAACCTTGCCTCCTCTAACTTAGTAGCATTATACTGTGAAGAAATTTTAATAAACTATTAGTGAGAAATAATTTAATAAGTAAAAAATAGATAGAATTAAAAAAAAAATCCCCAATAAACATGTTTCTCAATATTCAAAATCGTGTTTTTCTCATTATAGGATGAGACTGTTTATTACCTCAATCATCTACTTGTCGTTTATATTGAAATTAGTTTTACAAATGTGGCATTATGTATTTAACAATGTACAGAATACAGGGTCTATAATTATTTTAATTTTTTAACGATTTGTTCATTTTTGATGGCGGCCGAAAAACCCTTGATAGTGGCCCAAAAAACCTATGAAATACTTTTTCCGTTTCATAAAAAAAAAAATTTATTTATAAAAGGAAAAATGATATTAAAAGAAGTAAAATGTTTTACAAAGAACTAAAACTAGCATGATAAATATGATGATTAAAATAACAAATAAAGGTTGAAGCCCAAATGACATAAACAAGTTAAGTAATGAAATCCTTAGCAAGACCAGAATTTCCTTTAAAAAAAATGTCCAGTGAAAAAGAAACAAAATTGGGATACCCCAATAGGTATTAAAATGAAAATTGGCTTAAGGGGCATTTTTATTCCGAAAATTTTCATCGAAGGGCAATTTCGCCTTGAAAGTGTAAAAAATAAAGTGATTTTGCCTTAGCCGTTATCCCAGTTAATTTTGACCTTTAATTGACCAACTATATTCAGTTGACAATCCACATGTCATCCACGTCATTTTTGTTAAGGTGTAAATTTATCTCTAAAGTTCATGTGAATTATTACCTCAATATATTTGATTAACTAACAGTTAAAATTAATTGAAAAAATGGTAAGGGCAAAATTGCCCTAGAAATTTACCCATTAAGTTGCCCCTCGGTGAAAACTTTCAGGACAAAATTGCCATTAACTCATAACCCATTAAATTGTCAGACCATTTAACTCGTTGGAAAACAAACAAAAAGTCAGAACAGTTAACTCATGAATTTAATCCTAATTTTTGGGTCGTTCAAAAAAATAAATAAAAATGTGTTATGAATATTAATTATGTGGATATCCATTGACTTATATTCAGACTAGCTTACTCCTTTAGTCAACGTGATCTCTAAAATTAGACATTACTAGGCATATGAAAATAATGTTCATATGATGTGTACTGTTCATACGTATGATCACTGTTCATACGCACAATACTATAGTAAAACTATTGTTCATATATGTAATATCTCAATTTTTGATTAAGGGCTAATCATGATTAGTGTGGATATTTATGAATTTAAAAGGGAATTATTATGTGTTTTATGGCTATTTTAATTAATACGTCATAATTATTGAAAAATTGGAAGAATGGAATTATTGGCCATGAGTTGGTAATTAAGGGAGAAATTAATTACTAACTAAGAGAAAATAGGATGTGTGATTAAAATGGCTAATGGAGAGATTAGATAAGTTAATTGGTGACATATTTTGTGTAAACTAATGGTATGTGGACATGTGGCAAAAGTGTGTATGGTGAGTGTTGTGGAGAAAAGTCAAATGGGAGAGTATTTTAATTATTTTCTCTCTCTTCCTCTCCCTCATTTTCGCTGATGGAGGCATGGAGAGAGTATGTCACATTTTCTTTCATCTCTTCTCACCATCTCTCTCTCATTCTTTCTCTCTCTCTCTCTCTCTCTCTCTCTCTCTCGTCAGCCATGAAAGGTGAAAGGGAAGGAAGAAAAGTCTAAAAAGGTAAGGGAAAATGATCTCAAATGCTCAAACTCCCTTTATTAAAGTTGATCCTTGAGTTAAGAGCTACATTTCTATGGTTATAGTTTTCCATTTGGTGTTGGTTTGAGACTTCAAGAAATTGTGGAGGTTGGAGAATCAAGAAGCTACTTTGAGAAAGTTGTTAAGGTGAGTTTAAGAAACCTTTCTATATAAGTTTTGTGCCAAATGATTTAGCTTGGAAATTCTGGAAATTTTGAAATTTCGCTGTGGTGTTTGAATTGTTGTTGTCATGGAATTAGTGCCTTGTTAAGTGTTTTGAATGAATGGTATTGAATTGAAGCTTAAAGGTGAAGTTTGGGAACTTTATGTTGGTTTTGTGCATTGGGCAAAAACAGGGCATGTAATTGGGTTGTGATTTTGGTCATTTTGAAGTCACCATTGTGTTCCTTGAGTGATTTTGTGTGGGAGAAGTGTTGAATATGAATTTTGAACCATTGGGAACTTAGTGTTAAAAGTGGCAAGTTTTGGTTAGTAAAAAACTCTGTTTTGGCAGTGATCTTGCATGGACGTTTTAAAATAGCAAATGGTGTTGGAAAATTATGAAACTTTCCAGTCTTAAATTTCACATCTCAAGCTTCAAAATGGACATATGTTTTGTGTCATTTCGATTTTTGGGCTAGGAGTTATGACTGTCCAAAGTTTGATGTTAAATCTGGGTGCAATTCTGGAATAGTGTGGACTTTTCTTGAAATCTGTATTTTTGTGGTGATTTCCAGTGATGAGCCATATTTTTTCTTGAAAGAGGACTTAAATACCTTTCATTTGGCTTTGGAATCACCTCATTTCGATTTTTCTAGAATTAGTTATGAATTTTTAAAGTTGTCTTGGCTGCAGCGCAAAAGCTTTTGTGAACGTTCTGGCCGCAGCCAGAAAATTCTTGGCTGCAGCCAGAAACTTTCTGTGCTGCTTCTGGCCGCAGCCAGAAAATTCTTGGCTGCAGCCAGAAACTTTCTGTACTGTTTCTGGCCGCAGCCAGAGGTTTTTTTGGCTGCAGCCAGCCCCTGTTTTCAGCACCTTGTGATTTTGAAAAGTGGTTTCTAACCCGATGTTTCCCAATCCTTTAGGGCTTTTATTAGAGCCAATTTTAACTACTTAAAGGACATAAATGATAACCAAATCTAAGTATTTCGAAGTCAATTGAGTGTTGGAATAGAGAATAACTTTTCGTCCCTAATCATAATTATAGGATACGATATTTGCCCTCCTCGGGAGAGACCTGCGACAAAGCACGCACGGAACGAACCAGGTAGTGACTCTTCTCTCATATTATGTATGATGTTTTGGCATGCATAACTTATCGTTGAATTTGTGAAATGTGTGCCATGGTCCATTACGGCGTGAGCAGGTCAGCGTGAGCCGTGTAGGGATTGACGGTGGTCATCTCTAGGTCGGCCGTTGAACTGCCGTCGTAATCGACATGGATATTGTGAATCCGACCCGTGGGGCGGCGTTTGTGAATTCAGCCATGGGCTGTGTGTATCTTGCCTGTATGGCTTGTATATGAAATGCATTATATGAATCCCAGCTGTGGTGAAATGTATTGTGTGGATTGTTGTGATGCAATGCAACGTGAGCAATTCAGCGTGAGCAATCGTAAGGGATGACATGTGTCATACTAACCATTGCCGTTGTAACTGCCGTTGTAGTTGCTTGTTGTGGTTAATGATTTGCTTACATGTATTATTATTGTACGTTATATGATTGATTTGTTACTACGGGATTCTTTAAAATCTCACTCTCCCAAAATTAAACATTTTAGACAGGGCTGAAGGATCGAAAGGCAAACGGGCGACGAAGAGCAGTTAGAACTCCAGTTTAAGAGTATATTTTGGGTTAATGGTTATCATTGTATACCTTTTGGATATTTTTGGTAGAAACGATTGTATATAGTAGATTTTGTGTAATCTCCAAGAAAAAGGGTATGAATTGTAGGCTTTGTGCCTTGTGTAAATCCCTTTTTATTAATGAATGGAACCCGAGTGTGTCAGGAATTTATGCTGTACTCTAATATGTATGAATGAAACCAACCGGTAGAGGCCATTTTGTATTGAAATGTGAGCGTGAAACCATTATCTAACAGGTTTTGTAAAGATTTTTGTGAACCCTGATTTGGGAAGATTGACTTTGTTTAAGTCCCAAAATCTATTATGGTCTCTAATTCCACATTAATTACGTTTTTACGAACTAATCTCGACCTTAATCTTGAAGGGGGTTACAATATATATGATACTGTAGCAATACACGCTTTTTGATGTTCATACTCATTTTGTTTGCCTATAAATACAAACCTTGGGCTGAAAATTTTGTATAAAAAAGTGAATAAAAAATTCTCTCTATTTTCTCTCATCTTTATCTCCTTCTCTCTCTTCAGTGTGTTTGTTTGGACCTATTGGGCTCTGAATCGGGCTTCTACAGTGCCCAATCGATCTTAAACAATAACAACTGCAAAATCTATTGTTTGTTTCAGCGTTTTCGTTTAAGTCCAAATGAGCATAAGATGTCGATTCCAAAAAGCAGGGAAATGAAGCTTATTTCTACTCAAATAAGCCTAAATGACCGTTAGGTTAGCATTTAATACATTTTAAATTTCTTACCTACTCCAGCCGGCTCACTTTTGTTTGTCTCTTCTCATAATTATTTTGTCCATTCTCTTCTCCGCGCAAAGCAAACAAGCGAACCATAAGCGGCGGCTAGCGGCGGCATGTATCCGTCTGGTTTTGGTAGTCAAGGGTCGTTTTTGGCGTGGTTTTGAGCTCCATCATCTAGGCTATTATGTGGTGTTGCCTGTGTTTTCTTCTCTGGCTCCATGTGTGTGGGCGTTACTGTCAAAGTCTGGCAAGTGGCGTTGAAGTGTGATGGTGTGCTATGCTGCGGTTTGGAGCCAAGGGCAGCGGATCTGTACAAGCAAGAGCCTGTGAGCTTGCTCGGCGTTGAAGTGTCCAGCTACGGTTGAAGGTCGTGGCCGATCTGCTCAATCGCGTGTCTCTCTTTCGTTGGTAAGTTTTCAAACTTAACTTCACTCAGCTCTCTCCCTTTATCTAAGATTTCACAGGCATTAGTTGCATTTGGAGCCATTTCAATGAACCACCATTGTTTGCTCTGTCGTAGTCGATCTGTGATATGTTTGGTTGCTCTGTTTGATTTGTTAGTTTCGTTGGTTGCTCCGTTGCGTTTTGTTCATATTCCATCTTCCCTCACTTGTAAAAGGTCAAAAGTATTATGCCGCTGCTTTAGCTCAAAAGTATTGTTCATATGCATTGGTTGCTCCGTTGCTCTGTGATATGTTTGCGTTATGCTTTGTTTGATCTGTTAGTTTTGTACGAGGGTCCACTTGATGACCCTTATGCCGCTGCTTTCTGGAACTGTGATCATAAATGTTGAACACCTTTGCACTATTTCTCTGATCCCTATGATAATGTTCTTATTACTGGTTCGTAGTAAAGATACAGTATAAACTGTACTAATGTGCTAGTATGGAATAACAGAGACTCATATTCCTGGTTATAAATGATTCCCACATATTATGATAGAGAGTGGTAGATCGGCTTTTCTGAACATGTTCAAGTCAAACTTGTCTGTAAATTTTGGCATCATTACTCTAGTTTAGAATTTAAATTCCCTATAGTGACTAAATCTGTGTTGGAGTACAATTATAAAGTCAACATTACTTACTTTTATACTACTATTTGCCTTTTACTTATAAATTGTATTTGGGCTCTTAATTTAAATGATATTTTTGACACCATAAAACTAAAACTGCACTCTCCTCAATTAGGTAACCACACACTGATCTCTGTCTGCAAAAATATTGGAAATGCATTTCAAAAATTGGGCAGAGGGGGCAATTTTAGAGACTTTTATCACTCTGTTTATGGTATTTATTCTTTGATTCTTCCCCTGAAAGACTTTTTCCCAATAATGTGTATTGCTATCATGAAATAAGTTTATACCGAGCACCAAGTTCATGCCAAGAACAAGCTTCACCTCACTTTCTGAATTAACAAAATGAAGCCTTTGAACCAGAACATGAACAAGAAGAGCAAAAAGAAAAAATGTGACTTTAACCAGAACACAAAACTATTGAATAGAAATTATAAAATCTGAGTGCAGATATACCAATGCTCAATCTCTGATGATCGAAATTGTACTAATGTACTAGGTTATATATAGTCTTGCACTTTTTAAAAAGGATGATCCTTTGTAAGTCTTACACTTTACATCTAGTCTAGTCCTTATGTTCAATGAGTTATGTACTACTTTGTGTTATTTGTTCATTTTTATCTTTATATTCTATTTAACAGTAATTACTTATTAGCATAAATTGAGCTTTTTCTTTGAAAGATTCTATTGGAGAGCTTGATGACTCAAGACGTTGAACTTCCTTAGAATTAGGCATCCCTAAAAAATTTCACTTTATTATTGTTGGTTTATAATTCAACCCATCAATTCTTAATGTTAGAATTTCAAGTCATATCTATAATCAAAAAGATTGTTGCTTAGTTAGAAATTGAGCATTGACTTACATATACTGCTTATTTTGATGGATAGATATGCTAGGAATTGTGAAGTTCTTTCTAGTAGCTTAAGCTTTTGGGATTGCTAGTACATATTTTCTCATAGCCCTCGTCCAAAAAGTCGGGGTTTGCCCTTCATTCTCCTAGTTAAATTTCAGTACATGGCATGCGGGGCACATATTGTCTCATATACATGTTTTATCCTTCATTCTCCTAGTTAAATTTTAGTAAATGGTTTCTTACATCATTTTTCTATTCGGTTCTCATGTTCTATTTTTTCTTGACTGAAAATGTATTGGTGACTTGTCTACTATCTCTATGAAAAGAAAGATTTGTATGTGAAGAGTGTGCAAAGAACTGTTATTTGGTGTGTGTATGTCTCTCTATATATATGTACGTATGCATATGTTGTCATAATCTTGCATTTCTTGGTTTTGATTTCCACTGTATATATGTGTATTTCGGATTTGTGTTATGCCTGATGTGTGTTATATGTGACTTTTTGGTATAGAAATATGGACTCAAAAGCTATATGGGATGTCCAGTCAATAGAGATATTTGTCAACGCATGCGTTGACCAAATATACAAAAAACAATGCAGAGGGCAATCATTCACACCAAAAGTATGGCAGACTATTATTGAGACATTCACTGAAAAGACTGGCAAACACTACGGAAAGAAACAATTTAAAAATATATTAGATGTCTTAAAGAAAGATCTGAAAATATGGGATTCTTTAATCAAAGAGACCGGTATGGGCAGACACCCTGTTACGAACAATGTCATTGCATCAGATGACTGGTGGAAGGAGAAGTTACAGGTAAAAAATATTAAGTGCAATTTACAAGTTTAAATAGTTACTTTTTGGTATGTAATTCATTTAAATATGCATTTTGACTCCTGTTACTTGTATGCATGAAGACGCATCCCGATTATAAGAAAATAGGTACTCATGCCTAAAGAATGAAAGTGAGTTAAGAATAATATTCAAAGATGGCATGGCGTCCGGTGACCACATTTTCTCAACCTCTCGCATACAACCATAGACAAATGAGGAAGATGAGGATGATGTTTATAGACCCACGATGCATGAAGAGGAAGGCTCTGGGGACAATGAGGATGAGCATTTCGGTGTTGACCCTGCAGTTAGTACCGAAGTGACTGATGAAATGGCAAGCATTGGAATAACAACAGAGAGGCCATCAAGCACTGGTCCAAGCACATCTTGAAGGAATGGTTGCCATGTTCTTGCTCACTATTGGACACGGAGTAGGAAATAAGCTAGTACAAGAAATATTTAAACATTCGGGCAAAACTGTAAGTAGGATTCTACACAAGGTTTTAAAGGCATGCCTTAAGCTTGGAACGGAAATTATTAGGCCATGCAATCCAGAATTCAGTCAATGTCATCCAAAAATAGCAGACGATAATCGATATTTCCCATATTTTAAGGATGCCATTAGAGCTATTGATGGTACTCACATCAGGTATGTCATAACTGGACCTGGCCGAGATAAGTTTATCGGGAGAAAGGGATATCCCACACAGAATGTTATGGCTGTTTGTGATTCGGATATGTGTTTCATGTTCCAATTAGCGGGATAGGAAGGTTTAGCACATGATGCTCTTGTTTTTCACCCTGCTATCTCATATCCAACCATGAATTTCCCACATCCACCACAAAGTAATTTTTTGTACACTTCAATTACGTTTCTTTGTCTACATTTAACGTTTAACTTAATCTCACATTTACAATGATTTTAACACATGTTAGGCAAATGTTATTTGGTTGATTCCGGCTACCCAACAACAGTTGGGTATCTTGGTCAGTACATATGTAAACGTTGTCACCTCCCAGAATTCAATCACCGGGGGTTTCGAAATCCTAACGAGGCTTTCAATTTTTATCATTCAAGCTTGAGGTGCACAATAGAAAGGACTTTTAGAGTCTGGAAAAATAGGTTTGAAATCTTACAACATATGCGCAAATACAGCTTTGACACGCAAGTCTGTATTGTTTGTGCCACAATTGTTGTACATAATTTCATTAGAAGAAATTCCCAAATTGATGTGGACTTTAGGGAAGAAGAAAATGAGAATAATATAGTTGATCTAGATAATAGTCAAGATCAAGACCCATCATCGACAAATGATGCTCAGACATATTCAACCCAAATGAATCATGTTCATGATACCATCAGGGACCAAATTATACGGGACCTTTGATTTGATTAGTTCTGTTATATTTTACTTTATCAAAAACTTTAAGTTTGTACAATTTTTAATTTATTCGCATTTTAATTGTAATTTTATTATTTAGTTTACCATTGCCAAACATGATCCGTTACAATTCTCTACCATTCGAAAGCTCTGCTGTTTGATTGGTATGAGTCAAGCGCAAAATTATGTATTTTGTATTTTCCTAATATATATATATGAAACTAAGGTAGATTTTTATGTGAAAAGTGTGTAAAGAACCGTTTTATGCATTTTACCATGTATTTTTTGCTAAGGTCTCTACTGGTTTGAAAATTAGAATTATCGGACCCAAGTATGTGCCTTGTGGTAACACTGTCATTGGATGGTTTGGATCAATTTATCACTAAGAATGTCACTTTAACAAATGCAGATATCTTCCCAGGTCCCATTTGGCAATTAAGTTGCCAATGAGTTCTTTTTCCACAATTGGTCCTTCATTTTTTCATTTTTCATAATTTTTTCAATTTTTTTTACTCTTAAATAACATAAAAGCCACTTATACAAAAGTCAAACCAAACATCTTTCACTTTTACATAAGTTATTTATCCAATCGCCAATCCAAATACTCCTCATTTTATCCAATCTAACATTTTTCCAATCTTAATATTTTATAAGTCTAAGTAAAAATAAGTCATTTATCCAATCGCCAATCCAAACATATCCCTTATCATCGATATTTTCATAACAAAATGAAGTCTTTTTTTCCTGTTTTTTTTTTTTGAATAAATTCCCAGTTGGATTGTCAAGGTTTTACCTCCGAGAACCCATTCTTCACAGTCGAACCCCATGAAGCAAACCTTGGCGTAAAAAAATAAGAAGAGAGAATTACATTTAGGTCCTAAAAATATAAACAAATAAATGAATGATCCTTAGAGGTTGTAAAATGAAAAAATGGTTTCATTAACAACTTCATGAGCCTGTGTTAACAATTCATTAACAACTCCAAGAATCTGTATTGATAGTTCCATATGATTATTTTTTTATTTTATAATCTTCAAGCACTATTTTTTCATTTCTCTCTGTTTTTTTTTTTTTTTTTTACCTGAGTGTAATTCTCTGCGAGGGAGGGAGAGAGAGAGTCATGAAGCAAACGGTAATGGCGCGCGACATTCCATTTCTTCCCCGAAGAAATAATCACAAGCATTCTCATTCCGCTTCCGGTAAAATACCTAATCCGATTTCAATGTGTGTGCAAGCATTGGAGAAATCTCTTCAAAAGCTCTTCTTTCATCGCTGAACACCTCCTCCACTCCACCCATCAAAACCCTTCTCTTATTTTCGAAGATAAGGACGAACGTGATCGTTTGCGCTTATGCTTGGTTGATCGTTAGATGCAAGTCCTTAAAGTTCAGAGCGAACGTTTTATCGGTTCTGTACGGCGTAGTCACATTGTAGATTCCTGCAACGGCCTGCTCTGTATAATTGGTAAAAATTACTCCATTTATTTGTGGAATCCAGCGATTAGAGATTTCAGACGGGTGCCTAAATCTATTAATTGGTTTGAGAGTGATGATTACTATTTAGGATTTGGGTACAGTGCAATTGTTAATGATTACAAGATAGTGAAAATTTATGTTTCTGGGAGTGACGAAGATCTGGTTTATCTAGTGGAGGTGTATTCATTAAGAACAGGGTCATGGAAGGAAGTTGATCGTGATAGTTTAGATGGTGTAGCTATTAGTTCTAACGGTTTCAATACTAATGGAAATGGAGCTATCTTTTGGTCTGGCTTACAGCTAGGTGTGGAAAAGGATGGTGAAGTTGATATTGATTTGATAGTTTTATTTGACATAGCAACGGAATTATTTGGTTTGATTCTAGCACCTAATTCAGCTTCTACATATTCAGAATATGGCAATGGTCTTGCTATATATGACAACAAACTTGCTGTGCTTTCTCACACCCTGAGTGAAAACCTTGAATCCTCTTTGGTTGATTTGTGGGTCTTGGACGAGGATTGGGAGGAATGGACCAAGATATATGCTAGTAGGTCCTATCCAGGCTTACGGTTAGTTCCGGTGACTATTTGGAAGGATGAAATTATCTGTGATGTTACTGATTTGCCTGAAGTCATTGCTAAAACTAAAGCCGAAGTGGAGAATGACGTACACAAAAATGTTATGTCCAATCTCACTACTAATGAATTTAGGATGTTTTGCTATTCGCAAAGCCGGCAAAGCTTGCCTCGGTTATGGTATTTTCAATTATGCTGAAAGCCTTGTTCCTGTTAGCAACTCCCGCATTGAATGGTCTTGATCATAAATCTATGTTATTATATTAGCATATTTAGTTTGTTTAAGCACTTATGGCGGACTTGAACCCATGAGAGTCTAGTTCTAGTTCATGTTGCAACTAGAACACTAGATGTCCTTTAGAGGTTTTATATATAATGATGAATGCAGATGTGCAATATCAACAGATGTTTGTAGTTTTATTTGAATTATTTAATATGGTTATTCAGTTTTCTTTCAAAGATGGAAGTAAAACAACTGGAGCTTATTTGGCTTTCTTGCATCTTCATCCATACACTCATTTGTGACTTTGTGGAATTATGTCAGCTTATTTGACTTTCTTGCATCTTCATCCATACACTCATATGTGACTGTGGAATTATGTCCTCATATTACCAATATTTGTGCTATGCTGGAATAAATCTTATCAATATGTCATCTTTCATCATAGTACACCATAACTACCTACTCTGCTCGCCAAATTGCTTTTCTATGCTTGCAAGAAGTATTCATTGGTTGGCTTCGATTGTAACTTGATTCTTGGTTTAATCAGTTATGCATTCTTCAAATCTTCTGTTTTTCGTTTGGATGAAAATCCTTTTATTTTCTGTTCCTATCTCATGTTATTTCATAAATGTCTCGGTACAGAGACTAATATTCCAGGACATGTCAGCTTCCAATTATAATATTTCAGTTTTCAGGTTACTTTATGAAGTGTTGGAGTACTCAGAATTGGGTCATGCTCAATTTGATACTTTTGAGCTTTTAATATTTCTGATTGTACTTGTGTTAAGATGATCACTCTTAAATTTTATAATCTCTTTGTCTTCTAAGGGAATGAGGAAGTGGAACTTGATGTGCACCAATTCATTAAGGACATGTCTGAAAAAAAAAAAGGGGAATCAGCAACAAAGTTGCAGGGCAAAATGGACTCTTATAAGCAATCTGATTTTTTTAGTATTAAGCCTTCAGATATCATTCATATGGACACATTTTGGTATTAGCTTCCCTAGATAGACTATAATCTTAACATAGGCATTCAACAATATGATGGGAATTATTGCCCTTTTTGCAGGATGTAGAATGACTTGAATTTTGAGGTGGATCATTAAATCCTGATATGTAGAGAGGCTACATTCTGGGGGGAAAAACGAGTTTCAAAACTTTTATTCCAAGTAAATAGCTTCTTCTTCTTCTTCTTCTTGTTTTTTTTTTCTTGGGACATGATTAGAGCTGCCTGCCTTATTGATGTTTTATGTTTTGATAGGTTGCAAAAAGAAGGGGGGAATTGGGTAGCTAGCTTTCTCCTTCACTTTCTTGGTTTTTCTTAATTTTCTTTTTTTTTTTTTCAGGAAAATGTGACTAGCAACAGAAATGCAATTTTAATCTTATTGGATTTGTCGGTAAAAGTCTTTCTAGATGAGAATTATCATGCCCTTCTCTGAGTTTTAAGGAAATTTTGTTTGGTGAAAAGTTGATTGGCCAACCTTTTTTTTCAATAAATCCCCTTGATTTTTTATGCAAAACATTTCCCTATTAATGAATGGAAATGTTTGGACGAAGAATATATGTTGTGGTTAACTAAATTATTTAATTACATTGGTGCTACAATTGATACCAAAAAGAAAATTCTGGATTCCCCTAATGTATAATGAACTTTGACAATTGAGGTCTTCACTGGAAAAAAAAAACAACAATAATGAAGTCACTTTGTATAAAAACCAATAATAATAAAGTGGAGTTGGAAAATCTTTTTACTATAATTCATACCACTTCTAGTTCTTAATATAAGAACTAACTGATTTTTGTTAAAAAGTTTAAAGAAGTTAAATAAGTTAGTTAATCATAACATATGTTGTCAATCAATTGATTATATATCAGTTTATAAATTAGACAAATTAATTTTTTTATAAATTAGTTTAGAGAAAAATGATAATATAAATATTTTAATATAACTTTTTTAATCTTTTAAAAAAAATCAACTGACTCTTATATTAAGAACTAAGTCTATCATACAAGGCAAGATCTTTACATTAGGAAGTACTAGACAAATCTATCATCATGGGTCTTCATAGATGGTTAAAACTTATCTCTTCTTATGGATGGAATCTTTGTCATCCAACTACCATAGCTGAACTTCTGGTTATAAAAGCAGGATTGCAGGTGTGCCGGCTGTTAAATTGCTAAAAAGTCAAGATTTATACGGATTTCTTAGAAGCCATTCATATATTGTCAAGAGATAATCTCCTGGATCATCCTTTTTGTGAGGAGATCGAACGTGTGCGTCAATGTATTTATGAGGAGAGGTTTATCCAGGTGTGCCATTATTACAGAGATGCAGTGGTGTGTGCTGATATTTTAGCGAAGGAGGCTTATGATGAGGATATTGTCATTTCTTTGGTGTCACAAGTTCCTCACAGTTGTAAGAATCAATTTCTTGTGGACATTCAGTCGGTAGGGGTGGTGCCTTCTCCCTGATCTAGACTCAAGTGTAACACTTGCCTTGTAATCTAAAAATGGTTAAAACTTAGAAAAAAAATGTAGCACAATAATTTTTTATTTAAACAAGATATAATCATTTTGAGTTTTAAAGCTCAAAACTCAAAAGTTTTCGCATATTCTAACAAGTGTGATAAAAATATTTGAAAAAGGATATTAAAAAAAGAAAATAATAGATATAAATATTAGTTTAAAAAAAAAGTTAAATCTCATGCGTTTTCTTTGGCAATAATTCCATGCCCCTTTAGTTGTATTTGATTTGATGCAAACGATACAAAATGTTTTCTCAATCATTTAATTCTAATGTTTTTAATAACAAATAATTATATTTTGACCAAAAAAAAAATAATTATTGCCAACTATACGATTTTAAGGGATAAGGTGCAATTATATATTATCAAATACAGAATATTTAATATGTGGCTTTTTTATTAATAGAAGCATTAACAGAATTACATAATGAAATAAAACGAAAAAAAGCTGAAAAAAATGTTATAAAATTAAGGGACCAAACTTTTTTGTTGTTGCCATATTTAAGGGGCTAACATGAGAGCTAGTAAAAAAATTAGAAACAAATGTTAATTTTTGCCTATTTATTAAATACAGAATATTTAACATGTAAATTTTTTTTATTAACAGTATAATTTACAAAATTACAGATTGAACAAAAAAACAAAAAAAGAGCTGTTTATTGATTAAATATAGGGTTAAGGTGCATCTAGCACCCCACACTATTTTTTAAGGTGCTAAAGTATTTTAGGGTGCAAGACCCTAAAGTAATTAAATGGGAGCAATTTCAACCTTATGCTAACAGATGTAAAGACGTTGTTTGCCTCCTGGACACATCAGCATTTGTGTTTCTTTATAATGACACGTAGTTACCAACTAAAGTTCCACATGTGCATCCAGGGAAAGAAGGCCACTGCCATCTGAAACTGTAAATCGCACAAAGCTACTTTACCGTGTGTGAAAGCGTAGTCAAAAACGGATCAGAAGTTTTGCATCAGCTGGTTTAGCGTGCTATCTTGGATGGCACAATTAACAGCTTGTTGATCACCCAGATCCCGATTAAGAAGAGTGGGTAAAAGCTGGGTCATGCGTCACCTATTAAGCTTCTAGAAGAATGTCACCCTCCTCAGTTTGAAGCTCGTCCTTCTCCTTTAATTGTAGTTTTGTCTACCTTAGTTTGCAGACCATGCTTTTGGAACATCTCGCCTCCTTCCACTCTCTAATTGTCAAACTAAGACAGCCCCTGTTTCTGCTTTTTATTTCACATTCCTTTTTTGATTTCGATTTCCTCTCTCTCTTTACCATATGTTCTCCTGTTAATTTCTAACATTATACTGGTGGCATTCCAAACTCATTTGTGTAAGGTTAGCTGACACCATCATCGATGTACAATCCGTCGAAGTGGATGTTGATGACGACAACGATGCTGAATCTTGCAGCCACTAGGGATCTGAGACTCGCAATCTGGATCTAGGTGATTAACAGCTTGTAGAAGAATGGTAGTTGGAGGGGAGATGGAGTGCAAAGGCATGAGGAGGTACTGTTTCTATTACTTGCTGGGTCCACGGTGGACGGCATGGATGGAGTGAAGAACCCAGGTAGAAAGTGTGAAGAAGTTCCAAGTTGTAGCAGAAAGTGTGGAGAAGAAGTTGAAAATGCTCCAACTTGCTCTGTTCTTGTCTTGGATTTTTCTTTACTTGTTTTTTATTGAAGAAAATATTGATGTAGATTTGTTGATGTGTATTGAGATTTGTAGTGAAAGTTGCATCAAATGGTTGCTTCTTTGACTTCTTAGATATTTGCACCTTAAACTAGAGGTTGTGATGTTGAATATCTAATGGTAAATAATATTTACTTGGAATTTTCCTATCCATTTGTGTATCATTGAAAGCCCGTGGTAAATAACTGTGATGATAATAATCAAACAATTACATGATGATATTGTGATAACAATAACTGATCAATTACAAATTGCTACCACATAATACATCATCTTTCTACTGTCAATGTCAAATTCCAACATCCAAAAGAATGACATAAGATCATTTCCAAAAGAATGCTCAATTCTGAATTGCACATTATATACTAATCCATTACTGCATTAATGTAATATAAGGTCATTTCCAAAATTGTGACATAATCCATGGACCAAATCTCATTAAATGGTTTCGATGGTGCTAAAATATACAACTTTTACAAATCCAAAATAAGATATACATTGAACACACCAAAGTATATATTGTTCAATCCAAAATATACAATAAATTGGTCTATATGCCAACACTTCTTGAGTTGGCTTTCTGCAGATTGATCCTCCTTTGTCTTTCTGTTTGTATAAATTAGTCAAGCATGGTTGTCCCATCCATCTTAGGCCTGGTGGTTTTAATGGAAGCTGAGTTGGAGTTGAGACTGTGGCACCATCACCAATGAATGCAATTCTCCTCTATTGACCATTGGAAGTTTGTACGTAGCTCTTCCTTACTTCCCTCTCATTTGGAATTGGAAAATGTGTCTCAAGATCAGCATAATGTTCCATATACTCTTGACTAGTTCCCTCTTCAATTATAGTCTCAGATTGCATTCCAGGCTACAAAAAACCCAAAGGTGAAGAAAGTAGTCCAACATGCTTAAACATTAATGTTTACTAAAAAAATTCTCATTATTAAATAAATTCAGATAGTTGGCTTTAATTATTCACAAATAGTAGCAACTTAGAAACTTACATTTAACACCATTCATCCAGTTTCTACATCAATAGTAATGCCCACTCCACGCACTGCTTTTTGCTTGTAGCAACTCCTTGTTGGAATCTTAGGTCTTAGTGATATTGGGTGAGATTATGCTTCTTGAGTGATCTAACTTTGTTGAGCATCTTCACCAGAATTGGAACTACCTTTCATAGGTTTTCCTCTTTTCTTCCCCCTTGTGCTTTTGCTGTTTATAGACACTGCATGAAACACCAAATATGCATTATTGATTACAATGGTTTAAAGACACCTGGCAGGATAAACTAATTAATTGAGGACTAACTTACCTCCTTACAAGTCAACTTGTTGTGCCCCTTTTGTCCACATACACTACATTTAGTTCTAGAACCTAACTTGGTCAACTTTTCAATTGTTGGTTGTGGCATTACAGCCTTATCAATTGAGACAATCTGCTGAGCAAAGCCTATTTTTTTCCTCCTGCTTGCTTCCGCTGTTCGTTTTCTTTTCTTCGGGGGTCTTCTAGGTAACTTACACAGTAGTGGGGGGTACATAGGCTAGAAATTTTGTACTTTCCAGAATTTTTGACCCTTAACTGGCTAAAATTTAATGTCATAGCTATCCAAATATGTGTTTTTATAATAATACTGTGATATATGATTACTTGGTTCAATTTTGGCATAATACATAGCACAAATTGAATGTTGACATGGAATCCCAGTCAATTTTCAAGCTCTACAAGTACAAATCCTCTTATTGAGAAAGACATTATGTCTATCCAACCCCTCACTAACTTCATAGCCTTCATCCCCATTGAAAACTACTCGACAATCCATTGCCAATTGCCTATTGGACTCAAATAACTCAATAAACTTTGGGCTAAAATCACAATTTTATTTCTGTACAATTTTGACACTATTGGCCCATTTAACCATCATTTTTTCTCTAATCCCTTCAAACATACGAATAATAGGAAGATATCTATATTCGTATATCCAAGCATTTAAACTTCACTACAGTTATTGTCCACAATCCATGAATGACACCTACTGCTAAAGTTGGCTCTTACGCAGTATTTCGGATTATAGGACAAAATTGCCCCAGCTGTCTTCTTGTTCAACCCTTCTAGTTGTTTTAGGTTGTCATTAAATTGCTCTTGAAATGTGCTCCATGGACAAGAAAATAATTTTTTCTGCAACTCACGTCCCCTCCACCTTTTACTCCAATTTGCATATATATGTCTAGCACAAAACAT
Source organism: Inga laurina (assembly GCA_963855925.1). Classification (NCBI taxonomy): domain Eukaryota; kingdom Viridiplantae; phylum Streptophyta; class Magnoliopsida; order Fabales; family Fabaceae; genus Inga; species Inga laurina. The sequence goes on along the minus strand of OY979701.1, from coordinate 69,511,414 downwards.
GTGCTCACTTTTAGGCAAAACTTCTTCAACAGCCAAATGAAATCCTTGCAAAATAAAATGCATAGTTTTTAGAACTATGAATGTGATAGAATGAAATATTGTGAAATGCTTGCTAATACCTTTTGCATATCAGACATTAACGTGACTATTGCTCCCTCCCTAAGATCTAATGACTCGTTAAGCCATTCTAAGAACCATTTCCAATTTACTTTGTTCTCTTGTTGTGTCAATCCAAATGCAAGTGGATATAAAGAGTCATTGGCATCAATCTCTTTTACAGTGAGGAGAATACCTCTTGCCTTTTCTTTCAAAAAAGTGTCATCCAACCCAATAAATGGCCTATATCCAGCCTTCTACCCAACCTAAGACTCAATGCAGTAAACAAACATTTAGTTCATACACACATATTTGAGGTATTAAAACAAATATTCCAAATATATAAAACATTATAGGACATCAATCTTACCTTACAAACATTAAAACATACATACATTCTATTAAATACTCTTATCCCATTTTCTTCCAAAGCATTTTTGCTCACTTCGACACTAACATCCAAACCTGGGTTTGAGGTTCTCAACTCATTGCAGTAGGCTTCTAAATTTCTAAACTCATCCCCATAGCTTCCCTCCAGTTCCTCCATTATCAACTTCTTTACTCTCTTGCATTTATGGATACTCACATGCAGATTTAAGTCAATTTCTGCATCCTTTTGTATATCAATTATTTTGTAATGTGGTCTCTCTTGAATCTTGTTTTTAAAGTGTCTAGCTAACCACTTTGCACTAGTTCTTGGGTTCTTATAAATCCTAAGGCAACTATGCTAATGATAGAATGTTTTCACTTTTAATCTAGGGTTGCCCCCCTCTTTTGAAGCATACAAAACAAAAGGACATCCTTGTTGACATTTAGCTCTAATTCTTGAGGGATCACTCTTGGATATTCAGACTTCAACCCCATTCGTTATTACATATTGGTTAATTGCCCTCTTCAATTCTTCATGGATGGCAAATGTCATGCCTAATGTAAAGTGCATTTGTTTATCCCTACTTTCAGATTCTTCATATGTTGAATCTTTATCATCACTTTCATATTCTTGTTCATTTCCTAACTCTTCCTCCTCACCCTCAGCTTCTTCATCTACTAGATCTTCTTCCTCACCCTCAAGTTCTTCATTTAATGACTCTGTTGAACAAACAAAAACAATTGTAATATAATGGATAAATTTAGAGAACATAAATTATATAAGTTAGACATGGAACAATAACAAGATTCAAACCAAGTTAGTATGCCCCAACAATTCAGCAAGAAAAACATAATAAACAAGATCTATGTGAAAGGCAAAAAAAAAAAAAAAATCACCAGTGACGCAAAAAAAATCACAAGTTGGAATTATTTGTGTGTATATGATTTTATGCATTAGTGATATATATATATATATATATTATAGAGGTCCTAAGCAAAAAAAAAAAACAACAAGTTGGAATTTTGAAAATCACCAATGACGCCGCTCTTCTTCATCTCCATCTGGGCTGGCAGCTCCACGTCACCTTCATCCACCTCCATGTCATCTTCGCCCCAATCCACATAATCTCCCAGATTCGCATTTATCGCCATTCTTTTTTTTAAAAAAACCCCTCCTTGGTAAAACTCACTCTCAATTGAGGGCTTCTATGAGATTTCACTATACAAAAGAAGGAAAAAACAAAATCAACAAAGGAATCTTACCTAATAATCAACACTTTTTCTCTTCATACACACCACCGTATTTGTCGATGGAGTTCTCCCCTGTTGCCTAGTGTTTGCTGTCAGGTTTTCTACAACTTGCATATGGGTTTCATTCATATATACAAAACCCTACATTCTGGGCTCTTCGATTTATTCACAGGCGTGAGTTTTGTTTCTATTTCTTTTATTAAATAACAAGGTGTCAAATAAAATAATGATGTGTTGGCCAAAAAAACAAAACAAAACAAAACAAAATAATGATGTGGCAGGACAATAAACGGATGTTTGTTTTCTGTTATTAAAAGTTTATAATTATTCCAATTTAATTATTTTAGGTTAAAATTATACCATAAAATACATTAACACCCTAAAAAATAATTCAGGGGATGCACATTTACCCTTAAATATAAACAACTCATAACGCTTAATCTTTTACTTAATTATTTTTACTGCCATTTCCTGTAAAGCGGAAACCCTAACACCGTCGTTGCTCGCCAAGGAATAACTTCGTTCTTTCTCCATCGAACACGATGATGAAGAAGAAGGGAGTGAATGAAGACATTCCAATTCTTCCAGAAGATGTCATCAAAAACATTCTCAAACGACTTCCGGTAAAATACTAAATCCGATTTCAATGTGTATGCCGACATTAGAGAAATCTCTTCAACCAATCCTTCATCACCAAACACTTCCACCACTCAAATCATCAAAACCCTTATCTCCTTTTCCAACAGAATCTCAGGGTTGCTTCGTCAAAATTGTACTGGCTTGATTCCAATATGCAAATTCACGAATTCAGAACCCACCCCTGCTTGATTATTTCAAGCGCGGTAAGATCGTTAATTCTATCAACGGCTTGATCTGTGTTGAAATCAATAAGCGTAATGGATCTCCTCATTTCCTTTTAGTTTGGAATCCCGCTATTAGAGAGATCAGGCTAGTGCCACAAACTGATTGTCATACGAATTACCATGGCTATTTTATAGGATTTGGGTTCAATCCAATTATTAAGGATTACAAGATAGTGATAAGTTATGTCTCTAACTATTATAATTGGCTTTGTGCTGTAAAAGTGTGTTCTCTAAGTTCAGGGTCATGGAAGGAAGTAAAATTTAGGCTCAATGACACTATACGTCTAATATCTCAAAGTGTCACTGTTAATGGTGTTATGTTTTGGCTGGGGTAAAGCATGCTGGGCACGATACAGGGGATGATGCTGATGATCAGGATGTGATTGTTTCATTTGACTTGGCGATGGAAGTGTTTGCGGTGATACCAACACCTAAGCAGCTATACTTTGTTCCAAGGCTTAGTATGTATGAGGAAAAACTTGCTGTTCTTGCAATGGAAGCTCACAAGATTCTGTTATCCATATGTGGGTGTTAGAGGAGGGTGTAGGTGGATGTGGGGAGAGATGGAGTTGGACCAAGAAATATACTAGCAGCTCTTATCCATGTAGGTTATATCCCCGGACTGTTTGGGGAAAGGGAATTGTTTGCTGGGCTGACATGTTGGATAAATCAACGTTTTTTCTCTTTAATCCCTCTACTGAAAAGATCAAGAAGCTAGCTATTAGCAAATGTGACAATGGACATTGTTTTTTCAATCATGCTGAAAGTCTTGTACCAGTTGGAGGAATGAAATCATTCACAAATTTTCTGTGGGGTCTGGACTCATTCATGATATTTGAATGCAATGTGGACAATGATTTGGCAAAAGCTATTCTATCTCTGTTCCAACCTCATAGCTTATGTATTTAAGTTGATTACTTCCTAAATCTTAATCTTTATTTTGTAAACTTTTTTAGTTTGAACACATCTGGTAAAAATGAAGCCCCATACAAGGTTAGATTATTCTATGCCTTATGAGGCTTGAAGACCTTTTAAGATGTTATCCAGAATGATGAATGTAAATTTGAAATGACAGATATATAGTCTAGTTGCTAGTGTGTGGATTATTTGTGAGTTATGACCTTTTGCCCTGGTTATTTGTGACTTGTGAGTTGTCATTGCAAATACCAATATGACAACAACAACGACAACAAAAATTGTGCCTCATCATATTGAGTCGAAAAATATATTTAACCCTTACCTCCTAATATTGGGTTAACTAAAACCATTGAAGAACATCCTTATGGTTTATTAACTGTGGATCCAAAATATTATGTGATAGAATAACCAAATCGCTCAAATATCACTAGTGCAAAAAGCATAAAACTTAGCAACTGTTTTTCTGTTAATTATATGGTCAACTAAACTTCTCCCCCAAAGGGCAACATATATGTAGTGCAAATCCTAACATTATATTTCTTTTTTTTTTTAATTCATAATATGGCCAAGCTAGTTTGGAGAGTACATACACCAAAGCAATCTAAACATCAAAAGCATGTAATGCGTCCTCCCTCATGATGGGAAGGGAATACATCCAGGGTGAGGAACAGGTACCTAACATTATATTTCGATGAAGGGAAAAGTAGGGAAAGATAGAATAAGGGAGAGGAAAAATATAATTTTTTTTTCTTTTTAATGTAATTTGTGCTTGCATAATATAATAGAGCTCACATGGGTGTGTACCTCATATTTCTATATGCCCATCAGACTCTAGACTTTCATTCTCAATAAGAAGGAAACAATTTAAAAAGCACAATTTTTTAGTTTGTTTCGTAGGTGCTTCTTTGGGAAATAGAAAAAAAAATTGTTTTTTTAAACGTTTTTCTGTAAGCCGACATAAAATTTCTCTTACATGCTTACCTCGAATACTATAAAAGTATTTTTAAAAAAGCTAAAATAAACATGTACAAAATAACCACTAACAATAGTTAAGGGTAGAGCTTTTGAAAAGTTGGCTTGTTTGTACATCAAATGTTTTGTTTACAAGGAAGTGTGTGATAACTTAATATAAGTACTCTGTGGGCTATGTGTGTGGCCACTACGGTTACATAGTTACTTGGTGATTTCATTGAATTGTAACTGGATATAAAAATCCACGACTAATATAATTATGTCTTTCAAGTCGCATGTTATTTTTTACCATATCATTTTAAATAAAGTTTTACCATAACATTCCTTTAGTTTAGAATTGGTGTTGGTATCATTAGAAAAGCAAAAGGGTCAACCGGTCAGGTTTTACTACAATTACTCGAAATGTATTTGGATAACATACTTTTTTGATTGGGTATAGCTTTGACTATTCTTCAAGCTCACTAATTAGTTAACCATAGACATGTAATGAGAAAATGAAATCCGGATAAATACCAATATCTATTACGGGTATAAGGATAGAAATCAAAATAAATAAATCTAGGGGCATTTATACAATTTCCTGTTCTTATAAAAAAGTTTTGGAACTTTAAAAAATATTTGAGATTTATTAGAATATTTTTTCTGCGGCCATATGAAGAAGTATTTCATGAGTTATACTGAGACTTTGAAAAAGCTATTATCAAAAATTTCAAAACGGCCATTAAAGAATGAAAACTGTCTTCAATGCGTACCTTTTGTTAATGCCTTTTAACTTCTTATAAATAATAATAATAATAATAATAATAATAATAATAATAATAATAAGTACGATAAATTTAAAATTTTATTGTAATAACGAAAATTTGATTTTTTTTGGGGGCAATCGATGATAATTACATTATGCATTTAGGGTATGCTTGGGAACCTGTTTGGGTCCAAAAAAAGTTCATCTGGGGGTTAAAAGTTCCAAAAGCTCATTTGATGTGTTTGAGAAAGTTTTTGGGATGGCTGAGCTTATGAAGCAAATGGAGTTTTTATGAGAAGCTCATCCAAGTTACTTCTCTCAATTTTTATGAAAATAAAAGTCACTTCTGACTCCGTCAATCCAAACACAAATCACATCTACAAAGCTCATTTTTTTCTATATGACTTTTCTAAAAGCCCATCTGTAAAAAAATTTCATTCTCCACCGCTAATCCAAACAGACACTTAGATATCTAACTAAATGCAGAATTTTCGGTAGTATTGAACTAAATTTATCGTCAGGTAAAAAAAAAACTAAATTTATGGGGGGAAACTAAATTTTATACTAATATTTAGCGATTTACAAATTTGAAAATTTCTTGGGTGTTCGGCTTCGGCCGAAAGCACGATTGTCAGATATTGGCATTAAAAATCCCGATTTATTGATTAAAAAACAGGAAAAAAACATTGCAACTCGGAGAAAATATAACCGTTGAACGTTTAATGGCTTGTTCTGCTATTTCCTCCTCGAATCCATAATCCCTAAAACCTCTGTTGATTCTTCGACGGGAAAAGAAAAATAAATAAATAAAACACCTTTGATTGCAAAGGAATTACTCGGAGAGATCTGTTCTTCCCCGGCGATAACAATGACGAAGATCGCAATTGATAATGACAAACCATTTCTTTTCGAGGAATTCGTCGTAAACATTCTCAAACGACTTCATGCAAAATCCCTAATCCGATTTCAATGCGTCTCCAAACATTGGAAAAATCTCATCAAGAACCCATCTTTCATCGCCGATACCTCCACCCACCAAAACCCATGTCTTCTCTCCCAACCGTATAACAACAAAGGTCCTCTGACTTTACATTTGCTTGATTGCGAGATGCAAGTCCGTCGGGTACCGAACAATCCTTTGATTGATTATTTGAAGTGCGGTTGGGTCGTTGGTTCGAGCAATGGATTGCTCTGCATTGACATCGGTAAGGATGGCATATTTGATTGTTCCCTTTTATTGTGTAATCCTGCTATTAGAGAAGCCAGACAGGTGCCCTCAACTGATACAGATTTTTACGGTTCTCTAGGATTTGGGTTCAGTCCAATTATTAATGATTACAAGATAGTAAGAATTTATGTTAGTGAAAGGTTTGATGATCTGGCTAAAAAGGTGGAATTGTATTCATTAAGGACAGGATCATGGAAGCAAGTAGAATTGGGGATCTTAGATGGCGTACGTGCTACATCTGACAGTGACAGTTTTACTGCTAATGGAGCTATCTTTTGGTTTGGGGTTAAGCTGGAGGAGAAGGATGCAACTAGTTATATGTTTGGTAGAAATGGTTATGATGTGATAGTTTCGTTTGACATAGCAATGTAAGTGTTTACATTGATACCAATGCACACTTCACTTGCGAGCTCACATCTCAATAGACTTACTATATATGAGAACAAACTTGCAATGCTTTCTTACCGTGAGATTGGAAATTCTGAATCTTCTTTGATTGATTTGTGGGTGATGAAGGAGGGTGTTGTTGCATCAGGTGAGAGATGCAGTTGGACTAAGAAGTATACTAGTAACCCGTTTCCAAGCTTCTTATGCCCATGACTTTTTGGAAGAATAAAATTGCTTGCAGCATTTCAACTGGAGGGAATGATAAACCAAACACTATTTTGTTCAATCTTACTACTAAAGAATTTACAGAGTTTGCTGTTAGCAGAAGTCGCTATGGTCACCATATTTTCAATTATGTAGAAGGACTTGTGCCAGTTGGAGGAATGAAATTATCTACAATGTTTGTGTAGCATCTGGACATTTTAATGATATTGATGGTAAAGGGGAAAATTATGAGCCAAAACCTATTCTATCTCTATTCAACCTCACCACCAATGAATTCAATATGTATTCTACCTACAGATGTATCAATGGCAGGGAACTTTCAATTATGTAGTAAGCATTTAATAGCTGGCCCCATCCACATTGAAGAGCCTAGATCTTAAGTGTCTATTATTATATTGCAGATTGGCTTATTTTAAGGACTTTCATTGTTCTGACTTCTATAAATAGCTAATATGCAACTCATGGAAGGAGACTTTTAATGAATGGTATATTTTATTTTCTTCCGTATCTCTCCCTCTCCCTCTCTGTCATGCACTTCTCTTTCCTTAATATTCTACCTCTGTTTGCATCATTCTGTGATCGGTTAGATTGTGCTTCATTTTATATCATGATGTTCAGTTCTCTTTCAAGATGGATGTGTGATTTAGTTGCTGGTGTGTTGAGTACGTGGAATTTTCTATCAGATGAGAAGGAAGAGAAGTAAGTGAATTTCAGTTTTAATTTCATTCACCCAAGTTTATGAACATTGTTTTTCCCTCATCATTCCATATATATGTATAATGCCTCATTGTTATTTGAGACATGTTCAAACGAATATGAGGGTTCCCTCAGTCTCAGGTTTCAATCATTGTGGTAAGACTGAAAGAATCTTATCAGTTAACCATTTTTCATCAAGTATTAATTTCTTGTCTTCCTTACAAACCTGGCTTTATGCTAGATTAGTGAATAGCGATACATTCATGCTTACCTGTTCTTCTTTCTGACTAGATTAGTGAATAGTGATACATTCATGCTTACTTGTTCTTCTTTCTGACTATGGAGTAATATTTAAAATATTTTGCTTACTGCAGAACTTTTTCTTTAAAAGAGTTTTTGTCCTTTCAAATAAACATCTTAAGAACACTTGCTTACCTTATTTTCCATAATTTTACTTCTATATATGTGTGTACATGTATATATTATAAGCTTCATTGTATAGTAAAGAACAATCTAGGGAATCCATTCCGCAATTGCATAGATTTCATGGAAGTATATCTACTTGATAAATGGGAAATTTGCACCGAGGTCCCAAGCTGACAAAATACGACACAAATGTCCCTTGAAATCTCCAATTTGTAGGCAAGTCTCATGGGATACTTGGGTAATATAATCCAATTGTGAAAAGACCAATTACCCTTTAGTCAAACTAAGAAAAGGTCGCTTCTGCTTGGGTATCTGCTTCGTCCACCTCTGGAACCTCCTCACTCCCAAGTTCACTTTTTTATTTCAAATTGTTCTTGCACGTTGCAAAGTAGCCGTACCGAGATCTCGCTCATTTTGGGTTTAAATTTCTAATCTGCTACCCTCTTGCTTCAGGTGCGTTTGGGAAGTAGGGTGTTCGTAGTTCTGGCATCAAAGTTATCAGTTCTTGTGTACATATTGAGCTTCGGGGATGACGATGCTAGCGATGATGTACTTTGTAGAATTTACTTTCTTTTTTCTGTTCATCCATGGGTGTGTACAATATTACTTTTTAGTTTCTGTCTCTCTTTTTGCAGAAATTTTAACTCTTTGCTGCTCTGGGCTTGGTAAAATAATCTTTGGATAGTCTTTTATAAGTTTCTCTGGTGATTGATCCAGTGGTTGTATAAACTGTGAGCATTGAAATATGAACTACCGCTGCGATGGCCAATAAACTCTCTGATTAAACATGATTACTTTGAATTTTCTTGCAATGTAGCAGTACCAGCAGCATTCCGTAATGTAGTAGTACTTCCACTCCATCCAGGTAAGGTGAAGAAAAGCGGACCATATTCTTCACAGTTGTTCAGTGGAAGTGGAAGCTCAGCTGCTCATGAAGAAGTTGGTAGCTCAAATGCAAAAACGTGCCCAAGCTAACTGTGGTGCTACTTTAGCTCAAAAGCGAAATTAAATTAGAGGGTTCATAACCCTGCGATGGTTTTGTATATACCTTATTGATTTGGTAAATATGTTATGTAAAACTCACTTACGCACATTAATTATACTCAATCAGATCTATCTAAGAGGGAAAAGTGGAAATAGAGAAGGGAGAAAACAGAACCCCGGGGGGGGGGGGGGGAAGCTTCTATTTATAGGCTAATAAGGAGACAATGTGCAATCCACTAGTACCAAAAAATATCCACTTGCATTATCCCATTTAATGCATATAATGATTAAACACCCTATTTGCTAAATAAACTTAAAACATAAAGTAATAAAATATAAAAGTAAGATAGATTTCCTTCTATATGAAGTTATCTCAAAATATATATAGTTCTTATATTTCATCATTTCTCCCCTGCTTGATGAACTTGGCTCCTGATGAGTTAAAATGAAAGCACAAATTTGAGAAGGGAATGGTAGAATTTAATATGACTCTTCAATCTGGAAATCCTTTCCAACAAATATGGTAGTGAAAAATGAGACATTGAGAAGAGCAAGCAATCTATTGGTGCTAGTTTGGAAAACATTTACAACGAACAAGGTAGTTGTAGAGATTATAATTGAATAAGGAAACAGGATGCTCTTTCATAGCCTCAACAACTTTAGGATGATGTGTAGCATGAATTTGATAAACTTGAAGAATAGGAGGATAATGTGCAGTAGAAGTATGAGGAATTTGAGCACCTTTCTTGTCAATATCTTCAACATGAGTATTTTCTAAGGCTTGTGACTCATGATCTTTGGCCATCAATTTGAAGTCCTGATTCAAGTTAATTAAGACTCATGTCTTCAAACCTCATGGAAATTTCTTCTAATTTAGCCTCCTTTTCTTGCTTCTTAACATCTTTGTCAGCTTCATTTACTTCCTCGATCTCTTTCATGGCTAAGCTTACACTTTGATTAGAGTTGGTAACATCTCTTGGTGGTACAATAAGTATAGGTGAAGGCGGGTTGGAGATAGTACCACCTTTTTTAGTTGTCAAAATATCATGATGCTCTCCATGTCTTGAAAAAGTTATCTTTATATCTCTTTGTTTGCCTGAACATTTGAGAGCCTTTAAAATTTCTTCAAACTTGTTATCTATGCGTTGGTTTAATTCCTCAATTCTATTGTCTTTATACTTTCTAAGAACCCTTCCATATTCATCAAGGCTATTGTAGGCACTATAGGTTATAACAACTTTTAAGGTTAAGAATTCCTAGGTGAATCCAACTTTAAGACCAAAGAGAAATGAATTTTACCCTAAATAAAGCTTTTTGCTGATGATTCTTGCATTCAGGATAGTTAGGAGTGGAAAGAACCTTGGAAAACGGTTCAAAAAGTGCTAAAAACTAGATTCTAGAACTTTCTAGTCACCGGCGCATGGGGCGTGTGAAGCCGGCGTGGAGAGAACTTTGGTGGGGCGTGGTAGTGCGTTAGGTAGCAAACAACAACGGTCTTCAGTGGTCTGGCTGGATTTTTCAACCCAAACACGATGGTGGTAGTGGTTTGGTGATATGACATCAGGAATTGGGTGTTTTAGTATTGGCAATGGCAAAAACAAAGGATCAGGGTTTTTTGTGGTCAGTTTCTTGGTTTTTTGGTGGAGCCTAGGCATGTAGGAACCTAAGCCCTGATTCCAAACTTATGTAAAACTCATTTATACACATTAATTATCACTCAAGCATATCTATCTAAGAGGAGAAAGTGGAAACAAAGAAAGGAGAAGGGAAAAAACAGAACAAGAGGGAGATGAGAAACTGCTCAGGATTTCAAAGGGGAGGGAGACAACATATAGAGAGAGGGAGAGAGAAAATAATCCATCATATTTTCATTCATTCCAGTGTGTCCATATAAAGGATGAAATCTCATATTTATAGGCTAATAAAGAGACAATTTGCAATCCACTAGTACCATAAAGTACCCACTTGCACAATCCATAACTTACCCCCTCTTGCAAAAAACAAAAAGTACCCACTTGCATTATCCCATTTAATATATATAATGGTTAAACACCCCACTTGCTAAATAAACTAAAAACATAAAGTAATAAAATCCAAAAGTAAGATAGATTTCTTTCTATATGAAGTTATCTCAAAATATATGTAGTTTTTATATTCCATCAATATGTCTTGGAAAGTTAAAAGGGTGTACTCTTCTGCTGCTTTTGTTTAAGTACTTTTGCTATAAGATTAAGAGAAGATTTCAAACAAGTTTGTGCTTAGTACTTAATAATGCAATTTAACTTTGACAAATTTGAATTGAGCGATTATTACATTACACATTGTCATATTAAACACAAATCTATAATCTACATGACATGTAAAGAAGCCTTGAGTGGTTCATCCTATCTGCTTCCTTGTGAAATATTAAAATGAATTTTTTGAATTTATGTTTTCTACAAATTTGCATTATTATTGAGAACTTAACATATGAAGGTAATAGCTGGATTTTGCTTGGATTGCTGGAACATGAACAAGAAGGGAATAAAGTTTAAAAAAGGACAAAAAACCAAAAACGGAGGAAGGCCATTAAGCTTATCTAGCTACACTTTATTTACTAAAGAATTTTACAATGAGTAGAAGGAAGAGGGGAAGGGGAAGGTTGGATTCTTGTGAGTGCTTGTCACTCATCCAAAGAACATATATGGTGACAAAGTTATGTTCTTGGGGCAAGGGTCAAAGGAAGAGAACCAAATAGGCTTTCAAGTTCGATTGTAATTAGGATTAGTTGTGTACGTTCATAAAATCATTGAAATGTTTTTTTGTAACTTCATTTATGATCAAAGTATGGACTCATTGTATTGACTTGCTATTAATGGTTAAGATTATGCAAAATTTGTGTACATGACAAGTTTAGGGGTTTCCATTGACAAGTTCAAATAATATGTCCACCTAATTAATATTAAATTATAATAACAAAGTTAGTTTATAAATATGTCCACAAATAATATGAATTTTGAAGTTTTGTCATAACCCGATTTTACTTTGACCATATTTTGTAAACATAGCTAAATATAACTTAACAAATGCAAGGGATTGCACTGAGAACTTCATGACCATTCATTTATCACTAGTGGAAAAATCACTTTTAAGACTGGATGAAAAAGACATTTTAGACCGGTTCTAGATTCGGTCTTGATACAGCCGGTCTAAAAAGTCTACTACTTTTTAGACCGGTTATGGAACCGGTCTTAAAAAACCGTTTTAAGACCGGCTAGTATAAAACCGGTTTAAAAATAAATATTTTTAGATTGGTTATCAGAGGAACTAGTCTAAAAGGTTAAAATTTTAGACCGGTTGTATAAAAAGTAATACTTTTTAGACCGGTTCTTAATAAAACCGGTCTAAAAAGTCAAATTTTTAGACCGGTTCTCTCCAAAACCGGTCTTAAATGTACTTTTCAGATCGGTTTTGGAGGAAACCAGTCTTAAAAGTTGAATTTTTTTTAAAAAAAATTCGTTTTAAAGATATACCCAGCAAGCCATTTCCCCTATTAAAACATTTTACTCAGCAAGCAGCAGCCAGTTCAACAACATTCAAATAAATCTTCTCTTACAAATTATATAACTAACATCTTAATGACATGTGAGAGACTTAAAACTCATTGGAACATATTAAAACTCAACTCCCTTGTGCTTAAACAGTGCTGGCCGAAATAGAAGCAAGGAAAACAACCATGAATAATAAACTCACAATCATAGACAGAATCATAATGCAAGGAAATCATACAACCATGATAATGCTGTTTTGACTAAGTTCCTTATCTTTTCACTTACATACATACATCAAAGATTAAATTACATTAATGACAATTCTGTTATTCATTAAGGCCAAAATACTTTATACGCACTCTTCTCAGGCTGATGATCACTAGCTGGCCTGACTTCGGAGAATCTACACTAAGACGTACACCTCATATCCTTCATTTTCCTGTAACGACAACAAAAAAAGTAGTTATATATGTACACTAATAACAATATATATAATTCAAATATAGTTCATGATAATTATTTTAGCTAACTAACTTTCAATGTAGTTTTATAAAGGGATATCCTCTCATATCCTTTCATGATGATCGTTTCTTGTGTCGTGTTCATTGTCTGCTTATTCTTCTTATTTCAATTCTGGTAAACCCCTAGAAAAAGGAGTCTCATGCAGATCATTCATTGAATGACTTTCCTGATTAATATCAACGACCCTTTTTCCTTGGAGAGCTGTAGACCACATTTTGTTTTCCTGATCAATAACATAGACCACTTGTTTCGCTTGATATGCCATAATGAAAGGTTCATCTCTAAAACTTCTACTATTTAAATCAACCAATGTAAATCCCAACTGATCAATCATCACACCATTGTTAACATCAACTCACTTGCATTTGAAAATGGGAAGTTTAACTTTAACATAATCAACCACCCAAATCTCTTCAATCACCTCATAATAAGGTATTGCTGCCAATCTAGGATTCTTATCTTTTGAACTAGAGAAGTGCATAGATTCAGCCACTAACATAACCCCACTGTTCTGGACGGTGCTCCTATCATCAAGGGACTTCATGTAAAACGTATAACCATTGATCACAAATGAAGTCCAACTTATGACATCAGCCTCAGGACCACGTGCTAACCATTTAATTGTACTAGACACATATTCTTTGCCGCCAACCTTTTGTATGAACTAATGTGCAAAATTTTTGTTATGCTCCCTAATTAACCTTTGTTAAGTCATTCGACTATTTCCTTTCCGTACAATTTCTTTATGAGCATTAATGTAATATTGAACTTCATCAACATTATTCAAAATGTACAAGTGGACTTGTTACAATTCATCAAGATCCATGCTCTTTACTGAAGCCCTGCGTCTACCGCCTTCTTCGTCATGACGTTCAAGAAGTCCAATGTGTCCTACATTTGATAAGTAATCTTGACAAAACTCCTTGGCTTCTTCAGAAACATATTTCTGAACAATAGATGCTTCAGGCCGGTTAGGGTTCTTCACATACCCTTTTAGGATTTTCATAGTTCTTTCAATTGGGTACATCCATCCTAAATAGATAGGGCCACACAACTTGATCTCCCTGACTAGATGAACAATTAGATGTACCATGATGTCAAAAAAAAAAGGAAGAAAAAGCTTCTCAAGCTGGCACAAGATCAGATATCCTTCATTTTCCAGTTCATCCAATTTTTTTGTCTCAATGACTCTACTACAAATAGCATTGAAGAAGAAATAAAGTCTAGTCAAAATATGTTGAAGATCATATTCGGTAATGCCTTGAATAGCTACTGGGAGCAGTTGTTGTATTAAGACATGACAATCATGAGACTTTAGCCCCACTAACTTTAAGTTTTTCATTGACACAAGCTTCATAACATTTAAAGAATACCCTGAAGGAACGTTGATGCCATGTAAACACTGACAAAAGCTTCTTTTCTCATCCTTAGACAAAGTATGAGCATCTGGAGGACAAAAAGTTCTTTTACCATATGGCATTGGATGCAAGTCTTCTCGTATCCCCATTTCTTGCAAATCTAATCTTGCCTTCATGCCATCCTTAGAACTACCTTGTATGTTAAGCAGTGTCCTAACAATACTATCACAAAGGTTTTTCTCCACATGCATGAAATCAATACAATGTCTTACATTAAGCTTCGGCCAATATGGAAGATTGAAGAAGACAGACCTCTTTTTCCATTTACTTTTCTCATTACTTTTCTTTGTAGTCTTACCAAAGATAACATTCATATTTTTTACCTTTTCATAAACTTGCTCCCCAGTCAATGCCTTCGGAGCATCTTAACACTTTTGTCCACAAAAAAAAAACTTTCTTTAATCTGCGATACGGGGGGCCTCGTCTAAGAAATCTCTTATGACCAAGAAAAACTGTCTTTCTTCCATGTTGAAGTTTATGGTAGCATGTTCCTTCTTCACAAATCGGACATGCTTTATGGCCTTTAACACTATAGCCTGACAAGTTTCCATATGCAGGGAAGTCATTTATAGTACAAAAGATCATGGCTCGCATTTTAAAAACCTCCTTCTTGTTCGCGTCAAAAACATTAACACCTTCGTCCCACAACTCTTTCAAGTCTTCGATCAAGGGCTCCAGGTAAACATCTATATCATTTCCGGGTTGTTTTGGTCCCGAAATCAACATAGATAACATAATGTACTTTCATTCTATGCATAATAGAAGAGATAAGTTGTAAATTACCAACAAAACAGGCCATAAACTATGTATACTGCTCAGGCTACCAAAAGGATTCATGCCATCTGTGCTAAGCCCAAGCCTAAGGTTCCTAGGCTCTTCACCGAAGGTAGGAAATAATTGATCGATTTTCTTCCATTGAGAAGAATCAGCCCGATGTCGAAGCTTTCCATCAGATATCCTCTCATCCACATGCCTTCTCAAATTTCTTGCATTGTTTTCATTAGCAAATAAGTACTTGAACCTTGGTATGATTGGAAGGTACCACAATACTTTTGCAGGAGCGTTGTTTGATTTGTACCTCGGGGTTTAACATATTGGACACTGTTGTTCCTCTTCATGCTCTTTTCTATACAATATACAATTATTAGGGCATGCATGGATCTTTTTATACTTCATCCCTAGTAGACACAATATTTTCTTAGCATCATAGTATCAAGAAGGCAACACATTATCATCTGGAAGCATGTCCTTAAAAGCCTCAAGCGTTTCTGAAAAACTAATGTCGCTCCATCCATGCCATGCTTTCAAGCTTACTAATTTCAATACTGCTTTCAACAATTGGTACTTTTTACACCCCGGGTACAACGGCGTTTCAGCATCACTATACATATTACCATATGCTTGTGATTGCTCAAAAATCTATTCTCCTACATCACGAATAATATCCTATATTCGATCATCCACATCCGTGTCATTATCATCAAAGTTCACTCCCCCCTATTGAGATGAACTTGGCATTTCTAATTCTGCACCATGCCATACCCACATTGTATAACTCTTACAGAATCCTTCACAAATTAAATGTGTATATATATCTATAGTACTTAGTCGCTTCTCATTCAAACATACTACACAAGGGCAATAAAACTTTCCACTACCATCATCAGCATTTCTACTAGCGAAGTCTAAAAAAGCCCTCACCCCATTATCATATTCAACACTCGTTCGTTTAGCGTTTATCCAACTATGATCCCTATATATCTCAACACTTCTAGCACCCTATATATCCAACAACAAAAGGATAGACAAAAAAAAAAAAACAACAACAATAAAGTTTTAGATATTTCAACAAAATTAACAGGCACCATTTGAAACTAGTATTGTTTTAACAAACTAATAACACTGACAATAGTCAAACAACCGCACTAAACTAAAACAGAACATAGAGTGATATTAATTCAAGCCAAATATCACAGGGATATAATTAAAAGTCAGAGCATATATCTAACAAAAATGTGCAGATTTAATTTTTTCCAGATTACATACATTTAAGTGCTCAAAGCAACAACAAGAACCATTTTTTCATTAAACATTATTAATTATAAAATAACGTACAACTAAATAACAGATTGAACACTAACCTGAATGAAGACCAAGGAGTGAGCTACAACCCAAAGTCACGGTGGTGTCGACTGAGGTTAAAATGAAGTCCTCAAATTCACGACACTGATAAAGGGAAGTCAAGTCAGAGGAGAATGGTCATTGCGGAGATTAGAGGTGGCGGCGGAGAAGACTGACGATAATCAAAGAACAGCGACGACGAACACAGCAACGGCAGCGGTAATGATGGAGGAGAGTTGAGCAAATGAGGGACGAGACACCATGGACGAGTTTAGAACAAGCACGGACAAAACTCACAGAGAAATGGCAAAGACAGAAGAAAGGGTTCACAGAGCGCGCGATCTGGGCGCGGGAGGAAAAATAAAGGTGAAAAATCTTACCTTTAAGACCAGTTTTTATTAATAACCGGTCTTAAAAAGGGAAATTTCACATTTAAGACCGGTTTTTACCAAAACCGGTCTTAAAACGTTAACGCATTTTGAATTTAAAATGTGTTAACATTTAAGACCAGTTTACGTATAAATCGGTCTTAAATGTTAAAACATTTTAAATTCATTAAAATTTTAAGACTTTAAGACCGGTTTTATTTATAACCGGTCTAAATAAATTTTTTAAGACCGGTTTTTTTAAGAACCGATCTAAGAAGTTCAATATAATTACAAAATTGCCATCGCGCAAATTTTTAAGACCTTATCCGCCAAAACCGATCTAAATGTGACGGTCTAAAAAGGGTTTTTTCCAGTAGTATATAAGTTTTTGGGCGTCCATTAATAGATTTATGGGAGGCCATTGACAAGTCCAAGTGCCCGCATTGACAAGTAAGGCAATTGACAATGACAACTCTTTTGTTTGCCCAAATAATATCATGTGAGACAATATCCAAATAATATATCCACCTCATTAATAATAAATTCCAATAATAAAGGTAGTGTGTGTGTATATATTCACATATAATATATATTAACAATTTTAGGGGAATGCACTGGCAAGTCCATGGGCGTTCACTGACAAGTTCATGTCCATCCATTGACAACTGAATTTACATCAAGATACAAATTTTTGTAAATGAAAGTTAGATATAATACATCTCCAAATGCATCTATAAGGTACTTGTTGAATATTCACAATATAGTTGTTATTAACAAGTTTACCACCTATATTAACAAATATCGCTACTTTTATTAACAACACATTCTGACTTCATAAATAGATGTCATTAATAAGTTTACCACCTATAAATAATTATCATTGCCTCTATTAACAACACATTTTGACTTTGTACATTAAGAGTTACAACTACAAAAATTTCACAATCATGTTGATTAATTCTCACTTTTAATGCACAAACAGAGTACAATATACCAAAAAACATATCAAATGACCAACAGAATCAACTGCCTTCGTCGGTAAGAGAGAGGGAGACGCCGAAGATACTAGGGTCCATGGGTGAAGGAGCCTCTTACCACAACGAACAGGTGACACCAACGGTTAGGCAACAACTAGGGTCACCTGATGACGAAGCACACAGTCATGTGATGATGACGGTGATGAGATGATAGACAAGGCGACAACCTATGGCACATTCTAAAAGTTATTCAAAGCACACAGATATGCTAGTTTATGTCAAAATTTAGTAGCCTATTGTGAGAGCAATATGGATCGCTTGCTAAAAGTGAGGATCAAATTTTTTTGAAAAAAACAAATAATTACTAATATTTAACTATTTACAGAATATTTACTTGATATTTAATTAAACATAGAATATTTAGTTTTTCATTCTCATCTACCACGGTAAATCCATTCTCAGCAGCCACATTGATACCATCCACCATGGGTCTCACAAATAGTTAAAACTTCAAGGAAAAAAATATAAACACAATCAAAAAGTTCAAAAAGGCTACGAAGAAAAAGAAAATAGGGAAAATTTCAGAAAAATATATTTAAAATAGGGAAAAGATAAATCAATGAGTCCAATATCAAAAATCTTGAATCAGAATTGTGAGAAGAATATGAGATTTGTAAATATTTTCAAATAACCAATCTACCCCTGATTGCATTTGGGGAGTTCAAATTATCAATATATATATAATGAAGGTTTTAATTTTGATTTTTAAGTTATTATTCTCTATACCTAAGTAATCAGTTAAGCCTAACATGCGTAGCTTTAAAATATTACCTACAAAATTGTTGGTACTTGGAGAGCTTAAGTTATCAACATAAATATTGAAGTTATTAATTGTAATGCATAATCAACTTAGGTATAGAAAATAATAATATATATATATATATATATATTGAAAACTTGTGTTCCCCAGATACTGTCAGGGATAGATTGGTCATTTAGAAATATTTTCAAATCACAAATTACTCCCATAGATCTGACTTGGAATTTGTGATAATGGACTCCCTTATTTGTTTTTTTTTTCCCATATTTTAGACATATTTTTTCTGGGATTTTCCCAAGAAAATAATGGTTATAAATATTTAATTGTATTTTTTTTTTCTATAATCTCATGTCACTTTAGTAGTATTTGATTTGATGCCGTGGTTACGCTGGTGGCTTTCAATCTGTTGTAAAACAAAATAAGAGAGATATTAAAATTTATATTTATCAAGGTAAATATGTATTTTTAATCTTTTAATTTTTATATAATATTTTATTTTATTCTTTAATTTTATAAAGTATTTTTGAATTCTCTAACCATGAAGCTTTTGAAGAAAAAAAAATGAAAATCAAAATGTTAAATATAGACAAAATATTCTCAAGAATGATATGTTAAGTTTAATTTTTGAAAATTTTGCTCAAAAAAAAAAGTTTAATTTTTGAAAATACAATAATTTGTAAAACGATCACTATATAAAAATTGAAAAGATAGAATAAAATTAAATATTATATAAAGTCAGAGAGAAGGTTTATCTCACAGAGACACGTGGGGTAATGTTAGAGGGACACGTGGCCCCCCGGGGGCTATCTGATGTTGGACTGGAGGTAGGGGGCCTCCGGTGATGTTCATGTGGCCTTTTTTAAGAGCACACAAATTTTTCCATTGGTAATTGCCGATGGAACTTCTGTCAGAAATCCGTCAGTAAATTCTGACGGAAGTTTTCCTTGGGTAATCCGTTCGTAATATTCCATCAGAAAATTCTGTCGGTAATTCCATCGATAATTTCCGATGGAATAAAAATTCCGTCGGTAAATCAATTTCCCACGTATTTTTTAGAAACTGAACGTATTCTGTCGGTAATTGCGTTTCCGTCAGTAATTCCGCTAGAAAACTGAAATTTCGTGGGTAATTCCGTCGGTAATTTGATATTTTTTTTGTAGTGATAAGGTTGTTAAACTCACGAGTTTAAGCAAACTCATGACAGTGATATAAACTCATATCATAAACTTGCATCATAAACTCATAAGAGTTTACTTTTATTATTAAATATGTATTAATAGTGTACAATTAAATAGATTTAAATATATTTTAAATCCAAATAATTGAAATTAAATCCATCAATATTCATAATTTATTTTATTTAATAAAAAAATTTCTATAAAATTCATATTGAGTTCAAAAGTACTGACATAGTTTTATAAGTTAGAAACGTAAAAACGGTAAACTCATTAGCTTAACCGAATTTACAATTGATACGAGTTTACCTGCTACTCGACTCAATTTAATAAGGTAGGAATATAAAAACAATAAACTCTAAGAATCAACTCACGAATTTAACAATAATGTTCTCACATATACATGATATATATATATATTTTTTTTGGACTGAACATATACATGATATTGGGAGTTATACAGGAGTCGGATATAACTGCTCTTTTAGCAATTTTTTTATTACCATGTCTTTTCGCAATTGATTCGAGGTACATTCCCTCTTGGTATTTATAAGACGCGTCTCCATTAAGTCATGAAAGCAACCTCCGTTGCCACACACACACACACACTGCAATTAATATATTCAATTATGATAGGGGAATGTGGGTTTCTCTCTACAGCTCTCTTTCCGCTGTCCAGACTTTGGGATAAGAGACTCACTAATTTATAAATTACTCTTTACCATCATTTATGATGTCTAATAAATATTTATATATTCTATATTCTGTCATGTCTTCCTGTTATTTTCGACCGGCCCGAAAAAAAAAATTACATGGAAAGTATATAAAGTTTTATGGCCGTAGATGCTAGAACAAGTGAGAGAGGATAGCTCCAAGTGGCATGTGGATAAATGCGCATGAGAAGGATTGGGAATAAAAATACCGTCATGTCACAACATGAATCAAATAATTCAAAGCAAATGAGAAGAAAACGTCATTGAATAATATGAATCTTGAATATTAATTGAGTATATAATTTACCTTAGCAGTAAGGACAGAAACCTGGCTACAAAAATTGGAAGATTTATATTATATTAATATATCAACGGGAATTTTTTTTGTTGGGGTGAAAAGAAGGAAAGAAAGAGGATAGAAACAAGGAGATGAAAGGGGGAAATGGAAATGAAAGAACGTAATTTTTTAAAATTTTAAAGTTTTCCTTTTTCAGTTTATAAAAAAGGAAATATTACAGAATTATATATAAAAAAACAAAAACATAAAGAGCGGTTTTTTGATTTTAAAACATACACGTAGCAGAGTGGGCACGACGAAGCAGAGTGTTTTGCAACCGTTTCCTGTGAACCCCATAGGCCTACTTTAGCGAAGGCTTTTCCTCTGAGAAATTCGTTCTTACCAATCGATCAAGCACTATGAAGGAAAAGAGAGTGAATAGCGACATTCCATTTCTTCCCCAAGAAATCATCAGAAACATTCTTAAACGACTTCCAGCAAAAACCCTAATCCGATTCCAATGTGTATGCAGGGAATGGAGAAATCTCTTCAAGACCAAATCTTTCATCGCAGATCACCTCAGTCACTCGAATCATCAAAACCCTTGTCTCCTTTTCCATCCTTTTGACAGGGATGATCCTTCGAACTTGTATTGCCTCGATTCCGAGATGCAAGTTTGGGAATTTCAGAACCTACCATTGCTTGATTATTTGAAGCAAGGTATGATCGTAGGTTCCAGCAATGGCTTGCTCTGTGTTCAAATCAATAATCCTGATGTATCTCCTCATTTCCTTTTTGTGTGGAATCCCTCTATTAGAGAGGTCAGGCTTGTGCCCGAAATCAATTTTCATCAGGATTATGATGCTTATTTTATAGGTTTTGGTTTCAGCCCAATTATTAATGATTACAAGCTAGTGATAGCTTACGTTTCTGAGTATTACACTGAGCTTTCTGCTGTGAAAGTGTATTCTTTAAGTTCAGGGTCATGGAGGGAATTAAAACTTAGGTTCAATTGTATGACATGTAGTAGTTGTCGAAGTGTCACTGTTAATGGTGTTATGTTTTGGTTGGGATTAAAGCCGCTTGGGGAAAATACAGAGGATGATGATGAGAAGCTGATTGTTTCATTTGACTTAGCAAACGAAAAGTTTACATTAATAGCAATGCCCAAGCTACACTTTTGGACAACGCTTACTGTGTATGAGGAAAAACTTGCTATTGTTTCTTGGGGAGACTCAGAACATTCTGTTATTGATCTGTGGGTAATGGAGGAGGGTGTACGTGCATCTGGGGAGAGATGGAGTTGGACTAAGAAATATACTAGCCCTAATCCGTGCAGGCTATATCCACAGACTATTTGGAGAAGTGAAATTGTGTGTAAGGCTGAGTTGGAGAATGAACCAACAGCTGTTCTCATCAATCCTACTACTAGAAGAATCAAGAAGTATGTTATTAGCAAATGCGACCGTGTTCATGATATTTTCAATTATGCTGAGAGTCTTGTCCCGGTTGGAGGAATGAAATCGTTCACAAATTTTCTGTAGGGTTTGGACTCATTCATGATGTTGAATGGAAGGCGGACAATGATTTGGCAAAAGTTTTTCTGTCTCTTCAACCTCATAGCTCATGAATTTAAGATGTTTGCTTCCTAAATCTTAATCTTTATTTAGCTGATTTACTTAGTTTAAGCACATTTGGTAAAAATTGAACCAGGTTAGATTATTCTGTCTTATGAAGCTTGTAAACATTTTGAGATGTTATCTTGAATATATGTAGATGTTTAAGAACAGATGTTTCTAGTAGTATTTGACATATCTATAAGATTAGTTTATTCTGCTTTCTTTCCAAGACAAATATATATATAGTCTGGTAGTTGCTGTTGTGTGGATTAGTTGTGTGTTATGAGCTTTTGTCCAGGTAAAATACATATATCATATGAGAGGGGGGAAAAGTGAAGTCCGTTTGAGTTGCTTGTTTCTTCCATATCATTTGTGCTTTTTAATTTTTGTGAGCAAAGGCAATTTATATTAGGAGCAAAACGAGAATAATTACAAAGTTAAAGAACTAGAGAAGAAAAAGGGCGTGAGAGCATATCAGCAAAAGAGAAATTAGGGAGTTGATCTAGCTGAACAAAAGTTACCGAATGAAAAAACTTCAGGAGAGAAAAGATGTCATTTGTGCTTGATCTAGTAATTTCTTACCATCGTACCCCATAAATGTTTTTTTAGCTTAATACTCCCTCCGGTCCTAATTATAAGAGAAAGTTGACTTTTTTGGAGAAATTAAGGAAGCCAATTAAATTACTCTAAAGTGTTTATATTTTTAGTATCCTTAGATTATATATTAGTTTATTAATCAAATTATTTAGTTTGGAGAAAAAAATAAAAATATAAATACTCTAGAGTAATTTAATTGGCTTCCTTAATTTCTCCAAAAAAGTCAACTTTGTCTTATAATTAGGACCGGAGGGAGTATAATCTTTAGTGTCTCAAGCTTGTTCTCATTTTAATTTCCTCAAATGCCAAAATGGTTTTGGTTTTTATTAAGTTATAGGAACTAACAACTAACAAGCTATAGCCTCCTGTGTGTTGCACAAGGAGTGTTGTTCGAGGTGAAACATATCAGAATATTTTTTGGTTTGATATAAATGTATAAGAACAAAATTTAGTAAGAATCTCTATTCATTTGGAAAATTATGAATTTATGTTAGAAACCTGATTGGTTGTTTATGAAGTTAATTACTATCCTTCTTAGTTCTTAAAGTTATCAATATCTCAATTAATATCTAATTGTCATCAAAAGTTGAAATAAAAGTTATTATCATATTAGTATCCCGATTAATATACTAATTGATAATATTCCATAAACTTCCTTTTAAATATTTCTAAAAAACTATAATGCATCTGAAAAGTAATGAATTTCTTTTTGTGACGTCTAATTGGTTGCTATAATTATTATCATTTATGAAAGTCAAAAGCCAATTTATTTTTAAAGTCAAAAATATTATTTTAAAATATTTTTAATTTCTTGATTAATACCCTAATTATAATTATTGCGGTATTAATATTCTAATTATTAATCAATATTCAGAAAGCTTCATTTTCCAACTTTACATATTAATACCATTGATGGGGATATAGTTTTCGTTCGCCAAAAACTAGGAATCACTATTTTAAAATCAAATCATTATCATTAGGACATAATTTTTAAAAATTATTGCACCAATAACCTAATGATTAATACAATTATTAATATAACTTAAAGAGATATCCCTACAATCATGGAAAGTGAAGTTCATTGGCATGCTTGAATCATGAGAAATACATGCTCTAGGAGCGTCATCTTATTTGTACTCTTGCTAGTTAAAATGCAACAATTCATCTTATTTTAATTCTACATAGCAAATGAGTTATCTGTAAAAATTCAAATTTATTGATTTTATGATTTTAGAGATGATGGGAGGGAATTGTGTTTTCTGTTTTTCTAAATTAAGAAGTTTGTGTTTTTTTAAAATTATAAAATTTGAATTTCTCCAGATGACTCATTTGTCATGTAGGATTAAAGTAAGATGAGTTGTTGTATTTTAATTGGTTAGAGTATAGATGATGCGACATTCCTGAAATATGTAAGTATTTCTATTGAATCACAATTATATAATTATTAATATAATTATGATTCCTAATTTAACGTCTAATTTCAAATTCAATTTACTTCTTTCTTTATATTCAAACCCTAATAATTGCACATGGACAATCTTGATGATGTGATTACGCGATGAGAAATACTTATATCTCTTGGAGCGTCATGTTATCTAGACTCTGCTCAATTAAAATACGACACCTTGGCTGCTTTTAATCTAATGTGCATGATGAGTCACCAGAAGTAATTCACAAGTTATATTTTTTAAAAAAAAAGTAAACGTCCTAATTTGAAAAGAAAAACAAAAACCCACAAACACATCCCACCCAAAATTCCAGATAGGTTTATAGGATGCCAATTAGGAAAAAAACTTATTGAGGTGTCGTGTTTTAATTGGGCAGAGTTAATATGAGATGGCACTCTCAAAGTACCTAAGTATTTCTCAAACTAAGAAATGTTTATATACTCTTAAAGCGTCATATCAGCTAAACTCTGCCCAATCAAAATACAACATATTGGCTGCTTTTAATCTAATGTGCCTAATGAGTCACCAGAAGTAATTCAGAATTTATGTTTTTTTTTAAAAAAATGTAAACATCCTAATTTGAAAAGAAAAAGAAAAACCCACAAACACATCCCACCCAAAATTCCGGTTAGGTTTATAGGATGCCAATTAGGATAAAAATTTATTGAGGTGTCATGTTTTAATTGGGCAGAGTTGATATGAGATGGCACTCTCAGAGTACCTAAGTATTTCTCAAACCAAGAAATGTTTATATACTCTTAGAGCGTCATGTCAGCTAAACTCTGCCCAATCAAAATACAACACACTAGCTGCTTTTAATCTAATGTTCCTAATGAGTCACCAGAAGTAATTCAGAATTTATTTGTTTTTTTAAAAAATTAAACATCCTAGTTTGAAAAGAAAAAGAAAAACCCACAAATACATCCCACCCAAGATTCCAGTTAGGTTTATAGGATGCCAACTAGGACAAAAATTTACTAGGTGTCGTGTTTTAGTTGGGCAGAGTTGATATGAGATGGCATTCTTAGAGTGTCTAAGTATTTCTCTTATGTGCCTGTCAACCAAATATGAAGTAAACCGTTTAACCCAAATTTGATCACATTAATATAATTTAATGCACTAATAACCTAGTTATGGAGATCCTTACAATCATGGAATATGAAGCTATGTGTTATGCTTGGACCACATTAATATAATTATTAATATAATTATAATTCATGATTTAAAATATAGTTTCAAATTCAATTTGCTTCTTTCTTTTTAGTCAAATCCCAATAATAATGGATGGACAATTTTGATGTTGTGATTATCTGACCTGTTTGTGAGTTTAACATATTACTAACCAAGTATTAGAAGATTTCTTGTATAAAGTTAATTGATTGATTGATTGATGCTTTAAACGAAATGAAAGTTGACAGATTAAAACTAAAATGTAAGCAAACTTGAGGGACTAACAATTGTATTATCAAGCAATATTTAAATTAAAATAAAATGATAGAGAATATCCAAATTTTTTAAATGGGATTCGATAACTGTCCAGAATAAAGTGCACGTTTTTATTTTAGATTTTAAGTTTTGGTTGCTATTTCTTATATTTTTTAAAATTCCAGTTTAAACATTTTGAACATATTTTCATTTTTAATATTTTTTTTGATGGTACTCATTTTTAATATTAAACTAGCAAAATGTCTAAAACAATCCAGCAACATTAGGAAGAGAACACTCTTAGGATTATTTTTCTCATTTTCTTCTCAAAATCCCATATCCACCCTCAGATTAAAAAATGAGTGGTTCATATTTAATATTTTATAAAATTATTATCATAGCTTTTTATAATTTAATTTTTTAAATTTTTTTTGTTTTGCAATTATAAATTGTGTGAATAAAATTTTAATATTTTAAATTTATTTATTTATGTTTTAAATAACAATTTTATGAAATATGATATCTAAACCATCCCTTTTTTTTAATCTAACGGTAGAGATGAGATTATATGAAGAAAAGGAAATAAAGGATTATGAGAGAAACCAAACCTGCAATGTAACAAATCAAAAGAGATCAATGAAAATATTCTCATGTCAAAAGAAAAAAATAATTTAAACATTTTGCACAATTCAACCGTATTATTTCTTCAGGTAAAAAAAAAAAACCCTATTATTTGGGGAAGTTACGGTTGAGAAATTATAATTTACAATTTAAATAAAAATATATGAAGTAAATATTTTTCTCATTTTCTTCTCAAAATCCCATCTCCACCCTCAGATTAAAAAATGAGTGGTTCATATTTAATATTTTATAAAATTATTATCATAGCTTTTTATAATTTAATTTTTTAAAATTTTTTTTTGTACTGCAATTATAAATTGTGTGAATAAAATTTTAATAGTTTAAATTTATTTATTTATGTTTTAAATAACAATTTTATGAAATATGATATCTAAACCATCCTTTTTTTTTTTAATATAACGGTAGAGATGAGATTATATGAAGAAAAGGAAATAAAGGATTATGAGAGAAACCAAACCTGCAATGTAACAAATCAAAAGAGATCAATGAAAATATTCTCATGTCAAAAGAAAAAAAAATAATTTAAACTTTTTTCATAATTCAACCGTATTATTTCTTCAGGTAAAAAAAAAAAAACCCTATTATTTGGGGAAGTTACGGTTGAGAAATTATAATTTACAATTTAAATAAAAATATATGAAGTAAATAAATGCGGTTGAAGAGTAAAAGCGGAATATAAGACTTCAAAAGACGCTGTGAACAGTACGCGAAACGTTCCTCTGTTTTTTTGACCGTTGCTTCTCAACGGTTGTTGGTTTCCGACGCTGTTTCACCGTGGATTGACGTCAATCTGATGCAACGTCCGTCATTTCGACGCTGCTAATCCATTTCCGACACCGATCTGAGCCAGCTTCTCCCGTTTTTGGCGCTAATCAGTGCTGAACTGAAGGTGCATCGATCTGAGCTTGCGTTTCGTTGATCCGAATAGCTGCCTGGTTGTCTGAGCTGTAGTCTGTTCGATTTGCCATTTCCAGGTTCTTTGTGTTACTTAGCTTGTCTGTTTCGAATTGATCTGCTGTTTTTTTTGTCTGAAGGGGAAAAAATATAAAGAGAGTGAGTGTGAGTGGTGATAAAAGAGAATAAAGTTAAATTATTTGTTGTATGCTCAAAAGATGAACGAGCGGGAGAGAGATCGTAGTCCCGTGAGAATGGTTTTGGGGCCAATGCTGGAGGAGAGGGAGGCCTTAGAGTATAGTAGGAAGAAAATTCTTGATGATGATGAAGAGTTCACAAATAGACAATCCTTAGTCCCACGGGTTGAGGACTGGATGAGTGACGATAATATTGTACGGGAAAACATCATACCTAAAGAACCTAAACGGTCATACAAGGATGCATGTGTGGAGGATCAGAAGCAAAATGATTGTTCAAATGATGAAGAAGAATGGTGGAGAGGGGACGGATGGAAGTCTAGGCTTGAAGTGGAGATGACGAAAAATGGACCAAACATAATTGTGTCTCCGGAGTTTAGAAAGAAGCTTGCGCGGAAATGGTCAACATAGTTGTTTGTTAGACTCCTTGGCGCGTGAGGATCAATTGGGGCGCAAACTGCAACAGCTGTAAGGACTTAGAGCCCTGGTTGAAACTATTGAGATAGGATCCGGGTATTTTCTGGTTCGTATGAGCAACAAGGAAGACTATGATTTTGCATTAACAGGAGGCCCTTGGTTATATATGGATCACTACCTAGCAGTGCAACCATGGAAGTCAGAGTTTGATCCTGATTCTAGTGAGGTTTCCAAAATAGCAGCATGGGTGAGAATTCCTAAATTTCCATTTGATTTCTATGATAAGGGTATTTTGTATGTCGTGGGTAACCAAATTGGAAGGGTTTTAAAAGTAGATACAAACACCCTTCAGAAAACCAAAGGTCGTTTTGCCCGTATATGTGTTGAGGTCGATTTGAGTGCGCCTTTACTTCCGTCATTGATGATTAATGGGAAAGAGAAGAAGATTGTTTATGAGGGTTTGCATTTGATTTGCTTCTCATGTGGACGGTACGGCCACGACATGGCGCATTGCCCTAATAATCAAGTGATAAGCACGATAAAGTCGGCATGCATGTCGAACCCGTCGGCTTCCACAGATACTACACAAGAGCCTACATGCTCTGAGACCGATTCCAGGATGTATGGGGAGTGGATGGTCGCACCAAGCCGTAGAAGGGGACAATGGAGCTCGAACACAGGGATTGGTAATCATGGGCGTGAGACTAGGAGTTATTTACGTTCTCAAAATACGGGAGGAGGATCACGTTTTGAGGCTCTTAATGTTGAAGATATGGGAATTAATGATGGGGGTTATAATGATAGTGCAAATTAGGGCAAGATTCGTGTCAGTTCAAAGTCAGGAGAAAGATCGCATGAATCAAAAGGGAACTCTGGTCATCTAATTGAAATAAGTAAAGGGAGTAAGGGGAACAAGGGATCGGATAATCTGAATGTAGGAAAAAAAGAGAGAATTTGTGAGAATCTGAATAGTGTTGGCCAATTGAAGACGTTGAATAAAACACGTGCGACACAGACAGCAAAGAAGAAAGGGATTGAGGAGGGAGTTTCCCTCGGATCTTTGAGTATGGGCTCGAAAATGCAGCAAACAAGAACTCAAGTGGACTCTCATTTGTTTAACTCTCAAAAGTTAACTCATAAAGCTGAATCGTCGTATAATTCAAGTGGGGAGGCTGGGTTAAGAATTAAAAAAAATATTATTCAAATAGACCCTAATTCCACTACTATCCGCCTAGAAGCCACTGATCCTCTTGACCCAGGTGCAGAACAAGGGGTGAATTTTGCAAGTCCAATTAATCCACTTAGGACTATTGATGATGTGGTGATGAATGGTGTTGTTGAGGTGCAGGAGGGACATATGTCTCAATAATGACTTATTTGGTTGTGCTCTTCTTCATATTTATCAATTGTTTTATGATTATTATGACTTGGAATACTCGGGGTGCCGGTGGTGCCTCTTTTACCAGATTACTTAGTGATGTTGTTGTCAGACATGGGGGTAATTTCTTTGCTTTGTTAGAGCCCAGACAGCAGGGGATGAAAGCTAAGCTCATTGCAAGGAAATTGGGATGGACGAATATGCACATTGTAGAAGCTCGGGGATTTAGTGGAGGTATATGGTTATTTTGGGATTCTACGTTACATTTTTCTATAACTTGTTGTGGTGATCAATTTGTCCATGGTATGGTTAATAAAGGCACAAGTGCAGAATGGTCTCTTACTGTGGTCTATGGGAATCCAAATATGGTTATTAGACGACAACTTTGGCCCACTCTTGAGGGTATTCAACAATCAATTGTTGGAGGCTGGGTGGTAATTGGAGATTTCAATGCTGTTTCATGTCCTGAAGAACGCTGGAGTAAGAAACACAGGGAGAATACAGGTATTGATAGGTCCTTTCGTAATTGGTTATTGGGTAGTGAGTTACTTGATATTGGTTTTAGTGGTCCTCGATTTACATGGGGCAATTTGATTACCCAAAGCAGAATTGATAGGGCCTTGGTGAATAACTGTTGGTTTACTGAGAATCCTAATGCAACTGTGACACACCTGCTAAAATATAAGTCCAATAATTGTCTAGTGCTTCTGGATACTGAATCTCATGTTCTCACTGCAAAGAATCGAAGGCCTTTTAGATTCTTTGCCCCCTGGGTTATGCATGAAGATTTCAAGAAGTTTGTGCAGCGTCATTGGGGTTTAGGAGACGACTGGTGTAGATCCATAGATCAGTTCACGGAGGATTTGAGGCTATGGAATAAGGAGGTTTTCGGTAACATCTTCTACATAAAAGAAAGTTTATGATGGGATTAATGCAAAGATAGCTTCGGTTGGTATCTCTGAGTCTCTTGAAAAGTTAAGAGGGGAGCTATGGGGAGAGCTGGAGAAACTCTTGACACAGGAAGAAGTCATGTGGCTACAATACTCTCGTGTTAACTGGTATGTGCATGGGGATCAAAACACAAAATATTTTCATTCAGTGGCCAACAGCAAGCGAAGAACGAATAAAATTGAGGCTTTAAAGCTTGATACTGGGGAGTGGACATATGATACGGCTGAAATTATGAAAATGGGAAGTCAATTCTTTAAAAATTTATATACGGAGACCCAGATATATAGTGGATCTTTGGTTTTTGGATGCACTTATCATATTATTGATGACGTTAATATGCGTACTCTGGGAAGATCGATTGAAGATCACGAGATTAGACGAGCTTTGTTTGATATGGGGCCTCTGAAAGCACCAGGACCAGACGGTTTCAACCCGTTATTTTATCAGAGCCAATGGGAAACGGTAGGACCGTCAGTGATTGATTTAGTTAAAAAAGTATTTAATGATCCTAAGTGGATACGGCAAATCAATGCCACTCAAATTGTACTCATACCAAAGGTGGAACATCTTGAGACAATTAAAGATTTCCGTCCCATAAGTCTTTGCAATGTTGTGTACAAAATAGTTACGAAAGTTATATCAAATAGACTCAAGGTAGTCATGCCTTTAGTGAAAGCCCCGAACCAGTGCAGTTTTGTGAAAGGACGTCAGAGCTCGGACAATATTATCCTAGTTCAGGAGATCATTCACTCTATGAAGTCCTTAAAGAGGAAAAATGGTTTTATGGCCATTAAGATCGATTTGGAGAAGGCTTATGACCGGGTCCGATGGAGTTTTATTTCTGAATGCTTAAAAGAGCTCAAGATCCTTGACTATCTTCTTAGAGTTATTCAAGCTTGTATCTCAACATCTCAAATGCAACTGATTTGGAATGGAAAAGCTACTAATATGTTTCGCCCTTCCCATGAAGTTCGGCAAGGTGACCCAATATCGTCGTATCTTTTTGTTATCATAATGGAAAGGTTGGGGCATCTCATCCAAACAGCAGTAGATGAGGGTGACTAGAAACCTTTTAGGCTCTCTAAAAGAGGTACTCCTGTTTCTCATATTTTTTTTGCTGATGATCTCATTTTGTTTACAGAAGCAGATCTTGATCATGCAGGGGTTGTGAAGGCCATCTTGGATGACTTCTGTGACATTTCGGGCCAGAAAGTAAATGCTGGAAAGTCAAGAATTTATTTCTCAAGAAATGTGAATCACATCAGGTGTAAAGAAATCAGTGAGTTTTTGAATTTTACTCCGACGTCGAATTTGGGGAAATACCTGGGAATGCCTATATTACATGAACGGAGCTCAAAAGCAACGTATAATTTCCTCCTAAATAAGATGGATGCTCGTCTGGCGAATTGGAAGTCCAACATGCTATCGATGGCGGCCAGGCATACTCTTGTGTCCTCTGTAATGTCGGCTATGCCATCTTATGCTATGCAAACAGTGCCTTTACCTTTGGGAACGTGTGATGAAATTGACAAACGATGTCGTAACTTCCTCTGGGGTAGTAGCTCAGTTAGTAGGAAACTGCATCTTGTCTCCTGGGATTTGGTGTGTGCACGTAAAGAAAATGGAGGCCTTGGTCTCAGGAAGGCTCGTTATCAGAACCAGGATTTCATGATGAAGCTTGGATGGAATATGATTAATAGACAAGACTCGCTCTGGGTCAAGTTTTTGCGTGAGAAGTATAAAGCAGGCAATGATATTATCCCTAAAATTGAAAAGCGTAGGTCAGAGTCAAGTACATGGAGGGGTATTCGTAACAATTGGGAGAAGGTCAATGATAGTATAACATGGAGAATAGCAAATGGAGAGAATATTTCTTTTTGGAACGATGTGTGGGTGCCACATTTGGATAGGCTTCAGAGTTTAGTGACCCAAGCATTGCCTAGAGATGTTACTGAATGGAGAGTAGCTGACTGCATCACTCCCTCCGGACAATGGGATATGAGCAAGTTTGATCAATTACTCCCAGGACATGTATGTACCGCTATTAGACGGGTTAACAACCGTCAGCTAAATGGGGAGGATTTTCCAGCATGGAGATGGTCTTCTGATGGAAATTTCTCCATTAGCTCTGCTTAAAATATATTGTGGGTAACCCACAGGCTCACACTAAATACCGATGGAAACATGTTTGGAAAATGAAGGTCCCTTAAAGGTACCGTACTTTCTTGTGGCTGTGTTTTCATGGTCGTTTAATGACGAATATGGAACGGTTCCATCGTGGTACTCATCCTACGGGTACTTGTGAAGTATGCCTTAATGCACGTGAGTCAATACTCCACGTTCTACGATATTGCCCGACCATTTCTGAATTTTGGAATATTTTCTTACCGCCGGGTTTGAGGGATCTATTTTTTGGCATCTTGGATAAAAATGACTGGCTTGCATGGTGTATGGAGAGAAAGGATGTTGTACAGGGTTTTGAGTTTCGTCTTTGGTTTACCATCTTATGCCGATATATCTGGTTGGCTCAAAATGACCGATGTTTTAATAACAACTCTTGGAGTAGACATGCCATTTTAGCCCGTGCTCGTGCATGCTTAGCATGGGGTAATACAAGCCTGTGTAGTAACCATAATGAGAAAAAGAGTTGTACACATTGGAAACCACCTCCGCCTGAGTGGGTGAAGATTAATACCGATAGATCTAGGAGTGACAACTTAGGGATGTGCACTTGTGGTGGTGTATTGCGAGATCACAATGGTGAGTTTTTGCTAGGGTACATGTATCGAATTGGCCAAGGGACGGTGGTCTCTGCTGAAGCTTGGGGTGTATTGTGGGGTCTTAAAATTGCCTCGGATAGAGGATACAGACAAATCCTTATTGAGAGTGATTGTAGTGAAGTCCTGGATCTTATTCAAGTAACGGTGTCTCAAGAACACCCAGATTTTCAACTTATCGTAGAGATTCGCACGTTAATGGCTTGTGACTGGGAACTCGAAATATTACATTGTAAACGAGATGTTAACACAGTTGCAGACGCCATGGTAAAGGAAGATTGGAAGATGGCATTGGATCTGCATATCACTGAATCGCCTCCAGCAGTTATTACAAGCTTATTACTTACTGATCAAAATAGGTCGAGATCGCAGGTTGACTCAGGAGGATAGCTTCTGAGGTGTTTGTAGTTTTCTTTGTCTATAAAAAAAAGAAGAGTAAAAGCGCATGTGGGGTGATTGGGTGAAGACATCGTCCCTACTTTTATGTAGCTACAAGAGAAGATAGGAGGTAAGAGACTATATGGAAATTTTCTTTTCTCAGAGTAACGTTACAGAAGGGAAAATTTCAAATCACATTAAAAACAAAAACAAAAAGAGCGGTTGATTGATAACAAAATACACGACGCAGAGTCTATGAAGTGTGAACCCATACGCGAAGGCCTATGAGAAATTCGTTCTTCCTGATTGAGCACTATTAAGGAGAAGGGAGTGGATAGTGACATTCCATATCTTCCCTCAGAAATCATTAGAAACATTCTCAAATGACTTCCTGTGAAATCTCTAATTCGATTTCAATGTGTGAGCAGAGAATGGAGAAATCTCTTCAAGACCCAATCTTTCATCGCAGATCACCCCAAACACTCAAATGATCAAATACATTGTCTCTTTCTCCGACCTAATTATGACAAGGATAGACTTTGGAACATGTATTTTCTTGATTCCGGGATGCAATTTTGGAAACTTCAGAAACCATTGTTGCCTGATTATTTTAAGTGTGGTAAGATCGTTGGTTCCATCAATGACTTTGGCGAATCCAACAATTTCTTTGGCGAATCTTGAGTAATGCAGTGGCTATAAATGAAGCACTCTTCAATCGAAAGAGATCTCTAACTCCACTTTGCTCGATATGTTATCAGGAGAATGAATCCATTAAGCATATCTTTTTCAGGTGTAGTTGGACCCGCTGTGTTTGGTTTGGCTGCCGTCTCGGTGTAAAGTTAGATATGTGCAGCACTGCAAATTTTACGTCCTGGTGGCAAAGGATTAATGATGCTAACAAAGGCCTTAAGGATGTGGATATTACACTAATTTGCTGGTTATTATGGTTGATCTGGAAGCAAAGAAATGATAGGATCTTTAATAGGGCGCAACTAAATCCTTCATTGGTGATTGAATTAGCTACTAGCAGGAATAATGAATGTTTTTCTATTAATGGGGAATCCTCTAATGTTACTACAATGCCCAATTCAGAAAATGCAAGTTGGTGTCCACCCTCTCCAGGTTTTATCAAGATAAATTGTGATGGTGCATATCAGGAATTTTCAGGCCAATCGTCGTTGGGGATTGTTTGTCGTGATGATAAGGGCAGTTTCTTATGGGGTTTTATGGATAAAATCAAATCAATATCTGCTTTTATGACCGAGGCACTTACGCTAAAAAGAGCTCTCATGTTAGCTATTGATTTGGGACATGATAAGGTCGTGTTTGAAACTGATTCCAAACTTCTGCAATCTTGTGTCGAAATGCAACTGCCGGATCTTTATGACTGGAAAAGTAGGGGTATCATGCATGATATCATTAATCTCATTTCATCCAAAGTTGGGTTCTTCGTTTCTTTTACTCCTAGACTTAGAAATGCTGCAGCTAATTTACTAGCAGCAGAGGCTTTTAAGGGAGTGTGCCTGATAAGGTGGGTATCAAAACCGTCACTCTCTTTGTCTTCAATTCTAACCTCGGATGTTCATGAAGTGCAATGGTCTCCTGCAGAGAACGTGATGCCAGTAGCTAGATCGGGAGTTGGCTAAAGCGCTATGAATTGCTTCGTGTTTACGTTGCTTTGGTTTTTTCTTTATGTTAATGTTGCTTTGGTTTTTGCTTTATGTTAATGTTGCTTTGGTTTTGCTTTGTGTTCACATTGCTTTGGAATTGCTTTGTATTTTTTCCTTATCTATGAGAAATGCGCATTTGTCCAAAAAAAATCAATGACTTGCTATGTTTTCAAATCAATAAGCCTAATGTATATCCTCATTTGCTTTTTATGTGGAATCCAGCTATTATTAGAGAGCTCAAACAGGTGCCCCATACTAATTCCATCACAATGATTGTTTTTTAGGATTTGGGTTAAGTCCATCCATTAATGATTACAAGATTGTGATGACTTATGCTTTTAAGCATAAAGCTAAGCTTTCTGCTTTGAAAATGTACTCTTTAATCTCAGATTCATGGAAGGAAGTAAAACTTAGGCTCAATGACACCGTTTGTGTTAGATCTCGAAGTGTCACGGTTAATGGGATTGGGGAAGATACAGATGATCAAAAGGTGATTATTCCATTTGACTTAGCAATGGACTCATTGACATTGATAGCAATGCCTGATCCAAACCCTCTTCCGATTCTTATTGTTTATGAGGAAAAACTTGCTATTGTTGCTTGCATCAGAAATTTAGAAGATTCCATTATTGATCTATGGTTAAGGGAGGAGGTTGTAAGTGCATCTAAGAAGAGATGGAGCTGAACTAAGAAATATATTGGGTCAGGGGTGGGTGCTGTGCACTAGATTCTGCGCCCCTGCTGAGCGGCAAAAATTGTGGCCTTGCTAAGTGTTTTTTTCGTGTTTGTTTTGATCATTAGATTTTATATAAAATGAGTGATATTTTGATATATTATGGGCAAATAATAGAGTTATTTTCAATTTTTGATGATTTTTTAAAGATTCAATGCTCAAAGTGAAAAATAAAACTGCATCACTTTTTTGATGAATCTTTGAAAAATCATAAAAATTTTAAAACAGCTCCATTTCTCATGAGACATTAAAATGTCATTTATTTTATGAAGAATATAATCATAAAAACGAACACACAAAAAAATATTTGTGAAGGCACCGATTTTTGCCACGCAGCACCTGGTGCACAGCACCCACCCCTGTCCTGAATGAACCCCCATTTTATGGTTCTGTACTTTGTTCTCTTTCTGCTTCACCTTCATTCTATGTCCTACCGAACCTCCATAAGTTGTATGGACATGACCCGGTTGTGCGCCTCCTTGTGGCCTTCAAACCTGAGCCAAACCAAATGCTAGCAATTTTACAAAGCATGTTTGATGGATTGCCTGGTGACAAGGAATGATGAATCAGAAGAATGTTGGGGAAGGAGAAGATTTAATGGAAAGTTTTAACATAAGGGCTGAGGCATCTAACGTCATAAAATGTAAGCATCCAACAAAAAGGGGGGGAAAACCCTTAAGGACCTAATTCAAAACTGATGAAAACTATAAGGACCTCTATATTAATTATTATTAATAATAAAAAGTTAAATATAAGTTGAGGAGAAAGTTAGTGTCATATTGGAACTTAAAAATGATTGTTTAAAATATCTACATTCATAAAAATGATTGTCTTAAACATCTACCTTCATCATATTCTAGATAACATATCAAAAGAAAAAAGGTTTACAAGCTTCAAAAGGCAGAGAATAATCTAACCTAATTTGAGTTCATTTTCATAAAAAAAAAATACTTAACTAAATAAATCTACGAAATAAAGAATAAGATTTAGGAAGCAAATATCTTAAATTCATGACATGTGAGGTTAAACAGATATTATTTCTTTTCAAGCAACAATGGTTCATGCACAAAAAATGATCATTCAAAGTAATTAATTATACTTCTTCAATCATAGACAATTTTAGAGTACAATTATTTATTGAATTCAAATAAAGCACAACATGCATGTATTTGCAAACAGATTTAGGAATTTCTAAAATTTTAGAGCATCCTACAAAATCCACTTGACTCTCATCAGTAAGAGTCAACACTTCAACAGGAGAGATATGAACAACATCATTTGGAACAACCACATTAGTTTCAACATCAAAATGACAGGAATCAGGTTCCAGAACTGAAACCTCATCTAGACTACACCCACTATCCTCTCTAAAAGTAATTTCAAGTTTATTATCACATTCCACAAGAGCCAACATTTCATTCAATTCCATATCCTCAACCTCCCCACAATAATCATCACAAGATGTGGTCATCATGCTTAAAGAATTATCTTGCCTCATAGTCTCAAGTGACGAAATAATTTGACTCACATATATTCCAATATTTTTTACACTTGACTCAATACTAGTGACAATTTCCTTTTGCTCTCTGATAAATCTCTATGTTGATTTCACAAACTCCTCACCTAATCTTTCTAAATTAGACTTTTCCTTATACTTAAGAGTTTGTTCTTCAATATATGGATAATAGTAGAAAGGAGGATTAAGAGAATACCTGACATATGGATCCAAGGAATCTTATTGCTTCAAAATTCCACCAGGATAAAAGGAATGATCAAAACAAGTTTGATTCATATTGAAATCATCTCTCATATAATGACTAGTATTGCTATATAGACAATACTCATAAGAATGACACTCTCCACAATAAGCACAAGAAAAACAATTATAAGGAAAAGAATTTTCAATCCAACCGGAATTTATATTTTCTTGTCTCATTCCATCCAAATGCATTCCAGAAAAAGAACCAAGATATGACAAGTTATCACTGATTAAACCAGATGAATGCTGTGAATAATTCATTTTTTTTTAATTTTTTTAATTTTTTTTTGAAATTTTTACATGAAGACTAAATTAGTATTAAAATTACTTGGTATTGATATTAATGAGAACAATCCCCGGCAACGGCGCCAAAAACCTGATACATGTATAGATGATCAATTAAATAGTGCAAGTGTACACTGTCGTAATCAAGTAATATAGAAGTGAGTAGAGTATCGTTCCGACGAGGATTGAGCACTAAGTACCAAAATAGGTAATTTTAATTCTATTTAGTTGATCGATTATTTGATGATTGAGAGTACAAAATAAAAGAAAAATAATTAAATATGAGTGTAGATGATAAGAAAGCAAATATGAGAAAAATTCCTAGGGATTAGATTTCACTTCACAAATTCCACTACTACAAAAAACGTTTTTAACGTCCCTTTTTTAGGCCTTTTAACGTCTGAAAATAAGGGGGACGTCTATGTGAGTGACGTAGTAAAAAATTGCAATAACGTCCGTAGATAAAAGGACGTCTAAAGTCCCCACTTTAGACGTCCCCATTTTAAAATGTGGACATCTAAAGTGCTTTTTAAAAAAAAAATCGTTTATAGTACATATCTGAACTGAACAGTATTTAAAACCAGAAATTACAGATCATCATCAATAAAATTACAAATCTAGTGTCTGAAATCCAAATCTACACAATAATAACTTCAAAGCTGAAATCTATTAGGGAGAAGATGAAAACAATAAGAGAAATCAGTTGCAAAAAACGTATCTCCTTCTATTATTGAAATTCATTTTCTCGTAATAATGAATAAAGAAGAGCGACAGGGAGAGATGAACCTCGTTTTCTCAGCGGAACGTAGCCATAAAGCATGTTTCAGAGTCCTGATCTACAAACCATAACAACACGAGTTAGAAAATAAAATAGAAGGAAAAACCAAAGAAAAAAGAGAAAGAGGATAAAATAATAAACAATAGTAAAAAAGCATAACAGATCTGGAGGTGAAAAAAAGAGAGAGAAAGGAAGAAGCAAGAGTAAAATGATCATATAAAGAAGAAGAAGAAAGAGTTAAAACGCGTGGTGGTAATGACTTTTCTTATGTTTGTGGCGATGGGAAAAGAAAAATGAGTGTAAAAGTAGTATAAGACTGATAAATAAAGACTGTCAGTAAAAATTTGAATTGTTTTTGACGTCCCCAATTTAATTTAGGGACGCCTAAAGTTCTTCAGTTTTTTTTTTAATTTTTTTTTACTTTAGATGTCCCCAATTCAGATTAGGAACGTCTAAAGTTACACTTTAGATGTTCCCATATACATTGGGGACATCTAAAGTTTTTAAATTTTTTTTTAAATGAGGGACGCCCTTTGGCGTCCCTCATATATATATATAGGGACGCCAAAGGGCGTCCCTGATGTATATATATATGAGGGACGCCAAAGTGTGACTTTAGGCGTCCCTAATTCAAATAGAGACATCTAAAATCTATAAAGTCATATTTTAGACGTCCCTATTTAAATTGAGGACGTCTAAAGCTATTCAGTTCTTATCCATAATTATAAAAATGCCACCGTCTTTATTTTTTACCTCCCTTTTTTAAAAAGGGACGTCCTTTAGGGATGTAAAATAGATATTCTGTAGTAGTGTTCCGGATTGAATCACTTATCTATTCTAGCCCAATTGATTTCACATGATTGATAGTTGAGTTTCCCTAATTTAATTAATAGCCTCTTCCAAGGTCAAGCAATTCTATAATTAATTGTTAATCCAATATATTCCTATATGAATTTAAGCAATTAATTATGCATTAAGATTTATGGAACTCAGTAAGACTATACAACTCATATAAATATATTCCTATTTCATATGCAAGTCATGGTTTCAATTATAGGATCTACACACATGCATCTCCTTCCGGTCTCAACATGCATATTGAAATCATTCAAAAGATGGCCAGTCAATCAAAAGTATTAAGAATAATAATTAAAACTAAATCATGAAGGAGAAATTCAAACTAGATTTAATAAGTTAAGATTCAATCCGTCATTAGTAAGCTACATGATCACCCTAGGAAAATGAAAGTTTAGCACATGATGAAATTAAAATCAAAACAAAAATAAATTAACATTGTATAAAACTAGAATGAAATCTTCAAAAATACTGCATAAACTTGAATTTTAAATTCTCAAACATAAATATACAACCAAAAGATGCATGAAAAATGAAGAAATATAGCTGTCCATTTAGGAGGTAAAACCTTCCATGTAGGCGGCATGCAAAATGTAATACAATCATAAGCCTTCCAAGATGGAGGCATGCAATGCATGAAATTAAATCTAAAAATTAATACAATGAACTCAGAAATGTTAGAGAAAGATCTCTCCCGGTCAGAGAATGACCTCTCCCTGTCAGAGAAGGAAACATCTGCTTCTCTTCCTCTCCTCCCCCTTGAGCTAGGCCTTGATCTCTATTTATAGGGGAAAAAACCACATACTACAGTACTGCTACAGAGATCCTGTTGCTACAGTACTTTCATTTTTTTTAATGCTATATATTCCAAAAACATTATTTATTATTAATCACACCCAAATTTATTATATTAAACTCAAATATCGTCCATAAAATCATTATATAAGGAAAAATAAATATGCAAATATTTTACTTATCATTTTTCATGTAATGAATTATGTTTGTAAGTTAATGCTAATTTTTTAATTGAGTATTATGATACCATGTATCCCTGATGAGTAGGAGCTTTTAGAAGGTGAAACTTCTAAAAGCTAATGACTTATTTAAAGTACTTAAATGAAGTTTTTGGTAGAAAATAATAAGTTGCTGGTATTTGTGTGATGGGAGGTACAAACATATTCTCCTGATCATGGATCTAGTAATGAACTTATTTTTTGGTCAAGAATGATATAAGTACAGACGTTGTATGTAATATCCTAAGATGTACTCAAGGGCTAAATATACAAAATAAATGGTGGGATTAATGACATAATTACCTCTGGAAAATTTTGTTATGACTTTAGTCAAGTTTCATATGCAAAATTGGCAATTTAATATTATATTGCAAGATGGTATTTTACAATATCATCTTCTTCAAAGGGCCATGATTTACGTATGACAAGAGCAAAAGTAAGAGTAAATATATATTGGCTACTAAATATGACATATGGAGACAATTTAACCAAGTTAGCAAAAGAGGAAGACTTGGTCAACAATTGCAACTAAAGTAAAGAGGATATTTCAAGAGCTTTCCTCTTTCCATTTTAATAAGCTTTTCGTCCAAATCATAAGGGAGAGAGGGAGGGAGAGTTGAATTAATACCATTGTTCACCTTTTCCTCAAGAAAAGTGAGTCAAAAGGGTCAAAAGTATATCAAGAGAAAGGAAGAAGGCTTGTTAACACAACTCCCTCCCCTCAAGTCAATTGTTTCGACTATGTTATAAGAAAGGAGAGGAGGTTTGATTAATTGAATTGTCTCATCCTCTTATTCATATAAAGGTCTGTCAAGACACAAAATCAAAGAAAGAGAATTAGATTATAACATTTTCTCACTTTTTGGTTTACTTGGACGACTAAAGAGAAGGAGTGTGAGAGAGAATATGAAATTAAAATATTTTCTTACTTTTCTAATAGCAAGGTCGGCCAGCCATTTAAGTGATAAGGGAAAGGAAAAAAACTGATCATTTATCACTCTCTCTCTCACTCTCCAAGTCGGTGCTGCAGCTCCAATGAAAGAGAAAGAAGAGCAAGTAAGGTAAAGGTGAGACTTTCTATCTTGATTTTCACCTCCTTAACCTCATCTATGGCTCAAGAGTTCCTCATGAAACTTGTTCCTCTATTCCTTAGCTTCATTTCTATAGTTTTTGTTTTTGAAGAAGAGGAGTTTTCGGCCACCTTGCAAGAACAAAAGCTGAAGAATCAAAGAAAGAACTTAAGGAGAAGCAAGAGGTGAGTAGTAGCATCAATTTGAGATATTGGTTGTGTTGGTTGCATGAGAATTTTGGCATGTGTAAATCTACCCTGATTTTGGCCAAACAAGGGTTTGGGTAATTCATGATGGTTTGGTTGTGTTATTGGTGGTTTATGATGATTGGAAACCATTTGACATAAGTTTGATGCTGAAATTGGAGGTTGGTAATTGTTGGAATTTATTTTGATTTTCTGCCAAAACAGGAATGGAGAATGAGTGGGAATTTGTTAATTTTGATGTTACCATTGTGTTCTACACAAAAAATTATGTGGGAATAGCCCCGGGTTGTGAATTTTGGTCATTGAAACTCAAAGTGTAAATCTGGGTTTTCAGCCTGAACAGAATTCCAGCGAGGTACCTTATTGGTATGGTATTTTTGGATAACCAAATGATCTCTGAAAATTCTAAAACTTTCTAGTTTTAAATTTTACATTCCAAGCTTCAAAATGGACACATAATTTGTGTCATTTTGTTTTTTGAGCTGGGAGTTCTGGTTGCCCAAAGTTTGATGTCGAAACTAGACTTAATTCTGGAGCAGTGTGGGATTTTGTGTAATTATGGAATTGTGTGGTGATTTCCGGTAATGATTCATATTTTTCCTATGAAGAGGACTTCAATAGATTTTCATAGGACTTGGGATCACCTCATTTCAATTTTTGTAGAATTAGTTATGATGTTTCAAAATCTGGAGAAAATTCTGGCAGATTTGGTCCCTTATGCGAAAACTGAAGATGTAATGCCATAATGTAGTATTGTTGTTTGAGGTTAGGAATTGGTCTTTTAGGTTAATTGACCACTTTAACTCCTTAGTTGATTTGATTAAATGTCCCTAATGATAACCAACTTGAGTGTTTGAATTAAAGAATTGGATTAAGTAATAACCTGTCGTTAAAATTCTAATTATAGGATTTGACATTTACCCTGCACGTGATAAACTAGTGCCAGTGCACGAGCGGAAAGAACAAGGTAGTGACTCTTTCTCTTATTATGTATATGATGCCTTGCATGTATGTCATTTCATTGAATATGCCGTGATGTAACATTGCCGTTGTGAAATGCCGTTGTTGTGCTGTTGTGAAACATGTTGTTGTGAAACATGCTATTGTGAATGCAACAAAAGCTGTCGCACAAATGCCATTGTGTTGTTGTTGTGATTTGCTTACATGCTATGTGATTGTACATGTTATAAGTGAATTGTTACTACTAAGATTCTTTTGAATCTCATTCTTTCCAATGACTAACCTACAGCAAAGGCAAGCGGTTCAAAGGAAAAGCAAGTGACGAAGGGCGGCTAGAGCTCCTAGCTAGGAGTTTTAGTTTTGGTAGTTGGTTGTCATATTTTGTTGGGGATTAGTTGTACATGTTGTATATATTGAATAGTGTTGTGTAATCCCCTGTATGGGAAACTAAGCATTGTAAACCCTTTATTAAATAACGAAACCTGAGCGTTGTCGGGAATTTTTGGTTGCACTCTAATACGTGAATGAAACCGAATTGGACAGACGAATTATATTCGAAATTTGAATGTGAGACCGCACT
Source organism: Inga laurina (assembly GCA_963855925.1). NCBI lineage: Eukaryota > Viridiplantae > Streptophyta > Magnoliopsida > Fabales > Fabaceae > Inga > Inga laurina. The sequence goes on along the minus strand of OY979701.1, from coordinate 69,467,701 downwards.
AAACAAGTTTTGGAAAAGTTTTAAATTAACCACTGGTCTCTATTTCAACTTAATGATGCATTCTAGAACTATAAATTTGGCTATTAAGGTAGGGGGTTACATCGTATACCGTGCTGTGCTATATAATCATTTGGTTATGTTCTCTTAAAGAGAACAATGTTTCTAAATGTGAAAAATGTTGCTTCAGAATTAACAAATGGCCATGAAAGGCATCATTGCTGAACTAAATAAGGGGGAGAAATTGAATGGCAACAACTGGGACATCTGGCACGTTAAGGTGCATTACATTTTGGAGGAACAGGAGGCTGTTGAACCACTAACCACTATTTTAGTGGAACCTGAAGCTGGGACTACTACCTAGTACAGGAGAAACTTGGAAGTTTACCAAGCATGGAAGAAGAAGCATTGCACACTGATCGGGGTCGTGAATACTTATATGATCAGTTTAAGGAGCTCTGTGAAGAAAAAGGAATAATTAGGCAACTAACCATCCCTGGCACTCCACAACAAAACGGAGTTGCTGAAAGAAGAAATAGAACTCTTCTAGACATGGTTAGGTCAATGATGGCTCAAGCAAATCTACCAATTTCATATTGGGGTGATGCTTTACTAACGGCTGCCTTTATTCTTAACCGTGTGCCCTCAAAATCAGTCACTTCTACACCCTATGAGTTATAGACAAAACGCAAGCCAGATTTAAATATCCTGAGACCCTGGGGTCTGCTGCGTACATTCATAATGATTCCCATAGGTATGGGAAATTGGGTCCTAGAGGAAAAAAGTGTATCTTTATAAGATACTTTGAGCAATCAAAAGGATATGTTTTCATAAGCGAAAACAGAGATGGAATTGTGACTGAAATTGAATCTAGAGTTACCGTATTTCTAGAAAATGAATTTCCTAGCAGGGGAGATATTGATCGTATAATATCTCTTTATGAGACACAAGAACAAGGCAGTATAGAATAAACTCAGACTAATGATCCTCAATCGTCTCAATACATTAACTTGAGTGGAAGCTCAGAAAGGCCTTTACAAAGGCCTAGACAAGAGAAGCAAAAGAGACAAGAAGTTCCCACAAGAAGGAGTGATAAGGGAAATGTACCTAGGAGACGCTTCTCCATAGAAGGAGAGGCACTTATTGTTACTCTAAACGGAGATGATGAGCCTTGTTCTATGCAAGTAGCCTTATCAGGTCCTGCTAAGGATGAATGGAAGAATACAATGGAGGAAGAAATTGATTCAATGAAGAAGAATCAAGTTTGGGAACTAGTTGATTTACCAAAAGGGCGAAAAGCCATTAGTTACAAATAGGTTCTCAAAATTAAAAGAAAAGTTTATGGATCAATTGACAAATAATTCACCAGAAGTAATTCAGAATTTAATTGTTTTTTTAAAAAAGTAAACATCCTAGTTTGAAAAGAAAAAGAAAAACCCACAAACACATCCCACCCAAAATTCCAGTTAGGTTTATAGGATGCCAACTAGGATAAAAATTTACTAGGTGTTGTGTTTTAGTTGGGCAGAGTTGATATGAGATGACACTCTCAGAGTGTCTAAGTATTTCTCTTCTGTGCCTGTCAACCAAATATGAAGTAAACCGTTTAACCCAAATTTGATCACATTAATATAATTTTTAATATAATTTAATGCACTAATAACCTAGTTATGGAGATCCCTACAATCATGGAATATGAAGCTATGTGTTATGCTTGGACCACATTAATATAATTATAATTCATGATTTAAAGTATAGTTTCAAATTCAATTTGCTTCTTTCTTTTTAGTCAAATCCCAATAATAATGGATGGACAATTTTGATGCTGTGATTATCTGACCTATTTGTGAGTTTAACATATTACTAACCAAGTATTAGAAGATTTCTTGTATAAAGTTGATTGATTGATTGATTGATGCTTTAAACGAAATGAAATTGACGGATTAAAACTAAAATGCAAGCAAACTTGAGGGACTAAAAATTGTATTATCAAGCAATATTTAAATTAAAATAAAATGATAGAGAATATCCAAATTTTTTAAATGGGATTCGATAACTGTCCAGAATAAAGTGCACGTTTTTATTTTAGATTTTAAGATATGGTTGTTATTTCTTATATTTTTTAAAATTCCAGTTTAAACATTTTGAACATATTTTCATTTTTAATATTAAACCAGCGAAATGTCTAAAACAATCCAGCAACATTAGGAAGAGAATACTCTTAGGATTATTTTTCTCATTTTCTTCTCAAAATCCCATCTCCACCCTCAGATTAAAAAATGAGTGGTTCATATTTAATATTTTATAAATTTATTATCATAGCTTTTTATAATTTAATTTTTAAAATTTTTTTTGTATTGCAATTATAAATTGTGTGAATAAAATTTTAATAGTTTAAATTTATTTATTTATGTTTTAAATAAAAATTTTATGAAATATGATATCTAAACCAGCCTTTTTTTTAATCTAACGATAGAGATGAGATTATATGAAGAAAAGGAAATAAAGGATTATGAGAGAAACCAAACCCGCAATGTAACAAATCAAAAGAGATCAATGAAAATATTCTCATGTTAAAATAAAAAAATAATTTAAACATTTTGCACAATTCAACCGTATTATTTATTCAGGTAAAAAAAACCCTATTATTTGGGGAAGTTACGGTTGAGAAATTATAATTTACAATTTAAATAAAAATATATGAAGTAAATAAATGCGGTTGAGGAGTAAAAGCGCATGTGGGGTGATTGGGTGAAGACATCATCCCTACGTTTATGTAGCTACAAGAGAAGATAGGAGGTAAGAGACTATATGGAAATTTTCTTTTCTCAAAGTAACGTTACAGAAGGGAAAATTTCAAATCACATTAAAAACAAAAACAAAAAGAGCGGTTGATTGATAACAAAATACACGACGTAGAGTCTGTGAAGTGTGAACCCATACGCGAAAGCCTTTGAGAAATTCGTTCTTCCCGATCGAGCACTATGGAGGAGAAGGGAATGGATGGTGACATTCCATATCTTCCCTCAGAAATCATTAGAAACATTCTCAAACGACTTCCTGTGAAATCTCTAATTCGATTTCAATGTGTGAGCAGAGAATGGAGAAATCTCTTCAAGACCCAATCTTTCATCGCAGCTCACCCCAAACACTCAAATGATAAAAAACATTGTCTCCTTCTCGGACCTAATTACGACAAGGATGGACTTTGGAACATGTATTGTCTTGATTCCGAGATGCAATTTTGGAAACTTCAGAAACCACTGTTGCCTGATTATTTTAAGTGTGGTAAGATCGTTGGTTCCATCAATGACTTGCTATGTTTTCAAATCAGTAAGCCTAATATATATCCTCATTTGCTTTTTATGTGTAATCCAGCTATTATTAGAGAGCTCAAACAGGTGCCCCATACTAATTCCATCACAATGATTGTTTTTTAGGATCTGGGTTAAGTCCAACCATTAATGATTACAAGATTGTGATGACTTATGCTTTTAAGCATAAAGCTAAGCTTTCTGCTTTGAAAGTGTACTCTCTTTTTTTGTTCAAAAGGGTACTTCTATTAATATTGCAAAAATGTGTCTAATACAATACAGAAAACCAATCCCACAAATAACAGATTCATGGAAGGAAGTAAAACTTAGGCTCAATGACACCGTTTGTGTTAGATCTCGAAGTGTCACGGTAAATTCATTCTCAGCAACCACATTGATACCATCCGCCATGGGTCTTCACAAATAGTTAAAACTTCAGGGAAAAAAATATAAACACAATCAAAAAGTTCAAAAAGGCTACAAAGAAAAAGAGAATAGGGAAATTTCAGAAAAATATATTTAAAATATGGAAAAGATAAATCAATGAGTCCAATATCAAAAATCTTGAGTCAGAATTGTAAGAGGAATATGATATTTGTAAATATTTTCAAATGACCAATCTAACCCTGATAGCATTTGGGGAGTTCAAATTGTCAATATATATATAATGAATGTTTTAATTTTGATTTTTAAGTTATTATTCTCTATACCTAAGTAATCAGTTAAGCCTGACTTGTGTAGCTTTAAAATATTACCTATAAGATTGTTGGTATTTGGAGAGCTTAAGTTATCAACTTATATACTGAAGTTATTAATTGCAATGCGTAATCAACTTAGATATAAAGAATGATAATATATATATATATATATATTGAAAACTTGAGCTCTCCAAATACTGTCAGCGGTAGATTGGTCATTTAGAAATATTTTCAAATCACAAATTACTCCCATAAGACATTTCTAACGGCATAAAATGTAAGCATCCAACAAAAAGGGGGGAAAACCCTTAAGGACCTAATTCAACATTGATGAAAACTATAAGGACCTCTATATTAATTATTATTAATAATAAAAAGTTAAATATAAGTTGAGGAGAAAGTTAGTGTCATATTGGAACTTAAAAATGATTGTCTAAAATATCTACATTCATAAAAATGATTGTCTTAAACATCTACCTTCATCATATTCTAGATAACATATCAAAAGAAAAAAGGTTTACAAGCTTCAAAAGGCAGAGAATAATCTAACCTGATTTGAGTTCATTTTCATAAAAAAAAAACTTAACTAAGTAAATCTACGAAATAAAGAATAAGATTTAGGAAGCAAATATCTTAAATTCATGACATGTGAGGTTGAACAGATATTGTTTCTTTTCAAGCAACAATGGTTCATGCACAAAAAATGATCATTCAAAGCAATTAATTGTACTTCTTCAATCATAGACAATTTTAGAGTACAATTAATTATTGAATTCAAATAAAGCACAACATGCATGTATTTGCAAACAGATTTAGGAATTTCTAAAATTTTAGAGCATCCCACAAAATCCACTTGACTCTCATCAATAAGAGTCAACACTTCAACAGGAGAGACATGAACAACATCATTTGGAACAACCACATTAGTTTCAACATCAAAATGACAGGAATCAGGTTCCAGAACTGAAACCTCATCTAGACTACACCCACTATCCTCTCCAAAAGTAATTTCAAGTTTATTATCACATTCCACAAGAGCCAACATTTCATTCAATTCCATATCCTCAACTTCCCCACAATAATCATCACAAGATGTGGTCATCATGCCTAAAGAATTATCTTGCCTCATAGTCTCAAGTGACGAAATAATTTGACTCACATATATTCCAATATTTTTGACACTTGACTCAACACTAGTGACAATTTCCTTTTGCTCTCTGATAAATCTCTCTGTTGATTTCACAAACTCCTCACCTAATCTTTCTAAATTAGACTTTTCCTTATACTCAAGAGTTTGTTCTTCAATATATGGATAAGAGTAGAAAGGAGGATTAAGAGAATACTTGACATATGTATCCAAAGACTCTTGTTGCTTTAAAATTCCACCAGGATAAAAGGAATGATCAAAACAAGTTTGATTCATATTGAAATCATCTCTGATATAATGACTAGTATTGCTATATAGACAATACTCATAAGAATGACACTCTCCACAATAAGCACAAGAAAAACAATTATAAGGAGAAGAATTTTCAATCCAACCGGCATTTATATATTCTTGTCTCATTCCATCCACATGCATTCCAGAAAAAGAACCAAGATATGACAAGTTATCACTGATTAAACCAAATGAATGCTGTGAATAATTCATTTTTTTTTGAAATTTTTACATGAAGACTAAATTAGTATTAAAATTACTCGGTATTGATATTAATGACAACAACCCCCGGCAACGGCGCCAAAAACCTGATACATGTATAGATGATCAATTAAATAGTGCAAGTGTACAATGTCGTAATCAAGTAATATAGAAGTGAGTAGAGTATCGTTCCCACGAGGATTGAGCACTAAGTACCAAAATAGGTAATTTTAATTCTATTTAGTTGATCGATTATTTGATGATTGAGAGTACAAAATAAAAAATAATAATTAAATATGAGTGCAGATGATAAGAAAGCAAATATGAGAAAAATTCCTAGGGATTAGATTTCACTTCACAAATTCCGGATTGAATCACTTATCTATTCTAGCCCCATTGATTCCACATGATTGATAGTCGAGTTTCCCTAATTTAATTACTAGCCTCTTCCAAGGTCAAGTAATTCTATAATTAATTGTTAATCCAATATATTCCTATATGAATTTAAGCAATTAATTATGCATTAAGATTTATGGAACTCAGTAAGACTATACAACTCATATAAATATATTCATATTTCATATGCAAGTCATGGTTTCAATTATAGGATCTACACACATGCATCTCCTTCCGGTCTCAACATGCATATTGAAATCATTCAAAAGATGGCCAGTCAATCAAAAGTATTAAGAATAATAATTAAAACTCAATCATGAAGGAGAAATTCAAACTAGATTTAATAAGTTAAGATTCAATCCGTCATTAGTAAGCTACATCATCACCCTAGGAAAATGAAAGTTTAGCACATGATGAAATTAAAATCAAAACAAAAATAAATTAACATTGCATAAAACTAGAATGAAATCTTCAAAAATAGTGCATAAACTTGAATGTTAAATTCTCAGACATAAATATACAACAAAAAGATGCATGAAAAATGAAGAAATATAGCGTCCATTTAGGAGGTAAAACCTTCCATGTAGGCGGCATGCAAAATGTAATACAATCATAAGCCTTCCAAGATGGAGGCATGCAATGCATGAAATTAAATCTAAAAATTAATACAATGAACTCAGAAATGTTAGAGAAAGATCTCTCTCGGTCAGAGAAGGACCTCTCCCTATCGGAGAAGGAAACATCTGCTTCTCTTCCTCTCCTCCCCCTTGAGCTAGGCCTTGATCTCTATTTATAGGGGAAAAAAACCACATGCTACAGTACTGCTACAGTGATCCTGTTGCTACAATACTTTCATTTTTTTTAATGCTATTTATTCCAAAAACATTATTTATTTATCAATCACACCCAAATTTATTACATTAAACTCAAATATCGTCCATAAAATCATTATATAAGGGAAAATAAATATGCAAATATTTTACTTATCATTTTTCATGTAATGAATTATGTTTGTAAGTTAATGCTAATTTTTTAATTGAGTATTATGATACCATGTATCCCTGATGAGTAGGAGCTTTTAGAAGGTGAAACTTCTAAAAGCTAATGACTTATTTAAAGTACTTAAATGAAGTTTTTGGTAGAAAATAATAAGTTGCTAGTATTTGTGTGATGGGAGGTACAAACATATTCTCCTGATCATGGATCCAGTAATGAACTTAGTTTTTGGTCAAGAATGATATAAGAACAGACGTCGTATGTAATATCCTAAGATGTACTCAAGGGCAAAATATACAAAATAAATGGTGGGATTAATGACATAATTACCTCTGGAAAATTTTGTTATGACTTTAGTCAAGTTTCATATGTAAAATTGGCAATTTAATATTATATTGCAAGATGATATTTTACAAGATTAGCTTCTTCAAAGGGCCATGACTTACGTATGACAAGAGGAAAAGTAAGAGTAAATACATATTGGCTACTAAATATGACATATGGAGACAATTTGACCAAGTTAGCAAAAGAGGAAGACTTGGTCAACAATTGCAACTAAAGTAAAGAGGATATTTCAAGAGCTTTCCTCTTTCCATTTTAATAAGCTTTTCGTCCAAATCATAAGGGAGAGAGGGAGGGAGAGTTGAATTAATACCATTGTTCACCTTTTCCTCAAGAAAAGTGAGTCAAAAGGGTCAAAAGTATATCAAGAGAAAGGAAGAAGGCTTGTTAACACAACTCCCCCCCTCAAGTCAATTATTTCGACTATGTTATAAGAAAGGAGAGGAGGTTTGATTAATTGAATTGTCTCATCCTCTTATTCATATAAAGGTCGGTCAAGACACAAAATCAAAGAAAGAGAATTAGATTATAACATTTTCTCACTTTTTGGTTTACTTGGACGACTAAAGAGAAGGAGTGTGAGAGAGAGTATGAAATTAAAATATTTTCTTACTTTTCTAATAGCAAGGTCGGCCAGCCATTTAAGTGATAAGGGAAAGGAAAAAAAAAACTGATCATTTATCTCTCTCTCTCACTCTCCAAGTCGGTGCTGCAGCTCCAACGAAAGAGAAAGAAGAGCAAGTAAGGTAAAGGTGAGACTTTCTACCTTTATTTTCACCTCCTTAACCTCATTTATAGCTTCATTTCTATGTGTAAATCTGCCTTGATTTTGGCCAAACAAGGGTTTGGGTAATTCATGATGGTTTGGTTGTGTTATTGGTGGTGTATGATGATTGGAAACCATTTGACATAAGTTTGATGCTGAAATTGGAGGTTGGTAATTGTTGGAATTTATTTTGATTTTTCTACCAAAACAGGAATGGAGATGTGTGGGAATTTGTTACTTTTGATGTTACCATTGTGTTCTACAAAAAACATTATGTGGGAATAGCCCCGGGTTGTGAATTTTGGTCATTGAAACTCAAAGTGTAAATCTGGGTTTTCAGCCTGAACAGAATTCCAGCAAGGTACCTTATTGGTATGGTGTTTTTGGATAACCAAATGATCTCTGAAAATTCTGAAACTTTCTAGTCTTAAATTTCACATTCCAAGCTTTAAAATGGACACATAATTGTGTCATTTCGTTTTTTGAGCTGGGAGTTCTGGTTGCCCAAAGTTTGATGTCGAAACTGGACTTAATTCTGGAGCAGTGTGGGATTTTGTGTAATTATGGAATTGTGTGGTGATTTTCGGTAATGATTCATATTTTTCCTATGAAGAGGACTTCAATAGCTTTTCATAGGACTTGGGTTCACCTCATTTCAATTTTTGTAGAATTAGTTATGCTGTTTCAAATTCTGGAGAAAATTCTGGCAGATTTGGACCCTTATGCGAAAATTGAAGATGTAATGGTATAATATAGTATTGTTGTTTGAGGTTAGGAATTGGTCTTTTAGGTTAATTGACCACTTTAACTCCTTAGTTGATTTGATTAAATGTCCCTAATGATAACCAACTTGAGTGTTTGAATTAAAGAATTGGATTAAGTAATAACATGTCGTTAAAATTCTAATTATAGGATTTGACATTTACCCTGCACGTGATAAACTAGTGCCAGTGCACGAGCGGAAAGAACAAGGTAGTGACTCTTTCTCTTATTATGTATATGATGCCTTGCATGTATGTCATTTCATTGAAATGTCGTGATGTAACATTGCCGTTGTGAAATACCGTTGTTGTGCTGTTGTGAAACATGCTATTGTGAATGCAGCAAAAGCTGTCGCAAAAATGCCGTTGTGTTCTTGTTGTTGTTGTGATTTGCTTACATGCTTTGTGATTGTACATGTTATAAGTGAATTGTTACTACTGAGATTCTTTTGAATCTTATTCTTTCCAATGACTAACCTACAGTAAGGGCAAGCGGTTCAAAGGAAAAGCAAGTGTCGAAGGGCGGTTAGAGCTCCTAGCTAGGAGTTTTAATTTTGGTAGTTGGTTGTCATATTTTGTTGGGGATTAGTTGCACATGTTGTATATATTGAATAGTGTTGTGTAATCCCCTGTATGGGAAACTAAGTGTTGTAAACCCTTTATTAAGTAACGAAACCTGAGCGTTGTCGGGAATTTTTGGTTGCACTCTAATATGTGAATGAAACCGAATTGGACAGACCAATTATATTCGAGATGTGAATGTAAGACCGCACTAAACAAGTTTTGGAAAAGTTTTAAATTAACCACTGGTCTCTATTTCAACTTAATGACGCATTCTCGAACTATAAATTTGGCTATTAAGGTAGGGGGTTACATCGTATACCGTGCTGTGCTATATAATCGTTTGGTTATGTTCTCTTAAAGAGAACAATGTTTCTAAATGTGAAAAACGTTGCTGTAGAATTGACAAATGGCCATAAAAGGCATCATTGCTAAACTGAATAAGGGGGAGAAATTGAATGGCGACAATTGGGACATCTGGCACCGTAAGGTGCATTACATTTTGGAGGAACAGGAGGCTGTTGAACCACTAACTACTATTTTAGTGGAACTTGAAGCTGGGACGACTACCCAGCACAAGAGAAACTTGGAAGTTTACCAAGCATGGAAGAAGAAGCATTGCGCACTGATCGGGGTCGTGAATACTTATCTGATCAGTTTAAGGAGCTCTGTGAAGAAAATGAATAATTAGGCAACTAACCATCCCTGGCACTCCACAACAAAACGGAGTTGCTGAAAGAAGAAATAAAACTCTTCTAGACATGGTTAGGTCAATGATGGCTCAAGAAAATCTGCCAATTTCATATTGGGGTGATGCTTTACTAACGGCTGCCTTCATTCTTAACCGTGTGCCCTCAAAATCAGTCACTTCTACACCCTATGAGTTATAGACAAAACGCAAGCCAGATTTAAACATCCTGAGACCCTGGGGGTCCGCTGCGTACATTCATAATGATTCCTATAGGTATGGGAAATTGGGTCCTAGAGGAAAAAAGTGTATCTTTATAAGATACTTTGAGCAATCAAAAGGATATGTTTTCATAGGTGAAAACGGAGATGGAACTGTGACTGAAATTGAATCTAGAGATACGGTATTTCTAAAAAATGAATATCCTAGCAGGGGAGATATTGATCGTACAATATCTCTTTATGAGACACAAGAACAAGGCAGTACAGAATAAACTCAGACTAATGATCCTCAATCGTCTCAATACATTAACTTGAGTGGGAGCTCAGAAAGGCCTTTACAAAGGCCTAGACAAGAGAAGCAAAAGAGACAAGAAGTTCCCACAAGAAGGAGTGATAAGAGAAATGTACCTAGGAGATGCTTTTCCATAGAAGGAGAGGCACTTATTGTTACTCCAAACGGAGATGATGAGCCTTGTTCTGTGCAAGTAGCCTTATCAGGTTCTGCTAAGGATGAATGGAAGAATACAATGGAGGAAGAAATTGATTCAATGAAGAAGAATCAAATTTGGGAACTAGTTGATCTACCAAAAGGGCGAAAAAGCCATTGGGAACAAATAGGTTCTCAAAATTAAAAGAAAAGTTGATGGATCAATTGACAAATACAAGGCTCGATTAGTTGCAAAGGGGTACACACAATAGGAAGGTATAGATTACGAGGATACCTTCTCACCTGGTGTACGTTTCAATTCTATAAGACTTATTCTGGCAATAGTAAATAGTTTATATCTGGAACTATGTCAGATGGATGTAAAAACCGCATTTCTAAACGGTTATCTTGATGAAGAAATCTATATGGAACAACCGTTAGCTTTCATTAAGAAAGGAATAGAGAGCAAAGTTTGTAAGCTCAAGAGGTCCATTTATGGACTAAAACAATCATCCAGATAGTGGTATTTGAGATTTCATAGACCAATAACCTCTTACGACTTTCAAATGATTGAAGAGGACCACTACATCTACATTAAGCGATTTGAGGGTAATTTTGTAATATTATCCTTATATGTAGATGACATATTATTGGCTAGAAATAGTCTAAAGTCGGTCTTAAATATTAAAGAATGGTTATCATCGAATTTTGAGATGAAAGAAATGGGTGAAGCAGAATATATACTTGCAATTAAAATCCAAAGGTATCGCTCTAAAATAATTCTCTCTCTTTCACAAGAGAATTACATCAAGAAAATTCTTGAGTGATTCAATATGAGAGACTGTAATCCCTTAGATACCCCAGTAGCTTCTGGTGCAACCTTGAGTCTTGATATGCGTCCCAAAACTGAGTCAGCGAAGAAGAAAATGGAAAGGGTTCCCTATGCTAGTACCGTTGGAAGTTTGATGTACGCAATGATGTGTACAAGGCCAGATATTTGTTACGCAATTGGACTGGTTAGTAGATTCCAGTCAAATCCCGGTGAGCAACATTGGAAAGCAGTGAAAAGGATTTTGAGATACTTGAAAGGCACGTCAGATTATGCACTATGCTATCAAGGAAGCGATCTGCGCTTGGTTGGATATGTTGACGCTGATTTGGGTGGAGATGAAGTTGAACGAAGATCGACTTCATGATACACCTTTTTGCTGAACAATGGCGCCATATGAACTGCAAAACTTCATCTTTAAATTTTGACAAGAAATCAAATCACTAACATTATACCAATATGCTTTTTTTCTGCACGTCTCTTTCTTAAATTCAAATCCCCATCATTGGAAGAACAAAAGGCAGCAGCAGAACCAGTATTAGACATAAATTATTTGTTGGTTGATGACCTGGCTATCCTTATTTTGACAAACTTGGAGTGGTGATATTAGAATGGAGGAGATTCAACTTCCATTGTTGCTTGCTTAAAGATAGTTAGTAGGAATGTAGGATGATATGTACACAAAATTTTGTTGAAATAAATTAAATATTAATAAAATATTAAATCATTATCATACAAGAGAGAAAGGGGAAAAAATCAATGACATCTGCAAGTAAATAAAAAGTACTTCAATGAGAAATGTCGATCAGTGGAGTGGGTAACGAAGATAAAGCTATTAACTACCTGTAGAGTTTTTGAAAACTTGTAATGGATAATGAAAAACTAACAACACATTAGTTCAACTACAACTCAGAAAAAAGTACTTAAATATGAAAGAAACAAATTAAATAGCCATAAATATTTCATTACTTTCTTATTCTTATTAACCAATTCTAATTATTTGTGAATGCTCAAGTTCCTATAACTACACTTGGCAAAAGCTACATTCCCTCAGTCACTGTTTCTGTAACACTGCCTTCCACGAAATCTGAAAGCAACAAAGGAGAAAGAAAAGATCATCCACTTGTTGTTGATTGATCTTTGAACATTGTACCCTAGCCAGCTATACCTTAGGAAAAATCACCATTGCATGAATAAAGAAACAATAAAGTAGCCGCAGTAAGTAGACCCCAAGCTATACCTTAGGAAAAGGATAAATAGTTTTTGGAGACTCGTTTAGTGATTTTCGAAATTAGCATATAGTTGTCAGTATAAGCTAGATTTAAAATTATTGACACTATGTGTGTGTTTGGAACAGCGATTGGAAAAATAGAATTTTTCAATTTAGCTTTTGATAATCTTATTTTTTATAAAAGCCCGATTGTGTAATATGATTTATGTTTGGATTGGCGATTGTATAAATGACTTTTGTAAAAGTAAAAATTCTTTAGATTGACTTAAGCATAAGTGATTTTTGTGATAATGGTAAGATAGAAATTAAATTTGAAATTAAAAAAAATTATAAAAGTTAAAGTTGGGAAATTTGGAAATTAAAGTTAACACAATTATATTTGATGAAATAATATTACATAAAAAATTGGATCACATGTCCCGTATAATTTGGTATCTAATTGAGTCACGAATATGATTCATTTGAGAGGAAGATCGTCTACCATAATTTGACGCGGAAGGATATTCATCCACACTATTATTAATTTATTATCTAAATCGATGAGATTCTCAGTTCCACCTTGGCGAAACACTACGTCAGCTTTTTCCCAAATTTTTTAAATAAATAAAATGTAGAGATTTAAAAAATTAATTAATTTTAATCCTACGTTCATTTCTCTCTCTCTTTTTTCCCCTTCCCCCAAACAGGCTTGAAATGGATCTTGAAAACCGAAGAGGAGGATTCATCATTCATCATCTTCGCAGGGGAAAAAGCTGAGAGACAGAGGGGCCGATGTTCAACGCGAGCTGGAGGAGGATATTGGGGGCTGAGAGCATCTTCATTGCGGTAGCTCGGGGAGGCGAGAATTAGAGGTCGCTGCCGGTGAACTCGGCGTCTGGAGCTTCAACGTCTTCTTCGGCATCTTTGGAGGCAACACCCAGCATCTCCGGCGGCGCCGTTGACATTACCTGAACCAGAATCTTGTTCTTCCTCTCGCTTCTGAAGCTGTTTGGACCAGAGCAAAGGTGGCCAAGCTCTACTGTTCATTATTCTCCTTCGAAGAAGACAAAACCAGAGGAAGCTCGTTCATGTTTTGCACTTCACTGCTTCAGTTTGATTTTTATCATGGTTTTGAATTCTGAATTTTCTGTTGCTAAATTGTTGATTGAATTGTTGATCAAAGCCATGTGTGGCTACTTGTTCTGCTGCTGCTTCCGGCAGCAAAGGAGGAGGTCCGGCCGAAGATGAGGACGAGATCGAGGAAGAGAGCGGTAGAGAGGAAAAGCCCCCAAAAGTAAGCCAAGACGTTGACGAATTTGGCTGTGAGGACGGCGGAGCAGGAGACAGTGAATGCATTCACGGTAAAATGCGATTAGCTTTTGACAGAAGTTTTATTCCCTAGCTTATCTCAATTTAGAGTCCATACATCTGAAATTTGCAAAAGTTCAATGGCACAGATCCCTTTCCAAACACTCCATTTTTTTTTTCTCAATTGTTAATTAGCTTGTGGCTTCCAATTGAGCGTTTCGGGGCCCAAACGCTCCCCCAAGCACACGTTTTTCCAACGGGCCAGTTTAGCAAAGCTATTTTTTTAACCAATACTGGAATTTTATTCTCACGAACAATCTTTTGTTTTCAAATTCCAACAATTACCATGTTAAAGATAATTTTAGATAATAACACAACAATCTCACATAATTTATTCAGAAATTTATTTAGCCATATGTTCTAAAAAACCCCCACAATATATACGATAGTCGATGGAGCACTACGAATGATACTTACTAAACATAATATAGATTCATATCATCTATTTGGACGAGGTGGTAGGAGTAAATATCAAGATATATGGTCATAGAATTAAATGCAAAGATAGAGCGCACTTGTTTAGTGATCATTCACATGTCTAACACCACTACAAAAAAACACTGAATTATTGACGGAATTTGCCACGAAATTGAGAGTTTCTGGCGGATTTTCGATGGAATGGATTCTATCACTAACAACAGCGTGACAAAACAATTTCCAACGGAAGTCAGATTCCGTCGCAAATTTCTAACGGAATCAAATTTCCGACAGAATTTCAGATGAAATTTCGGTTGGAAATAATTCCATATGAAATTGTGAGGGAATTTCCGACGGAATTGACTTATTTTTTATTATCCGCCACGTGTTGAAGCCTGGCTCCGCCATGTGTCACAATCTCCCTCCGCCACCTGTCGCAACCTCTTTTTCCTGAAAATGCAACTCAATTTGGCCTCATTTGGTTCGAACCCATGACCTCGTCCGTACGTGCACGATGCCTTATTAGATGAGCTCGATTGCTTTGGCGTTCTATTATTACACAATTATATATATATATATATAAATATAATTTTATTATACATAATCAATTATTTATAAATATATATTTGTTTCTTATATATAAATGTAATAATAATATAAAATAATTTTATATATTCTTATAATTTTTAATATAAATTAACTTCAAATTAAAAAATTTTACGTCTTAAATAAATTTCATATGACTATATTTTTGTCTAATTTCTAAAATTAATTTTTTATTAACATTAATTAATAACAAATAAATAATTATTAACTAATATTTTTTACTAATATTAATTAATAACTAATAAATTTTGCTTTTTACAAATAAATTTTTATATGACCATTTGGCCCCTACAGGACCAAAAACCTATGATTGGAAATTAAAAATATTTTAGAAATTAGAAAATAATAATTAAAAATTAAATTAAAAATATTAATTAATAACTAATAAATTTAACTAATAAATTTTTTAAAATTAAATTTAATTAAATTATAACAATTTTTATATTTTACCACGGAATTCAAATCCGTCACTAATTTCCGACGAAATTATTCCATAGCAAAAGACAAAATTTGCCATAGAATATTTTTCATGGCTAATTTTGTCATGAAAAAAATTCCATCGGAATTTTCCGTTGGAATTTGCTGTGAAAATTTTTTTCGTGGCAAATTCTTTCAGAAATTTTATGTTTCTTTTGTAGTGCACTGACTCAAATTAAATCTGCATGCATATGCCTATACTATCCTCCAAGGCCTATGATGGTGTGGAGGAGGCGTACCTTCCCTTAAACTCTAATTCATTGGAAGGTTAATGCTTCTAAATACATAATAATGATACAATGACAAAGAGTGATCTTCATAATGGTGTTGTGAAGGGAAGCATGCATGAACAATAAATCATGGATATATTGAAAATCTAGATTCCTTGCTAAAATCTGTAGGCAAATCAAATCTGATGAAAAATTAAATATATAAACTTATCTCCTTTTCTTTGTGATCAACCAAACAGATTAGAGAAGACCACATCATCATGCACTCACAATATGAGCATTTAATATCTCCTAAGATTATTAGCGTAAGCACCATATACCATACAAATTGTTGGCAGCATAGCACTTGCAGAAACTCAATAAAAGAATATAGTTCGAGTCGTGTCTGAGGACACTTTCCTTAAGAGCTAATTTATAACTACCGGTAAATAAAAAGCGACACTCCGTAGGATTAAATAAACCCTTTCTGCAAAAATAGGATGAATAGAACTGCAAAAGATAATAGAACTCAGTGAGCAAAACAATATCCAAGAGGAGGAAGAAGGGTGGTCCAAAACTCAAGAGCCATGTGTCTGAACCTCTTGCAGATACTACCTTATATAGGCTTCACATATTCAAATACTGGGCAGCCTCTTAATGTCATTAAAGAATCAGTTTCTAAACGTTGGGAACCATAATACCATCGGTTTTGAATGCTAGGAAATAAGGATGTTTCAAGGCCATGAATACACAGTATAATAACTGTCCATGAAATCAGTTTATGAGCCTGGAAAGACCAATGTCCAGTTTTCACATTAAGAGCTAGCAAATAACATGAAAACTAATTTAAGAATTCCGTTTATAAAATTCAAAAATTGCAATGTGTGCTTCAATGCCAAGATTTCACAATTAAGAAAATAATGGCATATTCCATTTAACTTTGTTTGATCCAAAATGACATTTGAATTTTCATGAAATGACCTCGGAAAAAGTGTCCAATCTGCATTTAACTTGCATACAAGAGGTGGGGAGAAATTGCCGGATTTTGACTATGTTTGACTCTGATGGTCCGTTGTTGTGCGAATTTACTCCTCCTCTTAATCCATTTAATTGTCAAAGATCACCTATTATTTGGACCCATAATCCCATGCAATGCATGACTTTTCCTTTTACACATCCACACAAATTATTTAGAACAAATTGGTTGTCGTGGGTGGACAGGGGAATTAAAAGTGGAAATTTTTTTAATTGTGATAAATGACTATATATTTTTCTCTTTGTTGTCTTATTAAAGTGAATGAACTCAGTTCTCACTACACAGAGGCATATACGAGATTCTTTCTCTCTTTTACCTCACATTGCCACATAACACTACAAAAAAACATCAAATTACACACGGAATTATTTCCATCGGTAATTTTCGACGGATTACAGACGGATTTTCTGTCGGAAAAATTTCCAACGGAATTTCGACGGAAAAATTCTGTTGGAAAATTCTGTCAAGGACTTATTGAAGGAAAAAAAATTCCGTCAATAATTACCAATGGATTAAAAACGGAAAAAATTTTGTTGGTAGGTACCGACAGATTACCCATATAATTTTTTCTGTCGGTAATTATCAACGGCTTACCCACGAAATTAGGTGGGTAATTTTAAAACTGAAATTACCGACGGAATTCCATGGGTAATATCTAAGTAAAATTAATAATTTTTTATTATATTTTAATAATTTATATAAAATATTAAAAAAAATCTATATAAAAATAAACATATTCAAATATAAAACAATTAATATTTAATATAATATATTAAATATATATAATATTATTAATAAAAATTTTAAATGAAATAAGAAATTTTAAATTTTATTTATAAAAAATGAAATATATAATTATATATATAAATATATATATATATATATATGTGTAATATCATATATATTTATATTAAAATTAAATATTTAAATGAAATAAAAAATCAAAAATTTTTAAATTTTATATTATAAAAAATGAAATATATAATTATATTTAAATATATATTTAATATCATATATATTTATATTAATATTAAATATTTAAATGAAATGAGAAATAAAAATTTTTAAATTTTATATTATAAAAAACGAAATATATAATTATATATTTAATATTATTTATATTTATATTTATATTATATTTATTTTTTAATTATTACATTATATATATGATTATATGAAAAAATAACGTAAAGTCAAAACAACTCAACTGGCAAAGGCATAAGAACACATTCTAGAGGTCCAAGGTTCGAACACATACTAGAGGTCCAAGGTTCGAATTCTACCTTTGTCACAAAAAACAAAAATTATCTCACAGAGACACGTGGCGTAATGTTAGAGGGACACGTGGCCCCCCGGGGGCTGTCTGATGTTGGACTGGAGGTAGGGGCCTCCGGTGATGTCCATGTGGCCTTTTTTAAGAGCACCATGTGGCTTTTTGTTTTAAAAAAATAATATTAAACTACTGACGGATTACACACAAAAATTTTTCCATTGTTAATTGCCGACGGAAATTCTGTCAGAAATCCGTCAGTAAATTCTGACGGAAGTTTTCCTTGGGTAATCCGTTCGTAATATTCCATCAGAAAATTCTATCGGTAATTCCCGACGGAATAAAAATTCCGTCGGTAAATCAATTTCCCACGTATTTTTTAGAAACTGAACGTATTCCGTCAGTAATTGCGTTTCCATCAGTAATTCCGCTAAAAAACTGAAATTCCGTGGGTAATTTCGTCGGTAAGTTGATATTTTTTTTGTAGTGATAAGGTTGCTAAACTCACGAGTTTAAGCAAACTCATGACAGTGATATAAACTCATATCATAAACTTGCATCATAAACTCATAAGAGTTTACTTTTATTATTAAATATGTATTAATAGTGTACAATTAAATAGATTTAAATATATTTTAAATCCTAATAATTGAAATTAAATCCATCAATATTAATAATTGATTTTATTTAATAAAAAAATTTCTATAAAATTCATATCGAGTTTAAAAGTACTGACATAGTTTTATAAGTTAGAAACGTAAAAACGGTAAACTCATGAGCTTAACTGAATTTACAATTGATACGAGTTTACCTGCTACTCGACTCAATTTAATAAGATAGGAATATAAAAACAATAAACTCTAAGAATCAACTCACGAATTTAACAATAATGTTCTCACATATACATGATATTTTTTTTTTTTGGACTGAACATATAGATGATATTAGGAGTTATACAGGAGTCGGATATAACTGCTCTTTTAGCAATTTTTTTATTATCATGTCTTTTCGCAATTGATTCGAGGTACATTGCCTCTTGGTATTTATAAGACGCGTCTCCATTAAGTCATGAAAGCAACCTCCGTTGCCACACACACACACTGCAATTAATATATTCAATTATGATAGGGGAATGTGGGTTTCTCTCTACAGCTCTCTTTCCGCTGTCCAGACTTTGGGATAAGAGACTCACTAATTTATAAATTACTTTTTACCATCATTTATGATGTCTAATAAATATTTATATATTCTATATTCTGTCATGTCTTCCTGTTATTTTCGACCGGCCCGAAAAAAAAAATAGATGGAAAGTATATAAAGTTTTATGGCCGTAGATGCTAGAACAAGTGAGAGAGGATAGTTCCAAGTGGCATGTGGATAAATGCGCATGAGAAGGATTGGGAATAAAAATACCGTCATGTCACAACATGAATCAAATAATTCAATGCAAATGAGAAGAAAACGTCATTGAATAATATGAATCTTGAATATTAATTGAGTATATAATTTACCTTAGCAGTAAGGACAGAAATCTGGCTACAAAAATTGGAAGATTTATATTATATTAATATATCAACGGGAATTTTTTTGTTGGGGTGAAAAGAAGGAAAGAAAGAGGATAGAAACAAGGAGATGAAAGGGGAAAAAGAATAAAAAGGAGGGGAAAATGGAAATGAAAGAACGTAATTTTTTAAAATTTTAAAGTTTTCCTTTTTCAGTTTATAAAAAAGGAAATATTACATAATTATATATAAAAAAACAAAAACATAAAGAGCGGTTTTTTGATTTTAAAACATACACGTGGCAGAGTGGGCACGACGAAGCAGAGTGTTTTGCAACCGTTTCCTGTGAACCCCATAGGCCTACTTTAGCGAAGGCTTTTCCTCTGAGAAATTCGTTCTTACCAATCGATCAAGCACTATGAAGGAAAAGAGAGTGAATAGCGACATTCCATTTCTTCCCCAAGAAATCATCAGAAACATTCTTAAACGACTTCCAGCAAAAACCCTAATCCGATTCCAATGTGTATGCAGGGAATGGAGAAATCTCTTCAAGACCAAATCTTTCATCGCAGATCACCTCAATCACTCAAATCATCAAAACCCTTGTCTCCTTTTCCATCCTTTTGACAGGGATGATCCTTCGAACTTGTCTTGCCTCGATTCCGAGATGCAAGTTTGGGAATTTCAGAACCTACCATTGCTTGATTATTTGAAGCAAGGTAGGATCGTAGGTTCCAGCAATGGCTTGCTCTGTGTTCAAATCAATAATCCTGATGAATCTCCTCTTTTTTTTTTTGTGTGGAATCCCTCTATTAGAGAGGTCAGGCTTGTGCCCGAAATCAATTTTCATCAGGATTATGATGATTATTTTATAAGTTTTGGTTTCAGCCCAATTATTAATGATTACAAGCTAGTGATAGCTTGCGTTTCTGAGTATTACACTGACCTTTCTGCTGTGAAAGTGTATTCTTTAAGTTCAGGGTTATGGAGGGAAGTAAAACTTAGGCTCAATTATACGGCATGTATTAGTTATCGAAGTGTCACTGTTAATGGTGTTATGTTTTGGTTGGGATTAAAGCCGCTTGGGGAAAATACAGGGTATGATGGTGAGGAGCTGATTGTTTCATTTGACTTAGTAAACGAAAAGTTTACATTAATAGCAATGCCCAAGCTACACTTTTGGACAACGCTTACTGTGTATGAGGAAAAACTTGCTATTGTTTCTTGGGGAGACTCAGAACATTCTGTTATTGATCTGTGGGTAATGGAGGAGGGTGTACGTGCATCTGGGGAGAGATGGAGTTGGACTAAGAAATATACTAGCCCTAATCCGTGCAGGCTATATCCACAGACTATTTGGAGAAGTGAAATTGTGTGTAAGGCTGAGTTGGAGAATGAACCAACAGCTGTTCTCATCAATCCTACTACTAGAAGAATCAAGAAGTATGTTATTAGCAAATGCGACCGTGTTCATGATATTTTCAATTATGCTGAGAGTCTTGTCCCGGTTGGAGGTATGAAATCATTCACAAATTTTCTGTAGGGTTTGGACTCATTCATGATGTTGAATGGAATGCGGACAATGATTTGGCAAAAGTTTTTGTGTCTCTTCAACCTCATAGCTCATGAATTTAAGATGTTTGCTTCCTAAATCTTCATCTTTATTTAGCTGATTTACTTTGTTTAAGCACTTTTGGTAAAAATTGAACCAGGTTAGATTATTCTGTCTTATGAAGCTTGTAAACATTTTGAGATGTTATCTTGAATATATGTAGATGTTTAAGAACAGATGTTTCTAGTAGTATTTGACATATCTATAAGATTAGTTTATTCTGCTTTCTTTCCAAGACAAATATATATATAGTCTGGTTGTTGCTGTTGTGTGGATTAGTTGTGTGTTATGAGCTTTTGTCCCGGTAAAATACATATATCATATGAGAGGGGGGGAAAGTGAAGTCCTTTTGAGTTGCTTGTTTCTTCCATATCATTTGTGCTTTTTAATTTTTGCGAGCAAAGGCAATTTATATTAGGAGCAAAACGAGAATAATTACAAAGTTAAAGAACTAGAGAAGAAAAAGGGCATGAGAGCATATCAGCAAAAGAGAAATTAGGGAGTTGATCTAGCTGAACAAAAGTTACCGAATGAAAAAACTTCAGGAGAGAAAAGACGTCATTTGTGCTTGATCTTGTAATTTTTTACCATCGTACCCCATAAAAGTTTTTTTAGTTTAATATAATCTTTAGTGTCTCAAGCTTGTTCTCATTTTAATTTCCTCAAATGCCAAAATGGTTTTGGTTTTTATTAAGTTATAGGAACTAACAAGCTATAGCCTCCTGTGTATTGCACAAGGAGTGTCGTTCGAGGTGAAACTTATCAAAATATTTTTTTTGTTTGATATAAATGTATAAGAACAAAATTTAGTAAGAATCTCTATTCATTTGAAAAATTATGAATTTATGTTAGAAACCTGATTGGTTGTTTATGAAGTTAATTACTATCCTTCTTAGTTCTTAAAGTTATCAATATCTCAATTAATATCTAATTATCATCAAAATTTGAAATAAAAGTTATTATCATATTAGTATCCCGATTAATATACTAATTGATAATATTCCATAAACTTCCTTTTAAATATTTCTAAAAAACTATAATGCATCTGAAAAGTAATGAATTTCTTTTTATGACGTCTAATTGGTTGCTATAATTATTATCATTTATGAAAGTCAAAAGCCAATTTATTTTTAAAGTCAACAATATTATTTTAAAATATTTTCAATTTCTTGATTAATACCCTAATTATAATTATTGCGGTATTAATATTCTAATTATTAATCAATATTCAGAAAGCTTCATTTTCCAACTTTACATATTAATACCATTGATGGGGATATAGTTTTCGTTCACCAAAAACTAGGAATCACTATTTTAAAATCAAATCATTATCATCAGGACATAATTTTTAAAAATTATGTCACCAATAACCTAATGATTAATATAATTATTAATATAAGTTAAAGAGATATCCCTACAATCATGGAAAGTGAAGTTCATTGGCATGCTTGAATCACGAGAAATACATGCTCTAGGAGCGTCATCTTATCTGTACTCTTGCTAGTTAAAATGCAACAATTCATCTTATTTTAATTATACATAGCAAATGAGTTATCTGTAAAAATTCAAATTTATTGATTTTATGATTTTAGAGATGATGGGAGGGAATTGTGTTTTCTGTTTTTCTAAATAAAGAAGTTTGTGTTTTTTAAAAATTAGAAAATTTGAATTTCTCCAGATGACTCATTTGTCATGTAGGATTAAAGTAAGATGAGTTGTTGTATTTTAATTAGTTAGAGTATAGATGATGCGACATTCCTGAAGTATGTAAGTATTTCTATTGAATCACAATTATATAATTATTAATATAATTATGATTCCTGATTTAACGACTAATTTCAAATTCAATTTACTTCTTTCTTTATATTCAAACCCTAATAATTGCGCATGGACAATTTTGATGATGTGATTACGCAATGAGAAATACTTATATCTCTTGGAGCGTCATGTTATCTAGACTCTGCCCAATTAAAATACGACACCTTGGTTGCTTTTAATCTAATGTGCATAATGAGTCACCAGAAGTAATTCACAAGTTATATTTTTTAAAAAAAAAAGTAAACGTCCTAATTTGAAAAGAAAAACAAAAACCCACAAACACATCCCACCCAAAATTCCAGATAGGTTTATAGGATGCCAATTAGGAAAAAAATTTATTGAGGTGTCGTGTTTTAATTGGGCAGAGTTAATATGAGATGGCACTCTCACAGTACCTAAGTATTTCTCAAACCAAGAAATGTTTATATACTCTTAAAGCGTTACATCAGCTAAACTCTGCCCAATCAAAACACAACACATTGACTGCTTTTAATCTAATGTGCCTAATGAGTCACCAGAAGTAATTCAGAATTTATGTTTTTTTTTAAAAGTAAACATCCTAGTTTGAAAAGAAAAAGAAAAACCCACAAACACATCCCACTCAAAATTCCAGTTAGGTTTATAGGATGCCAATTAGGATAAAAATTTATTGAGGTGTCGGGTTTTAATTGGGCAGAGTTGATATGAGATGGCACTCTCAGAGTACCTAAGTATTTCTCAAACCAAGAAATGTTTACATACTCTTAGAGCGTCATGTCAGCTAAACTCTGCCCAATCAAAATACAACACACTAACTGCTTTTAATCTAATGTGCCTAATGAGTCACCAGAAGTAATTCAGAATTTATTTGTTTTTTTAAAAAAGTAAACATCCTAGTTTGAAAAGAAAAAGAAAAACCCACAAACACATCCCACCCAAAATTCCAGTTAGATTTATAGGATGCCAACTAGGATAACAATTTACTAGGTGTCGTGTTTTAGTTGGGCAGAGTTGATATGAGATGGCACTCTCAGAGTGTCTAAGTATTTCTCTTCTGTGCCTGTCAACCAAATATGAAGTAAACCGTTTAACCCAAATCTGATCACATTAATATAATTTAATGCACTAATAACCTAGTTACGGAGATCCCTACAATCATGGAATATGAAGCTATGTGTTATGCTTGGACCACATTAATATAATTATAATTCATGATTTAAAGTATAGTTTCAAATTCAATTTGCTTCTTTCTTTTTAGTCAAATCCCAATAATAATGGATGGACAATTTTGATGGTGTGATTATCTGACCTGTTTGTGAGTTTAACATATTACTAACCAAGTATTAGAAGATTTCTTGTATAAAGTTGATTGATTGATGCTTTAAACGAAATGAAATTGATGGATTAAAACTAAAATGCAAGCAAACTTGAGGGACTAAAAATTGTATTATCAAGCAATATTTAAATTAAAATAAAATGATAGAGAATATCCAAATTTTTTAAATGGGATTCGATAACTGTCCAGAATAAAGTGCACGTTTTTATTTTAGATTTTAAGATATGATTGCTATTTCTTATATTTTTTAAAATTCCAGTTTCAACATTTTGAACATATTTTCATTTTTAATATTAAACCAGCGAAAACAAAAAGAGCGGTTGATTGATAAGAAAATACACGACGCAGAGTCTGTAAAGTGTGAACCCATACGCGAAAGCCTCTGAGAAATTCGTTCTTCCCGATCGAGCACTATGGAGGAGAAGGGAGTGGATGGTGACATTCCATATCTTCCCTCAGAAATCAGTAGAAACATTCTCAAACGACTTCCTGTGAAATCTCTAATTCGATTTCAATGTGTGAGCAGAGAATGGAGAAATCTCTTCAAGACCCAATCTTTCATCGCAGATCACCCCAAACACTCAAATGATCAAAAACATTGTCTCCTTCTCGGACCTAATTATGACAAGGATAGACTTTGGAACATGTATTGTCTTGATTCCGAGATGCAATTTTGGAAACTTCAGAAACCACCGTTGCCTGATTATTTTAAGTGTGGTAAGATCGTTGGTTCCATCAATGACTTGCTATGTTTTCAAATCAGTAAGCCTAATGTATATCCTCATTTGCTTTTTATGTGGAATCCAGCTACTATTAGAGAGCTCAAACAGGTGCCCCATACTAATTCGATCACAATGACTGTTTTTTAGGATTTGGGTTAAGTCCAACCATTAATGATTACAAGATTGTGATGACTTATGCTTTTAAGCATAAAGCTAAGCTTTCTGCTTTGAAAGTGTACTCTTTGATCTCAGATTCATGGAAGGAAGTAAAACTTAGGCTCAATGACACCGTTTGTGTTAGATCTCGAAGTGTCACGGTTAATTCATTCTCATCTACCACGGTAAATTCATTCTCAGCAGCCACATCGATACCATCCGCCATGGGTCTTCACAAATAGTTAAAACTTCAGGGAAAAAATAGGGAAAATACCAGCTAGGTCCCAAGCTATAGAATTAATCCCAAAAAAGTCCCTTTGCAAATTCCAATGTCAGAAAAGTCCCTAGGGACTTTTCTGACAGCAATTCCCTTTGAGCAATTACTAAAATAGCCCCCACTCAAATGTAAAAAGAAAACGCACAGAGGAGAGAGAGGAGTGAAGCACGTATTAGTGTATCAGTGATCAAGGCATTAAGGAAAAACAGAAAAGCGCACACGGAAGAAGGGCGTAGGAGGTGCAACATTGAAGGGATACAAAGTGGCGTTAATGTTTTTGGGAATCTCGTCTTCTTCATCGTCCAGGTACGTGCAGCAACGTAGAGAAACGAACTCTGGAAAATTTTGTTTTTTTCTGTGTGAAAGTTGCTTAGATTGAGAGTGAGGGTTTGGTGAAAGGTTGGATCTTGAGCTAAAAAATGGAGTAAGTGGTAGGTGGTAGACAAGAAAAGCTAAGAATTTGGTAGACAAATGAGCTTGATCATTGAAGTTGGGATTTCACCTTGGGTTGGTTGGGTTTATGTTAGAGTGCTCTGTTTTTGTGGCATGGTAACAGAGGAGCTGATGTGTTTAAAGTGAGAATGATGAATGTAATTGGTATTCTTTGCTGGAAAAAAGCTGAAATGAACAAAAAAAATTGTTGTAAATTTGTGCATATGAAGTTGTAAATATTGCTATGGAAGTTGTTAATATGTACCGTAGGTGTGCTCTATTTTTGGTGAAGCAAACAGAGGTTTGACCCTGTTTTTAGTGTGTTTGGTGTTGTTAGAAAAAGCACATGTGTAGAAAAAAAAGTGTAGTTAACGTGTTGTTAATGTGTGCATATGAAGTTGTAAATATTGCTGTGGAAGTTGTAAATACGTACCGTAGCTGTGCTCTAGTTTTTGGGAAGAGAACATGGGTTTTGCCTTATTTTTAGTGTGTTTGGTGTTATTAGAAAAAGAATATGTGTAGGAATAAAACGTGTAGTTAACTTGTTGTTAATATGTGCATATGAAGTTGTAAATATTGCTGTGGAAATTGTAAATACGTACCGTAGCTGTGCTCTATTTTTTGGGAAGAGAACAGAGGTTTTGCCTTATTTTTAGTGTGTTTGGTGTTATTAGAAAAAGCATATGTGTAGAAATAAAACGTGTAGTTAACTTGTTGTTAATATGTGCATATGAAGTTGTAAATATTGCTGTGGAAGTTGTTAATACGTACCGTAGCTGTGTTGCATTTTTAGGGAAGAAAACAGAGGTTTGGCCTTGTGTCTAGTGTGTTTGGTGTTATTAAAAAAAAGCATATATGCAGGAATTAAACATGTAGTTAACGTGTTGTTAATATGTGCGTATGAAGTTGTAAATATTGCTTTGGAAGTTGATAATACGAAGTTTGTGTTGTAGATTGACATGAAAGATGAGAAGTTGTTCGGGGAAGAATTTATTTTGTTTCTTTCATGTGGGGGGAAGTTTTTAAATGGTGGAGAAGATAAAATGCAATATGTTGGTGGTTTAGTAAGAACAAGATGCGTAATGGAAAGCACAACATATGAGGAGTTGCGAAGAATCATATCATCCATAACAGGAAAAGAAAGGAATGAAATGCAAATGAAATCATATAGCTGAACATATTGTAAACGATGAGTCGATGATAGAAGAAAGTGGTGTGTATGTTGTTTGGCTTGTTGCACAAGCTACTGCCCTGGTGTCCCTGGTGGGAGTAGTTGTAAACGTAGCTTAAACACTTGTAAAAAGAACTGAAAGTGTTGTAAATGTAGCAATATCTGTTGTAAACATATCTTTCACACTTTCTTTCTTGCAAGTTGTAAATGTCGCTTATTAAGTTGTTAATATCACTGACGATATTGTAAATATAGCATAACATATTGTAAACGATGATAGAAGAAAGTGGTGTCTAAGTTGTGGCTTGTTGCACAAGGTACTGCCCTGGTGTCCCTGGTGGGAGTAGTTGTAAACGTAGCTTAAACACTTGTAAAAAGAACTGAAGGTGTTGTAAACGTAGCAACATCTGTTGTAAACATATCTTTCACACTTTTTTTCTTGCAAGTTGTAAACGTCGCTTATTAAGTTGTTAATATCACTGACGATATTGTAAATATAGCAGAACATATTGTAAACGATGATAGAAGAAAGTGGTATCTAAGTTGTGGCTTGTTGCACAAGTTACTGCCCTGGTGTCCCTGGTGGGAGTAGTTGTAAACGTAGCTTAAACACTTGTAAAAAGAATTGAAGGTATTGTAAACGTAACAACATCTGTTGTAAACATATCTTTCATACTTTCTTTCTTGCAAGTTGTAAACATAAATATTTGAGATTTTGAGAGTTTGTGGGACAACTTCCATAGCAATATTTACAACTATATATGTACAAATTTACAACACATTAACAACACTTTTTTTATCATCATATTAGCATTTTCTAATAACACAAACCAGCAAGAATGTACATCACACCTCTGTTTACTTGTCCAAAAACAAAGCACAGCAGAGGTTTGGTATTAACAACTTCCATAGCGATATTTACAACTACATATGCACAAATTTACAACACATTAACAACACTTTTTTTTATCATCATATTAGCATTTTCTAATAACACAAACCAGCGAGAATGCACGTCACAACTCTATTTACTTGTCTAAAAACAGAGCACAACAGAGGTTTTGTATTAACAACTTCCACAGCAACATTTACAACTACATCTGCACAAATTTACAACAATTTTTTGTTTTTATTTCAGCGTTTTCACAACAATGAAGAACAATTACATTCATCATTTTCACTCAAAAATAGCAACTCCTCTGTAACTATGCTGCAAAAATAGAGCACTCTAAAATAAACATAACCCACCCAAGGTTAAACCCCAATTTCAATGATCAAAATCATGTGTGGCAAATTCTTAGCATTTCTTGTTTATCACCTACAACTTACTCCATTTTTGAGCCCAAGATCCAACCTTTGACAACCCCTCAATCTCAATTCAACAACCTTTCACACAGAAAAAAAAAAAATTCCAGTTCGCTTCTGTGCCTGCCTACCCATACATGGACGATGAAGAAGAAGACGTTTCCAAACGACATTAACAGCACGTATCCCTTAAATGTTCCACCTCCTGCGCTCTTCGTCTGGGCATTTTTTCTCTATCTCCTTAATGTTTAATCACAAAAACGTGTTGCCATCCTCTCCTCTGTGAGTTTTCTTTAATTATTTCAGTGGGGGTTATTTTTGTAAATAGACATTAGGAATTCATGTCAGAAAAGTCCCTAGGGACTTTTCTGACATTGAAATTTGCAAAGGGAGTTTTTTGAGATTAATTCTATACCTTGGGACCTAACTGGTATTTTCCCAAAAAAATATAAACACAATCAAAAAGTTCAAAAAGGCTACGAAGAAAAAGAGAATAGGGAAATTTTAGAAAAATATATTTAAAATAGAGAAAAGATAAATCAATGAGTCCAATATCAAAAATCTTGAGTCAGAATTGTAAGAGGAATATGATATTTGTAAATATTTTCAAATGACCAATCTAACCTTGATAGCATTTGGGGAGTTCAAATTGTCAATATATATATAATGAAGGTTTTAATTTTGATTTTTAAGTTATTATTCTCTATACCTAAGTAATCAGTTAAGCCTGACTTGTGTAGCTTTAAAATATTACCTACTCCCTCCGGTCCTAAATATAAGATAAAGTTTTTAGTGCAATTTGCACTAAAAACTTTATCCTATATTTAGGACCGGAGGTAATATAAGATTATTGGTATTTGGAGAGCTTAAGTTATCAACATATATACTGAAGTTATTAATTGCAATGCGTAATCAACTTAGATATAAAGAATGATAATATATATATATATATATATATTGAAAACTTGAGCTCTCCAAATACTATCAGCGGTAGATTGGTCATTTAGAAATATTTTCAAATCATGAATTACTCCCATAGGTTTGACTTAGAATTTGTGATAATGGACTCCTTTATTTATTTTTTCCCCATATTTTAGACATATTTTTCTAGGATTTTCCCAAGAAAATAATGGTTATAAATATTTAATTGTATTTTTTTTCTATAATCTCATATCACTTTAGTAGTATTTGATTTGATGCCGTGGTTACGCTGGTGGCTTTCAATCAGTTGTAAAACAAAATAAGAGAGATATTAAAATTTATATTTATCAAGGTAAATATGTATTTTTAATATTTTAATTTTTATATAATATTTTATTTTATTCTTTAATTTTATAAAGTATTTTTGAATTCTCTAACCATGAAGCTTTTGAAGAAAAAAAATGAAAATCAAAATGTTAAGTATAGACAAAATATTCTCAAGAATGATATGTTAAGTTTAATTTTTGAAAATACAATAATTTGTAAAAAGATCACTATATAAAAGGGAAAATCCCTAAAAAAAATCATGGAAATAGGTAAATCCCAAATCAGTGCGCCGAAAGTGCAAAATCCTGATTCAATGTTGTGTCAGTATGGACGTGGGACCCGTGTCAGCGAAAAGACGAATTTGCCCTTCAGCCCTCCCTCTCTTCACTTCAGAATAACAACACATCCCTCTCGATTAACAACATCTCATTCTACATTAACAACTCAATTTTATTCTTTCACATCTTCGTATCTCAAAACATGGTATTGTTAATGTAAAATATGATATTGTTAATTAAAAAAATAGGTGTTGTTATTGGCCCTGAAACTTAAATTATGAAGTTATGAAACAAGAAATTGGAGTTATTAATGTAGAATAAAGTGTTGTTAATAACGAGATTAGTGTTATTATTGTGAAAGTATAAAGCAGAGTTGTTAATTGTCAAAGAAGAAACTGAAGTCGTTAATTTAGAATCCAGAGTTATTAATCAAGAGAGACGTGTTGTTATTCCGAAGTAGAGAGAGGAAGGGCTAAAGGGTAAATTCATTTTTTCGCTGACACGGGTCCCACGTCCGTACTGACACAGTACTGAATAAGGATTTTTCAATTTCAGCACACTGATTTAGGATTTACCTATTTCCATGATATTTTTTAGGAATTTTCCCTATATAAAAATTGAAAAGATAGAATAAAATTAAATATTATATAAAGTCACAGACTCACAGAGAAGGTTTAATTTGTAATATTCTTTATTTACAGAATTATATACAAAAAAACAAAAACAAAAAGAGCGGTTTATTGATTTTAAAACTTACGCGTAGCAGAATGGGCACGACGAAGCAGAGTGTTTTGCAACCGTTTCCTGTGAACCCCATAGGCCTACTTTAGCGAAGGCTTTTCCTCTGAGAAATTCGTTCTTACCAATCGATCAAGCACTATGAAGGAGAAGAGAGTGAATAGCGACATTCCTTTTCTTCCCCAAGAAATCATCAGAAACATTCTTATACGACTTCCAGCAAAAACCCTAATCCGATTCCAATGTGTGTGCATGGAATGAAGAAATCTCTTCAAGACCAAATCTTTCATTGCAGATCACCTCAATCACTCAAATCATCAAAACCCTTGTCTCCTTTTCCAACCTTTTGACAGGGATGATCCTTCGAACTTGTATTGCCTCGATTCCGAGATGCAAGTTTGGGAATTTCAGAACCCGCATTTGAAGCAAGTTAAGATCGTAGGTTCCAGCAATGGCTTGCTCTGTGTTCAAATCAACGTTGGGAACCATAATACCATCGGTTTTGAATGCTAGGAAATAAGGATGTTTCAAGGCCATGAATACACAGTATAATAGCTGTCCATGAAATCAGTTTATGAGCCTGGAAAGACCAATGTCCAGTTTTCACATTAAGAGCTAGCAAATAACATGAAAACTAATTTAAGAATTCCGTTTATAAAATGCAAAAATTGCAATGTGTGGCTTCAATGCCAAGATTTCACAATTAAGAAAATAATGGCATATTCCATTTAACTTTGTTTGATCCAAAATGACATTTGAATTTTCATGAAATGACCTCGAAAAAAGTGTCTAATCTGCATTTAATTTGCGTACAAGAGGTGGGGAGAAATTGCCGGATTTTGACTATGTTTGACTCCGATGGCCCGTTGTTGTGCAAATTTACTCCTCCTCTTAGTCCATTTAATTGTCAAAGATCACCTATTATTTGGACCCCATGATCCCATGCAACGCATGACTTTCCCTTTGACACATCCACACAAATTATTTAGAACAAATTGGTTGTCGTGGGTGGACGGGGGAATTAAAAGTGGAAATTTTTTTAATTGTGATAAATGACTGTATATTTTTCTCTTTGTTGTCTTATTAAAGTGAATGAACTCAGTTCTCACTACACAGAGGCATATACGAGATTCTTTTTCTCTTTTACCTCACATTGCCACATAACACTACAAAAAAAACATTAAATTACACACGGAATTATTTCCATCAGTAATTTCCGACGGATTACAGACGGATTTTCTGTCGAAAAAATTTCCAACGGAATTTCGACGGAAAAATTCCGTCGGAAAATTCTGTCAAGGACTTATTGAATGAAAAAAATTCCGTCAATAATTACCGATGGATTAAAGATGGAAAAAATTTCGTTGGTAGGTACCAACAGATTACCCATATAATTTTTTCTATCGGTAATTATCGACGGCTTACCCACGGAATTATGTGGGTAATTTTAAAAATGAAATTACCGACGGAATTTCATGGGTAATATGTAGGTAAAATTAATAATTTTTTATTATATTTTAATAATTTATATAAAATATTAAAAAAAACAAATATATAAAAAAATAAAAATATTCAAATATAATAAAATTAATATTTAATATAATATATTAAATATATATATAATATTATTAATAAAAATTTTAAATGGAATAAGAAATTTTAAATTTTATTTATAAAAAATGAAATATATAATTATATATATATATATATATATATATATATATATATATATATATATATATATATATATATATGTAATATCATATATATTAATATTAATATTAAATATTTAAATGAAATAAGAAATTAAAAATTTTTAAATTTTATATTATAAAAAACGAAATATATAATTATATATTTAATATTATATATATTTATATTTATATTATATTTATTTTTTAATTATTACATTATATATATGATTATATGAAAAAATAACATAAGGTCAAAACAGCTCAACTGGCAAAAGCATAAGAACACACACT
Organism: Inga laurina; assembly: GCA_963855925.1. NCBI lineage: Eukaryota > Viridiplantae > Streptophyta > Magnoliopsida > Fabales > Fabaceae > Inga > Inga laurina. The sequence goes on along the minus strand of OY979701.1, from coordinate 69,434,914 downwards.
AGAGGTCAAAGGTTCGAATCTCACCTTTGTCATAAAACACAAAAATTATCTCACAGAGATATGTGGGGTAATGTTAGAGGGACACAGCATGTGGCCTTTTTTAAGAGCACACAAATTTAAGAGTACTGACATAGTTTTATAAGTTAGAAACGTAAAAACGGTAAACTCATGAGCTTAACCAAATTTAGAATTGATATGAGTTTACCTGCTACTCGACTCAATTTAATAAGATAGGAATATAAAAACAATAAATTCAGAGAATCAACTCACCAATTTAACAATAATGTTGTCACATATACATGATATATATTTTTTTTTTGGACTGAACATATAGATGATATTGCGAGTTATACAGGAGTCGGATACAACTGCTCTTTTAGGAATTTTTTTATTGCCATGTCTTTTCGCAATTGATTCGAGGTACATTCCCTCTTGGTATTTATTAAGTCATGAAAGCAACCTCCGTTGCCACACACACACACACTGCAATTAATATATTCAATTATGATAGGGGAATGTGGGCTTTTCTCTACAGCTCTCTTTCCGCTGTCCAGATTTTGGGATAAGAGACTCACTCATTTATATTACCCCTGATCTTAAATATAGGATAAAGTTTATAATACAAAATTACACTATAAATTTTATTCTATATTTAGGATCGGAGTAATAAATTACTTTTTACCATCATTTATGATGTCTGATAAATATTTATATATTCTATATTCTGTCATGTCTTCCTGTCATTTTCGACCGGCCCGAAAAAAAAATACATGGAAAGTATATAAAGTTTTATGGCCGTAGATGCTAGAACAAGTGAGAGAGGATAGTTCCAAGTGGCATGTGGATAAATGCGCATGAGAAGGATTGGGAATAAAAATACCGTCATGTCACAACATGAATCAAATAATTCAATGCAAATGAGAAGAAAACGTCATTGAATAATATGAATCTTGAATATTAATTGAGTATATAATTTACCTTAGCAGTAAGGACAGAAATCTGGCTACAAAAATTGAGATATTTATATTATATTAATATATCAACGGGATTTTTTTTTTTGGGTGAAAAGAAGGAAAGAAAGCGAATAGAAACAAGGAGAAGAAAGGGGAAAAAGAATAAAAAGGAGGGGAAAATGGAAATGAAAGAACGTGATTTTTTAAAATTTTAAAGTTTTCCTTTTTCAGTTTATAAAAAAGGAAATATTACAGAATTATATATAAAAAAACAAAAACATAAAGAGCGGTTTTTTGATTTTAAAACATACACGTAGCAGAGTGGGCACGACGAAGCAGAGTGTTTTGCAACCGTTTCCTGTGAACCCCATAGGCCTACTTTAGCGAAGGCTTTTCCTCTGAGAAATTCGTTCTTGCCAATCGATCAAGCACTATGAAGGAAAAGAGAGTGAATAGCGACATTCCATTTCTTCCCCAAGAAATCATCAGAAACATTCTTAAACGACTTCCAGCAAAAACCCTAATCCGATTCCAATGTGTATGCAGGGAATGGAGAAATCTCTTCAAGACCAAATCTTTCATCGCAGATCACCTCAGTCACTCGAATCATCAAAACCCTTGTCTCCTTTTCCATCCTTTTGACAGGGATGATCCTTCGAACTTGTATTGCCTCGATTCCGAGATGCAAGTTTGGGAATTTCAGAACCTACCATTGCTTGATTATTTGAAGCAAGGTATGATCGTAGGTTCCAGCAATGGCTTGCTCTGTGTTCAAATCAATAATCCTGATGTATCTCCTCATTTCCTTTTTGTGTGGAATCCCTCTATTAGAGAGGTCAAATCAATTTTCATCAGGATTATGATGCTTATTTTATAGGTTTTGGTTTCAGCCCAATTATTAATGATTACAAGCTAGTGATAGCTTACGTTTCTGAGTATTACACTGAGCTTTCTGCTGTGAAAGTGTATTCTTTAAGTTCAGGGTCATGGAGGGAATTAAAACTTAGGTTCAATTGTATGACATGTAGTAGTTGTCGAAGTGTCACTGTTAATGGTGTTATGTTTTGGTTGGGATTAAAGCCGCTTGGGGAAAATACAGAGGATGATGATGAGAAGCTGATTGTTTCATTTGACTTAGCAAACGAAAAGTTTACATTAATAGCAATGCCCAAGCTACACTTTTGGACAACGCTTACTGTGTATGAGGAAAAACTTGCTATTGTTTCTTGGGGAGACTCAGAACATTCTGTTATTGATCTGTGGGTAATGGAGGAGGGTGTACGTGCATCTGGGGAGAGATGGAGTTGGACTAAGAAATATACTAGCCCTAATCCGTGCAGGCTATATCCACAGACTATTTGGAGAAGTGAAATTGTGTGTAAGGCTGAGTTGGAGAATGAACCAACAGCTGTTCTCATCAATCCTACTACTAGAAGAATCAAGAAGTATGTTATTAGCAAATGCGACCGTGTTCATGATATTTTCAATTATGCTGAGAGTCTTGTCCCGGTTGGAGGAATGAAATCGTTCACAAATTTTCTGTAGGGTTTGGACTCATTCATGATGTTGAATGGAAGGCGGACAATGATTTGGCAAAAGTTTTTCTGTCTCTTCAACCTCATAGCTCATGAATTTAAGATGTTTGCTTCCTAAATCTTAATCTTTATTTAGCTGATTTACTTAGTTTAAGCACATTTGGTAAAAATTGAACCAGGTTAGATTATTCTGTCTTATGAAGCTTGTAAACATTTTGAGATGTTATCTTGAATATATGTAGATGTTTAAGAACAGATGTTTCTAGTAGTATTTGACATATCTATAAGATTAGTTTATTCTGCTTTCTTTCCAAGACAAATATATATATAGTCTGGTAGTTGCTGTTGTGTGGATTAGTTGTGTGTTATGAGCTTTTGTCCAGGTAAAATACATATATCATATGAGAGGGGGGAAAAGTGAAGTCCGTTTGAGTTGCTTGTTTCTTCCATATCATTTGTGCTTTTTAATTTTTGTGAGCAAAGGCAATTTATATTAGGAGCAAAACGAGAATAATTACAAAGTTAAAGAACTAGAGAAGAAAAAGGGCGTGAGAGCATATCAGCAAAAGAGAAATTAGGGAGTTGATCTAGCTGAACAAAAGTTACCGAATGAAAAAACTTCAGGAGAGAAAAGATGTCATTTGTGCTTGATCTAGTAATTTCTTACCATCGTACCCCATAAATGTTTTTTTAGCTTAGGAGTATAATCTTTAGTGTCTCAAGCTTGTTCTCATTTTAATTTCCTCAAATGCCAAAATGGTTTTGGTTTTTATTAAGTTATAGGACCTAACAACTAACAAGATATAGCCTCCTGTGTGTTGCACAAGGAGTGTTGTTCGAGGTGAAACATATCAGAATATTTTTTTGTTTGATATAAATGTATAAGAACAAAATTTAGTAAGAATCTCTATTCATTTGGAAAATTATGAATTTATGTTAGAAACCTGATTGGTTGTTTATGAAGTTAATTACTATCCTTCTTAGTTCTTAAAGTTATCAATATCTCAATTAATATCTAATTATCATCAAAAGTTGAAATAAAAGTTATTATCATATTAGTATCCCGATTAATATACTAATTGATAATATTCCATAAACTTCCTTTTAAATATTTCTAAAAAACTATAATGCATCTGAAAAGTAATGAATTTCTTTTTGTGACGTCTAATTGGTTGCTATAATTATTATCATTTATGAAAGTCAAAAGCCAATTTATTTTTAAAGTCAAAAATATTATTTTAAAATATTTTTAATTTCTTGATTAATACCCTAATTATAATTATTGCGGTATTAATATTCTAATTATTAATCAATATTCAGAAAGCTTCATTTTCCAACTTTACATATTAATACCATTGATGGGGATATAGTTTTCGTTCGCCAAAAACTAGGAATCACTATTTTAAAATCAAATCATTATCATTAGGACATAATTTTTAAAAATTATTGCACCAATAACCTAATGATTAATACAATTATTAATATAACTTAAAGAGATATCCCTACAATCATGGAAAGTGAAGTTCATTGGCATGCATGAATCACGAGAAATACATGCTCTAGGAGCGTCATCTTATTTGTACTCTTGCTAGTTAAAATGCAACAATTCATCTTATTTTAATTCTACATAGCAAATGAGTTATCTGTAAAAATTCAAATTTATTGATTTTATGATTTTAGAGATGATGGGAGGGAATTGTGTTTTCTGTTTTTCTAAATTAAGAAGTTTGTGTTTTTTTAAAATTATAAAATTTGAATTTCTCCAGATGACTCATTTGTCATGTAGGATTAAAATAAGATGAGTTGTTGTATTTTAATTGGTTAAAGTATAGATGATGCGACATTCCTAAAGTATGTAAGTATTTCTATTGAATCACAATTATATAATTATTAATATAATTATGATTCCTGATTTAACGTCTAATTTCAAATTCAGTTTACTTCTTTCTTTATATTCAAACCCTAATAATTGCGCATGGACAATCTTGATGATGTGATTACGTGATGAGAAATACTTATATCTCTTGGAGCGTCATGTTATCTAGACTCTGCCCAATTAAAATACGACACCTTGGCTGCTTTTAATCTAATGTGCATGATGAGTCACCAGAAGTAATTCACAAGTTATATTTTTTAAAAAAAAAAAGTAAACGTCCTAATTTGAAAAGAAAAACAAAAACCCACAAACACATCCCACCCAAAATTCCAGATAGGTTTATAGGATGCCAATTAGGAAAAAAACTTATTGAGGTGTCGTGTTTTAATTGGGCAGAGTTAATATGAGATGGCACTCTCAAAGTACCTAAGTATTTCTCAAACGAAGAAATGTTTATATACTCTTAAAGCGTCACATCAGCTAAACTCTGCCCAATCAAAATACAACATATTGGCTGCTTTTAATCTAATGTGCCTAATGAGTCACCAGAAGTAATTCAGAATTTATGTTTTTTTTAAAAAAAGTAAACATCCTAATTTGAAAAGAAAAAGAAAAACCCACAAACACATCCAACCCAAAATTCCAGTTAGGTTTATAGGATGCCAATTAGGATAAAAATTTATTGAGGTGTCATGTTTTAATTGGGCAGAGTTGATATGAGATGGCACTCTCAGAGTACCTAAGTATTTCTCAAACCAAGAAATGTTTATATACTCTTAGAGCGTCATGTCAGCTAAACTCTGCCCAATCAAAATACAACACACTAGCTGCTTTTAATCTAATGTTCCTAATGAGTCACCAGAAGTAATTCAGAATTTATTTGTTTTTTTAAAAAATTAAACATCCTAGTTTGAAAAGAAAAAGAAAAACCCACAAACACATCCCACCCAAAATTCCAGTTAGGTTTATAGGATGCCAACTAGGATAAAAATTTACTAGGTGTCGTGTTTTAGTTGGGCAGAGTTGATATGAGATGACACTCTTAGAGTGTCTAAGCATTTCTCTTATGTGCTTGTCAACCAAATATGAAGTAAACCGTTTAACCCAAATTTGATCACATTAATATAATTTAATGCACTAATAACCTAGTTATGGAGATCCTTACAATCATGGAATATGAAGCTTTGTGTTATGCTTGGACCACATTAATATAATTATTAATATAATTATAATTCATGATTTAAAATATAGTTTCAAATTCAATTTGCTTCTTTCTTTTTAGTCAAATCCCAATAATAATGGATGGACAATTTTGATGTTGTGATTATCTGACCTGTTTATGAGTTTAACATATTACTAACCAAGTATTAGAAGATTTCTTGTATAAAGTTAATTGATTGATTGATTGATGCTTTAAACGAAATGAAAGTTGACAGATTAAAACTAAAATGTAAGCAAACTTGAGGGACTAACAATTGTATAATCAAGCAATATTTAAATTAAAATAAAATGATAGAGAATATCCAAATTTTTTAAATGGGATTTGATAACTGTCCAGAATAAAGTGCACGTTTTTATTTTAGATTTTAAGATATGGTTGCTATTTCTTATATTTTTTAAAATTCCAGTTTAAACATTTTGAACATATTTTCATTTTTAATATTTTTTTTGATGGTACTCTTTTTTAATATTAAACTAGCGAAATGTCTAAAACAATCCAGCAACATTAGGAAGAGAATACTCTTAGGATTATTTTTCTCATTTTCTTCTCAAAATCCCATCTCCACCCTCAGATTAAAAAATGAGTGGTTCATATTTAATATTTTATAAAATTATTATCATAGCTTTTTATAATTTAATTTTTTATTTTTTTTGTATTGCAATTATAAATTGTGTGAATAAAATTTTAATATTTTAAATTTATTTATTTATGTTTTAAATAACAATTTTATGAAATATGATATCTAAACCATCCTTTTTTTTTTTTAATCTAACGGTAGAGATGAGATTATATGAAGAAAAGGAAATAAAGGATTATGAGAGAAACCAAACCTGCAATGTAACAAATCAAAAGAGATCAATGAAAATATTCTCATGTCAAAAGAAAAAAATAATTTAAACATTTTGCACAATTCAACCGTATTATTTCTTCAGGTAAAAAAAAAAACCCTATTATTTGGGGAAGTTACGGTTGAGAAATTATAATTTACAATTTAAATAAAAATATATGAAGTAAATATTTTTCTCATTTTCTTCTCAAAATCCCATCTCCACCCTCAGATTAAAAAATGAGTGGTTCATATTTAATATTTTATAAAATTATTATCATAGCTTTTTATAATTTAATTTTTTTAAATTTTTTTTTGTATTGCAATTATAAATTGTGTGAATAAAATTTTAATAGTTTAAATTTATTTATTTATGTTTTAAATAACAATTTTATGAAATATGATATCTAAACCATCCTCTTTTTTTTTAATATAACGGTAGAGATGAGATTATATGAAGAAAAGGAAATAAAGGATTATGAGAGAAACCAAACCTGCAATGTAACAAATCAAAAGAGATCAATGAAAATATTCTCATGTCAAAAGAAAAAAAATAATTTAAACTTTTTTCATAATTCAACCGTATTATTTCTTCAGGTAAAAAAAAAACCCTATTATTTGGGGAAGTTACGGTTGAGAAATTATAATTTACAATTTAAATAAAAATATATGAAGAAAATATTTTTCTCATTTTCTTCTCAAAATCCCATCTCCACCCTCAGATTAAAAAATGAGTGGTTCATATTTAATATTTTATAAAATTATTATCATAGCTTTTTATAATTTAATTTTTAAATTTTTTTTTGTATTGCAATTATAAATTGTGTGAATAAAATTTTAATAATTTAAATTTATTTATTTATGTTTTAAATAACAATTTTATGAAATATGATATCTAAACCATCCTTTTTTTTTTAATATAACGGTAGAGATGAGATTATATGAAGAAAAGGAAATAAAGGATTATGAGAGAAACCAAACCTACAATGTAACAAATCAAAAGAGATCAATGAAAATATTCTCATGTCAAAAGAAAAAAAATAATTTAAACTTTTTTCATAATTCAACCATATTATTTCTTCAGGTAAAAAAAAACCCTATTATTTGGGGAAGTTACGGTTGAGAAATTATAATTTACAATTTAAATAAAAATATATGAAGTAAATAAATGCGGTTGAAGAGTAAAAGCGGAATATAAGACTTCAAAAGACGATGTGAACAGTACGCGAAACGTTCCTCTGTTTTTTTGACCGTTGCTTCTCAACGGTTGTTGGTTTCCGACGCTGTTTCACCGTGGATTGACGTCAATCTGATGCAACGTCCATCATTTCGACGCTGCTAATCCATTTCCGACACCGATCTGAGCCAGCTTCTCCCGTTTTTGGCGCTAATCAGTGCTGAACTGAAGGTGCATCGATCTGAGCTTGCGTTTCGTTGATCCGAATAGCTGCCTGGTTGTCTGAGCTGTAGTCTGTTCGATTTGCCATTTCCAGGTTCTTTGTGTTGCTTAGCTTGTCTGTTTCGAATTGATCTGCTGTTTTTTTTGTCTGAAGGGGAAAAAATATAGAGTGAGTGTGAGTGGTGATAAAAGAGAATAAAGTTAAATTATTTGTTGTATGCTCAAAAGATGAACGAGCGGGAGAGAGATCGTAGTCCCGTGAGAATGGTTTTGGGGCCAATGCTGGAGGAGAAGGAGGCCTTGGAGTATAGTAGGAAGAAAATTCTTGATGATGATGAAGAGTTCACAAATAGACAATCCTTAGTCCCACGGGGTTGAGGACTGGATGAGTGACGATAATATTGTACGGGAAAACACCATACCTAAAGAACCTAAACGGTCATACAAGGATGCATGTGTGGAGGATCAGAAGCAAAATGATTGTTCAAATGATGAAGAAGAATGGTGGAGAGGGGACGGATGGAAGTCTAGGCTTGAAGTGGAGATGACGAAAAATGGACCAAACATAATTGTGTCTCCGGAGTTTAGAAAGAAGCTTGCGCGGAAATGGTCAACATCGTTGTTTGTTAGACTCCTTGGCAGGATGGTGCGTGAGGATCAATTGGGGCGCAAACTGCAACAGCTGTAAGGACGTAGAGGCCTGGTTGAAACTATTGAGATAGGATCCGGGTATTTTCTGGTTCGTATGAGCAACAAGGAAGACTATGATTTTGCATTAACAGGAGGCCCTTGGTTATATATGGATCACTACCTAGCAGTGCAACCATGGAAGTTAGAGTTTGATCCTGATTCTAGTGAGGTTTCCAAAATAGCAGCATGGGTGAGAATTCCTAAATTTCCATTTGATTTCTATGATAAGGGTATTTTGTATGTCGTGGGTAACCAAATTGGAAGGGTTCTAAAAGTAGATACAAACACCCTTCAGAAAACCAAAGGTCGTTTTGCCCGTATATGTGTTGAGGTCGATTTGAGTGCGCCTTTACTTCCGTCATTGATGATTAATGGGAAAGAGAAGAAGATTGTTTATGAGGGTTTGCATTTGATTTGCTTCTCATGTGGACGGTACGGCCACGACATGGCGCATTGCCCTAATAATCAAGCGATAAGCACGATAAAGTCGCCATGCATGTCGAACCCGTCGGCTTCCATAGATACTACACAAGAGCCTACATGCTCTGAGACCGATTCCAGGATGTATGGGGAGTGGATGGTCGCACCAAGCCGTAGAAGGGGACAATGGAGCTCGAACACAGGGATTGGTAATCATGGGCGTGAGACTAGGAGTGATTTACGTTCTCAAAATACGGGAGGAGGATCACGTTTTGAGGCTCTTAATGTTGAAGATATGGGAATTAATGATGGGGGTTATAATGATAGTGCAAATTAGGGCAAGATTTGTGTCAGTTCAAAGTCAGGAGAAAGATCGCATGAATCAAAAAGGAACTCTGGTCATCTAATTGAAATAAGTAAAGGGAGTAAGGGGAACAAGGGATCGGATAATCTGAATGTAGGAAAAAAAGAGAGAATTTGTGAGAATCTGAATAGTGTTGGCCAATTGAAGACGTTGAATAAAACACGTGTGACACAGACAGCAAAGAAGAAAGGGATTGAGGAGGGAGTTTCCCTCGGATCTTTGAGTATGGGCTCGAAAATGCAGCAAACAAGAACTCAAGTGGACTCTCATTTGTTTAACTCTCAAAAGTTAACTCATAAAGCTGAATCGTCGTATAATTCAAGTGGGGAGGCTGGGTTAAGAATTAAAAAAAATATTATTCAAATAGACCCTAATTCCACTACTATCCGCCTAGAAGCCACTGATCCTCTTGACCCAGGTGCAGAACAAGGGGTGAATTTTGCAAGTCTAATTAATCCACTTGGGACTATTGATGATGTGGTGATGAATGGTGTTGTCGAGGTGCAGGAGGGACATATGTCTCAATAATGACTTATTTGGTTGTGCTCTTCTTCATATTTATCAATTTTTTTATGATTATTATGACTTGGAATACTCGGGGTGCCGGTGGTGCCTCTTTTACCAGATTACTTAGTGATGTTGTTGTCAGACATGGGGGTAATTTCTTTGCTTTGTTAGAGCCCAGACAGCAGGGGATGAAAGCTAAGCTCATTGCAAGGAAATTGGGATGGATGAATATGCACATTGTAGAAGCTCGGGGATTTAGTGGAGGTATATGGTTATTTTGGGATTCTACGTTACATTTTTCTATGACTTGTTGTGGTGATCAATTTGTCCATGGTATGGTTAATAAAGGCACAAGTGCAGAATGGTCTCTTACTGTGGTCTATGGGAATCCAAATATGGTTATTAGACGACAACTTTGGCCCACTCTTGAGGGTATTCAACAATCAATTGTTGGAGGCTGGGTGGTAATTGGAGATTTCAATGCTGTTTCATGTCCTGAAGAATGCTGGAGTAAGAAACACAGGGAGAATACAGGTATTGATAGGTCCTTTCGTAATTGGTTATTGGGTAGTGAGTTACTTGATATTGGTTTTAGTGGTCCTCTATTTACATGGGGCAATTTGATTACCCAAAGCAGAATTGATAGGGCCTTGGTGAATAACTGTTGGTTTACTGAGAATCCTAATGCAACTGTGACACACCTGCTAAAATATAAGTCTAATCATTGTCTGGTGCTTCTGGATACTGAATCTCATGTTCTCACTGCAAAGAATCGAAGGCCTTTTAGATTCTTTGCCCCCTGGGTTATGCATGAAAATTTCAAGAAGTTTGTGCAGCGTCATTGGGGTTTAGGAGACGACTTATATTTTGGGCATGAAGCCTTGGTGAATAACTGTTCGTTTACTGAGAATCCTAATGCAACTGTGACACACCTGCTAAAATATAAGTCTAATAATTGTCTGGTGCTTCTGGATACTGAATCTCATGTTCTCACTGCAAAGAATCGAAGGCCTTTTAGATTCTTTGCCCCCTGGGTTATGCATGAAGATTTCAAGAAGTTTGTGCAGCGTCATTGGGGTTTAGGAGACGACTGGTGTAGATCCATAGATCAGTTCACGGAGGATTTGAGGCTATGGAATAAGGAGGTTTTCGGTAACATCTTCTACATAAAAGAAAGTTTATATCGACGATTAGATGGGATTAATGCAAAGATAGCTTCGGTTGGTATCTCCGAGTCTCTTGAAAAGTTAAGAGGGGAGCTATGGGGAGAGCTGGAGAAACTCTTGACACAGGAAGAAGTCATGTGGCTACAATACTCTCGTGTTAACTGGTATGTGCATGGGGATCAAAACACAAAATATTTTCATTCAGTGGCCAACAGCAAGCGAAGAACGAATAAAATTGAGGCTTTAAAGCTTGATACTGGGGAGTGGACATATGATACGGCTGAAATTATGAAAATGGGAAGTCAATTCTTTAAAAATTTATATACGGAGACCCAGATATATAGTGGATCTTTGGTTTTTGGATGCACTTATCATATTATTGATGACGTTAATATGCGTACTCTGGGAAGATCGATTGAAGATCACGAGATTAGACGAGCTTTGTTTGATATGGGGCCTCTGAAAGCACCAGGACCAGACGGTTTCAACCCGTTATTTTATCAGAGCCAATGGGAAATGGTAGGACCGTCAGTGATTGATTTAGTTAAAAAAGTCTTTAATGATCCTAAGTGGATACGGCAAATCAATGCAGCTCAAATTGTACTCATACCAAAGGTGGAACATCTTGAGACAATTAAAGATTTCCGTCCCATAAGTCTTTGCAATGTTGTGTACAAAACAGTTACGAAAGTTATATCAAATAGACTCAAGGTAGTCATGCCTTTAGTGAAAGCCCCGAACCAGTGCAGTTTTGTGAAAGGACGTCAGAGCTCGGACAATATTATCCTAGTTCAGGAGATCATTCACTCTATGAAGTCCTTAAAGAGGAAAAAGGGTTTTATGGCCATTAAGATTTATTTGGAGAAGGCTTATGACCGGGTCCGATGGAGTTTTATTTCTGAATGCTTAAAAGAGCTCAAGATCCCTGACTATCTTCTTAGAGTTATTCAAGCTTGTATCTCAACATCTCAAATGCAACTGATTTGGAATGGAAAAGCTACTAATATGTTTCGCCCTTCCCATGAAGTTCGACAAGGTGACCCAATATCGTCGTATCTTTTTGTTATCATAATGGAAAGGTTGGGGCATCTCATCCAAACAGCAGTAGATGAGGGTGACTAGAAACCTTTTAGGCTCTCTAAAAGAGGTACTCCTGTTTCTCATATTTTTTTTTGCTGATGATCTCATTTTGTTTACAGAAGCAGATCTTGATCATGCAGGGGTTGTGAAGGCCATCTTGGATGACTTCTGTGACATTTTGGGCCAGAAAGTAAATGCTGGAAAGTCAAGAATTTATTTCTCAAGAAATGTGAATCACATCAGGTGTAAAGAAATCAGTGAGTTTTTGAATTTTACTCCGACGTTGAATTTGGGGAAATACCTGGGAATGCCTATATTACATGAACGGAGCTCAAAAGCAATGTATAATTTCCTCCTAAATAAGATGAATGCTCGTCTGGCGAATTGGAAGTCCAACATGCTATCGATGGCGGCCAGGCATACTCTTGTGTCCTCTGTAATGTCGGCTATGCCATCTTATGCTATGCAAACAATGCCTCTACCTTTGGGAACGTGTGATGAAATTGACAAACGATGTCATAACTTCCTCTGGGGTAGTAGCTCAGTTAGTAGGAAACTGCATCTTGTCTCCTGGGATTTGGTGTGTGCACGTAAAGAAAATGGAGGCCTTGGTCTCAGGAAGGCTCGTTATCAGAACTAGGATTTCATGATGAAGCTTGGATGGAATATGATTAATAGACAAGACTCGCTCTGGGTCAAGTTTTTGCGTGAGAAGTATAAAGCAGGCAATGATATTATTCCTAAAATTGAAAAGCGTCGGTCGGAGTCAAGTACATGGAGGGGTATTCGTAACAATTGGGAGAAGGTCAATGATAGTATAACATGGTGAATAGCAAATGGAGAGAATATTTCTTTTTGGAACGATGTGTGGGTGCCACATTTGGATAGGCTTCAGAGTTTAGTGACCTAAGCATTGCCTAGAGATGTTACTGAATGGAGAGTAGCTGACTGCATCGCTCCCTCCGGACAATGGGATATGAGCAAGTTTGATCAATTACTCCCAGGACATGTATGTACCGCTATTAGACGGGTTAACAACCGTCAGCTAAATGGGGAGGATTTTCCAGCATGGAGATGGTCTTCTGATGGAAATTTCTCCATTAGCTCTGCTTAAAATATATTGTGGGTAACCCACAGGCTCACACTAAATACCGATGGAAACATGTTTGGAAAATGAAGGTCCCTTAAAGGTACCGTACTTTCTTGTGGCTGTGTTTTCATGGTCGTTTAATGACGAATATGGAACGGTTCCATCGTGGTACTCATCCTACGGGTACTTGTGAAGTATGCCTTAATGCACGTGAGTCAATACTCCACGTTCTATGATATTGCCCGACCATTTCTGAATTTTGGAATATTTTCTTATCGCCGGGTTTGAGGGATCTATTTTTTGGCATCTTGGATAAAAATGACTGGCTTGCATGGTGTATGGAGAGAAAGGATGTTGTACAGGGTTTTGAGTTTCGTCTTTGGTTTACCATCTTATGCCGATATATCTGGTTGGCTCAAAATGACCGATGTTTTAATAACAACTCTTGGAGTAGACATGCCATTTTAGCCCGTGCTCGTGCATGCTTAGCATGGGGTAATACAAGCTTGTGTAGTAACCATAATGAGAAAGAGAGTTGTACACATTGGAAACCACCCCCGCCTGAGTGGGTGAAGATTAATACCGATAGATCTAGGAGTGACAACTTAGGGATGTGCACTTGTGGTGGTGTACTGCGAGATCACAATGGTGAGTTTTTGCTAGGGTACATGTATCGAATTGGCCAAGGGACGGTGGTCTCTGCTGAAGCTTGGGGTGTATTGTGGGGTCTTAAAATTGCCTCGGATAGAGGATACAGACAAATCCTTATTGAGAGTGATTGTAGTGAAGTCCTGGATCTTATTCAAGTAACGGTGTCTCAAGAACACCCAGATTTTCAACTTATCGTAGAGATTCGCACGTTAATGGCTTGTGACTGGGAACTCGAAATATTACATTGTAAATGAGATGTTAACACAGTTGCAGACGCTATGGTAAAGGAAGCTTGGAAGATGGCATTGGATCTGCATATCACTGAATCGCCTCCAGCAGTTATTACAAGCTTATTACTTACTGATCAAAATAGGTCGAGATCGCAGGTTGACTCAGGAGGATAGCTTCTGAGGTGTTTGTAGTTTTCTTTGTCTATAAAAAAAAAAAGAAGAGTAAAAGCGCATGTGGGGTGATTGGGTGAAGACATCGTCCCTACTTTTATGTAGCTACAAGAGAAGATAGGAGGTAAGAGACTATATGGAAATTTTCTTTTCTCATAGTAACGTTAAAGAAGGGAAAATTTCAAATCACATTAAAAACAAAAACAAAAAGAGCGGTTGATTGATAACAAACTACACGACGCAGAGTCTGTGAAGTGTGAACCCATACGCGAAGGCCTCTGAGAAATTCGTTCTTCCCGATTGAGCACTATTGAGGAGAAGGGAGTGGATAGTGACATTCCATATCTTCCCTCAGAAATCATTAGAAACATTCTCAAACGACTTCCTGTGAAATCTCTAATTCGATTTCAATGTGTGAGCAGAGAATGGAGAAATCTCTTCAAGACCCAATCTTTCATCGCAGATCACCCCAAACACTCAAATGATCAAATACATTGTCTCTTTCTCCGACCTAATTATGACAAGGATAGACTTTGGAACATGTATTGTCTTGATTCCGGGATGCAATTTTGGAAACTTCAGAAACCACTGTTGCCTGATTATTTTAAGTGTGGTAAGATCGTTGGTTCCATCAATGACTTTGGCGAATCCAACAATTTCTTTGGCGAATCTTGAGTAATGCAGTGGCTATAAATGAAGCACTCTTCAATCAAAAGAGATCTCTAACTCCACTTTGCTCGATATGTTATCAGGAGAATGAATCCATTAAGCATATCTTTTTCAGGTGTAGTTGGACCCGCTGTGTTTGGTTTGGCTGCCGTCTCGGTGTAAAGTTAGATATGTGCAGCACTACAAATTTTACGTCCTGGTGGCAAAGGATTAATGATGCTAACAAAGGCCTTAAGGATGTGGATATTACACTAATTTGCTGGTTATTATGGTTGATCTGGAAGCAAAGAAATGATAGGATCTTTAATAGGGCGCAACTAAATCCTTCATTGGTGATTGAATTAGCTACTAGCAGGAATAATGAATGTTTTTCTATTAATGGGGAATCCTCTAATGTTACTACAATGCCCAATTCAGAAAATGCAAGTTGGTGTCCACCCTCTCCAGGTTTTATCAAGATAAATTGTGATGGTGCATATCAGGAATTTTCAGGCCAATCGTCGTTGGGAATTGTTTGTCGTGATGATAAGGGCAGTTTCTTATGGGGTTTTGTGGATAAAATCAAATCAATATCTGCTTTTATGACCGAGGCACTTACGCTAAAAAGAGCTCTCATGTTAGCTATTGATTTGGGACATGATAAGGTCGTGTTTGAAACTGATTCCAAACTTCTGCAATCTTGTGTCGAAATGCAACTGCCGGATCTTTATGACTGGAAAAGTAGGGGTATCGTGCATGATATCATTAATCTCATTTCATCCAAAGTTGGGTTCTCCGTTTCTTTTACTCCTAGACTTAGAAATGCTGCAGCTAATTTACTAGCAGCAGAGGCTTTTAAGGGAGTGTGCCTGATAGGGTGGGTATCAAAACCGTTACTCTCTTTGTCTTCAATTCTAACCTCGGATGTTCATGAAGTACAATGGTCTCCTGCAGAGAACGTGATGCCAGTAGCTAGATCGGGAGTTGGCTAAAGCGCTATGAATTGCTTCGTGTTTACGTTGCTTTGGTTTTTTCTTTATGTTAATGTTGCTTTGGTTTTTGCTTTATGTTAATGTTGCTTTGGTTTTGCTTTGTGTTCACATTGCTTTGGAATTGCTTTGTATTTTTTCCTTATCTATGAGAAATGCGCATTTGTCCAAAAAAAATCAATGACTTGCTATGTTTTCAAATCAATAAGCCTATCCTCATTTGCTTTTTATGTGGAATCCAGCTATTATTAGAGAGCTCAAACAGGTGCCCCATACTTATTCCATCACAATGATTGTTTTTTAGGATTTGGGTTAAGTCCATCCATTAATGATTACAAGATTGTGATGACTTATGCTTTTAAGCATAAAGCTAAGCTTTCTGCTTTGAAAATGTACTCTTTAATCTCAGATTCATGGAAGGAAGTAAAACTTAGGCTCAATGACACCGTTTGTGTTAGATCTCGAAGTGTCACGATTAATGGGATTGGGGAAGATACAGATGATCAAAAGGTGATTATTCCATTTGACTTAGCAATGGACTCGTTGACATTGATAGCAATGCCTGATCCAAACCCTCTTCCGATTCTTATTGTTTATGAGGAAAAACTTGCTATTGTTGCTTGCATCAGAAATTTAGAAGATTCCATTATTGATCTATGGTTAAGGGAGGAGGTTGTAAGTGCATCTAAGAAGAGATGGAGCTGAACTAAGAAATATATTGGGTTAGGGGTGGGTGCTGTGCACTAGATTCTGCGCCCCTGCTGAGCGGCAAAAATTGTGGCCTTGCTAAGTGTTTTTTTCGTGTTTGTTTTGATCATTAGATTTTATATAAAATGAGTGATATTTTGATATATTATGGGCAAATAATAGAGTTATTTTCAATTTTTGATGATTTTTTAAAGATTCAATGCTCAAAGTGAAAAATAAAACTGCATCACTTTTTTTATGAATCTTTGAAAAATCATAAAAAATTTAAAACAGCTCCATTTCTCATGAGACATTAAAATGTCATTTATTTTATGAAGAATATAATCATAAAAACGAACACACAAAAAAAATATTTGTGAAGGCACCGATTTTTGCCACGCAGCACCTAGTGCACAGCACCCACCCCTGTCCTGAATGAACCCCCATTTTATGGTTCTGTACTTTGTTCTCTTTCTGCTTCACCTTCATTCTATGTCCTACCGAACCTCCATAAGTTGTATGGACATGACCCGGTTGTGCCCCTCCTTGTGGCCTTCAAACCTGAGCCAAACCAAATGCTAGCAATTTTACAAAGCATGTTTGATGGATTGCCTGGTGACAAGGAATGATGAATCGGAAGAATGTTGGGGAAGGAGAAGATTTAATGGAAAGTTTTAACATAAGGGCTGAGGCATCTAACGTCATAAAATGTAAGCATCCAACAAAAAAGGGGGGAAAACCCTTAAGGACCTAATTCAAAACTGATGAAAACTATAAGGACCTCTATATTAATTATTATTAATAATAAAAAGTTAAATATAAGTTGAGGAGAAAGTTAGTGTCATATTGGAACTTAAAAATGATTGTTTAAAATATCTACATTCATAAAAATGATTGTCTTAAACATCTACCTTCATCATATTCTAGATAACATATCAAAAGAAAAAAGGTTTACAAGCTTCAAAAGGCAGAGAATAATCTAACCTAATATGAGTTCATTTTCATAAAAAAAAATACTTAACTAAATAAATCTACGAAATAAAGAATAAGATTTAGGAAGCAAATATCTTAAATTCATGACATGTGAGGTTGAACAGATATTGTTTCTTTTCAAGCAACAATGGTTCATGCACAAAAAATGATCATTCAAAGTAATTAATTATACTTCTTCAATCATAGACAATTTTAGAGTACAATTATTTATTGAATTCAAATAAAGCATAACATGCATGTATTTGCAAACAGATTTAGGAATTTCTAAAATTTTAGAGCATCCTACAAAATCCACTTGACTCTCATCAGTAAGAGTCAACACTTCAACAGGAGAGATATGAACAACATCATTTGGAACAACCACATTAGTTTCAACATCAAAATGACAGGAATCAGGTTCCAGAACTGAAACCTCATCTAGACTACACCCACTATCCTCTCTAAAAGTAATTTCAAGTTTATTATCACATTCCACAAGAGCCAACATTTCATTCAATTCCATATCCTCAACCTCCCCACAATAATCATCACAAGATGTGGTCATCATGCTTAAAGAATTATCTTGCCTCATAGTCTCAAGTGACGAAATAATTTGACTCACATATATTCCAATATTTTTTACACTTGACTCAACACTAGTGACAATTTCCTTTTGCTCTTTGATAAATCTCTATGTTGATTTCACAAACTCCTCACCTAATCTTTCTAAATTAGACTTTTCCTTATACTCAAGAGTTTGTTCTTCAATATATGGATAAGAGTAGAAAGGAGGATTAAGAGAATACCTGACATATGGATCCAAGGAATCTTATTGCTTCAAAATTCCACTAGGATAAAAGGAATGATCAAAACAAGTTTGATTCATATTGAAATCATCTCTGATATAATGACTAGTATTGCTATATAGACAATACTCATAAGAATGACACTCTCCACAATAAGCACAAGAAAAACAATTATAAGGAAAAGAATTTTCAATCCAACCGGAATTTATATTTTCTTGTCTCATTCCATCCACATGCATTCCAGAAAAAGAACCAAGATATGACAAGTTATCACTGATTAAACCAGATGAATGCTGTGAATAATTCATTTTTTTTTAATTTTTTTTAATTTTTTTTGAAATTTTTACATGAAGACTAAATTAGTATTAAAATTACTTGGTATTGATATTAATGAGAACAATCCCCGGCAACTGCGCCAAAAACCTGATACATGTATAGATGATCAATTAAATAGTGCAAGTGTACACTGTCGTAATCAAGTAATATAGAAGTGAGTAGAGTATCGTTCCGACGAGGATTGAGCACTAAGTACCAAAATAGGTAATTTTAATTCTATTTAGTTGATCGATTATTTGATGATTGAGAGTACAAAATAAAAGAAAAATAATTAAATATGAGTGTAGATGATAAGAAAGCAAATATGAGAAAAATTCCTAGGGATTAGATTTCACTTCACAAATTCTACTACTACAAAAAACGTTTTTAACGTCCCTTTTTTAGGCCTTTTAATGTCTGAAAATAAGGGGGACGTCTATGTGAGTGACGTAGTAAAAAATTGCAATAACGTCCGTAGATAAAAGGACGTCTAAAGTCCCCACTTTAGACGTCCCCATTTTAAAATGTGGACATCTAAAGTGCTTTTTTTAAAAAAAAAAAATCGTTTATAGTACATATCTGAACTGAACAGTATTTAAAACCAGAAATTACAGATCATCATCAATAAAATTACAGATCTAGTGTCTGAAATCCAAATCTACACAATAATAACTTCAAAGCTGAAATCTATTAGGGAGAAGATGAAAACAATAAGAGAAATCAGTTGCAAAAAACGTATCTCCTTCTATTATTGAAATTCATTTTCTCGTAATAATGAATAAAGAAGAGCGACAGGGAGAGATGAACCTCGTTTTCTCAGCGGCATGAAGCATGTTTCAGAGTCCTGATCTACAAACCATAACAACACGAGTTAGAAAATAAAATAGAAGGAAAAACCAAAGAAAAAAGAGAAAGAGGATAAAATAATAAACAATAGTAAAAAAGCATAACAGATCTGGAGGTGAAAAAAAGAGAGAGAAAGGAAGAAGCAAGAGTAAAATGATCATATAACGAAGAAGAAGAAAGAGTTTAAACGCGTGGTGGTAATGACTTTTCTTATGTTTGTGGCGATGGGAAAAGAAAAATGAGTGTAAAAGTAGTATAAGACTGATAAATAAAGACTGTCAGTAAAAATTTGAATTGTTTTTTACGTCCCCAATTTAATTTAGGGACGCCTAAAGTTCTTCAGTTTTTTTTTAATTTTTTTTACTTTAGATGTCCCCAATTCAGATTAGGAACGTCTAAAGTTACACTTTAGACGTTCCCATATACATTGGGGACATCTAAAGTTTTTAATTTTTTTTTTAAATGAGGGACGCCCTTTGGCGTCCCTCATATATATATATAGGGACGCCAAAGGGCGTCCCTGATGTATATATATATATGAGGGACGCCAAAGTGTGACTTTAGGCGTCCCTAATTCAAATAGAGACATCTAAAATCTATAAAGTCATATTTTAGACGTCCCTATTTAAATTGAGGACGTCTAAAGCTATTCAGTTCTTATCCATAATTATAAAAATGCCACCGTCTTTATTTTTTACCTCCCTTTTTTTAAAAGGGACGTCCTTTAGGGATGTAAAATAGATATTCTGTAGTAGTGTTCCGGATTGAATCACTTATCTATTCTAGCCCAATTGATTCCACATGATTGATAGTTGAGTTTCCCTAATTTAATTAATAGCCTCTTCCAAAGTCAAGCAATTCTATAATTAATTGTTAATCCAATATATTCCTATATGAATTTAAGCAATTAATTATGCATTAAGATTTATGGAACTCAGTAAGACTATACAACTCATATAAATATATTCCTATTTCATATGCAAGTCATGGTTTCAATTATAGGATCTACACACATGCATCTCCTTCCGGTCTCAACATGCATATTGAAATCATTCAAAAGATGGCCAGTCAATCAAAAGTATTAAGAATAATAATTAAAATTAAATCATGAAGGAGAAATTCAAACTAGATTTAATAAGTTAAGATTCAATCCGTCATTAGTAACCTACATGATCACCCTAGGAAAATGAAAGTTTAGCACATGATGAAATTAAAATCAAAACAAAAATAAATTAACATTGTATAAAACTAGAATGAAATCTTCAAAAATACTGCATAAACTTGAATGTTAAATTCTCAAACATAAATATACAACCAAAAGATGCATGAAAAATGAAGAAATATAGCTGTCCATTTAGGAGGTAAAACCTTCCATGTAGGCGGCATGCAAAATGTAATACAATCATAAGCCTTCTAAGATGGAGGCATGCAATGCATGAAATTAAATCTAAAAATTAATACAATGAACTCAGAAATGTTAGAGAAAGATCTCTCCCGGTCAGAGAATGACCTCTCCCTGTCAGAGAAGGAAACATCTGCTTCTCTTCCTCTCCTCCCCCTTGAGCTAGGCCTTGATATCTATTTATAGGGGAAAAAACCACATACTACAGTACAGCTACAGTGATCCTGTTGCTACAGTACTTTCATTTTTTTTAATGCTATATATTCCAAAAACATTATTTATTATTAATCACACCCAAATTTATTACATTAAACTAAAATATCGTCCATAAAATCATTATATAAGGAAAAATAAATATGCAAATATTTTACTTATCATTTTTCATATAATGAATTATGTTTGTAAGTTAATGCTAATTTTTTAATTGAGTATTATGATACCATGTATCCCTGATGAGTAGGAGCTTTTAGAAGGTGAAACTTCTAAAAGCAAATGACTTATTTAAAGTACTTAAATGAAGTTTTTGGTAGAAAATAATAAGTTGCTAGTATTTGTGTGATGGGAGGTACAAACATATTCTCCTGATCATGGATCTAGTAATGAACTTATTTTTTGGTCAAGAATGATATAAGAACAGACGTTGTATGTAATATCCTAAGATGTACTCAAGGGCTAAATATACAAAATAAATGGTGGGATTAATGACATAATTACCTCTGGAAAATTTTGTTATGACTTTAGTCAAGTTTCATATGCAAAATTGGCAATTTAATATTATATTGCAAGATGATATTTTACAAGATCATCTTCTTCAAAGGGCCATGATTTACGTATGACAAGAGAAAAAGTAAGAGTAAATATATATTGGCTACTAAATATGACATATGGAGACAATTTAACCAAGTTAGCAAAAGAGGAAGACTTGGTCAACAATTGCAACTAAAGTAAAGAGGATATTTCAAGAGCTTTCCTCTTTCTATTTTAATAAGCTTTTAGTCCAAATCATAAGGGAGAGAGGGAGGGAGAGTTGAATTAATACCATTGTTCACCTTTTCCTCAAGAAAAGTGAGTCAAAAGGGTTAAAAGTATATCAAGAGAAAGGAAGAAGGCTTGTTAACACAACTCCCTCCCCTCAAGTCAATTATTTCGACTATGTTATAAGAAAGGAGGGGAGGTTTGATTAATTGAATTGTCTCATCCTCTTATTCATATAAAGGTCTGTCAAGACACAAAATCAAAGAAAGAGAATTAGATTATAACATTTTCTCACTTTTTGGTTTACTTGGACGACTAAAGAGAAGGAGTGTGAGAGAGAATATGAAATTAAAATATTTTCTTACTTTTCTAATAGCAAGGTCGGCCAGCCATTTAAGTGATAAGGGAAAGGAAAAAAAACTGATCATTTATCTCTCTCTCTCACTCTCCAAGTCGGTGCTGCAGCTCCAATGAAAGAGAAAGAAGAGCAAGTAAGGTAAAGGTGAGACTTTCTACCTTGATTTTCACCTCCTTAACCTCATCTATGGCTCAAGAGTTCCTCATGAAACTTGTTCCTCTATTCCTTAGCTTCATTTCTATAGTTTTTGTTTTTGAAGAAGAGGAGTTTTCGGCCACCTTGCAAGAACAAAAGCTGAAGAATCAAAGAAAGAACTTAAGGAGAAGCAAGAGGTGAGTAGTAGCATCAATTTGAGATATTGGTTGTGTTGGTTGCATGAGAATTTTGGCATGTGTAAATCTACCCTGATTTTGGCCAAACAAGGGTTTGGGTAATTCATGATGGTTTGGTTGTGTTATTGGTGGTTTATGATGATTGGAAACCATTTGACATAAGTTTGATGCTGAAATTGGAGGTTGGTAATTGTTGGAATTTATTTTGATTTTCTGCTTAAACAGGAATGGAGAATGAGTGGGAATTTGTTAATTTTGATGTTACCATTGTGTTCTACACAAAAAATTATGTGGGAATAGCCCCGGGTTATGAATTTTGGTCATTGAAACTCAAAGTGTAAATCTGGGTTTTCAGCCTGAACAGAATTCCAGCGAGGTACCTTATTGGTATGGTATTTTTGGATAACCAAATGATCTCTGAAAATTCTAAAACTTTCTAGTTTTAAATTTTACATTCCAAGCTTCAAAATGGACACATAATTTGTGTCATTTTGTTTTTTGAGCTGGGAGTTCTGGTTGCCCAAAGTTTGATGTCGAAACTGGATTTAATTCTGGAGCAGTGTGGGATTTTGTGTAATTATGGAATTGTGTGGTGATTTTCGGTAATGATTCATATTTTTCCTATGAAGAGGACTTCAATAGCTTTTCATAGGACTTGGGATCACCTCATTTCAATTTTTGTAGAATTAGTTATGATGTTTCAAAGTCTGGAGAAAATTCTGGCAGATTTGGTCCCTTATGCGAAAACTGAAGATGTAATGCCATAATGTAGTATTGTTGTTTGAGGTTAGGAATTGGTCTTTTAGGTTAATTGACCACTTTAACTCCTTAGTTGATTTGATTAAATGTCCCTAATGATAACCAACTTGAGTGTTTGAATTAAAGAATTGGATTAAGTAATAACCTGTCGTTAAAATTCTAATTATAGGATTTGACATTTACCCTGCACATGATAAACTAGTGCCAGTGCACGAGCGGAAAGAACAAGGTAGTGACTCTTTCTCTTATTATGTATATGATGCCTTGCATGTATGTCATTTCATTGAATATGCCGTGATGTAACATTGCCGTTGTGAAATGCCGTTGTTGTGCTGTTGTGAAACATGCTATTGTGAATGCAGCAAAAGCTGTCGCACAAATGCCGTTGTGTTGTTGTTGTGATTTGCTTACATGCTATGTGATTGTACATGTTATAAGTGAATTGTTACTACTAAGATTCTTTTGAATCTCATTCTTTCCAATGACTAACCTACAGCAAAGGCAAGCGGTTCAAAGGAAAAGCAAGTGACGAAGGGCTGCTAGAGCTCCTAGCTAGGAGTTTTAGTATTGGTAGTTGGTTGTCATATTTTGTTGGGGATTAGTTGTACATGTTGTATATATTGAATAGTGTTGTATAATCCCCTGTATGGGAAACTAAGCATTGTAAACCCTTTATTAAATAACGAAACCTGAGCGTTGTCGGGAATTTTTAGTTGCACTCTAATATGTGAATGAAACCGAATTGGACAGACGAATTATATTCGAGATGTGAATGTGAGACCGCACTAAACAAGTTTTGGAAAAGTTTTAAATTAACCACTGGTCTCTATTTCAACTTAATGATGCATTCTAGAACTATAAATTTGGCTATTAAGGTAGGGGGTTACATCGTATACCGTGCTGTGCTATATAATCATTTGGTTATGTTCTCTTAAAGAGAACAATGTTTCTAAATGTGAAAAATGTTGCTTCAGAATTGACAAATGGCCATGAAAGGCATCATTGCTGAATTAAATAAGGGGGAGAAATTGAATGGCAACAACTGGGACATCTGGCACCGTAAGGTGCATTACATTTTGGAGGAACAGGAGGCTGTTGAACCACTAACCACTATTTTAGTGGAACCTGAAGCTGGGACTACTACCTAGTACAGGAGAAACTTGGAAGTTTACCAAGCATGGAAGAAGAAGCATTGCGCACTGATCGGGGTAGTGAATACTTATATGATCAGTTTAAGGAGCTCTGTGAAGAAAAAGGAATAATTAGGCAACTAACCATCCCTTACACTCCACAACAAAACGGAGTTGCTGAAAGAAGAAATAGAACTCTTCTAGACATGGTTAGGTCAATGATGGCTCAAGCAAATCTACCAATTTCATATTGGGGTGATGCTTTACTAACGGCTGCCTTTATTCTTAACCGTGTGCCCTCAAAATCAGTCACTTCTACACCCTATGAGTTATAGACAAAACGCAAGCCAGATTTAAATATCCTGAGACCCTGGGGTCTGCTGCGTACATTCATAATGATTCCCATAGGTATGGGAAATTGGGTCCTAGAGGAAAAAAGTGTATCTTTATAAGATACTTTGAGCAATCAAAAGGATATATTTTCATAAGTGAAAATAGAGATGGAATTGTGACTGAAATTGAATCTAGAGTTACCGTATTTCTAGAAAATGAATTTCCTAGCAGGGGAGATATTGATCGTACAATATCTCTTTATGAGACACAAGAACAAGGCAGTATAGAATAAACTCAGACTAATGATCCTCAATCGTCTCAATACATTAACTTGAGTGGAAGCTCAGAAAGGCCTTTACAAAGGCCTAGACAAGAGAAGCAAAAGAGACAAGAAGTTCCCACAAGAAGGAGTGATAAGGGAAATGTACCTAGGAGACGCTTCTCCATAGAAGGAGAGGCACTTATTGTTACTCTAAACGGAGATGATGAGCCTTGTTCTATGCAAGTAGCCTTATCAGGTCCTGCTAAGGATGAATGGAAGAATACAATGGAGGAAGAAATTGATTCAATGAAGAAGAATCAAGTTTGGGAACTAGTTGATCTACCAAAAGGGCGAAAAGCCATTAGTTACAAATAGGTTCTCAAAATTAAAAGAAAAGTTTATGGATCAATTGACAAATACAAGGCTCGATTAGTTGCAAAGGGGTACACACAATAGGAAGGTATAGATTACGAGGATACCTTCTCACCTGTTGTACGTTTCAATTCTATAAGACTTATTCTGGCAATAGTAAATAGTTTATATCTGGAACTGTATCAGATGGATGTAAAAACCGCATTTCTAAACGGTTATCTTGATGAAGAAATCTATATGGAACAACCGTTAGGTTTTATTAAGAAAGGAATGGAGAGCAAAGTTTGTAAGCTCAAGAGGTCCATTTATGGACTAAAACAATCATCCAGACAGTGGTATTTGAGATTTCATAGAGCAATAACCTCGTACGACTTTCAAATAATTGAAGAGGACCACTGCGTCTACATTAAGCGATTTGAGGGTAATTTTGTAATATTATCCTTATATGTAAATGACATACTATTGGCTGGAAATAGTCTAAAATCGGTCTTAAATATTAAAGAATGGTTATCATCGAATTTTGAGATGAAAGAAATGAGTGAAGCAGAATATATACTTGCAATTAAAATCCAAAGGTATCGCTCTAAAATAATTCTCTCTCTTTCACAAGAGAATTACATCAAGAAAATTCATGTGCGATTCAATATGAGAGACTGTAATCCCTTAGATACCCCAATAGCTTCTAGTGTAACCTTGAGTCTTGATATGCGTCCCAAAACTGAGTCAGCGAAGAAGAAAATGGAAAGAGTTCCCTATGCTAGTACTGTTGGAAGTTTGATGTACGCAATGATGTGTACAAGGCCAGATATTTGTTACGCAGTTGGACTGGTTAGTAGATTCCAGTCAAATCCCGGTGAGCAACAATGGAAAGCAGTGAAAAGGATATTGAGATACTTGAAAGGCACGTCAGATTATGCACTATGCTATCAAGGAAGTGATCTGCGCTTGGTTGGATATTTTGACGCTAATTTGGGTGGAGATGAAGTTGAATGAAGATCGACTTCATGATACACCTTCTTGCTGAACAATGGCGCCATATGAACTGCAAAACTTCATCTTTAAATTTTGACAAGAAATCAAATCACTAACATTATACCAATATGCTTTTTTTCTGCACGTCTCTTTCTTAAATTCAAATCCCCATCATTGGAAGAACAAAAGGTAGCAGCAGAACCAGTATTAGACATAAATTATTTGTTGCTTGATGACCTGGCTATCCTTATTTTGACAAACTTGGAGTGCTGATATTAGAATGGAGGAGATTCAACTTCCATTGTTGCTTGCTTAAAGATAGTTAGTAGGAATGTAGGATGATATGTACACAAAATTTTGTTGAAATAAATTAAATATTAATAAAATATTAAATCATTATCATACAAGAGAGAAAGGGGAAAAAATCAATGACATCTGCCAGTAAATAAAAAGTACTTCAATGAGAAATGTCGATCAGTGGAGTGGGTAACGAAGCTAAAGCTATTAACTACCTGTAGAGTTTTTGAAAAATTGTAATGGATAATTAAAAACTAACAACACATTAGTTCAACTCCAACTCAGAAAAAAGTACTTAAATATGAAAGAAACAAATTAAATAGCCATAAATATTTCATTACTTTCTTATTCTTATTGACCAATTTTAATTATTTGTGAATGCTCAAAGTTCCTATAACTACACTTGGCAAAAGCTACATTCCCTCAGTCACTGTTTCTGTAACACTGCCTTCCACGAAATCTGAAAGCAACAAAGGAGAAAGAAAAGATCATCCACTTGTTGTTGATTGATCTTTGAACATTGTACCCTAGCCAGCTATACCTTAGGAAAAATCACAATTGCATGAATAAATAAACAATAAAGTAACCGCAGTAAGTAGACCCCAAGCTATACCTTAGGAAAAGGATAAATAGTTTTTGGAGACTCGTTTAGTGATTTTCCAAATTAGCATATAGTTGCCAGTATAAGCTAGACTTAAAATTATTGAAACTATATGTGTGTTTGGAACAGTGATTGGAAAAATAGAATTTTTCAATTTAACTTTTGATAATCTTATTTTTTGTAAAAACTCGATTGTGTAATGTGATTTATGTTTGGATTGACGATTGTATAAATGACTTTTGTAAAAGTAAAACTTATTTGGATTGGCTTAAGCATAAGTGATTTTTGTGATAATGGTAAGATAGAAATTAAATTTGAAATTAAAAAAAAAATATAAAAGTTAAATTTGGGAAATTTGGAAATTAAAGTTAACACAATTATATTTGATGAAATAATATTACACAAAAAATTGGATCACATGCCCCATACAATTTGGTATCTAATTGAGTCACGAATATGATTCATTTGATAGGAAGATCGTCTACCATAATTTGACGCGGAAGGATGTTCATCCACACTATTATTAATTTATTATCTACATCGATGAGATTCCTAGTTTCACCTTGGCGAAACATTACGTCAGCTTTTTCCCAATTTTTTTAAATAAATAAAATGTAGAGATTTAAAAAATTAATTAATTAATTAATTTTAATCCTATGTTCATTTCTCTCTCTCTCTCTCTCTTTTCCCCTTCCCTCAAACAGGCTTGAAATGGATCTTGAAAACCAGAGAGGAGGATTCATCATTCATCATCTTCGCAGGGGAAAAAGCTGAGAAACAGAGGGGCCGACGTTCAACGCGAGCTGGAGGCGGATATTGGGGGCTGAGAGCATCTTCATTGCGGGAGCTCGGGGAGGCGAGAATTAGAGGTCGCTGCCGGTGAACTCCGCGTCTGGAGCTTCAACGTCTTCTTCGGCATCTTTGGAGGCAACACCCAGCATCTCCGGCGGCGCCGTTGACATTGCCTGAACCAGAATCTTGTTCTTCATCTCGCTTCTGAAGCTGTTTGGACTAGAGCAAAGGTGGCCAAGCTCTAATGTTCATTATTCTCCTTCGAAGAAGACAAAACCAGAGGAACTCGTTCATGTTTTGCACTTCACTGCTTCAGTTTGATTTTTATCATGGTTTTGAATTCTGAATTTGCTGTTGCTAAATTGTTGATTGAATTGTTGATCAAAGCCATGTGTGGCTACTTGTTCTGCTGCTGCTTCTGACAGCAAAGGAGGAGGTCCGGCCGAAGATGAGGACGAGATCGAGGAAGAGAGCGGTAGAGAGGAAAAGCCCCCAGAAGTAAGCCAAGACGTTGACGAATTTGGCTGCGAGGACGACGAAAGAGGAGACAGTGAATGCATTAACGGTAAAATGCGATTAGCTTTTGATAAAAGCTTTATTCCCTAGCTTATCCCAATTTAGCGTCCATACATCTGAAATTTGCAAAAGCTCAATTGCACAGATCCCTTTCCAAATACTTCATTTTTTTTCTCAATTGTCAATTAGCTTGTGGCTTCCAATTGAGCGTTTGGGGCCCAAACACTCTCCCCAAACACAGGCTATTCCAACGGGCCACTTTAGCAAAGCTATTTTTTTAACCAATATTGGAATTTTATTCTCACGAACAACCTTTTGTTTTCAAATTCCAACAATTACCATGTTAAAGATAATTTTAGACAATAACACAACAATCTCACATAATTTATTCAGAAATTTATTTAGCCATATGTTCTAAAAAAACCCCCCCACAATATATACGATAATCGATGGAGCACTGCTCCCGCACGCTGCACCAATGATACTTACTAAACATAATAAAGATTCATATCATCTATTTGGACGAGGTGGTAGGAGTAAATATCAAGATATATGGTCATAGAAGTAAATGCAAAGATAGAGCACACTTGTTTAGTGATCATTCACATGTCTACCACCACTACAAAAAAACACTGAATTATTGACGGAATTTGCCACGAAATTGAGAGTTTCTGACGGATTTCTATCGCTACCAACAGCGTGACAAAACAATTTCCAACGGAAGTCAGATTCCGTCGCAAATTTCTGACGGAATTAAATTTCAGACAAAATTTCAGATGAAATTTTGGTTGGAAATAATTCCATATGAAATTGCGATGGAAATTTCCGACGGAATTGACTTATTTTTTTATTATCCGCCACGTGTTGCAGCCTGGCTCCGCCATGTGTCTCAATCTCCCTCCGCCACCTGTCGCAACCTCTTTTTCCAGAAAATGCAACTCAATTTGGCCTCCTTTGGTTCGAACCCCTGACCTCGTCCGTACGCGCGCGATGCCTTATTAGATAGATGAGCTCGATTGCTTTGGCGTTCTATTATTACTCAATTATATATATATAATTTTATTATACATAATCAATTATTTATAAATATATATTTGTTTCTTATATATAAATGTAATAATAATATAAAATAATTTTATATATTCTTATAATTTTTAATATAAATTAACTTCAAATTAAAAAATTTTACGTCTTAAATAAATTTCATATGACTATATTTTTGTCTAATATCTAAAATTAATTTTTTTATTAACATTAATTAATAACTAATAAATAATTATTAACTAATATTTTTAAGTAATATTAATTAATAACTAATAAATTTTGCTTTTTACAAATAAATTTTGATATGACCATTTGGCCCCTACAGGACCAAAACCTATGATTGGAAATTAAAAATATTTTAGAAATTAGAAAATAATAATTAAAAATTAAATTAAAAATATTAATTAATAACTAATAAATTTAAATAATAAATTTTTTTAAATTACATTTAATTAAATGATAACAATTTTTAAATTTTACCACGGAATTCAAATCCGTCACTGATTTCCGACGAAATTATTCCATGGCAAAAGACAAAATTTGCCACAGAATATTTTCCATGGCTAATTTTGTCATGAAAAAAATTCCAACAGAATTTTCCGATGGAATTTTCTGTGAAATTTTTTTCGTGGCAAATTCTATCAGAAATTTTATGTTTTTTTTTTTGTAGTGCGCTGACTCAAATTAAATCTGCATGCATATGCCTATACTATCCTCCAAGGCCTATGATGGTGTGGAGGAGGCGTACCTTCCCTTAAACTCTAATTCATTCGAAGGTTAATGCTTCTAAATACATAATAATGATACAATGACAAAGAGTGATCTTCATAATGGTGTTGTGAAGGGAAGCATGCATGAACAATAAATCATGGATATATTGAAAATCTAGATTCCTTGCTAAAATCTATAGGCAAATCAAATCTGATGAAAAATTAAATATATAAACTTATCTCCTTTTCTTTGTGATCAACCAAACAGATTAGAGAAGACCACATCATCACGCATTCACAATATGAGCATTTAATATCTCCTAAGATTATTAGCGTAAGCACCATATACCATACAAATTGTTGGCAGCATAGCACTAGCAGAAACTCAATAAAAGAATATAGTTCGAGTCGTGCCTGAGGACACTTTCCTTAAGAGCTAATTATAACTACCGGTAAATAAGAAGCGGCACTCCCTAGGATTAAACAAACCCTTTCTGCAAAAACAGGATGAACAGAACTGCGAAAGATAATAGAACTCAGTGGGCAAAACAATATCCAAGAGGAGGAAGAAGGGTGGTCCAAAACTCAAGAGCCATGTGTCTGAACCTCTTGCAGATACTACCTTATATAGGCTTCACATATTCAAATATTGGGCAGCCTCTTAATGTCATTAAAGAATCAGTTTCTAAACGTTGGGAACCATAATACCATCGGTTTTGAATGCTAGGAAATAAGGATGTTTCAAGGCCATGAATACACAGTATAATAACTGTCCATGAAATCAGTTTATGAGCCTGGAAAGACCAATGTCCAGTTTTCACATTAAGAGCTAGCAAATAACATGAAAACTAATTTAAGAATTCCGTTTATAAAATTCAAAAATTGCAATGTGTGCTTCAATGCCAAGATTTCACAATTAAGAAAATAATGGCATATTCCATTTAACTTTGTTTGATCCAAAATGACATTTGAATTTTCATGAAATGACCTCTGTCCAATCTGCATTTAACTTGCGTACAAGAGGTGGGGAGAAATTGCCAGATTTTGACTATGTTTGACTCCGATGGCCCGTTGTTATGCGAATTTACTCCTCCTCTTAGTCCATTTACTTGTCAAATATCACCTATTATTTGGACCCCATAATCCCATGCAATGCATGACTTTTCCTTTGACACATCCACACAAATTATTTAGAACAAATTGGTTGTCGTGGGTGGACGGGGGAATTAAAAGTGGAAATTTTTTTAATTGTGATAAATGACTATATATTTTTCTCTTTGTTGTCTTATTAAAGTGAATGAACTCAGTTCTCACTACACAGAGGCATAGACGAGATTCTTTTTCTCTTTTACCTCACATTGCCACATAACACTGTCAGGGACTTATTGAAGGAAAAAAATTCCGTCAATAATTACTAATGGATTAAAGACGGAAAAAATTTCGTTGGTAGGTACCGACAGATTACCCATATAATTTTTTCTGTCGGTAATTATCGACGGCTTACCCACGGAATTATGTGGGTAATTTGAAAACTGAAATTACCGACGGAATTCCATGGGTAATATGTAGGTAAAATAAATAATTTTTTATTATATTTTAATAATTTATATAAAATATTAAAAAACAAATCTATAAAAAAATAAAAATATTCAAATATAATAAAATTAATATTTAATATAATATATTAAATATATATAATATTATTAATAAAAATTTTAAATGAAATAAGAAATTTTAAATTTTAAATTTTATATTATAAAAAATGAAATATATAATTATATTTAAATATATATTTAATATCATATATATTTATATTAATATTAAATATTTAAATGAAATGAGAAATAAAAAATTTTTAAATTTTATATTATAAAAAACGAAATATATAATTATATATTTAATATTATATATATTTATATTTATATTATATTTATTTTTTAATTATTACATTATATATATGATTATATGAAAAAATAACGTAAGGTCAAAACAGCTCAACTGACAAAGGCATAACACATACTAGAGGTCCAAGGTTCGAATTCCACCTTTGTCACAAAATACAAAAATTATCTCACAGAGACACGTGGCGTAATGTTAGAGGGACACGTGGCCCCCCGGGGGCTGTCTGATGTTGGACTGGAGGTAGGGGGCCTCCGGTAATGTCCATGTGGCCTTTTTTAAGAGCACCATGTGGGTTTTTGTTTAAAAAAATAATATTAAATTACTGACGGATTACACACAAAAATTTTTCATTAGTAATTGCCGACGGAACTTCTGTCAGAAATCTGTCAGTAAATTCTGACAGAAGTTTTCCTTGGGTAATCCGTTCGTAATATTCCATCAGAAAATTCTGTCGGTAATTCCGTCGGTAATTTCCGACGGAATAAAAATTCCGTCGGTAAATCAATTTCCCACGTATTTTTTAGAAATTGAACGTATTTCGTCGGTAATTGCGTTTCCGTCAGTAATTCCGATAGAAAACTGAAATTCCGTGGGTAATTCCGTCAATAATTTGATATTTTTTTGTAGTGATAAGGTTGCTAAACTCACGAGTTTAAGCAAATTCATGACAGTGATATAAACTCATATCATAAACTTGCATCATAAACTCATAAGAGTTTACTTTTATTATTAAATATGTATTAATAGTGTACAATTAAATAGATTTAAATATAATTTAAATCCAAATAATTGAAATTAAATCCATCAATATTCATAATTTATTTTATTTAATAAAGAAATTTCTATAAAATTCATATCGAGTTTAAAAGTACAGACATAGTTTTGTAAGTTAGAAACGTAAAAACGGTAAACTCATTAGCTCAACCGAATTTACAATTGATACGAGTTTACCTGCTAAGAGACTCACTAATTTATAAATTACTTTTTACCATCATTTATGATGTCTAATAAATATTTATATATTCTATATTCTGTCATGTCTTCCTGTTATTTTCGACCGGCCCGAAAAAAAAAATACATGGAAAGTATATAAAGTTTTATGGCCGTAGATGCTAGAACAAGTGAGAGAGGATAGTTCCAAGTGGCATGTGGATAAATGCGCATGAGAAGGATTGGGAATAAAAATACCGTCATGTCACAACATGAATCAAATAATTCAATGCAAATGAGAAGAAAACGTCATTGAATAATATGAATCTTGAATATTAATTGAGTATATAATTTACCTTAGCAGTAAGGACAGAAATCTGGCTACAAAAATTGGAAGATTTATATTATATTAATATATCAACGGGAATTTTTTTGTTGGGGTGAAAAGAAGGAAAGAAAGAGGATAGAAACAAGGAGATGAAAGGGGAAAAAGAATAAAAAGGAGGGGAAAATGGAAATGAAAGAACGTAATTTTTTAAAATTTTAAAGTTTTCCTTTTTCAGTTTATAAAAAAGGAAATATTACAGAATTATATATAAAAAACAAAAACATAAAGAGCGGTTTTTTGATTTTAAAACATACACGTAGCAGAGTGGGCACGACGAAGCAGAGTGTTTTGCAACCGTTTCCTGTGAACCCCATAGGCCTACTTTAGCGAAGGCTTTTCCTCTGAGAAATTCGTTCTTACCAATCGATCAAGCACTATGAAGGAAAAGAGAGTGAATAGCGACATTCCATTTCTTCCCCAAGAAATCATCAGAAACATTCTTAAACGACTTCCAGCAAAAACCCTAATCCGATTCCAATGTGTATGCAGGGAATGGAGAAATCTCTTCAAGACCAAATCTTTCATCGCAGATCACCTCAATCACTCAAATCATCAAAACCCTTGTCTCCTTTTCCATCCTTTTGACAGGGATGATCCTTCGAACTTGTCTTGCCTCGATTCCGAGATGCAAGTTTGGGAATTTCAGAACCTACCATTGCTTGATTATTTGAAGCAAGGTAGGATCGTAGGTTCCAGCAATGGCTTGCTCTGTCTTCAAATCAATAATCCTGATGAATCTCCTCATTTTTTTTTTTTTTTGTGTGGAATCCCTCTATTAGAGAGGTCAGGCTTGTGGCCGAAATCAATTTTCATCAGGATTATGATGATTATTTTATAAGTTTTGGTTTCAGCCCAATTATTAATGATTACAAGCTAGTGATAGCTTGCGTTTCTGAGTATTACACTGACCTTTCTGCTGTGAAAGTGTATTTTTTAAGTTCAGGGTTATGGAGGGAAGTAAAACTTAGGCTCAATTATACGGCATGTATTAGTTATCGAAGTGTCACTGTTAATGGTGTTATGTTTTGGTTGGGATTAAAGCCGCTTGGGGAAAATACAGAGTATGATGGTGAGGAGCTGATTGTTTCATTTGACTTAGCAAACGAAAAGTTTACATTAATAGCAATGCCCAAGCTACACTTTTGGACAACGCTTACTGTGTATGAGGAAAAACTTGCTATTGTTTCTTGGGGAGACTCAGAACATTCTGTTATTGATCTGTGGGTAATGGAGGAGGGTGTACGTGCATCTGGGGAGAGATGGAGTTGGACTAAGAAATATACTAGCAGCCCTAATCCGTGCAGGCTATATCCACAGACTATTTGGAGAAGTGAAATTGTGTGTAAGGCTGAGTTGGAGAATGAACCAACAGCTGTTCTCATCAATCCTACTACTAGAAGAATCAAGAAGTATGTTATTAGGAAATGCGACCGTGTTCATGATATTTTCAATTATGCTGAGAGTCTTGTCCCGGTTGGAGGTATGAAATCATTCACAAATTTTCTGTAGGGTTTGGACTCATTCATGATGTTGAATGGAATGCGGACAATGATTTGGCAAAAGTTTTTGTGTCTCTTCAACCTCATAGCTCATGAATTTAAGATGTTTGCTTCCTAAATCTTCATCTTTATTTAGCTGATTTACTTTGTTTAAGCACTTTTGGTAAAAATTGAACCAGGTTAGATTATTCTGTCTTATGAAGCTTGTAAACATTTTGAGATGTTATCTTGAATATATGTAGATGTTTAAGAACAGATGTTTCTAGTAGTATTTGACATATCTATAAGATTAGTTTATTCTGCTTTCTTTCCAAGACAAATATATATATAGTCTGGTTGTTGCTGTTGTGTGGATTAGTTGTGTGTTATGAGCTTTTGTCCCGGTAAAATACATATATCATATGAGAGGGGGGGAAAGTGAAGTCCTTTTGAGTTGCTTGTTTCTTCCATATCATTTGTGCTTTTTAATTTTTGCGAGCAAAGGCAATTTATATTAGGAGCAAAACGAGAATAATTACAAAGTTAAAGAACTAGAGAAGAAAAAGGGCATGAGAGCATATCAGCAAAAGAGAAATTAGGGAGTTGATCTAGCTGAACAAAAGTTACCGAATGAAAAAACTTCAGGAGAGAAAAGACGTCATTTGTGCTTGATCTTGTAATTTTTTACCATCGTACCCCATAAAAGTTTTTTTAGTTTAATATAATCTTTAGTGTCTCAAGCTTGTTCTCATTTTAATTTCCTCAAATGCCAAAATGGTTATGGTTTTTATTAAGTTATAGGAACTAACAACTAACAAGCTATAGCCTCCTGTGTGTTGCACAAGGAGTGTTGTTCGAGGTGAAACATATTAGAATATTTTTTTTGTTTCATATAAATGTATAAGTACAAAATTCAGTAAAAATCTCTATTCATTTGGGAAATTATGAATTTATGTTAGGAACCTGATTGGTTTTTTATGAAGTTAATTACTATTCTTCTTAGTTCTTAAAGTTATCAATATCTCAATTAATATTTAATTATCATCAAAAGTTGAAATAAAAGATATTATCATATTAGTATCCCGATTAATATACTAATTGATAATATTCCATAAACTTCCTTTTAAATATTTCTAAAAAACTATAATGCATCTGAAAAGTAATGAATTTCTTTTTATGACGTCTAATTGGTTGCTATAATTATTATCATTTATGAAAGTCAAAAGCCAATTTATTTTTAAAGTCAAAAATATTATTTTAAAATATTTTTAATTTCTTGATTAATACCATAATTATAATTATTGCGGTATTAATATTCTAATTATTAATCAATATTCAGAAAGCTTCATTTTCCAACTTTACATATTAATACCATTGACGGGGACATAGTTTTCGTTCCCCAAAAACTAGGAATCACTATTTTAAAATCAAATCATTATCATTAGGACATAATTTTTAAAAATTATTGCATCAATAACCTAATGATTAATAAAATTATTAATATAACTTAAAGAGATATCCCTACAATCATGGAAAGTGAAGTTCATTGGCATGCTTGAATCACGAGAAATACATGCTCTAGGAGCGTCATCTTATCTGTACTCTTACTAGTTAAAATGCAACAATTCATCTTATTTTAATTCTACATAGCAAATGAGTTATCTCCAGAAATTCAAATTTATTGATTTTATGATTTTAGAGATGATGGGAGGGAATTGTTTTTTCTGTTTTTCTAAATTAAGAAGTTTGTATTTTTTTTAAAATTATAAAATTTGAATTTCTCCAGATGACTCATTTGTCATGTAGGATTAAAGTAAGATGAGTTATTGTATTTTAATTGGTTAGAGTATAGATGAGGCAACATTCTTGAAGTATGTAAGTATTTCTATTGAATCACAATTATATAATTATTAATATAATTATTATTCCTGATTTAACGTCTAATTTCAAATTCAATTTACTTCTTTCTTTATATTCAAACCCTAATAATTGCGCATGGACAATTTTGATGATGTGATTACGCGATGAGAAATACTTATATCTCTCGGAGCGTCATGTCATTTAGACTCTGCCCAATTAAAATACGACACCTTGGCTGCTTTTAATCTAATGTGCCTGATGAGTCACCAGAAGTAATTCACAATTTATATTTTTTTTTTAAAAAAAGTAAACGTCCTAATTTGAAAAGAAAAACAAAAACCCACAAACACATCCCACCCAAAATTCTTGATAGGTTTATAGGATGCCAATTAGGATAAAAATTTATTGAGGTGTCGTGTTTTAATTGGGCAGAGTTAATATGAGATGGCACTCTTAGAGTACCTAAGTATTTCTCAAACCAAGAAATATTTGTATACTCTTAGAGCGTCACATCAGCTAAACTCTGCCCCAATCAAAATACAACACATTAGCTGTTTTTAATCTAATGTGCCTAATGAGTCACCAGAAGTAATTCAGAATTTATGTTTTTTTAAAAAAGTAAACATCCTAGTTTCAATAAAGAAAAAGAAAAACCCACAAACACATCCCACCCAAAATTCCAGTTAAGTTTATAGGATGCCAATTAGGATAAAAATTTATTGAGGTGTCGTGTTTTAATTGGGCAGAGTTGATATGAGATGGCACTCTCATAGTACCTAAGTATTTCTCAAACCAAGAAATGTTTATATACTCTTAGAACGTCATGTCAGCTAAACTCTGCCCAATCAAAATACAACACACTGACTGCTTTTAATCTAATGTGCCTAATGAGTCACCAGAAGTAATTCAGAGTTTATTTGTTTTTTTGAAAAAAGTAAACATCCTAGTTTGAAAAGAAAAAGAAAAACCCACAAACACATCCCACCCAAAATTCCAGTTAGGTTTATAGGATGCCAACTAGGATAAAAATTTACTAGGTGTCGTGTTTTAGTTGGGCAGAGTTGATATGAGATGGCACTCTCAGAGTGTCTAAGTATTTCTCTTATGTGCTTGTCAACCAAATATGAAGTAAACCATTTAACCCTAATTTGATCACATTAATATAATTTAATGCACTAATAACCTAGTAATGGAGATCCCTACAATCATGGAATATGAAGCTATGTGGTATGCTTGGACCACATTAATATAATTATTAATATAATAATAATTCATGATTTAAAGTATAGTTTCAAATTCAATTTGCTTCTTTCTTTATAGTCAAATCCCAATAATAATGGATGGACAATTTTGATGGTGTGATTATCTGACCTGTTTGTGAGTTTAACAGATTACTAACCAAGTATTAGAAGATTTCTTGTATAAAGTTAATTGATTGATTGATTGATGCTTTAAACGAAATGAAAATTGACGGATTAAAACTAAAATGCAAGCAAACTTGAGGGACTAAAAATTGTATTATCAAGCAAGATTGTGATGACTTATGCTTTTAAGCATAAAGCTAAGCTTTCTGCTTTGAAAGTGTACTCTTTAATCTCATATTCGTGGAAGGAAGTAAAACTTAGGCTCAATGACATTGTTTGTGTTAGATCTCGAAGTGTCACGATTAATGGGATTGGGGAAGATACAGATGAACAGAAGGTGATTATTCCATTTGACTTAGCAATGGACTCATTGACATTAATACCAATGCCTGATCCAAACCCTCTTCCGATTCTTATTGTTTATGAGGAAAAACTTGCTATTGTTGCTTGCATCAGAAATTTAGAAGCTTCCATTATTGATCTATGGTTAAAGGAGGAGGTTGTGAGTGCATCTAAATAGAGATGGAGCTGGACTAAGAAATATATTGGGTCAGGGGTGGGTGCTGTGCACTAGATGCTGCGCCCTGTTGAGCGGCAAGATTTGCGGCCTTGCTAAGTGTTTTTTTGGTGTTCGTTTTGATCATTAGATTTCATATAAAATGAGTGACATTTTGATATATTATAGGCAAACAATAGAACTGTTTTCAATTTTTAATGATTTTTTAAAGATTCAATGCTCAGAGTTAAAAATAAAATTGCACCACTTTTCTGATGGATTTTGAAAAATCATAAAAAATTTAAAACAACTCCATTTCTCATGAGACATTAAAATGTCACTCATTTTATATAGAATTTAATGATAAAAACGAACACGAAAAAAATACTTGGGAAGGCACCAATTTTTGCCACGCAGCACCTGGTGCACAGCACCCTCCCCTATCTTGAATGAACCCCCATTTTATGGTTCTTTACTTTGTTCTCTTTTTGCTTCACCTTCATTCCATGTCCTACCGAACCTCCATGAGTTGTACGGACACGACCCGGTTGTGCGCTTCCTTGTGGCCTTCAAACCTGAGCCAAACCAGATGCTAGCAGTTTTACAAAGCATGTTTTGATGGATTGCCCGGTGACAAGAAATGATGAATCGAAAGAATGTTGGGGAAGGAGAAGATTTAATGGAAAGTTTTAACAGAAGGGCTGAGGCATCTAACGGCATAAAATGTAAGCATCCTACAAAAAGGGGAAAAAACCCCTTAAGGACCTAATTCAAAACTAATGAAAACTAGGGTTAATATAAGTTTTAGTCCTTGAAGTTTGGGTCAGTTTGGGTTTTGGTCCCTGTAGTTTGGGCCGTTTGGGGGGTTGGTCCCTGAAGATTTAAAAGGACTTGCTCATGGTTTTAACGGTGTTAAATCATCCTACTTTGCTCTAACACCGTCAAAAAAGCTGATGTGTCATGCCTTGTAGATAGGTGATGTGGCAAATGTAATATATAATAATATACAATTAAAAAAATCACAGCAGCCCAAAGAAGCAAAACGCACGAGCCTACTGAAACACAAATTGACACAGTGAAAGGAGAAAAGAAATTGAAGGGCTAGGGCGAGCTTCGAAGACGGCGACAATGGGTTGCGAGGTCAAAGAAAAGGGGGAAGGGGTTGGGCGAGCTTGGAGGAGGTTCAAGGAAGGCAAGCGTCTGCTACGGTGCGACCGAAGGTGCGATTGTCTGGTGGAATGATGCCTTCTTCTAGTCGGTTATCGGGTTCAAACAGAAAGGGAAGAACAGTCGGTGAAACGTGCAGATGTGGGGATGAAGTTGTTGTTCTCACTTCATGGACAGAGCAAAACTATGGTAGGAGGTTTGTGAAGTGTCCAAATTTTAAGGTTAGTAGACGTGGTGTGAACTCATAATTCCAATCTACAATGAAGCAATCTTTTAATAAGTATGTGCTTTAGTGTTAGATCCATTTTAAATGTATTTAGTTAAACAAATGCACAGTCTAAATGTTGATGATTAATAAGTATGCTGATGATTCATATATTCTGCCTAAGTTTGAATGCTGAATATTAATTGTAATTCTTTGGAATGTGAAATGCGTAGGGCACAACGGATCCGAAGTTCACATTACAAGCAAAATCAATGTTGATGATTAATTGTTACCTCTGTTTTCTAGAATTTGTTGGTCCATGTTGTTCATTTATCTTGAATGGGACATAGGGCTTCATTTATCTTGAATGTTGTATGCTTGCTTATTGCTTATGAAGAAACCACAGTCTATGAGTTTCTAGTGTTGTATGCTTGCTAGATGACATGGGCTGCTTGCTTGCTAGATGCTGTATGAGCAAAATCAAACCCATTGTTTCTAGTGTTGTATGCTTGCTAAATGACATAGCCTTTCTAGTGCTGTATGCTTGCTAGATGACATGGGCTGCTTGCTTGCAAGATGCTGTATGAGCAAAATCAAACCCATTGTTGCTAGATGCTGTATGAGCAAAATCAAACCCATTGTTTATAGTGTTGTATGCTTGGTAGATGACATAGCCTTTCTAGTGCTGTATGCTTGCTAGATGACATGGGCTGCTGTATTAAATATTGCACTAAATCATCTTAGGTTCTACAGTTAGCAATGGCCTAGTCTATGAGTTTATAAGTCCTCTAATTTTTTTGTGATGCACAGACACGTTGGGGATGCAACTACTTTGATTGGATTGATGGACCAATTCAGAATCCAATTGTAGAGGAGCTAAAGAAGATGAAGAAAGACAATATTGAATTGAGAAAGAGGTTGAAGTTTGTGAAAGGGATCTTATTTGTAGTGGCCTTTGTGAATGCTTGTTTGATATGGAAAGTTATCATTTTCAATGTATGAAGTTTGTTTATGTAATGGCGTTTGTAGAAGATCACTTTTTCTTTGTTTAACGACCTCAGCCTATGTAATGGCTGAGTTCTGCTTGACATTGTAAACCTTAATGGAAGCTAATATTATAGAAAACTTGTTCTGTGTTATATATTGTGTTCAGGATACCATCATGCAAATACCATATTGTCAATCTGCTTTCCAGAGTTGAAAAAGCACAAGAGACAAAGAGCATAGTCCAAATAATAATTAAGCAAGTAATAATTATACCGAAAGCTTTGCTCTTATAAATACAAGTAATAATTAGACCAAAAGCTTTGCTCTTATAAATACAAGTAATAATTAGACCAAAAGTGGTGCTTTTATAAATACAAGTAATAATTATACCAAAAGCTATTGCTTCTATGATTACAAGCAATAATTATACCAAAAGCTATTGCTTCTATGATTACAAGCAAAATGTCAAATTTGAGTCAAGAACAAAATGTCAAGTTTGTCTAAACTATTACAACAAACATTTTGTCACCAAAACCAACAGTCACTTTGTTACTAAGTAACCATAAATGTCAAATTTGACTACCTCCAGGAGGAGTTGCATTGATTGACTCTTGTGTGCAAGAATGTTGAATGACTTTTGTTCCCGAACGTCCTGAGTTGCCCTTTGGTTGCTTGCTTGAAGTAGCATTACTAGTCAATGGTTCCTTGCAAGACCTTCAGTTGTGGCCTTGCTTATGACAGTTGGAACACGTGACAAGTGTATTTGCTCGTTTCTCCTTCAAAGTTCCTTTTATGTTCTCATCTAATCCTCTTTTCCTTTTCTTTTGCGGTCGTCCTGGACGTTTGTGATATGGTGGAGGATCAAGTGGTTGACCATCAACTTTCTCCCACATGTTGTCTCCATTGATAGGCTCAATTACCGAGGAGTAAGAAGCCACAAAAGATTGCAAAATCAAGTATTTGTCAACGTACTCATTTGGATCCTCCCTCTTAACATATATACAAGTAAGTGCATGTCTTAAAAAAAATATCAGTCAACGATTAAAACAGATTTATCAGCAAGTGCATAATAAATAAGACACATTAAAACAGATGCTGATTTTAATTGTAATTGAAAGAAACTGATTTTTAGTCAACGAACAAGCATAAAACAGCAGCAATCATTACCAGTCCATAATTCTGTTCTGTAAAACAACAGCAATAATGTTAAATGGACAGCAGTAAAACAACAGTAAAACAAGCATAACACAGCAGCAATAATGACAACAAATTTTTCTGTTCTGTTAAATATTTTTCTGTCAAGTATTTTTCTGTTCTGTTCAGCAATAATTAGGCAAGACCATAATTCAGATTTAACACCTTAATTGTATACAAGACTAGAAGAAGACATGCGCTGACCAAAGTTTTAGCATTCATAATATAACTAACGACCAAAAGCAATGTAGATAAACAGCAACTAAATTTCTCAATTCCCATACAAATTCCCATCACAGCAACCAAATTTCTAAACAACAACCAAATTCAGTTAGAGGACTGCAATGCAACAATTCCCATACAAATTCAAATATGCAATAATCACAGCAGACAACGATCTCAATTACAGCAGAGAAATGTTACCAACAAACATAAGTAGGTACTGAAATATAAGTGACATGAAAACAAATATAAGTTTGTTACCTGCATGGGATATCATTTAATTGCCACCAATAACATGAGCACCTTCTAGCGGTGAGATCAACTTGATACTTATGCCTATTAAGTGAAACCTCATAGCGATTATCACCCGCATATCTTACTTCCCACTTTCGACATTCTTGAATTTCATTTTCTAATCTCTTACTATCCCCTTGTCACGGTACTTCTCTGCCTTCACGCGGTTTTCAGCAAATCTCGTCATTAGGTATGTTCGGATCCAATCAAGCATGCTCACAATGGGAAGCTCTCTTGCCTCTAACAGTCTTCCATTGAATGACTCTGTCATGTTATTGGTCACTATATCGCATTTGGAAGTCTCATAGAAGTGTGACTTTGTCCAACATGTTGGAGGAATTGCTAATAGATACTCATATGCTCCAGTTGAAACAGCCTTCAACTCATTCATTCGTTCTTTCCATTCAGTCTTAACAGTTGCCTTTGAAGCACGAAGAATTAAGTCACGAACCACAACTCCTCCTCCATATTTGGCTTTAATATTTTCATACAAATGCCGAATGCAAAATCTATGTTCAGCACCTTCAAGTAGCTCTTCAAATATAGGAACAAGACTCTACATGTAATTGTCATTCATAAATTAAACACATGCTATTGATTCATAATTAAGCAAAACTGAAAGTAACATCAAAACTGTAGCGCAGATTAGGAAAATAAGGAATTGTTCAAATATAGTATATTATACCTTTTGCCGGTCAGATATAAACACCCATCTTCTTTCTCTCATTGTGCCAATATCGGTAAATAAATTTAGCAAAAACCATGTCCAAGAGTCTCTGTTCTCTCCCTCAACAACAGCCCAAGCCAATAGGAAGTACTGGTCATTAGCATCATGGCCCACTACCACCAGTAGTATTCCCCCATACGGCCCCTTCAAAAAACACCCATCCAACCCAATGATAGGTCTGCATCCAGCTAAGAAACCTCGCTTCACTGCACCAATACACTCATACAATCTTCTAAATACAGGAGGACGATCTATATATGGTTGATCGGTAACTAATACAAAGCTTGTGTCAGGGTTATACTTTTTCACTTCATTGCAATAATCTCTCAACTTATGATATTGCTCCTTATAATCACCCTCAATCATTGACTTCGCCCTTTTCCTTGCCTTGTATGCCTTCCACACAGAGACATCAACCATGTAGTGCGCCCTTACTGCTGCAATTACATCTACCAACTTCAAGTTTTTGTTGATCCTCATTATGTTAACTATTTTCTCAGAAATCCACTTGTACGAAGCATTCTTCCCCTTTATCGACACCCCACATGTGTGTTTTGAGTGAAGTGTCTTCAACCTATATGTTAGATCACCACCGCTTCCTTTACTTACAAATGCTAACCATTTACATTCCTTATGTACACACTTTACATCTAACCTTATTATTCTTTATGAACTTTATTTCATATCCATTTAGCAATGCATGCTCTCTGACTGCACTTTTAAATTGCTGAATTGAAGTGAACTCCATCCCCAACTTAAATTTAAACTCTTTGCACATCTTTGAGGGGTTATATCTTGGGTGTTTTTCTGCAATCACTATTTCATCCTCATCATCACACATTCCATCAACTTCCTCAATCTCCTCAGATTCATAATCAGACAATATTGCTAACATATCCTCCTCTCTCACCTCAACCACTGTTGTTTGCTCTTCTTGCTCAGGCTGCACTCTCATTAAATGTGAACTACAAACAACTTCATCTAAAACATCACCTACGCCAACATCAACATACTGCCTAAAATTGTCATCATCTACATTTTCTTCATCACTATCCTCAAAATCTGATAACCAATCCGCTGATCCATTATCACTCTTATCCACCGCACTACTATCACTGCTATCTTTTTCTAAATTCATAGTTCACCTATGCAAAACATAGAAACTTATACAACATCACCAGCGCAATCGTAGCCATACCAGAGACATCAATATTACTCAAATGAAATTATACAGAGCACTAAACAAAGGATATATAACTATATACAGTTTCAACAAAACTATCACACATTTATCTCATAGTGTCTCAGATATATTGGGGACACTCAACAGTAGCAAAATGTATGGCACATTATGATACGATGAAACCAGAGGTGTTGGGAACAATGTTAC
Organism: Inga laurina; assembly: GCA_963855925.1. Classification (NCBI taxonomy): domain Eukaryota; kingdom Viridiplantae; phylum Streptophyta; class Magnoliopsida; order Fabales; family Fabaceae; genus Inga; species Inga laurina. The sequence continues at coordinate 69,390,012 of OY979701.1, read as the reverse complement.
CGACCATTGAACAATCAGTAAGGAAAAACAGAGCACGAATTTCGCAAACTGTACAAAACGAAGAAGAAGCTTTACTTGTATTTCACTAAGATGTATCAAAACGAAGAAGAAGCTTCAAACCAAACAACAAATCATACACAAATTTTCCCTTCCCATTCATCTATTTCACCACTCTAATGCTTTAGACTATCAGACCAACTTGGGTTTTGCAGCGACATCGATACAAGAACAACAACCTCCTTACCTCAGAAACACGAGAATGACGTAGCACTCAACCTCTGATATTCACTCCACCGTCGACGACAGTGATCACCCCTCCGGCTACGGCCACGTCGGACTTCACCGGTTGTGGGTCCGGTTTGACCTAAAACTTCCCCTTTTCCTTTCGATTTTACATTGACCCTCTCGCAATGGTTCGTGCGTTTTGCTTCTTTGGGCTGCTATGATTTTTTTTTTTAACTGTATATTATTATATATTACATTTGCCACATCACCTATCTATAAGACATGACACATCAGCTTTTTTGACGGTGTTAAAGCCATGTAGGATGATTTAACACCGTTAAAACTATGAGCAAGTCCTTTTAAATCTTCAGGGACCAACCCCCCAAACGGCCCAAACTACAGGGACCAAAGCCACCACTTCCAAACTTCAGGGACCAAGACCCAAACTGACCCAAACTTTAAGAACTAAAACTTATATTAACCCTGAAAACTATAAGGACCTCTATATTAATTATTATTAATAATAAAAAGTTAAATATAAGTTGAGGAGAAAGTTAGTGTCATATTGGAACTTAAAAATGATTGTCTAAAATATCTACATTCATAAAAATGATTGTCTTAAACATCTACCTTCATCATATTCTAGATAACATATCAAAAGACAAAAGGTTTACAAGCTTCATAAGGCAGAGAATAATCTAACCTGATTTGAGTTCATTTTCATAAAAAGAAATACTTAACAAAGTAAATCTACGAAATAAAGAATAAGATTTAGGAAGCAAATATCTTAAATTCATGACATGTGAGGTTGAACAGAGATTGAATAGATTTTGCCAAATTATTATCCACTTTGCATTCAGTATCATGAATGAGTCTAGGCCCTTCTAAAAAAAATTTGTGAATGATTTCATTAATCCAACGCTCCAACTGGCACAAGATTTAAAATACGATGGTTATAGTCACATTTGCTAGCAGCAAGCTTCTTGATTTTTCCAGTAGAAGGATTGAAGAAAACAATTGTTGGTTCATTCTCCACGTATAGACAATTTCACTTCTCGAAATATTCCATTTATAACATCGATAAGGCCTGCTAATATATTCGGGACAGCGGTGGGTACTGCGCCCTCTGCTGCGCGGCAAAAATCGGTGCCTTCTCAGAGTGTTTTTTTTATGTTCGTTTTTATTATTAGATTTTATATAAAATGAGTGATATTTTAATTTCTTTGAGCGTCTGGTTTGCCTCAGGTTTGAAGGCCAAAAGGAAGCGCACAACCGGGTCGTATCCGTACAGCTCATGGAGGTTCTATAGGAACACGGAATGAAGGTGAAGCAGGAAGAGAACAAAGTAAAGAACCATAAAATGGGGGTTCAGTACAAATTTCATTTCTTTGAGCTTCGACTACGAAAACAGAATGTTCAGTGTCCAGATTTGGGCAAGCAAATTTGAGTAGAGAAGATTGCAGAAAACAGAGGAATCGAGGGAGGAAAAAAACTCTATCCAAGAAAACGAAAGATAAATTGTACAGCTACTCAACTAGCACGGATTCAATTTAAAGACTTGCATCTCCAATTCTCAAAACTTGTTGTGGTCTTGTAGCTCAAAACTTGGATGAAAGATGACAAAACTACGAACAAAACACGAAATAAATGAATCAAAAGCCTAAAAGCTCAAGTTAAAGATAGATTATTAGAATTGAAGATTTGGAGATGGAATAAGAAATTGGTGAAGAGTGTAGCAAGTAAGCGAATAATATAGCAAGGGGCAAAGAAGGAAAGAAGAGTGAAGTAATGAGGATGAGGAGAACAGAAATAGAGCATTTGATTTTGTTCCTTTGAATGGGGTATGGCCCAAGGGGTGGGAAGGGAAAGATTTAACCAAAAGTTATAACGATGTTTGTCTCTGTTTGACGGCAAGGGTTGAGGCATCTAACGGCAGAACGTGTAGGGATCCAATTTATGGGTTTATGGGGAAAGCAGGCCTAGTAATGTTTAAGCTATTATCTAATAATTTGTTTTTGTTCAATAAAACCCTGACTGAACCAGCTGGTTTGGTTTGGAGACTGGCGAACCGATAGGTAAATCAGTCCGGTCCGAGCATTAACCTGATTCATCTTTTCTTTTAAATCTTTTTTTTTTCTTTAGAATTTTATACTAATAACCATGAAATCTTCACTTTTTCATCAGTTTAGCCTCGAGTTAGCTCCAGTTTGACTAATCCACTAACCTTTGACTCAGAACTCCGGCCGGTTCAATGGCCAGCCCGGTTTAATAACCTTGTTTTCCACATACTCCATCCCTTTTGTCATCCATCATCACAGAAAAAGATGATGCTGGCTCTACTAGCAGCAGGTCCTCGAGATCACAGGGTTTTTGAGTTTTGCTACAATACACACTCAATATTGTTCTATATGTGACAAGAATTGAACCCTTTTGGATTTATTCCCATACTACATTTTGAAGTTGTATAATGTAGTTGGTAGCAGTAGGCAGTTGCTGGCTACATATTAATTCGATTAGCTTTCCTTGGCCATACGCAAATGGAGGAGCCATATATGCTGAATGTCTCTATAACTATCTGATTCATTAAACCAGTTATCAGTCATCATTTGTATTGTGCTGAAAAATGAATGACTGCTGTTATAGTTCTAGTTGTATCAGAATTTATTTGAACATCCTGATTCAAATTCTCTTGGGATTTTCATCTAAATTGTCAAGTAGTACTAAAGATGGGGAAGAATAATAACGAATGACTGAGGAGACAACATGGTTTTGGGATGTCACTGAAGTATGATGACAACTCATACAAGTTTAACCATTTAGTGGACTCTCCCAACTCCCAAAGTCAGATGATAAATCAACTGATTCAAACTGTGAATTTCTCCGGCTTGTTGTATATGTATCTTGTGGTATAATATATACTTTTGTTTTTCTAAAAATAAAAGTCTGTAAAGTGTAAACAGGTAGGGCAATATTGCATAGCATACTAGTACAATATAAAAACGTACAATTTAAAAACTCAGCACCTTATGTTTTTATATTGTGAAGTAAATTAATGGATAATAAAAAGACTGTCATCACAATCATTGGCAATAACAAGAAAATACATGGTTGCAATTTCTTTTGGGTTTTGATTATCCTTTTAGTTCTTGCACCCCAGACACAGGCCAAGTATATTTAAGCTTGTTACATAAATTTTTTTTAAATTTAACATTATATATAAATAATTTTCTTAACCTTTAAAACTTGATAATAAATTGCATAACATTTTAAGCCTACATATATAATCTGGAACTAACAATTTTATACCTCTTAAGAATTTTTAATGATTTAAAAAGTACTTGCTGTTAAACTATTTTTTTCATAAAAAAAAAACCATTTCTCTTTTTTTTTTTTTTTGGCTAATGACACAGTTAAACTATCTGTTTAGTCGTCTTCTATTATTATTTATGGATGAAAGAAAATATTGATGAAATGATTTTTTTTTACCTGAAAAAATTGATGAAATGACTAGATATGCGAGGATAACATCAAAAATTTCAATACACTAGATAAAAAATCATTTTTAAAAATATATATTATAAAATTTAAGAATTAATAGATAATAAAATATATTTTCTTTCATAATTATAACTAAATAAAGAACAAATTTTTATTTTGGGTCAAGGTGAAATATTTTTGGCACCCTAAGTGGATGTTTGGTATGAGGGGTGGGGGAGGAAAAGTGGGTTCAGGGAATATTTTTTTTACTTAGATTTAAAAAAATTAGAGAAATGGAGTTAAAAATTTTCAATTAATTTTTCTTATTCTTTTATCTTACATCTTCTCTCTATTAAAATTTTATAACCCACTTCTCCATTTTTCTTAAATCTCACCTATAAAAATTTTGCCTCCCCTCCAGTCCAAATCTCCTATACCAAACAGACCCTAAAATATGAAAAATGGAGCAATATGATACAATGCAATATTTTTCATTTGTTAGTTTCCTCATTGCACTATTTATATCATCTTATGTTTTTTGTTTTGTTTTTAGGCTTCTATTTATTCATTGCTATAATTACACAAGTGTTTGATGGAGCAAGGGGTAGTGACTTTGTTGTCAAACTTTTGAGTTGACTTTCCAAGTCTATCGTTTTTACGTTTCTAGCTTACAAAATCGAGTCGTGTCGCATGTAAACTTGTGATAATTATAAACTCAGTTAAACTTGCGAGTTTATACACCGAGTTTACTGTTTTTATGTTCCTAACTTACAAAGTCATATTAACTTACTCTTAAACTCATTTTAACTTTTTTGATTTGACCACACTTAGTGGCTTTATATATGAATTTTATAGAAACTTCTTTAATAAATATGATATATTATGAATGTTGATAGATTTAATTTCAATTATTTAAATTTAAAATATATTTAAATCTAACCATTTAATTGTCTCAGGACCACGTGCTAATCATTTAATTGTATCAGACACACATTCTTCGCCGTCAACCTTTTGTTTGAACCAATGTGCAAAAGTTTTGTTATGCTCCATAATTAACCTTTGTTCAGTCATTCGACTATTTCCTTTCCGTACAATTTCTTTATGAGCATTAATGTAATATTGAACTTCATCAACATTATTCAAAATGTACAAGTGGACTTGTTACAATTCATTAAGATCCATACTCTTTACTGAAGCCCCGCGTCTACCGCCTTCTTTGTCATGGCGTTCAGGAAGTCCAATGTGTCCTACATTTGATAAGTAATCTTGACAAAACTCCATGGCTTCTTCAGAAACATATTTTTGAACAATAGATGCTTCAGGCCAGTTAGGGTTCTTCACATACCTTTTTAGGATTTTCATAGTTCTTTCAATTGGGTACATCCATCGTAAATAGATAGTGCCACACAACTTGATCTCCCTGACTAGATGAACAATTAGATGTACCATGATGTCAAAGAAAGAAGGAAGAAAAAGCTTCTCAAGCTGGCACAATATCAGATATCCTTCATTTTCCAGTTCATCCAATTTTTCTGTCTCAATGACTCTACTGCAAATAGCATTGAAGAAGAAACAAAGTCTAGTCAAAATATGTTGAAGATCATATTCGGTAATGCCTTGAATAGCTACTGGGAGCAGTTGTTGCATTAAGACATGACAATCATGAGACTTTAGCCCCACTAACTTCAAGTTTTTCATTGACACAAGCTTCATAACATTTGAAGAATACCCTAAAGGAACTTGATGCTATATAAACACTGACAAAAGCTTCTTTTCTCATCCTTAGACAAAGTATGAGAATCTGGAGGACAAAAAGTTCTTTTACCATATGGCTTTGGATACAAGTCTTCTCGTATCCCCATTTCTTGCAAATCTAATCTTGCCTTCACGCCATCCTTAGAACTACCTTGTATGTTAAGCATTGTCCCAACAATACTATCACAAAGGTTTTTCTCCACATGCATGAAATCAATATAGTGTCTTACATCAAGCTTCGGCCAATATGGAAGATTGAAGAAGACCGACCTCTTTTTCCATTTATTTTTCTTTGTAGTCTTACCAAAGATAACATTCATATTTTTCACCTTTTTCATAAATTTGCTCCCCAGTCAATGCCTTCGAAGCATCTTCAAACTCTTGTCCACCAAAAAAAGCTTTCTTTAATATGCGATATGGGGGCCTTGTCTAAGAAATCTCCTATGACCAAGATAAACTGTCTTTCTTCCATGTTGATGTTAGAGCAAGCGTTTCACCCAAGAGGGGAGGTGAATTGAGTGATCTTAAAAATTTCGTTGCAAATATAAAATTTGACTTTGAAATTAAAACAGGAAAGAGTAAGGAGAAATATCACCGAAATGTACACCGGGATTTATACTGGTTCGGTCACAACCACTTTGACCTACGTCCAGTCCTCAGAGCTTCTCTGAGAGTTTCACTATAACTTCCAAGATTCAGTGGGTTCTTGGCACCTCAGTACAAGCAAGTTCCTACACCTGGACACTCGCTCCCCCTTACAAGTTGTAATCCAATCCCAACTCAAGGTTCCACAACCTTAAGTTACCTCAATAACAAATATTGAGTTTGAATGAAATATCTCTCTCAAGAGTGAATAAGAATCACTGAAGCATAGAGTTTCTAATACAACGTAAGAACAGAGTAATGATAAGTTTGAGTGTAATCTTGTTGTTGTATGTGTTTTCTTGTATGTCTCTGTTTGGATGTTCCCATATATATAGATATGTTGGTGATGACCGTTGGAACATTTTCTTCTCGTCCGTTGGAGAGTGCGCAGCCACTATTGACTTTTCCAGTTTTTGAAAAATATCCGTTGGCGGTGGTTGGCATTTGAACGTTTCATTTGACTTCCATTACTTGATATGATTTCTTCATTGTTTATCTGTAAATAGACTAAGAATACTAATACAATGAAATATTACTCATATAGGAAATAAATCAATGAACGTTTGAATGATTTCTAAAATTCTGGGTTTGCTTACTCGAGTAGCTACTCGAGTATCCCTTGAAGTTTACTCGAGTACCTACTCGAGTATCATCGGGAAAACTTTGATCAACTGCAAGTCAACAGACAAATTTAAGATTACTCGGGTAGTGCATGGAATAATCAATTTTTAAACCTTTGGAAATGTATGTTTACTCGGGTACCTACTCGAGTAATACACTCACAACTTTATGAGTTACTCGGGTACCAACTCGAGTAAACCTTCAAATAAACTTTTGGTTACTCGATGCTTTACTCCAGTAATGTTGGCAGGATTTCAAGGCCGAGAGCACTTACCTTGTTACTCGAGTACTTACTCGAGTAAACTTACTTTTTGGGCACAACTTACTCGGGTAATGACTTGAGGTTTTCCTTGAAAAAATCTCTGCATACTCGGGTACCACCTTCAAGTTTTCACTTACTTCAGTGTGTTACTCGAGTAACATTGGCAGTGGTACAAAGTGCCGAGAGCAACACATTTTCAGAGACAGAGTTACTCGAGTATCATTGGAAACTTGAAAGCAACTGGAAGTTTTTCACATGGTTACTCGAGTAGCACCTCGAGTAACATTGGCAGGCCGAGAGCAACTCCAAGTATTTACCTGGTTACTCGAGTAGCTACTCGAGTAACATTGGCAGGCCGAGAGCAACTTGAGAATACTTACACTATTACTCGAGTACTTACTCGAGTAACCTTGGCAGGTTACTGGAAGGTGCCTCTGGTTACTTCAAGTTTTGGCTCATTACTCGAGTACCACCTCGAGTAATGCCTTAGAAAACTTGCTTCTGATCAAGTTTCTCAGCTTTTTCTCTTGACCTTTCTTCATTACTCCAATGCTTACTTCAAGTGATGCTTATCCCTGTTATTATTTTGCTCAAACTTATTTATTAATCACTTCTTTTTCATACCATTCTTTTGTTATCATCAAAACATGAGATCTAACAGTTGAAGTTTATGGTAGCATGTTCCTTCTTCACAAATCGGACATGCTTTATGGCCTTTAACACTATAGCCTGACAAATTTCCATATGCAGGGAAGTCATTTATAGTACAAAAGATCATGGCTCGCATTTTAAAACCTCCTTCTTGTTCGCGTAAAAAACATTAACACCTTCGTCCCACAACTCTTTCAAGTCTTCAATTAAGGGCTCCAGGTAAACATCTATATCATTTTTCGGTTGTTGTGGTCCCGAAATCAACATAGATAATATGATGTACTTTTATTTCATGCATAACAGAGGAGATAAGTTGTAAATTACCAACAGAACATGCCATAAACTATGTATATTGCTCAGGCTACCAAAAGGATTCATGTCATCTGTGTTAAGCCCAAGCCTAAGGTTCCTAGGCTCTTCACCGAAGGCAAGAAATAATTGATCGATTTTCTTCCATTGAGAAGAATCAGCCGGATGTCGAAGCTTTCCATCGGATATCCTCTCATCCACATGCCATCTCAAATTTCTTGCATTGTTTTTATTAGCAAACAAGTGCTTGAACCTTGGTATGATTGGAAGGTACCACAATACTTTTGCAGGAGCGTTGTTTGATTTGTACCTTGGGGTTTCACATATTGGACACTGTTGTTCCTCTTCATGCTCTTTTCTATACAATATACAATTATTAGGGCATGCATGGATCTTTTTATACTTCATCCCTAGTAGACACAATATTTTCTTAGCATCATAGTATCGAGAAGGCAACACATTATCATCTGGAAGCATGTCCTTAAAAGCCTCAAGCGTTTCTGAAAAACTAATGTCGCTCCATCCATGCCATGCTTTCAAGCTTACCAATTTCTATACTGCTTTCAACAATTGGTACTTTTTACACCCCGGGTACAATGGCGTTTCAACAACACTACACATATTACCATATGCATGTGATTGCTCAAAAATCTATTCTCCTACATCACGAATAATATCCTATATTCGATCATCCACATCCGTGTCATTATCATCAAAGTTCACTCCCCCCTGTTGAGATGAACTTGGCATTTCTAATTCTGCACCATGCCATACCCACACTGTATAACTCTTACAGAATCCTTCACAAATTAAATGTGTATATATATCTACAGTACTTAGTCGCTTCTCATTCAAACATACTACACAGGGGCAATAAAACTTTCCACTACCATCATCGGCATTTCTACTAGCGAAGTCTAAAAAAGCCCTCACCCCATTATCATATTCAACACTTGTTCGTTTAGCGTTTATCCAACTATGATCCATATATATCTAAACACTTCTAGCACCCTATATCCAACAACAAAAGGATAGACAAAAAACTACAATAATAGAGTTTTAGATATTTCAACGAAATTAACAGGCACCATTTGAAACTAGTATTGTTTTAACAAACCAATAACACTGACAATAATCAAACAACCGCACTAAACTAAAACAGAACATAGAGTGGTATTAATTCAAGCCAAATATCATATGGATATAATTAAAAGTCAGAGCATATATCTAACAAGAATGTGCAGATTTAATTTTTTCCAGATTACATACATTTAAGTGCTCAAAGCAACAACAAGAAACATTTTTTCATTAAACATTATTAATTATAAAACAACGTACAACTAAATAACAGATCGAACACTAACCTAAATAAAGACCAAGGAGTGAGCTACAACCCAAAGTACGGTGGTGTTGACTGAGGTTAAAATGAAGTCCTCAAATTCACGACACTGATAAAGGGAAGTCAAGTCAGAGGAGAATGGTCATTGCGGAGATTAGAGGTGGCGGCGGAGAAGACTGACGATAATCAAAGAAGAGCGACGACGAACACAGCAAGGGCAGCGGTAATGATGGAGGAGAGTTGAGCAAATGAGGGATGGGACGCCATGGACGAGTTCAGAACAAGCACGGACAAAACTCACAGAGAAATGGCAAAGACAGAAGAAAGGGTTCACAGAGCGCGCGATCTGGGCGCGGGAGGAAAAATAAAGGTGAAAAATATTACCTTTAAGACCGGTTTTTATTAAAAACCGGTCTTAAAAAGGGAAATTTCACATTTAAGACCGGTTTTTACCAAAACCGGTCTTAAAACGTTAACATATTTTGAATTTAAAATGTGTAAACATTTAAGACCAGTTTACGTATAAACCGGTCTTAAATGTTAAAACATTTTAAATTCATAAAAATTTTAAGACTTTAAGACCGGTTTTATTTATAATTGGTCTAAATAAATTTTTTAAGACTGGTTTTTTTAAGAACCGATCTAAGAAGTTCAATATAATTACAAAACTGCCATCGCGCAAATTTTTAAAACTTTATCCGCCAAAACTGGTCTAAATATGGTGGTCTAAAAAGGGTTTTTCCAGTAGTATATAAGTTTTTGGGCGTCCATTAATAGATTTATGGGAGGCCATTGACAAGTCCAAGTGCCGGCATTGACAAGTAAGGCAATTGACAATGACAACTCTTTTGTTTGCCCAAATAATATCATGTGAGACAATATCCAAATAATATATCCACCTCATTAATAATAAATTCCAATAATAAAGGTAGTGTATAAATATATTCACATATAATATATATTAACAATTTCAGGGGAATGCACTGGCAAGTCCATGGGCGTTCACTGACAAGTTCATGTCCATCCATTGACAACTGAATTTACATCAAGATACAAATTTTCGTAAATGAAAGTTAGATATAATACATCTCCAAATGCATCTATAAGGTACTTGTTGAATATTCACAATATAGTTGTTATTAACAAGTTTACCACCTATATTAACAAATATCGCTACTTTTATTAACAACACATTCTGACTTCATAAATAGATGTCATTAATAAGTTTACCACCTATAAATAACTATCATTACCTCTATTAACAACACATTCTGACTTTGTACATTAAGAGTTACAACCACAAAAATTTCACAATCATGTTGATTGATTCTCACTTTTAATGCATAAACAGAGTACAATATACCAAAAAACACGTCAAATGACCAACAGAATCAACGGCTTTGGTCGGTAAGGGAGAGGGAGACGCCGAAGATACTAGGGTCCATGGGTGAAGGAGCCCCTTACCACAACGAACAGGTGAAACCAACGGTTAGGCAACAACTAGGGTCACCTGACGACGAAGCACACAGTCACGTGATGATGACGGTGATGAGATGATAGACAAGGCGACAACCTATGGCACATTCTAAAAGTTATTCAAAGCACACAGATATGCTAGTTTATGTCAATTTAGTAGCCTATAGTGAGAGCAATATGGATCGCTTGCTAAAAGTGAGGATCAATTTTTTTTGAAAAAAACAAATAATTACTAATATTTAACTATTTACAGAATATTTACTTGATATTTAATTAAACATAGAATATTTAGTTTTTCATTCTCATCTACCACGGTAAATCCATTCTCAGCAGCCACATTGATACCATCCACCATGGGTCTCACAAATAGTTAAAACTTCAAGGAAAAATATATAAACACAATCAAAAAGTTCAAAAAGGCTACGAAGAAAAAGAAAATAGGGAAAATTTCAGAAAAATATATTTAAAATAGGGAAATGATAAATCAATGAGTCCAATATCAAAAATCTTGAATCAGAATTGTGAGAGGAATATGAGATTTGTAAATATTTTCAAATGACCAATCTACCCCTGATAGCATTTGGAGAGTTTAAATTATCAATATATATATATATATAATGAAGGTTTTAATTTTGATTTTTAAGTTATTATTCTCTATACCTAAGTAATCAGTTAAGCCTGACATGTGTAGCTTTAAAATATTGCGTACAAGATTGTTGGTACTTGGAGAGCTTAAGTTATCAACATATATATTGAAGTTATTAATTGTAATGCGTAATCAACTTAGGTATAGAAAATAATATATATATATATATATTGAAAACTTGAGTTCCCCAAATACTGTCAGCGGTAGATTGGTCATTTAGAAATATTTTCAAATCACAAATTACTTCCATAGGTCTGACTTGGAATTTGTGATAATTGACTCCCTTATTTGTTTTTTTTTCCATATTTTAGACATATTTTTTCTGGGATTTTCCCAAGAAAATAATGGTTATAAATATTTACTTGTATTTTTTTTTCTATAATCTCATGTCACTTTAGTAGTATTTGATTTGATGCCGTGGTTACGCTGGTGGCTTTCAATCTGTTGTAAAACAAAATAAGAGAGATATTAAAATTTATATTTATCAAGGTAAATATGTATTTTTAATATTTTAATTTTTATATAATATTTTATTTTATTCTTTAATTTTATAAAGTATTTTTGAATTCTCTAACCATGAAGCTTTTGAAGAAAAAAAAATGAAAATCAAAATGTTAAATATAGACAAAATATTCTCAAGAATGATATGTTAAGTTTAATTTTTGAAAATACAATAATTTGTAAAAACGATCACTATATAAAAATTGAAAAGATAGAATAAAATTAAATATTATATAAAGTCAGAGAGAAGGTTTAATTTGTAATATTCTTTATTTACAGAATTATATATAAAAAAACAAAAACATAAAGAGCGGTTTATTGATTTTAAAACATACACGTAGCAGAGTGGGCACGACGAAGCAGAGTGTTTTGCAACCGTTTCCTGTGAACCCCATAGGCCTACTTTAGCGAAGGCTTTTCCTCTGAGAAATTCGTTCTTACCAATCGATCAAGCACTATGAAGGAGAAGAGAGTGAATAGCGACATTCCATTTCTTCCCCAAGAAATCATCAGAAACATTCTTAAACGACTTCCAGCAAAAACCCTAATCCGATTCCAATGTGTGTGCAGGGAATGGAGAAATCTCTTCAAGACCAAATCTTTCATCGCAGATCACCTCAATCACTCAAATCATCAAAACCCTTGTCTCCTTTTCTATCCTTTTGACAGGGATGATCCTTCGAACTTGTATTGCCTCGATTCCGAGATGCAAGTTTGGGAATTTCAGAACCCACCATTGCTTGATTATTTGAAGCAAGGTGAGATCGTAGGTTCCAGCAATGGCTTGCTCTGTGTTCAAATCAATAATCCTGATGTATCTCCTCATTTCCTTTTTGTGTGGAATCCCTCTATTAGAGAGGTCAGGCTTGTGCCCGAAATCAATTTTCATCAGGATTATGATGATTATTTTATAGGTTTTGGTTTCAGCCCAATTATTAATCATTACAAGCTAGTGATAGCTTACGTTTCTGAGTATCACACTGAGCTTTCTGCTGTGAAAGTTTATTCTTTAAGTTCAGGGTCATGGAGGGAAGTAAAACTTAGGCTCAATTGTACGGCATGTATTAGTAGTTCTCGAAGTGTCACTGTTAATGGTGTTATGTTTTGGTTGGGATTAAAGCCGCTTGGGGAAAATACAGAGTATGATGATGAGGCTATGATTGTTTCATTTGACTTAGCAAACGAAGTGTTTACATTAATAGCAATGCCCAAGCTACACCTTTGGACAAGGCTTACTGTGTATGAGGAAAAACTTGCTATTGTTTCTTGGAGAAACTCAGAACATTCTGTTATTGATCTGTGGGTATTGGAGGAGGGTGTACGTGCATCTGGGGAGAGATGGAGTTGGACTAAGAAATATACTAGCAGCCGTAATCCGTGCGGGCTATATCCACAGACTATTTGGAGAAGTGAAATTGTGTGTAGGGCTGAGTTGGAGAATGAACCAACAGCTGTTCTCATCAATCCTACTACTAGAAGAATCAAGAAGTATGTTATTAGCAAATGTGACAGTGATCAATTGATCATGATATTTTCAATTATGCTGAGAGTCTTGTCCCGGTTGGAGGTATGAAATCATTCACAAATTTTCTGTAGGGTTTGGACTCATTCATGATGTTGAATGCAAGGCGGACAATGATTTGGCAAAAGTTTTTCTGTCTCTTCAACCTCATAGCTCATGAATTTAAGATGTTTGCTTCCTAAATCTTAATCTTTATTTAGCTGATTCAGGGCATGTTTGGGAGAGCTTAATTTGAGAAAATAAGCCCAATTTATGCAAGCCGAGAAAAAACTCCTCTCACATATTTACCTCGTATACCGTGAATCACGAATTATAAACACTTATTGCCCAAAAATAAGCTCTTCCAAACGAGCACTTACTTAGTTTAAACACTTTTGGTAAAGATTGAACCAGGTTAGATTATTCTGTCTTATGAAGCTTGTAATCATTTTGAGATGTTATCTTGAATATATGTAGATGTTTAAGAACAGATGTTTCTAGTAGTATTTGACATATCTATAAGATTAGTTTATTCTGCTTTCTTTCCAAGACAAATATATATATAGTCTGGTTGTTGCTGTTGTGTGGATTACTTGTGTGTTATGAGCTTTTGTCCAGGTAGAATACATATATCATATGGGGGGGGGGGGAGTGAAGTCCGTTTGAGTTGCTTGTTTCTTCCATATCATTTGTGCTTTTTAATTTTTGTGAGCAAAGGCAATTTATATTAGGAGCAAAACGAGAATATTTACAAAGTTAAAGAACTAGAGAAGAAAAAGGGCGTGAGAGCATATCAGCAAAAGAGAAATTAGGGAGTTGATCTAGCTGAACAAAAGTTACCCAATGAAAAAACTTCAGGAGAGAAAAGACGTCATTTGTGCTTGATCTTGTAATTTTTTACCATCGTACCCCATAAAAGTTTTTTTAGTTTAATATAATCTTTAGTGTCTCAAGCTTGTTCTCATTTTAATTTTCTCAAATGCCAAAATGGTTTTGGTTTTTATTAAATTATAGGAACTAACAACTAACAAGTTATAGCCTCTTGTGTGTTGCACAAGGAGTGTAGTTCGAGGTGAAACATATCAGAATATTTTTTTGTTTGATATAAATGTATAAGAACAAATTTTAGTAAAAATCTCTATTCATTTGAAAAATTATGAATTTATGTTAGAAATCTGATTGGTTGTTTATGAAGTTAATTACTATCCTTCTTAGTTCTTAAAGTTATCAATATCTCAATTAATATCTAATTATCATCAAAAGTTGAAATAAAAGTTATTATCATATTAGTATTCCGATTAATATACTAATTGATAATATTCCATAAACTTCCTTTTAAATATTTCTAAAAAACTATAATGCATTTGAAAAGTAATGAATTTCTTTTTATGACGTCTAATTGGTTGCTATAATTATTATCATTTATGAAATTTAAAAGCCAATTTATTTTTAAAGTGAACAATATTATTTTAAAATATTTTTAATTTCTTGTTTAATACCCTAATTATAATTATTGCGGTATTAATATTCTAATTATTAATCAATATTCAAAAAGCTTCATTTTCCAACTTTACATATTAGTACCATTGATGGGGACATAGTTTTCGTTCACCAAAAAGTAGGAATCACTATTTTAAAATCAAATCATTATCATTAGGACATAATTTTTAAAAATTATGTCACCAATAACCTAATGATTAATATAATTATTAATATAACTTAAAGAGATATCCCTACAATCATGGAAAGTGAAGTTTATTGGCATGCTTGAATCAAGAGAAATACATGCTATAGGAGCGTCATCTTATCTATACTCTTATTAGTTAAAATGCAACAATTCATCTTATTTTAACGAGCGTTGACTACCCATGCGTTGCACGGGGAGATTTTACATAAGCATTAATTATCTATGTATTCTCTAAATAATCCGTTACTTTGTTTTTTCCCTGTGTATATTGAAGTACAGTTAATGGGAAACGTATAAAATATGTAATTGCAATGGTTCCTGGAAACATTTAAAGTACGCATAGTATGACAATGGTTACATCATGTAGGATATGGGCTCTGTTAGCGGTCGTTATTGCCGTTTGTTTCTTTTAAACGGTGGGGTTGGTTAATTGCATCATTTACAACATTATAGTAGTACTGCCTTTCTTTGTTTCTTCTAGTGTTCTATTTGGCTTGTCTTATGTTTCATGAAACTTGTGGAAGGTTGAGGAATTTTAGTCGCACAAGTTTAATTATTTAACACTGTCAAAAACGTTGCCTTGAAAGGGGCTGCCTCAAGTGAGAATGGAACCTTCGCAATGCATTTCATGGAAGTGTGATGGGAGAAAACATTGAGGGAAAAGTAAAATATAGTAAATGAAATGATCCAAATAATGTAACTATGCAACACATTGGGACGGCATGCATGAGACTAATTTTGCGGTGCGTGGGAGATATGGAAAATGGGTTACAATGTCCATTCTTATCAATGTCACTGTTAAAACAGACACATCCACATGTGTCATTAAAACCTTGAAACATGACCTGACAAACCCACTTGGTAAAAATGTAAAATTGGATAAAGTAATATATTTTTTATTACAACAGGCTGAATGGGTAGGGGACCTAATGGGGCAGCAGTTGGTAAGGAAATATAGTGATAAGACGTGTTGTGATGTAAAGGAGGTAGGTGACTGCTTTAATTTAATTTGTTGTCCTATATTTTAAAAACATTAAATAATAGAATCCATAATGATGTGGCAACAAAAGTAGCATATGAAAGTGGATATTGAGATCGGAAAAGAAAAACAAAGAAAGTGGATATTGATAAAAGAGTATGATAATGAATGGTATACAACAATTAAATAATTTAAAGTATATACTATATGAATTTTGGTGAATCCAAAATATCTGTTTAATGAAATAAAATTAGAGGACGGACAGGTAAAAATCTAAATGCAACAATAACAAAAACTTAAAACATAAAATATACTAAAGCAACAAAGGAAAAAAAAAACCTTCTATCAAGAAACAACACATCATGAAAAATAAGACATAAATTAGAAAGTCCAGCTCATAGTTTCCACAATGTTCTTATCATTAATAAATTGGAACACTGCTGATCGAATGACTCCACATCAATCTTCGCAGCATAAGACAAATAATAAGAACAGTCGGCAAAATTGGAGTGATCTTGCGTCTTCTATCTCACCAGCGTTTATTTTGCAAGGAACAAACCAAATATTTTGGAGAGATACATATATCCTGCACATTGCTACCTAGTGTGTACTCATTCTGCAAGCAACAAACCAAATGTTTTGTTTCCTCACCATTAACATATCACCATAGAACCTTATATCAACTGATATATGTTTAGATAACAGATCAATGAGTATTTTTAAAAACATGGCAGTTCATTAAATTCCATACCTGTCATCCACTGCACCGAGGAACAGCCTGAAGCCTCGAGGGCAAATAATATCCTGTAGCAAAGCACTAATAACATTACTAAGTAAGTTGACCTTAGGAAAAATTGCAGGTGATTAACCATGACTACAATGACATGAGAGGCCAAATTAGTAAGGTTGGGAGATATGAAAATGCATTGAAAATAAATGGAATTGGGTTTCATGATCTCATTGGTTGAAGATAGTGGTTGCTCTTACAAAATGAGTACACTTCATGGAAAAATAACCTTGTTAAATTTCTCTGCATGTTAGATGGAACTAATATGACAGTAGGTTGCAAGTAAAATTTCTTGAGTGATTTAATTGAACTCACTTATCATTTTGGACGGGATATGATATAATGTTGACAGTGTGGGAATAAGGAATGCATTTATACCCATTTATTATGAGCTTCAGGCTGTTTTCATATGAGGACGACATTCCAGTCTCTGAGTAAGGGAAAGAAAATTTGTTTAACTCACAGTTCTTGCAGAGTCCATCCTGGCAGTATCAAGCATCGTATGTAACTCACATAACCATTCACATATTAAAAGTAGAAGTTTAAATGTAGGAAGCATAATGGAAACAAAACTAAAGACTTGAACTCATCACCTCAGTGACTGAAGGCTAAGGAATGACCTCCCTGCTGAAGAAACGAACAAAACACACAACGAAAGTGACTTGCGAAGGTTGTCCATCGGTATCGTGTGAAAGGTTGCAACGAATGTGCAAATAAAAGTTAAACATGGCTTTCACTCCCCTGAGGTAATGGAGGGGTTGTACATGGGAGGAATTTATATGGTGAATTTGGCGGGTTTATTGTTTCTTGTTCCAATATTTGAAATTTGAAATTTGAATAGAGTACAAAGGCGGGTACTGAAGGGGAAAGTAAATTGTGAAGGAGCCACTGGCACGCAGCCCGAAAAGAGGGTTGGCTTAGGAACAGTGACTTTCATCTCTACAAAGAAGAAGAGTATTTGATTTTATATTGATTCTACATAGCAAATGAGTTATCTGCAGAAATTCAAATTTATTGATTTTATGATTTTAGAGATGATGGGAGGGAATTGTGTTTTCTGTTTTTCTAAATTAAGAAGTTTGTGTTTTTTTTAAAATTATAAAATTTGAATTTCTCCGTATGACTCATTTGTCATGTAGAATTAAAGTAAGATGAGTTGTTGTATTTTAATTGGTTAGAGTATAGATAAGACGACATTCCTGAAGTATGTAAGTATTTCTATTGAATCACAATTATATAATTATTAATATAATTATGATTCCTGATTTAACGTCTAATTTCAAATTCAATTTACTTCTTTCTTTATATTCAAATCCTAATAATTGCGCATGGACAATTTTGATGATGTGATTTCGTGATGAGAAATACTTATATCTCTCGGAGCGTCATGTCATCTAGACTCTGCCCAATTAAAATACGACACCTTGGCTGCTTTTAATCTAATATGCCTGATGAGTCACCAGAAGTAATTCACAAGTTATATTTTTTTTAAAAAGTAAATGTCCTAATTTGAAAAGAAAAACAAAAACCCACAAACACATCCCACCCAAAATTCCAGATAGGTTTATAGGATGCCAATTAGGAAAAAAAATTTATTGAGGTGTCGTGTTTCAATTGGGCAGAGTTAATATGAGATGGCACTCTCAAAGTACCTAAGTATTTCTCAAACCAAGAAATGTTTATATACTCTTAAAGCGTCACATCAACTAAACTCTGCTCAATCAAAATACAACACATTTGTTGCTTTTAATCTAATGTGCCTAATGAGTCACCAGAAGTAATTCAGACTTTATGTTTTTTTAAAAAAAGTAAACATCCTAGTTTGAAAAGAAAAAGAAAAACCCACAAACACATCCCACCCAAAATTCCAGTTAGGTTTATAGGATGTCAATTAGGATAAAAATTTATTGAGGTGTCGTGTTTTAATTGGGCAGAGTTGATATGAGATGACACTCTCAGAGTACCTAAGTATTTATCAAACCAAGAAATGTTTATATACTCTTAGAGCGTCATGTCAGCTAAACTCTACCCAATCAAAATACAACACACTAGCTGCTTTTAATCTAATGTGCCTAATGAGTCACCAGAAGTAATTCAGAATTTATTTTTTTTTAAAAAAAAGTAAACATCCTAGTTTGAAAAGAAAAAGAAAAACCCACAAACACATCCCACCCAAAATTCCAGTTAGGTTTATAGGAAGCCAACTAGGATAAAAATTTACTAGGTGTCGTGTTTTAGTTGGGCAGAGTTGATATGAGATGGCACTCTCAGAGTGTCTAAGTATTTCTCTTATGTGCCTGTCAACCAAATATGAAGTAAACCATTTAACCCAAATTTGATCACATTAATATAATTTTTAATATAATTTAATGCACTAATAACCTTGTTATGGAAATCCCTACAATCATGGAATATGAAGCTATGTGTTATGCTTGAACCACATTAATATAATTATAATTCATGATTTAAAATATAGTTTCAAATTCAATTTGCTTCTTTCTTTTTAGTCAAATCCCAATAATAATGGATGGACAATTTTGATGATGTGATTATCTGACCTGTTTGTGAGTTTAACATATTACTAACCAAGTATTAGAAGATTTCTTGTATAAAGTTAATTGATTGATTGATTGATGCTTTAAACGAAATGAAAATTGATGGATTAAAACTAAAATGCAAGCAAACTTGAGGGACTAAAAATTGTATTATCAAGCAATATTTAAATTAAAATAAAATGATAGAGAATATCCAAATTTTTTAAATGGGATTCGATAATTGTCCAGAATAAAGTGCACGTTTTTATTTTAGATTTTAAGATATGGTTGCTATTTCTTATATTTTTTAAAATTCCAGTTTCAACATTTTGAACATATTTTCATTTTTAATATTAAACCAGCGAAAACAAAAAGAGCGGTTGATTGATAAGAAAATACACGACGCAGAGTCTGTGAAGTGTGAACCCATACGCGAAAGTCTCTGAGAAATTCGTTCTTCCCGATCGAGCACTATGGAGGAGAAGGGAGTGGATGGTGACATTCCATATCTTCCCTCAGAAATCATTAGAAACATTCTCAAACGACTTCCTGTGAAATCTCTAATTCGATTTCAATGTGTGAGCAGAGAATGGAGAAATCTCTTCAAGACCCAATCTTTCATCGCAGCTCACCCGAAACACTCAAATGATCAAAAACATTGTCTCCTTCTCGGACCTAATTACGACGAGGATAGACTTTGGAACATGTATTGTCTTGATTCCAAGATGCAATTTTGGAAACTTCAGAAACCACTGTTGCCTGATTATTTTAAGTGTAGTAAGATCATTGGTTCCATCAATGACTTGCTATGTTTTCAAATCAGTAAGCCTAATGTATATCCTCATTTGCTTTTTATGTGGAATCCAGGTACTATTAGAGAGCTCAAACAGGTGCCCCATACTAATTCCATCACAATGACTATTTTTTAGGATTTGGGTTAAGTTCAACCATTAATGATTATAAGATTGTGATGACTTATGCTTTTAAGCATAAAGCTAAGCTTTCTGCTTTGAAAGTGTACGCTTTTTTTTTTTTGTTCAAAAGGGTACTTCTATTAATATTGCAAAAACATGTCTAATACAATACAAAAAACCAATCCCACAAATAACAGATTCATGGAAGGAAGTAAAACTTAGGCTCAATGACACCGTCTGTGTTAGATCTCGAAGTGTCACGGTTAATTCATTCTCATCTACCACGGTAAATTCATTCTCAGCAGCCACATTGATACCATCCGCCATGGGTCTTCACAAATAGTTAAAACTTCAGGGAAAAAAATATAAACACAATCAAAAAGTTCAAAAAGGCTACGAAGAAAAAGAGAATAGGGAAATTTCAGAAAAATATATTTAAAATAGGGAAAAGATAAATCAATGAGTCCAATATCAAAAATCTTGAGTCAGAATTGTAAGAGGAATATGATATTTGTAAATATTTTCAAATGACCAATCTAACCCTGATAGCATTTGGGGAGTTCAAATTGTCAATATATATATATATATAATGAATGTTTTAATTTTGATTTTTAAGTTATTATTCTCTATACCTAAGTAATCAGTTAAGCCTGACTTGTGTAGCTTTAAAATATTACCTATAAGATTGTTGGTATTTGGAGAGCTTAAATTATCAACATATATACTGAAGTTATTAATTGCAATGCGTAATCAACTTAGATATAAAGAATGATAATATATATATATATATATATTGAAACCTTGAGCTCTCTAAATACTGTCAGCGGTAGATTAGTCATTTAGAAATATTTTCAAATCACAAATTACTCCCATAGGTTTGACTTAGAATTTGTGATAATGGACTCCTTTATTTGTTTTTTTTCCCCCATATTTTAGACATATTTTTCTGGGATTTTCCCAAGAAAATAATGGTTATAAATATTTAATTGTATTTTTTTTCTATAATCTCATGTCACTTTAGTAGTATTTGATTTGATGCCGTGGTTACGCTGGTGGCTTTCAATCAGTTGTAAAACAAAATAAGAGAGATATTAAAATTTATATTTATCAAGGTAAATATGTATTTTTAATATTTTAATTTTTATATAATATTTTATTTTATTCTTTAATTTTATAAAGTATTTTTGAATTCTCTAACCATGAAGCTTTTGAAGAAAAAAAAATTAAAATCAAAATGTTAAGTATAGACAAAATATTCTCAAGAATGATATGTTAAGTTTAATTTTTGAAAATACAATAATTTGTAAAAAGATCACTATATAAAAGGGAAAATCCCTAAAAAAATCATGGAAATAGGTAAATCCCAAATCAGTGCGCCGAAAGTGTAAAATCCTGATTTAATGTTGTGTCAGTATGGATGTGGGACCTGTGTCAGCAAAAAAACGAATTTGCCCTTCAGCCCTCCCTCTCCTCACTTCAGAATAACAACACATCCCTCTCGATTAACAACATCTCATTCTACATTAAATACTCAGTTTTATTCTTTCACATCTTCGTATCTCAAAACAAGGTATTGTTAATGTAAAATATGATGTTGTTAATAAAAAAAATAGGTGTTGTTATTGGCCCTGAAACTTAAATTATGAAGTTGTGAAACAAGAAATTGGAGTTATTAATGTAGAATAAGGTGTTGTTAATAACGAGATTAGTGTTATTATTGTGAAAATATAAAGCATAGTTGTTAATTGTCAAAGACGAAATTGAAGTCGTTAATTTATAATCCAGAGTTGTTAATCAAGAGGGACGTGTTGTTATTCCGAAGTGGAGAGAGGGAGGCTAAAGGGTAAATTCATTTTTTCGCTGACACGGGTCCCACGTCCGTATTAACACAGTACTGAATAAGGATTTTTCAATTTCAACACACTGATTTAGGATTTACCTATTTCCATGATATGTTTTAGGAATTTTCCCTATATAAAAATTGAAAAGATAGAATAAAATTAAATATTATATAAAGTCACAGACTCACAGAGAAGGTTTAATTTGTAATATTCTTTATTTACAGAATTATATACAAAAAAACAAAAACAAAAAGAGCGGTTTATTGATTTTAAAACTTACGCGTAGCAGAGTGGGCACGACGAAGCAGCGTGTTTTGCAACCGTTTCCTGTGAACCCCATAGGCCTACTTTAGCGAAGGCTTTTCCTCTGAGAAATTCGTTCTTACCAATCGATCAAGCACTATGAAGGAGAAGAGAGTGAATAGCGACATTCCATTTCTTCCCCAAGAAATCATCAGAAACATTCTTAAACGACTTCCAGCAAAAACCCTAATCCGATTCCAATGTGTGCGCAGGGAATGGAGAAATCTCTTCAAGACCAAATCTTTCATCGCAGATCACCTCAATCACTCAAATCATCAAAACCCTTGTCTCCTTTTCCAACCTTTTGACAGGGATGATCCTTTGAATTTGTATTGCCTCGATTCCGAGATGCAAGTTTGGGAATTTCAGAACCCACCATTGCTTGATTATTTGAAGCAAGGTAAGATCGTAGGTTCCAGCAATGGCTTGCTCTGTGTTCAAATCAATAATCCTGATGTATCTCCTCATTTCTTTTTTGTGTGGAATCCCTCTATTAGAGAGGTCAGGCTTGTGGCCGAAATCAATTTTCATCAGGATTATGATGATTATTATATAGGTTTTGGTTTCAGCCCAATTATTAATGATTACAAGCTAGTGATAGCTTATGTTTCTGAGTATTATACTGAGCTTTCTGCTGTGAAAGTGTATTCTTTAAGTTCAGGGTCATGGAGGAAAGTAAAACCTAGGCTCAATTGTACGGCATGTCTTAGTTCTCGAAGTGTCACTGTTAATGGTGTTATGTTTTGGTTGGGATCAAAGCGGGTTGGGGAAAATACAGAGGATGATGTTGAGGCTCTGATTGTTTCATTTGACTTAGCAAACGAAGTGTTTACATTAATAGCAATACCCAAGCTACACCCTTGGACAACGCTTACTGTGTATGAGGAAAAACTTGCTATTGTTTCTTGCATGAGAAACTCAGAACATTCTTTTATTGATCTGTGGGTAATGGAGGAGGGTGTACGTGCATCTGGGGAGAGATGGAGTTGGACTAAGAAATATACTAGCAGCCCTAATCAATGCAGGCTATATCCACAGACTATTTGGAGAAGTGAAATTGTGTGTAGGGCTGAGTTGGAGAATGAACCAACAACTGTTCTCTTCAATCCTATTACTAGAAGAATCAAGAAGTATGTTATTAGCAAATGTGACAGTGATCATGATATCTTCAATTATGCTGAGAGTCTTGTCCCGGTTGGAGGAATGAAATCGTTCACAAATTTTCTGTAGGGTTTGGACTCATTCATGATGTTGAATGCAAGGCGGACAATGATTTGGCAAAAGTTTTTCTGTCTCTTCAATCTCACAGCTCATGAATTTAAGATGTTTGCTTCCTAAATCTTAATCTTTATTTTGCTGATTTACTTAGTTTAAGCACTTTTGGTAAAAATTGAACCAGGTTAGATTATTCTGTCTTATGAAGCTTGTAAACATTTTGAGATGTTATCTAGATATATGTTGATGTTTAAGAACAGATGTTTCCAGTAGTATTTGACATATCTATAAGATTAGTTTGTTCTGCTTTCTTTCCAAGACAAATATATAGTCTAGTAGTTGCTGTTGTGTGGATTACTTGTGTGTTATGAGCTTTTGTCCAGGTAAAATACATATATCATATGAGAGGGGGGGGGGGAGTGAAGTCCGTTTGAGTTGCTTGTTTCTTCCATATCATTTGTGCTTTTTAATTTTTGCGAGCAAAGGCAATTTATATTAGGAGCAAAACGAGAATAATTACAAAGTTAAAGAACTAGAGAAGAAAAAGGGCACGAGAGCATATCAGCAAAAGAGAAATTAGAGAGTTGATCTAGCTGAACAAAAGTTACCGAATGAAAAAACTTCAGGAGAGAAAAGACATCATTTGTGCTTGATCTTGTAATTTTTTACCACCGTACCCCATAAAAGTTTTTTTTTAATATAATATTTAGTCTCTCAAGCTTATTTTCATTTTAATTTCCTCATATATCAAAATGGTTTTGGTTTTTATTAAGTTATAGAAACTAACAAGCTATAGCTCCCCCGTGTGTTGCACGAGGAGTGTTGTTCGAGGTGAAACATACCAGAACATTTTTTTGTTTGATATAAATGTATAAGAACAAAATTTAGTAAGAATCTCTATTCATTTGAAAAATTATGAATTTATGTTAGAAACTTGATTGGTTGTTTATGAAGTTAATTACTATCTTTCTTAGTTCTTAAAGTTATCAATATCTCAATTAATATCTAATTATCATCAAAAGTTGAAATAAAGGTTATTGTCATATTATTATCCTGACTAATATACTAATTGATAATATTTCATAAACTCTCTTTTATATATTTCTAAAAAACTATAATGCATCTGAAGAGTAATAAATTTCTTTTTATGACGTCTAATAGGTTGCTATAATTTTTATCATTCATTAAAGTCAAAAGCCAGTTTATTTTTAAAGTCAACATTAATATTTTAAGATATTTTTTATTTCTTGATTAATACCCTAATTATAATTATTGTGGTATTAATATCCTAATTATTAATCAATATTCAGAAAGCTTCATTTTCCAACTTCACATATTAATACCATTGATGGGGACATAGTTTTCGTCCACTAAAAATTGAGAATCACTATTTCAAAATCAAATCATTATCATTAGGACATAATTTTTTAAAAATTATTGCACTAATAACCTAATGATTAATATAATTTAAAGAGATCCCTACAATCAAGGAAAGTGAAGTTCATTGGCATGCTTGAATCACTTGAAATACATATTATATGAGCGTCATCTCATCTGATCTCTTACTAGTTAAAATATAACAACTCATCTTATTTTAATCCTATATAGCAAATGAGTTATCTGCAGAAATTCAAATTTATTGATTTATGATTTAAGAGATGATGGGAAGGAATTGCGTTTTTTTTTTCTAAATTAAGAAGTATGTGTTTTTTTAAAATTATAAAATTTAAATTTCTTCAAATGACTCATTAATGGGATTGTTTTAAATTTTTTGATATATTATGGGCAAATAATGAGAATGTTTTAAATTTTTTATGATTTTTTAAAGATTCATTACTCAAAATGAAAAATAAAACTGCGCCACTTTTACGATGAATCTTTGAAAAATCATAAAAAATTTAAAACAAATCTATTTCTCATAAGATATTAAAATGTCGCTCATTTTATATAGAATTTAATGATAAAAATGAACACGAAAAAAAATACTTGGGAAGGCGCAGATTTTTGCCGCGCACCACCTGGTACACAGCAACCACCCTTGTCTCGAATGAACCCCCATTTTATGGTTCTTTACTTTGTTCTCTTTCAGCTTCACCTTCATTCTATGTCCTACTGAATCTCCATGAGTTGTACGGACACGACCTGGTTGTGCGCTTCCTTGTGGCCTTCAAACTTGAGCCAAACCAGATGCTAGCAGTTTTACAAAGCATGTTTGATGGACTACCCGGTGACAAGGAACGATGAATCGGAAGAATATTGGGGAAGGAGAAGATTTAATGGAAAGTTTTAACACAAAGGCTGAGGCATCTGATGGCATAAAATGTAAGCATCAAACAAAAAAGGGGGGGAAAACCCTTAGGGTCTGTTTGGTTGGAGGGGAGGGGATGGGAGGGGATGGGAGGGGATGAAAAATGACCCATTCCTCTTGTTTGGTATGAAAAATAGGAGGGGAGGGGCCCTAAAAAAGGGGCTCCAAATCCCTCCCACTCCCTCAAATTGATTCCCTCCAATTTGGGGGGTTTTGGAGGGAGCCCAAAATTTAGGATTATTTTGCCCCCATAGTCTTTTCATATTTCTAATTATATCTTATGAGTCTTCAATAAAAATATAACTTCTTCCTCACTAGCGGAAATATACATACTCAAATTTTCCTGGTAATAGATGATTTATCTGCTGCAGAAAAAATATTTTTTTTTTCTCTTGGGCTATTATGTTGTTTTAGAGTGTTTATTCTTTTTTAGTGCATGCTTCTCTAGTGCAGGGTAGAGACACATGCTCATTTTTTTGGTTGTCATTTTACACCTAATTAAACATTGCCACTTAGAAACAGTTTTTTTAAGTTTTTCTACCATATTTTTTTTCAAGTCATCTACATTTTTTTTTCAATAGAAGGAATTTTTCATTTAATTTGACATGATAATTGCTGAAATATTCATATAACGAGAAATTAAGTTGGAGGGAATTGAAAACTATTTCCATTTTATATCTTCATATTTTTTTTTATAAATTATATAATTTATATCAAGGTGTAAATTAATTTAAATCATTTATAATAAAGAACAATATATAAACTAAGTCTAAGGATAAAATGGTAAATTAGATATTATCTTCCCTCCCCTCCCCCCTTAAACCAAACAAAGGATCATTAAAAAACATTTCCCTTCCTCCCTCTCCAACCAAACCAAACAAGGTGATCCTCTATCCTCCCTTTCCATCCCCTCCCATTCCATTCCCTCTCTTTAAACCAAACAGGCCCTTAAGGACCTAATTCAAAACTGATGAAAACTATAATATAAGAACCTCTATATTAATTATTATTATTATTATTATTAAAAAGTTAAATATAAGTTGAGGAGAAAGTCAGTGTCATATTGTAACTTAAAAATGATTGTCTAAAATATCTAAATTCATAAAAATGATTGTCTTAAACATCTACCTTCATCATATTCTAGATAACATATCAAAAGACAAAAGGTTTACTAGCTTCATGAGGGAGAGAATAATCTAACTTGATTTAAGTTCATTTTCATAAAAAAAAAAACTTAACTAAGTAAATCTACGAAATAAAGAATAAGATTTAGGAAGCAAATATCTTAAATTCATGACATGTGAGGTTGAACAGAGATTGAATAGATTTTGCCAAATTATTATCCACTTTGCATTCAATATCATGAATGAGTCTAGGCCCTTCTAAAAAAAATTTGTGAATGATTTCATTAATCCAACGCTCCAACTGGCACAAGATTTAAAATACGATGGTTACAGTCACATTTGCTAGCAGCAAGCTTCTTGATTTTTCCAGTAGAGGGATTGAAGAAAACAATTGTTGGTTCATTCTCCACGCATAGACAATTTCATTTCTCGAAATATTCCATTTATAACATCGATAAGGCCTGCTAATATATTCAGGACAGGGGTTCAGTGACCGGTCCGGTTTAATAACCTTACTTTCCACAGACTCCATCCCTTTTGTCATCCATCATCACAGAAAAAGATGATGCTGGCTCTACTAGCAGCAGGTCCTCGAGATCACAGGGTTTTTGAGTTTTGCTACAACAGCTTCGGCTGATGAGGCCGATCGGGCATATGGTCATGCTTCGTGACTCTTTCTTGAATATACTGATATACCATATAATTTCCTTCTTTTTATTAAACAATGCCGTATCGCAAGTTCGCGACAATGTACACACTCAATATTGTTCTATATGTGACAAGAATTGAACCCTTTTGGACTTATTCCCATGCTACATTTTGAAGTTGTATAATGTAGTTGGTAGCAGTAGGCAGTTGCTGGCTACATATTAATTCGATTAGCTTTCCTTGGCCATACGCAAATGGAGGAGCCATATATGTTGAATGTCTCTATAACTATCTGATTCATTGAACCAGTTATCAGTCATCATTTGTATTGTGCTGAAAAATGAATGACTGCTGTTATAGTTCTAGTTGTATCAGAATTTATTTGAACATCCTGATTCAAATTCTCTTGGGATTTTCATCTAAATTGTCAATTAGTACTAAATATGGGGAAGAATAATAACGAATGACTGAGGAGACAACATGGTTTTGGGATGTCACTGAAGTATGATGACAACTCATACAAGTTTAACCATTTAGTGGACTCTCCCAACTCCCAAAGTCAGATGATAAATCAACTGATTCAAACTGTGAATTTCTCCGGCTTGTTGTATATGTATCTTGTGGTATAATATATACTTTTGTTTTTCTAAAAATAAAAGTCTGTAAAGTGTAAACAGGTAGGGCAATATTGCATAGCATACTAGTACAATATAAAAACGTACAATTTAAAAACTCAGCACCTTATGTTTTTATATTGTGAAGTAAATTAATGGATAATAAAAATACTGTCATCACAATCATTGGCAATAACAAGAAAATACATCGTTGCAATTTCTTTTGGGTTTTGATTATCCTTTTAGTTCTTGCACCCCAGACACAGGCCAAGTATATTTAAGCTTGTTACATAAAATTTTTTTAAATTTAACATTATATATAAATAATTTTCTTAACCTTTAAAACTTGATAATAAATTGCATAACATTTTAAGCCTACATATATAATCTGGAACTAACAATTTTATACCTCTTAAAATTTTTTAATGATTTAAAAAGTCACTAGTGCAAAAAGTTAATTTGGCATCAGTTAAAATTGCATTTTCGCTACAGCATATAGGGTGTAGTAGAATTAGCCGTAGCGAAAAATATCTATTACGGCGTCATTTGCTCAAGACTCGCCGTAAATGAATATATTACGGAGTCAGTTGCTCAAGATATGACGCCGTAAATGAATATATTACAGCATCGCTTTATAACTAAACCGACGCCATAATTGACTATTATGGCATCTTGCATATGCTCAAGCGATTCCATAATAGAGACGTAATTTTGTTCTTTACGGTGTCAATTTTTAGCTAAACTGATGTCATAATTACCAATTACGGTGTCAGTTATGGTCATAACTGATGCCATAATTGTATTATTTTTTAAAAACATAACTGATGCCATAATAGTAATATTTTTAAAAAAAGAGCTAAATTTATATATATTAACTCCTCTTTCAAGAACATGTTATCATATAAAGCCAATGTACAACAATGCAATGAAGACCAAAAAAATGTACAACAATGCAAGTCTTCCAACCAATGTATGACATAAATAAATGGTCAAAACAAAAGTATGTATCTAATATTATCAAATTACAAAAGACAATCATGTACAACTTATCATTCTACTCTATTTTTGTTAAATGTAGAAAGTATTCAGACCAAATGTCGCATATCTCTCTTATTTGCGCTTCAGAATATGATTCCAAACTTTGAAAATGCTGCAAATTCAAAAAATCTACATGTAAGCAATATTATAAGAAAACCAAAGTCTAAACTAAAATTATAACATATATATATTATTACCTTGTTAAATGAGTTAGTAATGCCCTTAGTGATGATTTCATACATATACCGCATCACATAATATCCGCACTCAAAACTTTTGAGTTGTTTGTGGCATTTGAATGTACACAAACAAAAACAATCAAATTCAGCAAAACATTAATATAATTCATCAATCCATTATATAAATTTAAAGTATTTACCTTTAAAAGGACCCAATTGACATCACTTTGGCCATTCTTTCCCACCAACATGGAACGCATCTTCAAAGATCTATTATTAATGAATTGTAAGAGAATGATATATTCAAATATTATAGAACAGAGTTTTACAGAAAACTTACGTTTCAAACACCCGCTTTGTATCTTCACTCACTGCCCATTGTAAAGAACAAAACCAATATATAGTACGTTCACGTGGGTAAATAACAGCGAGCCTCCAATGGTTACACAAGATGAATTCATATTAATATTATATCATTAAGAAAGTTTTTACTTAAGTGATAAATGTATTAAATGAATTCTAGCAAATCTCAATGATATTTCACATCAATATTAAATGAAGAGCAATATGTATAACTTCATACAAACTTTATAACATTCAAATCAACTACAATCCAAACATTAACTCAGCACCTTATGTTTTTATATTGTGAAGTAAATTAATGGATAATAAAAATACTGTCATCACAATCATTGGCAATAACAAGAAAATACATCGTTGCAATTTCTTTTGGGTTTTGATCATCCTTTTAGTTCTTGCACCCCAGACACAGGCCAAGTATATTTAAGCTTGTTACATAAAATTTTTTTTAAATTTAACATTATATATAAATAATTTTCTTAACCTTTAAAACTTGATAATAAATTGCATAACATTTTAAGCCTACATATATAATCTGGAACTAACAATTTTATACCTCTTAAAATTTTTTAATGATTTAAATACTTGTTGTTAAACTATTTTTTTCATAAAAAAAACTATTTCTCTTTTTTTTTTTTGTGGCTAATGACACAGTTAAACTATCTGTTTAGTCGTCTTCTATTATTATTTATGGATGAAAGAAAATATTGATGAAATGATTTTTTTTTTTACCTGAAAAAATTGATGAAATGACTAGATATGCGAGGATAACATCAAAAATTTCAATACACTAGATAAAAAATCATTTTTAAAAATATATATTATAAAATTTAAGAATTAATAGATAATAAAATAGATTTTCTTTCATAATTGTAACTAAATAAAGAACAAATTTTTATTTTGGGTTAAGGTGAAATATTTTTGGCACCCTAAGTGGATGTTTGGTATGAGGGGTGGGGAGGAAAAGTGGGTTGAGGGAATATTTTTTTTGATTTAGATTTAAAAAAATTAGAGAAGTGGAGTTAAAAATTTTCAATTAATTTTTCTTATTCTTTTATCTTACATCTTCTCTCTATTAAAATTTTATAACCCCACTTCTCCATTTTTCTTAAATCTCACCTATAAAAATTTTCCCTCCCCTCCACTCCAAATCTCCTATACCAAACAGACCCTAAAATATGAAAAATGGAGCAATCTGATGCAATGCAATATTTTTCATTTGTTAGTTTCCTCATTTTACTGTTTATATCATCTTATGTTTTTTGTTTTGTTTTTAGGCTTCTATTTTTTTTGATACATTGCTATAATTACATAGGTGTTTGATGGAGCAAGGGGTAGTGACTTTGTTGTCAACTTGCGAATTTATACAATGAATTTACTGTTTTTATGTTCTTAACTTATAAAGTCATATTAACTTACTCTTAAACTCATTTTAACTTTTTTGATTTGACCACACTTAGTGGCTTTATATATGAATTTTATAGAAACTTCTTTATTAAACATGATATATTATGAATGTTGATGGATTTAATTTCAATTATTTAGATTTAAAATATATTTAAATCAAATATTTGTCGTTTTTTATATTTTAATTATTTAATTATACAATATTAATACATATTTAATGATAAAAGTAAACTCTTACAAGTTTAGGATTTGAGTTTACAATACGAGTTTACATTACCGTTACGAGTTTGCTTAAACTCATGACGGCAAGCTTAGTAGTAAGCATTGTAGAAAGCTACTGCCTTCATACCAAGGTCATAGGAAAAGATTCTTATGACACTCATCATTTTTACAAAGATTTTCTAGTGGTCATGTTGGTGGTTCAGTTTAAAGCTCATTTTCGCTAATTTATGATTGTACCGAGAGATTTTTTGTTTTGATAGTTTTTGTTTTTATAGTTTGTACTAAGAGATTTTGACT
This sequence comes from Inga laurina, assembly GCA_963855925.1. Lineage (NCBI taxonomy): Eukaryota > Viridiplantae > Streptophyta > Magnoliopsida > Fabales > Fabaceae > Inga > Inga laurina. Next base: position 69,358,147 of record OY979701.1, on the reverse strand, counting down.
CCATATATAATACTAAGATGTTGTCTTCGTTATTTGCTACTTTAATTTGGTAGGCATTGTTCAAGTAGGATTTTATCTAGGTTATTGGATGACATATAATTCTAGATATTTAGTGGGTAACTTTTTGTTTGGTTTAGTGGCAACAAAACATAATCGTAATTTTTTTTTGGTTACATATGGCAAGCCTTGGCTTGAAATGTTCAAAATGCTACTACAAAGACAATTAAGTATCAGGGATTAGATCCCTCCTCTATTGAATGTTGATCCAAACGGTTTTGTTCTTTGCAACTTGGTGGCACAACATGTAGAAGGATGAATAGGTCCATATCTATATGGGAATCTCTAGCCAAAATGTAAAAGTATAGGGAAAATCTCTGATAAAGAACTTTAAAATATGAAAAAGATAAAAAGGTTATATCAATTTGTATATTCCCACAGAGGTATTAGTACCTGATTTGTCATTTTTGAAATCAAAAGAAAATTACACCACTACCCTTGAAATCATCTGCTCCATCCTTCGACTAAATCATCTCCTCCTCTAACAATGGCGATAGTGGTCTCCTCCAGCAACAGCAACTCTTTCTCCAATGACAGCGGGCTTTAGATCTTCGATCTCTACCACCATATCTAGCTCTCGTTCATGTTCACATTCGTTCATCGTTTATTCCTCACTACAAATACTAAGCTCTGTTTCGGACAAAGAAAACAGGGGAGACTAGGGACCTCGGACGTGCACTTCCAGGTACGTGAGGGAGGGCTTGCGTTCGTCGTTCTCGTCTTCTTCTTCTTCGCCTTCACTGCCAACATCTCCGACGCCATCACCCCGAACAACTCGTCATCTTCTTCTTCATCATTATCACCAACATGTACTTCATCATTGACATTAGTCTCGATTTTCATCATCGACATGAGTCCCACTTGAGTTACCCTTGAAGAACTCAAGTGCTCTGCATCACTGGCAGGTACCCAAAGATTGATTGGGTCAAGACTCAGATAATTCAAGTGTTGGAGTATTCGGACTATCCCTCCTCCTCAAAATTGACCACACCGACTTCGCTGCCACTATCCTCTCTCATGGCCATGGAATCAAGGTCGACCAACCAACGACGCCTCACGACGGCAGAAGGAGATGAATAGTCCCGACTGCGTTTTCACACAATACCAGCCTATAACGCCTCCCTCAACGCTTTTCATTTTAAAAATTGGCAGGGTTGCTTACGTAATTTGATTTCAAATTGTAATATTCCAGTTCAGGCCCTAACACTTATATGGGAATATGCAAATTCATATAACCTTTTTGTCTTTTTATTATTTTAAAATTCTTTTTCAGGGATTTTCCTAAAAGTATATTCAAGGAAAAAAAACGTATTGATGCTGCTGATGATAGTAGATCATCAATGGTATATATAAAAGAAGAAAGACTTATGGAATTCGTCACTAGTTTTCATTTAAACCTAAAGGATACCGTTTTCATTCTGTTGTTTTTAATTTACACGATTTAAAATATAAACATATTATATTAAAAAATGGTTCATATGTAAGCATGCTTTTTTATATACACAGTCATCACTTAAATTTAATGAGTCAGCAATTTTCATTAAGTGAGACTAACAGCATTAAGTTCAAAGGATTTAAAATGTACTTATTCAACATAAAGGACTAAAATGAACATGGGTGTAAACATTAAGGGCCAAACTTATGCTTTAATCTAATAGTGATAATAAAAATAACAACATGACTTATCTAAAAATAACTTCTAAATCCTAAAAATAGTTTATCACACGTCAAGTTGTTATGAAATATAAAAATAAATGATTTATCATGCAGAGTAGTGGGTTCAAGAGGAATGCAACATGATGAAATTTCAAAATATTTTATTTTTCATTATCTCTTTATTTCTAATATAATTATTTTTAAAATATTTTATTTTATATTTCAATATTTTAAAATATTTTATAATTTTTAACTTTCTACCTGTGATCTCTCTTTATCTTTGAGCATATTTTAATGTTTATCTTTATCATTTTAGTTTTGATGATACTCCTACATTTTAATGTGTGCAGAATCTAATTTAGATGGTTCAGAATGAATTTTTTTACTTTTACTTTTTTTTTTACAAAATTATTTTTGGTGCGCAGAATCTAAAACAAAGATAATTTCTTAATTATCAGTTTTTTGAAAAAAAAAAGGACCTTTTTTTATTCAAAAATCATTATTGAAAAATCTTTAATCTGAACCATTAAAATTCTATTTGAACAATATTTATATCTCACTATAGCGATTAGCTCTTAGTGCTCCACACTGTGATGAGCACTTCTATCTCTCTTTCACAAGTTAAGCTCCGCGTTTATTTTATACAAAAAATGGCGCGCTTTAAGGTTTCTAGATGGCAGCAAAGAATAGTAGCAAAGGAGAGAAGCTTCATTTATTCATTTTAATAATGATTAAAGTATACTTTTTTATCCTTTAAGTTTACATGAAGTTTATGTTTAATCTCTAAAATTTATAAAGTATATTTTCAGTTCTTAAAATCTAACCCTATTAATGTGTCTAATGAAAAATGGTGACTATACATTATTGACAAAGCAAGCTTAGAATAGAAATACTTACATACTTCTAATGCACTTATATGTGTTTTAGCACTACTACAAAAGTAGGGAATAATGACACACATTTTATGACACTTCTTTATAGCTTCTTCTGAAATTAAAAAAAAAAAAAAATTGGTGAGGAAGCACCACAGCTGCTTGAGAGCCTTATGTGGCATTTGCTTGACTAAGTGCCACCTAAGGCAAATTTTTTTTTTTTTTTTAAAACTGAAGTGCTACAGCTACGCACTTTGTGTGGTAGTTGGCTTAGTAAACGCCACACAAAATATTTTTTTTTTATTTTCTTTCAAACCTTTCTCTCTCCCTCGATTTGCTTTCATCACCTTTATCCTTTTGGTCCTCAGTTCTCATCCAACACACGTCATAACTCCTTATCCTCTTTTTGTCATTCATCACCGTCCCTACTTCGATCGGTGTTTCCTCCTTATTCCTTTGTTCCATTACTTCTCACATTTCCTCCTTCTCGTCGTTTCATTTTCGGTACTTCCTCCTCATTTCTTTGTTCCATTTCTTACACCAAACCAACCCCAATTCTCCTCTCTTTTGGTCTCATTTCATCCTTCTTATAGTTTCATTTCGTCCTATAAGTACGCACCCACTAGAAATGCTTTTTTTTAAATATATATATATATATATATGTTGTAACGTTTGGAAGTGCCACAACTTCTTTTAATGGTAATAGGATATATGACACTTCCTAAACACCACAGTTAGTTTACAAATAAGCCTCATAGGTGCCCTTTTTTATAGTAGTGTAGCCAATAAATATATCTCAAGTCGCATTATTTTAAGTCTAGGTAACAACCACATCAATTAATTTTTTTTTAAAAAAATATCAGTTTTTAATTTTTTTTTTTTTCTGTCTTCTCGTCTTTACCCATCAAGAATCCTCTTCTACTGCGGCTAATGCCCTTCTTCCCCATCAGGGGTTGAGAGGCGGAGATTCATGGAATTGAGGATGAGTGTTGATGTCCTTTATTTTTTTAAAAAAGAAGTTATACTTAAATTCTCCCTTAAACCTTTGTTAATATGATAAACGGCATCACCTCATGAAAAGAAGAACACAAATTCAAATCTTGAGAAGCGTAGTTATAAAAAAAGATAAAAAATTTTTACGTTCTAAATCTTAAAAAAAGAAATCCTTCATATTATCCAAAAAAAAAATCTCCCTTAAAAAATTTCCTTTCACCTTCGTTTTACTTCCCTCTCAAACATTCGTCTATCTGCTTCGGCTTTAGCGTGTGTTCGGCATATACAATAAAAAGCGATTATAAGGTGAAACCAAGGTTTTGAAGTGTAGGTAGCCGAACACACCAATTTCACAAATAATCCCGTTTTTCATGAAAATCGCGTTTTTCATCAAAAAAATCTATTATCTCAGAAGCTATTTTTCTTCGCTTTTGAACTCTGATATATTACCGTTGGGACAATAATTATCACAGTGACCCTGTACTTTTCTCTTTCCTCTTTTCCTTTTCGCGTCGTCTTCTCCATTTTCTGAAATCGCCATTCTCCTCCGTTTCCTTCTCCTCTTCCCTGACCCGTCGCCGTTCTTGTCTTCGAACTCTGTGTGTGTGTGTGGATCGCAGCTGCACCTTCGTTCCCATTCTCTTTCCGTTTCGCGTCGACCTTCATTCTCGTCTTCTCCGTTTTCCCCATCGGCATAATCCTCCGTTTCCTTCTCCGTTTCCCTGACCGGTCGGCGTTCTCGTCTTCAAATTTCGGCCGTCAACAGATCCCAGCTACACCTTGTCGTTCCCATTCTCTTTCAGATCGGAAAAGCTTCGCTTCGCGGCTTCGATCTGAAGTACATTCCCTTCTCTCGCGGTGAACGGAAAGCGGTGACGGAAAATCGCTTGCAAAATCGAAGGAAAATCTCTTGAGAAATCTTGCCTGTGACTTCGTGAGGTTCGGCGATCCAGATGTAGCCGGCGACTTCGGTGCAGATTCCTCTGTCTGTGGTGGTTCTGAGGTTCGACTCCAGGTAGCTTGCTTGGAAACTGAACATTTGGGAAGTTCTGTATTATTGTGAGCATAATACCATTGTTTAGTCTCATTTTCTCGTGGGTGCATGTGAAATTTCGTACCATTGCACCTGTGCCACAACTAAATTTGATTGTAAGTTGAAATGTTTTTCCTTTTCTTGGAGTGCCTGGTTGATCTTTGAGCTACCAGGATAATTTAGTGTTTGTTTTTAATTGCAAGAGGTTAGCTTGAACTAAGCTTGTGGGTACACTAGTATCTTAATAATTGCTGTTATTACTGGTCTACTTGAAAATTTTGGGGGTAAACTGTACTGGAAAACAAAAAAAGTCGTCCAAATTTGTTGTTGTACTTCACACTTCCCCTTTGCTGTAGCTGCTACGTTGTATTCTAAGTAGCAAAGAAAAAAACAATCAGCATATCTATTATTGCTCTGATTTCAATGCTAGGACTGGCAGAACAAGTTCGTGCTGCTTGTATCTGCGTGTAATTATTTGTGTTCTTGCTGCAGGTATTGTTTGCTGTGTTGATTATGCCTATTTCTTTCATTCTTCGTGAACCCTGTGAAGTCAAAGTGTTATTCTTTTGTTCTTATTTTCCTATAACATTGAGATAGTTGTTATGTTGTTTTGACATCTAATATTGCTTTGTTGGTCTATCATTTGACGGTGCTTAATTTGGTGGTCATGGTTTGATGTTATCGGTCACTTTGAAGTATATCCTTTCAATAATGCTACGGTTTTGAACTTCAATTGCTTGTTACATGCAATTAAACTAAATATATACATGCTTTTGCCCTTAAATGTGATTGTTTTCCATTTAATGCTATCTAAAGCATAATGCCATAAATCTTGACTGTTCTTCTTTGCTTTATTGAAAGAAATATGAATGGTGATTTGTACGTTGCTGGAATTGAAAGATTTCATTGCTTGTTTCCTTTCCTTGAATAATAGGGACATAGTAATATAGGAATTTGCTGGGGCTCATAAATTTTTTTTAACTTGGCCTTGTGTTCTCTGGTACGGATATGGTGTTTGTGGTGTTTGTGGTCAATTTGCGTTTGTGCTCTGGTTATGGTCTTCTGGTTTCAGTGTGCTCTGGTTATGGTCTTCTGGTTTCGGTGCTCTGGTTTTGGTGCTCTTTTAATAGTAATAATCAAAGTTTTCCTCTTTGCCCTGTGTAATAACCAAGTCCGAATAGAAGATTTATGCATTGTACTGTAAAAACAAAAAATTTCATAGATAAACAATGAGCATGAATTACCTCTAGGCCTTACTTGGTAAGCTGAAATAATTTTTGAATGAAAAGAAATAGGAAAAGGAAAGGGAATAAGCTTCAAATGGAATGGAAATTCCGAACCCAAAAGTATGTATATAAGAGTTAGATTTTGCTTCTTTGTATTGGTTGGTTTGATGTAGAAAGAGAGAGCATTGCGGCAGTTTCCTTTAAAGCTTCATCTCATAAAGCATATAGTATAAAGCATTATGGAATCTGGTGGTGGTAGCATTGAATAAATTGTAGTATAAGTGTTACTTACTCTTCTCTATTGAAACTTGGATAATGTGGACATTGAATATATTTGCATATGTATAAATTGTGGTGATTTTGTGTTGGATTAGAAATTGGATTAGGTAACTGTGTGCAGCTATTTTGTTAATTGAGGAGGTAAATTTGGTGGAATTGTTTGATAGATGATGAAGTTTTGAGTTATTGTGGCAAACTAGTGTGGCGAAGGCATTATCAATCAAATTATAGTCTAGGAGTTAAGTATCCTCTTTAATGTAGTTTGAAACTTTAATGAGAGCGCTTAAACATATTGAGAGTAGAATATATTTTATGAAATTATTGAAGAGCTCAGAAGATAAACTACTCATTTGATTGTTAGGAGGAGGGAGTTCTAATTGTTATTAGTTCTTATTGAGAGTTAAAAAAAATTGGCCATTTGTTCCCATATTTTCTGTTTTTAACCTATTTTTACTATCGCTATTCTACCTTCGATGAATTGTTTTTCTCTATTGTCTTCCATTTTGATCTGATGTCAGTGTTGTTGTATATGATATGTCTCCTAGTACTTGATGCTTTTTACACCTACATTTGAATGAAAGTGGTGATGTAATTGTGTACAAGTGTATCGGGAATGGGGAAATTGAATGGTTGGGTTCCACATTATTTTGCTCACTTCTATTTGTTAACTCAAATTAATCAGGTCTCTACATTTTTGTTTTCATTCGCAGGAGCTTTGATCTGCAAGATTTTAGTATAGCTTGGAGCTTTGGAGCAAGTGTGTCGATCTGCTTCTCCTCTCAAATGGGTCTCATCCAACTAGCACAAGTAGCCAGAAGATTAATCCATACTAGCTTCTTCCACTCTCCAAATCTTTTTCCTGCTTGTTATATTACATCAATTCCTAGTTGCCTAGTTTCTGTAAGAAGTTTTATTTTCTATCAATATTCATAAATCATTTATTATACGCAAGAGCATTAGTCATGTGAATGTTTTCGTATTTTTTCGTACTCTCTTTTTGACAATATGTTAAATGGTATTTTATCCATATTTTGACTTACTCTGTTATTGACATTTACTCAGAATTTGTACTTTGGTGTTTTGTAGAAAAGATTTCTTATTTTAGCAATTTTTTAATATACTTACATATATATATATATATATATCTAGAGACTAGGCAGGAGTGGTAAAAAAACAGAAATTAAAGACACGGACACACTTGCAAAAATCAAAACCATTCCAAAGAATTTAATGAATAATAATATATATATATATATATATATATATATATATCTCTCTCTTTAGAGACTAGGTAGGAGTGGTAAAAAAAAACAGAAATTAAAGACACGGACACACTTGCAAAAATCAAAATCATTCCAAAGAATTTAATGAAGAATAATACAGTGGGTTTGGCAAGAGATAACCCAGGTTGTGAAAGAAGATGAAAATTAATATAGTGTATGCCTTCAATATGTACGTTTAATCTAATTTTGTAATTTACTACATAATTGACTAATGTTATAATTTTATAATTTTTGCATTTATTTTTTTATATTACATAATTGACAAATGTTATAATTTAAAAATTTTTGGACAAATTTATTTCATTTATTGTAATTATTATGCAATTTAATGTTAAATAATACTTAAAATATAATCTTATCCTTTATATGTAATTATCATAAAAGTTAATGTCCTTTTTAGTCATTTGACCATGAAAAAAGCTATTCTGATAAAATCATCCAAACACTCTCATTTTATCAAAATCACTTTTTCCCATAATCTATTTTCCTATAATCTATTCTCCAGAAGCTATTCTCTCCAGAATCTATTCTCCAAAAGCTAATAAGAACACACCCTTAAGCACTCAAGCCTATTCAATCAAAGCCTACTTTGGTCTATTTTCAAACCTAGAAAAAACATATATAAATGAAAAACTAGATATGAAAAACAAAAATCAAACTGGATAATTTTTATAGGCCTGGTGGATTGTCCCTCTTCCCTCCCCAACACATTTAGAACAAAAGAGATAAAAAAAAAAAAAAAAACTGGAAAACTACATTTTGGAAACAAAACCAGATTAAAAAAAGTTACCCCTCCTGTCTTTATTATAGGATCTAGTTGAAGAATTGCTTTTGATCTTAAATATAAAACCTATTTATCATATTTTTCAGACTTTTCTTAATTTATTTCTATTGATGCCCTCTCAACAACAATTAAGATGGAGAGAATTATGCAAGATGATTAGGGTGTTTTAGAAAAAAAAATATCATATTAACTAACTTAATCTAATCAAATTAGGTAAATATATGTTATATTAAGGATTGGAGAGAGGATCTCCCAATTTATTGGGGATCATAGAAGATATATCCCAATTAAATACAAGAAACTGAAAATTGCTCCTTTAATTACTTTTGTTAACTCTAATCCCATTTGATGAAACCATCGGTACATTACCTGAAGTAGCAAATCCAAAATAAATCATACACTAGCAACTAAGAAGAAAACTAAACGACCTGATAAGTGATATCATAGTGCATGATTTCACCAAAAAGACTTAACAACTACAGATACAAAATGAGAAATTATTATGAATTTATTTCCATAAAAAATGTTTAAACAAAGTAAAATTTAGGTTTAAAGTTCTTTACGGTTTTTGTGTGTCAACTGATACATGACTTTCCACATAATTACACATACCATAGGCACTGTAGCGGCCACATCTAATAACGAACTCCTTAAACTCATTGGTAGTGAGATCGAGGAGACAAAATCTTTTTGCTTCATGATTCTTCCAAATAAAAGGCCTGCAGACAATCTCATTCTTCCAAATAGCTATTGCATTTAAGTTATTTAACTCATGTGGAGGTAAACTTGTTGGACAAAAGCTGCAAGTATATTTTTTAGTCCATATCCATTTTCCCCTAGAGGCACATATATCCTCCTCCATCACCCACAAATGAATCAAAGAATAAGTAATAGCAAGCACAGCAGGTTTGTTCTCATACAAACTAAGCTTAAGGCTTATACTTTCTTTAGATCCTAAATCAGGCAATGGTATTGAGGTACACTTTTGACTTTTTAGGTCGATTGAAACAAGCAGACTATGATCATAATCTTCACTCGGTCTCTGTTTTCCACCCAACCAATACACAACACCATTAACAGTAACATTTTTCCAGCAACTAATCGTAATTGTGCCCTCTAAGTTTTCAAATTCAACTTGTTTCCATGACCCAGAGTTTAATGAGTAAACTTCCACAGGATTAACGGCAAAATCAGACCTTAGTTTCAATATCTTGTAATCATTGTCAATGGGATTGAACCCAAATCCTAAGCGTTGACGAACATTAAAATCCTCACTGGTTCCGAGCACCTCTCTGAACTGTCTAGTCCCTGGATTCCACAATAAAAAGCAAGGGGGAGACAAAGCATTATACCCATTAAACACTCGAAGACAGACCAAGCCATTGCAGGAACCCACGATGTCAAATTTAAAGCAGGAGTCGATCAAAGGCGGTTTTGGAATTTCAAGGACTTGCTTGCTTCGAGGATCCAGAAACTGAAAGCGGTGACGTGACGTGAGGGAGTGGAATGAGTGGAGAAGCAAAGGGGTTGGACGACTGGTGTGGTGGAGGCAGTCTTGAATAAAAGAGGGAGACTTAATGAGATTTTTCCAATCTTTGCTGACACATTGAAATCGAATTAGGGATTTCACAGGAAGCCTTTTGAGAATGTTAGCTAAGATATCATCGGGAATATGAGGTATGTTGTGGTTTTCCCTTCCTTTCATGGCGGAGGATTGTTCGCAACCAATCGGTGGTGGTAGGGTTGACATCTACGGTGTTGGAAGGTTCTCTACGACGATGGTTCTCAATTTCTGATGGTCTGAAATAGATCGATGGAGAAGGTGAATGCGTCTAATTAGGTATCAAATTAAATCAATATTTGGTGTAACTGATAAGATTAGATCATTGTGATGGTTGGCAGAAAAAAAAGAGAGATCATTGTGATAAGATAATATAAGATAAAGATAAATAAGATACCGTTTTGTTAAACAATAGGCGAATGAAGGAAATCGCCGGTGAGGAGGTCGAGAGCGAGAGACGGTCAGAGCAACGGAGGACTGATCGGACAAAGGGTAGGAGCCAGAGCTTGGAGGCGAGACTCAGAGAGCAAGGGGAAAGGTGTGAGAATGGAAGGAGGGTTATTTAGGTTTTACTCGGTTCTTTTTTTTTTCTTTTTTTTTTCTTTCAATGTAGTTCAAAACAATATTTTAAGAATTGGACTAGATATTGAATTGGAGAAGATAACATATCATAGTTCAAACGGTTGGACCAGTTGGATTGTTCGATCGGACTGGTGATATATTAAAAAATTAAAATAATATTATATATAATGATATAAACATAATTCGTCAAATTTAATCAAAAATTAATGAGTTCAACTTTGATTATAAGCTTAGACATGATTAAAATGTGTTGGACTTCATTTATTTTAATCCTTAAACTAGGGTTATTTTGAATTTTTTGATATAATTTTTTATTTTTTTAGTTAAAATTTTTGGACAACATAAACACATTCAATATATAAATCTTTTTAATACAATTTTTAATTTTAAGTATTATCAACTTTTTTGCGCTGCATTAGCAAAAAAATTATTTTATTTAACTTGAAAATATAATAATTGAAAGTAATAATATATATTAAACATACTATATGTTGAATTTTATATTAAATGTTATAGATACGAACAAAAACAAATTAAAAAAATGAGAGGACTTGAGTTTTTTTTTTTGGGAAAATCCTATATAAATACCTTTTGAAATAACAAAACCCCTAAAAGTTTGTTATAACATAATAAAGACAGAAAAGTGCTAAGGTACCTTTCAGGGATATTGAAGTGTTGTGTAAAATACCAAAATGCCCTTTTTTACATTTGTTTGACATATGAGTTGGCTGCTGTGGACAAAAGCTAAAGAAAAAAAACATAGTCGAAGGTGTGTGTACAACATCGTTGAAGGTGAAGAGCGAGGAGTCAATCAAGGTTGAATCGGACAAGTGTAAGTAATTTTCTGAGAAACATAATCTTTTTTTAGATGAATCGGACTATATCCATCTTATCATCATTGTTCATTTTGGTGTTTATTCGGTGTGGTTTGTTGGGTCAGAGGGTGCATGAACAGTAAAAAGATGGGCAATCACGTGGTGTAAGGAAGCTAACTTATTTGGGGTTGTCAATGAGGGGTATGGAGTGACAATGTTGCTGGGATTGTAGATTATTTATGGCAGTTTTGGTTGTGGGTAAGTGGGTTTATAGGTTGAGTGGGATTAAAGGTTCGGACTTGACATACCTACGGCGGCATTGAATGACAATAGTGCTAGGATTGTGGGTTATTTATGTCTTGGGTCTTGTTAGCTGTGAGAGGGAGCATAATGAAGAGGTTATTGATTTGAAATAGGTAGCATTGAATTGATGTAATGACTGACCGTTGAGTAGGTGCAAGTGAAATGAATGATCTGTAATGAAATAAGCATATTTGTACGTGCATGGTAGTTGCTGTCATTACCACATCTGGTTTGTTGTCAATGTCATTACAGGATTTGTCATTACCATTACTAAACTTGTCATTAGCGTTAACAATAATAGTGAAGGCAATAACTCATTTTGTCAGGCAATAACTCGCATAACTTAATAGATGACAAGGAAATAGTGTTGCTCAATCGTTTGGCACATGTTGTTGTAAGTTAGTAATTCTTGTCAAATCCATTACAGACTTTGTCAACACCTTTACCATTGTTGTGAATCCCAAAACAAATTCTGTTAAGAGCAGCAGTAAGTTAGTGAATGCCATATATATTGAGAAATGTATGATGTCATGACATGGGTGTGGAGTTGGAGGTTAAATAGTTAGTAAAGGCTTAACATTGTTATTAATTGGGAATAAAGTGATATTATCAAACATATAGATGAAGTAGTCAATGGTCGAAGAAGGTGTGTTGAGGGGAATTTTTGTAGTGATGAATTTTCATTGGTATGAGACTAACAATGTCATGAAATCTGAAATCTGAAATCTGAATTTTTTCTTGCAGGTTATCATGCAAGATGACATCAAATATTCAAGCAACACCTTCTTTAAAGTCACTGATATGTTTTTTCCACATTTGGGGGGGGGGGGAGTTTGTAAGTAATGTTGAAGGTGATGATAAATATAGTGGTGGGAGAGTGAGGGTAAAATCAATGAAGGAGGGGATGAGAATTGAAGAATTGAGGGTAAGGATAGGAGAATGGTTTGGTGTAGATAGGCATAGGTGTGACATTAAATACACTTTGAGGTTTGATGAAAAGATATTAGTAGATCTCATCGATGATTCTGAAATGGAAAATCTGTTTTATTATAATGATAGTAGTGCACATGTGTATGTAGCATGCAAAAGAAATGATAATGAAGAAAGGGCCATGGATGATATAGAAAGGCAAGTGTCAGTTATTTTGGTTACATAAAAAGTTATTTGGTATAGTGTTATTGGTAATATGTATGCACAACACTTGTTATTATCCATGTAGGGTTGATTAATTATTGGGAGTTGCGTAGCAAATGTCGTACACTGATGAGGATGTGTGTTATGGATTGAATGATGAATCTGTACAAAATGAGTGCAATGCAAGACCACTTCTTAGCCTTCCTAGCCTTCCATGTAGAGTTGAGAGCGCCCCAACACAGATACCAGAGATGAGCTATAAGAAGTGAAAGGATTTGTTGGTAGGAGTAAATCAAATGTTTGCACATGCGGATGATTTCAAGAAGGTGCTGCACAAGTTCAGTATTACGCACAAATTTGAGTACACATATGTGAAGAATTGTAGAGATTGTGTGTACGTTAAATGTAAGGTTGAAGATTGTCCATGGAGAATAACTGTGAGGGCAATTGGGAAGAGCACTCGTTTCGTTCGTGTGACGAGATACACCAAAGAACATGTTCATATAGTCCAACACAATCTTGATGTGACACATGCTCGAAGTGCTAGCTTGACATCATCAATTATCATTGATGAGCTTAGAAATAACACAGACAAGCGTGTAAATGAAATAAGGAAGAGTTTGGCTAGAGATTATGGAGTGCAATTGACATATAAGCAAGCATATAGGGCAAAGGAAAAGGCTATGGAGGAAATTCATGGTAGACCTGAACAGACATACATGTTTATACCATGGATATGTGATCGGTTAAAGCAAAGTGATGACAAGACAGTGGCTGAATGGGTCGCTAGTGGGAGGAACACCTTTGAGCGTGTATTTATAGCCTATGGTTGTTATATAGAGGGGTTTATTGCTGGTGCTAGACCTATATTGTACATAGATGGTTCCCATTTAAGTGGACCATACAAGGGAACTCTATTGTCAGCTTCAGCATTTGATGCAGACAATGAATTGTTGTCATTTGCCATCGCTATAGTGAAAGGAGAGACAATTGAAGACTGGAGTTGGTTCCTTGACATGATTAAGAAGATATTAGGTTCGTTACATATCACAATTGTATCAGACTGACACAATGCGATAATCACTGCTGTGCGAGGAGTTTTCAGAGGTGAGAGACATGCATATTGTTACAGGCACATTAAGGAAAACTTCAGCGCCCAAGTCCTTAAGTTGAATAGAGGAAAGAGGAAGATAGGGGGCAAGGAAGGCAAAATGCACTAGACTTGCTTGATGCAATTGCATATGCAAGGCTTGAAAGCGACTTTGAGACTACAATGGAACACATGAGGCTTTTCAATAAGGAAATATATCAGTGGTTGATCAACCATGGTGATATTGAAAGGTAGGCCATAAGTAAGTTCCCATTTAAACGTTGGGATAAAATAACGACAAACCTTACTGAGTCATTCAATGCTTGAATGGTAAAGGAGAGACGTCATAATGTTGCCTAACTTATCCACGAGCATCGTGACAAAGTAGCGAAAAAGATGTATGCAGCAAGCTTGGGAATAAGTAAATGGAAAAACGGTGTTTAGCCAAACATAGAACAACAAGTGAAGGAAAATGTTAAAAGGGTTGAATACGTGGATGTAGAAGTATATGGAGGTGGTAGGGTGAAAGTCCATACACCAAGTGGATCACTAAAGGTTGAGCTGTCCTTAAACGAGTACACATGTAGAGGATGGCAAATGTCAGGTATTCCTTGTCCTCACACTTGTGCTGCCATAAAGGGAGTTCATGGAAATGTGTACAATTTTGTTGATGAGTGGTTCAAGAGTACATGTCAAGAGAAGATATATAGCAGAACAATGATCCCAGTTGTCACAATAGGCATGCCAAATCCAAATGACTACCGGATAGATAATATAGCAACTGAACGGTTCCTTGCACCACCTAAGACTAGTTGACCTCCCGGTAGGCCAAGATTTGTAAGGAAAGAGTCACAGTTCCAAAACAAGAAAGTATACTATTGCAACTCATGCCATGAAGCAGGGCACTCCAGAAGAACGTGCAAGAATCCTAACCCAACTTAATCCTAGGTGTGCAAACCTGGGAGTAGCTATTTTGTAAGTCAGCTTTTGTTTTATGTATAATGACTTGGATCCCTTCACATATTTTGGTTGGAAGGGGTATGGCATATATGATCTTCTTTATGTAAGTACTGCTTTTAGGTAAAAAATAGGTTATACCATGGGAATGACAAGAAAACATTAGGTGCTGGTGGAATCGTAATGTTCACTTGTCATTGGACAACGTATATGGTAGTTGCTGTCATGAAGAATCTGGTGTTTTGTAAATTTCATTATTGGACTTGTAATTCCCATTACTACTCTTGTTAATGATGACAACTTATTGTAATTAAAGTATACATGAAGGGACACCTTATTTTGGGTTAATGACTTCTATGTATTGGGTGTAGGTGGAATTAGTAATGTTATAATTTTTTTTCACAATGCATATGGTACTTGCTGTCAGTCAGAATCTGGTGTTTTGTAAATTCCATTAATGAACTTGTCATTTCCATTGAAACAGTTGTTAATGATGACAGCTTATTGTAATTACATTTTACATGAACGGACACCATCTTATTGGGTTAATGACTTCTATGCATTGGGTGTTGGTGGGATTAGTAATGTTATAATTTTTTTTCACAATGCATATGGTACTTGCTGTCAGTCAGAATCTGGTGTTTTGTAAATTCCATTACTGAACTTGTCATTTCCATTGAAACAGTTGTTAATGATGACAGCTTATTATAATTACATTTTACATGAACGGACACCATCTTATTGGGTTAATGACTTCTATGCATCGGGTGTTGGTGTAATGCGTAATGTTAAATTGTCATGTGGACCCTTTACTTGCGAGTTGTCATAATCATTTGTGGTTTTTGTCAATGTCAGAACAGAACTTATCATTCCCATTACCATTCTAGTCAATTCCATTGTTAAACTTGTTATTCCCATTATGAAACTTGTCAGCACCCTCCCTTTTTGGGGAATCACTCAGTGATTGCTTGGTAAGCCTAACTTGTCATTCCCATTATGAAACTTGTCAATTCCATTATCAAACTTATTATTACCATTATGAAACTTGTCAGCGGCCCCTCTTTTGGGGAAACACTATGACACACAATATTTCTTCATTTTCCTGTTTCCTGTATAATAGAAGTGCATATTGGCATAGTATGGAAATAAAGGGACTTGGACTTTAGTATATTCAAATACACAATAACATTACATGGAAAAGGACATTGCTATGAAGAGGTATACAAAATCATTTACAAAAATATCAACTTTACAATGTCACCCCAAAATGCAATGCTTGGTGACCAAGTTAGACAACAAGTGTTACTCTCTTCACAACAATGGTTATTTCAAAAATAAACAAGTGTTTATGGAAGAACAAAAAGTTACATTAAGAAAATAATTTTGTCAATCACTCATATCCTGTTGGTCAGCGTCATTTATGCAGGCAGCAATCTCAATGCATCCTCCCTCTTCCTATTCATTTCATGGTTAACCACCCACCACATAAGGTCTCGCCTATATGCCCCAACCTCATCAGCACCGTAGTCGAAGGTTATACCTGGCTTCCAATTGTTCAGCCAAATTAGCACATGGATGCCACAGTCACGCCTGAAAGACACATGTGACATGAAAACACTCACAAGGACTCCACAGTCACGCTAAACCATATTATAACCACAATGTCACTAGAACATACAAAAACACTAACAAGTTGTTCTGTTATGGAATGGGTGCCCAAATAAAGTCTCCAACCGGCTTCTTCCCAGCATGCCCTGGTTTCACAAGCACGATGATAGCATGAAATCGATCCCTCTGCACAAATAGGGTCAACCTTGTTATATCCACATGATTAACTCAATAACAGAAAATTTGTCACACAATTTTCTTACAAGGATATTTAGAGTGGATTCCTGGGGATTTGCAAATGCACTTTGTTTCTTTCGCTGTTTACTCTTGCTGTAAAAGTTAGTAGCCTCATTGAATCAAGCACGTAAAAGTTCATCGTTTTTGGTTCAAGGGCTGCACAGAACCAGTGTTCTGTAACCAACATGGGACCCAAAATCAGATCACACTCTGCAATATTGTAGCCAACTTGTTCAGGCAGTAGCTGGTCGTCCCATTCAGCAACTGACCATCCTATAGGTTTTCTGGCCTATAGTAACTGAATGAGGAATAAACTTGTTAGAGCTAATAGTAAATGAATGAGGAATAAGTAAAATTACAGCATGCTCACCATAAAATCAGCTTTAAAAATATGTCAGCCCACTTGTCCCGCGCTTTTCATTTCTGCCATTAACATCTTACACACAAGAGACATTAACTGCATGCGGACTAATGTGTATTATATGCGTTACAGAAATTTTAAAAAAAAATCAGCTATTATTTAACTTACACGGTTACTGATTTTGTTAAGTCCACCGAGTGTCCACAGCTGGTCCCCTGTAGTGTATTCATCACCAATGTCAACCAGCACCCTATAAAGGCTAAACACTATCATTATCCATTTACTCAATAATAAATTTACTGATTTGTAAAGTAAGAAAAACTTTAGTACTTACTCTTCACCATCATCAGCACTTGTTATTTGAGATATGACCTCGAAAAACTTATCCTTGTCATCTTTAGCCCTCTTCGTCCACTTAACTGGCTTTGTTAAAGTCCACGGGGACATGTTCTTAGGCATCCTTGGCCTCTTTGATCTCTTGGCCCTTGTTCCTTATGTCCAACCTCATCATCCCTGGATTGTTGTTGGTCAATATTTGTAGGCTCTTGGTTTGGAGTCTCTTCATTAAATGCATAAATGTTTATGGGTGAGGCCAGTGATGTATCTACATTATCCTCGACTTCATCATCAACACCATCGTCATTGTGATCCTGTCCCTCATCCTCCTCACCATGTACCCTATCACTTCCCTCATGTCTGTTCAGATTGTCGTCGTTTATTTCATCACAGTCAATAGGGTCCTAAGCTTGCTACTTGTGCCGGCTTTCAATCTGTAGTTGTGCTTTAACCAACTCGTCTTCAACAGCAGCAACAAGTTTCTTGTGGTTGTCCTCAATAATCCCCATTAACCGTCCATGCAATGCCTTCAATTCCTGCAAAACACATTCACAAAAAGGGTCAAAGCCATTGGAAACTCATGAAATTAATTTAACATAATGTGATGACATACAGGGTCTAAATAAGCGACTCGCTTCTTGTTGGGAAAGTCCTTCTCTTCGTGCACTTTTGTTGCCTCCCTCATATATAGCAGCCCAATATCACTCTTGCCCTCTTTGTCGATCATCTCCTTGACCTTCTCTTTCGTCCAAAACTTAATTGCAGATGTTGAGGCATGGCAAACAGGTTTAGACAGAGGGAACCGCTCACCAAAAAATATCTATAACAAAAAAGACAAATATTTAACATTTCGTGGTTGGATAAAGGAAAAAGCAAAGAAAAAACTGCTCATGGTACATACCAACAACATGTATAAACAGCCTCCCACATTGCAGCTTCCCTTTTTGTTCACTCTAATTGTGTCAATGTAATCTGCCATCTCTTTGTGTAAGTCATTAACAATGTATGTGGCCCAGTCAAAGTTGGCAAATCCTTTCATGGTATAGCACATGAGCTTGAGCAACTTGTCACTGATTGTGGAGCTTGCTGTGGGAGCTAAAAAAGTACCCAACGTATGTAACATGAATAAAAATTCAAACTTGTCATCAACTTCCCCAGATGTTATGTCACTAAGTATGTTCTCATACTTGACCTTGCCATACTCAGCCTTCAATCTCTTATACGTGTCATCTGTGTCACTGATGTCTACTCTAACCTCCTCCCCACTATTTGGGACCCCAAGGAATTCAGCAACATCTTTTGCTTCTATTTCAGCTGTCTTCCCCCTAATTCTAAATTGATTGGTAGGGGGATCATATGCTCTCATTATAGCAACTAAAATTTCTCGGGGGAGCCTCATACATTCCACATCTAGTAGAGCTCCAAATCCTAATCTTTGTACCTTAGCTTTTAAGTGTGGATTACAATTTATATAAGCAGCTAGCTTGGTGAATTGATTTAGGGAGCAATGGGAGTGAAAAGCAACTGGATAGTTCCTCTTCTGCTTGTCTGGCCTTCCTTGCTTGGCCCTATCATTATATTTTTTCCTCTCTTCTTCACTCATATTCCTCCAGGCCTTTGTTGACTCCCTAACCTTCTCATCAAAATTTAGGCCCTCCTTCCCCTTTTCAAACTCATAACGAAATAACATAAAACCATTTTTTACATCTTTTATCTGCATATCCACTTCACTTGTCATTGTATAAGACCCAATAAATTGCAGCTACAATTTAACATAACAGTTTAATTCAACAGAACTGAATGAATCTGTTACAACTCAATGAATTTATGCATAACATTTTAGGCAATTATAACATGAAGAATCAAAAACCAATCTTGTTTCAGCAAACTAGTAGCTAAATCCGACTTGTAGCAAAAGAGAATACCAAAAAGGCAACAGGTAATGAAACTATTGGGTCTACAATGATAATAAGTGTTAATTAGTCCAAATACCCAAAGGAAAATATCCAAATTTCAATGTGTTTGTGAATGAAATTTTCTTCTTTCAAACATTTTGCAGCATCTTATTTCAATTAAATTCAACCATTTCTTACTAAAATAGGGGCAAAAAGTTTGCAACATCCAATTTCCTCACGCAATACACTTTAGATACAATGCATATATAATTCTTCAATTCCATATAACTCAACGTACCTGACTATATAAACTATACAAATAGTGAGCATTTTTACCATTTCAACTTTCAAACATCAATCCAACCAGCATTCATCTTCATATATTCATAAAAGTTTCGTTATCATAATCAATGCTTTCAAGTTTGGGCTCTTACCATTTTACCCCACATGACTTTGCAAATTGGGCCCTTCTTTTTGATTCATGCACACAAGCATCAGTCTCCATTCAATATATTAGCAAAAGAAGAAAGAAACTTTTCATGTGATGAAAATAAAAGATATATACAGCATTGTTCTCTTTGCAAATTATACTTATATCTAATACTTCAGTAACTCACTGCATGAGTATTTATCGCAAAATGCAGAGAGGTGAGTAATTCAGATGGTAGAACCACAATTGGCATCAATGACACAATTCTATCTCAAGCCAGCATCATAGAATTAGTGGAAGCAGATGATGTTTTTAATGTATGACTTGAATCCAATAAGCCAAGGAAACGGAACTCAGAACACGCACATTGACCATGAGAGAGTAGTTCAAAAGCAAGTTCAACCATTGCAAGAGAAGTAACAATAAATCACAAGCACATTATAGTGGAAAAACCACAAGCACAAGCACAATCGATAAACAAAGAAAGCCTCTTTTTTTACCAGGTAAATCATGGTACAGATTCAAATCTTACCTGAATGAAGGATCACCTGACCGGGTAGGCGGCGAAGGAGACGAAGCTCAACAATAGAAAGTCGCATGAATGAGACGAGGGAAAAGGGATTACGAGGGGGAGAACTGGATAACAAAAACAGATTGGACAGGGATTGCCACTTACACGCACCAACCAACATACTGATTTGACACTTGAAAGGTACACTGTATTAAGGGAATGCAACATACTAGCAAAGATATTATTCATTGATAAGCATTGTTGAAGCAATCAAGCAATAATATACATCCTAAAATGCAAGCTAATTGTTTATGCTAATTGAAAGCATGTCAAAATATGTACTTTTTCTTTTTCAGTACGCAAGGTTCTGGCTTGAGACCTTTC
Source organism: Inga laurina (assembly GCA_963855925.1). Classification (NCBI taxonomy): domain Eukaryota; kingdom Viridiplantae; phylum Streptophyta; class Magnoliopsida; order Fabales; family Fabaceae; genus Inga; species Inga laurina. Next base: position 69,337,760 of record OY979701.1, on the reverse strand, counting down.
ACACAAGCCTGGATAACCTCAACTAGACTTACAATTAGTTCATCATTCAGTAGCATTGCAGGTTAATATGACAAAGTACGCAAGGTTCACCGGAGAGGGAAAAAAGGCAGGTTAATATGACAAAGTAGCATTGCACTCACCCTTTGCGCAAATATGCCTTGGCTAGTTCATCATTCAAGTCAATTGCCTTGTTCGCGTCAGCAACAGCTTTTGCTCAAATAATTTACAATTAGTTACAATAATACATAAATCTTATCCAATTCAAGCATACAATAAACAAGAGAGCTTGTAAATACAAACGCAACCAAAAGCCTAAACCAACACACAAAATCTCAGTCATTCAAAGACACACGTGCACAGTGAAATAGGGTAACGCATAGACTAAAATTCAAAGCATCACTGAAGAGAGAGAACCATAGTTAGCACCCACTATATCACAACTTATCAAGGAAAATACATAATCTTCTAGGAGAACCAACTACCTTAAACAAATTTCCTATCTCAACTATAAAAAAAAACGAATACAAGCACAAGCGTATTCCCTTAATAGGTCTCCCACATAAAAGAAAATTCCATGTTCATTATTCTTGCCCTCCTACCTGATTCTCTCTTAAGCGTAATTCGATTTCCTAATCAAGTTTTAATTGCTTCTACCATAAAAGGAGAATTAAAAACCTTGATCATAGAAATCGATCAGCAGCAGCGTCCAATCACGCTGAGAAGGAAGCTCGGTTTTGAAGATTCCCTTTTTCGTTCACACCAACATTTGCACAAGAGAATCGAACACAAGCATTTTGGAATCGAACATAAGCACGAGGAGGAAGAGAAATCAAACACAAACCTTAAACAGAAAAACCAACGACTGAACATTCCCTCACCCACATTAATGTCACCGGCAGCACAAGAGAATGGCACCCACAACCATTTCCGATTTGGAGACGGCGACATGCTAGGGCTCCACCAGTGTGTTTCTATGAGAACTGAAGAGACTTAGAGCATTGTGTTGCCTGACCGAGCATGTCGAACGAGTAAAGGGGGCATTTTAGTATTTTACACAATACTTCATTATCCCTGAAAGGTCCCTCAGCACTTTTCTGTCTTTATCATGTTATAACAGACTTTTGGGGGTTTTGTTATTTCAAAAGGTATTTATATGTGATTTTCCCTTTTTTTTTTGGCCAAATGAGGACTTGAGGTATATTAGTTGTAATCAAATTAGAAGATATTTTTTTTTGCTCAAAGTAGAAGAATTACTTTTAAGATAGGCTTAGCAAGGAGTTTTTCTTTTCCAATTTGTAGGCTCAGCAAGTACACTATCGAGAAACGTGATGACACAAGCATACATCTTTTCACAATTTCACCGGTCTAACTTTTTTGCTTTGGGCAGACCAATACTCCATGCTTTCTTTCTTTCATGTAGCTGAGTCAAACGCAATGTGTCGGTGCTAAGGATGGACTGCATTCTTCACTGGTGTGGACGGTGAGAAACGAAGGACGATTAAACCATGAAACTCAAATACTTGCTTCTTTTCTCGCTCTCATCGTTCATCCGTCTCATGCAACTGATTCAGGTAGTAAGGAATTGAAGAATATGGTTTTTTTTGCCTCTGAGATTTTTTCCTTTTCGCCTCTTTTTTTTCCTTCTCCTTCCTTTTTTTTCACCGTCGACTGAAATATGAGCAGATACTATCCGGACGGTTCCCTAAAAGCCACTCTAGTTCGTGGCTTAACTCTGATTCCCGGCTCAAAAGCCGGTTCTGAATAGCTCAAAACGGCCGAACTCCTCCAACGGCTTAAACATTAAAAACGAGCTGGTGTGTTTTCCGGTCCCCAACCGGGCCGGTCCAACCGTCTGGTTCGGTCCGGTCTGATTTTCAGTACCTTGATAAAAACATTGACTTGCATATATATATATATATATATATATTTGGTTATAAAAATATATATGAAGATATAATTAAATTTGATAACCTAACCGTCAAATAGTTGGGATAAGGTTAGGGAAGGTTAATTTCGTAATTAAAAATTTATATTTTAATTTTTGGTATTGGAAAAGAATTGCAATTTTAAATATTTTTATTATTAAATATTTTATTTCCTTGATCCTTCTTCCTAATTCTCCCCACATATATATATAGGAAAGCTTAGGGAGAAGGACTAAGGGAGAGAAATATTTGTTAATAAGGATATTAAAAATTATAATTATTTTGAAAGACCAAAAATTAAAATATAAACTTTTTATTACAAAATTAACCCTGACTAAAGTCCCTATATTTTCTCTAACCTCATCTTAATTATTTGACTATTAATTATCAATTGATATTTTTCCATCTTTCCCTTGTATCATTTGTTACTAATTTTATGTTTTTGAAACTTATTCAATATTACTGTATTTAAAATTTATTCATGAGGAATTTAGTTTAGCAATAATAGGGAAGCTTAAAAAAGTCGTAAATCTTGTATTAAAAAAGTTGTAAATCACAATTTCAAGATAAGGTGCAATAATATATTTTTTTTTGTAATTTTTGAAGTTTTTAAAATAATCAAAACTCAGAAAGAGGCACATTTTTAATTATTTTAGATCTTAGATGGTATCTAAGTTTGGGTAACTTTTAAAGATAATCCATGTGTATAAGAGATAATATCATAAAAATATTAAGTTACATGTATTTTTTTTTAATCAAAATATACATAAAGATATTATCATATTTGATAACTAACCATCAAATAGTTTGGATGAGTTATAGTTTGTTCAAGGTTAATTTTACAGTTCATAATTTTAACTTTAATTTTTTGTCCTTGAAAATAATTTTAATTTTTAAGATCCTTATTAATAAATATTTTGTTTCCTTGATCATTCTCCCTAATTCTCCCATATATATATAGACACACGCAATTCATAATTTTAACTTTAATTTTTGTCCTTGAAAATAATTTCAATTTTTAAGATCCTTATTAATAAATATTTCGTTTCCTTAATTCTTCACCCTAATCCCCCCCAAACAAACAAGTGTGTGATGGTAATTTATCATTATGGCCGTGGAAGTCTTGGTTGACCCTCAAACTTCTACTATTAAAAAAAGTAACCATAGATAATTATTATTCAATCTGGTCTTTTTTATAAGTAACAATTACCATTTTCACATGAATCAAAATAGTAGTTAAAATCAATAAATATGTAATATATGCAAACTTTTTTCCAATTATACCCTTATTCATAAAGAAGGTTTAAGATAGATAATGAGTGGAAATTTAATGTGGAGAGATAATTAGTGAAAATAAGAGTAATTTTGAAAAAATTGTGAAATAAGCATAATTTATTGTAGACAGGTATTAAATGGAGGAATTTCCTCCTTCTTAGTTCATGTGTGATAGTAATTATTACAAGGGCACATATTCAATGAGGATAAAATTAGAAAGATAAATTTTTAATTTTAGACAAAGGGGATTTGTTATTTATAAAAAGGACCATACCCAAAAAAAATAATGTTATTTATAGAAAGGACTGAAGGGAGTATTAGGGAAATGAGCATGTGCTGCCACAAAGAGTTTTTACATATGTTGATATATTTTTCCTTTATGTCATACTTTATTAGTTGGGAAAATTCCAGAAAAATGCAAACAAAATTAGGAAAGAACAAAATGATGCTGCTAATTTTTGAAATCCAAAATCAGAGTGTCAATAGAAATATGGGATTAAAAATTATGATTAAAAGACAAAAATGCCCTGAGTTAAGTGCAACACAGGCAGGATATTTTGAACAATATAAGCGGGATATATATGATAACTGACATTAACAAGTTCTTTTTGTGGGGGGGGGGGGGGGGGGAGGGGTAACAACTCTTGTCTCTATATTAACAACACCATATTTTACATTGACGACATAAATTTCTTGTTTCACAACTTCCAATCTAACAATCCAACATATGCCCAGGGAAAAGTGTGAAATTAGCAAGTTAGGGGCTAATAACAACCCCTGTCTCTATATTAACAACACCATATTTTACATTAACTACTTGAATTTCTTGTTTCACAACTTCCTATTTGAAAATCCAACACGTGCCTAGGGAAAAAGTGTGGAATTAACAAGTTGGGGGCCAATAACAACACCTATCTTTAGATTAACAACACCATATTTTACATTAACGACTTGACTTTCTTGTTCTACAACTTCCTATTTGACAATCCAATACATGCCTAGAGAAAATTGTGAAATTAACAAGTTGGGGGGCCAATAACAATACATGTATCTATTTTAATAATACCATATTTTATATTAACAACTTGACATACACTGGAAAAAGTGTGAAATTAGCAAGTTAGGGACCAATAAGAACACTTGTCTCTATATTAACAACACCATATTTTACATTAACGACTTGATTTTCTTGTTTCACAACTTCCGACCTGACAATCCAACACATGCCCAGGGCAAAGTGTGAAATTAACAAGTCGGGGGTAATAACCCATGTCTCTTTATTAACAACACCATATTTTATATTAGCGATTTGACTTTCTTGTTTCATAACTTTCTATCTGATAATCCAACACATGCCTAGGGAAAAGTGTGGAAGTAACAAGTTTGAGGGCCAATAATAGCACCCTCCCCTTCTCTAGGTTAACAAAACCATATTTTACATTAATGACTTAACTTTCTTATTTCACAACTTTCGATCTGGCAATTTTCTAACTCGACAGAACGTTGCCGAAGCTTAGTGAAGAAAGTATCATTCCCTTCCTCTTCTTCCTAGGCCAGCAACCACCCACCACTGTCAACCACATTCCAACTTCAAACACCACCGAAGCCCGTCTTCTTTGTAATATCTTAATTTTTGATTAAGGGATAATCATGATTATTATGGATAATTATGAATTTAATTGGAATTATTATGTGTTTTATGGCAATATTAATTAATATGTCATAATTAGTGGAAAATTGGAAGAATGGAATTATTGGTCATGAGTTAGTAATTAAGGGAGAAATTAATTACTAGCTAAGAGAAAATAAGATGTGTAATTAAATGGATAATGGAGGGATTAGAGAAGCTAATTGGTGACTTATTTTGTGTAAACCAATGGCATGTGGACATGTGGCAAGTTGGGAGAAGAGAGAGGAATAAAGAAAAGTCAAATATGATTTAATTAATATTTTCTCTTTCTTCCTTTTCCTCTATTCGGCTGACATGGGGAGGGAGTAGCTTCATCATCATTTCATCCCTCTCCACACTCTATCTCTTCCTTACTTTCTCTCTCCCATTCGTCCTCCATGGCTGCCAAGTGAGAAGAAGAAGAGCTTGTGATTTGAGTAGGTAAATGATCTCCATTGCTCAATCACCATTCATAAATGTTGATCCTTGAGTGATGAGCTTCATTTTGGTGTTTTTAGTTTGACCATTGGTTGAGGTTAGAGCCCACACGAAAATCTGATTATTGGAGAATCAAAGAGTGTCTTTGGAAAAGTGAAAGAGGTAAGTGAGACTAATCTATCTATCTAATTTTCATGCCATTTGAAGTAGTTTATAATTTCTAGAAATTTTGGCTTGAATCCGAAAATTGAGTGCCACTGTTCATTTGGTATGTTTTTGGCATGAGAATGGTATTTTGGAATGAGTTTAGGATAGAAAGATTGATTGGAGGTTGAAATGTTAAGTTTAGTGATTTTGGGAAAATTGATTATTTATGTTGATTCAAACCAAAGCATGATAATGGAGTTGGATTTTAGACATTTTAATGATTCCATTGAATTCCTTGGGTGTTTTTGTGGGGAGTAGCTTTGGTTTGGTATTTGGGATCATTTGGATCACTTGGTAAAAAAAATTCTGGAATTGCTGTCATACCTTCTGCGTTTTTTGGTTTCTGATAATCATGCTCGAGTGAGGGAAGAACATTACTCGAGTGAGGGATTTTATGCTCGAGTGATCCTCTTCTTTGAAAATTTTTATGCTCTCGGGCAAGCACTTTCTGTTGTCACTTTCTTGTGCTTGAGGTGATGTCCGTACAATGCTTGAGTGAGGGATTTTGTGCTCGAGTGATCCTCTTCTTTGAAAATTTTTGTGCTCTCGGGCAAGCACTTTCTGTCATCACTTTTTTGTGCTTGAGGTGATGTCTGTACAATGCTCGAGTGAGGGATTTTGTGTTCGAGTGATCCTCTTCTTTGAAAAGTTTTGTGCTCTCGGGCAAGCACTTTCTGTCCTCACTTTCTTGTGCTTGAGGTGATGTCCGTACAATGCTCGAGTGAGACCTTTTTCACTCGAGGTGCAGTAGTGAAAAATCAGTTTTTGTGTTTCCAAAATGGGATCTTTGGGGTAGTTATTCCAACCCTTTAGGAGTTTTGTTAGGGGTATTTAATGACTCTAAAAGAGCAATAATGATAACCAATTAAGTATTATGAAGTGAATTAAGTCTTGGAATAGAGTATAACTCTTCGTCCCTAATTATTAATATAGGATTTGACATTTGCCCTGCTCGGGAGAGACCGGCGCTAGGACACACACAGAAGGATCAAGGTAGTGACTTTTCTCTCATATTTTGTATGATGTTTTGGTATGCATAACTTATCATTGAACTTGTGAACTGTGTACCATGGTCTATTACGGCATGAGCACTTCAGCGTGAGCCGTATAGGGAGTGACAGTGGTCATCTCTAGGTCGGCCATTGAACTGCCGTCGTAATCAACATGGATCTTTGTGAATCCGACCAGTGGGGCGGCGTTTGTGAAACCAGTCGTGGGCTATGTGTATCTTGCCTGTATGGCTTGCGTTATGAAATGCTTTATATGGATCCCAGCCGTGGTGAATTATATTGTGTGGATTGTTGTGATGCAATACAGCGTGAGCAATTCAGCGTGAGCAATCGTCAGGGATGACATGTGTCATACTAACCATTGTCGTTGGACGCCGTTGTAGTTTCTTGTATGGATAATGATTTAATTTCATGCCTTATTATTGTACATTATATGATTGATTTGACACTACGGGGATTCTTTAGAATCTCACTCTCTCAAAATTAAACATTTTAGGCAAGGCTGAAGGATCAAAAGGCAAACGGGTGACGAAGAGCGAGTAGAGCTCCGTGTTAGGAGTTCCTTTTTTGTTTTTGGTTATCATTGTATATTATTGGATATTTTGTGGGAAGTATTTGTATATTTTGGGATTTGTGATGTAGATTTGTGTAATCCCTAAGTAAAGGGTATGAATTATGGGTTGTGCCTTTGTGTAAACCCTTATTAAATGAATGGAACCTGAGTAAGTCAGGAATTTACTTGCACTCTGATATTTGGAAATGGAATCCACCTGTATAGGCCATATTTGTTTTGTATTATGAATATGAGACCATTATGAATAAATTTTGAAAAAGTTTTTGCAAATTCGATTTTGGGCAAAAGATTACCTTAATAAGTCCCAATTTGAAATATGGTCTCTAATTCTACATTAATTACATGTTTAAGAACTTAATCTCGGCTTAAGCGTGAAGGGGTTTACATTCTTCGCTGAGCCAAGAACCCATCGTTCCCTTTCTCTTCTTCGTTGGCTCAGACCATCCTTCCCTTCCAATTCTTCGTTGTGCCAACCAGCCCTTTGCCCCCTTCCACTCTTAGGTTGTTCAACCCTTTTTTAGTTACTCTTCCTTCAGCCAACCAACGCTTCAAAACATGATGTGATTTCAACCATCCTGTGTTTTTTTTAACTTAACTCAGGGCATTTTCGTCTTTTAGTCACAATTTTAAATCCTAGATTCCTAATTGATATTCTGATTTGGGATTTCAACAATTCACATAACTATTTTGTCTTTTTTCATTTTTAATTGTATTTTAATGGGATTTTCCCTTATTAGTTATACTATAATTATTGCTTTAGCATCTACAAATTCTTCAGAAAATTTTCCAATAAGTTTAGCTCATTAGGATAACGCATCAATATTCCTAATTATCTCCTTGTTGTAAAAGAGAGCACACCCAATGTCACATCCTAATCTTATTTTCACCTATTTCAGAGTATTTGCAGAAAACGATATGCAGTTCAGTGGGCAACACAGTAATAGCATATACATACTGATATTATGTGCACGATTACAAAAATTCCTCATAGGGGTTCGTACTTGATAATTACAATTAACGTAACCTCACAGTGCTACGTGGGCATCTAAATCCATCCCAGTGAAACGGAGACATCTTCCCGTCTTCGTTCCACCATTGCAATCTCTTCATATAGCTCTCTTCTTGGTTCTCAGCATACGTTCTGTCTTTTCCTGTCTAAATTGTTGGTAGGGGAGGGTGAGATTCTGGGGAATCTCAATAGGAAAGCAATACCAATATGCATGTAAGATAAGTGTTTAATGCATGACGTGCTTGCATTCCATAACTTATGGTCACACAATGACATATCTGCGTGCTCAATGTTTCAAACAACATATGTATAGCCATAGCATAAACAGAAACAAAGCTTCAATTATTTATATATGTTTCACAAAATCAAGCAAAGCAATAACATGCATTAATACACCAGCACAAATATCAAATAGATGCAGGAAAGGTAAGTTCCCTACCTTAATCACCCTTCCCTGATCTTCGAATAACATGCCTCGATTTGCGTGCCAATCCCTCAGGCTCTCCACTTGGTCCTAAAACGTCAAACGTACCGTTTAGACACTTCTATAGTGTTTCTTGTGGTTATATTAGTCTATAGTGAAAATTTACCAAAATGCCCCCGGGACTCTGGCCGGCCCCACCGTACCTGGCCCGATGGCACATTTTCCCATAATTTTGACTATAGCTATTCTATTATATTTTCTCCCAAAGAATTCATTTCTGGACTCGAAATTATCAAATTCACTGTCAAATTATAAAAATAACCTTGACAGCCCCTATTTCAAGTTTTAATGGCGTTTTCGTATGTTTTTTTAGCCTCTACGAAAAAGTGCCCAACTGTAACCCCACCTATTTTTATGCACTGAATCCAATGGAACCATTTGTTTTATGAAAATCCAGCTCCAATTACATATTTATCCCTGGCAGCCCCTATGTGAGGGTTTTAAGGTTATTTTTGTCATTTCACTTTCTAGGGCTTTTCTCACTTCGCGCCCAACATGAACCCTACACAATTTTCCATTCTAAACACAATGGAATCATCAAAAACACTAAAATTCAGTCCCAACACTATCCAACACAGATTTTTGAGAAAATGGAATTATATGATTTCAATTCATAAAACACCTTCTTATGACCTTTAATCACTTGTTTAACCACTTAATCACATTCTAAACATGATTAGACTAAATTTGGACAGCACCTCTCCTTAGGGTTAGGACTTTTCAAATTTACAAACTTGACAAAAATCAAACACAAACCTTAACAACAACACCAAACTAGTTTAGATCTAAGATTTGTGAGGTTACCTCTTGAGATCTTGAATCTTCTCTCTCTAGACATCTCCTCTCTCTCTTCTTGACTAAGAATGTGTCTTCGAATTCATGGATTCTATGAAGAAGAAAGGTTTAGAGAAGGATCTAGGGACATGCTACAAAAAAAAAAACTAAAGAAATCAACACTTACCTTAGCTTCTTCTTTCTTCTCTCTAACTCTTCAAAGTTTCCTAAGCTCTCTCTCTCTCTAGAGCGGGGAATACGGGCCGGCCCTTCACGGGCTCGGGCTTAAACGAGCCGGCCCGTTTAGGCCCATTTGCTAAAAAGTACAATATTTTTTAGGCCCTCGGCCCTACAGGGCTGGCCCTTCACGGGCTCGGGCCTAAACGAGCTTAAACTTATTTTAATTCAAAAAAATTTCTTTTTTAAGTTTTACAATTTATTTATTATTTTACTTTAAATTGAGATACATTATTTTTAAAACTCATAAATTTTTAGTTAAAACAATCATCTAATGTCCAAATTAGCCTATTTTTTAAATTTTAAATTAATAAATCATTGTAGAAAATAAAATAAATCAAACCAATTAATAATTGTTTGCCTGTTATTAATACTCTATTAGGTGCTTATGTGTTTCTCATATTGATAATTTGATATAATGATATTATATTTATTAATTTATTTAAAAAAAATTAAACGGGCCTAAAAGGGCCGGCCCTCAGGGCTATAGGGCCGACCCTACAGAGCTTGCGGCCCTACAGGGCCGGCCCTTTTAGGCCCGCTTTTCTTTTTAGCCTCTAAATCATAAGCCCGGCCCTTAAAAGGCTCGGGCCTAAACGGGCTCGGCCCGAATTCCCGGCTCTATCTCTCTCTCTCTATATTTTTCTTTGGTGTTGGATGAAATATGGCTTGAAATATGGTTTCATGAAATCATGGGCAGACACTTGAGGAAGTTCATCAGATCATCACTCTCCAAGAGATATATTTGAATCATTCGTTGGAGAAAGGTGGCCAATTAACAGAAGCTTTATCATCTACTGCAATTCGTGCTTGGTGCTTCCTCAGCCTTCACGTCTCGTCTTCCTTACACTCCCCCTTTCCAAATTAAAATCTGATATGGAATGACAATAGTTTCTTACATGAGATATTAAGAAAGAATCATATGCATTGCCTTATCATGCGGCAATAAGAGATGAATATCTATTAAATTGTCCCATCCCATTGAACTATAGTGTTATATGCTCTTCCTATTGCTCCTTCTACGGTTATGAAGAAACTTCTTAGGACGAACAGTCACTTTTTCACTGAAACACGGGTTCTTTGCTCCAATGCACATAACGAAACACTGATAGAGTAAAAGACCTTAATTAGCTCTAGAGTTTCCATGGCTAATCACTAATCTCAATTGACTTTGCTTGTCCTTTTATTGTATAGTTAAACAAGTAGCAAATTTTTCAGATAAAACAATAAAAACAAAACCCTAAAAAAATGACCCCCATGACTCCATGAGAAAATTGCTTTCCTCTAGATATCATTTACCCCTTTCAATTTTCAAAATCTCCAGCAAGAAAGCAAGCACATATATTTAAAAGCAAAAAATTCTTATGAAACATTTATGTCATATGGCCATTGAATTTGCTGCAATAGCACATTTTCTTTAAGAAAAAATTTTCACAGACTACACAAGTCCATATAAGTGTTTGAGGAACAATCATGTTAGGCAATCATTTTAAATACCCAAGTTTGAGGACAACACCCTTACAGAAAAATAGAAAAGTCAGACTTGTTGCCATCAAATCGCAAATAGAATAACATATGCAGCAAAGACTTCTTGGCTTTGTCTTTCATCTAGTGGACAATAGCCATCATAGCATCATAACATTCTTCAATGGAATAATGTAGTAGGAATTTTTTTTCACATGCCATTCATATCTAGTAAATTTTCTGTCATTTTCTTCCATCCTCATCCTAAATAATGAGCAAATGACTCCTTAAATATAACATCATTCATACGTTCTAAGACAACAAACAAAAATTATAAAATACAGAACTTCACATTCAAACCTTCTATAAGACCTATTATTTCCAGAGCTAATTGAAATTCAAAATGTGTATCTTCCAACATATTTTCCACAATTACAAATGATAATTGATACTCCCTCCGGTCTTAAATATAGGACATAGTTTGTAGTGACCGCAGGTAGTAGTAGGAAACTTCTCTTGGAGATATCTCTTGAGCATATATAAATTTTCTTCTAATACCTTTTAACATAAAACATTTCGTACCTATTTTTATAACTAATTTAATTTAAAAAAGGTTCTAAAGTATGACATAATTTAAGACGTGTAATGTGTAACATGCCCAATAAGTATTCCCATTATAAGATTGAAGAAGTTCAAAGGAATTTGTATTCACTTTCTTGTGTATTATTGAGAAGGAATGGATACAATATATAGGGGCTGATTTTCAATCGGTAGGAGAGAAATCAGCGATTACAATAATCAGAAATTAATGATGATGACAATCAATAATTATGAGAGATTGAATAGGAAAATATTGGCTAGCACATAATCAGGAGCTCATTAATGTTAGAATCAAGGGTTGATTTCCAACACTCCCCCTCAAGGTGGAGAATAGATGTCAAGCATTCCTAGTTTGCATCGAAACCCTTCAAATTTAGCTATGCCAAGTGGCTTTATCATTACGTCTGCAATCTGATCTGCATATTGTACGTAGGATAGGTTCATGATGCCTGCTTCAACCTTTTCTTTAATGAAGTGCCTGTCAATCTCAATATGTTTAGTTCAATCGTGATAAACAGGATTTTTAGTCATTTCAATGCTGGCCTTGTTGTCACACCAAAGTTGCATCAGGCTTCCATATAGAATTCTCAACTCTTTTAGTAGCCTGATAACCTAGAGTTTTTCACATACCCCTTCGTTTACAACTCTCAGCTCCGCTTTTGCACTGCTTCTTGAAACCATAGTTTGTTTCTTGCTTCTTCATGTAACCAGATTTCCCCACACATATATGCAGTATCCTGAAGTTGACCTCCTATTCTCCCTATCTCTTGCATGATCTGCATCGGTGTAGATTTTGATGTTTCTGACCATGCCTTTCTTAAAGAAGATCCCTCTTAAAGGATTAAGTTTCAGATAGCTCAGAATTTTGTATACAGCCTCCATGTACTCTTCCTATGACTGATGCATAAACTAACTTACTATTACAATTGCATAGCTGATATCTGACGGGGTATGGGTTAAGAATATTAGCTTCCCTACCAATCTTCTGTATTGTTCTGAGTTAACTAGTATACCATTCAGCTTGATCTCTAGGTGACAACCTTCTTCCATCGGTTTTTCTTCGGGCTGTGCCCTTAACATTCTTGTTTCAAGCAATAGGTCTAAGGTATACTTTCACTGAGATACATTTATTCCCTTTTTAGTTCTTGGCACTTCCATACCCAATAAGTATCTCATTTGACCGAGATCCTTTACTTGGAATTCATTTAACAGGTCCCTCTTTTGTTTGGCAATAGAATCTTCATCGTACCATGTAATAACTATGTCATCAACCTAAACAATTAGGATTGTGACTTTCCTACTATCATGTTTGATAAACGTGTCATCTACTTGCCCTTGTTTATACCCAAGTTTCTTTACTTTATTGGTGAATCATCGGAACCATACCCTCGGAGATTACTTTAGTCCATTCAAAGACTCGTTGAGCTTGCAGAAAGAGTCGTTTGGAGCTCGAACTCCACTGGGAACCTCCATGTAGACTTCCTCCTCTAGGTTACCATTCAGGAATGCATTCTTAACGTCCAGTTGATGTAGTGACTAATCCAAGTTAATTGCAATTGACAACAATACTTGGATTGTATTGAATTGAGCTACCGGGACAAAAGTTTCCTAATAATCAATTCCATAAGTCTGAGTATACCCTTTTGCGACTAGTATTGCCTTGCATTTGTTGATACTCCCATCCATATTAAACTTTGAGGTGAAAATCCACTTGCATCCTACCGGTTTCTTTCCTGTGGGAAACACTGTGATTTCCTGATTTTTATTTTCTTCAAGAGCCTTTAACTCTTCTTCTGTAGCTTGCTTCCAGTTTGGATCAGTCATAACTTATTGGAAAGTATTTAGAATTTTGATTTATGCACTATTTACAACAAAGCTTTGCATCGTTGCATATAGGTTACCATACATAACAAATCATTGACTTGGATGTTGAGTGTAAGATCTTAACCCTTTTCTAAGTGCAATAGGCCAACCCATCTCTTCAGGATCTAATCTTGGATTGAAGTCATGGTCGTTCCTTAGAGTAGAAGGGATGTTTCTACCATTATCTTCATCTTTCTGCGACTGTTGCCTGGATTCTCCTTCTAATCCACCTTTTTATATCCATCCTAGACATGATTTCAACTTGTGTTTCCAATTCATTAGGAGATTATGGGACAAGTTCAGGTTGGTTGGTTGGAAAAGTGGTATTAGAAGATGATGATGGTAAGGTATCAGGGGTGTCAGTGTTATCGGGGTCATGTGAAATTAGGCATTTGATATCTAAGTATTCCCCCTGAATAGGTAATTTAGGATAATAAGCATCCTCCTCATAGAATACGGTATCTTTGGAGACAAACAGTTTCTTTGAGGTAAAACAGTAACACTTGTAACTTTTTTGAGTGGGAGAGTATCCAAGAAAGATACACTTCTAGGCTCTGGCATCAAATTTACTTACATCAGTTGTACGGACAAAGATAACACATCCAAGCACTTTTTGAAGTAATGGGTTGATAAAAGGACAATTGAGAAAGATGTCAAGGAGCTTTTGGATAGGGGTGGCATAATGGAGGCCTTTGGACGGCATGCGGTTGATAAGATAGGCTGCAGTTAGGACTACATCACCCCAAAAGGTTGTGAGGACATTTCATTCCATTAATGAAGTTCTGGCTACTTCCAACAAGTGGTGGTTTTTCCACTCAGCCACTCCATTATGCTGAGGTATGTATGGGCAAAAGGTTTGGTGATGAATTTCTTTCTCATCAAGAAACTCCTTAAAGGTGCCACTCAAGCAGTCCCTAGCATTGTCACTTTAGAGGACCTTGATGTTTGAAATTGATTTTTCACAAAGGTATGGAAACTCTGGAAAACTTTAGCTACTTGAGATTTTTCTTTCATTAAGTAAACCTACGTGATTCTGATGTAATCATCTATGAAAGTGACAAACCATTTTGCATTTGTCAGGGTTTTTGTTCTTGCAGGACCCCAGATGTCACTATGGATTATATGGAAAGGAGTGGATGGGGTGTAAGGCTGTTTTGGGTAGGAGAATAGCATTTGTTTAGCAAATTGGCATGTTTCACATTGAAAAAGAACAGAATTTTTATTGAATAAGCTTGGAAACACATATTTCATATAATCAAAGCCAGGATGGCCTGAGCGATAATGCCACAATAATACATCTTTATCTTTAGAACTTGATCTAACCAGTGCCTTCCGTGCATTCCAAGTATCTTTATTCTTCAATTATGATTGTTCCAAGTAGAAAAGTCCATCCCACTCTCTAGAAGTCCCAATCATCTTTCCCGAGTTTAAATCCTGAAACAAACACAAATCATCATCAAAGGTCACTCGACATATTCGCCCTCTAGTTAATTTGCTCAGAGATATGAGATTACAGGTAAATGCAGGTCCATATAGAACATTGTGAATCCTCAGATAATTAGATAGCATGACTATGCCAATCCCTTCAACTTCGGTAAATACACCATTAGCAACTTTGACTCAGAGATTTTTAGGACCCAATTTAAGATTGGTTAACAACGTTCGATAGTCATGCGATCTGTAGCTCCCGAGTCAACAATCCATGTATCCTCATTAACCCGTACAGCATTGAGGGCTATAATAGAATTACCTGATTGCACCAGATTGACACTAGGCATACAGCTTGACTTATTCTGTTTGTCAAGTATCCTGCGAAGCACCTGCAGTTCCTCTAGGGAGTTAGGATCATTCACTTTTTGTTCAGTAGTAGTGAGGTGGCCTTGTTGGGCGGGTTATTTTCTAATTGATGGCTTGCCATGTAATTTCCAGCATTCCTCCTTTATATGCCCTTCTTCTTGTAGTAATTGCACCATTTAGTATTTTTCCTTTCATCTTGTAGCCCTTTCACTACAAGGGTTGAACCCTCGATGTGATTCCGTCTGCTTCGATTCAAGAGGTTTTCGCTTTCTTTGAATTGCACATGGTTAACTACACCAAACAGATGTGGTAAAGGTTATAACTCCACAATTCAGGCCCTTATCTCCTCAAAAGAATCGTTGAGTCCAACGAGAAAATCATGAATTCTTTCTTCTTCCACTATCTTCCTAAACAATTGAGCATCTTCAACAACCTTCCATGGATGCACCTCAAATAGGTCCTGTTGTTGCCATAGTTTCAACAAAACATTGTCATACTTGGTCATCGACATATTACCTTGTCCCAAATCTTAGAGTTGACGCTTTAAATGGATCAAGGCCACTGTGTTGTCAAGTGAAGAGTAGGTCCTTTTTGCTGCATCCTATATCACTTTTGCCGTGTTTGCCAGGCGGTATCCTTTACTAATGTCCAGGGTCATAGAATTGGATAACCAAGTCATAACTTGGTTATTTTCTGCAAACCATATGTTGAAACTTGGATCATCAAGAGCTGGTTGAGGGGCTGCTCCATTGATACGTTTTTCCTTCCTCTTTCCACGAATGTATCTTAGCACGCTTTGAGACCATTGAAAATAATTTTTTCCATTTTATGGTTAATGACCATAATCTGATTTTCTGAGAATTCTGGGACAGCGGTGCTAATGGAAGATACAGAAGAAGTAGAGGACGAAGCAGTACACAAGGAAGAAGTTTGAATTTGACCGTTTGTTCCCGACATAAGGGTCATTGGAATGGACCCAAACAAGGGAGGAAATTGAGAGGGATCCATCAATGTAGGTGAGAAAATGGTGAAAAAACTGATCTGGAGACGTCAGTGTGGTCAAAAGACATCGGCGTGTAGAGTTCACCGACGGTCAAAATCTACAAAGTTGTCAGCTCGTGGGTTCACGTGCCTAGACTATGATGGCACATGTGCTTCATGCTCGGTCAGATGCCTCCTGAACTTTTGGGAAATGCCGATCACCGCCTTCCGGTCACCCTGGTGAGGGTAGTGTAGTCCCACATGCTCTCCCTGTCAGTAACCCTATAGCACGTCTTTTGTGTTCTGTCTCTTAGCCTCATAGTCGCTCATGTTTCACTCTCCTCACAGTTTCTGCCTCCTTTTTCTAGCATATGACCGAAATCCAAGCTCTGATACCATGAAGAAGTTCAGAGGAATTTGTATTCACTCTCGTGTATTATTGAGAAGGAATGGGTACAATATACAAGGGCTGATATTCAATCAGTAGGAGAGAAATCAGCGATTACAATAATCAGAAATTAATGACAAGATAAAAATAAATAATAATAAGAAATTGAATAGGAAATATTGACTAGCACATAATCAAGAGGTAATTAATGTTAGAATCAAGGGTTGATTCCCAACAAAGATGCATGATTTAATTCACACTTTGTAACTTAATGCTCTATTATATTCAATGGGAAGGGTAAAAGAAACCACTACTATAGCCAACATCTGCAAGAGTTTTATAAGAAAAGAAGGAAGAATTTCATACATATAACCAGATCAATACCCTTTAACATAGGTCAAACATTTTCTGCCAAGTCACTGTTGATATATGCATTTTGTTTTGTAAATGTACATCAGTTGAATCAAAAATACTGGCAACAAACTATCCAAATGCGACAGATGGCATTGGGCAACCATCAATAAAGAGCAATGAAAAAAGATACCCCATGCTAACAGAAGGTATTTATCAAGATCATTTGTTGTCTTTTTATTTATTATTTTCCTTTATATCTTTTCAGTCTGATTTGAATAGATGTTTATGACTACCCCCACTCAGTACTCTGAAACCAATCTGGGCCCAGCTTATGTAGCATGAGGATATATACAAAAATAAACCTTACCTTTTCCAATCACTTGTCAAAAAGGAGAGACCCATTTTCAGAAAGTTTTATGCACATATTAAAGTCCTGCAAAAGTTCTCGCATAACGAAGGGAAGAGATGACCATACTACAAACAAAAGCAAAATAAAGATCTAGACTTTTTGGCTAATCATCCATGAAAGCTAAGTAGATATGTGTAAGAGCTATGCATCCAGCATTTTTGCATGGTATAGGGGTTAATCCAAACGGTCAATCAAAATTCACAACCAAAGAGATTGATTATATGTTAAGGTATTGAGAAAGTAATGGATAAATGGGAAAGTTAGATGATAATTAAGAATTTATGTTGATAAGGATAAAGGTATTCTGAGATAAAAAGCGGGAAAGAATCTCACCTTCTCTCTAAAACAGCCCAATACTCTGTTATAAAGAGAAAGTAAGCATCTTACTAACTCTCTAAGAACAGTCTTAGAGAATCTCCTAAACCAATTTACTCTATGAATATTCAATGCTTTATTGAGTAGGCAAGAAGCCAATTTATAGAAGTACAGTGAGATAAAATTTAATTCAAAATTCAAACTATGAAATCCAAATAATATCTAAAATCTAGGAACTAAATCCTACTTGTGGATATTCCACTTATTCTAAAATATCTAAAATAATAAATAATATTGCTGAAATATTTTAAATCCTATTTGTGGATAATCCACTTATTTTCAGATTTCCTAAAATGATAATAAAAACAAACTCAATTAATAAAATCAGATTCTATCATTATAACCCGCTAATAATCAAAATATCTTTAATATAATAACTAAGTCAAGATAAACTAGTATCAAAATAACTTAACATGGTGTACCAAAAAAATAACTTTAAAACATGGCAATCGACATTAACAATGCTTAATTTTTCACTTGCTTTATAACTTTGACTGGTTACGCTCCCATGTTTGAAGAGCCCTTTTCATAAGTTTGATGTGTCTCTCCTTCAACTGCCTTTTTCTTCACAACTTGTTTTAGAGAAAAACATATTCCAATGACATTTAATGATATTGCTTTGGCGGAAAACACAAATTCGACTGTAACTTAGACTGGATAGCACATCACCAGGATGGCTTTGTTAAATTGAGCCTGCAGCATATCAACTTTGCTAATGTCAGATTGCATTGGTCAGTGCAAACATATTTTATTATCTTAAGAAAAGGATTCTTATTACTTTCAAGTTGGTCAGTCCATAATTTTGCCACTTTCATGAAACCGTTCAGCAGATTCCAGTAAAACAGAGGTGAGTCATTGTGTATCACAATCTTGTGCATATTCAATTGCAATATCTATTTGAGCACTATGATGAGAAAAAATATACTATTAAAATTGTTAAGTTAGAAAGGAAATTGTGACCAATCATCCATTCACATAATTATCAAGGTCCCATCTACTTCTCTTTCATGCACAATTTCATAGTTTCTCTTTGCAGAAAATTGGACTAAAAATATGGTCATCAATGGGAACATATCTTTCATTATTTCTGCTTCAACAGAAAAATGATCAGCAATTAGCAATTACCTATATAGCATTTATCCAAAGAAACATAAAAGGCGGCCCAATGCACAAGGCTCCCACCAAGTGTGATCTGAGGAGGATCAAATATATCCAGTCTTACCCCCGCAAGCAGAGAGGTTGTTTCTAAGATTTAAACCCAATACCTCTTGTTCACAGAGTAGCAGCCTTTACCGTTGCTCCAAGGCTCACCCTGTATCTAAAGAAACATAAACCACCAAAAATGATTTTTATATTAACACCCTCTAGGAATTGAGCTGCTTTTGTTCCTTCATATAAAAAATTCTTAAGAAATAGGAGTGGGCACAGACAAGAAACGATGAAATAATAAGACAGGCTGATTATTTATTATTTTTAAGCATTTGTTAATTAATGTGTAGGCTTTTGATATGGAGTTGTCCATAATTCCATATCACCAAAATAGCTAAAGCTATTGTCACAAGCTTATATATCCTTCATCTTTCTTATTAGATAAGAGACTACTATATACCAACATTTCCTCGCCAAGTCACAATCTTTTCATCCTTCATCTGTAAATTCAGATAATTTATAAAATATCAAGAAGAGGCATAAAAGAAGGGAATGATTACCATCACAATGATTAATGATTAATGCTTAATGATCACAAACCATGCAACGATTATCAAACGTTTCAAAAATAATAGTCTGATTGAAACCGTTAAATCAACTTCAGCACAGCTGTGAATGATCTAGTTCATAAAGCAAGAAAAGGGAAATCTGAATCAAAGAAGATGGAGATCAAAAAATTTCCCACTTTCATTTCTCCCATATTTCCTCATCAGCAAACCAAACATGAAGATTCCTGAAAAAAATAATACACTGACCTGGTGATAAAGATTCACAGTCTTGTTCATATGCTGAGAGATTGTAAGAAAGCGCAGAGAGTGTGGGCTGCCTTAACTAACCCTTTATACTCTAGTATTTTTTTTTCTGGTAATTTGCAGGATTGGCTAAATTTGAATCTACAACAATCACCAGGAAACAACAAGATGACGAGATGGCCGTGGCATAAAGTCTTCAGCTACACATGCTGGCTCCTCTGGAAAAACCGATGCAGTCAAGCCTTTGAAGGGTCATCCAACGACCCAAAAGTGATAGTTCACAGATGTATATACCATCTTTCGGAAGGTGTGGAGAACGGCAGGTATCGACATCAGATATTCCAGGTTCCAGATCGAGGTCTTCTTCATTGGCAGCCACCGGGTACAGGGTTTCATCGCCTTGACGTTGACGGCTCGGTGAATAGGGAGGGTCACGCTGCTTGTGGAGGTGCTATTCGAGATCACGAAGGTCATTGGATTCGTGGATTTCAACAGAAGTTAGGTCATACCTTCCCAACTGCTGCTGAAATTCATGCAATCCGTCGAGGCCTTTTACTATGCAAGAAGCTAGGTCTGAAGAAAATCAAGTTGTTCACAGATTCCTTGAAGGCAGTACATCTATTATCCACCCACTGTGATCCTGATCATCCTTTGAATGACGTTATTTCGCAAACTAAATCCCTTGTTTACAGCGACTGGGAGTTAGAAATTTCCCACACTCATCGGGAAAGTATTCGTTGTGCAGACTATCTGGCGCGCACTGCGCATATGGTTCCACAAGACTACGTCGAATTAGGGCTTCCCCCATTGGAATGTATTCATCTCTTTGCTTTGGATTGTGGTTCATCCACAGAACCATTATGTAGGCTCTAGCCTATAGCCTCTGTCATCTTCAAGCTTTGCTTGCCATTGTATCCAAAAAAAAAAAAAGATTCACAGTCTTCGAAATAAGAACCACAGCTAAAAGAAAGAAATAAAATCATCAAAGATACAAACAAAACAATCACATATAACAATATAATCCAGAAAAAATAAACCCATAATAACTTAAATCCAACACCAATGAACAAAAAATAAATCCAACACCAACTATCAAAGGAAAAGGGAAGTTAGAGTATATAACAGGTAAGAGAAGCAAAAAGAAAGAGAAGCTAGAAGAACAGTAATTGCATACCATAAAAATGGTCAAGGAATTTCTTCAGGAGAAGAAAAGAAGACATCAACATATATTCTTGAAAGAACCTGCAAGAAAAGAAAGAGATCAATGTAAAGCGACCTGTAATAAAATTTGGAGAAGATAAGCCAAAAACTTTCGAGTATCCTTGTGCTTCAGAAAATAAGAAAAGGAAGAAGGGGAGAGAGCAGAAACGAAGGTAAGAATGGAGGGAGATTACAACCCTTTTTAGCATTTTGGCAAGAATATGCTGTAAAAACGACAGTGCCGAAAGTACAAGGATACTCAATAGGGCCCAGGGAAATCGATAAGTCATTAGCCAGGTGTAGACTATGTATCAAAAAAAAAAAAGAGCAATGCAAGACTATCAATATATGCACAGCCAAATCAGAGCACAATTTGACCATGATCAGTATAAACCATAAATAGACATGAAAAGGCTACATGAAATCTCAACTCTCCCTCTCAAATTCAACTTTAAAATGTCAATATAACAGGCCATCTAACCATTTTCCAACTCACTCTCGATTTATATTTATATTCCTATGAATATTATGTAGTTTATGATTTCATAATGCTAATTACATCAACAAATTGGGAATTTTTTAAGCTAAGTGAATTGGGATCAATTGCTAAACATTTTCCTTCTGATCCCCATATTAAAGTCCAACAGCAGCAGCCTTTTGCAACAGACTTCTCCCCAAACCAAGAAGCAAGACCCCGTAGAAAAAATGTAATTCAGGACAAAATAAAAGTCTCAAACAAAGGCATATTTTTGTTGACAGTGTAGCTTGCATTGTTAGGGTGAAACACACACATTCATGATTATTGGAATATGAAAATAAAGGTATATATTTTAATACTCACATATAGAGAACATGAGTAGTTGGTACAAAACTTTGGCAAAAATAGTTATAGTAACAACTCCCCATATCGATATAAATTTAATACTATTATATAAGTGCGAGAACGGGATGAATGACAATGGATAATCATAAGGCTATTTTTTAAAATATTCAGAAAATTACAGCACACCATATTTAACAATCAATTTAATAATTTAATACGCCAAAGTCCCACCAATTACCATATTAATAAAGTAAGTTTTATTTATCCCTTATATTCAAAATACAAATTCCAACAACACAAACCTAACAAATAAATCTTACCCTCATTATGGTATACAATAAGTAAAAATCGTATTGGCTCAAATACATTTTCATGCAGGTGCTAATCCAGGCTTCCATGCAATCCCTTCACTTTCATCTCCAATCTATGCCTTTAAACCAATCCTGGTCTTCAGCATAGCATATTGGCTTAATAAAAACTTTGTTAATAGCAAATGTAAATGAAACTAAAACCTTACTACATATATAAGAGATAACAATTTGGCTCAAATATAACTTTCTTCCCTTATATATAATTTTAATCAGCAAATATGCTAGGAACAGCAGCAGGGAAAGGATAATAGCATAAGAGAAGGAGGAAAAGGGAGCTATATAATACCAGAAACGGGAAACAGTTAGTAACTTCAAGAACACAGCCAACAGCAAGCCCAAGAAGTTGTCTGATGCCTAAAGTAGGTGAATGGTCCTTGCAATTTGAAAAACTGCGTAAGAAATCTTTGCAAGCTTATATCCATGATTTCAGCAAAAAACACAAGTAAATTCAAAAATAAAATGAGAGACATATAGTTCAGGCATGATATCATAGATGCACCATGAACACAAACAGCTATATATTGAAAACTTCACATAAAAACACTTAAAAAGCTTTTAGTCTTTCTCTCAAGCATATTCTAAAGGAATTGTGCCATTTTCATCATCCTCAGCAGTTAAAATTTATTTCCGTCTTTCTGTGTCTGTTTGGTGTGAGGGATTTGAAGGTTTGAGAAAATTTTTATGAGTTGAATTTTAAAATTTTAAAAGATTGAAGAAATAGAGTAATAAAATTTTAATAAAGAGAATATATAAGATAAAAGAGTAAGAAAAATTAATTAAAAATTTTTAACTCCACTTCTTTAATTTTTTTAAATTCAACTTAAAAATTTTTTTCCTCCACTCACTTTTCCTCCCTTTCTCTCAGACCAAACAAGCCCTCTGAGACCAGTAAGCTTGGGCCAGCCTGGGGCGCTGAGGTGAGGCAGAGATTTGAGAACTGGTTTCATTATGACCAAAAGCGCAGCTCAACTCTTTCCTCACGTTACCCATTAGAAACTGGTGGCACCAGAACCTTAAAATCCCAAAAGCACCAGCACAAAATGGGTCTGGACAGCCCGCAACAAACGATTATTTTCAGTGGAATCATATCGGCCTGAAGAACTCATTGCAGCTACTGAAGCTCTTGTCACTCACACAGCAAGGCAAAGGATTTATTTGCGAATTTGGAGGAGCCGAATTCGGTGGCCTGAAGGATTTTTATGGTACATATTACTATTTTAATTTTTACTCAATAATCAGAACATAAGTCTCCAATATTTATATCCGCTCTGAATTCGGTGGCCTGAAGGTTTTTTGGGGTCGAGGAATTCTTTCATTTCAATCTTTTTCTACTCCTATTGTGGCATATAAACCTTTTCCAGTTTTATCACTTTACAGACATTACCTTCCTTCTATTTACCTTTCAATAAAAAAAACTAAGTTAGAATTTGAGGCTTCTTTTCAATTATGTTATCCTCATCCATTTTTTTAGGACAATATCGACATTGTTAAATGAAGTTTATAAAAAAATTTTATTGTGCAAACATTAAAGATAAAGATAAACAAAAAAGAGAGATTCTCGTGTTGAACAAATTAATGAAAGAAAGTTGAATATTAAAAATTCGACTTATTGCTCAAAAGCCCATTCTTTTATCAAGAGTTAACACTAAGTTATGCCTAAAGAAAAATTGTAATATATTGTAAAATTGGGCAAACTTTTCTTACATTGGGCTTTGCATCAATTGTACCATCACCCTACTTAACATGTATTGTATGTCATTTTACAAATTGAGGGGCAAATTTGGAATTAATTTTTCAATCAAAGAGGCTTCTATTTTTTATTAATATTATGTCATGCATTGCCTCGAAATGTGCATTTGCTAAGACTGGGACAAACCTAAAAGCTTCTCAATAAGAGTCATAATGGCCTAAACAAGAATGACATCTTACATGAACCAGTAAGTGAAAGGCTTTTGAATAGCATTGAGGCCAAAGCGGGGGCAACATCACTGATCAAATAGCTCTTCATCATCATCATCTCATCATTTCTATTATCATGTTTATCATGATCATCTTCATCTCCTTATCATCATTTTTATTCTCATTAGCTCTTCATCATTTTCATCATTTTCTTATTATTATTATCATCATCATCATCTCCTTATGAACACCATTCTCATTAGCATTTCATTATCATCATCATTGTCATAATTTTCATTAGGATTTTTTCATCACTATCATCATCATTTAACATACTACAAATTTAGGGCACCACATGATTAGTGCCACAACACCATTACTATTGTCATTTACATAAGCACTTCATCTTTATCGTTGTGTTCATCATCCTATTAGGATTTGATCATTACTACCATCATTATTATCAGTGTCATCACCTTTATCATCTTCACTATTATCATAATCCCCTCGTTATTATAGCAATCATCATCCTATTTATCATCATGATTATCATCGTCATCAGCATTTTATCATCACTGCCATCATCATTATCAATGTCATAACCTTCATCATGATCATCTTCACCATTATCATAATTTCCTCCTTATTATGGCCATCATCATTCTCTTTATCATCATTGTTGTCATCCTCATCAGGATTTTATCATTACTAAAATCATCATTATCAGTGTCATCACCTTCATCATGATCATCTTCATCATTATCATAATCTCCTTGTAATCATGGTCGTCATCATCCCCTTCATCATCGTTGCCATCATCGGTGTCATTATCATGTTTATGTGCACCACGTGCCTAGTGTCACATCACCATCACCATCACCATTGTTATCATCATCTATGACTTCCCTATTAGGGCTTTATCATCATCATCATTAGTGTCATTATCATATTTCATGTTTGGGTCACCGTATGATTAGTGTTGCACAATCACTAGCATGATCATCACCATTGATAACTTCCTCATTATAACTTCATCTTCATCAATATTTTTATCATCATATAAAACCTCATTAGATAGGACATCACATGCTTAGTGTCACATCACGACTATCATCATCATCATCATCATTCATGACATCATTATTAATACTTCATTGTCATCTTTTCACTATCATCTTTATTCTCAATTTCATCATCTTCATTGGCATTATCATAAATACTACTCCAAGAGGCATCATATACTCAGCTATAAACACCCGTTTCAAGCCCAGTAATGGCTGGCATACTTTCAAAGCCCTGTATTGGCAGACATTGTAACCCCCTACCTTAATAGCCAAATTTATAGTTCGAGAATGCGTCATTAAGTTGAAATAGAGACCAGTGGTTAATTTAAAACTTTTCCAAAACTTGTTTAGTACGGTCTCACATTCACATCTCGAATATAA
This sequence comes from Inga laurina, assembly GCA_963855925.1. Lineage (NCBI taxonomy): Eukaryota > Viridiplantae > Streptophyta > Magnoliopsida > Fabales > Fabaceae > Inga > Inga laurina. The sequence goes on along the minus strand of OY979701.1, from coordinate 69,312,228 downwards.
TTGGTCTGTCCAGTTCGGTTTCATTCATACATATCAGAGTGCAACCAAAAATTCCTGACAACGCTCAGGTTTCATTACGTAATAAAGGGTTTACAACGATTAGTTTCCCATATAGGGGATTACACAACACTATTCAATATATACAACATGTGCAACTAATCCCCAACAAAATATGACAACCAACTACCAAAATTAAAACTCCTAGCTAGGAGCTCTAACCGCCCTTTGTCACTTGCTTTTCCTTTGAACCGCTTGCCCTTGCTGTAGGTTAGTTATTGGAAAGAATGAGATTCAAAAGAATCTCAGTAGTAACAATTCACTTATAACATGTACAATCACAAAGCATGTAAGCAAATCACAACAACAACAACACAACGGCATTTCTGCAACAGCTTTCGCTGCATTCACAACGGCATATTTCACAACAGCATGTTTCACAACAGCACAACAACGACATTTCACAACGGCAATGTTACATCACGGCATATTCAATGGAATGACATACATGCAAGGCATCATACACATAATAAGAGAAAGAGTCACTACCTTGTTCTTTCCGCTCGTGCACTGGCACTGGTTTATCACGTGCAGGGCAAATGTCAAATCCTATAATTAGAATTACGGGCGATAGGTTATTACTTAATCCAATTCTTTAATTCAAATACTCAAGTTGGTTATCATTAGAGGCATTTAATCAAATCAACTAAGGAGTTAAAGTGGTCAATTAACCTAAAAGACCAATTACTAACCTCAAAATTCAACAATACTACATTATGCCATTACATCTTCAATTTTCGCATAAAAGACCAAATCTGCCAGAATTTTCTCCAGAATTTGAAAAATCATAACTAATTCTACAAAAATTGAAATGAGGTGATCCCAAGTCCTATGGAAAGCTGTTGAAGTCCTCTTCATAGGAAAAATATGAATCATTACTGGAAATCACCACACAATTCCAGAATTACACAAAATCCCACACTGCTCCAGAATTAAGTCCAGTTTCGACATCAAACTTTGGGTAACCAGAACTCACAGCTCAAAAAACGAAATGACACAAATTATATGTCCATTTTGAAGCTTGGAATGTGAACTTTAATACTGGAAAGTTTCACAATTTTTAGAGATCATTTGGTTATCCAAAAACACCACACAAGCAGAGTACCTCGCTGGAATTCTGTTCAGGCTGAAAACCCAAATTTACACTTTGAGTTCCAATGACCCAAAATTCACAACCTAGGGCTATTCCCACATAATTTTTCGTGTAGAACACAATGGTAACATCAAAATTAACAAATTCCCACTCATTCTCCATGTCCTGTTTTGGCAGAAAATTCAAAATAAATCCCAACAATTACCAACTTCTAATTTCAGCATCAAACTTATGTCAAATGGTTTCCAATCATCATAAACCACCAATAACATAACCAAAACATCATGAATTACCCAAACCCTTGTTTAGCCAAAATCAGGGCAGATTTACACATGCCAAAATACTCATCCAACCAACACAACCAATAGCTCAAATTGATGCTAATGCTCACCTAGTGCTCCTCCTTAAGTTCTTTCTTTGATTCTTCAGCTTTTGTTCTTGCAAGATGGCTGAAAACTCCTCTTCTTCAAAAACAAAAACCATAGAAATGAAGCTAAGGAAGAGAGGAACAAGTTTCATGAAGGACTCTTGAGCCATAGATGAGGTTAAGGAGGTGAAAATCAAGATTAAAGTCTTACCTTCACTTGCTCCTTCTTGCTCTCTCGGGTTGCACTGCTGAACCGACTTAGAGAATGGGAGAGAGAGTGAATAATAATCAGATTTTCCTTTCCCTTATCACTTAAAGAGGCAGCCGAAATCGTGGTCCAAAGGTGGTAAAAAGTTGTGGTCAAAATTGATTCACCAAGTCTTTTCTTTATTAATGTGTTGGACGTCCAAAATGTGCCAAGATATCTTTGCTTCATCTTTTCTCTTTCTTTCTTGATGACATAGCCGAAATAATTGACTTGAGGGGATGGAATTTATTGATTAAATGCTTACTCTATCTCTCTTAGCATTTCCTTGACCGAAATGATGAAGAGAAAAAAGTGATAAAAGACTTAGCATGAGATTGTTGACCAAGTCCTCATCTTTTATAACTTGGTCCAATTGCTTCCATAAGTCATATTTAATAGCCAATAGGTATTTTTCTCTTGGTTTTCCCCCTTGTCATACGTGAATCATGGCCTTTTGAAGAAGAAGATGATCTTGTAAAATAACATCTTGCAATATAGTATTTATTTGCCAATTTTGCATGTGAAATTTAACTAAAGACATAACAAAATTTCCAGAGATAATTCTGTCATTAATCTCATAATCTATTATGTACATTTAGTCCTTGAGTACATTTTGGGATATTACAGACATCCTTAAAGTTTAGTAACGGCTAGCATTCTATTCAAAGCCTTATATTGGTAGGCACCCTTAAAGTTTAGTAATGGTTGACACCCTTGTTAAAGCCCTATATTGGCAGGCACCCTAAAAAGCCCAAAAATGGCTTACAACCTTTTCAAAGCCATGTATCGGCAGGAATCCTCAAAACCCAGTAAAAGCTAACACCCTTTCCAGAGATAATTCTGTCATTAATCCCATCATCTATTATGTACATTTAGTCCTTGAGTACATTTTGGGATATTACAATTCTCCCCCCGTACAATAAATTTCGTCCTCGAAATTTGTTACACAACTTGAGCCATAAACTCCGGATAACGTCTACGCATATCCGCTTCTACTTCCCAAGTTGCTTCTCTTTCTGTCATTCCCTTCCAGATCACTTTCACAAATGGAATGCTTCGGTGTCTGAGCCGTCGTTCTTCTCGATCAATGATCTGCTCTGGCTCTACCGTATATGTGAAGTTGTCTTGTAATTCGACTTCTTCATATTCAACTATATGAGATGGATCCGGTTGGTACTTCTTCAGTTAGGAAACGTGGAACACATTATGGAGCCTGCTCAAGTTCGGGGGTAGGGCTACTCGATAGGCTACAGGTCTGATTCTCGCAAGAATCTCAAAAGGACCTATGTACCTCGGGCTCAACTTCTTCCGCTTGATAGCTCTCCCGATGCCCGTAACTGGAGATACTCTCAGAAAAACATGATCACCCACCTAAAACTCTAGAGACCTTCTCCTCTTGTCAGCGTAGCTTTTCTGTCGACTTTGTGCTGCATGAAGCCTTTTACGGATGATTTGAATCTGTGCTGAGGTTTGATCAACAAGCTCCGGCCCATAAAGCTTCCTCTCAGATAACTCATTCCAGCACAAGGGTGATTGGCACTTTCTCCCATACAACGCTTCATACGGCGCCATCTGAATGCTCGCATGATAGCTATTGTTGTAAGCGAATTCAGCAAGTGGAAGAAAGCGATCCCAATTACCTTTGAAGTCGAGAACACAAGCTCGCAACATATCCTCTAGTGTCTGGATAGTCCTTTCTGATTGACCATCTGTCTGAGGATGATAGGCCGTGCTGAATCTCAGTTGAGTTCCTAATGCATCATGCAACGCCTTCCAAAATCTCGAAGTGAATCGGGGATCACAGTCGGAAATGATGTTCTTCGGTATGCCATGGAGTTTCACAATCTCTCGGATATAAATCTCTGCTAGCTTGTCCGGAGAGTAACTAGCATTAATCGGTATGAAGTGTGCCGACTTCGTTAATCGGTCCACAATTACCCAGATCGCATCATAATTCCTGATCCTGGGCAATCCCACCACCAGGTCCATGGTCACACTTTCCCATTTCCATTCTGGAATCTCAGGACTTTGAAGCAAACCAGGCGGTCTCTGGTGCTCAATCTTTACCTTCTGGCAAGTGAGACACCTCGCTACATACTTTGTCACATCACTCTTCAAACCCGGCCACCAATACATAGACTTCAGATTATGATACATTTTGGTCATACCAGGATGAAGAGTATATGGTCTCTTGTGCGCTTCATCTAGAATCTTCTGTCTCAACTCCGCCTTAAGTGGAACACAAATTCTCTTCTGATAGCGAACTAGTCCACTAGGTGACAGATCATAGCCCTAAGCTTCTCCCCGTTCAATTCTAGCCAGATTCCGCTGTATCCAGCCATCTTGTCTCTGAGCTTCTTCAATCTCAACCCTCAGATCACTTTCCCCTTGGGAAACATTATAATTAGCACAGACAATCTGGTTTGACAAATTCAAGTCCTGAAAATCTTCTATCAATTTCATCTCTTGAATCATCATTGCTGCAACTAGTATTGTCTTTCGACTAAGAGCATCCGCGATGACGTTAGCTTTACCAGGATGATACTTGATCTCTAGGTTGTAATCTTTCAGCAACTCCATCCACCGGCGTTGTCTCATATTCAACTCTTTTTGATCGTACAAATACTTGAGACTCTTGTGGTCGCAATACAGTTCTACTGTCACACCATAAAGATAATGCCACCATATTTTCAATGCAAACACAATCGCCGCAAGCTCCAGATCATGAGTGGGATAGTTCATTTCATGAGGCTTTAGCTGTTGGGAGGCATAGGCCACCACTCGTCCCTGCTGCATAAGGACACACCCCAACCCTTGCTTACTCGCATCACTGTACACAACATAAGTCAAGCTAGGATCGGGTATAATCAACACTGGTGCCGTGGTCAACCTCTCCTTCAGCTCAACAAAACTGTTTTCACAATGTTTATCCCACTTAAACGGCTGATCTTTTCGTGTGAGCTTGGTCATCGGCAAGGCAATCCAGGAGAAATTTTGAATAAATCTCCGGTAGTAACCAGCAAGACCCAGAAAACTGCGTATCTCAGCAACAGTTTCTGGCCTCTTCCATTCAAGTACTACTTCCACTTTACTGGGATCCACTGAGACCCCTTCTTGCGAGATAACATGGCCCAAGAATTTTACTTCTGGAAGCCAAAACTGACACTTACTTAACTTGGCATAGACCTGCTTTTCACGCAATATCCCCAGCACAATTCTCAAATGATGCTCGTGGTCCTCCCTACTCTTAGAGTAGATCAGAATGTCGTCGATAAACACCACTACAAATTGGTCTAGGTATTGTCGAAAGACACGATTCATGTAATCCATGAATACAGCAGGTGCATTAGTTAGGCCAAAGGGCATTACTAGAAACTCATAGTGCCCATACCTAGTTCTGAAGGCAGTCTTCGATACATCTTCTGCCTTCACTCGTAGCTGATGATAACCCGACCTTAGATCAATCTTCGAAAATACACAAGAACCAGACAGTTGATCTAGAAGGTCGTCGATTCTCGGGAGAGGATATTTGTTCTTAACGGTTATCTTGTTCAACTCTCTATAATCTACACATAGTCTTAGACTCCCGTCTTTCTTCTTAACAAACAATACTGGAGCTCCCCATGGTGAAACGCTGGGTCGGATGAACCCTTTTTCAAGTAAGTCTTTGATTTGTTTCTTTAGCTCCGCCATTTCATTTGGGGCCATTCGGTATGGGGCTTTTGATATAGAACCAGCTCCAGGCACAATTTCAATTGGAAACTGCACTTCCCTTTCCGGAGGTAATCCGCTAAGATCGTCCGGAAATACCTCAGGAAACTCTCTTACCACGGGTATACTTTCTAAAGTTTCTTCTATCTCTCCCTGCACGGAAAAGAATACCATATACCCCTGGCACCCCTTCTCTAGATATTTCTCAGCTTTAGCCGTTGAGAGGAAGTTCAAACTAGAATTCACATTATCATCCTTATGGGAATTAGGATACACTATTTTCTTGTTTCCACAATCCAGCAATACATTATTCGCCGTCAACCAATCAAAACCCAATATGACTTCTAATTGGTAGAGCGGCAGACAAATCAAATCAACAGTAGACTCATACCCCTCAACAGTTATTATACAGTTCAAACAAGCCTCAGCTGTCACAACCTTGACACCCATCGGCGTCAACACAACCAAATCAAATGGCAATTTATGAACATGTAACCCCAGGCGCTTCACACAATCATAGGCAATGAAGGAATGACTTGCACCCGAATCAAATAAAGCTTGCAGTAAACTACCATTGATAAAGATTTTACCTTGAATCAGGTCGGGGGACTTTCGGGCTTCCTCGTGTGTCATGGTGAACACCCTGGCCTGATTCCTGGGCCTTTGCTCTGTCGGCGGCCGTCTGCATTCAGTAGCAATGTGTCCGGGCTGTTTACAGTTATAACAAACTACTTGCCCCGTACATGTTCTACCAGGATGTGCCCTCCCACAACGAGTGCATGTCAATATTGTGGGGGCTTTCTGATTATCACGACCCTCATATTGATAAGGCTTCTTACCACTACCCTTAGCTGAGAACCCCTGTCCCTTTCGCTTTTGGGAAGTAGTCCCTTTACTAGGCTCACTGCGGTTGCTGGTAACTTTGGCAGGATACAAATCTCTCAGATTGTTTTCTGTGATTCTGCATTCTTCAACCGCTTTATTGAACTCAGTAAACAAGTGAGTGGCCAATCTCTTTCTCAGTTCTCGTCTTAAACCACGAATAAGCATGTCTGAACTCCATTCTTCGTCATCCATACTCCGAAGATAGGAGGAATATCGGGACAACCGAACGAAACGGGACAGATACTCATCAAAGGTCTCCGTGTCTCCTTGTTTGATATTTAGAAATTCAGTTTCCTTCTCAAGCCTCACTGACTTGGGGAAATATTTCTCATTGAACTGTCATTGAAACACTTCCCAGGTCAGAGGTATATTGCGGCTTCGAAGTGTTAGGGCGATATTCCGCCACCAACGGTCTGCATCTCCTTCCAACTTGTAGACCGCTAACCGCGCTTTCACCTCTGATGGGCATTCAAGAACCTCAAAGATCTTCTCAAGTCTGTTCAACCAGTCTTCAGCTACTTGAGGATCAAATCTGCCTTTAAACACCGGAGGTAGATGTTTGCAAAATTTGGAGACCCAATACTGCAGATCTCTCTCATCACGGGCTGGTACTCCATGTAACTCTGGGTTTGGTTCGGTGTGCGGAGGTGACTCTGGAGGTCGAATGGAGCCTTCAGCGGTTTCTTCGTGATGTGTGTCCTCTTGGGTCTCTTCGTGAGTGGACTGGCCGCGGTCTTCATTGCGTTTTGCCCATTCCTCTCTGAGCTCTTCTCTCAGCTCAGCTATCATATCTCTTTGATCACGAATCAACCCCATCATCTCCCGCATAGGGTCTGGTGGAATGTCATTAAGCACCACCTCCACTTCTGGTTCTACTCTTCTGTTTCTTGGGTGAACCATTGTGTCTTTCAATTCTACAATGATTCACCATGTCAGTATCATAACAAATGTATACACATAGTTCTTAAATCTTGTATATATCGGCAACCAGCAATCATACTCATGTGTATACCACAAAAATCATAAGTCATTTTCTTATGACTAAGGCAACAAACTATAGTAACTATCCTAGCAAATCCTACCCTTGTCAGGAACTACAGCTCTGATACCAAAAATGTAACCCCCTACCTTAATAGCCAAATTTATAGTTCGAGAATGCGTCATTAAGTTGAAATAGAGACCAGTGGTTAATTTAAAACTTTTCCAAAATACGGTCTCACATTCACATCTCGAATATAATTGGTCTGTCCAGTTCGGTTTCATTCATACATATCAGAGTGCAACCAAAAATTCCTGACAACGCTCAGGTTTCATTACGTAATAAAGGGTTTACAACGATTAGTTTCCCATATAGGGGATTACACAACACTATTCAATATATACAACATGTGTAACTAATCCCCAACAAAATATGACAACCAACTACCAAAATTAAAACTCCTAGCTAGGAGCTCTAACCGCCCTTTGTCACTTGCTTTTCCTTTGAACCGCTTGCCCTTGCTGTAGGTTAGTTATTGGAAAGAATGAGATTCAAAAGAATCTCAGTAGTAACAATTCACTTATAACATGTACAATCACAAAGCATGTAAGCAAATCACAACAACAACAACACAACGGCATTTCTGCAACAGCTTTCGCTGCATTCACAACGGCATATTTCACAACAGCATGTTTCACAACAGCACAACAACGACATTTCACAACGGCAATGTTACATCACGGCATATTCAATGGAATGACATACATGCAAGGCATCATACACATAATAAGAGAAAGAGTCACTACCTTGTTCTTTCCGCTCGTGCACTGGCACTGGTTTATCACGTGCAGGGCAAATGTCAAATCCTATAATTAGAATTACGGGCGATAGGTTATTACTTAATCCAATTCTTTAATTCAAATACTCAAGTTGGTTATCATTAGAGGCATTTAATCAAATCAACTAAGGAGTTAAAGTGGTCAATTAACCTAAAAGACCAATTACTAACCTCAAAATTCAACAATACTACATTATGCCATTACATCTTCAATTTTCGCATAAAAGACCAAATCTGCCAGAATTTTCTCCAGACTTTGAAAAATCATAACTAATTCTACAAAAATTGAAATGAGGTGATCCCAAGTCCTATGGAAAGCTGTTGAAGTCCTCTTCATAGGAAAAATATGAATCATTACTGGAAATCACCACACAATTCCAGAATTACACAAAATCCCACACTGCTCCAGAATTAAGTCCAGTTTCGACATCAAACTTTGGGTAACCAGAACTCACAGCTCAAAAAACGAAATGACACAAATTATATGTCCATTTTGAAGCTTGGAATGTGAACTTTAATACTGGAAAGTTTCACAATTTTTAGAGATCATTTGGTTATCCAAAAACACCACACAAGCAGAGTACCTCGCTGGAATTCTGTTCAGGCTGAAAACCCAAATTTACACTTTGAGTTCCAATGACCCAAAATTCACAACCTAGGGCTATTCCCACATAATTTTTCGTGTAGAACACAATGGTAACATCAAAATTAACAAATTCCCACTCATTCTCCATGTCCTGTTTTGGCAGAAAATTCAAAATAAATCCCAACAATTACCAACTTCTAATTTCAGCATCAAACTTATGTCAAATGGTTTCCAATCATCATAAACCACCAATAACATAACCAAAACATCATGAATTACCCAAACCCTTGTTTAGCCAAAATCAGGGCAGATTTACACATGCCAAAATACTCATCCAACCAACACAACCAATAGCTCAAATTGATGCTAATACTCACCTAGTGCTCCTCCTTATGTTCTTTCTTTGATTCTTCAGCTTTTGTTCTTGCAAGATGGCTGAAAACTCCTCTTCTTCAAAAACAAAAACCATAGAAATGAAGCTAAGGAAGAGAGGAACAAGTTTCATGAAGGACTCTTGAGCCATAGATGAGGTTAAGGAGGTGAAAATCAAGATTAAAGTCTTACCTTCACTTGCTCCTTCTTGCTCTCTCGGGTTGCACTGCTGAACCGACTTAGAGAATGGGAGAGAGAGTGAATAATAATCAGATTTTCCTTTCCCTTATCACTTAAAGAGGCAGCCGAAATTGTGGTCCAAAGGTGGTAAAAAGTTGTGGTCAAAATTGATTCACCAAGTCTTTTCTTTATTCATGTGTTGGACGTCCAAAATGTGCCAAGATATCTTTGCTTCATCTTTTCTCTTTCTTTCTTGATGACATAGCCGAAATAATTGACTTGAGGGGATGGAATTTATTGATTAAATGCTTACTCTATCTCTCTTAGCATTTCCTTGACCGAAATGATGAAGAGAAAAAAGTGATAAAAGACTTAGCATGAGATTGTTGACCAAGTCCTCATCTTTTATAACTTGGTCCAATTGCTTCCATAAGTCATATTTAATAGCCAATAGGTATTTTTCTCTTGGTTTTCCCCCTTGTCATACGTGAATCATGGCCTTTTGAAGAAGAAGATGATCTTGTAAAATAACATCTTGCAATATAGTATTTATTTGCCAATTTTGCATGTGAAATTTAACTAAAGACATAACAAAATTTCCAGAGATAATTCTGTCATTAATCCCATCATCTATTATGTACATTTAGTCCTTGAGTACATTTTGGGATATTACAGACATCCTTAAAGTTTAGTAACGGCTAGCATTCTATTCAAAGCCTTATATTGGTAGGCACCCTTAAAGTTTAGTAATGGTTGACACCCTTGTTAAAGCCCTATATTGGCAGGCACCCTAAAAAGCCCAGAAATGGCTTGCAACCTTTTCAAAGCCATGTATCGGCAGGAATCCTCAAAACCCAGTAAAAGCTAACACCCTTTTCAAACCCTGTATTGGCAGGCACCCTTAAAGCCTAATAACAAATGACACCTTTTCAAGCCCTGTAGCGACAAGCACCTTCAAAGCCCAGTAACGGCTGGCACCCTTTTCAAAGCCCTATATTGACAGGCATCCTCAAAGCCTAGTAACTATTGGCACGCTTTTCAAAGCCTTGTATCGGCAGGCATCCTCAAAACCTAGTAACAACTAACACCCTTTCAAGCCCCTTTAGTGATAGGTATCCTTAAAGCCTAATAACGGCTGTCACCCTTTTTAAAGCCCTGTATTAGTAGGAATCCTCAAAGTCCAATAATGGATTACACCCTTTTTAAGCCTCATAGCAGCAGGCATCCTCAAAGCCCAGTAACTACTGGCACCCTTTCAAGCTCAGTATCACCTGGCACCCTCAAAGCCCTATAGCGATAGGCACCTTTAAACCCCAGTAACGGATTGCACCCTTTTCAAAGTCCTGTATCGACAGGTAGGGGTGTACATGGGCAGGGCTGGGTAGGGCATGGACCATGCCCGATGCCTGGCCCAGAAAAAGAATAGGCGACGTTTTGAGGCCCGTTGCCCGGCCCTGCCCAATGAAAGCCCCAGTAATTTCGGGCTGGGCAGGGCGGGCTTGTGTGCCCAAAAATCTCTCAAAAATTTAAAAATAATGAAGTATTAAATAATAATAATAATATAGAAAAAATTATATAGTTTGGTATTACAAAAACATATTTTATGCCATAGTTCTTTTAAGATTTTATTATTTAGATCCGATTCATGGGCCAATAAAACAAATTAATTCAATAGAGATTATTTTCTTATTATTTGAAAATAATTTACTTTTCAAAAACTCAATTTTCCCACTTCTTAATTAAATATGTGTATGAAAAAATATGCCTATATGCTTAGTAAATACAAAATATGTTTATTCATTAAATCCTAATTGAATGGTAAGTAAATACTTGTTTAATTATATATACAACATATATATTTTTTAAATACAATTATACATACATATTGGGCAGGGCAGCACACCTTGCCCGGTGCCCAGCCCTGCCCGGTATTTGGCCCGGCCCGAAGATGCCTAAATGATTTATGAGCGTATTTTTTAGGGCTAGGTTGGGCATTTTTTTGTCGGGCTTGGGCAAGCATTGCGAGCCTTTGGGCCTCATGAACACCCCTATCGACAGGCACTCTCAAAGCTCAGTAATGGTTGTTACCCTTTTTAAAGCCCTGTATCAACATACATCCTCAAAGCTCAGTAACGGTTGGCACCCTTTTCAAAGCTTTGTATCGGTAGGCACCTTTAAAGCCCAGTAATAATTGGCATCGTTTCAAGGCCTGTAGCAGTAGGCACCCTTGAAGCCCAATAACAGCTGGCACCCTTTTCAAAGCACTGTATCGGCAGACACCCTCAAAATCTAGTAACAACTAGCATCCTTTTTAAGTCATGTATTGTAAGGCACCCTTTTCAAATTCTGTATCAGTAGGCACCCTCAAAGTCCAGTAACGGCTAGCACAATTCTTTCAAAGCCCTGTTTTAGCAGGCACTATTCTTTGAAGGCCTTGTCTCAACAGGCACTACTTCTTTTCAAGCCCAGTAACAGCTTGCACAATTCTTTTACATTCGTCTAAAGTCCTATGTAACTATGCGCTTCACTTTCATTCCAGGTGATTATCTAGCTCCACCGGCGTTCTTCTCCCCTACGAACCAAGTAAAGTAGGCCATGGGCACGGTATTGTATCCAAACCCTCTTTGGTTCTAAGGGGCACTTTTTCTATTTGGCCGGACAAAATACGTGTTCTTATCTTTACTTACTTCATAGATGAGAATCTCACTTTTCTCAGTTACGAAACAAGTAAATAAGGGCAACTGTGAACACTCTATTTTGTTTGAGCCCCACACAAAAAAAAATTAAAAAGTAAAAAAATCCTACTTGATGCTTACACATCTAAATTAATAAGAAAATGACATTGGTGGTTATTTGATTATAATTGAAATTTGATAAATGATCATAATTAATAGTCATTGTCTTGAAATTGAGGTTTGTAATAAATGGCAACAAATTTCAAAATAATTCATCTCATTGATGTTGATTGAAGTTTAAATTAGGAAATTTAGTGTGAAGTTTGGAGGAGAAAAATAGAAATTTAAAAAAGTACAAAAATATTTCTCATTTATGTTGATAGGTTTAAATTAGGAAATAGTTTATGGGGGAAAATATAAATAAATTAAAAAATGAAAATTAAAAAAAAAATCCCTCTCAATGATTGTGATTAGATTTAAAATTAGGAAGTTTCACTAAACAAAAAATTTTAAAAAATTAAAATTTAAAAAATCTCCCATTAATAGTGATTGGGCCAAGTTAGGAAGTTTTATTAATATAAATTACAAAAAATTAAAAAAAAAATTCAAAAAAGAAGGAACATTTATGAAGAAAACCTTACCTTAAGACTATAAATAGGAGAAAATGGTTGAAGCAAGACACACAAAAATTGGGAGAGAAAAGACACAAGAAAAGAGGGAGAGAAAAGAGGCAAGAAAAGACACAAAAATTGGGAGAGAAAAGATCAAAGAGAGCTAAATCTATTGTTTGTCTTTTGTTTTATCTTGTTTTCCCTTATACCCCGAAGAAAAGCCTATATCCTTATAATTGAGTGTCACATATGTCATGCCTCAACACCAATGGCTAGAGGATGAATCCAATATGAAATTTGGATTGATTTGTTTTCTTATTATTATTCATTTTCTCTCTTTTCTATTTTTATTGTTTCATCTTTATACTCAAAGAAAGCATATGCTTTTGTGATTGTGTGAGCTACAACACTAATTGCTGAGAATGCAATCCAATATGATTTGGATTACTTTTTCTTTTTTTCCTCCTTATATCTTTCCTCTCTATTCCTTTTTTCATTTTCGTTATTTTTTCTATCTTATCCTTTTAGCAATGATCCGAAAACCGGACCGAGCCGGATGGTCGAACCGGTTCAACCGGTGACCGGAACATTCTCCGGCTCGGTTGATGTGATTCAGCCGCTTTCTTAGTTAGACTGTTTTCAGCCGCCACAAGCCGGAGCGGTTTTTCAGAAATCGGCCGGCTCAAATCTATTATTTAGTTTCAAATCATTGAAAAGGAAAGAGGAAGAAAAGAAGAAAGAAGACACGAAAGATTTGCTCTTGAGATGAATTTCATTGCCATCCTTCATCTTTTCAAGTGTGCGCTACCAATCTTGGAGCAAAGAAGTGGTGGAACCTCCAACAATGGAACAACCTCCGGCGCTTGCAAATGTGGGAGCGAGAAAGAAAACAGTCAAAACGCGCTGAGGATGGAGACAACTAGTAGCAGCTATCAAGGGAAAAAAGCAAAGGACTCATTGGGTGGTGTGAAGCGTATGCTATACGCATTGGGCAGATATGGGTAAAATAATGTTTAGTTTTTAAAAGCAAAATACATTAAAAAATTCTGGAGGGAATAGTTTTAGAATAGTACGGTGATATCTTTTTGATTATCCTTGTTTTAATTTTAGTTTAATTGCTTTTCCCAAGAAAAATAGTGATTCTTTTATTTTTCAAAATTGATTGTTTCATTTTTTATGCATAATGAGACCTCCTTTCTTTAATTTAAGTTTGAAAAAAAGAAAATTAAATGTGAGATAAATCATACCTGTTTTTCAATGGATATGATGGGATAAATCATATCTATTGAAATAAAAGTTAAAGATTTACTATATTATATGATAGCATTAAAAAGCTATCAAAATGTCATGATTATTTTTAAAGATAAAAATCTTTAAATCATTATACACATGTATCTAAAAAATTAAATGGTAAGATAATCTTATTTTTATATCTAAATAATTATATATGTATATAATAATATTTTTATTTAATTATTACATCACTGGCTCGACCGAATGGCTCGACCGTTTTGACCATTTCAACCATGACCTACTAGCCTTTCCGGCTCGACATCCGATCCAGCTTTTAAAATATTGGTATAAAAACATTCAAAATAAACACATCCTACATATTAAAATAAATGAATTTGATTACATTTTAGTCGAGGCCTAAACTCTTAACCAAAGTTTGACATTATAATTTTTTTAACAAATTAGACAAATTATATTTATATCATTATATATGTATATAAGTATTATTTTAAATTTATTATTATGTGACCAGCTTGACCGGACGATCTGACTGTTTGAACCATGACTCGCTAGCTTTTCTGACTCGATTTCCGATCCGACTTTTAAAACATTGATATCAACATAATCAGATTTGTATAACCCTTGAGTAGTGGATATTTTAAGCATTTATCCAGATAGGTGACAATTGATGAAATTTTTAAATAGTGTTGTGTGACTTTACTAACTTCATATGAAATTAAACTAGTGACTAATTATTGTAATATATATATATATATATATATATATATATATATATATATATAATATTTTTAAATTTAATTATTATGTCACCGGTCCGGTTAAACGGCTCAACCGGTCCAACTGGTTGAACCTTGACCTACTTACCTTTCCGACTCGACGTCCGGTCCGGCTTTTAAAACATTGCTTTTTAGTTTCATGTGATTGTTGTATCACTCTTTTTTTTTATTTCTTTCATTGTGCCACCCCCACAACATTTATGCTACTCTTTTCTTGTTGATATTGTGAGGATATGAACAATGATATTTGTGTGTTATTTGGACCATGAAAAAGGTACACATCCTTCATTCATTGACTTGACATGTGATGGTTTGCTTCCACCACTTCTTTTCACTATTTGGATGTGTATTATCTATGTGTTATTTTCATCTCTCCCTCAAACCTAAGTTTTCTTTATAAAAAGGAAAAAGAAAATTGATTGTGACCCATTTTCATAAATAAAAATAACAAAGAAGAATGCTTCTTGTTTGTTATCAAAATAAATGAAATTGATTTTAAAAATAATTTTTACTGTGTGAGGTTTTTAGAGCCTCCTCAAGTAAAAATCGATTATTCTTCCGTGTGAAATTATGGGAATCTCCTTAGGAAGTTTAGTCCAATAGATTTCCAAAAACCTTTTTTTATTCAAATAAAAATCGAAGAGTTGTTTTCATAAATAAAAAATACAAACCAATAAAAAATATTTTTCTCATATAAATTAAATAAAGATTTTTTCTAAAAAATCCCAACAAGGTGACACGCCCTTTTATCCGTTGAATTACGTGGGCTTTGATCCCTCTAAAGGATATGTAGGCCCTAAGATCTCTTTCTAAGTCAAATCCAACTTTGTAAATAAACAATTTTTCCTTCATTCATTTTTTATTTTTTGTAAATATTTTCTTAATTTCTTTTATTCTTTGGGTAATTATAATAAAATTAAAGATCATATTCATTTTTAAATAATTAACTTAGGATAACTATTCTTATGAATAAGTACTATGGGGTGCCTAACATCTTCCCCATGCACAATCGACTTTCGAACCCCATATAGTTTTCATTTTTTCAAAAAAAAAAAAAAGATTTTCAAAATTATTCTTGTTTTAAATTTTGGTACTGACTCCATATTTTTCAAATTTCAGACGCTACAAACAGAATGAGAAAGTGAAAATTAACATGTTGATGATGTGGTTAATACACTTGACCGATCAAGAAGAAGCTAGTACAATTGTATATATATGCATATTGAAATTGATGGATGATGATTCAATTAAATAAATCAAAATGCAATAAATATTAATATTTTCCAAAAAGTAGATTTAATAAAGGGAAAAAGACATAAAAATACCATTTGAACTTCAAAATCCCGCTGACAAGAATGGTAATGGGATTGACAAGAATGGTAATGGGATTGACAACGCAAATCTTTGTCAAAGAACTAATTTGGGATTTTAAAGTTCAAGTGGTATTTTTCTGTCTTTTTCCCTTTAATAAATTTAGGGAAAATCCCCAAAAATTACCCCTAAACTTTAAAAACCCCAAAATGTCAAATGAATAAAGAAAAGGATGGAGAGGTGATCATGTATGAATCTGGGTTTTAAATGTTTGGGTTAAAAGACCAAAATACCTTTTCCCTCATTGCCTTTTTATCTTCTCTCTTCCAAGTCACTTTCCACATTAAAATAAAGCATCACTTCTCAGTTCTTATTCTTCCAGCTCCGACATCTTTCCTGTGCCGCAACATATAGGAAGAAGATGGGCTTCAAATCACTTCTCAGTTCTTATTTTGATTACTTCTGCGTGGAGGTTTTGTGAGGATTTGTTCAAAATAATGCATATTTAACGTGTCGAAATTAAAAACCACGGTATGTAACTCGTAAGAATAGTGGTTGAAAAATGGTATTATATAAATGATGAGATTTGTGATTGGTGTGTGCTTTAATTATAAGTTGGATTCAAGTGGATTGTCGTGTAAGAAGAGAAACATTTCATATACCCATTATAATTTAGAATTTCAAGTCTATTTCAAAATGATCCATTTTACCACCTGAGGCTAAAATTAGTGGTAAATAAGAACAATATGGGGAGGACATTTAATTTATTCTTCGGTTAAATATAAAATGATTGAATCAGCGTTGTGCGTTGTAATACGTGTGTAAAGAAAAAGGAGACATCACAAAATGTGTGTGAAAAAAAGGAGACATCACAAAACGTAATGGAAGAGTTCACGACAATGGCCAAACAAATAGAAGGCTTCAAATTAGAATTTCCATGCTCGTTTCCTTTTATATTATAAATTAAAATTTTATTGGATAAAACTTTGTCAATTTGAATCTAAATTAAGCAAATGACATATTACTGAAAGTTCTTTAAATCTAGTTTCTAATGATATAAGACACATTCAAAATTTTTTTATATTTTTAAAACGATGGTCAAATTAATAAACAAAGGTAAGAAGCATTTGAGCTTTAACCTTTGATGAATGACTAACTAAAAATAAGTAATTAAAATTTTCAAGCTGATAAGCCACCCAACAAATCAGAAAAATATCCTGAATAAACTAGAAAATATTTAAAATAATTTAATTAAATATGTATTCCTAATATTTCTCTAACTCTATTTCATCCATCATCCCATAATTAGCAGTGATGTATCAAATATCTACATCTACAATGATTTTTATATTTATTTTAAATATTTATTTATTTATTTAAATTATAATTTTTTATTTATTTTATGGTTAAGGTGCAGTTTTAACAACCAAGTTTTCCCAAAAGGCATTTGGCACAAATAAATTTTAGAAAGGGCAAAAATAACAATAAATAATTTAAAAGGGTATAAATTTAATAAAATTGTTAAATTTGACTAAATTGCGTTAAATTATAAGAGAAGAAAACTCTTAACGGCGTTTGCAAAAATTTAATGGTTGATAGTAGGATTATAAATAGGCCTGAAATGTTATATATGAATTTTAAGCCATAGATTTCAGGCCTTATCTGGCTTTTTAAAGACTTCAGACTTGGGCCTAAAAAATAGGTTTTAAATCTCTGTTTCAGACTCACATCTATTTAGATAGATCCTAACCTCTAGCTTACCCAATTTCCAACCCCTAGTTAAAGCGCCTTGTATCTTGGTTTTCTTTAGGGTGTGTTTAGTTCAACGGAGGTTAAGTTATGTGGGATTCATTAAAGTTAGGTTATGGGAGGTTATAAGCTTGTTTAGTTCAAGAAGAAGGGAAGGGAGGTTTGATATCTTGTTTGGTTCAGAAGGGGAGGTGAGGTGAGTTAGTTATAAGTAGACAAAAATATTTTCCTTCTTCTTTTATAATATATTTATTAATAATTATTATTTATAAAATTATTATTCACAGCAACCGACTTCTACACTGTTCATCTTCTTTGTCAGATCCGATGAGCAAAATGGAGGAGGGGCTGTTGATTGGAACAGAGGACACGCATGGGGTTGGAAGAAGGGAGCCATTGCGATCAGCCATCATCATGTTCATCACTGAGGAGAGAGGAAGCAAGCTATTCCTCATTCAACTTCTTCACAGTAAAAATTTTCATGACACAAGATCAAGATAAGTCAGCCACAAGTCAGCCCATAACCCATGGACAACCCAAGCTAGAAGGGAGATCGATCAAACCACAGAAGCACACAAAAGGAATAGATGAGCATTATTCCAAAAGATTCAATTTTTAAACAGAGATCTGAGCTAGATGCTAGCAGCTTATTCAAGTTTTCCTACGAATCATCAGTTGTGATAGCCTATAGGCAAGTTATATTGCTGACAGAGTAAAGAGTGGAAGGGAAGAAGAAAAGGGGACAAAAATGATTTTCTACCTACATTTCCTACATAATATTGTCAATTTGTCGCATAGATGATTTTTTGGCAGCAACACAAGATAAATAATATAAGAAAAGTTGAAGAAAATAGAAGAGGAAAAGTTGCTACGAGGGAGAAGGGGAAAAAGGAAAAAAAGGCGTTTTAAAACCGGGGGAAGTTTAAAATATTTAAAAGTAGGTATGGGTATTTTAGTTAGAATGTGACATAACGTTTCTCTTCCCTCCAAAAGCCCCTAATTTTGGAGGGTAGAGAGAGGAGGTGAGGTGAGCAGAAAAGGATAAAATTTTTAATATCACCTCCTCTCCTTTCAATCAAACACAATTATACCTCGGATTTGGCTGCGGTCCGCTGCCTAGCGGTCCCCTGCTAGTCCTTTTCTCCCAAATTACACCGTTTTGGTGTAGTTTGGGGCTTAAGGGGTTGGGTTTTTTTTTAAAAAAAAATAGAATATAGTATTTTAAAATATTTTTTTGGAAGTATCTAGTATCTTAAAATATTTTTTAAGTAACATGTAGTATCCTAAAATAATTTTTAGTACTTTAATCCCTTAAAATATTTTTTCAGTTGTACCTACTGTGTTAGCAAACTGATTTCAATTTAACCCTTAATGTATTTTTTCATGTCTAAAAATCACTTTAAAATATTTTTTCAGTTGTACCTACTGTGTTAGCAAACTGATTTCAATTTAACCCTTAATGTATTTTTTCAGGTCTAAAAATCACTTTAAAATATTTTTTTGGTATTTTTAACCCTTTAAAATATTTTTTGGTGCTTTTAACTCTTTAAAATACATTAAGAGCTAAATTGCAATCAGTCTGCTAACACACTGGATTCAACTGAAAACATATTTTAAGGGGTTAAAGTACTAAAAATTATTTTAGGATACTACATGTTACTTAAAAAATATTTTAAAATACTATATACTTTCAAAAAAATATTTTAAAATACTATATTCTATTTTTTTTAAAAAAAACCCAGCCCCTTTACCCCCAAACTACACCAAAACGGTGTAGTTTGGGAGAAAAGGACTAGCAGCGGACCGCTAGGCAGTGGACCGCAGCCAGATCCATTATACCTCCTGTTAATCTCACCTAATCTAACCCCCCTTCAAAAACCTCCAACCAAACACACCCTTGGCATCTTGTATCTTGATTATCTTCCTCACCACCTCATTCTTCATAGTCCAGACGCACACCGACTACCA
Organism: Inga laurina; assembly: GCA_963855925.1. Taxonomy (NCBI): domain Eukaryota; kingdom Viridiplantae; phylum Streptophyta; class Magnoliopsida; order Fabales; family Fabaceae; genus Inga; species Inga laurina. The sequence goes on along the minus strand of OY979701.1, from coordinate 69,292,569 downwards.
GTGGATTGTAATGGATGGAGTCACTCCTTCTCTTCCTACACTCGTAGTCGAAAACATTCTCAAACGACTCCTCGTGAAGTCCATAGTCCTGTTTCAAAGTGTTTCCAAGGAGTGGAAAGATCACTAAATCATTCATCCAAGATCATTTTATCAATTCCAGTGGTAATAATTCAAACCCTTATCTTCTTTTACAGGTGAATTATATGAATAGTGCTTTGAAATTACATAGGCTCCATACCGAAACGAAAATCAATAGTGTTGACAACCCACCTTGGAGTGGTTCAGCTAGGATTATCGGTTCCTGCCATGGCCTGGTTTGTATTGAAATCGATAGGCATGGTGCATGTGAACCTTCTCATTTGCTGTGGAATCCAACTACTAGAGAGGTCAGATCATTATTTTCTGGAACAATGTATGATTCTAAACATTGCATTGCTTCAGGATTTGAATTTTGTCCCTTGCCTAATGATTACAAGATTGTGACAACTAGTTATAAAAATAAGGTTAGTCATGCTAAAGTCTATTCACTTAGTACAGGATCATTGAAAGAAATAGATTTTGAAATGCGGACAAGCCTTTATCCTCAATACTTCTCTTTAAACGGAGCTATATTTTTTCTTGTTTTGGGTATAGAAGTTTTCGTTTCCTTTGACTTATCATTGGAAGTGTTCAAAGAGATGCCATTACCTGCCTCAGATTGTGATGGAAAAAAAATTGCTGGGTATGATAATAAAGTGGCTATGATTGGTGTCACGGAGTATGGGATTGGATATTCTTTTGCTGAATTGTGAGTGATGGAGGAGGGAACACGTGCTATAGGGGAGAGCTGGAGTTGGACTAAGAAATATAAAAGTAGGATATATGCATCCTTTTTTACTCTATTAACCATATAGAGTAATGAAATTGTTTGATTGAGAGATGTTACTGAAAGTGAAGAGGAGGAGGATAATAAAAAACTGGTTGTGATAAGGACTAAGGTAGTATGAGCTGCCAAAGTCTCGCATCGAGTAATATGGGATACTTGATGGGGTACTTAAGTGCCTTGGCTCTCCTACCCTAGCTTTTGGGGTGTGGTTCTCTAATGTGCTTGGGTGCCTATTATTTGGTATTAGAGCTAGTGGCTGGCAGATCAGAGAGGGCTACCTATGGAGGGTTCTAACGGGAGGGGCTAACCAGCAAGTGGCTGAGTGAAGAATTGAGTGAAGTGCTATGAGTGGAGCCATCAAGACGTTGGCTTTCCGGAGAGGGTGTATTGATAGGGACTAAGGTAGTATGGGTTTCCAAAGTCCCATATCAAGTAGTATAGGCTGCTTGATGGGGTACTTAAGTGCCTTAGCTCTCCCACCTCAATAGCTAACTTTTAAGGAGTAATTTTCTAAGGTACTTGGGTGCCTATCATTATTGATAGGGATCAAGGTAGTATGGTCTACCAAAACCTCATATCGAGTAGTATGGGCTGCTTGATGGGGTACTTAAGTGCCTTGGCTCTCCCACCTCAACAACTAGCTTTTGGGGTGTGGTTCTCTAAGATGATTAGGTGCCTATCATTTGGTATCAGAACCGGTGGCTAGCTACCTGGCTTGGGTGTGGTTCTCTAAGGTATTTGGGTGCCTATCATTTGGTGTAAAAGCCAGTAGCTGGTGGACCAGAGAGGGATACCTATAGAGGGTTCTGATTGAAGGGGCTGACTAGCAAGTCTCGAAGGCTTTCCCGAGAGGGTGTATCTATAAGGACCAAAGTAGTATGGGCTCTCCCACTTCAACAACTAGTTTTTAGGGTGTGGTTCTCCAAGATGATTAGGTGCCTATTATTTAGTATCAGAGCCAGACCGGAGGAGCTGACCAGCAAGTCTCATAGGCTTTCCGAGGAGGGTGTATTAATAAGGATCAAGGGAGTAAGTATGGGCTCTCCCACCTCAACAACTAGCTTTTGGGGTGTGGTTCTCCAAGATGATTATGTGCCTAACATTTGGTATCAGAGCCGATGGCTGGTTGCCTGGCTTGGGTGTAGTTCTCCAAGGTGTTTGGTTGTCTATCATTTGGTATCAGAGCCGTGGCTGACGGACTGGAGAGGGAAACCTATAGAGGGTTTTGACCGAAGGGGCTGACCAGCAAGTCTCGGAGGATTTTCAGGGAGGGTGTATTGATAGGAACTAAGGTAGTATAGGTTGTCAAAGTCCCGCATCAAGTAGTATGGGTTGCTTGATGGGGTACTTAAGTGCCTTGGCTGTTCCACCTTAACAGCTAGCTTTTGGGATGTGATTCTCTAAGGTACTTGGGTGCCTATCAGGTTGATAGGTCTGTTCATTGTCTCTACTAATAAGTCCAAGTTCATAGATATCAAAATTGTTTCCATTAAGCATGCTTTCAATTATGTGGAAAGAATGGTACCAGTCAGCAACCTTCACACTAAAGAGCCCCAGTTCTCAGTCCAATAAAAAGAAGCAGCAGCAGCAGCCCGTGAATCTGAAGTGCCCCAGTTCTCAGTCCAAGAAAGAGAAGAAGAAGAAGAAGAAGAAGAAGAAGCAGCAGCAACCCCTGAATCTTTAGTCTTAATATCACATTGTAGATTTATTTTGGTAAGCACTTTTTATTTTTCACTTATAAGATTGTAATAGCTGGTTTGGATCTATTTATTGATTTCTAAAAACTTTTTTGGTGTGATTGGGTTATGAGGAGCACCATCTTATTTGGGGCTTTTTATTAGGCTAAGAAATATACTTATTATCTTGTATGACATGTGAATAAAGAAAAGCAAGTGAAAAGAATTTAAGTTTCTTGCTTTTTCATTAATTACTAATGGGCTAATGAATTAAATGCACTGGTTTGTGGCTTTGTATGACATGTGAATAAAGAAAAGAAAGTGAAAAGAATTTAAGTTTCTTGCTTTTTCATTAATTAATAATGGGCTAATGAATTAAATGCACTGGTTTGTGGTTCTCCAAGTTGATTAGGTGCCTATCATTTGGTATCAGAACTGGTGGCTAGCTACCTGGCTTGGGTGTGGTTCTCTAAGGTACTTGGGTGCCTATCATTTGGTGTCAGAGCCAGTAGCTGGTGGACCAGAGAGGGATACCTATAGAGGGTAGTCTCAAAGGCTTTCCAGGGAGGGTGTATCGATAAGGACCAAAGTAGTATGGGCTCTCCCACCTCTGTAAGAGGCAAGCTTCACCCAAGAGGGGGGTGAATTGGGTGATGTTATAAATTTTTCGTTTGAGATGGTGATATGTAAATATAGCGGATAGAGTAGAGTAGAGAAGATTTGAACACAGAGAGTTATACTGGTTCGGCCTAACAACAATGCCTACGTCCAGTCCTCAGAGATCAAGACCTACTGAGCTTTTCACAATATCTCCAAGATTCAATGGGCTCTCAGGACGCCACAAGACAACAATCGTCCTTGAATGGACTACGAGCAGAAATATTCTCTCAACAAGAAACTTCTCTCCCCCTTACGACAAGTCTTATGTGCAGAGAAACAACCTATGACTCTTCTCACTTGCTTATGTATACAAGACTTATGAGCAGCAACGTTTTCTTCCGCTTACACCACTGTAAGTCTTATGAACAACAACGTTCTCTCCTGCTTGTATCTTATAAGGCTTATGAGTGAAAGATACTACAAGGAATTCTCTCAACTGCTTCTCTCGTAAGGAATAACTACCCTCTCAAGATCCCAATACCTTGAGATTACACAAACATAGAATTTTGAGTTTGTATGAAGACTCTCTTACAGAGTAAATGAATAAACACTGAAGATCAAAAGTGTATACAGAGAAAACAGATGAATAACAGAGAATTGATATGAGCTTGTGAATTCTTGCGCTATGTTGTTGTTGTTTCTCCGTGAGTCTCTGTATATATATAGTTGCTCCATCTTTTGCCCGTTTGGAATTTCTTCAGTTGTGGAGCGGGACATTTGAAAATATTGGCAGACATGCGCATGTTGAATAATCTGAGTGTGGTCGGTGACAGCGTGTATATAATCATATTGTCTGCCGTTATTTGACTTTTCCTCATGTGGTCCACTTCCAACGTTTATATTCCTGTATTATACTTTTAAAATAATCAAAACAATGTTAAACAATGATAAAGAGTAATGATGATATGAATAAACAACAATAAACTATATTCGGAATGAACGTTGTGATACTTAGCATTTTCGGTGGTCAAACAGGGCATCACTCGAGCATGAAAGTCTCACTTCGAGTGATCTCCTATTTTCCTTCATATACCTCTGTTATCGGGTTGTGCTTCCATGGAAAATCAGAGAGAAAAGATCTTTACTCGCGGGTGAAGAGAGGCCTCACTCGAGCACAAAATCTCTGCTCGAGTGATCTTTGCACTTTACACTGGGAGTGTCTTCTCGGGTCATCACTCGCATTCCATTTTGACAAGAGTGAGAATTTGCACTCGCGGGTGATATGGACCCTCACTCGAGCACACTTACCTCTGCTCGAGTGAGAAGCATATTCTCAAGGAATATGCTCTCTAAACCATCACTCGCATCAGAATTCCAGAGGGATAGAATTTTCACTCGCGAGTGATTTTGGTCCTCACTCGAGCACACTTACCTCTGCTCGAGTGAGAAGCATATTCTCAAGGAATATGCTCTCTTGAACAAGCACTCGCAACTGATCTTGAGAGGGATGGACATATTACTCGCAAGCATATCTGAACTTCAAGACTCTCGGCCAAGTACTCGCAGTGCCTTGCTCGAGTGGAGAAGGAAGCATGCCTTTACTTGCTCTCGGCCAAGCACTCGCATGCCCTTGCTCGAGTGAAGAAGGAAGCATGCCTTTACTTGCTCTCGGCCAAGCACTCGCATGCCCTTGCTCGAGTGAATATAGGAAGCATACCATTACTTGCTCTCGGCCAAGCACTCGCATACCCTCACTCGCATCCGTGCTCGAGTGAGAATGACTTCTCTGCTCGAGTGCATACCTTGTGCTTCGAGTGATCCATTGATTACAAAGGGATAATGCTTCTCGGGTACTCACTTCCTGGCTTTCTCTCACACCTGCTCGAGTACAGAAGTGATTTGTGCTCGAGTGCAGATTTCATGCTCGAGCACTCAAGTGCAATTTCACAGCAGATATCAGCAAACATTAAATATGCATTTGGTAACTTCAAAACTTTTCTTAACCTTCTAAAAACATGTTTTGCACATAATTGAATTATTGTTATCATCAAAACTTGGGATCTAACATTCTCCCCCTTTTTGATGATGACAAAACTCTTTGTGATGAAGGTTTAAAAGAAACTGAATAAAATTGAAAAATTTTGAAATTTCTTCAAAGTTTCCAAAATGCATATCAAGTTGAAGTTCCAAATTCAAGTTTTCCTGCAATGTTTCCTTTAGGCACTTAACAGCCAAGATAAGTATAGTGTGAGGTATATAACTTAACAAGAATTTAATAACTTGAAACATTGAAATTTTGAAAACTTGAACCATGTCATTAATTGTAACAAACTTGAACAACACATAATACCAGAATATAACTTCAAAATAGTAAAATGACATACTTCTCAAAATCCTACCCATTACAGAAAATCTACCCAAACACCCATATACACCCTTCAGAAGCTCAGAAAACATCACACACCCTTCTCCCCCGTTTTGTCAACATCAGAAGGGGGGCTGTGGAGGTGGAACAAAGGGTACCATGGCAGTGAGAGGGTCAATAGGCGGATCAGAAGGAGATGTTGGCTGTGGTAAAGGCGATCGATCAAAGGTAACATCGACATTAGACTCTAGATCAGTGAAAAGTACATGAGTCTGTGGATGAGTTGGTGAGGTATGAGTGGTCTCTGGAGGCACCCCGGAAGACGAGGAGGGAAAATGTGAGTGCAGGAAAGTCTCCATATTGGTGATCCTCTGTGACATCTCATCCTGAGTTTTGAACATTAGTTCAAAATTAAGATTGGCCTGGTCTACCAATTTAATGACTTGTGTTTCCATCTTCTCCACAAGCTTCTCATATTCATCTACCAACTCCTTCTTCAAACTTGATACAGCTTGATTAATTACCTCAGTCAGATGATTAGACAAAGAGGCATTGAGAAATGAAGGAGGAGGAATAGGCCCGTGTGCAGATGATTGTGCCTCATCTCCTCTGGATGGAGTGGTTTCCCTCTTTGATGTGGCTTTGGTCCGACTCACCAGAAGATTGATACCCATGTGAGTTAATTGAGTCTTACCAAACCGTGAGATAAGGACCCTTTCTTTTCCTTCCAAATACCAAATTTTGTTTTTCATCAAGATGAAGGAAACAAGTTGAGGGTAAGGAATGGTTGCAGATTTTGTTGAAGAGAATCTAAACCTTCTCATTTCATTAAAAATGATCTCCCCTACATTCCTTTGTTGTTTAGCAACCAAAGAAGCCAAGAGATAGTAATCTTTTTGAGCAAAGTGGGTAAAGTTCCTGGATTTATTGACTATGCTCCTAGAATAAATGTAATGAAGGATTCTGTGATTATCAGGCATCTCAATAGGCTTGAAAATAAGGGGGCCAATTGGGTCTTTAGGTCTTAAAATTTTAAAGGTTTCATTGGCAGAGAAAAAGGGTGGATCAGTAAGAGGTGCCACATAACCAAGTAAATCATTTATGATTTTGGCAGAGATCATAATGAATTTCCCTCTAATGGTTGTAGATACAGCTTCTTCAATCAAATCTCCGGATCTAGACATGATATTATGAATTTTCATGTTGGAATAAAATGTCTTTACAACAATGGGGGAATATGGCAAATGGATTTCTAACCAGGGAGCATAGTACTGAAGGTAAGGATACAAGTCCAAATGACAATTCTTTTTCAGATAATCCAAATCAACATATACTACTGGACAGAAATGCCTATGTTTGAATTCATCATCATATACCTTCTGTGATAAGGCCTTAAGCTCTGTCACATTGAATCCCTCAGGAGGGCTAGTGAGTTGGTCATCCACTGGTGCTTGGGAGGCAGAAGGTGCTCCTGGAGCAGAAGCACTTGGGTGCTTAACTTGATGTGAACTTGAGACACCGGCCTGAGATGCAATCTTCCCAACTATCTTGTCCAATTTGGATTTTTCTATTGCTTCTCTGAGTTGTCTCCCTAATGTATCATCAGAGGAAGAGGATGATTGGGGTTGCTCTGAATCCTTCTTCTTCCCTTTTCCTTGCACCTCTTTGGATTGAGACCGGGTGATTATAGGTTCCTTGAATGCCACACCCTTTGGTTTCTTTTGAGGAGGTTGGTCTTTCTTTGAAACTCGAGGTTTTGGGTGAGGTTTCTTAGCCGGAGTCCTCTTCTTGGTCTTGGGTTTAGGAGGAGGTGACGGTGAAGATGAAATTTTAGGAGATGGAGGTGTTGGTTCTGGGGTACCCGATTTACTGCCAGCAGACTGAGTAGGAGATGGAGAATGGGATCTTTGAGGAATAGAAGGTGTTTTGGTTCTTGCCATTGGAGAACAAGAAAGAAAATTAAGAACGCACAAATTTCGAATGTTAAGAGAAAAGAGAAATTAGGGTTTGAATGAGAAATGCAGAAGGTAAAAATCACCTTTTATGGAAGATTGAAGAGTTGTAACGGTGATTTAAAGCAGAAAGACGTGATTGAATGGTGAGAGAATGGTTGAAGGTGAAGAGTTGTGTCTTTCGAGTGAGAGAGCACTTCGAGTGAGAGAAGGAAGTGCGACGTTCTGAGCTCCCCAGTAACTGATATAAGTGACAGTGCTCGAGCATGAACCCTAGTGCTCGAGTGATGTTCATACTGTGCTCGCGAGTGTTCTATCTGTGCTCGAGTGATTTTCTGAAAAATAAAGAAGCAATTAAAACGTACCTGGATTGTGAATTTCTTGACTTATTTTTTTCATCTTTGTACTCAAATCCTCCAAGATCATTTGAGTAACCATAATTTGGATAGCTTTTGCACAGAGATTCTTCTTTCTCACTCGAGCAGGCATTCCTCACCTCAAGCATGTTCATCCCATGCTCGAGTGAGAATTCCTCACTCGCGAGTGAGCTCAATTCTCACTGTGGTTTATGATGTATTTCCTTGGTGTTTTTAACTCCTCTGTTAACCTCTGTTCTAACTAAAAGAGAACAGAGTATCATGAATAGTGCTGTGCTCGAGCAGAGCTTCTTGTGCTCGAGTGACACAGCTCCTCACTCGAGCAGTACCTCCTGTGCTTCGAGTGAGACTCCTGCAAAAACAAATTTTGGCCACTCCGATGCCAAAGTAAGTATGATTATCATCAAAACAAACATTTAATTAAACTTTTTAACAAGAAAACTTACAACTCATTGGGATTAACCATTCCCAATTCTCTTCGAATATAGAGAAATTGCTCTTTTGCAATCGGTTTCGTGAAAATATCCGCAAGTTGAAGATGAGTTGGTATGAATTCCACTTTGACATCTTTCTTTTGAACATGATCTCGAATGAAATGATGTCGAATGTCTATATGCTTGGTTCTTGAATGTTGTACAGGATTCTTTGCCAAGCTTATCGTGCTAGTATTATCACAATAGATTGGGATTTCTTTTAAATAAATTCCCAAATCTTGAAGTTGTTGTTTTAACCATAGCACTTGAGAACAGCAGCTTGCTACAGCTATATATTCAGCTTCAGTCGAAGATAATGAAACTGTGTTCTGCTTCTTGCTGAACCATGACACTAGAGAACCTCCGAGAAATTGACATTGTCCACTGGTACTCTTTCTGTCAGTTTTATATCCACCGTGATCTGAATCTGAATATGCCATTAGATACTCGTTCCCTCTCTTTGGATACCAAAGTCCAAGCTCTGAAGTATCTCCTAGATATTTGAAAATTCTTTTTACTGTCTCTGCATGAGATACTTTAGGATTGGATTGATACCTTGCACACATTCCTACACTGAACTGAATATCTGGCCTGCTTGCTGTAAGATAGAGTAATGAACCAATTATTCCTCTATACTTTGTGATGTTGAAGCTTGGTCCCTTTGCATCAGCATCCAGCAATGTTGTAGAACTCATTGGAGTATCAGCTCCATTAGCATTATCTAGTCCATATTTCTTCAGCAACTCTTTCAAATACTTTGCCTGAGATATAAATATGCCATTCTTCTTTTGTTTGATCTGAAGTCCAAGAAAGAAGTTCAATTCTCCCATCATGGACATTTCAAATTCTCCCTACATGATCTTAGAGAAATCTTGACACATAGATTCGTTAGTAGCACCAAAAATAATATCATCAACATAAATTTGAACTATTAGAATATCACTTTTGTTATGTTTGATGAATAGAGTTGTATCAACTTTACCTCTGACAAAACCTTGATCAAGAAGAAATTTGCTTAGTCTTTCATACCAAGCTCTGGGTGCTTGTTTCAAACCATATAATGCTTTCTTAAGTTTGAAGACATAATCAGGTTTTGTTTCATCTTCAAAACCCGGAGGCTGTTCGACGTAAACTTCCTCCATAATATAACCATTTAGAAAAGCGCTTTTTACATCCATTTGATAAAGTTTAAAACTTTTGATGCAAGCAAAAGCTAAGAGTACTCGTATTGCTTCCAATCTTGCCACTGGAGCATATGTTTCCTCATAATCAATACCTTCTTCTTGATTATAGCCTTTGGCAACCAATCTTGCTTTATTTCTTACAATGATTGCTGATTCATCAAGTTTGTTTTTGAAAACCCATTTGGTCCCTATAACCGTATGGTCTTTAGGTCGAGGAACCAAATCCCAAACTTGATTTCTTTGAAATTGATTTAGTTCTTCTTGCATAGCAATCACCCAATCATTGTCAGATAAAGCTTCTTCTATATTAGAAGGTTCAATCTCAGAAATAAAAGCAGAAAATGTTACCTCATTGAGGATTCTATTTCTGGTTTTGACACCTTCATGAATATCTCCTATAACTTGATCAATTGGATGATCTTTCATATGTCTCCAAGCTTTAGGTTGATCATGATCATCAACATCTTCTAAATTTTGAAAATCATTTGTTTCAAAATCATCCTGCTTTGAAATAGATTTGTTTTTCTTGATTGAATCCATTTCTTCTTCATCATTAAGTTTTGTCTGAGATTCGTTTTCATCAAACACAACATGAATAGATTCTTCAATAGTACATGTTCTTTTATTGAAAACTCTATAAGCTTTACTTCTATTAGAATATCCTAGAAAAATACCTTCATCAGACTTTGAATCAAATTTACCTAAATTTTCTTTACCATTGTTGTGAATGAAACACTTACACCCGAAGATACGAAGATGAGCAATATTTGGCTTTCTTCCTTTGTAGAGTTCATATGGTGTCTTTCCAAGGGATTTTCGAATATATGCTCTGTTGGAAATATAACATGCAGTACTCATTGCATCTGCCCAGAACACTTGTGACATTTCTTTTTCATTAAGTAAGGCTCTTGCCATTTCTGTAAGCACTCTGTTCTTCCTTTCCACTACTCCATTTTGTTGAGGTGTTCTTGGAGCTGAGAAGTTGTGATCTATCCCCTCGTTGTTGCAGTAATCTTCAAACAATTGATTATCAAATTCTCCTCCATGATCTGTTCTAATAGAAACAATAGAAACACCTTTCTCATTTTGAACCTTTTTGGCAAACATAATAAATTCAGCAAAAGTTTCATCTTTTGAGCCAATGAATATGGTCCAAGCAAATCTAGTAAAATCATCTACAATTACTAACGTATATAAATTTCCTCCAAAACTTTTTACTCTTGCAGGTCCTACCAAATCCATATGAAGTAATTGTAAAGGTTTTGAAGTAGAAATTTCATATTTTGTTTTAAAAGAAGATTTAGTTTGTTTGCCTTTTTGACATGCTTCACAAATCATGTTATCTTTGAATTTTAGCTTAAGAAGGCCAACAACTAAATCTTTTCTGATCAATTTGTCAAGTTGATTCATATTGACATGAGCCAAACGCTTATGCCATAACCAACTTTCCTCTGATCGACTCAGAAAACAATTTTCAGAAGAATTTGAATTAAAATCAATTGTATAACAATTACCGTCCCTTTGAGCTCGGATTTTTGCCTTGATAGTTTCTTTGTTTAGAGGTAGATCTTTCTTACTGACTATCAAGCATTCTTTTGAGTCGAAAATCACCCAGTTATCTTTGTCAGTGCTTTGGCTCACGCTTAAGAGATAGTGGCATAATCCTTCAACATAATATACTCCGTTGATTTGAAAGCCATCTGTTCTTCCCACTTCACTAATTCCAGCAATACGACCGGATTGATTTCCTCCAAAAGTCACCTTTCCTCCTTCTCTAGGTTCAAACATGGTGAACTTATTTTTGTCACCAGTCATGTGTCTCGAACATCCACTATCGATATACCATTTGTTCGCTCGAGATGCCTTGAGACATACCTAGAATAAGATGATCAAGTTTTAGGTACCCACGCTTTCTTGGATCCTTTGTGGTTAGTATTTGGAATATGTGTCCCTTTCGGAACCCATTTATATGTTCCAACAACCTTTCCCTTTTTGAAGTAACATGATGAAGTATAATGTCCTTTCCTATTACAAAAATTGCATGACACAAATGGATTTGATGTATGCACAGAATTCCTAAAATATTTAAGATAGTTTCTACTACTCTTCTTATTCTTATTATGCATAGCATTATATCCAATTCCAGATTTATCAAAGGAAACCTTCTGAGAATTTAAGATAACCTTGAGAGTTTCACTTCCTTTAGTAAATTTTTCAACAATCTTTGTTAAGTCTTCTATTTTCTTATCTTTCTCTTTACACATTTCATGTGATGATATGACATTACTTTCTAATTCTTTTACTTTCTTCTTATAACTAACCATTTCTTTAGCAACTTTAATGAACTCTGTATGCAATGCATTATATTCAGATAATAATTCATTATAAGAGGGTTCGGAGTCACTTACCTCAGAGTCTGATTCTTCTTCCTTAGCTACCAAGCATAGATTGGCTACTTCGTCGTTGTCATTTTCTTCGTCTGACGAACTATCACCCCTAATAGATGATATATATGCTTTCTTCTTCTGCTTCTTTTTGTCTTTGTTTCTGAAGCATTCAGATTTGATGTGTCCTGGTTTTCCACATTCATAGCATACTATTTGGTGTTCTTTGTTTTCTTTCTTGCTTGGTCCACCTTGATAATTCTTGAAATTCCTTTGTCCTCTTCTGTAGAATTTCTTGAACTTTCTCACGATCATTCCCATTTCATCATCACTAGGAACATCTTCATTCTCGGAAGTTCCTTCTTCTTCGTGAATAGTTTTAAACGCAACTCCCTTTTTCTTTTTATCATCGAATTCTTCAAGTTCCTTTTTGAATTTCAATTTACCTTCATATTCAGAAAGGCTTCCAAAGAGAGCAGCTACGGATCTCATAGACTCTCCTTTGGCTTCTTCAATGGCTGTCACCTTTGCTTCCCATTCTTTCGTAAGAATATTAAGAATCTTTCTTACCTGGGAATTTTGATCAAACGACTTTCCAAGAGCAGATAATTGATTAACAAGATGAGTATATCTTAGTTCAAATTCTGATATACTTTCTCCAGATTTCATACGAAATAAATCATACTCTGTAATTAAAGTATTGATCCTATTCTCTTTGATTCCAGATGTACCTTCGTGAGCAATTTCAAGAGCATCCCACATATCTTTGGCAGTAGGTAGAGTACATATACGAAAATATTCTTTTTGACTAAGAGCACTCTGTATCATTAAAATAGCTTTACTATTTAATGTTACTAACCTTTTATCATTCTCGTCAAACTCCTCCGGAGTCTTCTTAATGGCTCTATCTTCGATTTTCTTCATTGGAACATAGTCACCATCTTGTATTACATTCCACAAGCCGTACTCAATAGCCATCACGAACACTCTGAATTTAGCTTTCCAGAACGAAAAATGTTCTCCAGCAAAACCAGGAGGTCTAGTGATTGAAGCTCCATCGGGAAGGATATTTTCACCCATTGTTGCCATTTATCGGATCCTTCTCAAGCTGTTAGGCTCTTCGGAGAAGACGAAGCTCTGATACCAAATGTAAGAGGCAAGCTTCACCCAAGAGGGGGGTGAATTGGGTGATGTTATAAATTTTTCGTTTGAGATGGTGATATGTAAATATAGCGAATAGAGTAAAGTAGAGAAGATTTGAACACAGAGAGTTATACTGGTTCGGCCTAACAACAATGCCTACGTCCAGTCCTCAGAGATCAAGACCTACTGAGCTTTTCACAATATCTCCAAGATTCAATGGGCTCTCAGGACGCCACAAGACAACAATCGTCCTTGAATGGACTACGAGCAGAAATATTCTCTCAACAAGAAACTTCTCTCCCCCTTACGACAAGTCTTATGTGCAGAGAAACAACCTATGACTCTTCTCACTTGCTTATGTATACAAGACTTATGAGCAGCAACGTTTTCTTCCGCTTACACCACTGTAAGTCTTATGAACAACAACGTTCTCTCCTGCTTGTATCTTATAAGGCTTATGAGTGAAAGATACTACAAGGAATTCTCTCAACTGCTTCTCTCGTAAGGAATAACTACCCTCTCAAGATCCCAATACCTTGAGATTACACAAACATAGAATTTTGAGTTTGTATGAAGACTCTCTTACAGAGTAAATGAATAAACACTGAAGATCAAAAGTGTATACAGAGAAAACAGATGAATAACAGAGAATTGATATGAGCTTGTGAATTCTTGCGCTATGTTGTTGTTGTTTCTCCGTGAGTCTCTGTATATATATAGTTGCTCCATCTTTTGCCCGTTTGGAATTTCTTCAGTTGTGGAGCGGGACATTTGAAAATATTGGCAGACATGCGCATGTTGAATAATCTGAGTGTGGTCGGTGACAGCGTGTATATAATCATATTGTCTGCCGTTATTTGACTTTTCCTCATGTGGTCCACTTCCAACGTTTATATTCCTGTATTATACTTTTAAAATAATCAAAACAATGTTAAACAATGATAAAGAGTAATGATGATATGAATAAACAACAATAAACTATATTCGGAATGAACGTTGTGATACTTAGCATTTTCGGTGGTCAAACAGGGCATCACTCGAGCATGAAAGTCTCACTTCGAGTGATCTCCTATTTTCCTTCATATACCTCTGTTATCGGGTTGTGCTTCCATGGAAAATCAGAGAGAAAAGATCTTTACTCGCGGGTGAAGAGAGGCCTCACTCGAGCACAAAATCTCTGCTCGAGTGATCTTTGCACTTTACACTGGGAGTGTCTTCTCGGGTCATCACTCGCATTCCATTTTGACAAGAGTGAGAATTTGCACTCGCGGGTGATATGGACCCTCACTCGAGCACACTTACCTCTGCTCGAGTGAGAAGCATATTCTCAAGGAATATGCTCTCTAAACCATCACTCGCATCAGAATTCCAGAGGGATAGAATTTTCACTCGCGAGTGATTTTGGTCCTCACTCGAGCACACTTACCTCTGCTCGAGTGAGAAGCATATTCTCAAGGAATATGCTCTCTTGAACAAGCACTCGCAACTGATCTTGAGAGGGATGGACATATTACTCGCAAGCATATCTGAACTTCAAGACTCTCGGCCAAGTACTCGCAGTGCCTTGCTCGAGTGGAGAAGGAAGCATGCCTTTACTTGCTCTCGGCCAAGCACTCGCATGCCCTTGCTCGAGTGAAGAAGGAAGCATGCCTTTACTTGCTCTCGGCCAAGCACTCGCATGCCCTTGCTCGAGTGAATATAAGAAGCATGCCTTTACTTGCTCTCGGCCAAGCACTCGCATACCCTCACTCGCATCCGTGCTCGAGTGAGAATGACTTCTCTGCTCGAGTGCATACCTTGTGCTTCGAGTGATCCATTGATTACAAAGGGATAATGCTTCTCGGGTACTCACTTCCTGGCTTTCTCTCACACCTGCTCGAGTACAGAAGTGATTTGTGCTCGAGTGCAGATTTCATGCTCGAGCACTCAAGTGCAATTTCACAGCAGATATCAGCAAACATTAAATATGCATTTGGTAACTTCAAAACTTTTCTTAACCTTCTAAAAACATGTTTTGCACATAATTGAATTATTGTTATCATCAAAACTTGGGATCTAACAACCTCAACAACTACTTTTTAGGGTGTGGTTCTCCAAGATGATTAGGTGCCTATTATTTAGTATCAGAGCCAGACCGGAGGGGCTAACCAGCAAGTCTCAGAGGCTTTCCGGGGAGGGTGTATTGATAGGGACCAAGGTAGTAAGTATGGGCTCTCCCACTTCAACAACTAGCTTTTGGGGTGTGGTTCTTCAAGATGATTAGGTGCCTATCATTTGGTATAAGAGCCGATGGCTGGTTGCCTGGCTGCCTGGCTTGGGTGTGGTTCTCCAAGGTGTTTGGATGCCTATCATTTGGTATAAGAGCCGTGCCTGAAGGTTTTGACTGAAGGGGCTGACCAGCAAGTCTCGGAGGCTTTTCGGGGAGGGTGTATTGATAGGAACCAAGGTAGTATGGGTTGTCAAAGTCCCGCATCAAGTAGTATGAGTTTCTTGATGGGGTACTTAAGTGCCTTGGCTGTTCCATCTTAACAGCTAGCTTTTGGGATGTGATTCTCTAAGGTACTTAGGTGCCTATCAGGTTGATAGGTCTGTTCATTGTCTCTACTAATAAGTCCAAGTTCATAGATATCAAAATTGTTTCCATATCAAAATTGTTTCCATTAAGCATGCTTTCAATTATGTGGAAAGAATGGTACCAGTCAGCAACCTTCACACTAAAGAGCCCCAGTTCTCAGTCCAAGAAAGAGAAGAAGAAGAAGAAGCAGCAGCAGCAATCCCTGAATCTTTAGTCTTAATATCACATTGTAGATTTATTTTGGTAAGCACTTTTTATTTTTCACTTATAAGATTGTAATGGCTGGTTTGGATCTATTTATTGATTTCTAAAAACTTATTTGGTGTGATTGGGTTATGAGGAGCACCATCTTATTTGGGGCTTTTCATTAGGCTAAGAAATATACCTATTATCTTGTATGACATGTGAATAAAGAAAAGCAAGTGAAAAGAATCTAAGTTTCTTGCTTTTTCATTAATTACTAATGGGCTAATGAATTAAATGCACTGGTTTGTGGCTTTGTGCAAGTAGTTGTCCTTCTTACTATTTGTGCTTTTTTCATGTTGGATACATGATCCCTTTTTATATTCAATCTTTGTTTGTTGGTTCTTTTTCTAGTAGTATGTGCTTTTCAAGATTTTTGGTTCCCTTAGCTTTTATAATGAATGATAGAATTATTTTTCTTTTTTGATGTAGAGCTGTGATAAATCAACATGTTTCCCACAATCAGTTTGAACAAGTGCATATTCTGGGTTTGAAATAATGTTTCCTGCCATTAGAATGGAGATGCCAATGGAGCTTTTGTGAATACCTCTGCTATTGAACTTCCCCTTCAAATGAATAAAGCAAGGAGAGAGTTTAACCAAACTCCAGTTTCATGGTTTTTTGCTTTTTCTAAATATATGTAACCATAAATTCATATCATGAGTTCTTTGTGTCTTGCCAAATAAAATGTGTTTTTTGTAAAAGTTTAACCTCTAAAAAATTACTATCTTCAGAATACTTGCTTACCTCTCAAAAGTTTATCTTTATAGGAGGCCCCTAGTTGGTTTTTGGTTGCAATGGCTTTGCTTTTGGGTGCAATGTTTATATTGTGTGTTGGAGCACTTTGTCATGCATACGAGTTCTCATCAAGTTACTTTAATAAGTTTCAAACGAGAGCTATATATTTATTTATTTTCTTAAGTAATTAAAAAGTGGTTTGTGATGGTATTGTGTCACAAGGTTATATTTTGTGGATGTTGGAGCTTGGATTAATTGTAAATTGTATGAGGTGACTAGTTGTATTATGGCTGTTACTTGGTTGTAGGCTAAATTAGGTATCTGATCCCTTTGTCCTTGTAGGTCTTTGTAGCTGAATCTTGTTGTAATCATTTCCTGAGCGAGTGGGTGATCAACATGTGTTCTTTGATCTATTTGTCATTTGTAGGGATAGTCTTTACTAGTTCACTCCTCTTGATTGTGGTTTAAGACTCAGCTTTTGGTTTTGGAACCATAAAAGTGACCATTTATGGCTTGAGTGTCCAAATGAGTTGTATGGTGGAATTTGGGTATGGTTTTTCTGTCTATGGTTAGAACTCATCATGAGCGTTTTTTTTAATGGAAATTTGAACCGCTTGAATATAATATTTGTAGGCTGAGATATGAGTTCAGGAAGTTTGTCACTTTTATCAATTTGGTAAGTTCTGCAGCAGAGGGTTTATCTGCAGAAAACTCTTTGACGTAACGAGTAGAGTATCTTAAAATGTTTTTATGCTCAAATTTTTTTTTGAAAAAGGTTCAAGTTCTTTTTTCCCCCTTTATTAAGGGTGTTTGTTATCTTGGACTCAGATTTAGCCAAATTTGCAGCAGAATTATCAGTAGACAAATCGCAACCTGGTATTGCCCCTAACGGCATTCAGATGTGATCAGTTCAATCTGCATTTTTATTTATCAAGAGGGCACAAGATTCTGTGTTAATCAAGATGGAGTCTAGCTAGAGTCAGAATGATTAACTCATCTTTAAGCATAGGGCTACCTGCAATACAGAGATTGTAAAAATTTTGTTTGATCCTGTGTTAACAGTCTCCTCCATTTGCATTGTTCATTTGTGTCTGCATCTTCTGAAGCTCGCACCAGTAATATCATACTAAGCCTTGTCTGTTTGTGTGCTCCAGCCAAATCTGTAGCAGCTTTTCACAAATCATATGAAAGTCTTGCTGTGTCGCAGCATTTGACTCAATCTGTGGGGTTATGCTTCACAAAAGTTATCCAATTAACTGGATAAGGTTTGCTTTTCACAAATATTGATTACCCAGTACCAACTGTTAATGAGCCACTCAGTGGATAAGACTTACAGTTATTAACATTGCTATCAAGCCTACTTCCTCTTTTTTCTTTTTCAGTGAAACCCTACTTCCTCTAGTAGTGATTATGCCATTGATTCCTATAAAACAATACCACCTTCTATTGTACCGCAAATTAGAACTTGGGGAGTCTTATATAAATAATTGAGAAGAGAGTTTAGAACTTTAGATCTACAAATTAAACTTTTAAAGAGCTTGCTCATAAAACACAATGGTTCTTCCCCCCCCCCCCCCCCCTCTTTTGTTGCCAAGAAAATTGCAATGGTTCACCATGTCAACTTTGTTGAAATAACTAAAAAAAAGTAAGGGTAGACTTGTTAGCTCTTAAAATTTTGAAATACTAAAAAAAAAAAAAAAGACAATAGCTCAATATAATATGGATCTCAAAATTTTGAAATACTAAAAAAATATTGTTCTTGGTTGAAATTAAAATTTTTTCAAGGTTAATTTTTTTTTTATATGACTATAGGTAATTTTTTTAGCACTCATCTTTTAGTACATATTTTTCACATTATCATTACTTATTTTTTGTAATTTTTTCAATAGTCATTTTTTATGTTGTCAGTGCTAAAAATCATCTATAAGTGCTGAAAGTATGGAAATTGAATACTAAAAATGTGAAAGATGAATATTAAAAAAATTCAACAAACAAAAGTTTCAATTCCAGGCAAAAATTATGATTTTTTTAAACTTTTAAAATATTAATATTAATGCTCAATGATGTCTTCATTTCCCTTGTTGTATTGATCTTGGTGCGAAAATGTGGGGATAAAGATTGATTATCTATTTTTTTTTAAAAAAAAAACTCCATCGTTTTATTCTTTTGTCTTCTCCAATCTCTTGTTACCTTCAACTAGCGATTACTTTCTCGCGAAGCTTGAAAATCTGTAATTGCTTCATTCTAATTCTAATTCTAATTCTAATAATAATAATAATAATAATAATAATAATAATAATAATAATAATAATAATAAACAGTTCAAGTTCTATGCAAGGTATTGAAAATCGGACCGGATACTGAATAAGTTGGGATATTAGATCAAGGGTCAGTGGGTCAGACCGGAGTCAAACATGAGCTAACTCGGGGTTAGACTTGTGAGGAAATAAAGTTTTCACGCTTATTTATATGAAATTCTAAATAAAATTAATTAAAAATGATTTAATTTAATTTTTTTAATTAAAATAAGGTTGAATCGATCCGTACGGTTCAAACTACCAGACTGAACCGATTGGACCACCGGTTCGAAACCGACCGGTTCGATCTAGTTTTATATACCCTGGTGCTATACCAAAAAAGATGTATCAGAATTAAATATATTTCATTAATACACTATAGCATAACAAGAAGGCATCTTTATAGGCTTTTTCTAGATACATCAAAATCCACTGCTCCATGCAGAGAATATACCAATGTTTTAAAAGCTGGAACGGATATCGAGCCGGAAAGGTCAGCGGGTCATGGTTCAACCGGTTGGAACGGTTGAGTCGTTTAGCCGGACCGGTGACATAATAATTAAATTTAAAATAATATTTATTACCATATAATTTAATGAAAGGTTAATAAGTTCACAATATATGCTTAATAAAATGAAATAATTAAAAATAGTACATTAATAACTCAATAATATGTTTAAATTAATCAGCTGAGATAAAAAAATATGTCTTAATTATATGTCAATTATTTTACATAAAAATAAAATACCAACAAATATTTTGAATTAGATTTATTCATATTAATAAAATTAAATAAAAACTATAATTATATTATAGCATATGTAATATAAAAACGAGATAGTATTAATAAAAGTTAGCATGTCAGGCAAATGTCAGGTATATGGGGTTGTATTATAAAAAAAAAAGTGCATATATATAATATATTGGGTCTTAAATATAAAATACAGTTATTTAAACTCAATATACCATACTCAGCTATTTGAAAAAAATAAATAAATAGGGACGAAGCTTCTTGTGCTATGAAAATGTTTTTTTCAAACAGCAAAACCACTTAAGTTGCACGTGTTCATGGTGATCTTCAGAAAATATTAGCTTAAATTTTAGTAATGAACCACATCAAAAAAATCAAGAAGATAATTTACATGATATTAGATGATAATATGCCGGACACGGCTATTTATTTCTAGAAAACGAAAGGCAACATAGCATTCTACATACTGCAAACTTTTTTTTTTCATCTTCTTCGGTCAAAATTCTTTGCAACCACTCTTAAAAGTTTGAAGTTGGCACCTCTGATATCCTTGCCCCAACTTGATACCAGACCATTAGTCCGGAGATGTGACAATTAAAAAATAAATGCTCCCTAGGCTCTTCATGTTGTTCACAGAAGGCACATATATAATATTTTAGTACATCTTTATAGGGCATGGAACGTACATTGCAAGTTTAAAAGCATTCGTCTTAATATGTTTTGAAAACGTACCCTGTTCATGATCACATGAGCTAGACAACTTTCCGAAGGTTTTCCATGAGGAAAAGGCGAAGAGCCCACACCCTTGCATCATCATCATGACGCATGTGTGGAGTCATAGTGATGTGAAACAAAGGGCCCGTTTAATACATTGGAATTGATTTTGATGAAAATAAAAATGGAAATAGATATGGATATGAATATGAAAATGAGGACTAAGAATAAAGGGGAAGAGAGAGAAGAGAAAGCAGAGAAGATATCGGGGAGAATGAACTCTTTATTTATGAATGAATCAAAACTGAATACATGAAAATCCTAAGATCTATTTATGGAGTCCTAAAAATAATAAAATAATAATTTAAATTTAAATTATAAGATAATGAAGATAATTATAGGACAATATAGATATTATATTTTATTGAGATACTACAAATATTAAAATAATAAATCATAATATAATAAATATCCTTATTTAATATCTCTATAAATTATAGGGTGTCTTCTAGAATGAATTTGATAGTTTTAAAGAGTGTTAAATATTTTTTCCTTATATACCTATATTTAATAAGGGTGGTAAGAAAGAGAATAAATTAATGTGGTATTAGAATTTAGTGCGATTAATAAAAATAATATTAGAAATCACTTGAATTTTATGACTGGTTTAATGTTAACTATTTTTATTATCATGAGTGAGTATGCTAAAAATGATTTATATCATATGCCAATAGAATTTTGTAATTTTAAGCAGATCTAGTATGATCTAGTATGCTGTCTTATTTAGTTCAGAAGGAGAAAATACTTAATGGACTACGAGCCACCTTGTCGATTCCACAATAAAGAAAATCCAAGCTTCTACCTTTCCAGTGCTGATGTGTGTTACCAAAATCTACTTGCTCAATGAGAGGGTTATCTTGTCATTTCCGTCCCTCCCAATTTAATTTCCCTGTTTAGATGCAATATTTTTTTCTTTTATTGCGCTACTCTGCGAGATTTGAACCCTGATTCTGATAATCATGTTCAATGGGAGCCCTATACAGTCTCCTAGGTTTTGTTCGAACTTCTTGCTGCTGCTACTCTGACTATGTTGAACGGTGATGTTGTGATTTGAACTCTATAAATGGGGTGTTTAGATTCTCTATTTTTATCTCACTCGCTTAAGCTCTTCCATGCAGTTTCTTACTATTTCTTGAGAAACAAGGTTTAGAGCTAAAACCATGTAAGTTCAAAAAATTAACAAAATATTGAAAAAGTTGCATTTAGGAGCTTAAGAATACTTAAATATATTAAAATAATGAGTAATATCAAATATTAGAAGGTTGCATCACACATAAATCAGAAGGGACCTAGGACTTAGGAGAAAGGAGGCAGCGAGTTGAGAACCTAAAATAAATAGGATTTTGCCAGTGCGTTACCCAACCTCAAACAGGCATTACAAAAAATCATCGGATTAGCGACGGAATTTAGCGACGGAATTTCCGTCACTAATTAGTTTAGCGACGGAAATTAGCGACGGATTAGCGACGGAAACAAATTAGAGACGGAATTAGCGACGGAATTTGTTCCGTCGGTAAAAAGGCCGTTACTAATTAATTAGGGACGGAATTTTAAATTTCGTCGCAAATTAGAGACGGATTAGCGACGGAAATTCCGTCGCTAAATTAGAGACGGAAAATTCCGTCGCTAAATTCCGTCTCTATTTAGAGACGGAATTCACTAATTAGTGACGGAATTTTCCGTCGCTAAATTAGAGACAGAAAATTCCGTCGCTAAATTCCGTCTCTAATTAGAAACGGAATTTACTAATTAGAGACGGAATTTAGCGACGGAATTTTCCGTCTCTAATTAGCGACGGAATTTCCGTCTCTAATCCGTCTCAAAATATTTTTTTTATATAATTTAAATTGCCACATGTCTTCACAATAAGCCTCCACATGTCCCTCGCCGACGGCCGCCACGTGTACCCACCGCCGGCCACGCCTTCGCCCTCCACGTGTCCAGCTCTACCGCCACGTGTCACCCTCCAGCGTGGGCCACATGTCATCCTCCATCGCGCGCCATGTGTCCAAGTCACAAATTGGTTGCATTTTGTGACCAAGTTGGGATTCGAAGCCTTGACCTCCCACGCGTGTGCCAGTGCCTTTACCAGTTGAGCTAAGAAGAACCTGTGTAATTTAAATGCAAAATCATATATATATATATATATTTCTTTGTGAACAAAATTAGAAATACAAAATTTAATCTATTATTAAATATTTGAATTTAGTTTTCTTATTTTATTTTATGTATTTTTTCTACCTAAATTTTTATTATTAATATCTTTTTTATTCATTTTATGATATATTTTATTTTTTTTTTGCATTTATAAAATGTTTTTATTTGTATATAATATATTATTAAAAATTCAAATATATTATATTATAATTTCAATTTCAAAAATAAATTTGAATTAATTATTTTATTTATTTATTTTAATATTTGTATTATAAATTTATAATTATAAAAAAAATTAATTATTTGTGACGGAAATTAGAGACGGATTAGAGACGGAAATTAGGGACGGAAAAATTCCGTCGCTAATTTTTAATGACGGAATTAGAGACGGATTAGGGACGGAATTTAGAGACGGAATGTAATTCCATCTCTATTCCGTCGCTAAATTAGCGACGGAAAAATTCCGTCGCTAATTTCCGTCGCTAATTTTTAATGACGGAATTAGAGACGGATTAGAGACGGAATTTAGTGACGGAATATGATTCCGTCTCTATTCCGTCGCTAATTTAGTGACGGAAAAATTCCGTCGCTAAATTCCGTCGCTAATTTTAGGGACGGAATTAGAGACGGATTAGGGACGGAATTTAACGACGGAAATTGATTCCGTCGCTAATTTAGGGACGGAAAAATTCCGTCGCTAAATTCCGTCGCTAATTTTAGTGACGGAATTTGTGAGGGATTAGGGACGGATTAGCGACGGAATGAAATTCCGTCGCTAAATTCCGTCGCTAATTTTCATTTTTTTTGTAGTGAGGATTGTTTCTAATAAAAGGATATTGAGCCCATGCTTACTAGAGGGATTGAGCCACATTTGAGAGCGGCTTCTTGTTAACTTCATTTATTTTATACATGTCTAACAAAGTTCATACTTTCAACGTCCATATTTTCAACCAAAAAAAAAAAATCTATTACAATATCTTATTGACATTTGCCAGTATATTTTGTCGGTAGATTATGATTTGTTTATATTGATATATAACATTCTTTTTTTGAACAAAATATTGATAATATTCATGTCAAATGAAAGATAGGTGTGTGTGTTATAACTTGAGTGATGTTATTTTTTCAATGAGTTTCATATTTTATATTCTCATGACAATATTACTTTTACTCTCTCTCATCCTATATGAAACGTCAGAGACGTTACCTTTACGTTAAGGGTTGGCTATGGCTTACCAGTTAATCTGCTACTTTTGAAAATATAAATATGTACTGGTTAATGTTATCAAAAAATAATATGTACTGGTTAATGTTGGATTGCTGGTAAAAGTAATGGGCTTCGGGCCATGCAGGCTATAATGTTATTGGGGGCCCAAATATATGCATTTCTAACTTTGTATAAATAAATTGTCTGATTTCCCATGCCTCCTTGACAGACGAGAGGAGGGTTCAGCGGTTCATGCAAGAGAAATCGAATCCTCATAATGAAGAAAACCCACAATATATAGGATACTTTTATAAATTCCATCCGTGTGGTCATAGGATGTGTAATTATACTTAGGGCCTATTTGGTTCGAAAGAAGGGATGGAAGGGGAGGGTAGAGGTTTACCTCATTTAATTTTGTTGGTGGGAGAGGAGGTGAGGGCTTTGTGGTGCATGCTTTATAAGTATGCATAACCTAGGGATGAGTTACATAGTGAGATAGGATTCTCCCGAGGATTATCAATGTAATATCCCAAATTTCGAAGACAAAATTTATTGAACGGAGAGAAAAATGTAACATCCCGAATTTCGGTCATCAAAATTTCTTATATTCAAGGAAATAAAATAATGAATTAAAGAGCACACGAAATGACAAAACCAAGCAATTTGTGATTTCTCACGACATGAATATAGTTGGGACACAAATGGTAAACATTTGAATCTGCTGCCAGTGAGTTTTCCTGACATTTTTAAATAGGCAAATGATGTCAAAAAATTGTGAAATTTTACAAGATGAAAGTAGACATCCTAAGATTTAATTTGATAGGTCATATGAATGATTTTGAGCTATACACAAAGAGTTATGTATTTTTATTTTTGGATGCAAGTTGAAAATCAAAAATCACAAATTTCCCCTTTTTGGTGCATAGTTTTGGCCAAGGCTGGAAATGGGGGCTAGGGTTGGAATTTCATTAATAAGATGTTTCCAGTGTGTTCAGGAGGGAAAATTGTGTAGGATTGATATTGAACACTTTTTCAGAAAAGCTCTAGAAAGTGAAATTACGAAAATACCCCTAAAACCTTAAATTGGGGCAAAATTGTCATTTGGCAGTGATTTTACAAAAACTGAGGTAAAAAATGGATTCTACATACAAAACTATGTAGGAATAGCCTGGGTCAAAATTTTTGGATAAAGTACAGTTGGACCGGAGCACAAAGGGGCTTAGACCGGGTTCCCAAGGGTAAAATGGTCAAAATGTGTTTTTGAGTCAAGATAACCAACACAATGAGTTTAAAGTGATTTATGAATGAGTACTAACTCATTTATCCTAAATTTGAAATTTTAGGATATACCGATAACTCGAGCCAGACAGACAATTGGACCGACAGTCAGGCAAGGAAAGGACATTCCAGATAGTAACCTATTTCTCATACACTATGTGAGTGTTTATATGCTTGTGTATACCATATTCTGTGATATGAATAATGAACACATACATTACCTAGTTGTGGTATAAGACCTAGCTGTGATACACTGACACGTAGGGTGTATACATAGTGTCATGGTTATGTTACATGATTTGATGCCTGACACATTTATGTATAACATTTTATATGATTAATAGTTTGTTACTATTGAGATTTTCTCGAATCTCACCATTTCCATACAAATATATAGTTTTCGGCTGAAGGCAACAACTAAAAGAGCAGAAGCGTAATTTCTGACAACCAAAGATTCTGGACAGTACAAGCAGAGCAGTTGGTTATCTGAAGACCTTTTATTTACTTTAAGGTCTGAAATTTATTGTATGATACCTTGTATGGGAATTCCTGTATACACTCAAGTATATTATATCAATAATATAAGTATATTTCTGTTATTCCTGGTTTGCCCTCCAAACCACGCATCAATATTCTGCTACAAATCAAAATAAAGAGGGGGTCTTACATATGCAGATTTTTTTGAATCAAAATATACATGGACATATCATCAAATTTGATAACTACCTGTCAGATAGTTTGGATATGTTATAGTTTGTTCAGGGGTTAATTTTGTAATTTATAATTTTAATTTTTGATCCTTAAAAATAATTACAATATTTAATATCCTTATTAATAAATATTTCTTTTTCTTAGTCATTCTCCCTAATTCTCCCCCATATATATATATATATATATATATAAGTCACGGTAATTTATCATTTTGACCGCGGAAGTCTCAGTTGACCCTCAAACTTCGACTATCAAAAAAGTAACCATAGATAATTATTACTCTTTTAACTCCTTTTTATAAGTAACAACTATCACTTTCACGTAAATCAAGATGGTAGTTAAATTCAATTAAAAACAATAAATATATAATATATGCAAAAAGAATTTTCCAATTATACCCTTATATATATTCATAAAGAGGGCTTAGAAGAGATAATGAGTGGAAATTTAATGTGGAAATATAATGAGCGGAAATAAGAGCAATTTTAAAAAAATATAAAATAAGTATAATTTATTGTAGACAGATGCTAAATGGAGGAATTTCCTCGTTCTTAGTGCATGTGTGATAGTAATTATTACAAGAGCATGTATTCAGGGAAAAGGGGTGTCTTCATTGATTTCTCTCTCTATTTACTCTCCATTGAGTGTATTTATCATTAGATTAATTTTCAATGGGATTTAATAATGTATAAAGAATATCATTATAATAAAAATCTACCATGATAAATATCAACTATTAAAAGTTGATCTAATGGTAGATACATTCAATGGAGAGTAAATAGAGGGGGAAATCAATAAAGACGCCCATTTCCCATGTATTCAGTGGGTGTAAAAGTGAAAAGACAAATTTTCATTTTTAGACAAAGGCGATTTATTACTTATAAAAAAGACCATGCCCAAAAGAGATAATGTTACATATAAAAAAGCCCGTAGGGAGTATTAGGGAAATGAGCATGTGCTCCCACGGAGAGTTTATAAATATGTTGATATATTTTTCCTTTATTAGTTACACTATAATTATTGCGTTAGCAACTACAAATTCTTCATAAAATTTTGTAATTAGTCTAACTCAATAGGATGATACATCAATATTCCTAAATATCTCCTTGTTATAAAAGAGAGCTAACCCAACGCATGGCGCAGATGCATATGCTTCAACTAGGGGTGTTCTTGGGACAAGATGAGATCAGAAAACCCTATTCCGAGTCCCTGGATCCCAAAAATTTTGACTTTGTTTTTTTAAATTTTTTTGTCTGCATTCACTTTTCACCCACTTTTAACATGAATTTGGCCAATTTCCTTTAATTAGAATGGCCAAAATAGAAATATCACATTGTACCAATTAGTCAAATACAAATATTCAAAGCAGAGGGTATGTATATTTACGCCTTTATCTTCGCTCTTAAGGTTGAAAACCAAATTTATATAAAGTTGGCAATATATATATATATATATATCTCTTTTAATATCTTTATTTTATCATACAATATTTCATATCTAATTGAAATTGAAATATTTTTTTTGGTATATCATAAATTATTTTAAAAAATTATTGATACAAATTAAAATAAAAAAATTTAAAATAATAATATTAAGAAGTTACTTTTCTGAAAAGAAATACAGAGATAGGATCAAATATGCTAAAAATCGCTATTAATTCAGGTATTACAAAAAAATGGCAACTGAAAAAAAAATTTCAACTAAAATTCAAATATAAAGAATTTCATTTAATAATAATTATTCCCTAATTATTGGGACATTATATCATTATTTGAAGGTGGAATATGTTCTGTTTTTTAAAATTAAAGTATATAAAAATTATAGTGGAAAAATTGTTGTGTATTAAATTTTCTATTTAAACCTATTTTTAAATTTGGTGTGATTTTCTTTTTCTAAATTAACCTTTGGATTGGAATAAAATTTTCTTATTTAATGATACGTTTAAGTATTAATGACTGTTAGGAATTAAAGAGCAGGGAAGAGTAGATTACCATATTAGAACAAATTTTCAAATTTTTTTAAGAAAGAATTGCTAGGATTTTGGGGTACTTCTTTAGAAAATAATAGATATGTATATATATATATATATAGATATCTTCCGGATGAGACAGGATTGGAAAGTCCTATTCACGATCCAATCCCTTCCCAAATCAAAATTTTCCCCATCCCAAATTTTCCTATCTTAAAAATTTTCAGGACGGGAAGCCTAGAATCGGGATGGAAAACCTTAAACACCCCTAGCTTTAACTCATATCTTTCAACTCTACATATATGCTATTCAACTATATACCACTGCTTTTTTTTTTTTTTTTACCATTCCATGCAAAAATCATTAATAAATTCTTATCAGTTAGGTACTTTCTTAAACCCTAATGCGTTGCACAGATGATTTCACTTACATTCAATCAAAAATTACATTCCACTTGCATTTTCACCACATATTTATTGATTTATTTCTATTTTTGTTCTTCATATTTCACTCATTATCATATAAAACAGATATACAATAAGGAAAGTCCTCATAATGAAATGATACATGAAATATATAAATATATTAGTTTCATATTTCACTCATTATCATATAAAACAGATATACAATAAGGAACGTCCTCATAATGAAATGATACATGAAATATATAAATATATTAGTCTCTTAATATATTCATGCAGCCTCTCAAGGGTCCGTTTTATCCCCACACCATCACAGATAGACAGAATTATCCATTACAACATAAGTGGAAAAAATTCATCTCAGTCCAATATCACCTAATACATGGACATCAAATAAACCTGAGTATATTACAACGTTTGCTTCAAATTGAAGGGTTTTGAAGTCAACTAGATATTATAACATTCACATTTCATTTAAATCTCTATTTATGACTTCTAACAACATACCACTAAGCTTGTCACATAAATAACCAATATTGAATCTCGGAGCATTAATATTGAACTGCAAAACTTCATCTTTAAATTTTGACAAGAAATCAAATCACTAACATAATACCAATATGCTTTTTTTCTGCACGTCTCTTTCTTAAATTCAAATCCCCATCATTGGAAGAAACAAAAGGCAGCAGCAGAACCAGTATTAGACACAAAGTATTTGTTGCTTGATGACCTGGCTATCCTTATTTTGACAAACTCGGAGTGCTGATATTAGAATGGAGGAGATTCAACTTCCATTGTTGCTTGCTTAAATGTCCGCATCTTCCTTCCTATGCCCATTCAAAAACTCAATAACTATCTTGCACAACAAAAATTTTAGAGAAAACAGAATAGATAAAGATAGTTAGTAGGAATGTAGGATGATATGTACACAAAATTCTGTTGAAATAAATTAAATATTAATAAAATATTAAATCATTATCATACCAGAGAAAAAGGGGAAAAAATCAATAACATCTACAAGTGAATAAAAAGTACTTCAATGAGAAATGTCGATCAGTGGAGTGGGTAACGAAGCTAAAGCTATTAACTACCTGTAGAGTTTTTGAAAACTTGTAATGGATAATGAAAAACTAACAACACATTAGTTCAACTCCAGCTCAAAAAAAAGTACTTAAGTATGAAAGAAACAAATTAAATAGCCATAAATATTTTATTACTTTCTTATTCTTATTAACCAGTTCTAATTATTTGTGAATGCTCAAGTTCCTATAACTACTCTTGGCAAAAGCTACATTCCCTCAGTCACTGTTTCTGTAACACTGCCTTCCACGAAATCTGAAAGCAACAAAGGAGAAAGAAAAGATAATCCACTGTTGTCGATTGATCTTTGAACATTGTACCCTAGCTATACCTTAGGAAAAATCACAATTGCATGAATAAATAAACAATAAAGTAACCGCAGTAAGTAGACCCCAAGCTATACCTTGGGAAAAGGATAAATAGTTTTTGGAGACTCGTTTAGTGATTTTCGAAATTAGCATATAGTTGCCATTATAAGCTAGACTTAAAATTATTAAAATTATGTGTGTTTGAAACAGCGATTGAAAAAATAAAGTTTCTCAATTTAGTTCTTGGTAATCTTATTTTTTTGTAAAAGTCTGATTGTGTAATGTGATTTATGTTTGGATTGACGATTGTATAAATGACTTTTGTAAAAGTAAAACTTATTTGGATTGGCTTAAGTATAAGTGATTTTTGTAATAATGGTAAGATAAAAAATAAATTTGAAATTAAAAAAAAATATAAAAGTTAAAGTTGGAAAATTTGGAAATTAAAGTTAATACAATTTGATGAAATAATATTACATAAAAAATTAGATCACATGTCCCGTATAATTTAGTCTCTAATTGAGTCACGAATATGATTCATTTGAGAGGAAGATCGTCTACCATAATTTAACGCGGAAGGACGTTCATCCACACTATTATTAATTTATTATCTACATCGATGAGATTCCCAATTTCACCTTGGCGAAACACTACGTCAGTTTTTTCCCAATTTTTTTAATTCAATAAAATGTAGAGATTTAAAAAATTAATTAATTAATTAATTTTAATCCTATGTTCATTGCTCTCTCCTTTTTTTCCCCTTCCCCCAAATAGGCTTGAAATGGATCTTGAAAACCAGAGAGGAGGATTCATCATTCATCATCTTTGTAGGGGAAAAGTTGAGAGACAGAGGGGCTGACATTCAACGCGAGCTGGAGGCGGATATTGGGGGCTGAGAGCATCTTCATTGTGGGAGCTCGGGGAGGCGAGAATTAGAGGTCGCTGCCGGTGAACTCGGAGTCTGGAGCTTCAACGTCTTCTTCGGCGTCTTTGGAGGCAACACCCAGCGTCTTCGGCGGCGCCGTTGACATTGCCTGAACCAGAATCTTGTTCTTCCTCTCGCTTCTGAAGCTGTTTG
Source organism: Inga laurina (assembly GCA_963855925.1). Lineage (NCBI taxonomy): Eukaryota > Viridiplantae > Streptophyta > Magnoliopsida > Fabales > Fabaceae > Inga > Inga laurina. The sequence continues at coordinate 69,261,962 of OY979701.1, read as the reverse complement.
GACCAGAGCAAAGGAGGCCAAGCTCTACTGTTCATTATTCTCCTTCGAAGAAGACAAAACCAGAGGAAGCTCGTTCATGTTTTGCACTTCACTGCTTCAGTTTGATTTTCGTCATGGTTTTGAATTTTGAATTTGCTGTTGCTAAATTGTTGATTGAATTGTTGATCAAAGCCATGTGTGGCTACTTGCTCTGTTGCTGCTGCTTCCGGCAGCAAAGGAGGAGGTCCGGCCGAAGATGAGGACGAGAGCAAGGAAGAGAGCGGTAGAGAGGAAAAGCCCCCAGAAGTAAGCCAAGACGTTGACAAATTTGGCTGCGAGAATAGCGAAGGAGGAGACAGTGAATGCATTAACGGTAAAATGCGATTAGCTTTTGACAAAAGCTTTTTTTCCTAGCTTATCCCAATTTAGCGTCTATACATGTGAAATTTGCAAGGCTCAATTGCACAGATCCCTCTCTAAACACTCCATTTTTTTTCTCTCAATTGTCAATTAGCTTGTGGCTTCCAATTGAGTGTTTGGAGGCCCAAACGCTCTCCCCAAATACACGCTATTCCAACGGGCCACTTTAGCAAAGCTATTTTTCTTAACCAATACTGGAATTTTATTCTCACGAACAACCTTTTGTTTTCAAATTCCAACAATTACAATGTTAAAGATAATTTTAGACAATAACACAACAATCTCACATAATTTATTCAGAAATTTATTTAGCCATGTGTTCTAAAAAACCCCCCACAATATATACGATAATCGATGGAGCACTGCTCCCGCACGCTACACCAATGATACTTACTAAACGTGATAAAGATTCATATAATCTATTTGGACGAGGTGGTAGGAGTAAATATCAAGATATATGGTCATAGAAGTAAATACCAAGATAGAGCGCACTTGTTTAGTGATCATTCACATGTCTAACACCACTATAAAAAAATATTGAATTATTGACAGAATTTGCTATTGAGAGTTTTCGACGGATTTCCGATGGAATGGATTTTATCGCTAACAACAACGTGACACACCAATTTCCGACGAAAATCAGATTCCGTCGTAAATTTCTGATGGAATTAAATTTCCGACAGAATTTCAGACGAAATTTCAGTTGGAAATAATTCCGTCTGAAATTGCGAGGGAATTTTCGATGAAATTGACTTATTTTTTATTTTTAAAATTTTAAAAAGCCAAATGGCAACTTTGGCAGCCACCACCTCATCGCCGACCTATGCGCGTGGCAGCTCTGGCAGCCTCCACCTTGTTGGTAACACCCAGATCCGCCACGTGTTGCAACCTGGCTCCGCTATGTGTCACAATCTTGCTCCGCCACCTGTTGCAACCTCTTTTTCCTGAAAATGCAACTCAACTTGGCCTCGTTTGGTTGGAACCCATGATCTCGTCCGTACGCGCGCGATGCCTTATTAGATGAGCTCGACTGCTTTGGCGTTCTATTATTACACAATTATATATATATTTATTTAAAATTTTATTATACATAATCAATTATTTATAAATATATATTTGTTTCTTATATATAAATGTAATAATAATATAAAATAATTTTATATATTCTTATAATTTTTAATATAAATTAACTTCAAATTAAAAAATTTTACTTCTTAAATAAATTTCATATGACTATATTTTTGTCTAATTTCTAAAATTAATTTTTTTATTAACATTAATTAATAAATAATAAATAATTATTAACTAATATTTTTTACTAATATTAATTAATAACTAATAATTTTTTTTACAAATACATTTTTATATGACCATTTGGCCCCTACAGGACCAAAACCTATGATTGGAAATTAAAAATTAAATTAAAAATATTAATTAATAACTAATAAATTTTTTAAAAATAATTTTTTAAAATTACATTTAATTAAATGATAATAATTTTTAAATTTTACCACGGAATTCAAATCAGTCATAGATTTTCGATGGAATTATTCCATCAGAAATTCTATGGAAAAAGACAAAATTTGCCACAGAATATTTTCCATGGCTAATTTTTCCATGAAAAAAATTCCATCGGAATTTTCTAATGGAATTTTCTGTGGAAATTTTTTTCATGGCAAATTCTGTTAGAAATTTCATATTTTTTTGTAGTGCATTAACTCAAATTAAATCTGCATGCATATGCCTATACTATCCTCCAAGGCCTATGATGGTGTGGAGGAGGCGTACCTTCCCTTAAACTCTAATTCATTCGAAGGTTAATGCTTCTAAATACATAATAATGATACAATGACAAAGAGTGATCTTCATAATGGTGTTGTGAAGGGAAGCATGCATGAACAATAAATCATGGATATATTGAAAATCTAGATTCCTTGCTAAAATCTATAGGCAAATCAAATCTGATGAAAAATTAAATATATAAACTTATCTCCTTTTCTCTGTAATCAACCAAACAGATTAGAGAAGACCACATCATCACGCACTCACAATATTAGCATTTAATATCTCCTAAGATTATTAGTGTCAGCACCATATACCATACAAATTGTTGGCAGCATAGCACTTGCAGAAACTCAATAAAAGAATATAGTTCGAGTTGTGTCCGAGGATATTTTCCTTAAGAGCTATTTTATAACTACCGGAAAATAAAAAGCGACACTCCCTAGGATTAAACAAACCCTTTCTGCAAAAACAGGATGAATAGAACTGCGAAAGATAATAGAACTTAGTGGGCAAAACAATATCCAAGAGGAGGAAGAAGGGTGGTCCAAAACTCAAGAGCCATGTGTTTGAACCTCTTGCAGATACTACCTTATATAGGCTTCACATATTCAAATGTTGGGCAGCCTCTTAATGTCATTAAAGAATCAGTTTCTAAACGTTGGGAACCATAATACCATCGATTTTGAATGCTAGGAAATAAGGATGTTTCAAGGCCATGAATACACAGTATAATAACTGTCCATGAAATCAGTTTATGAGAATACACTAATCCCTCCTTCCCTCAGTTCCCTCTTCTGTTCCCTCAATCCCTTGGCTTCTCCTCTCTCGCACCTCACGATCTGACTCTCTGATCTCTCACTCTCTGCCTCGTCTCCTCTCCTCTCCGCGACTTCACCTCTCTCAATCAGTTAATCTCAAGTCTTGTGCCCTACCCTGCGACTCTACCTCGTCTCGTCTCCTTTCGGCAGACGCTCACTCCTAGCCTCGTCTCGTCTCCTTTCGGCCGACGCTCACTCCTAGCCTCGCCGTCGCCTTTCCAGTTCCAGCCGGCAGCCGCTGCGTCGTTCTCCCGTCGCAGCTCGTCTCATTCAGGTGAGTTGATTTACAACTCTTTCTTTGCTTTCATTCTTTAATATGTCTTATATTTAGGACTTAATGGGTACATCATTATCCAGTGGTTATTGGATATATTTTAAGCATGAATTGTCTTTATTTCTCTCATATGCATATTCAATTAGGTGTGTCTTGGTTCAATAATACACACTTAGTCAAGTAAATGTGATCAAACAAAGATCTAACAAGAAGCATAAACTAATTCATATTTTATTACTCAAATGAGAAATGTCGGTCATCTGAAAAAAATGAGAATTAGACAGAAAACTCAAGAATTGCATCAGAGGAACAAAAACTTATGTCTTGGTTTTCAATTCAGGTTGCTTCACTGAACATTGAACATTTGTTGGAATAGGCAAACTTGTTGGAAGACTAGGAAGTAAAGCTTCAAAGTTAAGAACTTGGATTGCTTGTCTTAGGCTAAATTATTAGGTACTTTTACTTCTATGTTTTTTTTGTTGATACTCTCAATATTTGGAAAATAATTCTGATAGTGGATAGTTCAGGTTTGCTTACAAAGATCCTTCTTGATCCAGTTCTTATGTCCAAATTATTAGGTACTTGAGCTTGTTTTCTTCCATCCAACTCAGCTTAAAATTCATTTTTTTGAAACCGGGAATTCCCGATCCCGGTCCCGGTTATACCGGGACTTTCCCGGGATCGGGATCGGGACCGAGACTGGGAATGGTATCCCATTCCCGGCCACCCCTGGGACGGGACCCGGGATTGGGTGATCCCGGTCCCGTCCCGGGATTTGAACACCCCTACCCCCGGGGGCTGTCTGATGTTGGACTAGAGGTAGGGGGCCTCCGGTGATGTCCATGTGGCCTTTTTTAAGAGCACCATGTGGCTTTTTGTTTAAAAAAATAATATTAAATTACTGACGGATTACCCATAAAAATTTTTCCGTTGGTAATTGCCGACGGAACTTATGTTAGAAATCCGTCAGTAAATTCTGACGGAATTTTTCCTTGGGTAATCTGTTGCTAATATTCCATCGGAAAATTCTGTCGGTAATTCCATTGGTAATTTTCGACGGAATAAAAATTCCGTCGGTTAATCAATTTCCTACGTATTTTTTAGAAATTGAACATATTCCGTCGGTAATTGCGTTTTCGTCAGTAATTCCGCTAGAAAACTGGAATTCCGTGGGTAATTCCATCGGTAATTTGATATTTTGTTGTAGTGATAAGGTTGTTAAACTCATGAGTTTAAGCAAACTCATGACAGTGATATAAACTCATATCATAAACTTACATCATAAACTTACAAGAGTTTACTTTTATTATTAAATATTTATTAATAGTGTACAATTAAATAGATTTAAATATATTTTAAATCCAAATAATTGAAATTAAATCCATCAATATTCATAATTTATTTTATTTAATAAAGAAATTTCTATAAAATTTATATCGAGTTTAAAAGTACTGACATAATTTTGTAAGTTAGAAATGTAAAAACGGTAAACTCATGAGTTTAACCGAGTTAACAATTGATACGAGTTTACCTGTTGCTCGACTCGATTTAGTGAGGTAGGAATATAAAAGCAATAAACTCTAAAAATCAACTCACGAATTTAACAATAATGTTCTCACATATACATGATATTGGGAGTTATACAGGAGTCGGATATAACTGCTCTTTTAGCAATTTTTTTATTACCATGTCTTTTTGCAATTGATTCGAGGTACATTCCCTCTTGGTTTTGCGTCTCCATTAAGTCATGAAAGCAACCTCCATTGCCATACACACACACACACACACTGCAATTAATATATTCAATTATAATAGGGGAATGTGGGTTTCTCTCTACAGCTCTCTTTCCGCTGTCCAGACTTTGTGATAAGAGACTCACTAATTTATAAATTACTTTTTACCATCATTTATCATGTCTAATAAATATTTATATATTCTATATTCTGTCATGTATTCCTGTTATTTTCGACCGGCCCGAAAAAAAAAATACATGGAAAGTATATAAAGTTTTATGGCCGTAGATGCTAGAACAAGTGACAGAGGATAGTTCCAAGTGGCATGTGGATATAAATGCGCATGAGAAGAATTGGGAATAAAAATACCGTCATGTCACAACATGAATCAAATAATTCAATGCAAATGAGAAGAAAACGTCATTGAATAATATTAATCTTGAATATTAATTGAGTATATAATTTACCTTAGCAGTGAGGACAGAAATCTGGCTACAAAAATTAGAAGATTTATATTATATTAATATATCAACGGGATTTTTTTTTGGGCGAAAAGAAGGAAAGAAAGCAAATAGAAACAAGGAGATGAAAGGGGAAAAAGAATAAAAAGGAGTGGAAAATGGAAATGAAAGAACGTAAATTTTTAAAATTTTAAATTTTTCCTTTTTTAGTTTATAAAAAAGGAAATATTATTTTAGAAATAAATTATCTGTGTGGAATTTTACATAAAAAGCTCAACTATTTTTTAAAATAAATTATTTTTATGAAATATTGCAACGTTCATTTAAAATTTGAAAATAATTCAATTGTCAAAAAAAGATATTTTATAATTTGATGAATATATTGTAATTAACTTATAGAAATATGGTAAATGAGATGGGAGTTGTAAGGTAAAAATAACAAAGAGAATGGGAGTTGGTCTCACTAATTAAAGGGATCGATATTTCTCACCATGTGATGCATTGTCAAGGGACTAAGCCGTTTTAAAACATAATACCATTTTGATCCTATTTATAAGTTTTTTTGATTAAAAAATTTGATCCTATTTATAAGTCCAGTTTTAGGATAGTAAATGCATTTTGTGTTTTTTATCTCTATTAATTACAATAAATAAAAAGAATTTATTCATGTTAATTTTTAGAATCAATCATAAATAAAGGCGAAATTAGAAATTTAGCCCATAGTTAATGAGTTAATCAACTCTCCTTGGTATATGAGAATTAGTTAAAAATAACTTATAAATAGGACCAGAGTGGTAGTAAACCGAAAGTGGGCAAATGAGAGTCGGTTAACTCATTAACTATGGGCTAAATTTCCAATTTCGCCCTTGTTTATTATTGGTTCCAAAAGTCAACATAAATAAATTTCTTTTATTTATTGCAATTAATAGGAATAAAAAAGTACAAAATGTATTTACTACCCTAAAAATAGACTTATAAATACGATCAAATTTTTTGATAAAAAAGAACTTATAAATAAGATCAGAGTGATACATGATATCCAATGTGCCCAATCATACCAAGCAAGATCCCGCTTCTGACACTTTTCTCAATTTCTCTGTTATATAAAAATATGCAGAGATGCTATAAAACGATACAATTTACAAATAACAAAATAATTAATAGAGCAGTAATTTTTATCTGCGGTGATACACAAGAAATCACTAAAAATGAATAATTGTTATAAGTACAAACAATAAAGCGCCTATATATACATATTTTCAATGTTGTTAAGGTCGGATTGGACCGAACGGTTGAACCGGTCCGACCGTCGACTGGAGGAATTGGCGACTTAGAGTCATGTAGATAAACCGTTCAGAAAGTTAGCTCGCTTCAGGCTGTCCAGAATTGTCTTTCAACCGGCGAGCTGGAGTTGAGCTGCAACCCAGAGCGGCTATTGAAACGCCGGACGGGTTAAACACAGTTCACTAGACAAAAAACAAGGAAAGAGAGAAGATCAAAGAAGATAGAAGAAGACGAAGGAGAGAAAGTGTGCACTACCATGTAAGCGATTTCTAGCTTGAGCGCCGCTGTAAAATAGAATTTTTAAGGTAGGAGTGAAGAAGCCCATCTCCAATCACTTTTTCTGTTTTCCGACGAGATGCTAACAATGAATAGGAACTGAAATGGGGAATCGAAGAAAGATAGCATAGGAAGTGGAGAGAAGAAAAACCTTATATTGGGAATGGAAAAATGTGTGCCGGTCGAGAAGCAAGTTTGCGCAAAAAAAAGGAGAAGCAAGTTGCAAGCTAGTGACAGTTGGCATGTATAATATAATTTTATTAATTTCTAATTATCAACATCTTTTCCTAACAAAAAAGTTATCAATACCTTTTGAAATTTTTTTTAAATCAAAACGGTTTCAGTAAAATCCGTAGGCAATTTGTTTTAAAATAACATCAACATATCGTCTTTTAATGCATAACAAGATCTTTTTAAATGTTACTCACTTTGTCCTAAATAAAAATATAAGATAAAATTAATCTTTTTTAAGAAATTAAGAAAGTTAATTAAATTATTTTAGAATATTTTTATTTTTATTTTTTCCACCAAACTAATTAGTTTGACTAATAAACTGATATTTAATCTAAGAATATACAAATGTGATTAAGCAACTTATTTAGCTTCCTTAATCTCTATAAAAAAGTCAATTTTGTTTTATATTTAGGTCCGAAGGGAGTCATTTCAAATAAGGAAATTAAATTAAATAGAAGATTTCTGCAAAATAAATAGTAAGAAGATATAATATATACATTCTAATATATGTTATCAAATTTTTTGTCAAAAAAATCTTATAAATAGGAACAGAGTGGTATGGTCTAAATGTCTTTTAAGAAACTCATGCTTGGATCAATCAAGAGCCACAGTATTTGATAAGTTATGAAATCATTATTGTTAATACAGTTTGTTAGGTTGATGATAGATTTAATATTCTTCCTTAAACGGTGTTTTGTGACTTTATTAACTTTATATGAAATTAGACTGAAGATTAATTGTAATATATAATATATATTATTCTTAAATTTAATTATTACGTTACCGGTCTAAAGATTTAACGTTTTTCCTTAAATGGTATTTTGTAAGGTATTAAAACCCGGACCGGGTATTGAACCGGTCGGGGTACTGGGTTAAGGGTCAGTGGGTCAGACCGGGACCAAACCGGAGCTAAACCGGGACCAAACCGGTGAGAAATTGAAAATTTTAGACTTATAGTATAAAATTCTAAAGGAAAAATCAAAAATTTTTTTTTTTTAAAATAAGCAACCCGGACCGGACCGGGAACCGGACCGGTTTACCGGCCGGTTCGCCGGTTCCCGAGCTGGACCGGCCGGTCCGGGCCAGGTTAATGAACATGGGTATTTTGTAACTTTATTACCTTCGTATGAAATTAGATTGAAGATTAATTGTAATATATAATATATATTATTCTTAAATTTAATTATTACGTCACCGGTCTGATCGAACAATTCGACATTTCCAACCGATTGAATCATGACCCGCTGACCTTTTGGCTCGACGATCGATCCGGTTTTTAAAACATTACATATTTCTAAAGAAGTTGATCAAGAATCGCAGAAGCCCTTATCCATCCAACTCCAGCGTGGTCACGGATCTTCACCGTAAAGGGAGGTTAGTAGAGGACCTTGTGCTCACCATTCTCTTTGCTTCTTTGTTTAACATTTGAACATTCTGTGTTTCTGCTCTCTGTCCTCTCTTCTCTATGCTTGTTTTTTCGTATCATTTGCTTGTGATAAATTCTTTCTGGGTTCTATTCTTTTTTGCAACTAAGATGAGGTTCTGATTTTTTGAGGGTGTTTGTTTGGCCATATTATTAATCGGTCTTATCGAAGGTAATGCTTTTCTTTTTTTTTTTTTTTTTTGAATGTGCTTAGTTTCAAGTTGGGAACTTTTTGAAGAAATATACGAGGTTCTCTTTTTTCTTTATATTATTGTATTTTTGTCCACTGACCAGTGAAATATTTATCTAAGTAATCCACCTCTGATGGACAAAGAAATAAGTCCAGTCTCAACCCATCAGCCACCTCATAGCTTATGAACGCCCCATTAGGAGTTCTTATTAAACCGTTTTATTCTTATAATTATAATAAAAAATTTTCCTTTTAAACTTTGTCTTCTCTCCCTTCTCTGCTAAGTAAGGGCAAGCTCTCTCTTGAAAGAGTGATCTTTTTCATTGTTTTGAAATTTCGCCGCCTTTTGAAGAAAAACCCTGCATAATGTCATGAAAATTTCCAGGCATCCTGTACCGTCCTCATTAACTTTTATTTGCAGAAAACAATTTAATAACTTTTGTTTAACATGTAAGGCATATCAGCTCTTCAGTATCAAGTTTACAGCCTCTGCTCCGCATCTGTTCATAAAAGGAGTATTTGAGAAGGTCAGTGGCTTGTTTTTGTTTGCATAATCTAAAGTAACATATATTTTCATAGCCTGTCATATTTATTCTTTCTTTTAAAATTTTATTCTTTCTGTCATATTAACATGATATGATTATAGTCTTCTAAATGAAAGGGTCAGGACATATACTGTTCTAACTTACTGAAAAAAAGGCACCTGAAATTGTATTGTTTAAATGAATTCAGCTCAATAATTTGCTTTCTCTTTACGTTGTTTTGGTGCAACAAGTCTGATAATCATCATTTGGATTGTTGGTCTAGTAAGGTAATTCCTTTTCCTACAGCAGGAATTGAAATAATTTTTAATGGTTATGCTCGGTTGTGGTTGTTGTTGTTGTTGTATGCTCAGAAAGCCACATCATTAATTATTAAGTAGCTAGTAATTATATAATTCATAATTAGTTCACTGGCTTACTCTTTACCTTTGATTCAAGAAACCATGATTCACTGTTTATTGTCATTATTAATTACTACGTCCTATCAATGTGAATGGAGTGCTTAGTTTGAAGCGTCTGGATTTCTTTATATTAAATGTTTAACTTATAGTAGTATTGGATCTTTATTTCAAAAAAATAAATACAGCGCTTGAATGGTCTTTAAAGGGGAACTTTGTGGAAATCTTTGACTGAGTTCCTTGTGTTAGTGCATTTGGATTCCATCTGCTTCTCCTCTCTTTTAATTTGTTTATATTCGTTTGAGGCTATACGGTTTTTCCATATATATATGATTATTGATAACCATTTTGCTGTAGAGTAGAATGTTTCTCTTATACCGCTTGGTTACTTTACGTGCTGACCTGAGCCTCTTAGTTTGTACTGCATTTTGTCAACCTTTGTTGCATTGGATTTCCCTCAGCGATGGTATACATTATTTTTTGAAAAAAAATGTATTTTGTTGATATTAATTGAATGCCATGCTCCTGGCTTCTCCATACTTGTTGCCAATCTTTGTTTCCTTTTTAATTTTGTTTCTTCTCTCCCTTTCTTTGTGCTTCACTATAGGCTTCGGATTTCTACTTCTTGTGACGGTTGGCTTGCTCTCTCTCTCTCTCTCTCTTTTTGTTTGAAAGAGTGATATTTTTTCATTGAGTTGAAATTTCGTACCTTTTACTTTTAAAGAAAAACCTTGTGAATAATATCCCGAAAATTTTCATGTATCCTCTTCCGTCTGTATTAAGATTGACTTGTAGAAAACACTTCAATAACTTGCAGTTACTACTGATTAGGTCCAAGTTTCAAATTCCTTTGCTGGATGCCGATATATATTATCTACTTTGGTTTATGAATATCCATAAGCTGCTCTGATGGATTTTTTGTTTGTTTTAAATTTCCTAATGCAGAAAGAGCATATAATCATTCTCAACGGAAGTAGGCAAAAATGACAGAGCCTACTCAAGTTTTAGAAGGGGGAGAAACTCAATTAGCATCTTCAGATCACATGGAAAATCCCACAGGGATTTCAGAAAGAGACTTGAATGATTATATTGAGCAGAGATTGGGAAACTTTGGGACAATGCAATTCTTACAATCGCTACTTGTGGCCCTATCAATGGTATTTGATGCACAACAAGCATTTGTTGCTGCTTTTACCGATGCCCGCCCCACGTGGCATTGCAAAGCTACAAATCACACAGAATGTAGCACGAGCCATTCCGACATTTGCAAACTCCCGAGATCTGCTTGGGATTGGAATGGGCCATCTACTATGACAATTATATCCCAGTGGGGCCTTCAATGTGCCAGCCCCTTCCTCACAAGCTTACCCCAAACTGTCTTCTTCATGGGCTTCTTGCTTGCTGGATTTCTTATTACCCCCTTAGCCGATTCATATCTTGGTAGAAAGAAAATGCTCTCTCTCTCTTGTTTCACGATGTCAATTGCTTCATCCCTTATTATCTTCTCCCCCAACCTTTGGATGTACTGTGCCTTCAAGTTTGTGATTGGGTTTTGCCGCTCATCGCTTGGCACTTGTTCTACAGTTTTGTTGGTAGAGAGAGTGCGTAAAGAGTGGCGGTTTACGGTGGGAGTCATTGGGTATCTTATGTACACATTAGGTTTTCTGTCCTTACCTGCCGTTGCGTATGTTTACAGAGATTCCTCATGGAGGCCTATTTACCTTTGGATATCCATTCCTGCAATTTGCTATTCCCTCATTGCTTATATTTTTGTTAAGGAATCTCCAAGGTGGCTTCTTATGCATGGCAAACTTAGAGGCAGAGGCGGAACTTTGACTCCAAGCCAGCTCACTGAACTTGCCAACATGAGTGCTTCAACTTTCAAATGGTTCTCATCATTCAGACATATATTTATGACAAGTTGGGCACTCAAACGACTAGTAGCAGTTATAATGCTTGCTTTTGGAATAGGAATGATGTATTTTGGATTACCCTTGAGTGTGGGAAACTTGGGAGTTAACATGTACTTAAGTTTTGTCTTCTACGCTTTACTGGACATACCAGCTTCCATAGCCACATACGTTTTGGATAAGTGCAGAAGAAAGCCCTCACTCCTTGCCTTCAGCATAGTAAGTGGGACTTCTTGTTTAACTTGTGCGGTGATTGGAGATAAGCTACACATAGTGAAACTAGTACTTGCTCTGGTTTCGTTCTTTTGTGTAGGTACATCTTTCGATATCTTTATCTTATATGTTGTGGAGTTATTTCCCACTAGTGTGAGAAATACTGCAACGTCGATGGCCAGGCAAGCCATGATGTTTGGTGCCATGTTCAGCCCACTTTTGATTTCAGTAGGGAGGAAAAATGACTTCTTCTCTTATGGCATATTTGGGCTCATGGTCCTATGCACCGCTTCTTCTTTGCTATGTTTGTCAGAGACAAAAGGGATTGTTCTGTGTGACACTATGGATGAACAGGAGAGGATGGGAAGAACGACTGTGTAATGCTGAAAATGATTAAGGGATGCTCAACAAGTTTTATGTAGGTTTGTTTCAAGCTATTGCTTACTACTTCGCCCAGTATAATTAGAGAACAAGTGAAGTGCTAGAACGTTGAGACTGTTGTTATCTTCATTACCGTATTTCTTTTGATGTTAATGGTTTAGTAGCTTGCTCCAACATATAATTGTTGCCTTCCTTTATTTTTAATACTTTATACTAGATTATAGTAACAAATTCATGACAGTTTGACATTTTTTGTTGGATGATTGGATTTTGTGATTCCAATTTGGGATGTCAAGCTCACAGTATGCGTTTCTTTTCTTTTCTGATTGCCATTAAATTATTTGATTTCAATTTCATGAGGCAAATACTATTTAAGTGTTGACTGCATGAAAAATGTTTGCAAAATGCGAAATGAAAAGTGAAAATAGGTATGTGAGAATTCCTACTTCAGCAGATGCTAGTTGAGCAAATTGTCTTTCGAGCATTTTTATGATCAATTATTATTGTGCATGAGTGTATAATTTGCTAAAGGTGTCTGTCATGATTGGAAATTTTGGTTCTATTTTTTTATTTCGTAGAAATGGATTGCTGTTAGGTCATCATTGTCTTAGTCAAAGAGACTACCTCAACTCTATAGCAGTACAGGGTAGCATCATGGGATATTCAAGTCCTCAAGTGTCTGTAGTTGCTGTTAGTATTATTGAACAAAATATTTAATTGGAAGTTTAATGCAATAACTTATGAAGGAAAAAACTACTCATATTCTGGTCTGTGGGAAAAGTAGAGATGGTAAAACTGGAATTACAAAAAATGCTTATGAATACCTCGCTTTCTTAGGCTTTAAAGTCCGGCATGGTTTTGTTTCTCGATAATTATTTACTTATATCTAATATCATATAGAGAGAATTATAATCTGCAATCTGCCTGTCATAGATCTCATATTTCACTAATATTTGATTAAAACCTTTTAAAAGTCTGTTTTTTTAACGATATATATCATTATACTCACCTGGAGGTCCGTTGCATTTTTGCATTGAAGTACTGAATTTTGCATGAAGGGAAGGTACATATACAAGATAAATTAATTTAAAAGCTTGTTATATTTTATCAAGAAATTCAATTAAATAATTCATTTTTAAAAATCAAAAGTCGATGGTGGAGGCAAAACCTTTTCCTTTTTTCTTTTGAGTACTCGGAAAAAAAAAAAAATCCTTTTCAAGTTCATGTTCTCTAAGTCATAGTAGAAAATAATTGATTTACTTGTTTGTTTGTGTAATGTCATGATACACACACACATATGTGTGTGTGTATATATATATATAAATACAATAATATAAAATATGTATGTATAGAAGCAGAATATAATGTTAAAAAAAAATTTATGGTTTTTAGGTATCTACACAAGTCTGATAAATCTTTTTGGTTTGGTTATGCCATCGAAGATATCTTGTGACTGTATAAATGTGAGCTATAAAGGATATTTTCCCTAAAGTACTCAATTACAGGAAGTTACATAAAAGATAAATTTCAAAGCATGAGATCTTTGATTAAGAATTTTAATTAAATAATTCATTTAAAAAAAATCAAAAGTCGGTGGTGGAGGAAAAAAATTTTCCTTTTTAATTTCAATTTTTGTAAGTATAAGATGTAAATAATTAAATTACTCAATTTGAAGAGTTGGTTAAACTTGATTAATGACAATAAATATGTAAAAAAATATAACTTAGTTTCCTAAAATAAAATAAAGTACTTAGAGGCATTAAGCAGAAAATAAAATCAATACATAATACTTCATTAGATACTAAAGGAGAGTAAACACAAAGTTCAATCCATAAATAGTTTTAAGATAATCCTAGAATAAGAGGTTTAGCTACTCATAATCAGAAAAGAACACGATGCATAGAGTCTTCATGTCTATAGCTAAAAATAAGAGAAAAAAGGGAAGGAAGATAAAAAATAAGTGATAAAAGGCTTGAATCTCTTCACATCCATCAATCCCAAGCTCCAAGCTCCAGGATCTTCAAAACAACAAACCTGATCACCACTTTGCTCCACAACGTGTTTTCTTGTCACTCTCTATGTTTCTAGGTTGAAGACAGCGTCCAAGGATAAAGAAAATCGAGTTCCCTAGCTACGTTATTTATCAACAAAAAGTGAAACAATGCATTCTTAATCTGTCTAGGTGGCAGGCCGCCATGGCACTCCTATTGCTATGCCATGGTGCCCGAGAGTTTATTTGCCTTTAAGAAACTTCCAGGGCGAGATTATATCCTAAAAAATTTCCATAGTAAAATTGCTCTACTATGATAACTTCTAGAATAAAATAGATCCTTAACCCTTTTTTACTAGTATGTACATTTAGTCAATTAACTTCACACAAGGTTTCATTTTAGTCTACTAATTTTATAGACTTGTTTTAGTCTTTTAACCTTAATGTTATAAAAAAATGCTAATATTGAATTTTTAAATGTTAATAAAATAGTATTAAATATAGACATATTAAATTTAATTCTCAAAATAAAAATTTTTGTAACAAAAAATCTTATTTTAAACTAATGATATTAAGATTAAAGGATTGAAAAGTATTTTTTTTTAAATTAAGAGGATAACAAAACAAGTGGGCACATTTTTTAAAAAAAATGTTTAACATTTATATTTCAATATATTTTTCACATAAAAGTTTTTTCATAAAAATGTTCTTTTTTTTTATCATTTTATATGATATTAAAATAAAATTAAAATTTTGTTTCTATTTGCAATTACTAATAATTCCCGCAAAATATTTAGCATTAGCCACTGAGTTTTGCATTATATATGTCATCCCATATATGTGCATTTTATTGTTTTCACATTAAGAAACATAATTCATTTACAATAGATAGGAGATGATTATACTAAATTATGGAGGAAAAAGAAAATTCAGATTGTACAATTTTGTTTGAGAAATAATAACACAAGTGACTTTAATTAGGAGATGGGGCTAATGGAATTAAACAGTATTACTTAAAAACGTATTGGAATTTAATGGTGTTACTTAAAAATATAACAGTGTTACTCTGAGTATTAGAAAAGATATAGGAGATAGATAGATATAGATAAGTCAAACTATTTACAATTTCTAAATATTGTAGCTTAGACTGCACACAATTAAAAAAAGGTTAAAGGGCTTAAATATCTTTGGAAGTTTTTGTGTATGGGTATTCGGCACCTTAAAGTTTTTTACGGGACAAATGTACTCTGGAAGTTTAATAAATGGGGTGATTTTGCCCCTCTATTAACCAGCCCTGACGATCAACAAAACTGTGCCCAACGCTCAATGCTAGGGCACATTAATATGCCCTGTTTTTAAAACTTTAAGAGCATATTTACCCTCTCGAAAACTTTCAAGTACTCAATACTCAAACACAAAAACTTTGGGACATTTAAACCATTTAACTCTTTAAGAAAAGAAATTATGTAATGCCATTAATTTACGAGAACAAAGAGTGAAGCCTGTCGCCAGTGTTTTACTTGGAATATAACGCGTTTTGCGAGAACAAACTGTGTGTGTGACCTCTACAACTGTTGCATTACAGAGCAAATACTGGCATCAGTTTAAGACGTAAGACAAAACAGATAACAGTTTTAGATACGTTACAGAGCAAAAGTACATGTATGGAACCTATCACTCCGTTTGATTTATATTGAAAATTACAAAGCAAAAAGTTCTAGGGTGTGTTTAGATTGATGATTGGATAAGTGACTTATTTTTACTTAGACTTGTGGAATCTTAAAATTGGAAAAAAGTTAGATTGGGTAAAATTATGAGTGTTTGGATTGGGGATTGGATAAGTAACTTATATAAAAGTGAATGATGTTTGATTTGACTTTTACATAAGTGGCCATTGTATTATTTAAGAGAAAAAATTGTAAGAATTATGAAAAATGAAAAAATGAAGGAATAATTGTGAAAAAAAGACCTCATTGGCAACTTAATTGTCAAATGGGATCTAGGAAGATATCTACATACGGAGGGATTTTTTCATAATTTTTCAAAAATTAACTTTGAAAATTTGACAATGATACAATTTTAAATAAAATTATATCAAACTCTAATTTAAATTGGTACATTCTAAAAGTATTTTCTATTATGTGCCTCAAGCTTAAATTTTATAAATTATATCAAACTCTAATTTAAATATTAAATCGTAACTCATATTTTCACATAGCTCAAAATCTAACAAAATAAATCGATTAAAACCTCAATGATACCTCCAATAATCCAAATAAATTATTTAAACTCAATTTAATCGGTAAAAACACTATATAGAAACTAATTTATGACATGTTTATAAAATAAATTGATTATAAAATCATAAAATAACTAAATAATAAATCTAAATTGATTAAAATTAATTATTAATTATTCTCTACATTTCTAGAGTCATATATTGATAAAACTCAAAACTTATCTAAACTCTTATCCCAAAGTATTTTCTAATTAGCAGAAGATTACTATCTAAAGAAAGAAAAAATTATTTAGAACATTTTTTATAAAAGAAGTTTTGTGATTAGAAGTAATTTTGAATACCTCATTAATCCCCAAAGATATGAAAATACTCCTCAAAATAGAAGCCAACGCTTGATCTGAGTTCATAAGCTCCAATTCATAGCTTATCACTTTCAAAAGCTTTTGTCTGTTTTTTTTTACCTTAAAGCCCATCAATCAACCAAACATGCCAAAAAGCTAAATTATTGTTCAAGTCTGATTTCTACACTGTTTAAGCCCAATTTCTCTGCCAATCGTCAAAACAAACACGATACTATTCTATCATGTTAGCCTTTTCTTTACACATGGCTTATTAAGTGACCAACAAAACCCAAAAAAAAAAAAAAAAATATATATATATATACAGTAGCAACTCAACTATATACTTATCCATGAGAATTTAACATATATGATGATATAGAAAGCTAAAGATTAGGCTTGGAAACTTCAATTTTTTCTCAAACTAATAAAATGATATAAAAATTCTCATAAAAAATATTCAGTGTCTAATGATTTTAAATATGGATGATATCGAAAATTCTCATAAAAAATATGCAGTGTCTAATGATTTTAAATATGGATGATATTGAAAAAACCCATAAAGTTATTGAAAAAAAAATATAAATAATTAATCAAATTTGTAACGACCTAATAATTTGAGATTTTTTTTAATCAACAAATTTTTTTTATTAATTGGTCACAAAAAGAAAAAAAAAAGAAAGGAAGAAGAAATTGTAATGGTTCTGAAACTAGAATGAAATAATTATTCTATTCTCCATCAATATTTTTGTTTTATTTTTTTAAAATATTTTTGTGTGAACGGTGGTCTAGTAGAGTTTGTGTTGTTGCTCATATTTGGTTTTTGGATTCAAATCCTCCTTGTATTATAAAGGGTAATTTTATTTTGTTTTTATATTGTGAGATTACCATAAAGCCTTTTTTTTTAAAAAAAAAAAGAAAAAGACAATAATAACGGAAAAATACCGTCAGATATTTCTACAATGCATGGCTCTTTTCTTTTGTTCCTGTCAATGACTGGAGCCGAGAGGAAACTTCAAGAAACTTGGAGAATTTGAAAGCCCCATGGCCATTCCCCCGTCATTCTCATCCATTCTCCATGGTTGTCGCTTGTACGTCCATAATCGTTATTAGCCATTCTTCTCCTTCTTCCACTGCTCAACATCATTGGACCTTGCTTTCTCCTTTTTTCTTCTTTGCAGTCGACGTTTTGGTGACAGAAATCGGGAGAGAGACTTTTAGGACTGCTGGGCTGTCTCCTCCCTCTCTTCTTGGTATTGTTAATTATTACTTTCATTGCTGTAATGTGTGGTGTGGTTTCACTGCCTTTTCTGCTCTGCGACGTCGCTATCCGAGGGTGGGGACAGATTGTGTCTTCACTTCTCTCCTTGGTTGCTTGTGCGTGTATTGTACATGGCATGTCTGAATAGCTTATTCCTCCTTGGATTTCCAGAATGCTTTAATTTCTAAATGAGTAGAGAATATTGCTTTCCCTTTTTTAATTTGTTGTGTCGTTTGGAAAGGATGGTTAATTATTCCTCCAATTGGTAAATGGTTTGAGTTGCATAAGGGTTTGATAATTATTTAAGGTTGCAATTGCAGTTTTAATATATGAAATGTGGGATTGTGATTTTAAAAAGATTATTCTTTAAGCTTGTAAAATGGAGTGCACATAGGGTGTTTGATAAAATACTTGAGAGGAGAATTTAAACTTGGAATGGTGAAAATGTTATTAACTAAATCATGGAATCGAGGAAACTTTAAGAAAATCATTTTTGCTAATGGAATAGGTATGGTTACATGGTATTAGCTGTGATTTAAACTTTGATTATCATGTGGTGCTAGATGAATTGTTTGGTTTGTGATATTTTGAGATATTGTGACAAGCAAGTATGACAAAGCTGTTTGCTTTATTAGTTAATCTTGAGTTCCTACTAGGTGTTCGTTGAAATGATTGAAAGGAATGAGACTTAATTCTGATATGTTTCTATAGTATTTTTATGGTGATGAAGAAATTAGTCACACACACCAACTTGAATTTAAGTCTTGCTTAGATGTGGAATTTGAAAACTTTTTTTTTTTTTTTTTGCGTACAAAGGCAAGCAAAACTTGAAGAATTACAAGAAAGCTATAAAGTCTACATCACCGGATTTTCTTGTGGTATTCCACCACATTCCATCACAAAAAGCTGGTTGCATTCCATCGGGCATGTGTCTATCACAAAAAACTTCTGATTACTCAACTGAGCTTTTCTCGCTAGATAGTCAGCGCATCGGATAGTCTCTCTGTGGGCATGATTGATCACCAAGTCCCAGTCCCTGTAAACGAGTGATCTAGTATCTAAGATGACATCAAACAGAGGATGAGCAGTACCACCATCTATGGATAACAGTTGAATAGCCTGCAAAGAATCTGTAAAGAGCCTGATCCTGGTAAAACCCAACTGCTTACATAACTGTAGTCCGCTGTGAATCGCATGTATTTCCGCAGCAGCCGAGTTATTAAGCCCTAATCTCTTTTGAAATCCACATATCCAGGTGCCTTGGTGGTCCCGTATAACCCCACCACAAGCCGCATGTCCGTTGCGGTCTCTGGAACCATCTACATCCACACGTACATAGCCCGGAGCTGGAGGTTGCCAATGGTCTGTTCCCCTCTGTGGTGTATGGAAAATCTGATGACGGAAGCTGCCATTTTCCACTCCTTCAGAAAGGTGATACAAACATTTGTGAACTATCTGCTTTAGGTTGTCAACTCTCCCTTCCAGCGCCCAGTTGCATCGGTTCTTCCATAAGAGCCAACATATGGTACTGAACACTCTTTGCCATGGCCATCTAGCCATTCTCCTGTTTCCAGGGGAATTTTGCAAGTTCCATTTAAGCCATTCCTGCAAATTACCAGAAAAGAACATAGTACAGTATATATGGTTAGTTATAAAGAACCAAACTCTCTTGGCTTGCTCACAGTCTCTCAATATGTGAAGGATACTCTCTTCACTCTCACACTCAAAAGGACAAGTGTTTAGGACATTCGGATTATGCCTTGCTCTCAATTGATTCGTTGGTAATCTCTCATGGAATACTTGCCACATAAACATTTTAACTCTTTCTGGACTTCTCCATTGCCATAAAGTTCGCCAGTGAGATTGTCGGCTTTGCTTTGGCTTGTGATATAAATTGTCGTACGCTGACTTTACACTAAAGTTGCCATCTGAAGCAGATCTCCAATAGATAACATCCTCCTCAATTCCCGTAGGAGGGGGGACCAACATGATTTTCTCCACAACCCAGGCAGGGAGGAAACTCTCCCATTTTACTCTGTCCCATTCCCCTTCCTGAGAAACAAAGGAACTGACACAGGCCTCCATGTCTACCAAATCCTCATTCTTATCAACATAATCCTTCAGTGGTCTATCCAGTGGCATCCAGTAGTCCTGCCATGCCTGAGTGGATCTCCCACTTCGTAGGAGTCTTCCTAGCCCATGTTTAAACCCTTCCCAAACTGTAACTATTCCACTCCACACGACTGATTGATCTCGTCTTCTTCGCACTTGAGGAACTCTAGACATCCCGCATGAGTATTTCGAACGAAGGCACCTTACCCACATAGCCTCAGGCTTCATGATCATTCCCCAACAAAGCTTCATGAGGAAGGCTTGATTCTGGCATTGAAGGTCCTTTATCCCTAAACCTCCCTCAGTCTTCGCTTTCTTCAGCACATCCCAAGCTATCAGATGGAGTTTCTTAGATTCGTCCTGTTGGTTCCAAAAAAAGTCCCTGCTTAGTCTCTCAATAATTGATAAAACTCCTTTTGGAATCAATGTTGATTGCATCTGGTATTGCGGTATTGCTGACAGAACCGACTTGATTAAGACCGTTCTCCCTGCCATACTCAAGTATCTCCCTTTCCAGTTTGCCAGCTTTGATTTAACCTTTTGAATCAGTGGAGCAAAAGTCACTTTGACCTTTCTCTTATGTAAGAGCGGGACCCCCAGGTACTTACCAAGGTCAGCTGCCAACCCAATTCCCACACTCTGGCTCATCTCATATGCTCTATTAAAATGGATATTTCTGGATACAAACATTTTTTATTTTTGCAGATTGATCTTATGTCCAGACACCCTACAGAATAATTCCATAACGTTCTTCATCTCGTCCATTTGTTGAGTTGTGGCCTCACCAAATAGCATCAAATCGTCTGCAAAGAATAAATGAGATATAGGTGGACCAGTGGTACTCAGACGCAAAGGTTGCCAGTTTCCCGCCTGCACTTCCTGGTGTATTAGTTGTCCCAGAAGCTCCATGCAAAGCACAAATAAATAAGGACTCAACGGGTCTCCCTGTCTCACCCCCCTTGAGGGTTTAAAGCTTTCTGAAGCAACACCATTCCAAACAATACTCATGGTAGAGGTTGAGACGCACTGCATGATTAGACTAACAAATTCATTCCGCAATCCTAGGCTTTGGAGAGTAAATTCCAGGAATCGCCAGTCAAGCCTATCATAGGCCTTTTCCATATCTATCTTCACTGCCACAAAACCCTTCTTACCTCTCTTGTTTCTCATAGAATGAATTGCTTCCTGAGCCATGATAATGTTGTCCACACCCTGTCTTCCTGAGATGAAGCTACACTGATTTTCAGCCACAAGGTAGTTCATAACATTTTTCAACCTATTAGCAATCACCTTACTCACAATTTTGAAGCTCACATTACACAAGGATATAGGCCTAAAATCCCTCAAGGATGTAGGAAAGTCAACCTTGGGTATTAGGGCTATGTAGAAAACTTTATAACTTCATGGTGATGTTGGAAAGAGGACTATTGGAAAATTCCAAAGATTAAGTTGTTTATCCTTTTGTTAGTATTTGGGTGGTATTGTTGGATGACAGAACTTTATTAAATTGAATTCATCATTATGTTAAATTGGCATTGACATAATTATATAGTATAGAAACCACTTAATATGAATGCTCAACTTGGAAAAGATTTATATGCATCATAGTGATATTGAAATCAAGAGGCTTGCTTGGTGAAATAAGTCTTATGGTATGCTTAAACAAGGAAAGTGAAAGATAAAGACTATTGAGTTATTAGGTGAAAAATTAATGTTGTTGGAAGAGATTTGTCTTCTTTTCTACAAGTATGAATGTGTGGCTGTGCAATTTAATAAAAAAATAACCAAGAAAATTATCTTGTGTTTCCGATGGATGTTTAAATCCTGAGAATAAATTAAGTAAAAGAATTATATTGATGTGATGATATTGTTTTATTGGTTAGATTGTTAGGTGGTTACAAGGGTGATTGTTTTGGGAGGTTTTGGATAGAGAGGATTATATTTCGGGAATGCACCGGGTGAATGAATAGGTTCCCATTATAATATTTATAAATGATATTGACTACTTGTTATATTTTTATATTAATTACCTCATTCTAAGTATGATTTTATCAAGCAAAGTCTATTAAACTTATTTAGTTTCTTATTTATGTTGCAATGAGGAAGGACTGATGATTGTATCTATTGCTATTATTTATTCTTCTATTAGTTTATAGTATAATTCATGATTATGCATGGAAACGATAAAGAAAGTTTCAAGATATCTTTCATAAATTTTCATGTTAAGATAGTTTTGCATTTCAAAATGTTTGTATGCGAGTTTTATTACTTGGGAAGGGTTTTATCAACATATTGAATTTGAAGGAATATTTTGAAATATTGTTTGTGAACTTACATGCTGGGGCATTCTATTATCCCGTATTTGATGAGCTATCATAGTATTAAAAGAATAATTTTTCATTGCTTTGATAAATTGGCCCCAAACATGCTTGAAAATGTTTTTGAGATGATTGAATACAGAACATTGGTTACTAATAGCGATATTGTTAGTCCTTAGCTTGCCATGGTTAAACTCAAGCTTGCTTGACATTCGTGGGCATAGTGCTTACACTTGATATCCTTGGGATTCGTTGTCACGCTTGTTATTCATGGGCATTTACTTGCACTTGTTTTCGTGGCTTCGAGCCATGCTTGGTTATTTACCCTTGTAGACTGTGTCCACACCATTGTATGGAAAATCGGACCGGATCGGCCGGTTTAGACTGGAAACCAGTGAATCGGTCGTTGGTCCGGTCCGGTTGAGGGAAAAAACCAGTCAACCTGGTCTGACCCAATGTGAACCGGCCTGACCCAGACTAGTCACGACTTGGCTTTTTTTTTTTTTTTTACTTTTTTACTTGTTTACACTTCAAATGAAGTCGTTTTGGTTTTTCTTTTAAAAAATATTTTCCTAATAGTTTTTTATTTATAAGGAACTTTAAAAGGATTGTAGAATACTTTCGACATTGGTTGGGGAAAAATCCTTATGTACTTAATGATATTTTTGTAGGTATTAAGTTCAGGAGGTTATATTAAACTACTAGTTGAAAAATAACCCTCATATAGTTTTTTGAATGGTATGTATGAACATTTAAATTATATATATATTTTTAATTGACCCCAATCTGACCCTCGGGTTGACCCCAGTTTGAACCACTGACCCTTAACCCAGTGCCTCGGCCGGTTCAATGTCCGGTCCGATTTTTAGTACCTTGGTCCACGCTTGTGTTTATAGCCTTGAGCCACGCTTTGTTAGTTACCCTTGTTATCGTGTGTGTTTGGTGGGGGCGTTTGGGCCCCCAACCGCTCAGCAAATGATTAAAATCGCAATAGGCAATAGAGAAAAAAATGCATGTTTGGAGGGCCCAATTGATGATTTAGCGTCCGATAAAAAAACGAGCTTACACCTTAAGCTCACCTGCGTAGTTCAAACCTATCGAGCTTTTAATATATTACCGTTAGGTAATAATTTCTCCCACCTACTTTATTCTTTTCTGTCTCTCTCCTTCTTCGTCGAATTCCTCTTCATTAGCAAAAAACCGGTTGCAGCTCCTTCGAAGATCTTCGTCCTCCTCGTTCGTGGTTTCGTCTCGGCTGGTCTGAGCTCCGTTCCGTCCGTTCCCTCTCTCGGCGTCCACCCAATCTTCAAGTTGAAGAGCTGCTTTATCTTTAACTTGGATCTGTCCATCAGCATCCTCGATCTGTGCTTCATCTTCGATATCCTACTTGAAGTCTGACGGTGTTTGTTTTGGTGCTGGCGTCGCCTTTCATTTTCTCTCTCGTCGTGGATTTGGTCTCCGGTAGCGTCATCTTTTTGGAGGTAAGGTTGAACTTCATCCAAGATCTTGTAGTCCGGTTCATCCTCTGCTCTGGCCTGGTCTGACATTAACACACACACATATTGTTTGGCTTCTGCGATCTGTATACTGTGACTGCATTGTTTCGCTTCTGCGATCTGAACGGTGTGACTGTCTTTTTTTTTTTTGAAAAGCAGCAAAATAGACGTTTGATTCGGTAGATAATGAGTACCAACATATTTCATCTTTGATTTTGGTTTCGGTTTACACCCTTTTGACCCATCTAAACATTCTGATTTGTTTTGGTATTATTGTAATGTGGAGTTAGACCTGTGCCTAACCGAAATGCCTGGTTCATCTTGCTTAATGGTAGAGACATGCACTTGTGAATATCGTTGGCTCTGGCATTTTTCTTGATATAGAACATGGACATTCATAACTTATATTGCTTGACTTAGCTGTGGTTTATTTTTAGTAATAGTTAAAGTGAGAATGAAAATAAAGTAAGGAAAAATTGTTCTGAGTTTTACCTTGTGATCAGCGTCGGTGACCTCTGTTTTGGCGTTAAATTCGCTGTCTTCGTGATACTGTGCAAAGGCAGGGGAAAAGGATTCTCAAAATTAAATGTGGCTCTGTGTTGCGAAGATACATGCAGTAGATTATTTATCCTACAGGGTAACAAATTACTTAAATTGTATGCCAAACTTCTATTCCCCTTAATCTCTTGTATTATAACATTATACAAACAACAAGCAGATTATAGGAAGAATTGACCAAAACCAAATGTCAAAACAAGAACAAAAATATAAAAAATCACACTGTCATTGTTGTAGGCAGGGAATGTTAAGTTAAACAGTGATACTATGTGGCTTTGTGGGCGTTGAGGTTCTTCAAACCTATTTGTGTGCTGATTGATTGAAGGGAATAAACGTGTGCAATTGTCCCTATGATATTCTTTTGATTTATTTTGCTCTGAACTTTGTGTAAATGATTGTTTCTTCTCTCAGTTTGCAAAACCAGAGCGTTGAATTGGTTTCTCTGGTGCACCTGATAGCCTACATGAAAATATTGTTATGAAAGGGGAAAAGGATTAAATGAGACCCTATGGATGCACTTTGATAGAGGGTTGAACATGTCCCACTAATATATACAGTACTGTGGAAATTCTACAACTTGTAACATGCTTGATGATTTCAATTGTTTAGTATTCATTGTGAAACGGGGAAAACAGTGAAGACGTTGTGTTTTAGCCTTCATATTTGTTGTTATTTAATGATATTGTGTTTTAGCCTTCATATTTATTCTTTTTCAATGACGTTGTGTTTTAGCCTTCATATTAATTCTTATTCAATGACATTGTGTTTTAGCCTTCATATTAATTCTTATTCAAGGTGAGCTCTGTTTTGGCGTTAGGTGCCTATAAAGCTTTAACGGAAATTTTGAAGGCTTGCTTTCGATGATTAGTTTCTTGTTTTTTTTTGGGTATTGATTTGATGAAATGAATTATACTTTTCTACAATTTTATGCTGAATTTATTTAGTGAAAATGCTTGGTGAGTTTGGAGTGATGAAGAATATACTCACCCTATGAATTGGTTACCTCTCTAGCCTTCATATTAATTCTTATTCATTGACGTTGTGTTTTAGCCTTCATATTAATTCAATCAATGAAATCATGCATTTATTCTTGTGTGTGTGTAATGCTAAATTTGTACTTTTTGGAATGGTTGTTTTAAATTTGCTTTTTTGAGATGCAAGTATTGTTGAAATAGTGGCATAGAAATATGGATAAAGCTGTTTGGAATGATGCAACAACGAAGACTTTTGTGTACGCTTGCCTAGAGCAAATTTACAAAAAAGAACGCCAGGGGTTGCATTTTACAAAGGATGGATGGAAGGGTATCGTCGCTACATTTAATGAGAAGATTGGGAAAGAATATACAAGGGCACAGTTGAAGAGTAGGTTTGATATACTTAGGAAAGATTTCAAGGCTTGGGAATCCTTAATCAAAGAGACCGGTGTGAGTAGAGATCCTACAGGTAAAGTCATCGCATCAAAAGAGTGGTGGCAGCGGAAAATACAGGTAGCAGAAAATTTAGCAGCTTATACAATTAATTGTTTTCCTCTCGACTAATTCGTTTTGTTTAATTAATTAGTTTTTTGTGTCTTGTGTGGTTGCAGGAGAATTCAGCATACCGAAAGTTTAGACACACAAGCCTCAAGTTTGAAAGCGAACTAAGGATTATATTTAAGGATGTTATGGCGACCGGCGAGGATGTTTTTGCACCTCCTTTTCCAAATCCACAGACACAGACAAAAGATGCTGAGAATGAAGATGTGTACAGGCCAACAATGCATGAAGAAGAAGGGTCAGGGGATAGCAAAGATGATCTGTTCGATACTAACCCCGTGCCTAGTACCGGAGTGACTGATGAGCTTGCTAGCATTGGTCTAACAATAAGCACTCCATCAACTATTGGTACTGCATCAGGAAGTTGGGGTAAGAGAAACGTGGGTGAGGGGTCTGGACAGAGAAAGAAGCAGAAAGGGCCAGCTTCAAGACAGATCACGGATGTAGTTAGTGTTATGGCAAATGCATCCAAGGACAGAGTGGCAACATTAGATGCTATTAAAGAAGTTAGTGTCGATGCTGCTCTGATTTAGCTGCTTGGCATTGACGAACTCATACATGATGAGGACTTTCGTCACCGCTGTATCGACCTAGTACAGGATAAGACAAACCGGGAAACGTTTGTGTCAATCAGTAAACAGAACATGGACTTCGTGGTTCCGTGGTTGCGCTATAAGATTTATGGCTCCTAGATGTACCTAAACTATGTTTTATTATGTTTGTGACTTCATGACACTATGTGACTTCATGACAATATGCTTTATGAAAGCTATTTTATGCCATTATCACTTGAATCTTTTTACTGTATGCCTTTCAGTCCTTATTGAGTATTTTATTTCTTCCATTACTCATAATTGAATTTTTAATCACACTCACAGGGTCCATAATCAATGGCAAATTCGAACAATCAACACTTACCTGATATGGTGGAGGAAGATGACCAGTCTCGACTTATATCTCTTATAAACGGGGAATGTGATGAGTATGAATGAATGACCGCATTGATATGTGAATATTGGGTGCCTTTCATGTGCAAAAAACCCTGCAAAACAAGTGCACGCACTGGTCATTTATGGGTGCAAGAGGTATTAGCAACCTATGGTTCACGCTATAATGACATGTTTAGAGTGGAAAAACATGTCTTTTACAACTTGTGTCGTAAATTGGTCAAACATGGCTTACAGAATTCAGTGAACGTTGGGATCGAGGAAATGGTTGCCATGTTTTTGATCACCGTTGGCCATGGGATAGGCAATAGGGTGGTATAGGAACTCTTTCAACATTCAGGGGAAACGGTCAGTAGACTTTTGCACAAGGTATTAGATGCTTGCATCAATCTAGCTTGGGAAAATATCAAACCGAGTGATCCTGAATTCACTGTATGCCACCCAAAGATCGAAAATGATCCCCGTTATTATCCATACTTCAAAGATGCTATTGGAGCAATAGATGGAACACACATTAGGTGTGTGATCACTGGTGGCAATCGAGAAAAATATATCAGCAGAAAGGGATATCCAACGCAGAATGTAATGGCTGTATGTGATTGGGATATGTGCTTTACGTTCGTGTTGGCGGGCTGGGAAGGTACTGCACATGATGCTTGTGTGTTTAAACATGTTGTTTCAAATCCAGCTATGACCTTCCCTCATCCACCTGCAGGTATATTTCAATTACCTTCCTATCAATTACTTTCACGCCATGCCGCACTTATATTTATCTAACATTTTGAATTGAATTCAACATTTATTAGGAAAATATTATTTGGTTGATGCTAGCTATCCGACACAACTTGGTTACCTTGGTCCTTATAGGTGTGAGCGTTATCATATGCTAGAATTTAGCCAACCCGGATTTAGAAATGCTAACGAGACATTTAATTTTTATCATTCTAGTTTGAGGTCAACTATAGAAAAGACTTTCAGAGTATGGAAGAATCGATTTGCATTGTTACAGAACATGTGTAAATATAGCTACCAGACACAAGTTCGCATTGTTTGTGCAATAATGACCCTACATAATTTTATTAAAAGAAATGATGTTCAAGACGTGGTGTTTCGCCAGGGTAAAGCTGGGAATCTCGTCGATATAGATAATAATAGCGTAGATGAACAACCTTCCGCGTCAAATTATGGTAGGCGATCTTCCATTCAAGTGAATCAGTTGCATGACTCAATTAGAGACCACATTGTACGAGACATGTGATACAATTTGTTATGTAATATTTTTTGGAAAAATTGTGTTAATTTTAAATTCCAAATTTCCCAACTTTAACTTTTATAATTTTTTTTTTCAATTTCAAATTTAATTTCTTTCTTACTATTCTCTCTAAAATCACGTATGCTTAAGCCAATCCAAACAAGGTTGTAAAAGCTAAATTGACAAACTCTATTTTTTCAATCGCCAATCCAAACATAAATCACATTACACAATCGGGCTTTAACTAAAAATAAGATTACCAAAAGCTAAATGGACAAACTCCATTTTTCCAACCACTGTTCCAAACACACTCATCATTTCTATAGAAGTCCTACGAATAGATGAGATTTGGTGTTTTAAATTGATTTTGTTAAACAAAATGATTTATTTTGTACTTAAATTTATTTGCACTACAAAAAAACATCAAATTTCCAATGAAATTTGCTACGGAATTAGTCACAGAAATTTCCGTGGCTAATTTCATCAAAAAAAAAAATAAAAATGGCGCCAGTGATGAGGTGGTGACCGCCAGAGTTGCCACATGGCTTTTTAAAATTAAAAAAAAATTTGTGGTGGAATCTGAATTCCGTCGGAAATTGGTTTGTCATGCTATTATCAGTGACGAAATCCATTCCGTAGAAAATCCATTTCCGTCCCAAATCTGCAGAAAATTCTGTCAGAAACTTTGAATTCAGTCAGAAATTCAGTGTTTTTTTATAGTTGTGATTAATGATCTTGTATAGAGTTTTATTTATATCTATGATTTTATGATATAGAAATTGCAATTTATTGTCATATTGTTATTATTCAAGGTTAAATCAGTTTAATTTTTTTTCTTCTATATTTTATTAAATTATATAAATAGTATGTTATTCACGGGAAATATTTTTGGGCTCAGATAGTGAGGCTGATCATGTTTCTCTTGGTGATCACTAAGGTCAAGATGGCTAGACTGAAGTTGAAGTGCCATTTGAACGATTCCTAATTCAGCGCAAAACTTTAAGTGTTTTTTTTTTGTATATGTTCCTAAATCTTGTTTAGGAGCTGTATGTAGCTAGCCAATATGCAGGATCGCTATCTTCCCTTATATTTTGGGAATATATGTATGTCTATATGTTGTGGTGGAGTGGACAGCTCCTAATTATGTTATGAAAATTTGTGTCATTGTAGAATTTTTGGGAAGTCTAATTTATGGGGGAGACTTTGGCCAAAATTTCTACAAGAGACTTAATATTTTGATTATATGAGGTATGCTACTATATATGAATTTAAAATGGTTTAAACATGCTTAAGATTATTGTACTAGTTATGATATTGTTAATGATATTATATAAGTATTATTTAATATTCATTTATAAATTTATGACTTAAGAAATGTGAGTTCACTCATATTCCATACTAATCACTCATACATTTTCTGGGCGTGATAGATATTAGGAAAAAAAACATACTGAATACCCTATCAGAGTTACAGAGTGTGCTGCATATACATATATACATATATTACTTGATATAAACAAGTCATGTCCATATAGCTCATGAGAACGTTTTTCCTGAGCGTAGTGCTAAGTTCAATGTTGCAAGTCTGAACAAATGTTAATACTTGAACAAGATTCATCCAAAAAAAGAATAAATAAATGAGGGCATGTGATTGAACCATATTTTTATATAATATTTCATAATTAAATTGGGATTTTTAATGGATTTTATGGGACATTATTGCATGATTAAGCAATAATTTAAGTTAGGGACATTTGTATTGAATTAATTGTAATTAAGGGAAAAATGGTCATAAATTTGTTAATTATTCATACAAATGTTTTCTTGGACTTTTGATGTTACAATTGTGCTTACTCTTACATTTCAGGTGTTTTGGAAAAAAAAATTGTAGATTTTGGAGGTCAGAATTATTATTTAGATGCTGGAGAAACTTACAGAAAGGGCCACATATTTTTGTGGAAATTACAAATTTGTGAAAGAAAGGGTCCAGAGAAATTACATGAAAGTACCCCATAATATTTGATAATTATATTTTTGCCCTAAACTAGTTTCAAAAATTTACAAAATAGTCCCTGTATAAGAACTTTTCAGTTTACATTTAGTCCCTAGTCAAAACTTGCGTTTTGACCAGGGACTTGGACTACTCTGATTGGGCTTCTGCAGCTGGGGGACCGGACTGGAGGCAGACCCGATAAGGGAAAACAGACGCGAGCTGAAGGGAGTCTAGAGAGAGCGGCGCAAGTGAAAGGGGATCTCATCTTCATCTTTATCTTTCTTCTTCCTTCCCCTTCCTAGTGTCGCCGCGGCATTCCTGTATCTCTACCATCGCCGTCGGCGACTTCCTTTCATCCTCACTGTCACCTTCCCTCTCTCACTACCAACCATCGTCGGCTTCCTCTGTTTTCGACTATCATCACCGGCGAGCTCCACCTTCCCTCTCTCAAGCAACCTACTTACACCACCACCTTCACTGTGCCTCTCTTATTTCTCGTAGGACAACCTACACCACCACCAGCTTTGACAGCGTAAGGCGGACGAAGGACAGAGAGAACTTGAAGAGGAGAGCTTAGAGCTTTGATTGGAGAAGAGGTGGAGACAAGACCGCCGTCTCTGTCCTCTAAACTGACGCTGTTCACCACCGTTGTGCTGGAACCACTCCACCACTCTCATCTCTCTATCACTCTTCTCTTTTCATTCCATTTTCCATTTACTCTGTTTTCACATCACCGACGACCTCCTTCTTGCTGCTCACACCACCATTATCACCTTCTCTATTCTCATTCACTGCCTTCAACATTCTCTTTCTCTCTCACCACCGTCCACACTACCATCAAGCTTCACCACCGCCCTTCTTCTTCCACCGCCTTTGGACTCTAACCCACAGCATTTTCCACTGCCACCGCCAGCATCATCCCATTCTCTCTTACGTTTTCTTTTTCCTTCCATTCTTTCATCACAGAACCTGACCCACCATTCCCTTCTTCCCCATTAAGTCAACATTTACATTTTCATTAGCTTTAATGGAAATTTTGGTTGAGCAACTCATCTTGACTGTGGCAGTGGTTATGTGTGGCTAAATTTTTTGGCTCTTCGTGATGATGATCTGTACTTGAGCTTCATGGACTACAAAAGGGAGTTTTGTTATCCATTAGTCTAGAATTATATATTTAAATTGCTTAGTTTTAGGGATTATTGTATATGATTCTGGAACTGAAACTATGTTTATTGCCTCTATTGGTTTGATATTTATAGTTGAGATTGGATTTTATAGTATGAATATTATATATGTTTTGAATTTCTTTGTGGTTGCAATGAGATTATGTTAATTAACGTGTTATTGTCTAGTTAATGTGGTTGATTTGTATCCTTAAGGGGCTGTTTATCACTCAAATTCAAGAAGATTCATGTTGCATTATTCCAATTTCAATTGCACATTAAATGATTTATAACAATATCTCAAGATGTAGTAGTTAGCTATGTTTGTGGGAGCTACTATTAATCGAGATTATTGGACTCAAGTGTTATTTTGAGGTTGTTCTTAAGACTTAATGAATTCTTAACTCCCATAATCTCTTTGAGCAAGGATAGACACTTCTTCATTACCAAGAGCACCCATTATTCATTTTCTTATATCTATCCCAAATTTTATGAAAATACCAAAAATAATAGTTAGCATTTAATTAAATTGCATTCCTACTTTAGTTTATTAATTTGAAGAACCAAAAATCAATTTCCCTTTGTTTTATTGCATTTGCATGGCATATTAGATTACTTAGGATTTAATAAAAGGCTCATCGAGAAGAAATTTTCATATTTTAGATTTAATATTTAGATTTAGATTCCATATTTAATACTTAGGATTTAATATTAGGATCCTCTTTGAGGGCATACTAAAGACAATTATGTATATTTTAGATGAGATTCCAACAAAATTTATGTTAAAATCCTTTCAAATCTTAAAGTTTGGAAGCTCAATTTAAAATATACTCTTGCATAGAATTATCTTATAAAAGAAAGAGTGTGGAAGGAAAATATTCTGAGAGACTGAGACTGCACATTTTGGCAAAGATGCAAAGAGGTCTTAGGAATTCAAGTGAGTTGTCCATTTCATTTTATAGGTTTAGGAGTGTTCATGAAGCTTGGGAGCCCAGTGCGCCCGCCCGGGCTGGGGAAAAAATCACCCAGCCCAAAAAAAAGTAGCCCGAAAAAAATTGGGCACAATTGGGCTGGGCATTTTTACGGGTAGGGCCGGGCATCGGGCAGGGTATGCCGTCCTGCTCGGTAGATATATATATATATATATACTACTTTTATATGAAATAAATATATTAGTTTATATAATTATATTATATTATATATTTTAACTTTTAGTAGGTGGAGTAGTTGCTTTTGCTCGTCCAGTACGCACTCATCTGGTCTTCTTATAGTCTTATTTCTCTATTTCTCTTATTATTTGCTCATCCAGTAAGCACTCCTCTTGCATTCCTTTCTCTATTTGCTTGCCCTAGCCGCTCCTTTAGCTCCTCGACCACGAACCCTTTCCTCAAGCTCGACAGTCAACACTTCTAGCTCTAGGATCTAGCTGTTGCTACTCACTTTGGCCACTCGTCATCGTCTCTCGATCTCTCCATGGCTCCTCATATGTGTTCTCCTTATGCTATTCTCTGACTGAAGATCGGCGAGAAGTTAATTTAATCTGAAGGTAATTATTTTCTTTCTTAAACCCTTCCCTTTCTCATTCTCGGAGTAGTTTGTCTAGATTGGTAGATCCTTTCTTTATCAGCTTGGTTAATTTGATTTTCCTTTTTTTTCTCATAACATTGTTCTGATTATCTTTTTTTTTTCTAAGCTTGATTCAAAGTCAGATATGTGACTATGATAATATGAAGCTTTTGTAGTGTTTCATACACTTGCACTGTGATAATCTGAAGCTTTTGTAGTGTGTGTGTGTATATATATATATTTCTCAGAACATCATATATGGCTATCTGCAGTTCTGCACGATTTGTGTGTGCGTGTGTATATTTTTTGTAATTAATTGATCTATATAATTAGTTGTAAAATTTTATATATTGTGTAAAAAATATTTCGATGTCAGTTTATTCATGACGGGACTTTTATAGATGCTTTGTTATCCTAATGAAAAGTAAAATTTTAAAAATTTGGGTGCCAATTCCATCAAAAGTTAATGGGCAACAAGCTGAGGCTTTATATATATATATATATGTATATTGTTGACGAACTCTTGCAAGTACACCGTAATCTGAGTCATGTTCAAGGACGCTGTCCTTAAGAGCTATTCCGCGACCACCGGCTGACTGGAAGCGGCACTCCCCAGGATAAAACGGATTCTTCCTGCAGAAACAGGGCGGACAGAACAGCAAGATGAAAGCAACTGTAAGGCGGAGAGAACAGAGGAATGTGTCAGAGAGGAAGAGAGGGCTCGAGATGTCAGAGCTGGGTGCCTGGACCTCTTGCAGGCAGCGCCTTATATAGGCCTCCATGCATCTGAACGTTGGGCAACATTTTACTCCTCATAAACACCATTAAGCCACCGGTTACATAATAATGAAACCACATAATGAAGCCGTTTCTGAACGTTGAAGGACCAGATCCGTTCGACAATTAAAATATCCGTTTGGCAATTTAAAACATGCATTTGGAAATTTAAAATCTGGCCCATGTCCTCTGTAACGGAAATACTGATGCTTCAAGATTCAGATGCCTCAATTTTCCGGTAAGCTATTTTCACAAAAATAAATTGTAGATTTTTCCAAAAATAACATTTGATAAAAAGTGCCCAGTCCGCATTTAATTCACGCGCAGGGGGGGAATCGCCAGATTTCCACTACGTTTGCCTCTTGGTGGCCCTTTGTTGTGCGCGCGAGCCCACTCTTCCTCTTGGCCCATTTACTAGCCCAACTTCACAAGGTGTAATATATACACTAGCATTCTCTCTTTCCCAAGCAATGTGGGACTTGTTCCATTTGACACACCCACATGTAGCTTGTATCTCCAACAATCCCCCACATGTGTCAAAAGGAACGCCTTTAGCTTAGTTGCACACACGGATATAACCATTGTATCTGGTAGTCCTTTAAACTTAAAACCAGACCTAGACTGATAACACTTAGTACACAGAGATGTCGGTGGTCCTATGAACTTAAAACCGCTCATCTCTTAGGCGTATACTAGAGGCATTAAGAGTCAGATTATACCCCCACATTTCGCTGTTAACGCGGTTTTGCACGTTAAGACGGCCATGCGCGTGCCTGGTTCATAACGAATGCTCTAGAGATTTTGCCACGATCTCATAGGAGTGGCCCCACTCCACATTCGTAGAGGTGATTTCATTAAATGTACCTGCAATGAGCACACCATTTCGTAGAATTATGAAATCATTAAGAGCTTTGCTCATCCTCACCAAAATGCATTCTAGCACATTCTCGACATCATAGGAAGGAACTAACAATTTACTTTAGTGCTAGCAGAACTAACTCACGACTTGTTTTTACCCATTGAACCTCCTTCATGGGATCACAATCACAAAGGTTGGGTTGCCATCGCTGTTAATTTCTTATCGGCTTAAGTCCCATTCCCCTCGATGAATCAAGGATTTGTTTTCTTCCCAGGGGTTTTGTAAACGGATCCGCAAGGTTCACAGCTGACCTTACATAATCGATTGAGATTACACCATCTTTGAGCAGCTGCCTTATTATATTATGTCTCAATCAAATATGTCTACTTTTACCATTAAAGGTTTTATTTTTAGCCGTAGCTATCGCACATTGTCTATCACAATGTAAAGACACTGATGGTGTTGGTTTTCCACCTAGTGGGATATTCGCCAAGAAGTTTTTCAACCACTCAGCCTCAGTACCAGTCAACTCCATAGCTATAAACTCAGAATCCCTTGAGGAACTAGTTAAAATAGTTTGTTTGACTGACGTCCACGTTATGGCACCACCACCAAGAGTGAACACATAACCACTAGTGGATTTGCTCTCCTCTGAATCTGAGATCCAGTTAGCATCACTGTATCCTTCCAATACAGCGGGAAATCCACTATAATGAATACCATAATTCATGGTACCTCTCAAGTATCTCAATACTCTTACCAGAGCCTTCCAATGCTCATTGCTTGGACAATGAGTATACCTGCTCAATCTACACATAGCATATGCTATGTCTGGCCTGGTATAGTTCATTAAATGCAACAGACTCCCAATAATCTGTGCATATTTAGATTGAGCAATTGGTTCTCCTCTATTTTTCTTTAAATGCACATTAGGATCATAAGGAGTGTTCATAGGAGACTCGCCAAATATTTCAAACTTTCTCAGGATTTTCTCAATGTAATGTTCCTGAGAAAGTATGATACCATTATCATTCCTTATGATCTTTACACCCAAAATCACTTTCGCTTCACCCAAATCTTTCATATCAAAATTAGAAGACAGAAAATGTTTTGTCTCAAGCACAACATCCATGCTAGTACCAAAGATAAGCATGTCATCCACATACAAACAAATAATCACACAATCATTATTTACAAGTTTTGTATAAACACATCTTTCTACCTCAATAGTAGAGAAACCGCCACTTAACAAAACTTGATCCAGTTTTTCATGCCATTGTTTAGGCGCTTGTTTCAAACCATATAAGGATTTAACAAGTTTGCAAACTTTATTTTCTTGCCCAGGAATAATACACCCTTCAGGTTGCACCATATAAATCTCCTCTTCTAAATCACCGTTTAAAAAAGCTGTTTTAACATCCATTTGATGAATGAAAAGCTTATGAATAGAAGCTAAGGCAATTAGGATTCTAATAGAAGAAATCCTAGTTACAGGAGAAAAGGTGTCAAAATAATCAACATTTTCTTTTTGAGTATACCCTTTTGCTAATAATCTAGCTTTGTATTTTTCAATAGTTCCATCAGGAAAACACTTTTTCCTAAAAACCCATTTACAACCAATAAGCTTTGCTCCTGGAGGCAAGTCTACCAAAACCCATGTTTTATTTTGATTTAAAGAATAAATTTCAGCTTTTATTGCTTCTTTCCAAAAAGATTTATCCGGAGAAGAAACAGCTTCATAAAAATTTTTTGGTTCATCTTGCACCAAATAAGTATAAAAATCATCTCCAAAAGACATTTGTTTTCTTTGTCTTTTACTTCTCCTTAAATCTTCAACCAAAACTTCATTTGAATTTTGTTCAGAAGGAGCAGAGGAATTTTCAACTCTTTTAGGAATATGCTCAACCTTCAAAGGAAATATATTTTCAAAAAACTCTGCATCTTTTGTTTCAACAATTGTATTATGATCTAAAACATCGCTTTTCAAAACCAGAAAACGATAAGCAGCACTTTGTTGAGCATATCCAATAAACATGCAATCAGAGGTTTTAGAACCAATTTTCCTCTTTTTAACATCAGGTAGTAAAACTTTAGCAAGACACCCCCATACTTTCAAATACTGAAGATTAGGCACAAAACCTTTCCACAACTCATAAGGTGTCTTTTTAGTTTTCCTGTTGGGTATTCTGTTTTGTAAAAAACAAGCAGATAACAAGGCTTCACCCCACAGATTATTAGGTGTTGCAGAACTTACAAGTAAAGCATTCATCATTTCTTTTAAAGTTCTATTTTTCCTTTCTGCAACACCATTAGATTCAGGTGAATAAGGAGGAGTTACTTCATGAATTATCCCTTCTTTTTCGCAAAAATTATTTAATAATAAATATTCTCCTCCTCTATCTGACCTGACCCTTTTAATCTTTTTGTTTAATTGATTTTCTACTTCTGCCTTGTACAAAAGAAATTTTTCAAAAGCATCATCTTTATTTCTCATTAAATATACTTTGGTATATTTTGAAAAATCGTCAATAAAGGTAATATAATACCTTTTACCACTTCTAGTCTCAGTTTGCTTTAAATCTCCCAAATCAGAATGAATTAAAGCTAACAACTCAGTTTCTCTTTGAGTAGAAAAATGTGGTTTTTTAGCTTGTTTAGTTTCTGCACAAACTTCACACTTTTGAAAATCATCTTTAGTTTTAGAAATCAGTCCTAGATTTTGTAGCCTCTTAATATAAGATTTATGAACATGTCCTAATCTAGCATACCACATATCATAGGAATCAATCAAGTAAGCAGAAGAAGATGCATTCTCATTCATTTCAGAAACACTAAGAACAAACAGTCCCTTATTACAATAGCCCTTCCCAATAAGAACATTGTTCTTAGTCATGACAATCTTGTCAGATTCAAAACATACCCTAACCCCAGCTTTCCCAAGCAATGCCACAGAGACTAAGTTAGCTCTGACCTCAGGTACATATAGCACGTCACTTAGTGCCAAGGTCTTTCCAGATGTGAGCTTCAATACCACCCTCCCTTTTCCATGAACCTTAGCGGTTCGGGAGTCAGCCAGATAAACGTGGTCTTCCCCTTCTTCAAAGGAGGTAAACATCTCTTTGTTTGCACAGATGTGCCTGGTAGCTCCTGAGTCTACCACCCATTTCTTCACATCAGAGACAAGAAGGGCTTGTGACACCACAGCAACAATGATTTCTTTATCACTGCTATAATCTCCTTTAACTAAATTCACATTTGGCTTAAGAGGATTTTCACCCCTTTGAGAGTTATCTCCCTTAGCCCTTTTCCTGCACTGTTCTGCATAATGACCTGGTTTTCCACAGACAAAACAATTGCCCTTCTTCTTCTTGGGGTTAGAGTCTTTGGGCTTGTAGTAAGGTTTCTTATTTTTATTATTTTTGTTTTTGGAATCGTACCTCTTGTTGTGCGGCTTTTCCTCAACTAGGTTTGCTTTTGCAGCCAATTCCTTGCCCTTTGCAGCTTGTATTGCCTTTCTATTGGTATCTTCAATGATGATATGAGTGATTAGATCATTCAAGGACAATTGTTTCTGTTTGTGTTTCAGTTGTTGCTTGTAGTCATTCCATGAATCTGGCAGCTTTTCGATCAGTACACCGGCCATGAACTCATCTGGCAAATTGATCTTTTCAGCCTTGAGCTCCTCATTCAGCTTATGGTACTCGTTGATCTGGAGCTTGATGTCTTTTTCATCTGTCATCTCCCACTTGTAAAAGTTTCCTATCACGAACTTCTGCTTTCCAGCATCCTCAGCAGTATACTTGAGGATAAGTGATCCCCATATCTCACTTGCTTCTTTATAGACATGATACACATCGAACAGATCGTTAGATAAAGTAGTAATAAGAGTGTGTCTGCAAACCTTGTTGGCATAGGCCC
The DNA here is from genome assembly GCA_963855925.1 of Inga laurina. NCBI lineage: Eukaryota > Viridiplantae > Streptophyta > Magnoliopsida > Fabales > Fabaceae > Inga > Inga laurina. The sequence goes on along the minus strand of OY979701.1, from coordinate 69,223,319 downwards.
AAACATCCTTCTGGGCTTGGTTAGCATCTGGGGATGGTGCAGATTGTGTAAGCGCATCAGCAACTCCATGCATGTCAAGAATAGTGTAAACACGTTCCTGCCAGCATCTGAAGTTCTTCCCCTCAAACTGTTCAATCTTGGAAATGTCTGGAAACTGCCTGGGCATAGGAACCGGCATCGGAATAGGACCAGAACTAGCATTGTTGACTTCGGGAGTAGCAGCACCGTCAGGTTGAGTACCAGCTCCGGAACCAGCAGGAGGAACAGAAACAGAAGCCATGGTAGCTCTTAAGATTGTTGATGAACTCCTGCAAGTACACCGTAATCTGAGTCACGTTCAAGGACGCTGTCCTTAAGAGCTATTCCACGACCACCGGCTGACTGGAAGCGACACTCCCCAGGATAAAACGGATTCTTCCTGCAGAAACAGAGCGGACAGAACAACAAGATGAAAGCAACTGTAAGGCGGAGAGAACAGAGGAATGTGTCAGAGAGGAAGAGAGGGCTCGAGATGTCAGAGCTGGGTGCACTACTACAAAAAAGCGGTATAATGGCGCTTATTTTAAAACATATTTTGGCGTTTAAGAAACGCCAAAGCTTTTGACGCCATTAAAAATACTTATAGCGCTTTTCAAACTAAAAAAACGCCAAAGGAGGAGGTACCCTCCTTTGGCGTTTATGTTAAAAAGGCCAAAGGAGGCAATTTGCCTCCTTTGGCGTTTATAACAAAAAACGCCAAAGGAGGCAATGCTTCCTTTGGACTTTTATTTTTTTTAAATAATTTTTTTAAATATTTCTTTTTTTTACAGTGTTATGTAAAAATAAATACCTGATAATCATATATAATTTTTTAGTAAGTAAATGACTATACATTTCATCTAGTAGGTAAATTACAATATAAAACGATGATGATCATTTTTTTAATTATTTTATTTTCTTGATAAAACAAACAAATCACAATACAATGGTAAAAAATACAAAACATTAACTACAATGATTTGTATTACTACAATATTATTAATTTGTAAATTTAAAAATTAAAAAAATAATAATATATAGGAAGTTTAAGTTGACAAAGTTGAAACTTCAAATCAATACTTAAAAAATATGAGCAAACACATAAGAGTCATTGCAAATTTATACCAAAAAGAAAAAAAAAACATGGATCAAATGTTTAAAAAACAATGCTTACAAGTTAGGGATCTCCTACTTCTACTCTTGCTGCCATCAAAGAGAGGAAGGAGTGGGGATAACGAATAAGAAAAGCAAATAGACCAATAAAGTGAGAGAGTAATGGATCGAAGTTATGGGAAGTGACAAGCGGGAGAGTGATAATGGCGGGATGTCAATGGCGGGGTTTTTAAATTTTGTAAACAGGGGAAGCTTTGGCGCTTCTTTAGGAAGCGCCAAAGCTTCTATTGTGTTTTTTACTTTTTATTTTTTCAATATGAAGTTTTGGCACTGTGTTTATGTAATTGGTTAGTTTAACTATATTTTATGTGTTGATTCTTTTTTGACTTGACTTTTCAATGAATGCCAAAGCTTTCACGTGATTCTTCTCCCTTCGGTAAAGATGATCCCTTTGTTTTTTTTTTAATAATTGAGGAAGCTTTGGCGTTTTGTTAAAAAACGCCAAAGCTTCCCCTACATTTTTTTTATATAATACATGCTTTGGCGTTTTTTATAAAAACGCCAAAGCTTCCCTTTTTTTTTTTTTTTTACAAAGCTTCTCCTTCGTGTAGTAATGGCTTCCCCTATTTTTTTTTTATTTTTTTGTAATACAAGCTTTGGCGTTTTGATTAAAAACGCCAAAGCTTCCCCAATTTTTTTTTAACAAAACTTCTCCATCGTGTATTAAGTTATTGTAATGGCTTCCCCTACTTTTTTTTTAATAGAAGCTTTGGCGTTTTATTAAAAAACGCCAAAGCTTCCCCTTATTTTTTTTTTCAAAACAAAGCTTCCCATCCATATATCTTGATCCAAAAAAAATCTGCAATGATCATATGATTCATATCCTTCGTTTTTTATTTATTATATATGTGGAAGCTTTGGCGTTTAATTATAAAACACCAAAGCTTCCCAGATCTTCATTTTTCTTTAATATATATGTGGAGGTTTTTAACTTTTCAAATATAGGAAGCTTTGGCGTTTCCACATAAAACGCCAAAGCTTCCTATTGATTTTTCAAAAAAGAAAAACTGGAGGCCTTGTTTGGCGCTTGTTCAGAGAAACGTCATACAAGGTTAATGTCAATTATGACGTTTATACTTGTAAGCGCCAAAGCTTTCAAATATTTTTGATTTTAAATAAATAAATAACTATTTTTGGCGCTTCTTTAAACAAATGCCACAGGAGCTACGCCACTAAAGCCCCTTTTTGTAGTAGTGGTGCCTGGACCTCTTGCAGGCAGCGCCTTATATAGGCCTCTATGCATCTGAACGTTGGGCAACGTTTTACTCCTCATAAACACCATTAAGCCACCGGTTACACAATAATAAAACCACATAATGAAGCCGTTTCTGAACATTGAAGGACCAGATCTGTTTGGCAATTTAAAACATGCATTTGGAAATTTAAAATCTGGCCCATGTCCTCTGTAACGGAAATACTGATGCTTCAAGATTCAGATGCCTCAAAACATGGTTTTTCCGGTAAGCTATTTTCACAAAAATAAATTGTAGATTTTTCCAAAAAAAAACATTTGATAAAAAGTGCCTAGTCCGCATTTAATTCACGCGCAGGGGGGAATCGCCGGATTTCCACTACGTTTGCTTCTTGGTGGCCCTTTGTTGTGCGCGCGAGCCCACTCTTCCTCTTGGCCCATTTACTAGCCCAACTTCACAAGGTGTAATATATACACTAGCATTCTCTCTTTCCCAAGCAATGTGGGACTTGTTCCATTTGACACACCCACATGTAGCTTGTATCTCCAACATATATATATGTATATATATATCCTGATGAATTTGAATGGTAGATGGGGGTTGAAATATCCATGCACATTTGAAGATGCTTTATTATTATTATTATTTTACTTGAGACCTTGTTTAGCTCATCAGCTGTACAAGTCTTGTTATTTTATATGGATTTAGAAGCTATAGGACTTGGTGCTGATTTTATTTTTTTCCTGAGCTTGGTTCTGTTTTTCTGTCATTGTCTATAAATTATTAGCTTTCTTGAACCTATAATTTAAGTTATCATTATGTACAAGTTTTCCTGAGCTTAGTTCTATTTTTCTGTCACTGTCTAGAAATTATTAGCTTCCTTGAACCTATAATTTAAGTTATCATTCTGTACAAGTTTTTCTGAGTGTGGTTCTATTTTTCTGTCATTGTCTAGAAATTATTAGCTTCCTTGAACCTATAATTTAAGTTATCATTCTGTACAAGTTTTTCTGAGTTTGGTTCTGTTTTTCTGTCATTGTCTAGAAATTATTAGTTTCCTTGAACCTATAATTTAAGTTATCCTTCTGTACAAGTTTTTCTGAGCTTGGTTCTATTTTTCTGTCATTGTCTATAAATTATTAGCTTCCTTGAACCTATAATTTAAGTTATCATTTTGTATAAGTTTTCCTGAGCTTGGTTCTGTTTTTCTGTCAATATTGTATTTGTCTTCCAATTCTGAATTTTCCCAAAATTACAGGTTCAATGGATAATCAGGATTCTATTACATCACCATCCCCTATTGAAATATCTCATGGTGCTTCAACTTCTATTCAAACACCAACCCCTATAGGACCGAGTCAAACACCAACTTTCAATCTTAATGGACCTGGTGAAGCTCCTTCCCATAGCCCTACTCTTTCTCCTCTTGCTCCATATCTTGCTCAAAGTGTCTAGCCCACCCCCTCCCCCTTCTTCCTCCTCCAAATCCCCCACAAACATTGACTGAACCTGTCACCCAAATCACAAATGTTGAAAGTAGGGGTACCAAGAGAAAAGAAAGAGAACCCAAGCACACATCAAAGGTGTGGGAATATTTTGTCAGAATGCCAATTGAAGAAACTAATGGGGAGCACTTGGTAGCTTGCAAGTATTGTCATAAGACTTATAAAGTAGATCCAAATCGCCATGGAACAAATTCTATGTTGAGGCATATCCTAAAGTGTCGAGATAATCCACATAAGGCCACTGTGGATAAAAAACAAGCCATGTTAAATATGTTTTCTGGTGGGACGAGTGGGCAAGGAAGATCTTTGGTCCCACATAAATATGAAACAAAAATCCCCAACAAATCCTCAAACTGAGTTGGATAGATATATTGCAACTCACTCAAGAGATGAAGTTCCTTCAACAATTGAGTTTGACATATTGTTATGGTGGAAAGCTAATTCTGAAAAATATAAAATTCTTTCCCACATGGCACGAGATGTATTAGCTATGCTATTTTCCACAGTGGCTTCTGAGTCTGCCTTTAGTACAGGAGGATGTGTGGTTGATCATTATAGGAGCTCTCTGTCTCCTAAAATGACAGAAGCATTGATTTGTAGCCAAAATTGGCTACAATCTGGGCAATCTCTCTCTAAATTTGTTGAAAAACTTCATGAGTTTGATAATTTTGATGAGACAGAAAATGCCATACATCTTACAAGTAAGCTTTTACTTTGGAGTTCATAAATTCATATATATACACACTTGAACACAAAGATATTACTTCATAATTTGTAATGTAATTGTGCTTTTATTTTTTTTCCTAGATGCTACACTTGGAGAAGGAAGAATGTAATGGGTATGGTTGGCTGATGGTGATAGAAGGATGATTTTACAAGAATGAGTTTCCAAGTAAGTAATTTGCAACCTTTAAAAATTTACTTGTAAATTTAAATTTCCTTGTACATAATTACATACTTTCTTCTTTGCTTACTTGTAGGTAATTCCAGCTGCTTCATCCTTTTGTTAGTTTTGGGGCATTGATGGAACCACTTGCACAACTACAAGGCTTTAATTACAATTTTTTGATGTCTTGTTTTTATTGGATTGTGGATGTTATTTAATTATTCTAGTTTGGGTATTTGACTATTTGTTAAGACATGTGGTAGTCTTTACTCTTTTTGACTTCAAGACTTAAATTATAGACTTATTTTGGAATGCTCCATATGTAGAATTTTGGCTGTGCCTCCTTTTGATGTAATATGGGAGCTGTTAGCTTTGAAATTGGTAGAAATTTGTCTTTTGCTTTGATTGTTATGAAACTTATTATTACTTGTTTAGTATTGACTGTTTAGAAATTAAGATGCCAATTGCTGATATGTTGAGTCGAGACATTCTACATCTTTGTCTTGGGAAAGAGTATATCATTAGTTTAATGGAAGATATGGAGGATATGATCTTGATATATCTGAGTTATTGAATCAGGCAATTTAAGTCAATGTTAGGGAATGCTTGGGCTGATAAGTGTTGGGCAAGGCAAAGCTTGCTATGCCCAGCCTGAAAATGTTCGGGCTTCTACCCGACAGGGCTGGGCATTGGGCTACAAAATGCAGCCCAATGACCCTTCGGGCAGGGCATTAGGCAAGGGCTTCGCCCTGCCCATGTACACCCCTATATAGGCTATGTAGTATTTTGAAATGCTAGATTATTTTGGAATGCCAAAATTAATGGGAGTGATCCAAGTCATTGAGAGTGATCACATATGGAGGATTGCCAACTCTAATTATGATAGAAAGTTGGTTTTCCATGGGACTTACCTTGTTGAGCTTCAATCTATCAATAGATTGAGTTGAGACCAATGCGGATTAAAATTTGGCTATTCATGGCGGCTACATGATGAACTTTAGAAAATTTGACTTGATCATAAATATTGAAAGTGACCATAAATTCCAAATGAAGGCATTAATTCATGATAGATGTAAGGCAACCAACAACAAAAGTTTATTTGTAAAGTTTCTAGCTAGTATGCAACATTAAGTAATACAAATAAAGTTGTTTGCTCTAACTTCTCATTAACCTCATGAAATTTATGTCAAATTGGCACATTTACCTTTAATCTCTCACACATTTTGGTGAATTAATAGATATGTGGGGATACAAATGTAAAGGAAATGTGCCTAGTGAATATTTGGGACAAAAGGGCATAATTCCTTGGTTAAGTGTGACTATTTTGCTATAATTCATCAACCTTTAGCTTTTATAGACTTTCTTGTGTTGATAGGTTAACATTTGAGCCACATATAGAGTTATTGGAAGCACAAATCAATGACTAAAAAGTTGAAAAGGAGCTTAGAAAGTCAATGCACCATGAAAAAGTGAGAAGAGATAAAGAGAAGGTTTGGCTGCAGCCAAAAGTTATCTAGAAGCTTTTGGACTACAGCCAGAAGACAGACACAATTGCTTGGCCGCAGCCAAGGTCTCTCTTGGCTGCAACCAATACCCATAACTGAGATTGTGTGTTTTGATGTTATAATGAATTCTAGGGCTTTTAAACACTAGATTCACAAACCAAAGGGTCATTCTTCACATCTTGGGCATTTTGGAGGTGGTTGGGGAGCATTTCCAAGCTAGGGAGTGGTTCTTTTCAAAGAAAATCAAGTGGAGATTGAAGATTTGAAGAAATACAAGCTTATTCCCTTAGGTCTTACTGATTTCTTTCCCTTTTTCTCCATTATTCTAATATGGCTGAAGCTATTGTGTATTTGCGTCTATTTGCTGAACATGAGTAGCTAAGTTTTTCATTCTAGGTTTATTTTGAATCTTTGTATAGAGTAAAACTTGAATCCTCCTCTCTTTTAGTAGCTAATGGTATATATGTGTTGATTTTATCCTCCTCTCTTTTAGTAGCTAATGGTATATATGTGTTGATTTTATCTTGTATCTAATGCTTCTATGTGACTGGCCTTCACAGAGAATGATTTGTTCAGTTAAATTAAGTTTGAGAAAGTTAGTTTAATTGTACAATTTAGGTAAAGTTATGCTAGACTTGAAGTTTAGGGATTAAATGGATGGTTTGTTAGGAGCATAGAGATATAGTTACAAACCTAGCATTGTCAAATGAAGGTTGTTGCTGAATGAATATTTTCTCTTAATTGTAGCAAGAGATTGTGAATATTAATTAATGATATAAACTTGGTTTTGACTTGAGAAAGCTTAACCAAATACTTTTGAACCTTAGACTAACACATATAATCATTGAAAGCACTATTAGAGAGTAAATTCATCAAGTTTTATGAAATACAAAGGGGATACATAATCCTAGGCTTAATCTAATATTTGAAGTCAAAGAATCAGTTTTCATTTAGTAATTTTTAGCCTTAGAAATAGCTTTTTAAATTTCTCTTTCCACACAACAACATGTTTGGCTCAACTTTATCAAATTCACTAAGCCTACTACTTGTTTAATTTGTTAAGCAAATCCTTATGGGAATAATACTCTACTTATCACTTTATTTTTTGGCCTGACCCATTCACTTGCAGTTGCGAACACTTCTCTATGGAGAAGGAATTAATTTAGTGAGTTATTTCTTCCTATATTCATGTATAATTTCATCCATATTTTCATGTGAAGTGGATGGAAGAATCAAGAAGATTCCAATTTGGAGTGAAAATGAATGAGTTCTTAATTTTTAAATCCAGACTGACACAACTGACGTTTTTGGAAGACAATCAGCTTCATGTTGAGTTTTTACTAGACAAATCTTATCTAATATTTATGACATTTTATAGGGATATAGTAGACATTCATAGCTTTAATATGAGTCCAAGAATGCATTATTTGGATATCTGTAGAGAAAGTTATGATTTTTGAAATTGAAGTCAGAAATAGGGGAAATTCTGGACATTCAGGTTTTGACAGTTTGATTGTGTTATGTTTTTGAATAATATAATCTTGCTCAATGGCCATGAAACTTTTCAGAACAAAAGTATATATGATAAGCTTTAATTTGATATATAATAGGTGTTATTTGGATTAGTATATTAAGAGATATGCATTTTTGAAATTTAGTTGGTATCAGATTATGTTTCTGGAAGTTAGATTGGTTGTGGCGAAATTTTGGAAAACTAAACCTTAACAAAAAATTATTGAACTTTCCATATTTAAAGTAGACATTTGGAATCACTATGGCTAGAAGGATTTTATCAAGTCTTCCGCTGCTCTCTTATGGGATTTATACAATATGTTTGGGATCTTTATTATTAGATTATTCCAACATATATAACCTAGCCCAGTATAAAACATTAAATTTTTGCTCTCTTCTAATCATCCACCATCTTAACACCAAAAGGTAGGGATGATCAAAAGCACAAAATGTGCTATCAACTGATGAGAAAACTTTTCTAAACGATTGGCGCAGTGAATAGCTTCCCTGTAAACAAAACTAAAATAAACAATTCAATCTTTGTGTTAGTATGAGAGAGTGAGAATTAATTAGATTCATGTCCATCAATAGCAGAATTCATCACAGATTGTTCTCAAACTCCTCTTCTGTACCAAAAACTTCCAATGTTGCAACAAATATAACCAAACAAGAATCTCCAAGGAACTAAGGATACTGAGCGCTAAAGTATTTTTAGAATCCTAAGGTATTTTTGGCGCAATTTTGCCCTTCAAATATTTTATCGTCAGAAATTGTGGTCGATTTCTAAGTAGAAGACAGGGAGTACATGTTTTAGAAGTTTACTCTATTCATTAAGGCAAAAAAGAAAGATATTTTTTTTGCCGGGAAGAAAATAAAAACTAATATAGTTTGTAAACAGTTTGAATGATGCAATTAATTTTTGGGAGAATTGCTTAAAAAAGACCTCATTGACAACTTATTTGCTAAATGAGATCTGAGAAGATTTCTTGCACATGGAGAGAAGATATCTGCACATGGGGGAAAGATTTCTGCACACATATAAGGAAGAATTTTGCATATAAGGAAGATCATTTGCACACAAGGGAAGATATTCTGCACACGTGGAAGATAATCTGCACGCGAAGGTTCCATTTGGCAAATAAGTTGCCAATGAGGGATTTTTTCACAATCCTCCCTTAATTTTTAAACAAACTTGTGACAGTGACGTAAAATCGTATCATGGATTGGAATTGTAAACTCGTAAGAACTCACTTTTATCAATAAATAGGTATTAACAGCGTATAATTAAATAATTAAAATATAAAAAATGACAATAATTTGATTTAAATATATTTTAAAACAAAATAATTGAAATTAAATTCACCAAATATTTATAATTTACCATATTCAATAAAGAAATTTCTATAAAATTCATATATAAAGCCATATTGAGCATGATCAAATTAAAAAAATTAGCAAGATTTTAATAGTATGTTAACACGATTTTATAAGTTAGAAACATAAAAATAATAAACTCAGTGCATAAACTTATAGGTTTTACCGAGTTTATTACCACCATAAGTTTACGTGTTTGTAAGTTAAAAACGTATAGCTGGTAAACTTTGAAAGTCAACTGACGAGTTTAACAACAATGACAGTTCAACGTTTTTTATGTAAGCAGAACAGTTTATTTCAGCCACTAAGCCTATCTTAAACAATTAAATTGTTAAATCTTCACAAAATCTATCGGAAACAAGCGTGTGGGAATAGTTGGAAAAAAACAAGCATATGGGAATAACCGAATAATATTGGAAGGCTTCTAGAAACCAATAAATAAAACACTTTTAGTTATCAATTTTCCCTAATTTATTCAACCTCCAGCTTAAGGTTTAGGCCATCCATATAATCTGACACTAAAATTCCATCTTATCCGCTGATTCATTCAATGGAGGCCGTTCATTCTTCGTATTTAAGCCCTGATGAAGAGCATCCTCTCTTTCAGTGTCATTTTTCATTTTGTCTCCATCTTTCTGTTCTTCATCTTCTGGTGATGTATTTGCGTGAACGCCGGAACTGAGGCATAGATCAAAGTTTGATTTCTTCTCTTGATTTCTTTGTACTTTTCTGTTGATACAATTTCTTCAAATTGCTGGATTTCCTGCTGATTTGCACTTGGTTTCGTTGATTTCTTCTCACAATTTCTTGTGGATTTGCTGTCAGTTTGCTAGCCTTGTTCTGTGGGTTTTCTAGGTCTTTTCCCCTTAAAAATGACAACTGATTTTCGGGCTGGTTCGTAGCTTCAATTTTATTATTATGCTTTGAATCCTGTCAAATGTGCAAAAAATGAAAGGGTTGTTATATCTTCTGGTTCGTTTCTGTTAAATATCAAATATTGATGGCAATTTTGTTGTTTAAACTTTAAATATAAGCTCTTCCAAAAAGTATAGAGTACCAATGCTGACTTTATATGCATACCTTGCAGGCTAAAAAGTTGTGGCTTCGTACAGTTTGTTCTTCTTAACCTATTGTGTTTTTCCAAACACTTTGATACCTTTCCTCAAAAGGCTTCCAGTAAAATCTCTAATCTGATCTTAATGTGTATGCAAGCATTGGAAAAATCTTATCAAAAAGCCATCTTTTATAGCAGAACATCTCCACCACTCCAGTCACCAAAGCCCTTTGCTTCTCCTCATATGACCTAGTTTTACATCCTCTGATTACCACTGGGGTTTGCTGGATTGTGACATGCGAGAACTTGTAGTTCGTACAGAGTTCATCTTTGATTGATTCTTTATCCCACCTTTGAATTTGTGGGTCCAGCAATGGCTTGCTTTGTCTAAAAAGTGAAGCTTTAAAGTCAATTTTATTGTGGAACCCGGCAACTAGAGAAATCAGATTGGCGCCCTTAACTATCGATGAATTTAAAGGTGGATGCTATATAGGATTTGGGTTCAGTCCTATTGTTAATGATTATAAGACCGTGGTAATTTACGTGCATTTTGGTGCTGAGAATTGGGGAGTATTTCGAGTTAAAGTGTTTTCTTTACGTACAAGATTGTGGAAAGAAGTAGAATTTGGAAACTTGAAGGGTTTACGTGCATTTTGTTTGGGTAGAAGGCCGGCGGTCACGAAGATGGTAGTCATTGCCGGGTAGTTTCATTTAAAATAGCAAACGAAGTGTTTCCATTGATGCCAATGCCTACTGAACATGATAGTTTAATGCAAAATCGTACCGTGTATGAGAACAACCTAGCCATGCTTTGTGTCAAATGGATCACACCAGATATATACTGCATTAAGTTGTGGGTGATGGATGAAGGTTCAGGTACATTCGGCGAGAGATGGAGTTGGACTAACAAATACTACAGCGGCCATTTTATATGTTATTTGCTCTCACTGTTTGGGGCAATGAAATCATCTGCGAACCTGAATTTTACTTTGAATCTGATTTTGAATATGAATCTCAACCTGAATGTGAATCTGAAGGCGAGGAGTATGATGACCCAACAAAACCTCTATACCTGTACAATCTAGATAGTAATGAATTTAAGACGTTTGATATTCGTGACTGTGGCAATCGCTCTGGCATAATTATTCGTAGTTATGTTGAAAACCTTGTATCGATCAGCAATTTCCATGTTGAGAATCCTTGATAAGTGTAACGGATGCTACAAGCCTACAATCATCTATTTAAATCAGAAAGTGATTAGTATAAGATTGTGTTTGTAGTTAAACCTTTCAAACATAGTTGTCTCCTTTTACTGATATCGTTAACCAATGAAATATTGCTTGTATAATTCTTTTTACGGCATATCCAATACTCATGTCAATATTTCTCGTGTTTACTTTGTTTTTATATTGTTAAATTGAATATTTCAATGAATTGTTGCGGCATTGTTATGAGTAATTAACTTGGAAAAAAATTTAAGCCAGCTTTTATAATTCTAATGCTCATTTGGAAAAAAAAAAAATTTATGCTAGCTTTTATAATCCTAATGCTCATTAATTAGTTGGGTTGCAAAGAAAGGAAGAAATATCTTGATTCGTAGGAAGAAGATTTCATCATCTCAAGATAGCCAAAAAATAAAAAAAAAAAGGAATTTAAGGATGAATCAACATGATATAAAAAAGGGAGTCTAATTAAACTTATGAAATTTAGCAAACATCATATTACGTAATCTTAAAAGTTAAGCTTAGAAGCCTCTTGAACAACTCTCATCCAACATTTTAAGGAGTGATAAATATATGTTTGTGAATGGGATAGTCATTTAACCAATTGAGCCATTGATTCAAGTTATATTATGGATCAATCGAAGTTGAGTTAACACCAAATTAATAATGGAAAAACTAATTAATTTTTATTTTTAAATATACAAAATCAAGGAACCATTACTAACAGATTTCATAATGTAATACTACCTCTGGTCCTTTAATGTAAGAACCAATTGATTTTTGTTGAAAAGATTAAGGAAGCTAAATAAGTTACATTAAAGTATTTATATTTATCATTTTTAGGTAAATTAATTAACCTGACTTAAAAGCTTATATAAAATCTAATAATACATAACATATGCTGTAATTAAATAATTTATTAAACTTCCTCAATCACTCCAAAATAAGTCATTTAGCTCTTAAGAGACCAGAGGTAGTTGTTTATCCATCACTATAGTATTGAAACACGTTGATTTATCCTCCTTTTTGCCTTTTTGTCATAGAGATCTTCCCTATTTTAAAAACCTTCACATGCCTCCCTGGATATCAAACCTTCTGCGTAAATTAACTTTGCATTATCAGATCTCATGAGAAAAGTATGGAGCGTAACAATGCCGGCTGAAAGGCGTTGCTTGTTGTGTTGTGGATGGTTTGACCTCCCTATGTAATTTCGGACATTTTCTTTTGTGATGCGTTCCCCCCAAAGAAGAGATCTGCAAATTAAGCCGGCAATAATGGAAGGCGATTACGTCTTTCTTCCGGATCATATAATGATTACCATTCTCAAAAGGCTTCCAGTAAAATCTAATCAAGGCTTTGTCTTTTATATCCGACCATCCCCGCCATTCCGGTCATCATACTTGGATTTTCACTTGGTTTTGACAGATTGCCATTTGCAAGGACGCACAGTTCAGAATGAACCTTTGTTCGATTCCTTTTCATCGGTTCACATAGTTTTGGTTCCAGCAACAGCTTGCTTTGTCTTGAGGTTGCAGGTGATAGCAGATCTTCACTTTCAGTTTTACCGTGAATATCCATCAACTAGAGAGGCAAGATAGGTGCCCAACAGTACGTTCATATTAGAGTTAAAGGGTATTTTTGTAAATGGTAAGAGTGTAAATGTGTAAATATTTTGTATATATTTTGGATATTGTAACTGTGTGGTATAAAAGACTGTGTATAAGTACGTGGTCATGTGTTGCCATTATTCTGATCTGCTAGACATGAACGAAGCCCATATGCACCAATTATCTTGAGCCCTAGCTCTTTTGCTCCTCGCGACTCTCACCTGATTTCTGCGTTTTTCTTCTCCAATGGATCTCGTGGCTCTAATCGCAATTGTCCGGCCTTCTTTGCGGCAATCTCCACTGTGCATCTATCATTGTTTGGCCGAGTGATTTAGCCCTTGTTCGGGTATTTTCTTTTCCCTATTCTTGGCGCTTTCTCATGATTGCGGTGCTGGCTATTATTTTTTTCTGACTCCTTCTTTTCTGTATGCCGATTGGGACTACTGCTCTTTTCTTGGTCAATTGATTTTTTGCTCCTTTGGCATCCTCATTCAGGACATTGATCATGTCTGCCAAGAAATTAACGGTAGAAACTCTACCCTTTACCTGCATCCTTCAGACACGTAGGGGTCTACCATAGTTCACCATATACTTACTGGTGTCATAATTACACGGTGTGGAGCCGTGCTATGAAGATTGCTCTTAGGGGTAAGCATAAGCTTGATTTTGTCTATGGAACCTGTCATAAGGAGTTTCAAGAATTTGGATTGCAAGAACAATGGGAGAGGTGCAATGCGGTGGTTCTCTCCTGGATTATCAACTCCCTTTCAAAGGAATTAGCCACTGGCGTCATTTCTTTCATCATGCTTCTCAGGCCTGGAATGATCTCATCCACTATCACTAGTTATTTCTCCAAGCTCAAAGAGCTTTGGGAGGAGCAATCTACCTCATAGCTATTCCTACTTGTGCCTGTGAGTCTTCCAAAACTCATAACAAAACTCTACCCAACATAAGCTATTTCATTTTTTAATGGGCCTGAATGATTCTTGTGCTCAAGCTCGTAGTCAGATTTTACTCATGGTCCCTCTCCCTTCTGGCAATGAGGCTTATGGGATGATCATTCAGGATGAAACTCAAAAATCCATTGTTCTCCATGATCAAGGTAGTGTTTCTGATGGGATTGCTATGGTTGTTAAAGGTCATGGACAAGGCAGGGGCAGGGGTCATGGAGAGACCGGCCTAGAATGTACCCACTGCCGTAAAAAGGTGCACACAAACAAGATTCTTGCTACCAGTTTATAGGCTTTCCTCCTAATTTCAGAGGCACACGGACAAGGCAGCATAAGGACTCCCACCAAGACATTAGTGATATTTCATGAGATGTTGATGGTCTCCCCAATAATGTGACAACTGCTGCTCCTTCCTTCACACAATCCTGTATTTCATGAGCGAACAAAACACATTGAGGTGGATTGTCACTTCATTCGAGAAAAATGGAAGCAAAAGGTAATAGTTTTAAAGCATATACGTTCAGAGGACCAGCAAGCTGATATGTTTACAAAGGCTATAGGAGGACATGTGCAAAGGAAGTTCTTGTGCAAGTTGGGAACTAGGGATTTGTTTAGTTCTCAACTTGAGGGGAGTATCAGAGTTAGAGGGTATTTTGGTAAATGGTAAGAGTGTAAATGTGTAAATATTTTGTATATATTTTGGATATTGTAGCTGTGTAGTATAAAAGACTGTGTATAAGTATGTGGTCATGTGTTGTGAAGACCCAACACATTATGTAAATATACTACTGCTTGTCATTAATAGATATACAGTTTTGCAGGAGTTTTTGTCTATGTTTTGAGTTCAGTAGTTCAACAGTTCTAATGATTATAAAGGTAAAGGTACTTAGGATTTGGGTTCAGTCCAATTGTTAATGACTACAAGATCGTCATGATTTATGTGATAAAGAAGAAAGGGGTTTTCCAAGTGAATCAAGTAGAAGTGTATTCATTGCGCACAAAGTCGTGGAAGGAAGTAGAATTTGGAAACTTGGAGGGTTTATGTATTAGTTAAAATGTTACTGCAAATGGGGCTGCGTTTTGGTTTGGCTTTAATGGAGAAGAAGAAGAAAGTCATGCTTATAATGTGATGGTTTCATGTGACATAGCAATCGAGGTGTTCAGATTATGGCGAAATGCAAAAGCTTAATGCCTATGGAAATAACCTTGCCATGGTTTGTAACAAATGGTGTG
The DNA here is from genome assembly GCA_963855925.1 of Inga laurina. Classification (NCBI taxonomy): domain Eukaryota; kingdom Viridiplantae; phylum Streptophyta; class Magnoliopsida; order Fabales; family Fabaceae; genus Inga; species Inga laurina. The sequence goes on along the minus strand of OY979701.1, from coordinate 69,208,086 downwards.
GAATATTTAAAGATTATTGTGTGTTAATTTGTTGGCAATGGAGGAGGTTACAGGCACAACTGAAGAGATCTGAAGCTGGACTAAAAAATAGACTGGCTTTTCCTATAAAGGCTTGATGGAATTAGATCCAATGGCAGTTTGGAGAAATGAAATTATCTGCAAAATTAATTTTAGATTTAGAGTGGAGGATGATGAAAAAGAAGTTCTATGATTGATCAAGATGAAACTTAATGAATTGATTCATTAGCTTTAAGTAAACAGGGGAAATGCTTTAGAAATTTTTTATCATGTGGAAAGCCTTGTATCCACTGACGATATTCATACCTATGAACCTTGATCCTATATTTTAATAATTTTGCAAGTGTTCTTTGTTTGTTGATTGTTCACGTACTTAGTGATGGTGTTATCTCGAATGGTGAATTAGTTATATATTCAATACCAAATGTTTCATGTCTCATTTTAATCTGTCCATGATATCAAGTTGTTCAGAGGGCATCGAAAAAGGAGATTTTGTTTTCCTGGCATGGGGGAAAACGCAGCAAATGACAAAATTAAAGGAAATAAGTTATTAAACGGCAATATTACAATGCAGATCGAGCAAGTATTTTGTATATAAAATTTTGAAATGTTAAAAGAGTTAATGGAATTTTACTTGCAATTTTTTTAAAATAAGTGTACTACAGAAAGTTTCATTTAAACAAAAGAATCAGTTCCTTTTATGAAAATGGTTAATTCATTCAATATTTTTCAACTTATTATGGCAGGTACAAATTAAATGAATGGAGATATACCCAAAGAACTAATCCTCCAAGCTAAGCCAAAATTCATATCTTTAAACTGCCTTTTTTTTCCCACTCTTCCCAGTGTCAACCTTCTTCAGAAGCTTCAAACATATTAAAATGTTGAACTATACTTTTGCTTCCAATGTCTCAATAAAACAAATGCATAAAAAACTGATGACTGCGAGCGCTTGTGCACACAAGACACACACACACACACACACACACAACGATGACAGAAAGCATCAAAATGTAAGATTGACATAATTTACGAGTGTATTGTTGCTTAATGGGTTATCATGTTATAGATTGATCGATGTTCCTTAGATTTTTTTTGGTCGTAATTCATGCACTCATTATATATGTTATAGGGAGTTCGAATTAAGCTTTTATGGGAGGTGTTGGGTGTCATTTGGACTATTAAACCACGACAATGATGTTCGTTAGATTGATTCATTATATTACGTAAAGTGTGGTTATCCAACTTTTGAAGATATATAGATATTATGGTAAAAAAAGATATAATGATATTTATGACATCTTAACATTTAAAGAATTTAATTATGACTTTCATGAATCATTCTCTTACTTTTCTCTTTGTGGCTCCATTCATGAATCAAGTTATTAAGTGTGTGAACATTCACATGTACAGAATAAATTAAGATCCATTCTTTTTTTTGCCTGAATAAATCAAGATTCATTAACTTTAAAACTTGTACATAACACATTTATACTGTCTGCAGAGATAAAATGCTAGTATTTAATGATTTCAGGCTTATAAATAGAGGCCTTCCTCAATGAAAACTATTTTTTTTTTTTTTGCTGGAAAAAGTGAAAACTAATATGGTTTCTAAACATTTAGAAGGTGTGTTAACTCGCAAGTTTATCTAAACTTACAATTAGTATGAGTTTACCAGTGACTTGATTCAATTTTGTAAGGTAGATATTTAAAATTAATAAACTTGAAGAGTTAACTTGCGAGTTTAACAACAACAGTAGTAGACACTACGTCTAGCTAAATCTTCACAAAATCTATTAGAAAGAAGCATATGGGAAGAACCGAATAATATTGGAGGGCTTCTACAAACCCAATAAATAAATATTGCATAAACACTTGTCATGTAACCCCCTGCCGTAATTATATCCAAAATATTCAATTAAAATGAAATAGAGACCAATAAGAACAAAATTTATTTAAATTCCCATCTTCACGACAGGGTTTTCACAAATACATTTCGAAATCACTTTAACCTGGTCTCATATTCAATTTCGAATACAATTACATTACGCGGAATACACATTTATAAAAATATCAGAGTGTACAACAGTAACTTCCCGGCAACTCCCGAGTTCATACCTTTACATAGAATTCATAGGGCACATTTGCCCTTTTACAATTCCTCAAACGGGGATTACACAAATCTCAACTCCATACATGCATACTTAATACTCATCCAATATACAAATACAATATCCAAATATACATCCCAACTATCATCCGAACATATATAATTATCCCAGCATATAACGATAACCAACTATCAAATACAAATACCCATAAGGGATTCTCGCCGCCCCTAGTCACTTGCTCCTTCCATGAGCCACTTGACCTGTCTAAAATGTTGGTAGGGGAGGGTGAGATTCTAGAGAATCCCAGTAGGAAACAGATACCAATATGCATGCAAGATAAGTGCTTAATGCATGACATGCTTGCATCACAATAACTCATGTTCACATAATGATATATTCGCATGCTCAATGTTTCAACAACATATTCATGGCCATAGCATAAATAGAAACAGAGCTTCAATCATTCATATATGTTTCACATAATCAATCAAAGCAATAACATGCATCAATACACAAACACAAATATCAATACATGCAGGAGAGATAAGTTCCCTACACTTTTCTTTCCACGTATACTCCAGCTCCGCTTACTCGCTAACCAAACGAATACTGAACCCTTTCAAAATCTCAAAATGCTGAAAATGGGGGTTGGCTGCGGCCCAGAAAATCCAGTTTCTTGGCTGAACTTCCAAAAATCATAACTAATTCAGGAAAAATCGAAATAAGGTGATTCCAAAGCCAAATGAAATCTATTTAGGTCCTCTTTCTAGGAAAAATATTGGCCATTACTAGAAATCACCACAAAAGTCCAGATTTACCAAAAACCTAACGTTGTACCAAAACAGAATCCAATTTGGATACCAAACTTTGGTCAGTTCAAACTCCCAGCTCAAAAAGCGAAATGACACAGAATTTATGTTCATTTTGAAGCTTGAGATGTGAACTTTAAGACTGTAAAGTTTCATAATTTTCGAACATCATTTGCCCAGTCAAAACGTCCACGTCATCTGACTGTCCAGAACAGACTTGCCAAAACAGGGTCCATTTTGGATGCAAAACTTTGGTCAGTTCAAACTCCCAGCTCACAAAGCGAAATGACACAAAATTTATAACCATTTTGAAGCTTGAGATGTGAACCTTAAGACTGGAAAGTTTCATAATTTTCGAACATCATTTGCCCAGTCAAAACGTCCACGTCATCTGACTGTCCAGAACAGACTTGCCAAAACAGGGTCCAGTTTGGATGCCAAACTTTGGTCAGTTCAAACTCCCAGCTCAAAAATCGAAATGACACAAAATTTATGTCCATTTTGAAGCTTGAGATATGAACTTTAAGACTGGAAAGTTTCATAATTTTCCAACATCATTTGCCCATTCAAAACGGCATCACAAACAGACTACCCAGACAGAATTCTCACTGGACAGAATTTCCAGTTTTTCAACCATTGTGTCCAATCCAATTCAAACCAATTCCAATGATCAAATACCACAACATGGCACCATTTTCAACATAAAACACAACCCAATTCATCCAATCCAAAATCACAAGAAAATCAGGGAAAAATTCAAAATTCACAAAGCTCAACCAAAACTCACAAAACTTAGATCAAAAGTCTTCAAATACTCACCTCTTCCTCTTTCCCAAACCAATTCTTTGATTCTCCATCTTTCCAAATTTCCTCAAGCCATTAAACACCTCCAATCAAGAATCTAAAACCATAGAGATGAAGCTCTCATCACTATGAACAACATTATAGAAGGGTGTTTTAGCAATAGAGGACCATATAGAGCACTTACCATGAGCTTTCTCCTTTCTCTTTCCTTCCTTGCTTGGCGAAAATGGAAGCTTTGGAGGGATGAAGATGATGAAGATAGTGATCAGATTTTCCCCTTTTTTTCTCATGTGTTGGCCGACCATTTAGAAATGGAGAGAAGAGAAAAATGATTAGAAAGCTTAACTTTAATCCAAGGGTCCTTGTTTTGCCACTTGGCACCATCCTATACTTTCTACTATGATTTCATATAAACTTGCATGCATAGGATTCCACCTCTTGTTCTTTCAATACTAGCCATTGATCTTGATTACTAAGGAGTGTTCTCATCAGTAACTAACCAGTCAGTCGGTAAGTTTACCGTTTTTCCCCTGATTATGGTAATCTCTCTTGAATCACCACCAAACACTTCATATCTTTCCATATCACCACATTATGCGCCCTCCCTCTATTTTAAGTCAATTTAGAGGTTAATCCATAATTGAACTTAAATACAGGGTTTCGGCGCTGCTCACAGCACATACGAATCACATCCGGAACTCAAATCACATCGAATTCTCCAAAAGGGTTATTTATCACTAACCATATCCACTTTTGGAGTCATTATCTCTTAATCACAATTTAGGATCCTGCTAAACCAGGGCTTAGCAGTCCACTAATCTCAGGTTTATTCTCTAGCCTCAAGTTTCAAAATTCGGGGTATTACATGTCAAGTTTCCCTAATTTATTCAACCTCCAGCTTTAGGTTTATGCCATCCATATAATCTAACAGTTCGAATAATCTAACATTAAAATTCTATCTTGCCCGTCCATTGATTCAATCGAGGCCATTCATTCTTCCGTATTTAAGCCCTGAAGAGCATCTTCTGTTTTTCAGTCACCGAATCCCACCGCCAAAGTATTTGCGAGAGCTTGTCCAGCGTCCTTTCATTTCGTCCTGTTCTTCATATTCTGGAGATGTATTTGCGTAAACGTTGAAACTGAAGCATGGATCAAAGTTTGATTTCTTTGTAGTTTTCTTTTGATACATAGTCTTCAAATTGCTGGATTTCCTGTTGATTTGCATTTGGTTTCGTTAGTTTCTTCTCACAATTTCTTCTGGATTTGCTGTCTGTTTGCTTGCCTTGTAAGGTGGTTTTCTAGGATTTTTTTTCCTTTAAAAAAAAACCTGATTTGAGGTTTTTTTCGCTGCTTCAATTTTGTTATTCTGCTTAGGTTCCTGTCAAATTTGCAAAAAAATGGGGTTGTAATATCTGCTGGTTTGCTTCTTTTAAAAAACAATGGGTTAAGGTGTAAAAATACCCATAAACTTTTGTCAAAAGTGCATCCAACACCATAAACTTTTTTTAGGTGCAAAAATACCCATGAACTTCTCAAAATGGGGCAAAAATGCCCACACCGTTAATTAGTACAAACATCCGTTTTGTGGGACCCACATATTATTTTTTAAGGTGCAAAAATACCTATGAACTTTTCTTAAAGGTGCACCCAACATCGTAAATTTTTTTCTGGGTGCAAAAGTGCCCATGAACTTTTCAAAATTTATGGTGTTGGGTGCACCTTTGAGTAAAGTTCATCCTTCGCAAGAACGTGTTTATTCTATTCTCGAAATGCATAGGGTGGCTGCTACTCTCGATCATCTAGAACCTTTATCAGATTCTGATCAGGCCTTGAAGGATTCTTGGACATACGCAAATAAGGTTTGTAGGCACACCCTTATAAGTACTCTCTCTAATATTTTGTTTGATGTTTACTATGTCTACAAGGAGGCACAAAAGATTTGGGAGTCTCTTATCTTGAAATATACTGCCGAGGACGCCGGGAAGCAAAAGTCCATTGTGGGGAATTTCTACAAATGGGAAATGGTCGAGGATAAAGACATCAAACCACAAATCAATGAGTATCATAAATTGCTCGAAGAACTCTGGGTTGAAAAGATCAATCTGCCATATGAGTTTGTAGCGGGATTTTTAATTGAAAAGTTGCCAAAAACATGGAATGATTACAAGCAACAATTAAAGCATAAGTAGAAGCAGTTGTCACTATTGGATTTGATTAGACATATTATCATTGAAGATACCAACATAAAAGCAATCCAAGCAGCAAAGGGGAGGCAAATGACTGCAAAAGCCAATTTAGTGGAAGCAAAGCTGCACGACAAGAGGTATGGCACTAAATATCAGCACAAACAAATGTCTAAATACAAGCCCAATGATTCTAACCCAATTTCAAGAAGAAAGGAAATTGTTATTTCTGTAGAAAGCTAGGTCACTTTGCTGCTTAGTGTAGGAAAAGGGCAAAAATTGAAAACCGTAAAAGAGACAAAAATCCTTTAAAGCCAAAAGTAAATTTGGTTGAAAGAGATCAAAACAATGATGTTGAAGTTACTGTCGCGGTAGTCTCTCAAGCCTTATTAGTCTCTGATATAAAGAAGTGGGTGGTAGACTTCGATGCTACCAAGCACATATGTGCAAATAGGGAGATGTTTGCCTCTTTCCAAGAAGGAGAAGACCACATTTATTTGGTTAATTCACGAATTGTAAAAGTTTAAGGAAAAGAAAAAGTGGTGCTGAAACTCACATCAGGGAAGACATTAGCATCGAATGATATTTTGTATGTGTCTAAACTTAAAGCAAATTTGATATCTGTGGCTCTATTAGGAAAATTTGGGGTTAAGGTGTCATTCGAATATGATAAGATCATTATGACAAAGAACAATGTTCTAATGGGAAAGGGTTATTGTAATCAGGGTCTTTTTGTACTGAGTGTTGATGAAAATAATAATAATGCATCCTCTTATGCTAACTTGATTGATTCCTTTGATTTATGGCATATGCTAGACTATGACATATACATAGATCTTATATAAAGTGATTGCAAAATCTTGGGATAGTTTCTGGAATTAATATAAATAATGTGAAGTATGTGCAGGAACAAAACAAACTAAGAAAACACATTTTGTCACTCAAAGAGAAACTGAACTGCTATCTTTAATACGCACCGATTTAGGAGATTTAAAATAAACTGAGACAAGAGGTGAAAAACGATATTATATTACATTTATTGGTGATTTCTCAAGATATACTAGAGTATACTTACTTAGAAATAAAGATGAGGCCTTTGAAAAATTCCTTTTATACAAAGCAAAGGAAGAAAATCAATTAAATTAAAAGTTAAAAAGGGTTAGGTCAGATAGAGGGGGAGAATACTTATTGGTTAATGATTTTTGTGAAAAGGGAGGAATAATCCATGAAGTAACTCCCCCATACTCACCTGAATCTAATTTTATTGCCGAAAAGAAAATAGAACCCTAAAGGAAATGATGAATGCTTGTAAAATATGAGTATTTAAGTGAGTGTGTTAAAGAAGCTAGTCCCACATTACTTAGGAATAAGAGAGCACTAGCCTATATATATCACTATGCTATCTTGGGCTTGTAAAAAGGCCTAGAAGAGTGGTGGACTTGTGCGTACAACAACAGGAAACCGGAAGGCAAACGTAGTTGAAATCCGGTGATTCCCCCCTTGCGCGTGAATAAATATGTGGTACCGGCACTTTTTGTAAAATATTTTACTCACCGGAAATACTTTTTTTAGTCTTCTAAAAATAATAATTTAGTTGGGTTTACCAAAAGGTATCCATTTTTGGGGGTTTAAAATTCGTAACCCTTCGTGACTGAAAGTTGCCAACAGTCGGACGCTTCACCAAGCGCTCTTTCCGTTGTCAATATGCAGGCTTGTCTATTCGGTCTCGAGGGACATATTGTCCGGGTTGTATTGTGACCGATGCCTCTTCGTGAAATGTGCCTATAAAAGAGACATAGACGGAGTGCACAAAGAATTCTGCCTCAACATCGTGAATCATTTTCTCCATTCTATCTTCATATATGACATTCACATCTTCCTTCTTATGCGACGGACAATCCGTTATTTCCTCATCATGTCATATCCACCTTGTGTATCGTAGATTTATTCCATCACAAAGTAGGTGATCCTTTATGACATCAACATCCCGTTGACTATTATTTAAACAATTGATACAAGGACAAAAATACTTCCCATATTTAGCTGAAGCATTATTTCTAGCGAATTCAATAAACTCTTCGACCCTTTTTTCATATTCTTCACTAGTTCTCAAAGCATTCATTCAACTGTGATCCATTTTGTTACCACCTAAGCCATTCCTAATAACACTCAAGTTTAAAACAATTGTCAACAATATGGATGAGATTGCCTTTTTTCACTTTTTCCAACAAAAAATTCGGCAGCATTTCCCCTTCAAATTAAGACATCCCAAAATTTTAATAACAAACCATTTCAGTTTAATTCAAACAAAGCGAACAAACTCAAGATGTAATTCAAAACAATATCAACAATTTAATCAAACAATTGTTCTTTAGGGAACTAATATGAGGTTATGATGTAAGTAATTTCTTAGCCAAATATAAGTTAGAGCATAAATTTAATTTTCTTTTATTTACTTTCTCATCAAGAACAATAATTTCTATCATGACTTCATCATCTTTCTTAAAAGAGAGAATTACAAATAGTTTGTTCCTAAATAAAAAAGAATTATCCACGGGTTTTAAATTGAGGGGATTAAATTAGTACAAGTTATAAGTTTTTAAACTTATAATAAAATTTAAAAATTCAATAAACCCCATCTCCATTGCACAAGCTTGTCCCCATCTTCTTGTGTCTAACAAAGCAACCCTATCTCCACTACACTAATAATCATACTACTTTTTTTATATATATATTGAGGAAACTACACCAATATTCATACTAATATAATCTAAAAAAAATAATAAAACCAACCATATTGCATATATATTATATATGGATTATGGATGCAATGAGATAATTATAAAATTTTTTATATTTATATTGATAATAAATAAATTTCATTATACTGCTTTTCTTATTGTGTATTTTGTGCAAATTTACATGTTAGTTAGCCAACAACACATACCAATTAGTGAAAGTTAAAGCATGTTAATTAAAGGCTTAAGCTTTTACAATGAGCCTGTCTTGACAGATACATATATGGATTTTGACTTCTTTTACTTTCATTGATATAATTAATTCTCGTTAATTTAAACCAAATAGAGCTCCACGCACATAAGAAAAAAAATTACTTTTAATTGTTGTTCATTTCATCAAAATCAATCAAGTAAAAGCTCCATTTATTTATAATCAAGCAAAAGCTCCTTTTATTTATAATATACATATGTATTTCCCTCAATTCCAAGCTCCAAACATATAAAAAAAATTAGTATTGCATAACTAACAACAAATTTATGATTTTGGCAAAAAAAAAAAAACCAATCAAAAGGGAAAAACACTCAAGTAACTAGAATCATATAAAATAAATTAAAAGCATTATAATAATTTCACCTTGCAAGTTTAAATTAATTCTTCATGTAAATTTATATTTTTTAAAAAAAAAAACAAACCTGATGAAATAAGGGAGAGGGCCAGCCGACGGTGTCTATGTGCCCAACCAAAGTGGAGAGAAGACGTTGGAGGAGGTGTATGCACGGCGGAGGAGGTACACTGGAGGGTGGAAGAAAGCAAGAAGGTGGAGGAGGTATGTCAGAGGGTGGAGGAAAGCAAGAAGACATTGTGGAGGGGGTGTGTGCTGACAATGGAAGAAGGTGGAGGACAACAAGAAGATAGTGTGGGGGGTGTGTGCCGACAATGGAAGGAGGAGGAAGAGTAAAGTGGGAAATGGGAATGGAGAGACAAGAAGATAAAGTGGGAAATTGGAATGAAGTGACGGCAATTGTTGGTAGAAGAGTAAAGAAGGAAGGAAGGGGGGTGCATGTCAGACAAGTGTCTGACATGCGTAGAGGCATTCCAAATAGAATTTAGGACACCTAAAGGTTATAGGTTTAGGCATCCCACAATTCATTTGGGATGCCTAAACCCAACTTTATATGTCCCTAACCATTTTGGGACGCCTAAAGTCTTACTTTAGGCGTCCCAAATAGGTTAAGCCTTTAGGCATCCCAAAACCATTTGGGAAGCCTAAAGGCTTACTTTAGGCGTCTCAAAACCTATTTGGGACACCTAAAGTAAGTTAAGTGTTTTTAATTTTTATTTTTTGGAGTTAGGGGGAATCTTTAGGCATTCTAATTGAAATTTGGGATGTCTAATGTTTCGCTTTATTTGTAAAAATGCCACCGCCTCTATGTTTTTACTTTCCTTTTTGAAAAAGGGATGTCCATAGGGAGAGTAATATCTTCAAGCTGTAGTAGTTCACATGCGCACATCATGGGTAAGTTTGGTTGTGTAAAAATTTTAACAGTTAATGTCGCCCGTGGGCAGGTGAACACTTCAACACTCATATACAATTCATGCTACGGTAAATGGTTAAGTCATAGTCATTGTATAGTCATTTGGCTAGTGGTTACCCCATGAGCATAAGCTACTCCCACAATGACGTACTCACTCACTAGTCTAAACAATGTCATTCATGCTCTTCTCCATTCCCGTTTGAAATTAAATTTGAAATGTCTTAAGCATAGGTTGCCTATGTGCATAACGTGGTCAACGTTTAATGTGAACGAAGACTTTCATCTAGTGGTTACCCCTTGAGTATAATCAACCTATTTATGCTCTTTTTGTTTTGTGTAACTTTGTTATAACCATCATTATTTTAATGATTTAATATAGGGGCAAAGTGGTCATTTGCCTCATTTTCTTCTAACTAAACAAAAATTATTCCATCAACCCATTTTCTTTTCCAGTGTGAACCAAACGCGTCGGAAGCAAAATATTGCCCCTTCTTTTCCACTCTTTCCTTTCCACTCTTTCCTTTCCATTCCCATCAATTGTTTGAACCAAACGGGCCCTTAATTTTAGATTTAGAGAGGAGGATGATGGAAAAGAAGTTCTATGTTTGATCATTATGACATTTGATGAACTTGATTCATTAGCTTTAAGTAAACATGGGAAATGCTTTAGAATTTTTAATTATGTGGAAAGCCATGTATCCATTGACAATATTCATATCCAAGAACCTTGATTGACTACAAAAAAAATATTAAATTTTTGATGAAATTTGCCACGGAATTTGTTTCCGTCAAAAATTCTGTTAGAAAAGTTTCCGACAGAATTTTATATTTTGTGTAAATTATGTCGGAAATTCTGTGGCAAATAATGTTGCTACAGAATTTTGGACGGAATTTTCTGTGGCTAATTTTGCCACGGAATTTTCCCTGGCAAAATTCCGTAGCCAATTCTGAAGGAAAAATTTAAAAATTATTATTTTTTAATTAAATTTAATTTTAAAAAACTATCTTTATAAAAATTAAAATTATAATATTATTAGCCATATAAATATTTAAAAATTAGGATTAATACCATCTTTCATCCCTCAAAATTTTCCTCGTTTTGGTTTTGGCTCCTCAAGTTTACAACCACAGGTTTTGGTCCCTATAGGGGCAAAATAGTCATAAAAATTTATTTATAAAAAATAAAATTTATTAGTTATTAATTAATATTAATAAAAAATTATTAGTTGGTAATTATTTGTAAGTAATTAATTAATGTTAATAAAAAAATTAATTTTAGAAATTAGACAAAAATATCGTCATATGAAATTTCTTTAAGATGTAAAATTTTTTAATTTTAAATTAATTTATATTAAAAATTATAAGAATATATAAAATTATTTTATATTATTATTACATTTATGTATAATAAACAAATATATATTTATAAATAATTGATTTTACATAATAAGATTATGTATACATAATTGTGTAATAATAAAACACCAAAGTAGTCCAGCCTATCTGGTAAGGCATCGCGTGCATACGGACGGGGTTTTGGATTCGAACCAAAGGAAGCCAAGTTGAGTTGCATTTTCAAGAAAAAGAGGTTGAGACATCTAGCGGAGCCAGGCTGCACCAAGTGGCAGATCTGGACGCCGGTAATGAGGGGGAGGCTGCCGAAGTTGCCATGTGCCACCGCCGGCAATGAGGTGGCGGTAGCCACAGTTTCCATGTGGCTTTTAAAATTAAAGACAAAATCCATTCCGTTGGAAATTCAGTCAAAAATCCATTTCCATTCCAAATTCGTCAGAAATTCTGTCGGAAACCCTAAATTCCATGGCAAATTCAGTGTTTTTATAGTGTCCTAGATTTTAATAATTTTGCAATTGTTGTTTGTGCAATTACTCGTTGTTTTTATAGTTGTTGATTGTTGATGTAATTAGTGATGGTGTTTTCAGGAATGAGGAATTAAAATTTTTTTTGCTAGCGAGGAATTAGATATGTAATCAATAACAAATGTTTCATGCCTCATTTAGTCTGTCTATGATATCAAGTTGTCCAGAGTGCACACGCAAAAAAAAGGAGTTTTTGTTTTCTTGGTGTGAGGACAAAAGTAGCAAATGACAAAAGGAAATAAGTGATTAAACTGCAATATTAGAATGCAGAGTAAGTATTTTGTATGAAAGAGTTAATTACAAAAGAATCAATTCTTTTTATAAAGGTTAATTTATAGATTTGATCTTTTATGTTTACATTAGGTTTCAATTTAGTCATTTAAGTGTATAAAGTTTACTTTTAATTCTTTTATATTAACACCGTTAACTCTTACAAACGGATAATGATGACTTGGCAATTTAAGGCTGACAAGGCAGGTTTAAATTTTGGTTATTTCATATAATGATTTTTATATTCTAAAATTGAAATAAAAAAAATGTGTTTTCCGCTCTACCATAATGGCATCCCCTCCACCGATGCAATGTGGGCAGCTGGGGTTTTATTGTGGGACATGGCATTTGAGTCTCTCAAATCAGCAATTTTTGAGAGAGCAGGGAGAAAACAATGCGTTCGTTAATTAATTTTTTGTGTTACGGCGCTCCCTTTTTTGCCTGAATGATTAGCCGCCACTATTCGTCTACACGATCGTCCTGAAGCCCATACCAAACAGCATCGTCATCATCCAAGATGGTCAATTTTAAAGAGATACACGTACAAAGTCACCTTAGTGGTCTGGAACAAATATCAAATACCATATGAATCCCCTTTTTAAAGTATAGATGAAGAACCTACCAAATAGTTTAGGCTCATGCTCACCACGAAAGACTTGATGAGATGAAGGAGATCACCTTTTGATAGGGATGAAGCCGGTCAATATTCCTATCAATTCCCCAACATCCCAAGACTCCATCCATTATGATTTTTGTGTGTCTGGAGCGTTGATTCAGTGCAGGAGACGCCATTGTTGTAGAGGGGAAGACAATTATTTATTTATTTACTTTAATTTTAGAATATAAAAATCATTATATGAAATAACTAAAATTTAAACCTACTTGGTCAGCCTTTAATTTCTGAGTCATCATTTTTCGTTAGTGAAAGTTAACGGTATTAATATAGAAGGATTAAAAGTATATTTTATAAACTTAAAAGATAAAATTGAAACCTAATGCAAACATGAGGGACTAAATCTATACTTTAGCCTTTTTATAAAAGAGTTAATTCTTCCAATATTTTTCAACTTATTACGACAGGTAGAAATTAAATGAATGGCGATATATATCCAAAAGAACTTATCCTCCACGCTAAGTCAAAATTATATCTTTAAACTACCTTTTTTCCCCACTCTCCTAAGTCCTAACCTTCTTCCAAAGCTTCGAACATATAATACTGTACGGGTAAAAAAATAACAAATTAAAATGTCGAACCATACATCCAATGTCTCGATAAAATAACGCATAACAAACTGATGACTGCGCGCGCGCGAACAACGGTGACAAAACGCATCCAAATGTAATATTGTCATAATGTATGAGTATATCGTTGCTTAATGGGTTCTCATGTTATGGACTGAGCGATATTCCTTGGATTTTTTTCCATAATTTATGCACTCATTATACCTTTCATAGAGAGTTCAAACTTACTGCCTCACACTTAATAAAGCTTTAAGGGAGGTATTGTGGTGTCATTGGACTACAAAACAACGACAATTATGTTCCTTAGATTTTTTTGGCCAGGAAATTATATTCCTTAGATTGATTCATTATATTGGGGAAATAAGATTATGACGCATACAAAGTGTGGTTATCCAACTGTTGAATATATATTTTTTTGATCAATACAACTGTTGAATATATATTGATAATCATAACATCTTAACATTCAAAGAATTTAATTATGAATTTCATGAACCATTATATTACTTTTCTCTTTGTGGCCCTATTCATGAATCAAGTTATTAAGTGGGTGAACATTCACATGTACTGAATAAATTAAGATTCATTGACGTTAAAAAAATGTACAATTATGTTGTCGGGAGAGATACAATGTTAGTATTTAATGTTTTCAGGCTTATAAATAGAGGCCCTCTAGGTAAATGAGATTGCAGGTTTCACAAAGTGAAAAGCAAAGCACCTTCACCACCATGCCGCTATTTTGTGAGTGCTCTTGTCATGTTGTCTATATTTCTGATAGTTTCATAATAATTTTTCCATATATCTTGTGTCCTTTTGATATAAGAGGAGCCAATTTCTTTCTCTCTTTCTTTAATGAAAGAAGTTAATATTCATGTTTGCCTTTCTTTGGTAGGGGAAAGAAGATCAAACCAACCAAACGAAGAAACATCGTCCAAAAAGACCCATGAACCCCACCGGACATTTTTCCAATCTAAGTTGCACCAGGCTATAAGAGCTCTTGTCGGAGAACAACCTTCCAATGCCTCCAATATCTCTTCTTTACCGATTGTGAGCGCTGTGAATGAGCCCAACAATCCCTTTCTTCCCGGTGATGTCATACTTAATATTCTCAAAAGACTTCCAGTGAAATCCCTAGTCCGGTTCCAATGTGTATGTAAAGATTGGAAAAATCTCATTAAGACATCGTCTTTCATTCAATACCACCTCCACCATTCTAGCCATCAAAACCCTTCACTTCTCCTCAAATGGCACAATTCCATTCGAATGCAGTTTGGTTTACTGGATGGCGATCGTGACAAGCAAGTCCTTGAAGTTCAAAATGCACCTTTGACCAATTTGTTTTTCGCTAGGATCGTCGGTTCAAGCAATGGCCTAATCTGTGTTGAAGTTTGTGAGAATGATACATATCCTTTTCCCCTTTTATTGTGGAATCCAATGATTAGAGAGATTAGAAAGGTGCGTCGCAGAACTATTATTGATTTTGAGCTTTATGACTTGTTAGGATTTGGGTTCAGTCAAGTTGATAATGATTACAAGATAGTGAGAATTAAGGTTCCTGAATATCATTTTGTGGCTAACCCAATGGAAGTGTATTCACTAAAGTCTGGGTCATGGAAAGTGATAGAATTTGAAAACTTAGAAGGTGTAGCCATTAGAAGTCATAGGAATGTCACTGTTAATGGAGTTATGTTCTGGATTGGAGGAAAGCAAGGTGTGGATGATGATTGTAGTCTCATACTTTCTTTTGACCTATCAAAGGAAGCGTGGACAGTGATACCAATGCCTGATTTAAACTACTATGATAAATTAAGGCTGATCGAGTATGAGAACAAACTCGTTGTGCTTGCTGGTTTTTTCGGAGAAGATAAATCTTATTTGATTCATTTGTGGGTGATGGAGGAGGATACATGTTCATCTAGGGAGAGATGGATATGGACTAAAATATTTACTAGCAGCCCCTTTCCGCCCAAGTTAGATCCAGTGACTATCTGGAGGAACGAAATTGTCTTCTGTCCTTTTTATCAGTCTGATTATGGTATTTCAACTCCAATTTTATATATGCTCAATCTCACTACTAATGAGTTTAAGAGGTTTCCCATAAGATCTTCTCTAAATGATAGAATAAACATGAAAGTTTTTAGTTATGTTGAAAGCCTTGTATCAGTTGACAGCATCGACATTGAAGAATTTGGATCCTGAATTTTAATTGTTACAGTGCGGGTTTATTTGTTCCGAACATTTTTTGTTGTAATGAAGCCATTGTAGCTTATATCAATCTTTCTTGTAAGGTTAGGTGGAATGATGATTTATATAATCTTCCTTTCTTAATATGTCTTTTTCCACAATTTCTTTGATATTTACTGTTAATTAATTCTTACTCTTGTTTTAATGTTTGAGGTATTGATCCATTGGTTAATTATTTAAAATATCCATACTTTAGTATTTGTTTCCTTATCATGTTAATTGTTAACAGATTTTCCCACTGCAATTTAGGAGACTTTATAATTTGTTCATTACAAGTAATCCTTCTATTTCAGTTAACTTTTAATCATTTACAAGCCGCTATTTTCGTTACAATATTTCCTTTTTTTATGACTTTCTCTAAATATTTAACATTTAGCATATAAATTTATATAACATTTAGTAATCCTATGCTTGAATTCTTCTTCTTGTTAAAAAAGGGAATATGATTAACCATTTTTTTGCCAAAACAATATGAAGATCCATTTTAAAAGGTTGAAATAATTGCTTGAATTCCTCAGGATTTTAACATCTGCATAGCCCAACAAACTTCAAAATGCATTTTATTATTAAAAATTTGAGAGAAATATTTTTTTCTACGTAAATTTAAGTCAAATATAATTGACCAAATTTTGAGACAAGAAATTTTACAAATCAATTATATTGCAGGGTTTAGTGTTATAGTTGGCAAAAATAGGGTTAGCACATGCGAGATTTTGGCTTAAATAATGTTGGAAAAATCCTTTTAAATGACACTTGAATTACTCAAGTTTTAAATTGGATCATTAAATTTAATAAATCTTAAATTAGGTTACATAGCCTAAAATAGGATTTCTTAATTTGATAATTTTATCTTACCGCCCTTTACTTAATTCGCTCTTCTGTTCCCTCCCTCTCTCATTCGCGATTGGCTTCTCTCCCCTGCTCATTTGGTCCGGTACCGTCCACTGCTTAATATATTTGATTGATGTTGACTTTTTTAAGAAAAAGCTCATGGTAAATTTATTGTCATTTGTCCTACCCTCAAAGTACCATTCTTTGTCCTCCTATCAAAATTGAAAGACCTTGGCTTCAATCAGATTTCTCTTCACAAGAATCTGGACCCGATATAATATGATTTCTGTTTTTTCCCCCGATCATTGATATAATATGATTTCAAAATAACATAAAGCCGTAAGAAATAAAAGAATACAATCGAATAAATTGCAGCAAAGTTAAAAATTTTGAAGTTGATCGACGTTGAACTCAACAATACCAACAAAATGAAACGAGGGAGCAAAGGCAATTAGTTTCAAAGATTTTGTGAAAAGGAGATGAGGAATTCTTTTTTTTTTTTTTTTTTTTTTTTTTGTAGATCTAAACTGAATTCATTCATGTATCAAAACTATTTACAATTTCAACATCCTCTAGTCTCCCTCATCATCCTCCACATATTATTCAACATGTGGGGTTGATCAAGAATGCAAAAGTTACTGTCAAGCTATGAGCAAGTTTAGCAAGATAATCTGCATACTTAAGCCTATTTCTACTCCTATGGCAAAACTCAATATGCCAGTCTCTATGAATCCAGGATTTTGCCTCAACTATTATATCATAAAAAGGGTGATCTTGGTTACAACCATGCAAAATAAAATTAATTGTATCAATACAATCAGAATAGATGACTATGTCGCTAAAGCCTCTTCCCCAACAAATATGAAGTCCATTTAGGATGCCTAGGATCTCTACAATCACCGGAGACACCCTTACCAGCTTACAACTAAAACCATTAATCCAACGCCCTTCATGGTCTTTGATAGCTCCCCCACAGCCACTTTCACCATTGTCTCGGATTAAGCCGTCTACCTCCATTTGAATAGTACCTTGACGTTGTATCTCCCGTTTTGTCACACCTGAGGTAGGGGCATCATAAAAGGAACATCATGTCGAAAGATCTCTATCCCAACAAGCTCTATATAAGCTGTCCTGAGCTTTCCCCTGGCCTGCAAATAGATTAGAATTAAACAGCTTCTCACACCTGTTCACCTTTGTGTCCCAACAGATGTTGCCAAAGAGTGTCGCCCAGTCTATTTTCTCGGTATGTTCTTGTCCTACTTCATGTCTTAGGTTCCAACACACCCAATCCGGCCCATCAAGGGTGGAAAACATACTCCTTTTGTCCGGGGCAACCACCTCCAACCACCTGTTGCACATGTTCGGGCAGTCTCGCAGCATATGCATTGGAGTTTCATCTTCTTGGCATCAGAAGGGGCATTCTGCAGTCTCAGATAGTCCACATCTCCTCCTAAGTTCTCTTGTGTGCAGTCTCCCATGTGTAAACAGCCACATAAGAGATTTGATCTTCTCTGGTATTGGCCATTTCCACAGTAGCTTCCAAATGCTATCATCCTGTTCCTAGGTACCTACAAGGATGAGGAATTTGAAGTTCATCAAAGAATAAAAAGGTGTAGCATTGGGGACTAAAAAATAAAAAGAAGAGAAAAGACATAAAGGGTTATCGGAAGGGATTCTTCAGAGAAGCAAATAGCAAAACATGATGAAAATTGCAAAGAAGTAGTGGGCATTTTAGGTTATATAAATTGATTTATAATTTATTAACCTTAATGACCAAATTTAAAATTTAAGTAATTCAACAATCATTTTAAGGGATTTCCCCAATAATGTTCTTCTTTCTTTCTTTTTTTCATTGTATAGTCCTCCGCCTAAAGAAATTGATCAGAAAAAGTTGGGAGGAGGTGCAAATATATATGAGATTCTAACTCACAGTCTCATAGTTATAACCTAACTTCTTGACTAACTAGACTAGGTTTATGAACATTATTTTAATAATTCAATTTTGACGAAATGCAATTTGTAAAAAGAATTGAGATTAAAAATTAAATATTGCCATATATATTAAGTTTAATTTTTAAAAATAATATAAATTGACACAAGAAAATGACCACTTAAAACTAACATTGTTAGACTTATAAGGTTGAAAAGATATTTTATAAAATTAAGATGTAAAACTCTATATTAGAGGAGCAAAAAATACATTTTTACAGAAAAAACATAAGAACAAGCAAAAATTCAATCAAATTCAACAAAGTTAGAAACAGAACCTAATAATTTATATACAAAAAAGAAACAGAACCTAATACTGGACTAAAATAGGTTTTGTATATTCAATTTGGACTAATTTATAGGTTGGTGGAGCATAATTTTATTAGCCTTTAATATATTTTATTAAAAAAATACAGTAGATATAAATTATACACAGATTTAGTTACAAAAATAAAATTGAAAAATAGTCGAAAAATTGTAGAAACACCTCATCAAATTAAAAGGCCAATAAAAAACAAGACTATTTTGATATGGTCAAACAAGACTTCTAGAGTACCTAAGTGCCTGAGTATTTCTCTTTGATTTAAGCAGAAAGTGAGATGATGAGAATGACTTTTGATTTCACTCATAAAAAAAGGAAAAATGAATGACCTTTGATGTCTCAAAAGTAAATATTTTGATGTTCTTATTTGAAAAATTGAATCTTGAATTAGATTTTAATAAAAAATAAAAAATGGTAATAAATTATGAAATGATAATCGCTTTCGGTTGAAATCTATACAATATTATATTGAATTAAGATGGACTAAATTGAGTAAATCTGTTTAAAATTAATCAATGTAACTGCGAAAGTTTAACTCGCGCGCGCGCGCACACATCTATATATAAATTATTGTTTCCTCTATTCGTAACTATTTAGATTTTTATTATATATTATATTGGCAATTAATAAATATATTATGGCAACAATTACAATATTAAAATAATTTTCTGGCAAAAATTAATAAATATATATTATACTTTTTGTTAATAGATTTTTTCCAAGAAACTTTCAAGTTCCAAGTTATTAAGCCATATCACCTTGGATTAGGAGATGGTTATTGGAGTAGGATTAGGACTGTGTTATATCAAATGGCTCTTTCACCAGTAGAGCTGGGAATCAGAGCCAGCCTTCTAGGGCCTAAAAGGGTTGGCCCTTTTTGACCCAAGGTAATAAAAATTATTGTTTTTCAAAGCCCGACCCTAAAGCATGCTAGCCAAGGCCGGCCCGTAGAGCCTAAAACCCTTTTCATAAGATTTTACAATTTGTACTCTTTTTTAGTTATTTTTTTAAAAAATTATAATAATGAAATTCCTAATTTAACACATAAATGTTGTCAAAATTAGAGTGTAAACAATATGCATCATGTAACAAACAAACACATTTATTAAGTCATAATCAAAGGCAAATTATTATCTACATACCACAATTACAAATAATTAATAAGAAGACTTAACAAAATTAAAAATACCTATTATAAATATGTCTTGAAAAGTGTAAGTAATCAACAAAATAAACAGCACAAGATATAAATAAAACAATCACCGGAAAATAAGTCAAAAAATATAAAATTAGTAAGAATACTTATGAAATAAGAAATATCTTTTATAAGTTTTTAATTTTTAGGATTATTAATGCAAGATATTCTTATGAAACTTAATTCTAAAAAAGATAATAACAACTAAATATTTAAAATATTATTAACAAAATATAAAAAACTAATAATATTATTATCATATAAATAATTTCAAAATATAAAAATATATATACGAGCCTTAAAGGGCCGCCCCGTGGCTCTACAAGGCCAGCCCTTTTAGGCTTCAGCCATATAGGGTTAGCTCTTTTAGGCCCACTTTCACTTTTGAAACAAAAATCTTAGGTCTGACCCTTATAAATTTAGGGCCTAAAAGAGCTGGCCTGACAAGCTCGGCCCATTTTCTCGGCTCTATTCACCAGTCTCATTAATTATTTTTCTTTAGTCATCAAAATCCAAATATAGCTAAAAAAACATTAAATGTGTACATGTTTTCTTTCTAATAACAACCATATATATCTACTCCCCGTTCTTTTTATAAATAACAAATACTAAAATCATATTGTTCAAAATATTAGTTAAACGCAATAAATATGTCAAATGTGTATTATTCTTTTCAATTATACCCTTATTTGTAAAGAGAGTACATGAAAGATAATTCATGAAAATTTATTGCAGAAATAATGTGACACATATATAATGGGGGTAAAAATGGAAAAACTAGTTTAAAATTTCAAACAAAAGCAATTTATTACTTATATCAAGAACCACCTCTGTGAGAGAAAATGTTACTTATAAAAAGAATCAGAAGGAGTATATTTAACATTTCTTTAAAAAACAATATTTAGTGTTTAGTATGGGTTTGTTTTAATGTTAACTAGCATGTTTTTGGTCTAAATATTAACTAGCATTAATAAGACACTATTGGCTCTCAGAATCTTTTTTTTTTTTTGGGAAAAACAAAAGAAATTACGTTTATCTTTTATAGAAAAATGGGAATATAAACTGTCGCAGCCGTCTTCTTTTACCATCTTCATCTACAGTCCCTCGTAAAGTGATAGTCACCCTTCTTAAAGATGGCTTTCTTCTGGAAGCTCATTTCTTCACGCAGAGCAGATGACGATGGATGGCCAAACACCGTATCTTCCCCAAGAAATAATCTGAAACATTCTCAAGCGACTTCCAGTAAAATCCCTAATCCGATTTTGATGTGTACAAGAAGTGGAAAAATCTCTTAAACACACCATCTTTCATCCAAGACCATCTCTTCTCTTAGTGCATAGTCACGGCTGGTATGGTCCTCTGAAATTAGATTTACTTGATTGCACTACTACAAACAGTGGTTTTAACATCCTTATTTTGACATTTTTGACGTTCAAACACTGGGGAACATCTATGTGGGGGGCGTAGTATATTTTAAGAAAAGACGTTCCAAAAAAATGGGATGTCTAAAGTGAGATGTTAGATGTCCCTATTTAAAATAAGGACGTCTAAAGTGAGGACTTTAGACGTCCCTATTCTAAATAGGGAGGTCTAAAGTCCTCCTATGGTGGGACTTTAGACGTCCCAATTCTTAATTTGGGATGTCTAAAGTCCCCCCGTGGAGAGACTGTAGATGTCCCAATTCTCAATTTGGGATGTCTAGAGTCCTCCATAAGGGACTTTAGACGTCCCTTTTTCAAATTTGGGACATTCAAAGGTTTGGTTTTTTTTAAAATCATTATTTATATTCTAAATTACTCAGCAAATTCAAACTACAGAAACAGAATAGAAGATGGAGTTATAAACCACAATGTCCGTTACAAAATGGTAAGGACATCCAGCACTACTACTATATATATATACATATAAGAACAACTCATATAACCTACTACTATATATGTACAATAACAACCAGAAAGTGTCAAAACGCTGTCATCACACAACTACTAACTAATATAAATAAAAAGTTTACTGATCTGTATATTGAAGAAGATGTCCAGCCAAAAGGTCTCTGATCAAATTAATGTCTTCATGTAGATAGGTATCTTTATTATCAAAAATCTGAAAATTACAAAATAAGCTTTGATGAAATTAATCAAGCACATGAATTAATTAGCATTTCAATTACAACACCAAAAATATTATCATTTGAGAATGAAGAAGCAATTAACTTTTCAAAATCGCTAATAATTCCACTTTGAATGATGTTATACATATAAATTATAACATAATATCCGCATTCATTGTTGTCAGGTTGTCAAGGGCACTTTAAATCAAAGCAAATTGGTTGTTAAAATCAATAAAGGTATATCTAAAATGACCGTCAATGAAAGAATTAGAATTGAAACTACTTGCGGATAAAACCACTTGGGGTATCTAACAACTTTACCCTCGCGTGACCCGCCTAGGACTCTATATGTTTGAGTCACATTATCATGAAAATCAAAATCAAAAAAATTAGAACTATTCATTTGTTTAAGAGTCAATAAAATATAAACAAAATAACTTACTTAATGAAGACGAATTTTGTATCTTTGTCTGGCATTTTATACAAGGGATCAAACCAATAGACTATGTTGAGGCAAGGACATATAAAACACAAACTCCAATGGTAACTATAACAACATGTACATATTAAAATGAAGTTAGATGACAAGGAAATTATTTATTAAGCATCTTAAATAGACAAAATAAAAATACGAACCATTGAACAATGGGAACAACGAAGTTTGGTCTCTCCCATTACGTAGCCCACATAGTGAGTCCTTGCCGCCACAGTATTGGTATCCCCTGTCATATTTGCAGGATATAAGAATCCACACAAATCAGGTCTTTCCATGTCTTTGTAGAGGAGGCTGTGGAAGATGCTATAATAGAATTAAAATAAGGAATGAATTATTGAACGTATGAAATCAAAAAACCACTACATGAATTGTACGGAAAAATTGAAAAAAAACTTACCGAATTGCAAATTTCACCCATACTACATCTAGCTCCTCCAACCTGATAAACTGCTTGAGATCTGTATTGTCAATCATGTAGGGATACTCCAATGTAAGGCCCACAATCCCTTGAGGCATCTTCAAGCCAACTTGTTTAATGCCTTTGTAGCTCTATTGCAGTCGTGCTAAGTAGGGCCATTTCCTCGCATCTTTGTCATCCTTTTAGAATATAAAAAAATAAATTGTTATTAGGATGCCAATAGATCTTTAGTAATAGTAAGGTAATGCCTACCATTGGAGGTGTTGCCCCTGAACCAATAAAATTGTGAGGCCAAACGATGAAAGATCCTATTGCCTGACCTAACATACAAACCTCTGGATTAGGAATAGGGATGGATGTACTTTCTTCCCCCTCTCTAACACTCGTCACATTCACCCTATGAAAATCCTGCCGAATTTGTTGATGGTGGTGGGTGGTAGCACGTGTGTGAACAAGAGCATCAGCAACAACACGCAACAGTGGTTCATCCAAATAAAGGGTGGAAGGGTCACCTGATGCTGGGGTGGGAGAAGGGTCGCCAAGTGGTTCCTCCATAGGGTTGTAACTTTCTTTGGTGCTAGGGAAGGCCGGGGATTCCTGAGTTCTACGCTCGTCACTTGCCCTATGCGATTCGAACATCTTTAGCATTTCAAGTTGAAGTTCTGGCAACAGCTCTTGTAGGAGCTTGTAGCGAAGTTTGGCCTCGAGCTCTCATTCAACTTCCTCTCGAAGCTTGGCCACAAGGTCTATATTTGGTCCAGCTTGTGACGAATAACATGGCTCTCGTCCAAAATACATCGCGGCACTAACTCCCCATGTCTCTCCTCAAACACCACTAGGGTCATCTGCCTTCCCAATAGCTGTTGACAAGATGTCCATCTGTCTACTTGGATTGAACAAACCTTGGCTACTATGATCTTCTAGTTCATCCTGTAGCATACAGTTTATCATAAGTGTATCGAAACCACTCTCGATATAAAAAAAATTAGGTACTTGTGGTATAACTACTTAAAATCCTCGCAACAACGTCAGCAACAGTCAGATTTATGTACTTCCCACCCTTAATCCTCCCTGTTTTCCATTTTTTATGACTTGGAGGAGGTGCCAAGGCCTAGATAACAATGCAAGAATCTGATTCTGCTGCTTCATTTTCTCTGACTCTTCTTGCATCATTTGCTGCTCAAGCTTCCGATAACCACCACAAGACATGTAATGCTGATATTTATTTTCTATTTGCCTTTGTGTATTTCCTGCATTTAATTCCTATGAATGAAAAACAAAAAAAAAAAAACTAAATCACTGATATCAAGTATATCAAAATCAAAAGCTCTATATCATTATGATAGAAATCTTACAAAAAATTGAAGATCTTCTCGTGATGCCACAAACAACCTCCAGTCCTCTTGAGACAAATATGAATAGTACTGACCCCTAAGTTCGCCCGAATGTACCTCGCTGTTAGCTTGTTCTTGAAACCTTTCTAGTGTAGACGAACCTCCCCCATCTAGTGCTTGTACATCTCCTCGGTGTCTGGGACATCGTATGTTTGCTGTAAGGTAAAACATAAGATAATTACATTTGAAGTAATAGGAATAAAGCTACAATTATCATAGATGTATCAAAATTTATATACCAGAAGTGTTTGCTAAATCATGTCTTTCATTTTTCGGGGGACTAATCTCCAATTATCGTAGGTAATGCGCACTTTGCTTCGACTCAAATACCCTAAGTAGCTAATGAAATGGTCTTCCTCAGGACCAAATGGATACATATTGGCATCGAAGTCTATATACAGCCTCTCTTATTGATGTTTATGACATGCAACCAATGCTCCCATCTTTGTACAGCCTCTAACCCTTCTTGTAACGGGTTCATCTCTAGGTCTTTCGTCATCTCTAGGGTTTTCGTCATCTCTAAGCCTTTCTTTATCCCTAACACTTTGTGATGAGTCACTAGAGTTGTCCATATTCCTGTTAACACAAAAAGCATCGTCAAATACGTAAATAAATTACAATAAAAGTAAAATAAATTAAGCAAAAGTAAAACAAAAAAAAAGCACACAGTTTTCTTTTATAAGTGAAGGTCTTACTCTATATTGTTTCCCATATTCCTTCACCATGGTCATTTCTTACAGCATATTCTTCATCATCTACCAATTCTACTTCATTTGTTCTAGGTGGAGTTGTTGTGAAAGTTGGTGTGTCATCAAAGTTGAAGGTTGGATCACCATACTTGTATTTTTTACTTTTAAGCACAATGGACATTTTTTAGCTCGCAGGATCTGTGACATAAAACACTTGTTTCACTTGTCTTGCTAGAATGAAGGTCTCATCTCTATGGCCAATTCTTCGAAGATCGACTGAGACAAATCCAAATTATTTATCTACTGGCACGACATTATTGCTAACCCACTTACATTTGAATAAAGCAACTTTGAACTTGTTGTATGTAATCTCCCAGATTTCTTTTATAACTCCATAATAGGCCATGGACGCTAATATGGGGTTTTTGTCTCTCAAACTTTAAAAGTGCATGGCTTTAGCTTCTACCATCACCCCACTATTTTGCATGGTACTTTTTTCATCTTGCTCTTTTGTATAGAAAGAATAGCCGTTTATATTATAACGGGTCCAAGTATTGACCTGAAATGAAGGCCCCCAAGCTAGCAACTCGATTGTCTCAGACACATCGGTCTTGTGCGAAACCTTTTCCTCAAACCACTCTATGAATGTCTTGTTTTGCTCAATAGCAATCTGCATGTCATTCTTCCTTGGATTCTTGTTCTTCAAAGTCTTTCTGTGTTCATCTATGTAAGGTTAAACGTTTTCCATATTATTCAAGATATACAAGTGTGCTTGCAACACCTTTTCACAAGGAATATTCTGCACTTTTAGTCCTCGTGTTCCCTTGCTTCTCCCCTCTTCATGCCGAGATTGTTCCTTCTTCCCTAACATATAATCTTTGCAAAACTCCATAGCCTCCTCAACTACATATCTTTCTACTATTGAGGCTTTTGGTCGATAAGGAATTTTAGAATACCCTTTTAAGATCTTCATGTATCGCTTGAAAGGGTACATCCACCTCAGGTAAACTGGACCGCAGTGCCTTACCTTCCTTACCAAATAAACTATCAAATACACCATTATATCAAAAAATGAAGGATGAAAATGCATCTCTAGTTATGAAAAAATAATGTAACCCTCATTTTTCAGTTCATTCAACTTTTTAGTGTCAATGACTTTATTATAGATAGCATTGAAGAAAATGCACAGTCTTGTTATAGTGGTATGTACTTCATCTTTCATTATGTCTCTAATAGCTACCGGTAATATTTGTTGCATCAACATATGATAATCATGGGACTTCCCTGTGTGCTATGTGCAATGATTTTCACAACGATAAACGACTTCCCTGCATACGGAAACTTGTCAAGGTACAGCATGAAGGGTCATAAAGCATGCCCGATATGTGAAGCAGACACATACTTCCATCAACTAAAGCATGGAAGAAAAACTGTCTAAATTGGCCACAGGAGGTTTCTTCATTGGTTCCACCCATATTGTAGGCTGAGAAAGCATTTTAACAGCTTACCGAAGCATGGAATGGGTCCAAAGGCATTAACCGGAGAGAAAGTTTATAGTCGAGTAGAACGTAGCAATGTCACTTTTGGTAAGAATTAGAGGACTACGGGTGCGAAGAACATATGGAAGAAGAGATCCATTTTCTTTGATCTTCCATATTAGTGTTGGCTTGATGTGAGACACAATATTGATGAAGAAGAACGTTTGTGATAGCCTTGTCAGTATGCTTTTGCACATACCAGGGAAGACTAAGGATGAGATTAGTACGAGATTAGACCTTGTTCATATGGCAATAAGAGAATGTTTACATCCACAACTAAGAGATGATGGTAGAAAGGCATAAATGGAGCCACCAGCTCATATACTATCAAAAGTAGAGAAAAGAAGTTTGTGTGGGTGTTTGCATGAAATTAAGGTGCCGCAAGGGTATTCCTCAAATATGAGAAGATGTGTCTCGAAGGACGATTTGAAGTTAGTGGGAATGAAGTCTCATGATTATCATGCGTTGATACAACAACTATTACCGGTAACTATTAAAGGCATAATGAAAGATGAAGTATGGACCAATGTAACAAGATTGTGTGTTTTCTTCAATGCTATCTATAACAAAGTCATTGACACTAAAAAGTTGGATGAACTGGAAAATGAGGGTTACATTATTTTGTCACAACTAGAGATGCATGTTCCTCCTTCATTTTTTGATATAATGGTGCATTTGATAGTTCATTTGGTAAGGGAGGTAAGGCTCTGCATGGAAGCAATAAATATGAAAGTAATAAATCTTAAATCAACAGTTAATATATGCTGGCAATATAAGAGCTTAAGGAAGAGAGTTGCAAACTGTGATTTATCCTGGTTCGGTCCAACCCACGATAGCCTATGTCTAGTCCCCAGGCTCCTCCTGAGATTTTCAAATCCACTATCTTCTTGTTTAATCTGGGCACAAGAATAGCTTTTACAACTCACAAGTTTAACCGAGCACTTGTGAAGCCTTTTATAAATCTCTCATAGAGTTACTCTGCCTTACACACCGTAAGGTTACAACCGAATTACTCCCCCTTACACACCCTATAAGGATACAACTTTGATGATGAAAGATTATAATTGATCTTCTCTCTTAGAAGTGAATAAAATGAACACTGAAGTACAATACAAATAATCTCTCTCTCAAAGGTAAATGATATAGAAACTAAAGAAACAGAGAGTATGTGCGATGAGCATTGATGTCAGGATGTTGGCATTTAGACGATGTATGCACTGGTTCTCTCTTCTGTTTTGAATGATCTTCTATTTATAGTTGATGATGATTGATGACCATTTGAGCATTTCAACTTGTCCGTTGGAGTGCAGTTGCTTCTTTTGTCCGTTTGCTTGAATTTGAAAACTAGCCATTACGAACGTTGGCACTCCGCTTCTGTAAAGTCACCTTTTGACTTTTCACATCATATCTTCATTGTATTGCTAGAGAAATACATTAAACACTAATACAATGAAATGTAGAGTGAATATAAGCAAGAAGGATGAATTACATAATCATTTATTGATTTTCATAAGCTTCGAATACATTGTCTGTCGCATTACTCAAGTGGTCCCTCGAGTAATTCTTCCAATTCCTTAATGATTACTCGAGTGATCCCTTGAGTAGTGTCATCCAAATCTTGGCCGAGAATTACTACTTCTTTTCTGACTTGATTACTCGAGTGATCCCTTGAGTAATGCTTCCATTTCTTTTCTCGTTACTCAAGTGATCCCTCAAGTAATATCATTTAATTCTTGGTCGAGAAGTGCTGCTTCTCTTCTTACCTAATTACTTGAGTGATCCCTCAAGTAATAATTCACTTTCTTCTCCGATTACTCGAGTGAACCCTCAAGTAATACTTCCTTTTCTTTTCTAGTTACTCGAGTGATCCCTCGAATAATGTTTCAAATAACTTTGCAAGTTACTCGAGTGATATCTTCGAGTAATGTTTTCATTTTAATTCTAAACATGGAAAATAATATATCATTTGAAAGCTCTCATCCTCTACATTCCAATGCAACAAGAATCAGCTTCAAACTCTTTGTATACAACAAGTTATGATCTAAAGAGTATCTACTATTCTTAGTCAATCTCTAAAATCACGAGCAGCAACTTCCAGAAGATATAATTCTTAGTATATAGCTTCAAATGTGACAAATTGTATATCCATGGAAACTTCTTTAAGTCTACTTTCATATGGCATTTGTTTCGTCACAATCCGATGTATAGTTTGAGAGTTATGTAAAAAATACCAAAGCTGTTCTGGAATATGACGTTGATTTGAGTGGCAACTTCAACAAATCATATCTCCCTCATCTGATCTCCTTTGAATGTGATCTTAGTGTGTATTTTTCGTGTTGGGAGTCTAGTTTCATATGAAACTGGTTTCAACTCATGCTGACATGTGGTTAGAGAGATATCACCAAATTACCAAACCTCTATCTTGGCACGCGAAAACAGAGCACATTGGAATTCTCATTACTCTAGTGGTCACTAGAGTAATCCGGGTCATTACTCGAGTGAGCCGTCGAGTAATCACCTTCAAAATGAGACAGTAGCATATTACTCAAGGGATTACTCGAGTAATCATCTCTGTAGATAGCATAACTTTCGTATAAGTCATTTTAGCTTTGTATTGACCCATTCCAACGTCTATTTGACCATAGAAACCTCTGGTATTACTTCTAATAGCTTGGATCTTAATATTTTTATGTGATCTTGCAAGTTCTTCTTTCTTTAATCTCTTTCTTCTTGTTTTTCCTCTTGATGATCATTCTTCATAACCCAACTAGATATTTTCTTGAATATCTTCAATCTTCTTCTTTCTTTACTTGACTTAATCTTTCTTCTTGAAATTCCCATTTGTTCTTGCAAGTTCTTCTTTCTTCAATATCATTCTTCTTGACTCCATAACTCAATTAGATATCTCTTTGAATATCTTCAATCTTCTTCTTTCTTTACTTGACTAATCTACAAAATATCCAACATTAAATATAGTAGTTAGTCAATGAAGAAGATAAGTAAGTATATTATGCAAAATTTTTGCTCTTAATACTTGACATCTATATTTGACATCATCAAAACTAATCATATATAACAATATTATTCTTATTATTTGATGTAGATTTGTTACAAAAGTGAGTTAGTGATCTAGGGGAATGTAGTTGATTGTCTGCTGTTATGGGTGAGTAGTTCAAATCTTAATTATAAAAATATATAGAACGATTTGTAGTGCAATTGGGGCTTATCTTTTCAGTTCATTCATGATGTTATATCTAAGTTCTTTCGAAGCCATGACTTATTAAATTGGTTTACAGTAGTTTTAGTGTAACTACTTAGTGATGTGTAACACCTTTTACTCCATCGTTTTGATGTAAGTATGCTTGGTATTTAGAAGGGGGGAAATTGCAAATATTAGCATCTTCTTTACCTTTATTGTAATATGTATAATATATATGGCATTCGTGGGACCGGACCATATCCATTGATCCATTGTCCTTCATGCTCATTGAAATAATTGATTTTGTTGTTGTTGTTGTGAAATCACAGATCATGTTGTGTTTGAGAGAACCATAAGTAAACATATTTTAGCCCTCAAATCATTTTAATCTGGAAGGTTCATTTCTTCATAAACCCACCCTGCATGTGTATCTTCAAATTTAAATTGGTCCCTTGAAGTTATTGCCCTTTTTCTTTTTACTTTTTATATTTTACCTATTTTTCACTGCATTGTTGAACTAAGATTTTGTTTTTCATGTCTTAAATATATATGTGGAACTATTCTGTTTGATGCTTTGTTCACGTTCCTAAACCTCTGCTTGCCGTTTGAGTTACACTAGAAATTACCTTTCTGGTTTATTTCAGTATCACTGCAGAATAGTGTTTATCCTTGCCTTCAGTTAGATTAGACTAACAGTGTTAAAATTGAAGGACTAAAAATACACTTTATAAACTTAAGGGACTAAAATGAAATATGATGCAAAATATAAAGTACCAAACATATACTTTATTCTTATTCTAAATTATTTACTCATGAAAATGCTACTACAAAAACACACCATAAGTGGTGCTTATTTTTATGAATATAATGGCACTTGGGAAGTGCTACAACTTCCAATGCCACTAAAAGAAGCCGTGGAACTGCCATAACCCTTTTTTTTTTTTTTTAGAAAAAATAGCTTCCTGTGGTACTTCCTTGAGGAAGTGCCACATGAAGTATGGGCAAGCTATGACACTTCCCTACTTCGTGTGGCGCTTCTTCAAGAGTCACTTCCTATGGCATTCCTCGACATAAGTGCCACGTTAAGTATTTTTTTTTTAAAAAAATAATTTTGCATAATTTTTTCCTTTTCCTAATGAATTATGTATTTACAGTCCAAATCTACAGTAATTTACAATATAAATCCACAGCAAAATAAATCAAATCAAACCATAATGAAATAACTCCAAACAATAACAAATTCATATAATCAATACTAACTATATTTAAACAATTTTAATGTACAACTAATTCTAAGTGAATAAAACAACACAAGAATATGCAAAAAAAAAAAAACTTACGTACCTAAATATTAGCTAATTTCCTAAACAGTTAACTTGGCAAAATGTTGATCTTCATAATACTACATCAACCCTCTCTTTAAATCACAAATAATCAACCAATTAATCCTGTAGCATCATAATAATTTTTCATGACTCACAACAAAAGAAATAATATTTGCCAATACTACATATCATAGCTAAATTAATTGGTTGCATGACAAGCCAACAAAAATACAAGTGTTATGATTATTTCACTTATGCAACTCATCAATAACAATTACTACAGTAGCTAAAAATTATAACTACTACACATATCTTCACATATACAACCTATATATAGTAACATGTACTATTATCTCAATAAATTTTTAAAATATACAATTGAGAATAATTTTTTTCAAATTTAGTAATAAATTAAACATAAAAAAAAGCCAAATTAAACTAGTAAAAAATAATAAAATTATATTTGTAAGCTCAAAAATTAAAAAACTTATCATGTATAGGAAGTTTAAAAAGAGAGAGTTGTAACTTCAAGCAAATACCTAAAAACAATATATAAGCACACATAAAACTGCAAGATAAGATTCATGGTGGATTTTTAATTTAAAAAAAAAAAAAAGAGGAAACCTAGTGCTGATCGATGGAAGCTTCTATATTTAAAAGAAAAAAGACTTACAAGGGAGCTTTTATAGACAAGAAGAAAAAAACATGGGAGACCAAGCTTTGTAGTGCTGACGGAAGTCAAGACCAAATGTTGAAGAACTATGGAGGAGGAGGAGACAAGAAAAAAAAAGTGGGGGACCAAGGAAGCTTTTGTACTTGCCGCGTAAAAATAGAGAGGAGGGAGTGGGGACAATGCCAAAGGTTGTTGGTGAAAATAGAGAGGAAGGAGTGGAGACAAAGTATTATATAGGAGGAAGGGATTGGGGAGAATGGATAAAGAAAGTTGGTGGACCAATGGAGTGAGGATCAAAGGGATAAGATTCTACTGGGAAATGGGGAACTCAAGAAGATGATATCCCATATTTTAAAAAATAGTGCATTGTATGGCACTTGCCTAAGCAAGCGCCGTACAAGGCATTCAGGGAAGCTAAGGCAAGCGCCATAGCTTTCCATATTTTTTCCCCAAAAAAAATAGTGCGTTGTATGTTGGTTGCTTATGCAAGCGTAATATAAGGCATTATGGCCAACTATGGGCAAGTGTAACACCCCATTTTTTATAACCAATATTTCCTTTATGTAATGAGATATTTAATGAGATAAAATGGTGAATGGTGATGTACATAAAAGGATAAATACTCCAATTGGTGGTCACACACAACATGAGTATGTTTAAAATACAAAGTGTAAACAATTGTATGTGCTGCCAGTGGTTTCCCTGTGTAGCAGTCTTGTTTTGTGATATTTTTAAATAGGCAAATGATATTAAATGCCTATGATATTTTTTAGTATGAAAGTAGACTTATCAAGCTTTAATTTGATAGTCATATACGTCATTTGGAGTTGTACATGAAGAGTTATGAAGTTTTGAAATTTATCCAGTGAAACTGGCTAATTTCTGGGACAGCGTCCAAAGATTTAAATTCTGAAAATGTTGAGCTTCCAGTTGGCTAAAGACTATATTTTCCTTAAAACTAGACTTAATAAGGGTTAAGTAGCCTTTGGAAGCACCTCAATTGAATTTTTACAAATAACGATATAAATTTTCAAAGTTTGGTGAAAAATTCTGCTAGCTTTTAGTATATATGCGAAATTGGCAAAAATGTATAGACAAAATAGTCATTTTGCTAAATTTAATCCAAAGCCCATATTTTCCCCTTCCTTCATGATGTGGGATGTCCAAAAGAGGAAGCATGAAGGAAAATTAATGGTTGGGATAAATATGCTAAAAGTTGAAACAATATAAACTAATAAGTAAAATAAGTTTGAAAAGTCAAAAGTAAGCACATATTACATTGCAATTCAATATAGGGTTAAGGAGCAAATTTACCAACGAAATTTTGTCCGAGGAGCGTTTGGCACAAATATATTTTAGAATAGGCAAAAATACCAATAAACAATTAAAAAGGGGCATCCAGCACAAAAACCGTTAAATTCGTACTAACGCCATTAGGGTTTTCTTCTCTTATAATTTAACGCTGTTAGTATAGATTTAACGGTTTTTGTGCTGAATGCCCCTTTTTAATTGTTCATTGGTATTTTTACCCATTCTAAAGCATATTTGTGTCAGACGCGCCTCGGGCAAAACTTCGTTGATAAATTTGCTCCTAACCCTATAGTAAAATATGTAAGGAGGTGGAAGGGCTTATTCAAGAAGCCATTTAACTCCCTCACAAGAGCCAATTATGGTCAAAAAGTAAGAGGAAGAGGGAAATAAGTATTTGAGACAATTATGACAAGAATTGGAGTATCTTACCTATGACATAAAGAAGCAAAGAGAAAGATGAAGACTTGGTCAAATATGTCATGCTAAATGACTATTTAACATTATTATTCAAGGAGCTAAAATTATGATATTTCATAAAGCTTTTTCCATCTTTCCAAAGCTAAATTTCGGCCAAGTGTAATGAGGGAAGAGAAAAGATAATGATCAATTAAATGAGCATGTGGTTAATTACATTAAAATAACAATATAATAAGGAGGCGAAGAGGATATTTCTTAAAGGCTTTTCTCTTTCATTAAGCCTTCATATTTCAGCTGATTTCAAGAAAACAAGAGAGAGAGGGAGCTTGACGAAGAGACACCAAGATCAATTAATCAAGAGAAGTTCAAGACACAAATAAGGTGAGTGGATGGTGATTTTCATGTGTTTAAGCCTTCTAACTCATAGAAAACCTCTTCTAATCTCTATATCTTCATGAATATGACTTGTAGCAAGGAAAAATCAAGAAGGGGGGGGGAGAGAGTTAAGAGAAATCAAGGTAAGCTTGAGAACTTGTCGTCTCTTGATGAATATAGCTTGTTGTTGGTGTTTGGTTGGATTGTTTGGCTTGTCTTCATGATTTTGTAATTTTGGGAATGACAAACCCTAAGTGGAGGTGCTGCCCAATTTTCCATTAATCATGATTAAAAGGTGTTTAAGTGTTAAACAAGTGATTAAAGGTAAAAGGAAGGTGATTAATGGAATGGAATCAAGAAACTCCAATTTTCCTAATTTATTGCTATTTTCGTCTAGCAACTATTTTGGCTGTGTTTGGACTGGATTTTGATGGTTCCATTGTGTTTAGAAGGGAAATTGTGTGGGGTTCATGTTGATCATGAAGTGTGAAAAGCCTTAGAATGTGAAATGACAAAATTACCCCTAAAATCCAAAGTTAGGGGTTCCCAAGGGCATTTTCGTCTTTTGGTAGTGAATTTGGTAGTTCTAAGGTCAAAGATGGATTCTTTGGGCGAAATTATGTAGGAATAATCTAGGTCATAATTTTTGTAAAAGTACAGTTGGACTAGGTACAAAGGGGCTTAGAGGGGCACCTAGGGGTATTTTGGTAATTTCACAATTTTAAGCTAAGATAACCAACAAAATGAGTTTGAAAGAGTTTAGCGTGGTACATGAATGTATATTAACCTAATTCTAGTAAACTTGGAATTTTAGGACCGGATAGTTGTGGACGAGCCGGATCAAGACAATTAGACGATTAGATTGGAAGGGTTATTTCAGATAGTAACTCTATCTTTCATACATTATGCCAATATTTATATGTTTGTGTATGCCATCTTCTGTGATATAATTAATGAACATGGTTTTGCCGAGGAGGACAATTTGTGTGTGAGGGCACACTTATCTGGTTGTTGAGTTAGAACCCAACCGAGGTTTTATAGATAGTGGGGGATTGAGCTCCTAACTCATGTATATATGCCGTGATATTGTTATTAATTTGTTGCATAACATGGAGCACGACATATTTAATTTTCGTATTTTACATGATTGATTGTATGTTACTACTGAAATTCTCTCGAATCTCATCCTTTCTATAAATGTATAAAGTTTGCAGCAACAGTAAATGGCTCCAAGGGCAAAATGGCATTTACCGGCAATTGAAGGTTCCGGTCAAGATCGAGTGAAGATGTTGGTTATCTGAAGACCCCTTAATATTTCAAAGTCTTTAAATATTATGTACGAACCCTGGTGGGAAAAACCTATAATGTAATCAAGCCTAATGTATCATTATATCAGTATATTTCCGTTATTCCTGTGCTGCTCACCAAACTGCACTCAAGTACTCTAATTAATATCAATGAAAAATGGTATGTAAGGCAGGGTCTTACAGCAAGTGCAATAGCTAACCCATAAATTAAAAAGGCAAGCGCCATACAAGCTCATACTCTAGCTGTGGCACCTGTAATAGATTGTACGATTTTAATACAAAATTTTATCTTGGTTGCTTAATTTTTATAAGGTTTATTTTCAGTCTCTAAACCAACCCTGTTAGTTTTAATACCAAAAAAAAAATTGACATCAAAATGTTAAATATTAAAAAAAGGATCATACTTACATTAAATTTTTTATATCCATCACTTCAGGTTCTCCAATTACACAAGACCATGTATAGGTTTATAATTAAATGTTAATAATTTAAAATAGGATACATGGTCACATTTGATTGGAGAACTTGATGAAATGGAAATAAGAAACTTGATATAAGTATTTTTCTTAAAAAATATTATCAAACAATAGCATATTGAGTTTAATTTCTTAAAAATAGTTTTGATTGCCACAAGAAAAAATCATTATCCGAAACGTTATTAAGATTATATAATTGAAAAGATACTCTATAAATTTAAAGGATGAAAATGAAATTTGATATAAAGTTAGCGGACCAAAAATTCATGTTTTAACCATAAAAAAAGTTGAATACTTGCAAAAATTGAGTCAAATTGAACGAACTTTGAAAACAACCTAACCCAACCGAAATATTAGGTTTTGTTTATTCAATTTGGACTAATTCATCGGGCCAGTTGAGCCTAATCTTGGGAGCCTTTCCTTTTTTTTTAAAAAAAAATAAAGTACATATAAATTATACACATTTCTAGATCTGAAAAATTCATCAAATCGAAAAACAATAAAAAAAATACAATAAGGACCTACTAATAAATTTCAAAATCCAATCAAATAAGACTATTTATATATTTAAGCGCGCGTATTGTGAGATGAGAATGATCTTTAATACTACCTCCGGTCCTAATTATAAGACAAAGTTGACTTTTTTTGGAGAAATTAAGGAAGCTAAATGAGTTACTTAATCATATGATATGTTATATATCCTTAGATTATATATTAATTTATTAGTCAAACTAATTAGTTTGAAGAAAAAAAATATAAATATAAATATTCTAAAGTAATATAATTAGCTTCCTTAATTTCTCCAAAAAAGTCAACTTTGTCTTATAATTAAGACCAGAGGGAGTATCTAAAAGTTAATATATATCTCAAATGTCATAATGAGTTAAAATTGAATAAATCAGGAAATTAATTTAAAATTAATCAAAATTTAATGAAAATCAATGGTGATTAGGGGAAATATGACTTTTTTGGCCCCAAAAATTTTCACTTTTATTACTAAATTTAGATATCTTATATATAATATTTTTTTAAGAAAAATATAATCCTCTTTGATTGGGTAGGGTCAATTTAGGTTTTTAATTCTTAAAATTGACCCTTAAAATATTAAAAAAATAAATTAATTTAATTGAATAAGGGATCAGAAAAAATCGAACCACATAAATCAAATTTAATTTGTTTTGGCTTGATTTGTGTAGAATAAAATTGAAGCCACAAAACAAATAAGTTGTTAGTTGATGTGGTAAGTGGACTCACTCTATGAGGGGGAGAGAATGAGATAACACAAGTTCAAATCCCATAAAGTATACTTCTTGGGAGAGGTTGAAACTTGAAACCGTTTGCACCAAGTCTCCTCGGGAAAACCCTTAAAAGAATTGAAGGCACCATACATACCCAGATCCCAAAAATTATGGAAACATAATCACTAGTCAAATATCGTAATAAATTTTGATCCAAAAAAAAAAATCATAATAAATTAGGGAAATTGCTTTAAAATTAATCAATGTTTAATGAAAATAAATTCAGAGTGACAATTGGCGGTGATTAGGCTTTATTTCTGCACAATAGAATTGAAGACAATGAGACCCCAGATCCCAAAAACCTTCAACTACAAAAGCCTCAAGCCTTCCAACGAAGTCAGACAGTCAAAAGTTCAAAACCCTAGTTGTGGTGGTACCCTAATATTTGATTTCGAACAGACCTCTATCGTCCTCTGAGATTCATTTTCCAATGGCGGCCACCGTGAAGGATCCAGCAATGAAGGCCAACATACCATTTATTCCCAACGATATCTTTGTTAACATTTTCAAAAGACTTCCACTAAGATCCCTAACTCGGATTCAACTTGTGTCAAAGATTGGAAAAATTTGATAAAAGATGTCATCAAGACTTCCATCGAAGACCACCTCCACCACTTCAGCATCAAGAACCCTACATTTCTTCTTGAACAGTACCAACGCAGGTACGGTGGTATCCCCCCTGGTGATCAGGATTGCGACGTGGGACTCAATAAAGTTCAAAAATTACCATCGATCGATTCGTTATTGTTCAATTTTCAGGTCGTGAGTACGAGTAATGGGTTGGTCTGTCTCAAAATGGTTGAGAAAGGTACAAAGCCTCGTCTCCTTTTGATATGGAATCCAGCGACTAGAGACATCACAGACGTGCGCCTCAGAACTATTCTTCATCCTGAGCTTAATGACGAAAATCTAAGACATTATTTTGAATCTGAACTTATTGACCATTTCGGATTTGGGTTTAGTCATTTTGATAATGATTACAAGATAGTGAGAATTCATATGTTTCATCTTTTGATATTAAAAACTTGGAAGTGTATTCATTGAATTATGGGTCTTGGAAGGAAATAGACTTTGGAGAAGTCCTAGAGGGCATAGCAGTATGGGGTCGAAATGTCACTATTAATGGAATAATTGTCAACACCCCGTATACATTTTGATATTCATAGAGTAATAATGGCACAGTTCTACAGTCATACAGAAATAGCACAAACATGTTGATATTAAGTGCAAATTTACATACAGGAGTCTTCCCCGCAGGGTTTGATAATATGTACAAATTTTGTCCAAAATATCCCACATATTAAAATTAAACTAATATAATCAAATAACTCTGATCTTGGGACCTGCACATCTTAGTTGCCTGTGTCTACCACTTTGCCTTTAGAGCCACTAGTTCCCACTTGAACGTTTATTATTTATGAAAAAGGGTGAGATTCCAAGGAATTTTAGTAGTGACACATAATCCATCATATAAAATGTGAAAATTAAATATGTAATATACCATATAATGTAAATGAAAATTCATACTATAACATGTGTGTACACAATACTCAGGGCCAATTGACTGTTTGGATCCCTTACATGTCCGTGTACCTCAGCTGAGACTCATACCATAGCTAGGTAATGTGCCCAAGGCACGTTCATATCATAGAATATAGCAATATATAGCATATTAACATTCACATAGTGTATGAGAGATAGAGTTGCTTCCTTATGTCCCTTTTTGCTACACAAGAATAGTTCCTCAAACTACGTGCCAACGGCTTAGACAATTAATTCGGGCCTAAAATTCCAAATGTACAAGAATTAGATTAAAATTCATTCATGTACCTATTTAGAGACTTCCATAGTGTTTTTTGTAGTTGTATTAGTCTATATTGAAAAATTAGTAAAATGCCCTTGGGACCCGATCCCAGCCCACCGTACCCGGTTCGACTATACTTTTTCAGAAAATTTGACCCAGGCTATTTTAACATATTTTAGCTCAAGGAATCCATTTTTGACCTTGACTTTTGCAAAATCACTACCAAACAGTAGTTTCACAATTTTTAAAAAACTGACAGATTTTCAATCAACTTTAAAAATTTATAACTAATTCTAGAAAATTCCAAATTGACTGATTACAAAGCCTAAATGGATCTCTTTAAATGTAATTTTATGGGAAAATATCTAAATGTAATTACTGATTATAAATATTACCCAGAAATTCGTCCAACTACTACTGTTTCAGATTGCATTTCAAAAACAGAGCTCAACTTCCAAAAATCATAACTAATTCTACAAAAATAGAAATGGAGTGATCTAAATTTCTATGGAAATATATTTAAGTTTAGTTTCATGGAAAAATACCCAAAACTAATAGATGTTATCTGATTGTTTCCAGAATTATCGAAAATCATAACTTCCAAACTTGAATGTCCAGAATGTTCTCTGTTACTGACTTAACTTTCAAAACTCATAACTCTCTCTACAGATATCAAAATAATTCATTATTGGACTCATTGGAAAGCTATGAATGTCTAATATATTCCTGTAAAATTTCATAATTTTTCACTAAGGTTTGTCTGGTAAAAAACCAGCATGAAACTAACTAACTCCCAAAAATGTCAGTTTTGACAGTCTGGCTTAAAAAATCAAGAACTCATCCATTTTCACTCCAAATTGTACTTTTATTGATTCTATCATCAACTAAACATCCTAAAATATCTATACAAAAAGACCCATTCGAAAATTCCATCGTAGCCTCTGTTTAAGATTTTACAACTTTCAAGTATGTACTCTGTTTTTCGGACAACAAAACAGAATTGAGAAAACTAACATGTATACATGAATTTATACTCAAAACCTCACAAATTTTAACTCTATACTCTCCTATGCATATGTCCTGAGTTTAATGATCAAATTTAAAACCAAAGAACCCCAAAATGGTCACACAATCACTGGTTTAACAACTTTTCGGTGACAGAATTTTCCGGCGAATTTTCTCAATTCCAGCAACTATACAACCCAGAAAAAAACCTCAAATCCAATGGGGAAACAAAGATAAATGTGTAGGAGACTCACCTATACAAGGATCAGTGGTTGCATGTAAGGTTTAGAGCTTCCTTCTTCCTCTACTCCAACATAACTTCCTCCGGTTCTCTCACGTCTCTCCCTCTCTTTTCTATTCTGTTTTCTCTATTTCTTTCACTCTCTCTTTTCTCTGGCAAACTTGGTGAATGGAGAGGTGAGTAAATGTCTAATTAAATGGCTGAGTGGGTGCAGATGTGAATCATATGGTCGGATAAAAATGTGGTGAGGTATTGAGAGTGTGGGCACGTAAAATGTGTGTGTGTGTGTGTGTGTTTGTGAATGGCCCATGCAATTTTTAATGATGAGTGCAAGGTATTCTCATCTAAATTTTCTTTTTAGAAAATTTAACCTTCACTGAATTTAATTGGGATATTACAGTAATGTTCTGGGATACTATGAGGCGTGATGATGTAAATCTAATACTTTCAGTTGACCAATCAAAGGATGTGTGTGGATTGATTCGAATGCCTTGTAAAATATTGTATTCTCCTAGAGGTCTTATTGAGTATGAGAACAAACTTGCGTTGGTTGCTGGCCTTTATGGAAGCATTGTACCTATGTTGATTCATTTGTGGGTGATGGAGAAGGATCGCAAATGGACTGGAGTATATATTAGCAGTCCTTGTCCGTGTGAATGCTTATATCCAGTGACTATCTGGAGGAATGAAATTGTCTTAGTACCTGATGATGGGACTGATAATGATGATCAAACAATAATTCTGTATCTGCTCAATCTTGCTACTAACAAGTTTAAGAGGCTTGCTCTATATTAGAACTTCCTCTTACAACTTTGTCCTTTTATTACGTGGAAAGCCTTGTATTAGTCAATGATGTCCTTAGCATCAAAGAATTTGATCCAGAATTGTAATGATTACATTGCAAGTTTACTTTAATTAAACATTTATACTGGAAATTCGTTCATGATAGCTTTTATAATTTATCTTTAGTTTTTAACTTCTTCTAAAGTTACGTGTGGAATGATAATTTGTATGAATTTTATCTGGTAATTTATCTTCTACAATTTCCTTGGTGCTCAATGTTTTTGTTAATTCTTACTATGGTTTTAAAGTTTGAGATATTAATTGAATTGGTTGTTATCTCTCTGCCTTAATTAGGTTTTATTTAACATATATCTCCTTTCATTAGTATTTTTTTTCCTTATCATGTTAATTTGATCCATCTGTGGAAGATCAAGGAGGATGCATTGCATTTGGGGAGGGATAGATTTGGATTAAAAAATATACTAACTGCCCATGTCCACGCATGTTACATCCGGTGACTATTTGGAAGAATGAGATTGTCTTCTATCCTTTTTATCTGTCTTGGAATTAGTAAGACAATTCATATTATGCTCAATCTCACTACTAATGATTTTAATTAAGAAGTTTGCTATTAAATGGGGTCCTTTTCATATTAATTTCAATCAAGTAAAAAGTCTTGTAATTTTAGATGACAACATCTACAATGAAAAATCTTGATCCTAAAATTTTAATCTGTTTAATAAACACTATGGGTGGAAATTAATCCATAAGATTTTAGATAATTATTTATCTATAGTTGTGGAGTCTTTTTAGCGAAATCATGCGCAGAATGATCAATTAACTACCAGATGTTACTGTATCTCTATATGACCTATCTATGAGCTATATCTCTTAGTTGCTCATGTATGATTTATTTGGGATTTTCTGTTTCATGCAATATGCCAATTGTTTCATTATATGGGATTAGAGTAAAGAATAGTAAGTGAAGCAAATTTTCTGTGTCTTTTCTTTCATTTCATTTCTAATCAGTTTTGCAGAAGTAGCTTTCCATCTCAGAAGTAGCTTTTCACGAAATTCAAAAATATGAAGTCTTTGTTATCTGTTGCTTCCAATCACGCCCAGTATAACCCTTACGAGTGTTTGGATGAAGAATGAGAATAATATCTATCAACTTACGGGCTTTGAGATGAAAATTTAGAAAACAGATTTTGTTTGATGAAAATATGGTTAAATTTTCAACAGAAACGTGTTGATTCCAATTTTTATTCTCAATATGAGGCTATCTATAAACATCAAATGAAACTTGTGCAAGTAATTTTGTTGGTTATATATATTACATTGCACTGTATAGAAATCCATAGCAAATTCTTATGCTGAACTCTAAGATTTCATATAGGTATGAATAGATTATATATTAAGAGGATGGTGATTTGACCGTTTCTTTGCACCTAGGGGTCAAATGCAAAATATTTTAAATCCAAGAAACAATGCAACACTCGGGCCATCTCATTTGAGAAGCCTGTATTGAGCTACTTAAGTTAACTAAGTATCTAAAATGTAAGAAAACATGGAGTTGGTTTTAAAAATCATTTTTTCAACTACAACTAATTGGATGAAATAAAATTAAATCCTAAGCTACAATTTTTGGTGTTTTCTTTATAAAATGAAATGAAGTATGAAAATGGGTATGAAATGTATAATGAATGCTCTTGGAAATGGAGTAGTGGCTATCATAGTTCAATTAGATATAGGAATAAATTTCCACCAAGTCTTGATGTAAAACCCCAAGCAAATGCTTGAGTCTAGTGTTCTCAATTAGTGATTACTCCCACTAACATAGCTAGCAATCACCTCTTAAGGCATTATTGAAGTGCACTTAGTGTGTGATTTGTAATACCCCGAATTTTGAGATTTGAGGCAAGAGAATAAGCCTGAAATAAGTGGACTGCTAAGCCTCAGTTTAGTAGGAGCCCAAATTTATTCCCTAATGATTCTTATATCTTTGGGGTATTAAAGAAAGTAAATTGGTGAATTTTGGAGAAAGTAATTATGTTTTTGGTGAAATCGCCTATGAGGCAGTGAGCTTTTCATGAGGTTTTGGAAGAACAAATGATGCGAACAAATTATGACTATTTACAGGATGAAAGTATACATTCTAAGCTTTAATTTGATAGGTCATATGACTCAATTAGAGAAATATACAAAAATTTATGAATTTTTGAATTCAGCACAGAAAAACTGTGAAATTTCAGGAACAGTATGCAAAGATTGAAGTTCTGGCAATTTTGTTATTCCAGCTAGCAAAAGTCTATATTTTTACTTGAAACCAGACTCAATAAGGGTTCTATAGGTTTTAGAATCACTCCAATTTGATTTTTCTAGAATTAGTTATGATTTTTTAAAGTTTGCGCAGAAATCTGCCAGAATTATCACTAATCCGAAAATGAGGAAAAATTGTGGTGGCAATTTTGTAATTATGGAATAAAAATGCATCAGCCTATTTTTATGTTTTAATGGACCCTTGGGCGTGTTTTGGGCTGAATAAAATGGGAGAGGAGTTAGTCCATCAATAATTGAGCTTTGTGACATGTTTGGGTCCAATTAGCTTTATGTACACAAAGTTGGCATTTTTGGAATTTTGGAAATGGAATAATTATGAGATAATGGTAAAATATTATAAAGCAACATTTCATCTTCTTCCCTCCTCCAAACTGACGTGAAACAGCCCTTAGAGAGAGAGGAAGTGCAGAATTTTTAGAGAGAGAAAAGGGGAGGAAGAAGCTTACAAAGGTAAGTGATTTCTTCGGTAAATCGGTTCTTAAGACATATAACTCTGTTCCTAAGCTACTCTTCTATGTAATTTAAGGTTTGGAAGCTCCATTTCTTGTGTTGAAGTGAGCTAGGGTTCAGCTACTCTTGAGAAAAGCAAGTGGGAGCTTAACGTAACTTCCAAACTCTTGTATATTAACTATTTTGATTGTTGTGGACAATTTAATCGGTGAAATTTCACCGGATTGTCATTGGTTTTAAAAATGGAAAATGGGTGTGTGGGGCTGTTATGCTGCCCAGATTGGTACTAAATGGTAGTTGTAACTTAATGGAATAGTCAATAAAGTGGTTAGGAGTATAAAGAAACACGTTTACGGAGCCGAAACTAAAAAATACAAATTCTGCCCAAAGTATACCAAGATTTTGGCCAAGGCTAGATCTGAGGGTTAGAGTTGTATTTTCAATGATTTGATGGTTCCATTGAGTTTAGGATCAAAAATTAGGTGGGGTTACAGTTGGTCACTTTTTTGGAAAAGCCCAAAAAAGCATAATTACGAAAACGCCCTTGAAACCCTTAAAGTGGGGTGGTCAAGGGTAATTTTATAATTTGAAATTGATTTTGATAATTTTGAGTTCAGAAATGGATTCCTTGGGCGAAAATATGTTAGGATAGCCCAGG
Organism: Inga laurina; assembly: GCA_963855925.1. Classification (NCBI taxonomy): domain Eukaryota; kingdom Viridiplantae; phylum Streptophyta; class Magnoliopsida; order Fabales; family Fabaceae; genus Inga; species Inga laurina. The sequence continues at coordinate 69,163,613 of OY979701.1, read as the reverse complement.
ATAGAATTTCAGGAAAAGTATAGCCAGAGAGGTACGGCGAGGTCGGTCATTTTAGTAAATTTTCACAATAGACTCATATAACCCCTAGAAACACTATGGAAGTGTCTAAATGGTACCTTTGGATTGTAGAATCGAATATGGGGCCCAAGCTATTGGCATGCGTTATGAGGCGCACGTTTCGAGGTGGAAAAGGGTTAAGGTAGGGAACTTACCTCTCCTGTATGTATTTGATATTTGTGTTAGTGTGTTGATACATGTTATTGCTTTGCTTGATTATGTGAAACATGTATGAATAATTTGAATCTATGTTTCAATTCATGCTATGGAATAAGTATATTATTTGAAGCATTGAGTTTATAGATTTGTCATTGTGTGAGCATGAGTTATGTGATGCAAGCATGTCATGCATTAAACATTTATCGTACATGCATATTGGTATTGTTTTTCTACTGAGATTCTCTCGAATCTCACCCTCCCCTACCAAAAATTTAGACAGGAGAACATAGAAGATATGCTGAGAACAATGCAGGAAACCGTATGAGGAGATTGCAGTGGTGGAACGAAGACGAGAAGATATTTCTATTTTACTGGGACGGGTTTAGATACCCAAGTAGCCCTGTGTGGTTACATTGATGGTAATGATCATGTACGAACCCCTATGAGGAATTTATGTAATCATGCACTTATTATCAGTATATTCATGTTATTCTTTTGTTGCCCACCGAATCACATATCTTTTTTCACGAATACTCTGGTAAAGGTGAAATTAAAATAAGGGCATGAATTGATTAGTATTAGATTAACGCAACTTGCTTTCTTTTGATATAAATGTGACAACACGATACTCAATTGATCTAATTCAATCATACCATATAACAATAACAAGTAGCAAACACGATATCATTGAATCACTAAGAAAAATGCACATATATAAATCACACAAGCTACAAAAATCCAAACCAATCATATAGGTTCAATCTACAAAGTCATCCAAACAGGTAAACTAAGTCTCAATAATATAAAACAACATTCCTAAAACTAGAAAATCCAAATACAAATAGAGAAAATAGATTGAACAAAATAAACTCCTCTGTTTAAGCTCTGAAACTCAAGCTACGGTCCATCCCCAAGAAGCGAAAAAAACTCAGCACTCATTGCTTCAATTCCAGCTCCAACAAGCTTCAACAGTTTGGCCATGGTAGTGGAGATGAAGAGGGTGGAGGCCAAAAGAATGATTGCGTAATGAAGAGGAGAGAGAGGAAGTCAACAGTCAAAGAGAGAGAGAGAATTCTGGTGAGATTGGCAATGGTTGTTGTGACCGACAGAGGAAAAAGTCGCGGCCTCTCACTTTAAAGCTCTGCTTCACTTCTAAATCATGGCTTCAACTATCTTTTCTCAAACGAGATGGCTGAATGGCGCAGTGGTGAGGAACTAGAGAGAGACGCTGAACTGAGAGTGAGTTGACGTACAAGGAGGGATTGACGATGGTGGTGTTCTATGATTCTGTCGATGTTGGGAAGTCTTCAACGATGGTAGTATTGTCTATCTCTTTCCCTATCCTCTCAAGCTCTCTCCTACTCTCTCAAGCTCTCTGGTTCACCCTTTTTCTTTGCTCTATCGTTGCTTATGTGTCTTCCATTCAGAGCCCCGTTCACAGTGGTGACATTGTGAATGTCGCCAGCAACGTTGGTAGTGGAAGTGGAAGCCACTGGTGATGATGATGGTCATGCAAGGTGAAGAAGATGGTCTAGACTTGCTCCGTGGTGCATGATCTCACTGTCCTCAACCCTGTATTCGCGAGGAAGAAAAAGATAACCTAAGGGACCAATATGAAAAGTTCAAAAGTTTCCTGGAGGGACTACAAGGCATATTTTTGAAACATTTGTGAGGTCAGATTGTAATTTCCAAAACATTTGGAATCTTTTCTGTAATTTTCCCTGGTCCCCTTTTTCTTCATTGATTTACAATTTTCAAAAATTGTAAGGACCTTTTCTGTAACTTCTCCCAATCCTCAAAATATTAATTCTGACCTTCCAAAATTTTCAATTTTTTTTAAACACCTATAATGCAAGACTAAGCACAAGGTAACATTAAAAGTACAAGAAATCTTTTACATGAATAATTAACAAATTATGACCATTTTGCCCCTAATTATACTTAATTCAATACAAATGTCCCTAACTCAAATAAGTGCTTAATCATGCAATAATGTTCCAGAAAATACATTAAAAATTCCAAATTAATCATTTAAAAACTTATCAAAATATGGTTTAATCATATGGAAGTGCCTCATAAAAGTTCGATAGTTTACCTATTGGCCTTTGACATCGAACAAGGAAATAGTTTATGACATAAGGAAATAATTAGGGCTTGTTTGTTTCCTTGTTTCGGAAACAATTGTTTGTTTTAAAAAACAAAAAAAAAATGTTTGACAATTTATTTTGGCTAGGTCATTTTAAAACCAAAAAATAGCAACTTGTTTTTAAAGACTGAAAAACCAAAATAATTTTCAGATGTTTTGTTATTTTTGTTTTTTTATTTCTTATCTTTTATTCTGGAAAATGAGGAAACTCTCTCTTCTTCGCTTAAAGGTTTGAGGCTACTCCTATCCACCATCGATGCCACATCATCGTGCTAACTGACCACAAATCCCCGTTGGCAGCAGTCGCTGACACATGAATGCCGCCTCTGATCAACACAGCATCCCCATCATCACCGGCCGACCCCTTTCCAATGTTATAGATGGCCAATGAGATTTGCCATGTCAACACCAATGACGATCGAAACTGTGTCCCTGTCATCGCTGATTGACTCCATGTCATGGGTGCTAAGGGCCACTGGCCGCCACTTCCATGTCACCACCCACATCATCCAATGCATGTGCCCTCATGTCACTGTCATCTACCGCTAGCGATGGAATGAAAAATCCGTCCATAATTGCTTTCTTTAAAGTGGATATATCTCAATGCCGTTGTGTGATACATACAATTGATCTCACTGAATAGGATAATGGTGGTTGTAGATGTATCAATATAATAAGATATTAATTATGAAAAATAATGTCAATATCAATTATATAAAGTAAATGAATCAAACTATTTTTATTTTTTTATTATTTAAGTTGATAAACAGTTATTTCAAACAAATTTTTATGTTTTTAGTTTTCAAATGTAATTTTTTAGAAGAGCTCTCTAAACAGAATTTTTTGTTTTTTGTTCTCAGAACTTGTTTTCAAAAACAATTTTAGAAAATTTTTTTGAGAATAAAAAATATAAAACAAAACAAATAGGCCCTTAATGTTGTTTTTTTATTGGGCAAATTACAGGGTATAATCTCTTTCGAGGCTTAGAGCACAAAGGATTTTTGCCTCTCCTAACAAGAACGCTTTCCGTGATTCGAACTTGTGTTATCCTTTTCACCTCAACTAATAGCTTGTTGATAATTATATAATATTGAAGGTAACATTGCTCATTCATGAATACTTTTGGGGCATATTTGCACATTCGCCTTATGTTATATTTTTATTAGAGACGATTAAATTGTCATTTTTTAAAATTGTTCAAAAAAGTTTCATTTTTTAATATTTTTCTCATTTGAAACCAACATCAATTTGGGCAAAGGGTGTCTCCACTTCCCTTCTCCGTTTTTCATCTCAACCATTATATTAAACTTTGAATGGTTATGCTTAAATATTTTTATAAAATTATTAATAAGATGATGAATTATGAAGAAAAATAAATAAATTCAAACCACTAAATTTTATTCATGACCTTTTAAAATTATAATAAAGAAGTATTCTATAAAATATTTTTATAACACATTAAATCTAGACCGCTCCTATTTTAATTTAAGGATTGAAAAGATTGAGATGAGAAATGGAGGGGAAATGAATGGAAAAGGAAGTGGCCACACCCTTTACCCCATCAATTTTAGTCTAAGTAAGGGCAAAAAAATTGAAATTGGTGTTGAAGAGTCATGCAAATGTTAATTTACTTTCTCATTCCTTTACATCATGTATATAAAATGAGATATTAATAAAAGAGTTCTCTTTTTTGTCTTCCTTCATCCAATGAAAGGAACCCACATAATCAAGCATATCAATAAAAGATGTTTAATGTTATTGGGCCAAAAAATCCCAACTAATATGAGATCAATCTCTTTAATTTATATCTTTGTTCATTGAACATGAAAAAAATGCATTCAACTATTATTATCATACTCGTAAGTTGACTATCCGAATTTATTGTTTTGAGGTTTCTAACTTACAAAATTGTGTGGAGTCAACGATAAACTCATGCCAGTTATAAAATCAGTTAAACTCGCAAGTTTACACATCGAGTTTACTGTTTTTATATTTTTAGCTTACAAAATTATGTTAACTCACTCTTAAACTGTTGTTAACTTTTTTGATTTGATCATTCTCAATAGCTTTATATATGAATTTTATACAAAATATTGTTAAATATGATAAATTATAAATGTTGATGGATTTAATTTCAATTATTTGAATTCAAAATATATTTAAATCAATTTTTTTTATTTCTTATATTTAAATTGTTTAATTGTAGACTATTAATACTTATTTAATGGTAAAAGTAAACTCTTACGAATTTATATCATTATCACAAGTTTTTTTAAACTCATGATATTTGACAACATTTCATTCAACCTTTTATTCATTGGTGGAACCATTTGAATACAGGCATGTCACATTGGTACTCTATGCTCATAAATAAATACTCCCTTAGCCCTTAATATAAGAGTCAGTTGACTTTCTTTAGAGAGATTAAGAAAGCTAAACAAATTACATTAAAGTATTTATATTTATTGTTCTTCTCCAAAATAATTTACCTAACTTAAACTAATATATGATTTAATGATACACAATATACGTTATGATTAAGTAATTTATTTAATTTCATTATCTCTCCAAAAAAGCAAGTAAATTGGCTCTTATATTAAAGGCATGAGATAATATTAGGTATTTTGTAAGATTATCAAACTCATGAATTTAAGCAAACTCATGACATTGACATAAACTCATATCGTGAACTCAAATAGTATATTTGTAAGGGTTTACTTTTATCATTGAATTGACCTTAATATTGTATAATTAAATAATTAAAATAAAAAAATGACACCAATTTGATTTCAATATGTTGTAAATTTAAATAATTGAAATTAAATCCATCGACATTTATAATTTATCATACTTTTTGGGAAAATTTTATCATACAAACAAAGAATTTTCTATAAAATTCATATATAAAACCATTGAGCATGATGAAATTGAAAAAGTTAACATGGGTTTCAGAGCAAGTTAACACAATTTTGTAAGTTAGAAATGTAAACAAGATAAGCTCGGTGTGTAAACTCACAAGTTTAACCGAATTCACAACTAGCATAGGTTTACTGGTGAATTCACTCAATTTTGTAAGGTAGAAACGTAAAAACAGTAAACTTGTGAGTTTACCAACAATGATATCTGGATTTTATATCATTTATTTATTCTAAATATAAGATGCATTTAAGGCTTTGCTCATTCATCATCATAAGGTTCATTGATCATTGCATGTATCACTTGGACATATGCATCTCATATTAAATACATATTCATGAACATTATTCAATTAACAAACAAATGCAAAGGCCTCCCCCCCCCCCCAAAATGCAAAGGCATATACTCTTAGTCATCAATTTATATTCATGAACACCTTTTTTTTCCAACATATTCATGAACACCTTTTTATTCAGTGGATGAACCATTTAATAACATTCAGTAAATTTTATATCATTTATTTATTTTAAATATAAAATGCATTCAATTCTTTCCTCATTCATCATCATGAGGTTCATTCATTCATCATTGATCTTTGCATGCATCACTTGGACAAATGCATCTCATATTAAATACATATTCATGAACATTTTTCAATAAACAAAAAAAAATGCTAAAGCATATACTCTTAGTCATCAATTCATATTCATGAACACCTTTTTATTCCGTGGATGAACCATATTAATAAACATTCCAAAATTAGCACATGTACATGAACTCTCTGTCATATGATGGACCCAGACAACTTTGAAAGGTGTAAATTACTGTATATTACATGCCATTTATGAGCTTCACTTACATCTATATAAGAAGATTTCATATAGGTGCTTGTCATCATAAGCTTTCACAATCATTAGGACAAGATGGCTTCAAGTGTGTTGGAAGCTGAACAAAACCATGAGGAGAGGAAAGAAGAAGGAGGACTTGTGTTTCCAAGTGAGCTTGGGAATGAGATTAACTTGCCCAAGAACTGTGTATGGTCTAAGGAGTACTTGGTTCAAGCACAAGGTCAGTTGGAAGCACCAGTTGTAGACTTCGGAGGAGTCCTACGTGGCGAACCACAAGCCATCAATCGGGCCGTTGAACAAATCAGAGAGGCTTGCTTAGTGCATGGCTTCTTTGTGGTGATCAATCATGGAGTCGATGAAGATTTGATCAAGAAAGCTTATGAGCATACAGATGCTTACTTTAAGCAACCGATTGATGCAAAATTAAGGGCCTATAAACCTAAGGGTTCCCTAGCAGGCTATTCAGGTGCTCATTCTGAACGCTTCAATTCTAACCTAACTTGGAAGGAAACCCTCACTTTTCTGCTTCAACATGATAATCCACAACCTATCGTCAGAGACTACTTCGTCTCCACCTTAGGCCAAGACTTTTACGAAGCTGGGTATGTACTGTTTTGTTAATAGACAACTATACATACATGTATGTATGTGTGTTGGGTTAAGGTTCAATTTTTCCTGAAAATATTCGCATGGGAACCGTGGGTATCCGAAATTTTTTTGGATCAATTTTGCTGAGATGTGTTAAGAATTGAGCAAAGTCACTTTAGCTGTTAAAAAACTAACATTGATCATTAAAAACTTGATATTAATTGTTAACATTTTTAACATCTAGGGGGCAACATCTCTCCTTTTTTAACACTTTGTGGGCAACATTGATTCAAATAGAACTTTTGGACACCCATATCTTTTCTAGAAAAAATTTGGACTTCAACCCTATATATATGTACAAAAAACATTGATTTTATTCTATTTTGATTACTTTTGCAGGGAGGATTTCCAAAAGTATTGTGAAGCAATGAAAGAGCTAGGGATGAAGACAATGGACTTGCTATCAATAAGCTTAGGGTTAGATCAGACGTATCTGAGGGACTTTTTCTCTGATGGATGCTCCTTAATGAGATGCAACTACTACCCTTATTGCGCAGTTCCATCTGAAGTGCTAGGCACAGGACCGCATCGTGACCCGACCTCGCTCACCATACTTCACCAAGATCATGTCGGAGGACTCGAAGTTTTCTCAGGCGACAAGTGGTTCACTATTGAACCTCGGACTACCTCCTTTGTCATCAACATTGGAGATACCTTCATGGTACACACACACACACACACACACACAAACATACATGTCGATTTCCATAAGCCTATTCTCAATACACTTTAAACATTCAAATACTAAATTTGTATTTTCAATGTGGATTTGTGCACGCAGGCATTAACAAATGGGAGGTACAAGAGCAGTCGCCACAGGGCAGTGGTGAACAGCCAGTGTGACAGGAGGTCCTTGGCATTCTTTATGAACCCTAAAGGAGATAAGTTGGTTCAACCTCCTTCAGAAATTTTGACCTCGGATGGGGCAAGGAACTATCCTGATTTCACTTGGTCTGAATTGGCCAATTTTACTCAGTGGCACTACAGAGCCGATGAATTTACCTTCCCAAACTTTCTCAAGTTCATATCTGCCAACCCTCAGGCTCTTTCTACTTGAGCCCTTGCTTCTCTAGCTATTATTGTCTCTGAAAGCATCTGCTGCTTTTACTTCTTATCTGCAGTAATGAATAAAATGTAGTGTTCGTACTATGATGTTATACGCTCCATGTATGGATTTTCTATGTTTTTTCCTTTGCTGTGGCTTAATTGTTTGTTGCTTATCTATAATAAAGAATAAAATGATGTCGTGTTGCAATTATATTATGCTCCATGTTTCTCTATTTCTTCTTTCTATCATATGTACTATAAAATAATTTTATATATCCATATGCTAAAATATAAGGGATCAAATTTAATTTACAAGTCATATTTTTAGTCATTAGTTCATCTCAAGCTATAATTAGCAGAATTTTTTTTGGTTGTTTTTATAAAATATGGGAGCAAATCATTCTATTTTTCAAAATTGAAGAGAATTTAATTTAATTCTCTATCCCCCAACCTTATTATTCTAATGCTTTGCATAACATCTATCGAATATTGTAGCCATAACTTCAATGAGAAATTTTATATTGGTAGAAACTTTTTGAATGCCTCTTCAAAATAGCTAATAGACATAATCGCTACAAAATATTTATCTAATGTATAACACGTCTTGTACCTATGGGCTCACTTATCCTTTTGAAAATCTGTGGTAATATGAGTTCAAAATTTAATGTTTAATTGCTCACAGATTATTCCTTGAGAAAGATATGAATTCAAAATTTCAATTAGTCTCATGGACATCTACAGTAAGAAATTCCATGAGAATTGGGTAGCTTTGAAATCTTGCCATTCTAAAGAAACTTTTCCGTGTGAAAAAAACAAAACTTCGTGGGTTCCTCACTAATTTTTCTATGACAAAAGAATTGAGTTTAAAACTTCACTATTCGCATGGACGTCTTATAACTGAGAAATTCCTTGAGCTAGAATTGATAAGGTTTCAACTTTTAACTCCTTTGAGATGATTGTTCACCTCCGCAAGTACACGGATCGTATCAAGTAATAAAGTGATAAGTAAAATATTATTCCCTCGAGAAATTTTTTTAACAATAAAATCAAACAATAAGCTTAGTGCATTCAATCAAGTTGAACCAAAACAATGTTGTTGGTTTGGGAAAGAATTTTTACAATCTGTATTTAAAAGCAATGGTACTTGAGTATAAAATCAAATTTGATATGGAAACTAGGATTATTTATCCCCTTTGTATCTCATAAAAACTTGATTAGGTTCCTCACTTTTAATGTCTTCAATGATTATATGTGTGAGTCTAGATTCAAAGGTATTTAGTTCAGCTTTCTCAAGTCAAAACCAAGTTCATATGCTCAATTAATATGCACAATCTCTTGCTACAATCAAATGAGAATATGCATTTAGCATCAAGCTACATTGACAATACTAGTTCAGTGATTACATCTCTATATAACTAACAATCTGTCCATTTATCAAGTAAACTTTTAGTCTAGTATGATTTCAATCAAGTTCTTGACTCAGATCCTGCTTTCTCAAGTCAAAATAGAGTAAACAAGACAATCTAATTGCTGACCAAACATTCTGAAGCTTTATGCATAGGATGAAATTAACACATATATATCATTCATACATAAAAGAGAGGAAGATTCAAGTATTAATCCATACAAGGTTCAAAATAATCATAGAATAAGAGTTTAGCTACTCATATCCAGAAAATGAATACAAAAATACAAAACAACAATAACCATATCAGCAAAATGGTAAAGAAAGGGAAAGAAATCAGCAAAACCAGGGAAAATCAGCTTGCATCTCTTCAAATCTTCAATCTCCACTAAATTTTCCTTGATTCTTGGCACACCCAAGCTTAGAGGAATGTCACAACTGCCTCCTTAGGGTTTTTTGAATCTGGAAGATGTAGTTCTGAACCCTAGATTCCGCATTTATAGGCAAAGAAAATCAAAATGTGTAACAACTGTATCGAGGCTTGGCCGCGGCCAAAAAGTTTCTGTGAGGTTGTTGGCCACGGCCAGTGAAATTGCTTGGCTATGGCCAAGCTACTTGAACTGGCTTAGCCACGGCCTATGGGAATTCTTGGCCACGGCCTATGGGAATTCTTGGCCACGGCCAAGCTTCTTGGATTGCCTTGGCCGCGGCCCTTGGAATGGCTTGACTGCGGCCAAGCTTCTTGATGAGATCTTGGCCGCGGCCAAACTTCTTGAGTTTCAACTTCGCTTCCACTAAGGTCTGTTTTTATCCCTTCCTTGCTTTTCCATGGCATGCTTGATTACTTAAACACCATTTCACTTTACTTTCCTTTGATTGGCCTTTCTCTGGCTCTGCTTATGACTGAAATGAGGTCTTGTCAACACAAATAACTCCATAAAAGCCCACATATGATAACCAATAATAGGCATTCATATAATATCACCACATTTATGCTCTTTTTACACCAAATATGCATCTTGCACATTTCTTTCACTTTTGCACTCCCAACTAGCCATTAAAATACCAAAATGTATGAGAAATAATGGGAAATGTGCAAGTTTGACAAGAATTTCATGAGGTTAACAATGATCGACATAACGTTTTAATGCTAGAAGCTAATTTAGGATTTAGGGCTCCGATGCAACAATTAATTTCTGTGTATCTTCCAAATCAACACGACAAACTAGATCATCGGATGTAGACAGAAACTCCTTCAATGGACTTGTTTGCCTCAATTTAAAGAGCTCTTCTAATGGATCATTGTTCAATTGTGCGAACCTGATTATTTCTTCTACCAATGTATCCCACCTCAATTGAATAGAACGACCCTTTTCGAAGATGCTAAAAGGAATTTTGAATTCTGAAAAGCTTTTTTTTTTTTTTTTTGTCAGAGAATTCTAAATAGCTCATAGACATATTGTACCAAAATATTTATGTAGTGTACAGCACGTCGGCTTGTATCTAGTAGATTTGAAGAGTAGTTTCATGATAAAGCTATTAGTTATATGCTTTCAATTTGTTTGTTGCCCTTTGTTTGTAATATTAAATTATCTGATACTTTTAGTTTTACCTATAATTTCATTTTTCATGCTGTTGTTTTCAGCTGAAGATGGACATATAATTTGACTAACTGATGAATGAATTGTCCGGGACTTGTCCGTGTAGAGAGTTGCAAAATTTGAAGTACGTTATTACTTTAATTTATTTTTTGTACAAGGGAAACCCAATCACCCAGTATCTAGCACCTTAGCCCCTGGCCTTCTACAACATGGGAGGTATCCGATCAACCAAGTCGGGTTCAAGGAGAGAAAGTGCATCGTTTAATGGCTTTTCTTCTAAATAAATTATAGTTATTGAAAAATGGTACAACATGATGAGGTTCATAATTGGTTTGAGCATTAAATTATAAGGTGCGATTGAAAGTGTATCAACATATGAAGAGAAATATTAAGCCCTGTCAAACCCCTTAACCTTTTGATATTCACAGAGTAATAAGTGCATAGTTCAGAGGGCATACAGAAATAGTGGAAATATACTGATAATAAGTGCAAGTTTACATTGCAGAAAATCCCTATAGGGTTTGAAAAATATATACAAAGTCCAATCAAAATAAATTGACAACTAAAGATAACCAACTGCACTCCCGCTTGAACCGGAACCTCAGTCATCGGTAATTACGGTTTTGCCCTTAGAGCCGCTACCTTCTGCTGGAATATTTTTAAATGTTGAAAAAGGTGAGATTCGAATGGATCTCAGTAGTAACATGCTTTTCTGACATATAAAATGTAAAAATAAATATGCAATACACTATGTCATGTAAGATGATAGACTGTTGTGCATGACAGAATGCTGTGTGTGTACGGTCTAAGGTCAAATGACTATTTGCAACCCTGGCTAAACTCTGCACCTCTGTTGGGTCCCAGACCACAACTAAGCTAATGTGCATGTCCAAGATACTATGCTCATGTTACAGAGAATGACATACTCCAACATATAATAATCACATAGTATATGCAAGAAAAAGTTATTACCTGACTCCTTTCTCAATTTCTCTATCGGTCCTAACCTTTAGTTTTGGCTCGGGCTATTGCAATTTCCTATAAATTAAAGTTACAAGTAACTAGTTATTACTTAAACTAATACTACCTTTAAATCAAATTTTGCTGGTTATGTAATGTAACTATCACAGTTTTTGCACAGTGCAATTTCACTGTTTCTAGAAAACTGGCATATTTTTAGTCAATTTTGGAAATTCATAATTTATTTTAGGAAAATCCAATTTCACTGATTCCAAAGCCTAAATGAAGCTCTTTAACAAAATTTTTCGTGGAAAAATACCCAAAGCTAGCCACTGATAACAGATTTTTCCTAGGAATTTGCAAAGCTTCCCCCGTTCCATATTGCATTCTAGAAACAGAGCACAACTTTGAAAAATCATAACTAAATCTAGAAAAATCTAATTGTAGTGATTCAAAATCCTATGTGACTCTTATTAAGTCTACTTTAAGAGAAACATACTAGTCACTTCAATTACAGGGCTAAACATCCCATATCGAACAACATAATTGGTCTAGAAATCGTTCCAGATTCAATGCCTAACTTCAAAAATTCATATCTCACAATCTACAAACCCAAATGACAACTATTATTTATAAAATTAAAACTTATCATGTCTACTTTTGTTCTGGAAAGTTTCATGTCCATTTGACAAGATTATATTAATAAAAAAAATATCACAAAACCAAACTGCCAGAACTTGAAAGTTCAAACTTTTCCCTGTTTCTGACGTAATTTTCAAAAATCATAACTCTTTCTACATGTATCCAAATGATGCATTCTTGGACTCATTTTAAAACTATGAATGTCTACTATATTTCTGTAAAATTTCATAAATATTGAATAATGTTTGTCTAGTCAAAACTCAACACAAAGCTGGATGTCTTCCAAAAATGTCAGTTTTGACAGTATGAATTCAAAAATCAAGAACTCATTCATTTTCACTCCAAATTGTACTCTTCTTGATTCTATCGTCAACTACACATTCTAAACTATCTATACAAAAAGACCCAATCAAAAAATCTATCTATAGCCTCTATTTAAGCTTATGTAACTTTTTGGTAGGCACTCTGTTTTTCAGCCAGCAAAACAGGGTGAAGAAAACTAACATGCAACCATGAATTTACACTCTAAATCTCATGAATTTTAACTCTATACTCTCCTACAAATATGTCCTGAGGTTAATGATCAAATTTCAGAACCAGAGAACCCCAAATTGAACCCCAAAATCATTACACAATCACTGGTTTTAAAACTTTCCGGCAACTTTTCTCTTAACTCCAGCCAAAACCACCAAAGAAAATCATTCAAACCAGACTTAAAAACCAATCTAGAGATGAAGGAGACTCACCTAAACCAGAGTATAGAGTTGCATGTGTGATTTGTAGCCTCTTCTTGCTTCCTCCGTTGACACCAATCACCCTTGCTTTTCTTAGCTCTTTCTTTTGTTCTCCCTTTCTCTATTCTATATTTTGTCTAAAGCTCTCCCCCCCCCCCCTCTCTCTGTTCTAGTTGCTGTCATAAATGAAGAGCTAAAGGTGTTGGGTTAATAGAGCTCAAAATTTATATATTTTTATTAATCAATCTTAAGCTTTTGTGGGACTTAATTGAATATTTTGGGCATAATCAAGTGTTAATGTGAGATTTTAGTGAAAGGATAATTTGAGAATTGTAGTGGTTAAATTGTTATATTTTTAATTAATAATTATCATTCTCATTATTTCTTAATTGTGAGCAAAAGATATTACCTTTATAAATCTAATTTTATAGATGATGGCGTGGCACAACTTACCTATTTAACCTAGAGAGAATTGAAGAAGCAAAGGAAAAAGTGGGGACCATTGGGGTTTTGTTTTAGGATGCGGCATGAAATGGAGAAGTGTGATAAGGAGGCTGAACCGAATTGATTAAAAAGATTAGCTGTGCCGAAATGGTTCAATGAAGAAGGAAAGCACCAAAATGAATTAAGAGGCAATTGGACCGAAGAGGGAATTAATTGGACGGAGTTGACCGAATAGAAAAGCAAAAGAGGCTGCTGACCGAAGAGAAGGAAAGAAAGAAGGGAAAGTGGATAGATTAAAAAAAACAGAGAGAGATGAATTAATGGGCTGCTGGATCGGAATTGAAAAAAAAAAAAAAACAGAGAGAGAGAGAGAGAGAGAGAAGAAAAGAGGGGACCACATGAATGAAGGAAAAGGGTTAAGAAGCACCGAATGGAATAGAGAAAGAGAAGAGAGGGTTTGGCGGCTGTGAAGAAGAGGGAAACAGCACCGGAAAGAAATGGAAGAATAAAGGAAAGGGGAGTTGACCGAATGAAGGGAAAGAAGCTACACGATAAAAGAGAGCATCGACTTGGGAGGGGTGGCGGCTGTGTGAAAACAAGAAGCAAGCACCGAATGTGAACAAGAAAAAAAGAGGAAGACGTTGGTGCAGCAATTCTCAATGGCTATTCTCCTCTCCTTCCATCAAGCTTCATTTCCTTCTTCCATGAGTAGTTAAAGTGTTGGTGATTTTCTTGAGTTGGGTAATAGTTTGAGCTTCTAAACTTCAATGGAATTCCTTTAAGCTCTCTTTCTAGTTCATAATTATATGGCTTGGTTAAGTGTGTAGTTATGATCTAGATTGTTCTATGCCAAGTCAATAAATTTGATGGTTGAGCTAGGAGTTGATTAATTAAGCTTTGTATGATTCAAATTAGGAGTAGGTTGAGTTGTTTATTCCAACTTGGTTAAGTGGATTGTAAATGACTAAATTGAATGCTTCAAACTTTTGTAATGGTAATTACAAGCTAGAATTGGAAGTTGATTATTCATCTCCTTGAGTCTGAATTATTTGGTGGTAATCATTGAATTGCTTCGTTAGAATGAATTAAATGATTATTGCAAGTATGGAGCTAGTGGTAGCTTAGTTCTATCCTCTTGACTCATTATGAAATTCATATCATTAGCAAGTAAGGAAGACTAAAATCTCAACTCAAGGGAATCCCATTTTATTATTATTCTAGTTTATTAAATTTACTTCGTTGTTATTGTTAATTTCAATTCAATTTGCTTCTTTGTTTTAAAAACCGAAAAATATAAAAATATTGCTTTAGCTTCGATTACTTCATTAGTTAAAAATGCAATTGCTCAAAATGATTTCTCATAACTTTAAGGTATTTATCATTTTACTACTTAGAAACTTGGAAATTAATCTCCTCAGAAGAATAACCTAGGTTGAGTTACTACGCTACATTTTCAAACCTAGTTTTATTTTGAGAACTCACATGACATGGGTTCATCAAATTGGCATTGTTGCCGGGGAGGATGATTGCTAAGGTTTTAAGTAGTTAAGTGTTCTTTTTAGTTGTCATAGTGTGTCTTAGTTTAGTAGAAAGTGTGTGGCACTCATTTGAATTTTGGTAAAATTTTGATTTTCGATTAACACTGTCTTGCTAGAACTGAAATATTCTTGCCCAAAAAATTCTTAAATTTGATATATCAAATTTTTTCAGCATTCTAAGCAAAGACTAATAGCTTTGCTATTATGTCTTCTAGATTTTAGCCAAATTCGAAGGTTTGCTATACTTTTCTAAATTTTCTTTCTTTTTTGATATTTTTCTAGGTTTTTTATTAGGTTTGTTCTTTGGGTTTTCTTTTATTTTTCTTGATTTCTAGTGTATTTTTGAGTTTGTCTTAGCTAGTTGTTAGTTGTTGAAGTGTTAAGTAGTGGTTTAGGTCATTTTTCATAGTTGTTTTGCATTCCATTTACATTTCTCTAAAAACAATTTTACATTTTTGTTGCTTTGCTATAATGTTCTTAATGGCCATTTTGTGGTTTGCTATTGTTTTGTAGAGAGAAACTTTGCATTCTTCATCCTTGGGAGGCTCTTGGTAATACTACCAGGATGGAAGATCCTCTTTAACAAAGCATTAAAGCCATACAACATCAATTAGAGCTTGTTCAAGCTCAGTTAGAGAGTCTGGAGAGAGGTTCCAATATTTAAGAATATGATTCATCCTTCCACAACCTATATCATGAACCATATCTCCAACAATCTTTTTCACCACACCAAACCTTTCATAGTCTTTCATTTTCCCCACAAACCCCATATAAACCTCAACATGACTTTTGTTCCCCACCATGCAACGTAAATCTTGACCCCCATCCCTTCACCCCAATGGCCACCCTATGAACCATCTCCTCTACACCATCTACCCTCTTACTCCCCATACCAACCCTCATTTCAACCCTCATTCCAATCATTTCACCCACCACTTTATGAACCTTCCCCACCATCCTACCTTGACCCTCCACCTCCATTTCATGACCCACAACCTAGTGGATTGGATATCATTTTCTCACCTCACAACATGGATTCCCTAACAAGTGCCTTAACAAGAAAGTATGAGACACTCCAAGAGCAATACCTTCATTTATTCATGCATCAAGGTATAATTGATAGCTCTAAGGAGATAGAAGAGCAATTGAAAGATATTGATGAATTCTTCAAGGCATACTATGGTCACATGTTATGGGTAAAGACGGGAGGTGAAGTTGGAACCCATTGGCCTCAAAACCTACAAAAGGAGGAACAAGGAACCCAAAATCAAGAACTTTTATGTTACTTCACATGTGGAGAGTTCTCAACCTTCAATGATTCCATCAAATGCATCCATCCAAGCATAAGAAGTGAAGCAAGTACAAACGAACAATGAAGAGTCTTTCTTACCCTTTGGTAACAATCATATCCTTATAAAAGCTGACTCTCCTAATACTTTGATTGATGAAGTAATTCATGATTTGAGTGATAATAAGGTGGATGAGGAAATAATTGTTGAATTCCCTCTAATTCTTGAACATGTAATTGCTCAACCCATTGATTCTAGTACTGGTAGCTTAGATGAGCATGTGCCTTGTAATGATTCAACTCATTTGCATGATACTTTGGGTGATGATTTGCATGATAATGATTATGCTAGTGCTGAAATTACATGTTCTTGTGATGAAAATACAATGTGTATGGATTGCATTGATGAGAAATATCCTAAATTTGTTGAAATGCATCGAAATAGAGATGACCATTCTCTAGAACTTAGTGATATGCATGTCATGCATGATGTTGAGAATCAAACTCCTTTATCTTTCTCTTCTTCTCCCTCTCTTGTGAAATTGACTTGATGCACTTCAATTCTACATTGGATTCTGCACTTTCCTACTTCACACAAGAGTGAAGATAAAGATGTTAAATCACAATTGATCACTAATCCTAAGGTCAATCTTTGTTTGCAAGAGTTCAATGTGCACATATTTTATGATGACTAGCATGTACCCATTGTTTCAATTGTCAATGCTTTTGATTTAGCAAGTGAGATTCACCTTAATTCACTTGAATTGCTTGGACCTAGTTTTGTCCTTTATGATGATCATACTTCTTTACTAGATGATATCAAGTATATTCATGACTCATATTCCTAAATCTTATCATTTGATTTACCTCCTGATTTATTAGGATTTGATTGTGCCAATGATTCTATTGACTTGGATTTTGCTATAGATGATAGAGTTGGGCTTGACTATATCACTACCATTACTGAAATCCAAATTGATTTGTTGATACCTAGTATTGCTTGCTGTATGCTACTAGTTGACTTTATTGGTTGTGGGAAGCACTTGTTATCGAATGTACGTAACTCTAGTCTTCTCACATTTCATACACCATTATGTCATTTCATTGGTTCTAATGCTTTCCATAGATTTAAGTAGTTTGATTCATGTGGCATCCTTGGAGTAGGTACTGCTGTTGTTTTGGTTAATTCTTTGCAAGCTAATTCTCTTGGTGGTTGCCCTCATTCTTATTATCTTTGCATTTTGGAAGCTCTACTCCTACTTGGGCCTAAATAGTTGAGGAGCAAAATACTGAGCTTCCTTTTGATTTTTCTATCTAACCACAAGCCACCATGATTACACAATAGTCTCTTTTCTTACCTTATTCCTTGTTTTATTTGATTATATATGCTATTGAACAAGTGTGGGGTTCATCATGGGTATTTATCACTTTACTACGTAGAAACTTGGAAATTAATCTCCTCACAAGAACGACCTAGGTTGAGCTACTCTACTACATTTTCAAACCTAGTTTTATTTTGAGAACTCACACAACATGGGTTCATCATGGGTATTTGAGTAAATAAAGAGTGCATGAGGTGCGGGGTTATATGGTTGAAAGAGGGTGAGATGAGGTATTGCTACGTGAAGTTAAATGTGTGTGTTTGTGAATCATAAAGATGTAGGTGTGAGTGTGTATGTAAAACATGTGTCTAGCAATTATGAGAGTTAAATATTACATGACAACTGTAGTGTGTGTTTGTCGATGTTTGAGTGTGTGTGAGTTTTTAGATATACATAGGTATATTTTTATCCTATTAATTTCACATACTAGGCCCTAATTTTTCCCCTTTGTCTAATTTAAGATTCCTTAAATTTTGTAGGTTCCATAATTTGACTTATTATCTAATTCTATAAATCAATCCTTAATAATTTTTAAAGATTCTCTTCTTTAATTAACTTCATAGAGTCTTAAAAATAATTTCTCCAAAAATTCCCAAGTTAAATTATAATATCTAATTATTGCTCCTCGAATTTTTTGAGAAAATAGGCCTTTAATTCCCAAGATTAATCTCTAACACCATTTAAATTCTCTTTTTGGGAAATTTAACCTTTTACTAAATTTTTGGGATATTACAATTCTCCTCCTATAAAAATAAATTTTGTCCTCGAAATTTGTTACATCTATGGAGACATAAATTCTAGGTAACATCTCTTCATGTCTTCTTTAGCTCCAAGGTTGCTTCTCTAGGAGATAACCCCTTCCATACTACTTTTATGAATGGGATACTCCTGTGCCTGAGCTGTTTCTCCTGCCGACCAATGATTCGGTCAGGTGTGACCTCATACATAAGATCATCCCGCACATCTAGTTCTTCATATTTAATCATATGTTCTAGGTCAGGTTGATACTTCTTTAGCTATGATACATGGAAGACATCGTGCAACCTGCTCAAGCTTGGGGGTAAAGCTATTTCATACGCTACTGGTCCAATCTTTGATAAGATTTCGAAGGAACCAATGTACCTAGGGCTTATCTTCTTTACCTTTAATGCCCTGCCAATGCCGATAACATGTGAAACCTTCATGAACAGATGATCTCCAACCTATAACTCGAGAGGTTTCCGCTATTTGTCATCATAGCTCTTTTGCCTGCTCTGAGCAGCCAACAGTCTCTTCTTGATCAGTTTTCTCTGCTCTGTAGTTTGATCGACTATATCTAGCCCATACATTTGCCTCTCAGATAGCTTTACCCAGTATAAGGCCGACTAATACCTTCTTCCATACAACGCTTTATAGGGATCCATTTAAATGCCCGAATGATAACTATTGTTGTATGCGAATTCTGCCAAGGGAGGGAATTGATTCCAACTGCCTTTGAGATCTATCACGCAAACCCTAAGCATATCATCTAGTATCTGGATTGTTCTTTCAGTTTGCTCGTCCTGTGAGAATGATAGGCCGTACTGAATCAAAGCTTGGTACCCAAAGCCTCATGCACTGCCCTCTAAAACTTGGATGTGAATCGAGGTTCTCTACTAGATATGATATTCTTTGGTGTACCATATAGATGTACAATCTCCTTGATGTTGATTTCTGTGAGTTTATCGAGAGAGTAGTGAATACTGATTGGGAGAAAATGCGTTCTTTTGTGAATCGATCCACTATTAGCCAGACTACATCATGATTTCAAACCTTGGGTAATCCTGTCACGAAATCCATGGTGACGCTCTCCTATTTCTACTTAGGAATTGTAGGGTTTTGTAGAAGTCTTGATGGTTGTTGATTCTCAGCTTTCACATTCTAGCAAGTAAGACAATGAGCAATGAACTTTGTTACATCTCTTTTCATCCCTGGCCACCAATACATGGATTTCAGATCGTGATACATTTTGGTTGCTCTTAGGTACAGAGTATATTTACTCTTGTGTGCTTCTTCCAGGATTTGCCTTTTCAACTCTGTTTGTAGTAGAATATATATTTGCTTCTTGTATTTGACAAGTCCACTTGGTGATAAGTCACGTTCTTGAGTTTCTCCCTTTACGATCATATCTCTGATAGATTGGGCATGTCTATCCTGCATCTGAGCTTCTTCTATATCTACTTTCAAATCATTCTCTGCTTGACTGATATTGCTATTGTTGATCATAATATGATTAAAAAGTTGAGATCTCTGAACTTCTCAATTAGCCTTTACTCATGAATCATGAGGGCTGCTACCTGCACTACTTTGCAGCTCAATGAATTTGCCACTACGTTAGCTTTGCCTAGATGATTCTTGATCTTCAGATTGTAATCTTTAAGCAACATCATCCATTGACGTTGTCTCATGTTGAGCTTTTTTTGATCGTACAGATATTTCAAACTCTTGTGGTTGCAGTACAGCTCAACGGTCACCCCATAGAGATAATGTCTCCAGATTTTCAGTGTGAACACAATTGCTGCTAACTCAAGATCATGGGTGGGATATCTCTGTGAAGCTTCAGCTGATGGGATGCATATGCCACTACTCATCCTTACTGCATCCAAACACATCACAATCCATGCCTACTGCATCTATGTAGACCACAGAGGTTAACTGTAGATTTGGGATTGTTAACACTAGTACTATTGTTAATTTATGTTTCAGCTCTACGAAGCTACTCTGATAATTACTGCCCCACACAAATTGTTGAGTTTTCCCTGTTAACTTTGTCAACGACAAAGCTTTTTTGGAGAAATTCTTTATAAACTGCCTGTAATACCCGACAAGACCAAGAAAACTGTGTATCTCAAAAATAGTCTCTAACCTCTCCTAGTTTAGTACTGCTTTCACTTTGTTTGGATCCACTGAGACTCCTTGTTGCGAGACCACATGGCCCAAAAATTTAACTTTTGAAAGCGAAAACTCACATTTTCTTATCTTGGCATAGAGTTGCTTGTTCCTTAATATGTTCAACACAGTCCTCAAATGGTGTTCATGCTCTATTGTGCTCTATGAATACATCAAAACATAATCAATAAAGACTACCACGAATTGGTCCAAATATGGACAGAAAATTCAATTCATGTAGTCCATAAACACTGCAGGTCCATTAGTCAGCCTAAATGGCATTACTAAAAACTTGTAATGGCCATATCTTATTCTGAAAGTAGTCTTCGACACATCATCTCTCTTTTCCCTGAGTTGGTGATACCCAGATCTCAAATCAATCTTTGAGAACACACAGGCACACGATAGCTGATCAAGCAAATCATCAATTCTAGGAAATGGGTACTTGTTTTTTACAATCACCTTGTTTAACTCCCTGTAATCAATACAGAATTGTAGGCATCCGTCTTTCTTCTTAACTAAAAGCACTGGAGCTCCCAATGGCAAGACACTGAGTCTAATAAACCCTTTCTCTAACAGCTCTTCAATATACTTTCTTAGCTCTACCATCTTGCTTGGATCCATCTTGTATGGGGCTTTGGATATTAGTCCCACTCTAGGCTTGGTTTCAATTGTGAACTCCACTTCCTTGTCCGGGGGTTATCCACTGATACCTTACAGAAACACGTCAAGAAATTTGTTTACTACAGGGATACTTTCCAATGTTGTCCTTGTAATACCCCGAATTTTGAGGCTTGAGGCTAGAGAATAAGCCTGAGATTAGTGGACTGCTAAGCCCTGGTTTAGCAGGATCCTAAATTGTGATCAAGAGATAATGACTCCAAAAGTGAAAGCGGTTAGTGATAAATAACCCTTTTGAGAATCCAATGTGATTTGAGTTTCGAATGTGATTCGTATGTGCTGTGAGCAGCGTCGAAACCCTGTATTTAAGTTCAATTATGGATTAACCTCTAAATTGACTAAAAATAGAGGGAGGGCGCATAATGTGGTGATATAGAAAGATATGAAGTGTTTGGTGGTGATTCAGGAGGAATTGTCATAATCAGGGGCAAAACGGTAAAGTTACCGACCAATTGGTCAGTTACCGAAGAGGAAACTCATTGGTAACTTCAAGATCAATGGTTAGGATTGATTTGTGTGATAGATCAAAGGGTGGAATCATGTGTGCAAGTGCCTATGTGAGCTCATGAAGATGGATCAAGATCATGACAAGTGGCAACTTATGAGCCTTAGATCTTGGTCAAATGTTCAAAGTGCTTTTTCTCTTCCCTTTCCTTTATTTTGGTCGGCCAACACATGAAGCAAATGGAAAAAAAAGCTGATCCTCTTCTTCATCCTCTACTCTCTCTCTATTTCTCCATTTTCGCCTAGCTCAAGGAAGAAAGAGAAAACTAGAGGTGAGATTTTGGTTGGCTTGTGGTCCTCTAATGCTCTAATCACCTTCTATAAAGTTGTTCATAGTGATGAGAGCTTCATTTCTATGGTTTTAGATTCTTGATTGAAGGTGTTTGATGGCTTGAGGAAATTTGAAAAGATGGAGAATCAAAGAATTGGTTTGGGAAAGAGGAAGAGGTGAGTATTTGAAGACTTTTGATCTAAGTTTTGTGAGTTTTGGTTGAGCTTTGTGAATTTCGAATTTTGCCCTGATTTTCTTGTGATTTTGGATTGGATGAATTGGGTTGTGTTTTATGTTGAAAATGGTGCCATGTTGTGGTATTTGATCATTGGAATTGGTTTGAATTGGATTGGACATAATGGTTGAAAAACTGGAAATTCTGTCCAGTGAGAATTCTGTCTGGGTAGTCTGTTTGCATTGCCGTTTTGAATGGGCAAATGATGTTCGAAAATTATGAAAATTTCCAGTCTTAAATTTCACATCGTAAGGTTCAAAATGGACATAAATTTTGTGTCATTTCGAGTTTTGAGCTGGGAGTTTGAACTGACCAAAGTTTGGTATCCAAACTGGACTCTGTTTTGGCACAACGTTAGGTTTTTGGTAAATCTGGACTTTTGTGGTAATTTCTAGTAATGGCCAATATTTTTCCTAGAAATAGGACTTAAATAGCTTTCATTTGGCTTTGGAATCACCTTATTTCGATTTTTCCTGAATTAGTTATGATTTGTGGAAATTCAGCCAAGAAACTAGATTTTCTGGGCCGCAGCCAACCCCTATTTTCAGCATTTTGAGATTTTGAAAGGGTTCAATATTCGTTTGGATTGCGAGTAGCCGATGCTGGAGCATACGTGGAAAGAATAAGGGTAGGGAACTTACCTCTCCTGCATGTATTGATATTTGTGTTTGTGTATTGATGCATGTTATTGCTTTGCTTGATTATGTGAAACATATATGAATGATTGAAGCTCTGTTTCTATTTATGCTATGGCCATGAGTATGTTGTTGAAACATTGAGCATGCGAATATATCATTATGTGAATATGAGTTATTGTGATGCAAGCATGTCATGCATTAAACACTTATCTTGCATGCATATTGGTATCTGTTTCCTACTGGGATTCTCTAGAATCTCACCCTCCCCTACCAACATTTTAGACAGGTCAAGTGGCTCAAGGAAGGAGCAAGTGACTAGGGGCGGCGAGAATCCCTTATGGACATTTGTATTTGGAAGTTGGTTATTGTTATATGCTAGGATAATTGTATATGTTCGGATGATAGTTGGATGTATATTTGGATATTGTATTTATATATTGGATGAGTATTAAGTATGCATGTATGGAGTTGAGATTTGTGTAATCCCTGTTTGAGGAATTGTAAAGGGCGAATGTGCCCTATGAATTCTATGTAAAGGTATGAACCCGGGAGTTGCCGAGAAGTTATTGTTGTACACTTTGATATTTGTATAAATGTGATATTCCGCGTAATGTAATTGTATTCGAAATTGAATATGAGACCAGGTTAAAGTGATTTCGAAATGTATTTGTGAAAACCCTGTCGTGAAGATGGGATTTTAAATAAGTTTTGTTTCCTATTGGTCTCTATTTCATTTTAATTGAGTATTTCGGATATAATTACGGAAGGGGGTTACAGTTCTAGACTCTAATGGCATAGAGAAAACACAATGTATCCCTAACAACCTTTATGTAAGCATCTATTGACCTCAGCTGTGGAGAGAAAGTTTAGGTTGATTTATGCATTAGCCTTTGATAGTAGATTAGGGTAAATGACCCTTTTGCTTCCATAGTCTCATAATACATTGTTTACAGTCACCCAGTCGATCCCGAGAATTACCTTCAGTTTATTCAGCAGCGAACAAATCATATCTATTGTAGACTCATATCCCTCTGCGTTTATGATGCAATTTAAATAAACCTCAATTGTGACGAATCCATTAACCGTAGGCGTAGACACCATCAAATCATACAGTAATCAATACACACTCAGGCCTAGCCATCTTACACAATCATATGCAATAAGTGAATGACTATCTCCTGAATCAAGCAATGCTTGTACCAAATTACCATTGAGAGAAATTGTACCTCAGATCAACTCAGGTGATTTCAAAGCTTCCTGTGTTAAAGAAAACACTCTGGTCTGCGCTTTCTATTTAGGCTCTCTGGGCTCTTACCGCTGTTGACAATCTCTAGCGATATGTCTTGAATTGGGGTAGTTATAACAAACAATCTGCCTGCTAGCACTGGCAACTACTTTGTTTGACTACATGTCTGACCAGGATGGTAAGGTCTGCCACAGTATCTGCACATTCTGTTTCCAAGCGGTCTTTAGTTACCTCGATTGTCAGACTTGTTTGGCTTTTTACTACTCCTACTAGAAGAACCACCTTAATATCTATGCTTTTATGAAAAGTTCCCACCACTAGATATGTTCTTATTACTAACATTTTGTGGGTATACAACTCCAACAAATTATGCTATGTAATATGGCACTCTTCAACTACCTTATTGAATGAATCCCTTGAAATGTCTAGAGACGAGCTTCTCCTTCTGCTCTGGCTTTAAACCGTGTATCATCATACCAAACCTCCATTCTTCATCATCACGATATTTCATATATGAGGAGTATCGAGAAATCCGAATATACCGAGCCAAGTACTCATTGAAACTCTCCTTTTCACCCTGTTGTATCATCAGAAATTCTGTCTCTTTGGCCAATCTCACTTACCAAGGAAAATACTTCTTATTAAACTTTTTGTGAAACACTTCCCACGTCACAGGAATATTTTGAGCTAGTAGAATTAACTTGGTACTCGTCCACCTTTTGTTGTCATCTCCTTCCAACTTATAGCTTGCCAATCATGCCTTTATATCATCTGGGCACTCCAGTATTTCAAAAATCTTTTCAAGATAGAACAACCAATCCTCAGCAGCTTAAGAATCGAGCTTCTCTTGGAAAATAGTTGGCTGGTATTGGTTAAATTTGGTCACCCATGTTTGCATATGCTCAAATTCGACAATAAGAGCTTCAGGAACCTCTGGCTTAGGTTCTGGAGGCTGCGTATGACCACCGCCATATCCACCAGGGTTATTATATGCTTCCGTATCTGTATTTTGTTTCTGTTGTACCTTCCTTAGGTTATTTTGTAATTCATTCAACATATTCTGTTGTGATGTTATCATACCCAACAGCTGTTGCAAAGGGTCAGGTCTAGCACCTGGTTCTTCATTATTGTTTCCATGTCGACCCCCAGCTCTACCTCCATTTCGGCCTCTTCTTCTTAGTCCACCTCTTATTCTCGCCATCTTTATGTTTCATTATATTGAAATTAAAAAGAGGTAAATTTCACATAGTCATATATCAGTATACTATTCTGATGTTGCTAGAACCACATGCTCTGATACCAAAAATGTGTTTGTGTTGCACCCATACACCACATGGCCAAATGGGTAACCTCCGCAGCATGTTTTACACCCCGCCTCTCGACGACGACGACCAAGCACCAACTTCCGCCCGACTACCTGGTCCTATCGAGGTAAGAGCTAATGCTTTGCCACATATCATACTGTGAGAACCCTCAATTAGGCTATGCTAACATGCTTTAATACCAAATGTATCTGTGTAGTGCCCATATACCAAGTGGTCACATAGGTAACCTCAGCTGCATGTTTTATGCCCGATCAGACTATGTTAACATGCTTTGATACCAAAAATGTCAAACCCTTAACCTTTTGATATTCATAGAGTAATAAGTGCATAGTTCGGAGGGCACACAGAAATAGTGGAAATATACTAATAATAAGTGCTTGTTTACATTACAGGAAATCCCTGTAGGGTTTGAAATATATATATATATATATATATAAAGTCCAACCAAAATAAAATTTACAACTAAAGATAACCAACTGCACTCCCACTTGAACCAAAACCTCAATCATCAATAATTACAATTTTACCCTTAGAGCATGTACCTTCTGTTGAAATGTTTTTAAATGTTGAAAAAGGGAGAGATTCAAACGGATCTCAGTAGTAACATGCTTTTTTGACATATAAAATGTAAAAATAAATATGCAATATAAACCATGTCATATAAGATGATAGATTGTTGTGCATGATAGAATGTTGTATGTACACTGTCCAAGGTCAAACGACTATTTGCAACCCTAGCTAAACTCTATGCCTCCATTGGGTCCCAGACCACAACTAAGCTAAAGTACGTGTCCAAGATACTTTGCTCATGTTACAGAGAATGGCATACTAAAACATATAATAATCACATAGTATATGCAAGAAAAAGTTATTACCTGACTACTTTCTCAATTCCTCTATCGGTCCTAACCTTTAGTTTTGGCTCGAGCTATTGCAATTTCCTATAAATTAATGTTACAAATAACTGGTTATTACTGGAACTATTACTACCTTTAAATCAAATTTTTTTGGTTATCTAATGTAATTATCACAGTTTTTGCACATTGCAAATTATACACAGTGCAATTTCACTCTTTCCAGAAAACTGGCAAATTTTCAATCAAGTTTGGAAATTCATAATTAATTCTAGGAAAATTCAATTTGACTGATTCTAAAGCCTATATGAAGCTGTTTAAATATATTTTCATGAAAAATACCCAAAGCTAGCCACTGATAATAGAGTTTTCCCAAAAATTCACAAAGCATCCCTTGTTCCAAATTACAATCTAGAAACTAAGCACAATTTTGAAAAATTATAACTAAATCTAAAAAAAAAATCTAATTGTAGTGATTCAAAGTCCTATATGACCCTCATTAAGTCTATTTTAAGGGAAAAATATTAGGCACTTCAATTATAGGGCTGCATTTCCCAGAATCATCGAACAACATAAATGGTCTAGAAAACGTTCCAGATTCAATGCCTAATTTCAAAAATTCATATCTCACAATATGCAAACCCAAATGACACTTATTATTTATAAAATTAAATTTTATCATGTATACTTTTGTTCTAAAAAGCTTCATGGTCATTTGAGAAGATTATATTAATCAAAAATATCACACAACCAAACTGCCAGAACCTGAACGTCTAGAATTTTTCTTGTTTCTGACTTAATTTTCAAAAATCATAACTGTCCTTACAAGTATCCAAATGATGCATTCTTGGACTTATTTTAAAGCTATGAATGTCTACTATATTCCTGTAAAATTTCTTAAATATTGAATAAGGTTTGTCTAGTCAAAACTCAACACAAATCTGTCTGTCTTTCAAAAATGTCAATTTTGACACTATGAATTCAAAAATCAAGAATTCATTCATTTTCACTCCAAATTGTACTCTTCTTGATTCTATCGTCAACTACACATCCTAGACTATCTATACAAAAAGACCCAGTCAAAAACACCACCTATACCCTCTGTTTAAACTTCTGTAACTTTCCTGTAGACAATATGTTTTTCGTTCAGCAAACAAGGTGAAGAAAACTAACATACAACCATGAATTTATACTCTAAACCTCACAAATTTTAACTCTATACTCTCCTACATATATGTCCCGAGGTTAATGATTAAATTTCAGAACCAAAGAACCCCAACTGGACCCCAAAATTGTCACACAATCACTTGTTTTAAAACTTTTTGGTGATAGAAACTTTCCGGCGACTTTTCTCTTAACTCCAGCCAAAACCACCACAGAAAACCACTCAAACCAGACTATAAAACAAATCTAGAGATGAAGGAGAAGGAGACTCACCTAAACCTGAATATGGAGTTGCATGTGTGATTTGTAGCCTCTTCTTGCTTCCTCCATTGACACCAATCACCCTTGCTCTTCTTAGCTCTCTCTTTTGTTCTCTCTTTCTCTATTCTATATTTTGTCTAAAGCTCTCTCTCTCTCTCTCTCTCTCTCTCTCTCTCTCTCTCTTCTAGTTGCTGTCGTAAATGAAGAGCTAAAGGTGTTGGGTATTTGATTAAATAAAGAGTGCAAGAGGTGTGGGGTTATATGGTTGAAAGATGGTGAGATGAGGTATTGCTACGTGAAGGTAAGTGTGTGTGTTTGTGAATCATAAAGATGTATGTGTGAGTGTGTGTGTGTGTGTAAAACATGTGTCTAGCAATGATGAGAGCTAAATATTACATGACAAGTGTGGTGTGTGTGTGTGTCGGTGTTGGAGTGTGTGTTTTTATATATACATAGGTATATTTTTATCCTATTAATTTCACACACTAGGCCCTAATTTTTCCCCTTTGTCTAATTTATGATTCCTTAAATTTTATAGGTTTCATAATTTGACTTGTTATCTAATTCCATAAATCAATCCTTAATAATTTTTAAAGATTCCCTTCTTTAATTAACTTCATAGAGTTTTATAAATAATTTCTCCAAAAATTCCCAAGTTAAATTATAATATCTAATTATTGTTTCTCGAATTTTTTGGGAAAAAATAGGCCTTTAATTCCCAGGATTAATCTCTAATACTATTTAAATTCTCTTTTTAAAAAATTTAACATTTTACTAAATTTTTGGGATATTACAAGCCCTATGATTTAAAACAAAATCACAGGTCTACTATTTTGTAATATTATTTTATTGTATCAACAAGCTATAAGTTGATATAATAAACAGCTCGTCTCCGTAAAGTGGAAAGAACAAGTTCAAATGCCAAGAAGTGCATTTATTAGGAAAGGCGAAAACTTTTTGCGATCTAAGCCTCGAAATGGGAAACCCTCAACTATGTATACTATTTTTATTTTAATTAAACAAGGCTTTTTACGAAAAAAAAATAGTAAGACATTAAACATAAACAATAACTATCAATTATTAGTAATACATTAAACATTTAAAAAATAATTTTTAAATTTTTAATTTGACCTTCAAAATTTATCCGCATTTAACAAAATTAGTTTTTTCCCGATTTTCTATCCTTCTTTCTTTCTTTTTGTTTTAACCAATGCATTTTTCTTTTGTTTTGCGCTTTTGTTTTGCTTGAGGTCGATCAAGTGATCTTTTTCTCCTTTTTCTATACTTATATGGTTATATTTATATAGCAAGCATTTTTCCCTCATTCTTTGCAACATAGAGTCCCAAAATTTTGGTTTTGTTAAAAAATGTTGGTCACTTTAAATTAAATAAATATTTTAGTTATTATTTTTTAAAAAAATTATTTTTAAAATTAACAAGTTTAATAATTGAAAAAAGGAAGAATATATTCACCTCAAAATTTTGCGATAAATATTTGAATAATAAGTGACGGTAAATTAATATAAATATATATATATATATATCTTAAGTTAAACTAAAGCTTAAATTTTTTTTGGGACTTAAGCATTAGAAGAAGTATTTTTTTTTTTTTGGAACCAAATATATAACATATATTCATTTATATTTTTAATGGAAGAAGACAAGAACATACCACTTAAATTTCAAAATTCTAAAGCAGTCTTATTGTCTATAAGAGTATAGGTATTAGCTAAAAAAGTATAGTAATTGACAATTTATTTCAGTAGAGTTTTAAGGTTTAAGTGAGTTTTTTTTTTATTTTGTCTTTTTCTCTATTTTAATCAAAGTAATATTAAGGTTTTGTTTCGTGGGCCCAAAACAAAAGTTTTGGACTTGGATTCATTAAAATGGAAAGAACGGTAGACTATCCACCATCGTTTTTGTTTTTGTTTTTGGTTTTTTTTTTTTTTTTTTTTTTTGATCAAAACTAGCTACGATCTTATTTCCATTTTGTAATCGGAAATTCCTAATGACTTTGTTGATTGCGAGGGCTTTGATCTAAGGAATTCATTCGCGCCTCTTATCCTGAAGCTGACTGGAATGGATAGCGACCAACTATATCTTCCTCAAGAAATCATCACAAATATTTTCAAACGACTTCCCGTAAAATCCCTAATGCGATTTAAATGTGGGTGTAAACATTGGAAAAATCTCATAAAAAACCCATCTTTCATCGCAGACCACCTTCAACAGTCCAGTCATAAAAACCCTTCTCTTCTTTTCGAATGCCATAGAAGTGATTTTTCTTTGGGTAAGTGCTGGCGCTTGCGCTTGTGTTTCTTGCAAGTCCGTGAAGTTCAGATTGCACCTTTGATCAATTCCTTGGATGATGTTAGCATCGTCGGTTCCTGCAATGGCCTGCTTTGTGTTAAAATCAACTTAGCATCGTCGGTTCCTGCAATGGCCTGCTTTGTGTTAAAATCAACCGGTATGAACAGTATCCTGATTCGCTTATGTTCTGGAATCCTGCAACTACGGCAGTCAGGCATGTTCATAGAACCAAACCTAGTTGTTCTTACTTTCTTGATTGCGAGTTCTGCCCAATTGTTAATGATTACCAGATGGTAAGAAATTATTCTATGATTTATGGGGAAGTGTTTTCTTTAAGTAGGGGATCATGGAAGGGGATAAATATTGGCCATTCAAAGGGTATGAAACTTTATTCTATAAGTTTGACGGTTGATGAAGTTCTATTTTGGCTTGGATTAGAGCTAGAAGATGATGTTAGGGTGATAGTTTCATTTGACATAGCAAAGGAAGTATTTACATTAATACCAATGCCGCCAGATTAAAAGCTTACTGTTTACAAGAACAAACTTGCTATACTTTGTGTTGTGACACTTGGGAGTCTAATTTTTGGGTGTTAGATGAGGGTACATGTGCATCAACGGAGACATGGAGTTGGGCTAAAAGATATACTAGCAGCTCCATTTCATGCATATTATATTTGATTAGATGGAGGAACCAAATTGTCTGCGAACCTGTTATTGGAGAGGATAGAGAAAAAGGAAAAAATGTTTTACATATGATGAATCCCACCTCTAATGAAGTAAAGAGGTTTGTTATTCCCAATTATAGCCCTATTTGTAGTATTTACAATTATGTGGAAAGCCTTATATCAGTTGGCAATAATTACATTGAAGAATCTTGATTTTAATGTCAAATTATTACATTGCAGATTTATAGGGTTGAAGTACTTTTGGTGGAATGGAATCTCTAATATTTTGGATCATTCTATACCTATATTATTTGATGTTATTTAGAGTTATCTTTAATGATGAATACTTATATTTAACGGCAATGTGCCTATTATTTGGAACTTGTTTTCCTTTTGATATATGCCAATGGTCTGTTTTCTAATTTTCTTCAGGTGAAAATTATCCCACCGGTTTCGTATATTGTATGACATTAAGAGGGCAGAAAAGTAATTAATGCGTCTCTATCTCTATCTCTCTCTCTCTGCTTTAAATGAAAACATCGTTATTTGCAATTCTCAGTTTACTCTGCTCCTTCCTTATTCATCTTCTGCATCCAGAAGTAGTGGGATTATCTGGTTACAGTTTTGTGTTTTCTTTCTTGATGACGTTACTTGAAATACCCACAATTGATGGGAGTTATCTGTTATTCATTTTGTTCTTCTATTTGTGTATCCTGCATTCTATATTTTTGCTTCCTTCTATTTTAAACTAATGAAAGCATTTTCCATTTTGCCTTGGTTGAGTTCATGCTTCGCCCTCATGCTTTACCAGTTGATATTTTAAAGGGAAAATTACATTCAAGTCTCGAATAAGAGAAAAAAATATCCTTTGAAATCTCAGAATTGCCAAAAAAGTCTTTTTGCAATAAATTCCAATCATGGACTTGTCAATAGACGCCCATGGATTTCCCAATGAATGCCTCTAGATTTGTCAATGACGCACCCATTGACTTGTCAGCAGAATTGAAATTTATTATAAAAAAGTCCCACAGGACTTGGATACAATTTTGAGATTTCAACTTTCAAGTGACCATTTTTTCTTTTTATCTATTTGTCCGGGGCCTGAATGTAATTTCCCCTATTTTTTTAAACTTCTTCACTGTTAGAACTGGAACCTTCCATTGAAAGTGGACATTGTCAGTTTTATCTCTTAGATTTCATTAACATGTCACAGTTTGCTTTTTTAGTTCTTTTCAGTCAATCATATGCGTGCGCGAGTGGGATTGGAAATTTTTGGAAGTTAGTTATATGTGTTGGCATTTTCATGTTGTGTCATTGATTTATTGAAAGTGTTTTAATCTTTAGTGGAAGAAGTTTGTTAGACCTTTCTATCATATCAAGTTGTTTAGTTTTCTTTAAGAAAGATATATACTATAATTGTTGGTTTATGGATCATCAGGGACTTCTCCAGGTAACATATTGGTGTTATATTGTCTTGTTTTTATATGTTTGAGAGCGGGGACAAAAGTATGCGAAGCAAATTTAAGTTTGTTGCCATTTGATTTCATTTCATTTGTAGTGGAGAAATGAATTAGATTGATTTATGTAAGCAGTTATCCACCTTACTAGGAGCTGTTGTGTGCTCCTTGGATCATTGGTGAATTAGAATTAGAGTTTTCTGTTTGGTTAATGACCGGAGGTAGTAAATCATATGATGAGATGTTTTTTTTTTTTCAGAATATCATATGATGAGATTTGTAATTGGGTTGTGCTTTAAGGGGATTACCGTGTAAGAAGAGCAACATTTCATATACCCATTATAATTTTGAATTTCAAGTCTATTTCAAAATTCAAAATAATCTTCCATTTCAAAATGATTCATTTTACCACCTTAGGCTAAAATTAGGTGTTAAAGATAGGAAGAGGTAGGCTGTAGGTATAGATTAATTGTTCAAATATTTATCTATAAAAAAATCATTAACATTTTGTAGTTTTAGCTTTATTTCAAAATGATTTGCAGTTTTGCACCTTGTTGGCAAAAAAACAAAATGATTAGCACCTTAAATTTAATAAATTATAGGAGTATTAGTAGTATTTATTTGAAATTTAATAAGCTTATATTTAAAATTTTTTGTTTTAATTTTTATTTATTTAAAGTTCAATATTTTTCATCATCAAACAAAGGAAGAATTTATTAGCCCCAATATTTTGTGATCAATATTTTGATAAAAAGTAACGTTGAATTGAAAATAAATATTTTCTTGAATAAAATAAAATTATTATTTGGCCTTAATGATTAGAACAATTTTTTCTATTCTTTTAGCATTGTCTCCTTAACAGCTTCGTTGCCTCCTAAGAGGGCCCTCCCCAATTCCCCATCATAGTCTTACCTTCAGTGAAACAGTGATCAATAATAGCTACTTATTTAGGGATTATATTAATACAAATTAATTAATTAATTATTACAGCCAAATATAATTCAAATCAACTCAAATTTATGGATTTGAATTTAATTCAGATTATTTAGTGAAACATGACATAAACATCTGTTATCAAACTAATCTATTGACAATTTTTCAATTAAAATTATCGTTGAAAAAATTCAGGTTACAAATAATCGTCCTTTGTTAAAGTTATTAAATATATTTAACATGATTCAACTAACACTTATTTAAAATATTTACCCATACCTCAAAAATATTTACCCGTGTAGCCTTTTTTTTTTTTTTTTTTGGGGTCAAAGTGTAGTCATTTATTCAATCATTAATTAAAATATTCAAATTAATTACATGTGGCCAGCAAAGCCGATTTGAAGGTGGGTCTAATATTTTATTTTAAAAAAACAAAGAACAAAGGAGCCGTACCCATATTTTTCTTATATTATCATATGGTATCAAGTTTAAGGTTTGTGGCTGTCGATCTCTTTCAAGAGCTTGTGATTCCTTGAGCCTTCAACAAATAATCAATAAAGAAATTTTAGAATTTGAATATGAAAATAAATGAAAAATATTATCACACCAATTGTTACTAATTTAAAATGTTACTTGTCATAAATCTATAATAACACTTGTAACATTTAGATAAGATTAATATTACCTATTCAATATATAAAAGCAAGAGTTGAAAGCGGAAATTATAGTGGATAGGGGTGGGTGAATATACTAATGTGATAGTTTCGTTTGACATAAAAGGGAAGTCTTTACCTTTATTCCAATGCTTGATTTTGGCTATGCTAAATGTGATTGTTTCATTTGACATTAAAAAAGGTAAGCCTTTACCTCTATTCCAATGTCAGGACAAACTTGCTATATTTCATACCAATTGGCGTGAGAATGGTGAAGTTTAGATTTGATGAATTTGCTATGTTTTTTGTTACATTCTCAATTACCACTCTGGTCTTATTTATAAGTCTTTGTTAACTAATTCTCATATATGTTAACTCATTAACTACGGGCTAAATTTTCAATTTCGTTCTTATCTATAATTGGTTCCAAAAGTCAGTATGAATAAATTCTTTTTATTTATTACAATTAATAGTGGTAAAAAAACTATAAAAGCATTTACTTTGAAACTAGACTTATAAATAGAACCAAATTTTTTAGTTAAAAATGACTTATAAATAAGACCAAAGTGGTATATGTATTTTTATAAATGCGCCTTCAAATTCTTCATGAATGTTGATTATTTTTTTTTAAAATGAATAATTACCCTCTTGAAAAGCCAGTCCTTAATTTTTAAGTAAATAATTCTCCTTACCCTGGCTCTCTCACCACGTCCTCTAATCTTCTCATAATTTAATGAAATAATCTAGTTTTATTCCAGTTAATTCAATCAAAATTGAATTTAGTCATAAGCTGACTTAATTAGTTAGATTAATATCACCAGTCATTAATTTTTAAGTAAATAATTCTCCTTATCCTGGCTCCCTCACCACGTCCTCTAATCTTCTCATAATTTAATGAAATAATCTAGTTTTATTCCAGTTAATTCAATCAAAATTGAATTTAGTCATAAGTTGACCTAATTAGTTGGATTAAATTATATTAATAACCAACCTTAATTTATTTATTTTCCCATCATATTTTATTTAATAATGAGTTTATTATGCAAATTGCATGTTTGAAAATTTATTTGACATTAGCGCTAGAAAGCTATTCCCTCATGGACGTTTATGCATCAAAGTTATATTAGTATGCACAATATTGTGAATCAATACACTCAACAAAAATCATGAATAAAAAAAATATAATGCTAAGCAAAAACTACTTTTACATGATTTTTAAAACTTCAAAGTTTGTTAAAAGGACGTGTTCCTTTATTTGCTGCTCTTTTTGTTTGTCCTATTAATCATATTGTCGATTTTAGAAAATGGTTTAAATTAGCCAAAAATAATAAATATATATGAAATACAACTTTTTTTTACAAAAATGTGCTTTATTTATGAATGAGGAAGAGATTGAGTAATAGTAAGAAAATGATGAAAAAGAATGTATATGGAAAGTTGATGTGTGAGAATAAAGTGAATGAGCCAACATTTTTAGACAAACTTAAATGTGTCATTACAAAAAGGGATAAAGCCATTAAAATAATGGGACCTTATGTACAGGGAAGGCGAGTATTTACAAGGAATTTTAATTATGAATTCATGGACACAAAAACCAAAAAAGACACAACTAACACTCTAATCCTTATTATAAAGAGAACACTTTTAGGGGGGGAAAATGGTCTCATATAAGTCCATTTAGAGAGTATTAGTGACTATGTTCTAATTGTACCCTTGGATAGAGAGAAAGAGGGGAGAGATGTGAGAAAAGTTGTAAATGTAAAGAGAAAAAATCACTCTTATGTCCTAAGGACCAAACAAAATTACAGTAAAATTTCAAAAAATGGAAATAAGAACTCGTTATATGTGTTTTCACAACATATTGAGTTATTTTTTACTGTATTGGGACTTTATGGTAATTTTGTTTGGTCCTTTGAACCTGAGAGTGATTTTTCCAAAATTTTTCACTAAGGGTAAAATTGAGAACTTCATCAATTTAAGGCATATTTAATTATCATAAGAAATTTCAGCTTGGGACATGACTA
Source organism: Inga laurina (assembly GCA_963855925.1). Classification (NCBI taxonomy): domain Eukaryota; kingdom Viridiplantae; phylum Streptophyta; class Magnoliopsida; order Fabales; family Fabaceae; genus Inga; species Inga laurina. The sequence goes on along the minus strand of OY979701.1, from coordinate 69,127,668 downwards.
TCACCAAACGTATAGCCGATCTTGCTTACCGTCAATATTTGTTTTATCCCTTCTTTCTTGATTGTATTGATCTTTGGTTCTAAGACACAATTAATAAGTTTATAGTTAAAAATATGGATCCAAGCAGAATGCTAATGTGGTCAAATCCTATAATCACACGATAATCTTCTAACTTACGTTTATAATTGCTTGATATATGGGTAAATTATATTGCAAATTACAACTCTATCTATGTATTACTCATGGAATTGGAAGGGGTGAGCAGCCTGATATTATGGGTACCCGTCAAATATAGCTAGAAACATCTAGGATATATTTGAATATATACATTATCATTCTGCCTAACATACTTAAAGGCATCATACTTACCATGGTAAAATGACATTGACAATGATTCATCTCCACCAAAATAAAAATGATATTGACAATAATTCTTTTCCACCAAAATATTTGAAGTAAATTTGCATGGTAATAGTCAACCTTTAGGATGAATATCCTTCAAAGTGGATATTGCTAACTGGAACAAGGTTTTCCACATAATTCAAAACATTATCAAAACGATGTCCGGGGATATGTGACATCTTACTCTCATTAGTAATGATATTCATCAAATCTAGATAATCCTTTTCTTTATCATTCTTCATCTCATGTCTTGTAAATCTAGGCCTTCCAAAAGAACTAAAGACAATTTCATTCCTCCAAATGGTCCCAGGAAAATCCAATGCGGCACTACAAAAAAAATCACTTTCAGCGGCGACATTTGGCGGCGACTTTTAATGTCGCCGCTGAAGGTGTCACTTTCAGCGGCGACACTTTTGCCGCCGCTGAAAGTCAGACTTTCAGCGGCGATATTGTTTTGTCGCCGCTGAAAGTGTTTTTTGAAAATTAAAAAAAAAATTTAAAACACTTTCAGCGGCGACTATTAAAAGTCGCCGCTGAAAGTATTTTTTGAAAATTTTTAAAAAAAAAATTTTAAAACACTTTCAGCGGCGACTATTAAAAGTCGCCGCTGAAAGTCTTTTATGAAAATTTAAAAAACAAAAAATTTTAAAACACTTTCAGCGGCGACTTTAGTGTCGCCGCTGAAAGTATTTTTTGAAAATTAAAAAAAAAAATTTTAAAACACTTTCAGCGGCGACTATTAAAAGTCGCCGCTGAAAGTGAGTTTCAGCGGCGACTTTAGTGTCGACGCTGAAAGTCTTTTTCATATTTTTTTATTAATATTTTTTAAAAATAATATTTATAAAATTTAACTATTAATTATTAAATAATTCTATTTAACCTTAATTATTAAAATTATATTAATATTTATTAATATTATATTTATAATTTTTTATTAAAAATAATATTTATCATATTAAATTATTATTTATTAAGTAATTTTAATTAAAAAATTTTGAAATTTAAATATATCAATATTTTTTTCGTTTTTATTTAATTTTCCATTACTTTTAATAATATTATATTTAATTATATGTATATAATTAATTAATTATATGTATGTAGGTTTATATATATGATAATATTATATATATATATATATAATATGTAATAATATGACATAGGTTCATTTCGGCACAACGGGTAGAGACTCGCGCGCTAAGGCATCGGCTCTCTGAGGTCGCGGGTTCGAACTGGAGGAGAGTCACATGGAGGAATTATGAGGAGGCGACACGTGGCAGCACAGCGAGGCAACACGTGGCAGCATGAGGAGGTGACACATGGCAGCACGGGGGAAGCGACACGTGGTAGCACGGGGAGGAGACACTTGGCAATTATAAATTAAATTTTTTTAAAAAAATTCAAATTTTTTTAATAAAAAAATTAATTTTTTGAATTTTTTTTAAAAAAAAATTAACACCTTCAGCGGTGACAAAAGTCGCCGCTAAAAGTCACCTTCAGCGGCGACACAAATGCCGCCGCTAAAAGTTACCTTTCGCCGCTGAAAGTATACTTTGAGCGGCGACAAAGCGACAGTCGCATAGGCGGAGACAAAAATGTGGCCGCTGAAAGTCTTTCAGCGGCGACTTTTATCGCCGCTGAAAGTCTTTTTTTTTGTAGTGCGGATGGACAGGGATTTGCTAATATAATTTTTAGTCCAACGCCATCCCTCGGTAGATGAACCTATACGCTCCTCTAATACCCATAAATCAATCAAAGAATATAAAGGCTCTCAAAAGTCACTACCAATTATAGAGAGAGAAAGCATAGCAAGCTTGTCATCATAAACTTTCAACTGATGAGATCTTGAAATATCTAATGGAGAAGGATACAGGGGTATTGATGTAAACACCTCCTTGGCTATATCAAATGAAATTATCAAATAAATATCACTCTCACCCTTCTCTAGACCATACCAAAAGATAGCTCTAGACCATACTAAAAACAAGACCTATATACCCTTTAAGCTTCCTAATTCTATTTGCTTCCATGAATTTGTACTTAATGAATACACCTCAACTCCACTAACGGGGTTATTACCCATAGCATAAGTTTTCACTATCCTATAATCATTAACAATTGCACTGAAACTAAATCCTGCCATACAAGCCCCCTAATGAGGAAATCCAATAGTTCTGGTTCCAGGGATCTGTCTGACCTCTCCAATAGCAGGATTCCACAATAAAAGGGAAGTGCACAAAAGAAAGGAAGAAGTAGATATATCATACTCATGTGTTACAACACATAGCAAGCTATTGCTGGAACCAATGATCCTAGGGTCCGACACTGAACCGATCAGAGATGGGTTCTGAACTTCACGGACATGAATCTTGCAATCCATCAAACGCAAGTGATGCAAAGGCTCACTACCATATTGCTTGAAAAGAAGTGAAGGGCTTAGTGATGGTGGTGGTCAGCAATGAAAAATGGAGACCTGATGAGATTTTTCCATTGTTTGGAGACACATCGAAATCTAATTATGGATTTGACCGAAAGTTGTTTGAGAATTTTTGTGATGATTTCTTTGGGAAGATATGTTGTGTGGCGGCCCAGTAACATCTGCTCCATCTTATCGCAATCCATCAAACCCTCATTTTTCTTTTTGTGCTTTGTTTCTAAGAAAAAGTGAGAACTTATATAGAGATAAATAGGGAAGCATTTCAAGGACTAAGGAACAAAGCTTGTAGCAACAAAGATCGAACAAAGACCAGCTCAAGAAGTTAAGAAAAAAGATGTTGTGTTGTAGGCTTCAGCTAATAATACATGTGCTGAAGCAAACAAAACTTAATGAGAAAGAAGCTTACAATGTCATATGCTTCAGCCAACATCACATTAGCTGAAGCCAATGGAGATCTAAACTTATTATGTTATATGCTTCAGCCAACGACATGTATACTGAAGCAAACGATGTATGAACTTACTGTGTCATATGCTTCAACATACGACACCTTGGCCAAAGCCAACGAGGATATGAGCTTCTTGTGTCATATGCTCCAAGACATAATAGTGTGCCGAAGCAAACGATAAATAGTACAACTATGCATTTTATTTGCTGAAACACATTTTGAGGGTTTTTGTTGAAGTGTTAGGTCGAAAATTGAGGATTTTGCACTTCCTAAGGGTTCTTGGAACATTTCTCTGCTAGGGTTTGTGTTGTTGAGGAGCTTGTGATTTAACCATAATTTTATATATTTTTTATTAATTAAATAGGGACTCTTAATGTATTTTTCAGGGCATTATCGCATGATTAAGCACTCATTTTAATTAGAGGCATTTGTATTGAATTAATTGTAATAAAAGGGTAAAATGACCATAATTATTAAATATTTATACATATGATCTCTTGAACTTTTAATACTACCTTATGCTTAATTTTGCATTGTAGGTGCTTTGGGACACAATTGGTAATTTTTGGAGTCTAAATTAATATTTTGAAGACAAGGAAAACTATAGAAAAGGGCCAGAGCAAATTACAGAAAAGTACCCATCAGCTTTTTCATGAGGAAAATTTATTGGAGAAAATTACAGAACAATACCCAAGCCACAAATTCAACATTCAAACCGACAGAAAAGCAAAATCTAGGGGGTTTTGTCATTGAGCTTCTGAAATATGAAGAAATTACATGTGCGCATATCACGGAAAGATTTGTGTTGCAGCTTGCTTTCAGACTGCACCTAACAATATGGTTTGTGAAGAGAAATGGACGGCGGCAATCTCACTATATATACCCCCATCTTCACCACCATGAGGGCATCCCGACTGCAGCCCTTCCTTCTTCAATTTTCCTCTTCCATTTTCTTTTGCCGAGGTACAGAATGGGGGGTTGAAGTAAGAACGAGGTCACCACTTACACCACGACCTCTTCCCTTCATCACAACCATTCACCTTTACCAGCCTCGGCATCTTCCTTACCACCACGTTCTTCATTTTCATCACCACACCATCCTCTTGTTCACAGTCCAGCAGAACCTTCATCCCAACCACCATCACCTTCGGTCTTCTCTGTTTTTCTCCACCAAAAGCCATCGAAAACTACAAGTGCAGCACCCTCATCTCCTCTCTGTGATAGTTTAGCAAGTTTTGCATTTTCCGGCAACTATTCTAGTTTTCCGACCCCCACTTCCGGTGACCTTCAATTTCTTGTGAACCAGTTTCTCCTCCGTTGTGTCTTATTTTCTTCCTGCCATCGTCCTTTCATCATGCAAATATCGCATCATCATTTTCCATCGGTTTTTCTGTGACTCCCGTGTGGTTTCCAATTTTCCGGTGAAGTTTTGCAGTTTTCCAGCCCCCATTCCGGCGAAGCTTGATTCCACTCTTAACCATCTTCACTGAAACTCCCTTCATCCTCTACTTACTCGCAACTGGGATAGAGGTGAGAAAAGCATCACTGCCAGCGCCACCTGTTTCTTGTTAGTTCAGTGCACCACTACCGTTGGACCATCATTTCTGGCCCCCATTTCCGGCGACCTTCTTCGCTCTCTCACTTTCAAGCACCACCGTCGGTCTTCCTTGTCTCACCACCATCAAGCAACTCGACTAGAAAACGAGAAGGAAGAAATAGTTCAACATCGAGAAGAGAACAAGACAACGTGAGAAGGAAAGTGAAACCATCGTGACTAGCTTCTGCAATGGAACCATGCATGATGACATCATCATACAAGCATGCTGACATCATCATACATATTGCAACCTTTGACTTCATGCATGCACGTGGAATCTGAATCAAGGGTGTTATTGTTTTTATTTTTCTTATTCAAATATTTTGTTTGATTATTGTTGGAACAATGTGTGATTAAATTTGTGTTGTGGGATTTATATATATACTTTGCCTATGATTTAAATTAATTTGAGTGGTGTGTTTATTTATATATTTAATTAAATTGTATTTTCTTTTATTTTTTTATTTTTTTTAACAAGAAAAACCCAAAAATCAATTTTCCCTTGTTTTATTGAATTTGCTTTTGCATGACATTTAGTATTACCTAGGATTCAATTAAAGGCTCCTTGAGAAAAGAGAGACGACCCGAGTATTGCATTATACTGCAATTCTTGGATTAAAAATCTTGTATTTGACCCCAAGACGCAAAGACTCGGTCAAATCAGCTTAGAGCAAAGGAGGGAGCTTTTTGGAAGGGATTTGAAGCTGCATTTACTTGGTTTTTCTTCCTCTTCTCCATTTTCTCTCTTGTAATTTGACATGGCTGTGATTTTCTCATATAGTTGTAGCTTGTGGCTAATTATATGTAGCTAAACTCTTCACTCTAGGGTTATTTTGAGTCTTTATATGGATTAAGACTTAATTATTCCTCTCTTTTAGTGGTTAATGATATATATGTGTTGATTTTATCCTTAGTTTAATGCTTCTAAATGTTTGGCCATCATCTTTTCATTTGGGTTTGACTTGAAAGAGCTAATCTAGGTGTAGAACTTGATTAAAATCATGCTTCACTTGAATTTTACTTAATAAATGGATGGTTTGTTAGTAAAATAAAGATATATTTACTAACCTTGCATTGTCACATTAAGGTTATTGCTTAAAGTTCATTTTCGTTAATTGTAGCAAGAGATTGTGCAATTTAATGAAAAGATCGATAAACTTGATTTTGACTTGAAAGAGTTTTGTCAAGTGCTTTTGAACTTTAAACTAACACATATATTCATTGAAATACTATTTGAGAGGAAATTAATCTAGTTTTATGAAATGCAAAGAGGAGAAATAATCTTAGGCCCCATTAAATCCTTGAAGTTAAAGAATCAATTGTCTTTATCACTTGTTAGTCTTAAAAATAGTTTTCAAAATTCTCTTTCCACATCAAAACTTGTTTTAGCTCAATTTAATTGAATTCATCAAGCCTCTTGCCTGACTATTTTGTTAATCAAATCTCCGTGGGAATGATATTCACTTACCACTTTATTATTTGACGCAACTCATGCATTTGCAATGCAAACACCAATCTCATGTTGCACAAAGAGGGAGGGGAGGCCAGAAGGGAGTGAGAGTAAGAAGGTAGTGAATGGCAGCCTAAGTAATTTACCAAACCTTAGACATTTTTTATTTTTAAAATAACAAAATAATAGAAAATAGTTGACTGACATGTAAGATTAAAATTATTTGAATTGGAGCATTCTAATTGGGTAGAGTATGGATGAGCTGTACTCTGGAAGTACCTAAATGTTTCTTTTTATAAGAATTCTTTAGGCCACAATATAAGTCAATGAAAGTAATTAATACTTACTTATCAATTTTTTCTATATAATTAATACTTAAATATAACTCTTTTTATTTTTTTTTCTGTTTCTTTCAACATCATTTAATATAAGCAAAGTTGGAAAAAGTAAATTGCTGCAAAATGCTAAATTTTTCTTGTGTGTAGCTGCAATAGAATATAATCATGCTTTACTTTAATGCATTACCATATATATAGGTGAAATACTTATAATATACAGGTCATCCTAATATCGAATATCTAAAAGACAGGCATCGCACGAAGAACACAGCTACCACCTTGTAGCTGCAGGAACAATGTGTGTGTGTGTCGCGCGCGAGAGAGAGAGAGATCTGTCCATACCACGTGTACAAGCTGTAAGTTTATTCCATTTTTATGTTAGCCTTTTTAGTGGCAGAGGAAAGAAGCTCCAGAACTTGACACTGACAAGGCAAATCAAAGGAGTAGGACCTATATGTATATCCCCAGTTCCTTCTCTTTCACTCTCATATATATTGCATTCAATTTTTCAGATACCCGTAATGTTTATGCCACTAATTAACTAACTGTACTTATAGCTGGTAAAAGACATTAGTAACCAACAGGATGGGTTGTTTATTTAGATAGACTTGGTCAAATAGATCTCATATACTTACAGAGGATCTTCTCATGAGAAAGGGGATTGAACTCCTGACTATATGCTTAATAAATCCAGTCAAGTGTTAATTATGTTGGGACTCGTGCAAAGGATCGATGGCTCTTTCACTCTTCAGAAGACTTCCTGTACTGCGCAGCAGGGAATCATAGTATCTGAGAGTGTACAGCATATTTGCTGTTTCTCTCTCTTCGGTAAAGAGCCTGCTCCATTTCTTCTGTACCTACGTGTCAGGTTTGCGGCCTTTTCTCTCTCTCACGATTTTCTTGCTGTTTTTTTTTAAAAGAAAATCGCATCAAGACAAAGATGAATGTTTCTTTGTGGGATCTATATTATTTTTAAGCCTGTTTTGTTTCTTTTGTTCTCATTAATCCCAGGCTGTGGATTTTTAAAATTTTTGAATCTGCATGTTTAAAGAATGACAAATCATACAAGTATGGAAACCTCTATTGTCAAATATACATATGTAATTTAAAAATATTATATATATATATAACATTAATTTTTTTTTTTTTTTTTTTGCGTACAAAGGCAAGCGAAGCTTGATGAATTACAAGAATGCTACGAAGTCAGCATCACTGAATGGTCTCGTGGCATTCCACCACAGTCGATCTCAAATAGCTGGTTGCATTCCAGTGGAGGTACGTCTATCACCAAGAACTCCTGATTACTCAACTAAGCTTTCCTCGCTAGATAGTCAGCTATATAACATATAACATTAATTTAAAGTCGTCCAAAACAACACGTTTTTGAGGTCAGAAGGAAAAAACCATTCTGCAAAACTAAGGGCCCGTTTGGTTCGATTCCATTACTCCCTGCGGTGTAGTGCAATACGATGCAATGGTAATGCAATGTAATATTAATTATAAGGGTAGTGTTTGGTTTGATTTTTAAGCAACATGCAATGAGTTAATATTTTAACAATTATTTAAAATTAATATATTACACAAAGTCCTTTTTACCCCTTAATATAATCTTTGTAGAAAAAATAGTTACAAGCCGATGATGGAGGGGATGGAGGAGGAGGAGGTAGTGGTGGTGGCAATAATGGGGGTGGCGGGGGAGGAGGAGGTGGTGGTGGTGGCAGTGGGCGGCGGGGGTGGAGGAGGAGGTGGTGGTGGTGGCAATGGGTGGTGGGCCGCCGCCGACGGCGGCTGAAGAGGTGGTGGTGGTGGTAGCAACAAGGGTGTTGGAGGATGTGGTGGCGGTGGTGGGGGTGGGCGATGGGCCGGTGGTGGCGGAGGAGGAGGTGGAGGTGGTGGTAGGCGACGGGGGTGGAGGAGGTGGTGGTGGTGGTGGTGGTGGCGGCAGCGGAGGTGAGGGTGGCAACGGAGGAGGAGGTGGTGGTGGCGGTGGGCTGCGGGGGTGGAAGAGGTGGTGGTAGGCGGTGGGCCGGTGGCCGTGGAGGAGGAGGTGGTGGTGGTGGCGGCTGCGACGGGCGGCGGCAGAGGGGGAGGTGGCCCCGGTGGCGGTGGGTGGTGGGCCGGTGGCTGGGCGGCGGGTGGCGGCGGGTGGAGGTGACGGCGGTGGAAGAGGTAGTGGTGGCGGCAGAAGGTGGAGGTGACGGCGGTAGAAGAGGAAGAGGTTGTGGCGGTGGCAGTTGTGACGTGATACGGCAAGTGAAATAAAAATAAGGAAAACTAAAGGGTAAATTAGACTTTTTAGACCATGCAATAGGATGGTAATGAGGATTCATAGGGGGGAGGTATGAATGAGAATTACCAATTTTTTGGTAATCATCATTACCATGGTAAACCCTATTACCATGCTAAAGAGCAACCAAACACTCTTCTCTAGGTAATGCAATCATGATTGTCATTGCAGGTATGTAATGCGGTCGAACCAAACGGGCTCTAAATAAACAAAAAAACATCCAACAGTCAGAAAAGATAATGTCATCGAAAAAAAGAAGTAAGAAAAGATAATAACAAAAAAAAAGACCGTTAATTATAGGTCCACGTGTTATCACGGAAGTGGTGAGGAGGGTGTGAGGTGCAACATTGCTTTGAGCTTTCCTTCTTCCCCATAGATGAGCCCCAACGGTTGTGTTGCTTTATATAAGTTGATGCCATTTTCATTTTCCCTCACAACTTCAGTCAGCCCATCCTTCTAGTCCCCTGTGAGTATTTCATATTCTAGGTGGAACTCCTCCTAAGGGTCTGTTTGATATGAAGGATTAGAAAAGAAGGGGAAAAATTTTTATGAGTTGAATTTTAAAAAATTGAAGAAGTGGAGTTACAAAATTTTAATAAAAAAAATATGTAGGATAAAATAGTATGAAAAATTAATTCAAAATTTTTAACCTCACTTCTCATATTTTTTTAAATTCAACTAAAAAAATTTTACCTCCACCCATTTTTCCTTCACTCCCCTCATACCAAACAAGGCCTAAATTCCTTACTTTTCTAATTCATTGCTCATTCAAAAATCTGATCTTGTAACCTTTAAGATTGAACTCCTCACATCCCACGATATGTTCCTCAAGCTTGGGACGATCTTCCATTTTTCTCTTGTTTGTTTCTCGCTTTGAAAGCAACACCAAAGCTCTGTGTTATTGTATGTTAGCTACTGTGTAATTTTTTTTCTTCCGGAGCTCTGTTTTTATTTCCTACTCTATTTTTCTTCCCATCGTTTTCTTTCCATTAATGCTCTGTTAACTTCTTCTTAACTTAATATGCTCTTTAAACAAAGAGAGCTCACACACACAGATATATATTTTCTTCCATCCTTTTCCTGCTACTTTTGGTTGTTTCCTTTTCAATATTAATGCTCTATTCTTGTTGCTCTTGCTAACCACCGTATATATCTTCCCATTGTTTTCTTTTAACTTCTTCTTAACTTAATCTTGTCTTTTAAACAAAGAGCAGTCATGTACAGCTATATATTGTGATGTTTTTTTAGGAGAAGATGCATATGAACAACTACATTTTATACGAAGGAAGTGTGATACTCCTGTGGACCTTGGCAAGACGCTATATCCGTAACCGCAGGTATATCATATTCTTTTCACTTTATCTAAATACAGATTAGTTTGTTTTGATGGGCAAGTTAATGGCCATTTATCTAAATACAGATTAAGTTAATTGCTTATTTATTTATTTGCCAACTTTAATTGCTTATCTTTATGTTGGTACTTTTTTCAGATTTTTTCTCCCAATTAATTTAATTTTTTTCCTTTTCAATTAGCATAAAAAAAATCAGATTTTAGCCTATAGTAAAAACAGAATCTTAATGCTATCTCAAAAGATTTTAAAAGTTAAAACTAATTTTTTTATTAAAAAAATATTCGGATCATTTTTTTTATTGAAAGCTGGATGCCATAAGCTTAGTGCATTCAATCAAGTTGAACCAAAACAATGTTGTTGGTTTGGGAAAGAATTTTTACAATCTGTATTTAAAAGCAATGGTACTTGAGTATAAAATCAAATTTGATATGGAAACTAGGATTATTTATCCCCTTTGTATCTCATAAAAACTTGATTAGGTTCCTCACTTTTAATGTCTTCAATGATTATATGTGTGAGTCTAGATTCAAAGGTATTTAGTTCAGCTTTCTCAAGTCAAAACCAAGTTCATATGCTCAATTAATATGCACAATCTCTTCCTACAATCAAATGAGAATATGCATTTAGCATCAAGCTACATTGACAATACTAGTTCAGTGATTACATCTCTATATAACTAACAATCTGTCCATTTATCAAGTAAACTTTTAGTCTAGTATGATTTCAATCAAGTTCTTGACTCAGATCCTGCTTTCTCAAGTCAAAATAGAGTAAACAAGACAATCTAATTGCTGACCAAACATTCTGAAGCTTTATGCATAGGATGAAATTAACACATATATATCATTCATACATAAAAGAGAGGAAGATTCAAGTATTAATCCATACAAGGTTCAAAATAATCATAGAATAAGAGTTTAGCTACTCATATCCAGAAAATGAATACAAAAATACAAAGCAACAATAACCATATCAGCAAAATGGTAAAGAAAGGGAAAGAAATCAGCAAAACCAGGGAAAATCAGCTTGCATCTCTTCAAATCTTCAATCTCCACTAAATTTTCCTTGATTCTTGGCACACCCAAGCTTAGAGGAATGTCACAACTGCCTCCTTAGGGTTTTTTGAATCTGGAAGATGTAGTTCTGAACCCTAGATTCCGCATTTATAGGCAAAGAAAATCAAAATGTGTAACAACTGTATCGAGGCTTGGCCGAGGCCAAAAAGTTTCTGTGAGGTTGTTGGCCACGGCCAGTGAAATTGCTTGGCTATGGCCAAGCTACTTGAACTGGCTTAGCCACGGCCTATGGGAATTCTTGGCCACGGCCTATGGGAATTCTTGGCCACGGCCAAGCTTCTTGGATTGCCTTGGCCGCGGCCCTTGGAATGGCTTGACTGCGGCCAAGCTTCTTGATGAGATCTTGGCCGCGGCCAAACTTCTTGAGTTTCAACTTCGCTTCCACTAAGGTCTGTTTTTATCCCTTCCTTGCTTTTCCATGGCACGCTTGATTACTTAAACACCATTTCACTTTATTTTCCTTTGATTGGCCTTTCTCTGGCTCTGCTTATGACTGAAATGAGGTCTTGTCAACACAAATAACTCCATAAAAGCCCACATATGATAACCAATAATAGGCATTCATATAATATCACCACATTTATGCTCTTTTTACACCAAATATGCATCTTGCACATTTCTTTCACTTTTGCACTCCCAACTAGCCATTAAAATACCAAAATGTATGAGAAATAATGGGAAATGTGCAAGTTTGACAAGAATTTCATGAGGTTAACAATGATCGACATAACGTTTTAATGCTAGAAGCTAATTTAGGATTTAGGGCTCCGATGCAACAATTAATTTCTGTGTATCTTCCAAATCAACACGACAAACTAGATCATCGGATGTAGACAGAAACTCCTTCAATGGACTTGTTTGCCTCAATTTAAAGAGCTCTTCTAATGGATCATTGTTCAATTGTGCGAACCTGATTATTTCTTCTACCAATGTATCCCACCTCAATTGAATAGAACGACCCTTTTCGAAGATGCTAAAAGGAATTTTGAATTCTGAAAAGCTTTTTTTTTTTTTTTTTTTGTCAGAGAATTCTAAATAGCTCATAGACATATTGTACCAAAATATTTATGTAGTGTACAGCACGTCGGCTTGTATCTAGTAGATTTGAAGAGTAGTTTCATGATAAAGCTATTAGTTATATGCTTTCAATTTGTTTGTTGCCCTTTGTTTGTAATATTAAATTATCTGATACTTTTAGTTTTACCTATAATTTCATTTTTCATGCTGTTGTTTTCAGCTGAAGATGGACATATAATTTGACTAACTGATGAATGAATTGTCCGGGACTTGTCCGTGTAGAGAGTTGCAAAATTTGAAGTACGTTATTACTTTAATTTATTTTTTGTACAAGGGAAACCCAATCACCCAGTATCTAGCACCTTAGCCCCTGGCCTTCTACAACATGGGAGGTATCCGATCAACCAAGTCGGGTTCAAGGAGAGAAAGTGCATCGTTTAATGGCTTTTCTTCTAAATAAATTATAGTTATTGAAAAATGGTACAACATGATGAGGTTCATAATTGGTTTGAGCATTAAATTATAAGGTGCGATTGAAAGTGTATCAACATATGAAGAGAAATATTAAGCCCTGTCAAACCCCTTAACCTTTTGATATTCACAGAGTAATAAGTGCATAGTTCAGAGGGCATACAGAAATAGTGGAAATATACTGATAATAAGTGCAAGTTTACATTGCAGAAAATCCCTATAGGGTTTGAAAAATATATACAAAGTCCAATCAAAATAAATTGACAACTAAAGATAACCAACTGCACTCCCGCTTGAACCGGAACCTCAGTCATCGGTAATTACGGTTTTGCCCTTAGAGCCGCTACCTTCTGCTGGAATATTTTTAAATGTTGAAAAAGGTGAGATTCGAATGGATCTCAGTAGTAACATGCTTTTCTGACATATAAAATGTAAAAATAAATATGCAATACACTATGTCATGTAAGATGATAGACTGTTGTGCATGACAGAATGCTGTGTGTGTACGGTCTAAGGTCAAATGACTATTTGCAACCCTGGCTAAACTCTGCACCTCTGTTGGGTCCCAGACCACAACTAAGCTAATGTGCATGTCCAAGATACTATGCTCATGTTACAGAGAATGACATACTCCAACATATAATAATCACATAGTATATGCAAGAAAAAGTTATTACCTGACTCCTTTCTCAATTTCTCTATCGGTCCTAACCTTTAGTTTTGGCTCGGGCTATTGCAATTTCCTATAAATTAAAGTTACAAGTAACTAGTTATTACTTAAACTAATACTACCTTTAAATCAAATTTTGCTGGTTATGTAATGTAACTATCACAGTTTTGCACAGTGCAATTTCACTGTTTCTAGAAAACTGGCATATTTTTAGTCAATTTTGGAAATTCATAATTTATTTTAGGAAAATCCAATTTCACTGATTCCAAAGCCTAAATGAAGCTCTTTAACAAAATTTTTCGTGGAAAAATACCCAAAGCTAGCCACTGATAACAGATTTTTCCTAGGAATTTGCAAAGCTTCCCCCGTTCCATATTGCATTCTAGAAACAGAGCACAACTTTGAAAAATCATAACTAAATCTAGAAAAATCTAATTGTAGTGATTCAAAATCCTATGTGACTCTTATTAAGTCTACTTTAAGAGAAACATACTAGTCACTTCAATTACAGGGCTAAACATCCCATATCGAACAACATAATTGGTCTAGAAATCGTTCCAGATTCAATGCCTAACTTCAAAAATTCATATCTCACAATCTACAAACCCAAATGACAACTATTATTTATAAAATTAAAACTTATCATGTCTACTTTTGTTCTGGAAAGTTTCATGTCCATTTGACAAGATTATATTAATAAAAAAAATATCACAAAACCAAACTGCCAGAACTTGAAAGTTCAAACTTTTCCCTGTTTCTGACGTAATTTTCAAAAATCATAACTCTTTCTACATGTATCCAAATGATGCATTCTTGGACTCATTTTAAAACTATGAATGTCTACTATATTTCTGTAAAATTTCATAAATATTGAATAATGTTTGTCTAGTCAAAACTCAACACAAAGCTGGATGTCTTCCAAAAATGTCAGTTTTGACAGTATGAATTCAAAAATCAAGAACTCATTCATTTTCACTCCAAATTGTACTCTTCTTGATTCTATCGTCAACTACACATTCTAAACTATCTATACAAAAAGACCCGATCAAAAAATCTATCTATAGCCTCTATTTAAGCTTATGTAACTTTTTGGTAGGCACTCTGTTTTTCAGCCAGCAAAACAGGGTGAAGAAAACTAACATGCAACCATGAATTTACACTCTAAATCTCATGAATTTTAACTCTATACTCTCCTACAAATATGTCCTGAGGTTAATGATCAAATTTCAGAACCAGAGAACCCCAAATTGAACCCCAAAATCATCACACAATCACTGGTTTTAAAACTTTCCGGCAACTTTTCTCTTAACTCCAGCCAAAACCACCAAAGAAAATCATTCAAACCAGACTATAAAACCAATCTAGAGATGAAGGAGACTCACCTAAACCAGAGTATAGAGTTGCATGTGTGATTTGTAGCCTCTTCTTGCTTCCTCCGTTGACACCAATCACCCTTGCTTTTCTTAGCTCTTTCTTTTGTTCTCTCTTTCTCTATTCTATATTTTGTCTAAAGCTCTCTCCCCCCCCCCCCCTCTCTCTCTGTTCTAGTTGCTGTCATAAATGAAGAGCTAAAGGTGTTGGGTTAATAGAGCTCAAAATTTATATATTTTTATTAATCAATCTTAAGCTTTTGTGGGACTTAATTGAATATTTTGGGCATAATCAAGTGTTAATGTGAGATTTTAGTGAAAGAATAATTTGAGAATTGTAGTGGTTAAATTGTTATATTTTTAATTAATAATTATCATTCTCATTATTTCTTAATTGTGAGCAAAAGATATTACCTTTATAAATCTAATTTTATAGATGATGGCGTGGCACAACTTACCTATTTAACCTAGAGAGAATTGAAGAAGCAAAGGAAAAAGTGGGGACCATTGGGGTTTTGTTTTAGGATGCGGCATGAAATGGAGAAGTGTGATAAGGAGGCTGAACCGAATTGATTAAAAAGATGAGCTGTGCCGAAATGGTTCAATGAAGAAGGAAAGCACCAAAATGAATTAAGAGGCAATTGGACCGAAGAGGGAATTAATTGGACGGAGTTGACCGAATAGAAAAGCAAAAGAGGCTGCTGACCGAAGAGAAGGAAAGAAAGAAGGGAAAGTGGATAGATTAAAAAAAACAGAGAGAGAGAGAGAGAGAGAGAAGAAAAGAGGGGACCACATGAATGAAGGAAAAGGGTTAAGAAGCACCGAATGGAATAGAGAAAGAGAAGAGAGGGTTTGGCGGCTGTGAAGAAGAGGGAAACAGCACCGGAAAGAAATGGAAGAATAAAGGAAAGGGGAGTTGACCGAATGAAGGGAAAGAAGCTACACGATAAAAGAGAGCATCGACTTGGGAGGGGTGGCGGCTGTGTGAAAACAAGAAGCAAGCACCGAATGTGAACAAGAAAAAAAGAGGAAGACGTTGGTGCAGCAATTCTCAATGGCTATTCTCCTCTCCTTCCATCAAGCTTCATTTCCTTCTTCCATGAGTAGTTAAAGTGTTGGTGATTTTCTTGAGTTGGGTAATAGTTTGAGCTTCTAAACTTCAATGGAATTCCTTTAAGCTCTCTTTCTAGTTCATAATTATATGGCTTGGTTAAGTGTGTAGTTATGATCTAGATTGTTCTATGCCAAGTCAATAAATTTGATGGTTGAGCTAGGAGTTGATTAATTAAGCTTTGTATGATTCAAATTAGGAGTAAGTTGAGTTGTTTATTCCAACTTGGTTAAGTGGATTGTAAATGACTAAATTGAATGCTTCAAACTTTTGTAATGGTAATTACAAGCTAGAATTGGAAGTTGATTATTCATCTCCTTGAGTCTGAATTATTTGGTGGTAATCATTGAATTGCTTCGTTAGAATGAATTAAATGATTATTGCAAGTATGGAGCTAGTGGTAGCTTAGTTCTATCCTCTTGACTCATTATGAAATTCATATCATTAGCAAGTAAGGAAGACTAAAATCTCAACTCAAGGGAATCCCATTTTATTATTATTCTAGTTTATTAAATTTACTTCGTTGTTATTGTTAATTTCAATTCAATTTGCTTCTTTGTTTTAAAAACCGAAAAATATAAAAATATTGCTTTAGCTTCGATTACTTCATTAGTTAAAAATGCAATTGCTCAAAATGATTTCTCATAACTTTAAGGTATTTATCATTTTACTACTTAGAAACTTGGAAATTAATCTCCTCAGAAGAATAACCTAGGTTGAGTTACTACGCTACATTTTCAAACCTAGTTTTATTTTGAGAACTCACATGACATGGGTTCATCAAATTGGCATTGTTGCCGGGGAGGATGATTGCTAAGGTTTTAAGTAGTTAAGTGTTCTTTTTAGTTGTCATAGTGTGTCTTAGTTTAGTAGAAAGTGTGTGGCACTCATTTGAATTTTGGTAAAATTTTGATTTTCGATTAACACTGTCTTGCTAGAACTGAAATATTCTTGCCCAAAAAATTCTTAAATTTGATATATCAAATTTTTTCAGCATTCTAAGCAAAGACTAATAGCTTTGCTATTATGTCTTCTAGATTTTAGCCAAATTCGAAGGTTTGCTATACTTTTCTAAATTTTCTTTCTTTTTTGATATTTTTCTAGGTTTTTTATTAGGTTTGTTCTTTGGGTTTTCTTTTATTTTTCTTGATTTCTAGTGTATTTTTGAGTTTGTCTTAGCTAGTTGTTAGTTGTTGAAGTGTTAAGTAGTGGTTTAGGTCATTTTTCATAGTTGTTTTGCATTCCATTTACATTTCTCTAAAAACAATTTTACATTTTTGTTGCTTTGCTATAATGTTCTTAATGGCCATTTTGTGGTTTGCTATTGTTTTGTAGAGAGAAACTTTGCATTCTTCATCCTTGGGAGGCTCTTGGTAATACTACCAGGATGGAAGATCCTCTTTAACAAAGCATTAAAGCCATACAACATCAATTAGAGCTTGTTCAAGCTCAGTTAGAGAGTCTGGAGAGAGGTTCCAATATTTAAGAATATGATTCATCCTTCCACAACCTATATCATGAACCATATCTCCAACAATCTTTTTCACCACACCAAACCTTTCATAGTCTTTCATTTTCCCCACAAACCCCATATAAACCTCAACATGACTTTTGTTCCCCACCATGCAACGTAAATCTTGACCCCCATCCCTTCACCCCAATTGCCACCCTATGAACCATCTCCTCTACACCATCTACCCTCTTACTCCCCATACCAACCCTCATTTCAACCCTCATTCCAATCATTTCACCCACCACTTTATGAACCTTCCCCACCATCCTACCTTGACCCTCCACCTCCATTTCATGACCCACAACCTAGTGGATTGGATATCATTTTCTCACCTCACAACATGGATTCCCTAACAAGTGCCTTAACAAGAAAGTATGAGACACTCCAAGAGCAATACCTTCATTTATTCATGCATCAAGGTATAATTGATAGCTCTAAGGAGATAGAAGAGCAATTGAAAGATATTGATGAATTCTTCAAGGCATACTATGGTCACATGTTATGGGTAAAGACGGGAGGTGAAGTTGGAACCCATTGGCCTCAAAACCTACAAAAGGAGGAACAAGGAACCCAAAATCAAGAACTTTTATGTTACTTCACATGTGGAGAGTTCTCAACCTTCAATGATTCCATCAAATGCATCCATCCAAGCATAAGAAGTGAAGCAAGTACAAACGAACAATGAAGAGTCTTTCTTACCCTTTGGTAACAATCATATCCTTATAAAAGCTGACTCTCCTAATACTTTGATTGATGAAGTAATTCATGATTTGAGTGATAATAAGGTGGATGAGGAAATAATTGTTGAATTCCCTCTAATTCTTGAACATGTAATTGCTCAACCCATTGATTCTAGTACTGGTAGCTTAGATGAGCATGTGCCTTGTAATGATTCAACTCATTTGCATGATACTTTGGGTGATGATTTGCATGATAATGATTATGCTAGTGCTGAAATTACATGTTCTTGTGATGAAAATACAATGTGTATGGATTGCATTGATGAGAAATATCCTAAATTTGTTGAAATGCATCGAAATAGAGATGACCATTCTCTAGAACTTAGTGATATGCATGTCATGCATGATGTTGAGAATCAAACTCCTTTATCTTTCTCTTCTTCTCCCTATCTTGTGAAATTGACTTGATGCACTTCAATTCTACATTGGATTCTGCACTTTCCTACTTCACACAAGAGTGAAGATAAAGATGTTAAATCACAATTGATCACTAATCCTAAGGTCAATCTTTGTTTGCAAGAGTTCAATGTGCACATATTTTATGATGACTAGCATGTACCCATTGTTTCAATTGTCAATGCTTTTGATTTAGCAAGTGAGATTCACCTTAATTCACTTGAATTGCTTGGACCTAGTTTTGTCCTTTATGATGATCATACTTCTTTACTAGATGATATCAAGTATATTCATGACTCATATTCCTAAATCTTATCATTTGATTTACCTCCTGATTTATTAGGATTTGATTGTGCCAATGATTCTATTGACTTGGATTTTGCTATAGATGATAGAGTGGGGCTTGACTATATCACTACCATTACTGAAATCCAAATTGATTTGTTGATACCTAGTATTGCTTGCTGTATGCTACTAGTTGACTTTATTGGTTGTGGGAAGCACTTGTTATCGAATGTACCTAACTCTAGTCTTCTCACATTTCATACACCATTATGTCATTTCATTGGTTCTAATGCTTTCCATAGATTTAAGTAGTTTGATTCATGTGGCATCCTTGGAGTAGGTACTGCTGTTGTTTTGGTTAATTCTTTGCAAGCTAATTCTCTTGGTGGTTGCCCTCATTCTTATTATCTTTGCATTTTGGAAGCTCTATTCCTACTTGGGCCTAAATAGTTGAGGAGCAAAATACTGAGCTTCCTTTTGATTTTTCTATCTAACCACAAGCCACCATGATTACACAATAGTCTCTTTTCTTACCTTAGTCCTTGTTTTATTTGATTATATATGCTATTGAACAAGTGTGGGGTTCATCATGGGTATTTATCACTTTACTACGTAGAAACTTGGAAATTAATCTCCTCACAAGAACGACCTAGGTTGAGCTACTCTACTACATTTTCAAACCTAGTTTTATTTTGAGAACTCACACAACATGGGTTCATCATGGGTATTTGAGTAAATAAAGAGTGCATGAGGTGCGGGGTTATATGGTTGAAAGAGGGTGAGATGAGGTATTGCTACGTGAAGTTAAATGTGTGTGTTTGTGAATCATAAAGATGTAGGTGTGAGTGTGTATGTAAAACATGTATCTAGCAATTATGAGAGTTAAATATTACATGACAACTGTAGTGTGTGTTTGTCGATGTTTGAGTGTGTGTGAGTTTTTAGATATACATAGGTATATTTTTATCCTATTAATTTCACATACTAGGCCCTAATTTTTCCCCTTTGTCTAATTTAAGATTCCTTAAATTTTGTAGGTTCCATAATTTGACTTATTATCTAATTCTATAAATCAATCCTTAATAATTTTTAAAGATTCTCTTCTTTAATTAACTTCATAGAGTCTTAAAAATAATTTCTCCAAAAATTCCCAAGTTAAATTATAATATCTAATTATTGTTCCTCGAATTTTTTGAGAAAATAGGCCTTTAATTCCCAAGATTAATCTCTAACACCATTTAAATTCTCTTTTTGGGAAATTTAACCTTTTACTAAATTTTTGGGATATTACAATTCTCCTCCTATAAAAATAAATTTTGTCCTCGAAATTTGTTACATCTATGGAGACATAAATTCTAGGTAACATCTCTTCATGTCTTCTTTAGCTCCAAGGTTGCTTCTCTAGGAGATAACCCCTTCCATACTACTTTTATGAATGGGATACTCCTGTGCCTGAGCTGTTTCTCCTGCCGACCAATGATTCGGTCAGGTGTGACCTCATACATAAGATCATCCCGCACATCTAGTTCTTCATATTTAATCATATGTTCTAGGTCAGGTTGATACTTCTTTAGCTATGATACATGGAAGACATCGTGCAACCTGCTCAAGCTTGGGGGTAAAGCTATTTCATACGCTACTGGTCCAATCTTTGATAAGATTTCGAAGGAACCAATGTACCTAGGGCTTATCTTCTTTACCTTTAATGCCCTGCCAATGCCGATAACATGTGAAACCTTCATGAACAGATGATCTCCAACCTATAACTCGAGAGGTTTCCGCTATTTGTCATCATAGCTCTTTTGCCTGCTCTGAGCAGCCAACAGTCTCTTCTTGATCAGTTTTCTCTGCTCTGTGGTTTGATCGACTATATCTAGCCCATACATTTGCCTCTCAGATAGCTTTACCCAGTATAAGGCCGACTAATACCTTCTTCCATACAACGCTTTATAGGGATCCATTTAAATGCCCGAATGATAACTATTGTTGTATGCGAATTCTGCCAAGGGAGGGAATTGATTCCAACTGCCTTTGAGATCTATCACGCAAACCCTAAGCATATCATCTAGTATCTGGATTGTTCTTTCAGTTTGTTCGTCCTGTGAGAATGATAGGCCGTACTGAATCAAAGCTTGGTACCCAAAGCCTCATGCACTGCCCTCTAAAACTTGGATGTGAATCGAGGTTCTCTACTAGATATGATATTCTTTGGTGTACCATATAGATGTACAATCTCCTTGATGTTGATTTCTGTGAGTTTATCGAGAGAGTAGTGAATACTGATTGGGAGAAAATGCGTTCTTTTGTGAATCGATCCACTATTAGCCAGACTACATCATGATTTCAAACCTTGGGTAATCCTGTCACGAAATCCATGGTGACGCTCTCCTATTTCTACTTAGGAATTGTAGGGTTTTGTAGAAGTCTTGATGGTTGTTGATTCTCAGCTTTCACATTCTAGCAAGTAAGACAATGAGCAATGAACTTTGTTACATCTCTTTTCATCCCTGGCCACCAATACATGGATTTCAGATCGTGATACATTTTGGTTGCTCTTAGGTGCAGAGTATATTTACTCTTGTGTGCTTCTTCCAGGATTTGCCTTTTCAACTCTGTTTGTAGTAGAATATATATTTGCTTCTTGTATTTGACAAGTCCACTTGGTGATAAGTCACGTTCTTGAGTTTCTCCCTTTACGATCATATCTCTGATAGATTGGGCATGTCTATCCTGCATCTGAGCTTCTTCTATATCTACTTTCAAATCATTCTCTGCTTGACTGATATTGCTATTGTTGATCATAATATGATTAAAAAGTTGAGATCTCTGAACTTCTCAATTAGCCTTTACTCATGAATCATGAGGGCTGCTACCTGCACTACTTTGCAGCTCAATGAATTTGCCACTACGTTAGCTTTGCCTAGATGATTCTTGATCTTCAAATTGTAATCTTTAAGCAACATCATCCATTGACGTTGTCTCATGTTGAGCTTTTTTTGATCGTACAGATATTTCAAACTCTTGTGGTTGCAGTACAGCTCAACGGTCACCCCATAGAGATAATGTCTCCAGATTTTCAGTGTGAACACAATTGCTGCTAACTCAAGATCATGGGTGGGATATCTCTGTGAAGCTTCAGCTGATGGGATGCATATGCCACTACTCATCCTTACTGCATCCAAACACATCACAATCCATGCCTACTGCATCTATGTAGACCACAGAGGTTAACTGTAGATTTGGGATTGTTAACACTAGTACTATTGTTAATTTCTGTTTCAGCTCTACGAAGCTACTCTGATAATTACTGCCCCACACAAATTGTTGAGTTTTCCCTGTTAACTTTGTCAACGACAAAGCTTTTTTGGAGAAATTCTTTATAAACTGCCTGTAATACCCGACAAGACCAAGAAAACTGCGTATCTCAAAAATAGTCTCTAACCTCTCCTAGTTTAGTACTGCTTTCACTTTGTTTGGATCCACTGAGACTCCTTGTTGCGAGACCACATGGCCCAAAAATTTAACTTTTGAAAGCGAAAACTCACATTTTCTTATCTTGGCATAGAGTTGCTTGTTCCTTAATATGTTCAACACAGTCCTCAAATGGTGTTCATGCTCTATTGTGCTCTATGAATACATCAAAACATAATCAATAAAGACTACCACGAATTGGTCCAAATATGGACAGAAAATTCAATTCATGTAGTCCATAAACACTGCAGGTCCATTAGTCAGCCTAAATGGCATTACTAAAAACTTGTAATGGCCATATCTTATTCTGAAAGTAGTCTTCGACACATCATCTCTCTTTTCCCTGAGTTGGTGATACCCAGATCTCAAATCAATCTTTGAGAACACACAGGCACACGATAGCTGATCAAGCAAATCATCAATTCTAGGAAATGGGTACTTGTTTTTTACAATCACCTTGTTTAACTCCCTGTAATCAATACAGAATTGTAGGCATCCGTCTTTCTTCTTAACTAAAAGCACTGGAGCTCCCAATGGCAAGACACTGAGTCTAATAAACCCTTTCTCTAACAGCTCTTCAATATACTTTCTTAGCTCTACCATCTTGCTTGGATCCATCTTGTATGGGGCTTTGGATATTAGTCCCACTCCAGGCTTGGTTTCAATTGTGAACTCCACTTCCTTGTCCGGGGGTTATCCACTGATACCTTACAGAAACACGTCAAGAAATTTGTTTACTACAGGGATACTTTCCAATGTTGTCCTTGTAATACCCCGAATTTTGAGGCTTGAGGCTAGAGAATAAGCCTGAGATTAGTGGACTGCTAAGCCCTGGTTTAGCAGGATCCTAAATTGTGATCAAGAGATAATGACTCCAAAAGTGAAAGCGGTTAGTGATAAATAACCCTTTTGAGAATCCAATGTGATTTGAGTTTCGAATGTGATTCGTATGTGCTGTGAGCAGCGTTGAAATCCTGTATTTAAGTTTAATTATGGATTAACCTCTAAATTGACTTAAAATAGAGGGAGGGCGCATACTGTGGTGATATAGAAAGATATGAAGTGTTTGGTGGTGATTCAGGAGGAATTGTCATAATCAGGGGCAAAACGGTAAAGTTACCGACCAATTGGTCAGTTACCGAAGAGGAAACTCATTGGTAACTTCAAGATCAATGGTTAGGATTGATTTGTGTGATAGATCAAAGGGTGGAATCATGTGTGCAAGTGCCTATGTGAGCTCATGAAGATGGATCAAGATCATGACAAGTGGCAACTTATGAGCCTTAGATCTTGGTCAAATGTTCAAAGTGCTTTTTCTCTTCCCTTTCCTTTATTTTGGTCGGCCAACACATGAAGCAAATGGAAAAAAAAGCTGATCCTCTTCTTCATCCTCTACTCTCTCTCTATTTCTCCATTTTCGCCTAGCTCAAGGAAGAAAGAGAAAACTAGAGGTGAGATTTTGGTTGGCTTGTGGTCCTCTAATGCTCTAATCACCTTCTATAAAGTTGTTCATAGTGATGAGAGCTTCATTTCTATGGTTTTAGATTCTTGATTGAAGGTGTTTGATGGCTTGAGGAAATTTGAAAAGATGGAGAATCAAAGAATTGGTTTGGGAAAGAGGAAGAGGTGAGTATTTGAAGACTTTTGATCTAAGTTTTGTGAGTTTTGGTTGAGCTTTGTGAATTTCGAATTTTGCCCTGATTTTCTTGTGATTTTGGATTGGATGAATTGGGTTGTGTTTTATGTTGAAAATGGTGCCATGTTGTGGTATTTGATCATTGGAATTGGTTTGAATTGGATTGGACATAATGGTTGAAAAACTGGAAATTCTGTCCAGTGAGAATTCTGTCTGGGTAGTCTGTTTGCATTGCCGTTTTGAATGGGCAAATGATGTTCGAAAATTATGAAAATTTTCAGTCTTAAATTTCACATCTTAAGGTTCAAAATGGACATAAATTTTGTGTCATTTCGAGTTTTGAGCTGGGAGTTTGAACTGACCAAAGTTTGGTATCCAAACTGGACTCTGTTTTGGCACAACGTTAGGTTTTTGGTAAATCTGGACTTTTGTGGTAATTTCTAGTAATGGCCAATATTTTTCCTAGAAATAGGACTTAAATAGCTTTCATTTGGCTTTGGAATCACCATATTTCGATTTTTCCTGAATTAGTTATGATTTTTGGAAATTCAGCCAAGAAACTGGATTTTCTGGGCCGCAGCCAACCCCTATTTTCAGCATTTTGAGATTTTGAAAGGGTTCAATATTCGTTTGGATTGCGAGTAGCCGATGTTGGAGCATACGTGGAAAGAATAAGGGTAGGGAACTTACCTCTCCTGCATGTATTGATATTTGTGTTTGTGTATTGATGCATGTTATTGCTTTGCTTGATTATGTGAAACATATATGAATGATTGAAGCTCTGTTTCTATTTATGCTATGGCCATGAGTATGTTGTTGAAACATTGAGCATGCGAATATATCATTATGTGAATATGAGTTATTGTGATGCAAGCATGTCATGCATTAAACACTTATCTTGCATGCATATTGGTATCTATTTCCTACTGGGATTCTCTAGAATCTCACCCTCCCCTACCAACATTTTAGACAGGTCAAGTGGCTCAAGGAAGGAGCAAGTGACTAGGGGCGGCGAGAATCCCTTATGGACATTTGTATTTGGAAGTTGGTTATTGTTATATGCTAGGATAATTGTATATGTTCGGATGATAGTTGGATGTATATTTGGATATTGTATTTATATATTGGATGAGTATTAAGTATGCATGTATGGAGTTGAGATTTGTGTAATCCCTGTTTGAGGAATTGTAAAGGGCGAATGTGCCCTATGAATTCTATGTAAAGGTATGAACCCGGGAGTTGCCGGGAAGTTATTGTTGTACACTTTGATATTTGTATAAATGTGATATTCCGCGTAATGTAATTGTATTCGAAATTGAATATGAGACCAGGTTAAAGTGATTTCGAAATGTATTTGTGAAAACCCTGTCGTGAAGATGGGATTTTAAATAAGTTTTGTTTCCTATTGGTCTCTATTTCATTTTAATTGAGTATTTCGGATATAATTACGGAAGGGGGTTACAGTTCTAGACTCTAATGGCATAGAGAAAACACAATGTATCCCTAACAACCTTTATGTAAGCATCTATTGACCTCAGCTGTGGAGAGAAAGTTTAGGTTGATTTATGCATTAGCCTTTGATAGTAGATTAGGGTAAATGACCCTTTTGCTTCCATAGTCTCATAATACATTGTTTACAGTCACCCAGTCGATCCCGAGAATTACCTTCAGTTTATTCAGCAGCGAACAAATCATATCTATTGTAGACTCGTATCCCTCTGCGTTTATGATGCAATTTAAATAAACCTCAATTGTGACGAATCCATTAACCGTAGGCGTAGAGACCATCAAATCATACAGTAATCAATACACACTCAGGCCTAGCCATCTTACACAATCATATGCAATAAGTGAATGACTATCTCCTGAATCAAGCAATGCTTGTACCAAATTACCATTGAGAGA
Organism: Inga laurina; assembly: GCA_963855925.1. NCBI lineage: Eukaryota > Viridiplantae > Streptophyta > Magnoliopsida > Fabales > Fabaceae > Inga > Inga laurina. Next base: position 69,101,696 of record OY979701.1, on the reverse strand, counting down.
AATTGTACCTCAGATCAACTCAGGTGATTTCAAAGCTTCCTGTGTTAAAGAAAACACTCTGGTCTGCGCTTTCTATTTAGGCTCTCTGGGCTCTTACCGCTGTTGACAATCTCTAGCAATATGTCTTGAATTGGGGTAGTTATAACAAACAATCTGCCTGCTAGCACTGGCAACTACTTTGTTTGACTACATGTCTGACCAGGATGGTAAGGTCTGCCACAGTATCTGCACATTCTGTTTCCAAGCGGTCTTTAGTTACCTCGATTGTCAGACTTGTTTGGCTTTTTACTACTCCTACTAGAAGAACCACCTTAATATCTATGCTTTTATGAAAAGTTCACACCACTAGATATGTTCTTATTACTAACATTTTGTGGGTATACAACTCCAACAAATTATGCTATGTAATATGGCACTCTTCAACTACCTTATTGAATGAATCCCTTGAAATGTCTAGAGACGAGCTTCTCCTTCTGCTCTGGCTTTAAACCGTGTATCATCATACCAAACCTCCATTCTTCATCATCACGATATTTCATATATGAGGAGTATCGAGAAATCCGAATATACCGAGCCAAGTACTCATTGAAACTCTCCTTTTCACCCTGTTGTATCATCAGAAATTCTGTCTCTTTGGCCAATCTCACTTACCAAGGAAAATACTTCTTATTAAACTTTTTGTGAAACACTTCCCACGTCACAGGAATATTTTGAGCTAGTAGAATTAACTTGGTACTCGTCCACCTTTTGTTGTCATCTCCTTCCAACTTATAGCTTGCCAATCATGCCTTTATATCATCTGGGCACTCCAGTATTTCAAAAATCTTTTCAAGATAGAACAACCAATCCTCAGCAGCTTAAGAATCGAGCTTCTCTTGGAAAATAGTTGGCTGGTATTGGTTAAATTTGGTCACCCATGTTTGCATATGCTCAAATTCGACAATAAGAGCTTCAGGAACCTCTGGCTTAGGTTCTGGAGGCTGCGTATGACCACCGCCATATCCACCAGGGTTATTATATGCTTCCGTATCTGTATTTTGTTTCTGTTGTACCTTCCTTAGGTTATTTTGTAATTCATTCAACATATTCTGTTGTGATGTTATCATACCCAACAGCTGCTGCAAAGGGTCAAGTCTAGCACCTGGTTCTTCATTATTGTTTCCATGTCGACCCCCAGCTCTACCTCCATTTCGGCCTCTTCTTCTTAGTCCACCTCTTATTCTCGCCATCTTTATGTTTCATTATATTGAAATTAAAAAGAGGTAAATTTCACATAGTCATATATCAGTATACTATTCTGATGTTGCTAGAACCACATGCTCTGATACCAAAAATGTGTTTGTGTTGCACCCATACACCACATGGCCAAATGGGTAACCTCCGCAGCATGTTTTACACCCCGCCTCTCGACGACGACGACCAAGTACCAACTTCCGCCCGACTACCTAGTCCTATCGAGGTAAGAGCTAATGCTTTGCCACATATCATACTGTGAGAACCCTCAATTAGGCTATGCTAACATGCTTTAATACCAAATGTATCTGTGTAGTGCCCATATACCAAGTGGTCACATAGGTAACCTCAGCTGCATGTTTTATGCCCGATCAGACTATGTTAACATGCTTTGATACCAAAAATGTCAAACCCTTAACCTTTTGATATTCATAGAGTAATAAGTGCATAGTTCGGAGGGCACACAGAAATAGTGGAAATATACTAATAATAAGTGCTTGTTTACATTACAGGAAATCCCTGTAGGGTTTGAAATATATATATATATATAAAGTCCAACCAAAATAAAATTTACAACTAAAGATAACCAACTGCACTCCCACTTGAACCAAAACCTCAATCATCAATAATTACAATTTTACCCTTAGAGCATGTACCTTCTGGTGAAATGTTTTTAAATGTTGAAAAAGGGAGAGATTCAAACGGATCTCAGTAGTAACATGCTTTTTTGACATATAAAATGTAAAAATAAATATGCAATATAAACCATGTCATATAAGATGATAGATTGTTGTGCATGATAGAATGTTGTATGTACACTGTCCAAGGTCAAACGACTATTTACAACCCTAGCTAAACTCTATGCCTCCATTGGGTCCCAGACCACAACTAAGCTAAAGTACGTGTCCAAGATACTTTGCTCATGTTACAGAGAATGGCATACTAAAACATATAATAATCACATAGTATATGCAAGAAAAAGTTATTACCTGACTACTTTCTCAATTCCTCTATCGGTCCTAACCTTTAGTTTTGGCTCGAGCTATTGCAATTTCCTATAAATTAATGTTACAAATAACTGGTTATTACTGGAACTATTACTACCTTTAAATCAAATTTTTTTGGTTATCTAATGTAATTATCACAGTTTTTGCACATTGCAAATTATACACAGTGCAATTTCACTCTTTCCAGAAAACTGGCAAATTTTCAATCAAGTTTGGAAATTCATAATTAATTCTAGGAAAATTCAATTTGACTGATTCTAAAGCCTATATGAAGCTGTTTAAATATATTTTCATGAAAAATACCCAAAGCTAGCCACTGATAATAGAGTTTTCCCAAAAATTCACAAAGCATCCCTTGTTCCAAATTACATTCTAGAAACTAAGCACAATTTTGAAAAATTATAACTAAATCTAAAAAAAAAATCTAATTGTAGTGATTCAAAGTCCTATATGACCCTCATTAAGTCTATTTTAAGGGAAAAATATTAGGCACTTCAATTATAGGGCTGCATTTCCCAGAATCATCGAACAACATAAATGGTCTAGAAAACGTTCCAGATTCAATGCCTAATTTCAAAAATTCATATCTCACAATATGCAAACCCAAATGACACTTATTATTTATAAAATTAAATTTTATCATGTATACTTTTGTTCTAAAAAGCTTCATGGTCATTTGAGAAGATTATATTAATCAAAAATATCACACAACCAAACTGCCAGAACCTGAACGTCTAGAATTTTTCTTGTTTCTGACTTAATTTTCAAAAATCATAACTGTCCTTACAAGTATCCAAATGATGCATTCTTGGACTTATTTTAAAGCTATGAATGTCTACTATATTCCTGTAAAATTTCTTAAATATTGAATAAGGTTTGTCTAGTCAAAACTCAACACAAATCTGTCTGTCTTTCAAAAATGTCAATTTTGACACTATGAATTCAAAAATCAAGAATTCATTCATTTTCACTCCAAATTGTACTCTTCTTGATTCTATCGTCAACTACACATCCTAGACTATCTATACAAAAAGACCCAGTTAAAAACACCACCTATACCCTCTGTTTAAACTTCTGTAACTTTCCTGTAGACAATATGTTTTTCGTTCAGCAAACAAGGTGAAGAAAACTAACATACAACCATGAATTTATACTCTAAACCTCACAAATTTTAACTCTATACTCTCCTACATATATGTCCCGAGGTTAATGATTAAATTTCAGAACCAAAGAACCCCAACTGGACCCCAAAATTGTCACACAATCACTTGTTTTAAAACTTTTTGGTGATAGAAACTTTCCGGCGACTTTTCTCTTAACTCCAGCCAAAACCACCACAGAAAACCACTCAAACCAGACTATAAAACAAATCTAGAGATGAAGGAGAAGGAGACTCACCTAAACCTGAATATGGAGTTGCATGTGTGATTTGTAGCCTCTTCTTGCTTCCTCCATTGACACCAATCACCCTTGCTCTTCTTAGCTCTCTCTTTTGTTCTCTCTTTCTCTATTCTATATTTTGTCTAAAGCTCTCTCTCTCTCTCTCTCTCTCTCTCTCTCTCTCTCTCTCTCTCTCTCTCTCTCTCTCTCTCTCTCTCCCTTCTAGTTGCTGTCGTAAATGAAGAGCTAAAGGTGTTGGGTATTTGATTAAATAAAGAGTGCAAGAGGTGTGGGGTTATATGGTTGAAAGATGGTGAGATGAGGTATTGCTACGTGAAGGTAAGTGTGTGTGTTTGTGAATCATAAAGATGTATGTGTGAGTGTGTGTGTGTGTAAAACATGTGTCTAGCAATGATGAGAGCTAAATATTACATGACAAGTGTGGTGTGTGTGTGTGTCGGTGTTGGAGTGTGTGTTTTTATATATACATAGGTATATTTTTATCCTATTAATTTCACACACTAGGCCCTAATTTTTCCCCTTTGTCTAATTTATGATTCCTTAAATTTTATAGGTTTCATAATTTGACTTGTTATCTAATTCCATAAATCAATCCTTAATAATTTTTAAAGATTCCCTTCTTTAATTAACTTCATAGAGTTTTATAAATAATTTCTCCAAAAATTCCCAAGTTAAATTATAATATCTAATTATTGTTTCTCGAATTTTTTGGGAAAAAATAGGCCTTTAATTCCCAGGATTAATCTCTAATACTATTTAAATTCTCTTTTTAAAAAATTTAACATTTTACTAAATTTTTGGGATATTACAAGCCCTATGATTTAAAACAAAATCACAGGTCTACTATTTTGTAATATTATTTTATTGTATCAACAAGCTATAAGTTGATATAATAAACAGCTCGTCTCCGTAAAGTGGAAAGAACAAGTTCAAATGCCAAGAAGTGCATTTATTAGGAAAGGCGAAAACTTTTTGCGATCTAAGCCTCGAAATGGGAAACCCTCAACTATGTATACTATTTTTATTTTAATTAAACAAGGCTTTTTACGAAAAAAAATAGTAAGACATTAAACATAAACAATAACTATCAATTATTAGTAATACATTAAACATTTAAAAAATAATTTTTAAATTTTTAATTTGACCTTCAAAATTTATCCGCATTTAACAAAATTAGTTTTTTCCCGATTTTCTATCCTTCTTTCTTTCTTTTTGTTTTAACCAATGCATTTTTCTTTTGTTTTGCGCTTTTGTTTTGCTTGAGGTCGATCAAGTGATCTTTTTCTCCTTTTTCTATACTTATATGGTTATATTTATATAGCAAGCATTTTTCCCTCATTCTTTGCAACATAGAGTCCCAAAATTTTGGTTTTGTTAAAAAATGTTGGTCACTTTAAATTAAATAAATATTTTAGTTATTATTTTTTAAAAAAATTATTTTTAAAATTAACAAGTTTAATAATTGAAAAAAGGAAGAATATATTCACCTCAAAATTTTGCGATAAATATTTGAATAATAAGTGACGGTAAATTAATATAAATATATATATATATATATATCTTAAGTTAAACTAAAGCTTAAATTGTTTTTGGGACTTAAGCATTAGAAGAAGTATTTTTTTTTTTTTGGAACCAAATATATGACATATATTCATTTATATTTTTAATGGAAGAAGACAAGAACATACCACTTAAATTTCAAAATTCTAAAGCAGTCTTATTGTCTATAAGAGTACAGGTATTAGCTAAAAAAGTATAGTAATTGACAATTTATTTCAGTAGAGTTTTAAGGTTTAAGTGAGTTTTTTTTTTTATTTTGTCTTTTTCTCTATTTTAATCAAAGTAATATTAAGGTTTTGTTTCGTGGGCCCAAAACAAAAGTTTTGGACTTGGATTCATTAAAATGGAAAGAACGGTAGACTATCCACCATCGTTTTTGTTTTTGTTTTTGGTTTTTTTTTTTTTTTTTTTTTTTTTGATCAAAACTAGCTACGATCTTATTTCCATTTTGTAATCGGAAATTCCTAATGACTTTGTTGATTGCGAGGGCTTTGATCTAAGGAATTCATTCGCGCCTCTTATCCTGAAGCTGACTGGAATGGATAGCGACCAACTATATCTTCCTCAAGAAATCATCACAAATATTTTCAAACGACTTCCCGTAAAATCCCTAATGCGATTTAAATGTGGGTGTAAACATTGGAAAAATCTCATAAAAAACCCATCTTTCATCGCAGACCACCTTCAACAGTCCAGTCATAAAAACCCTTCTCTTCTTTTCGAATGCCATAGAAGTGATTTTTCTTTGGGTAAGTGCTGGCGCTTGCGCTTGTGTTTCTTGCAAGTCCGTGAAGTTCAGATTGCACCTTTGATCAATTCCTTGGATGATGTTAGCATCGTCGGTTCCTGCAATGGCCTGCTTTGTGTTAAAATCAACTTAGCATCGTCGGTTCCTGCAATGGCCTGCTTTGTGTTAAAATCAACCGGTATGAACAGTATCCTGATTCGCTTATGTTCTGGAATCCTGCAACTACGGCAGTCAGGCATGTTCATAGAACCAAACCTAGTTGTTCTTACTTTCTTGATTGCGAGTTCTGCCCAATTGTTAATGATTACCAGATGGTAAGAAATTATTCTATGATTTATGGGGAAGTGTTTTCTTTAAGTAGGGGATCATGGAAGGGGATAAATATTGGCCATTCAAAGGGTATGAAACTTTATTCTATAAGTTTGACGGTTGATGAAGTTCTATTTTGGCTTGGATTAGAGCTAGAAGATGATGTTAGGGTGATAGTTTCATTTGACATAGCAAAGGAAGTATTTACATTAATACCAATGCCGCCAGATTAAAAGCTTACTGTTTACAAGAACAAACTTGCTATACTTTGTGTTGTGACACTTGGGAGTCTAATTTTTGGGTGTTAGATGAGGGTACATGTGCATCAACGGAGACATGGAGTTGGGCTAAAAGATATACTAGCAGCTCCATTTCATGCATATTATATTTGATTAGATGGAGGAACCAAATTGTCTGCGAACCTGTTATTGGAGAGGATAGAGAAAAAGGAAAAAATGTTTTACATATGATGAATCCCACCTCTAATGAAGTAAAGAGGTTTGTTATTCCCAATTATAGCCCTATTTGTAGTATTTACAATTATGTGGAAAGCCTTATATCAGTTGGCAATAATTACATTGAAGAATCTTGATTTTAATGTCAAATTATTACATTGCAGATTTATAGGGTTGAAGTACTTTTGGTGGAATGGAATCTCTAATATTTTGGATCATTCTATACCTATATTATTTGATGTTATTTAGAGTTATCTTTAATGATGAATACTTATATTTAACGGCAATGTGCCTATTATTTGGAACTTGTTTTCCTTTTGATATATGCCAATGGTCTGTTTTCTAATTTTCTTCAGGTGAAAATTATCCCACCGGTTTCGTATATTGTATGAGATTAAGAGGGCAGAAAAGTAATTAATGCGTCTCTATCTCTATCTCTCTCTCTCTGCTTTAAATGAAAACATCGTTATTTGCAATTCTCAGTTTACTCTGCTCCTTCCTTATTCATCTTCTGCATCCAGAAGTAGTGGGATTATCTGGTTACAGTTTTGTGTTTTCTTTCTTGATGACGTTACTTGAAATACCCACAATTGATGGGAGTTATCTGTTATTCATTTTGTTCTTCTATTTGTGTATCCTGCATTCTATATTTTTGCTTCCTTCTATTTTAAACTAATGAAAGCATTTTCCATTTTGCCTTGGTTGAGTTCATGCTTCGCCCTCATGCTTTACCAGTTGATATTTTAAAGGGAAAATTACATTCAAGTCTCGAATAAGAGAAAAAAATATCCTTTGAAATCTCAGAATTGCCAAAAAAGTCTTTTTGCAATAAATTCCAATCATGGACTTGTCAATAGACGCCCATGGATTTCCCAATGAATGCCTCTAGATTTGTCAATGACGCACCCATTGACTTGTCAGCAGAATTGAAATTTATTATAAAAAAGTCCCACAGGACTTGGATACAATTTTGAGATTTCAACTTTCAAGTGACCATTTTTTCTTTTTATCTATTTGTCCAGGGCCTGAATGTAATTTCCCCTATTTTTTTAAACTTCTTCACTGTTAGAACTGGAACCTTCCATTGAAAGTGGACATTGTCAGTTTTATCTCTTAGATTTCATTAACATGTCACAGTTTGCTTTTTTAGTTCTTTTCAGTCAATCATATGCGTGCGCGAGTGGGATTGGAAATTTTTGGAAGTTAGTTATATGTGTTGGCATTTTCATGTTGTGTCATTGATTTATTGAAAGTGTTTTAATCTTTAGTGGAAGAAGTTTGTTAGACCTTTCTATCATATCAAGTTGTTTAGTTTTCTTTAAGAAAGATATATACTATAATTGTTGGTTTATGGATCATCAGGGACTTCTCCAGGTAACATATTGGTGTTATATTGTCTTGTTTTTATATGTTTGAGAGCGGGGACAAAAGTATGCGAAGCAAATTTAAGTTTGTTGCCATTTGATTTCATTTCATTTGTAGTGGAGAAATGAATTAGATTGATTTATGTAAGCAGTTATCCACCTTACTAGGAGCTGTTGTGTGCTCCTTGGATCATTGGTGAATTAGAATTAGAGTTTTCTGTTTGGTTAATGACCGGAGGTAGTAAATCATATGATGAGATGTTTTTTTTTCCAGAATATCATATGATGAGATTTGTAATTGGGTTGTGTTTTAAGGGGATTACAGTGTAAGAAGAGCAACATTTCATATACCCATTATAATTTCGAATTTCAAGTCTATTTCAAAATTCAAAATAATCTTCCATTTCAAAATGATTCATTTTACCACCTTAGGCTAAAATTAGGTGTTAAAGATAGGATGAGGTAGGCTGTAGGTATAGGTTAATTGTTCAAATATTTATCTATAAAAAAATCATTAACATTTTGTAGTTTTAGATTTATTTCAAAATGATTTGCAGTTTTGCACCTTGTTGGCAAAAAACAAAATGATTAGCACCTTAAATTTAATAAATTATAGGAGTATTAGTAGTATTTATTTGAAATTTAATATGCTTATATTTAAAAATTTTTGTTCTAATTTTTATTTATTTAAAGTTCAATGTTTTTCATCATCAAACAAAGGAAGAATTTATTAGCCGCAATATTTTGTGATCAATATTTTGATAAAAAGTAACGCTGAATTGAAAATAAATATTTTATTGAATACAATAAAATTTATTATTTGGTCTTAATGATTAGAACAATTTTTTCTATTCTTTTAGCATTGTCTCCCTAACAGCTTTGTTGCCTCCTGGGAGGGCTCTCCCCAATTCCCCTTCATAGTCTTACCTTCAGTGAAACAGTGATCAATAATAGCTACTTATTTAGGGATTATATTAATACAAATTAATTAATTAATTATTACAGTCAAATATAATTCAAATCAACTCAAATTTATGGATTTGAATTTAATTCGGATTATTTAGTGAAACATGACATAAACATCTGTTATCAAAGTAATCTATTGACAATTTTTCAATTAAAATTATCGTTGAAAAAATTCGGGTTACAAATAATCGTCCTTTGTTAAAGTTATTAAATATATTTAACATGATTCAACTAACACCTATTTAAAATATTTACCCATACCTCATAAAAAAAATATTTACCCGTGTAGCCTTTTTGGGGGGGGGGGGCCAAAGTGTAGTCATTTATTCAATCATTAATTAAAATATTCAAATTAATTACATGTGGCCAGCAAAGCCGATTTGAAGGTGGGGCTAATATTTTATTTTAAAAAAACAAAGAACAAAGGAGCCCTACCCATATTATTCTTATATTATCATATGGTATCAAGTTTAGGGTTTGTGGCTATCGATCTCTTTCAAGAGCTTGTGATTCCTTGAGCCTTCAACTTATAATCAATAAAGAAATTTTAGAATTTGAACATGAAAATAAATGAAAAATATTATCATACCAATCTATATATAATAATAAATCTCAATTATAATTTCACTGTTCATATGAACAGTAGCAGCACATGAGCAGCTCGTGAACAGTGTTTTCTCTCTCTGAGTTTAAATTTCAAAATTCCCTCACCTATCCTTTATCTTTGCTTTTCTCCAATTTGACTCGCACACTCCACTATGGCGGGTGGGACTATTAAATCCGGTGGTATTTCTTTTTGTAATCCTTTACCTCCCACTTCGAAAATTGGTGCCAGATTCGGACCTCCTTTCATGAATCGTTGCGACTGGAGAGAGAAAAATCCCTAAGGGCGAGCCATAGAGTTCATTTCTTCATCCATTGCCTTTTTCCATTCATCTTTAGCAGGACTAGATAAGGCCTCTAGTACCAAATGTGGTTCATCACCCCTATCAGGAGTAACAATAAGTGCTTCACTTTCTATTTGGAAGCGTCTTTTAGGTATACTTTCCCTGTTACTCTTTCTTGTAGGAGCTTCTTGCCTTTGTCTTTTCTTTTGTCTAGATATTTGTGTTGACCTTTCTAAGCTCCCACTTAGATCGACATTTTGGGATGATTCAGGCATACCAACATGTTCTATACTTGCTTGTTCCTGTGTCTCATAAAGAGATACAATGCGATCAATGTCTCCCCTATTAGGGAATTCATTTTCTAGAAATGTAGCATCTCTAGATTCAATTTCACTCACTGTTCCATCTTCATTTTCACCTATGAAGACGTATCCTTTGGATTGTTCAGAGTACCTTATAAAGATACATTTCTTTCCTCTAGGATCTAACTTGCCATACTTATGAGAATTATCATGAATGTATGCAGCTGACCCCCATGGTCTAAGGTTACTAAGATCCGGCTTGCGTTTTGTCCATAACTCATAAGGTGTTGAAGTAACTGATTTTGAGGGCACAAGATTAAGTATGAAGGTAGCAATCATTAAAGCATCACCCCAATATGAAATTGGTAGATTTGCATGTGCCATCATTGACCTAACCATGTCTAGAAGTGTTCTATTTCTTCTTTCAGCAACTCCATTCTGTTGTGGAGTACCAGGGATAGTTAGCTGCCTAATTATCCCTTTTTCTTCACAGAGCTCTTTAAATTGATCAGACAAATATTCACATCCTCGATCAGTACGTAATACTTTAACTTTATTGTCCATTTGATTTTCAACTTCATTTATGTATCTTCTAAAGCACTCAAGAGCCTCAGACTTATGTGTGATCAAATAGACATGACCGTATCGTGAATAGTCATCAATAAAAATGATAAAATACCAAGCTCCATGCCTTGCCCTCATACTCATAGGACCACAAATATCAGAATGAATTATTTGCAATGGTTGTTCTGATCTGGTTCCCTTACCAAAAGGTTTTCTAGTTGCCTTACCTGCTAGACAACTTTCACACAAGGACAATTCCATATTGGATATGGATCATAGCAAACCTTCTTTTGTTAGTTTAATCATTTTATTTTGATTAATATGCCCTAATCTAGCATGCCAAATAGCCATATCAACAATTGAATCAGAAGAAGTAGCAAAGCAATCATGTATATTATAATCATCAATAATATCCATTACAAAGAACTTCTTTGAAAGGAAAGCTAAACCATAAAATACAAAATTATAAAATATGTCTGCAACTTTATCATAAAAGTTTACATTAAACCCATAGTTTACAAGACATTTTACAGAAACTAAATTCCGTCGGATGTCAGGAGCATGAAGCACATCATGTAGGATCAAAGGCTTTCCATTACGCAAAGTTAATTTGCAAGTTCCAATGCTTTTAACTTCAATATTTGCATTGTTGCCTACATAAAGCCACTTACATTTGTCAGGTAGCCAACGGTATTCTACATAGGATCCTTGATCCCTCGTCACGTGGTCTGTTGAACCTGAGTCCAAAATCCAAGAAGAACAGATATTCTCTGTTAGGAAAACAATGCTAGAAACATAGGAAATATGGGAATTTACATAATCCACTAGTACCTTTTCACTCTCATTTCACTCAGTGCAATCTCGTACGAAATGACCCATCTTTTGACAGGCAAAGCATTTGACCTTCTTTAAGTCATTTTTCTTCTCCTTCCCGCCCTTTTTTCCTTTCTTCTTGAATTCCTTTTTGCCTTTTACAAATTTATTCTTGTCCTTCTTTCCATTCTTTTGGAATTTATTCCCCTTCTTGGAATTGGGCTTTGTATTATAAGGACCTACACCCTCTGTGTAGTAGGCATGGCCAGAGGACTTGTATGCCTCCAAGTGCTAGTCCTCAAGTTCCAAGTGTTTAGCCACATCATTAAAATTTTTAATGCCTTCATTATGGGTTAGATTAACCTTCATGTGTTCCCAACTAGATGGCAATGATCTTATCACTGCCTGAACTTGTTGTTCATCAGACACGGTATGCCCAGCTTCCTTCAATTCTCTAATCATATTTGTCATCTCTCTTAGATGTTGTTTCATGGAAGTATTTGGCCTAAGCTTATACGTATCAAACTTAATAGTTAATCATCTAAGCTTAGAGGTGGATGTACCACCAAACCTGTCTTTCAACGCCGCCCATATGGCTTGCGCAGTTTCATTTGCTCATATTCACACATGAGGTCATCTGTCATTGTACTCAGCAATGTAATTCTTGCAATGCTATTTTTCTTTTTCCAAGCCTTATAGACCTCTAGGTCTCTCCTGTGTTAGGCCGTATTCCCAGCAGCAAGCTGTGCTACAACTGTTGTTAGAGGTTCCATTGCCTCTTGTTCCTCCAAAATATATTGGACTTTCCGGTGCTAGATATCCCAATTGTCACCATTTAATTTGTCCCCTTTATTTAACTCAGTGATGATGTTCTTAGTTGCCATTTTCAATTATGTGACAAATCTATTCCACATTCAATATGTCTCTCTAAAGGAATTAAACTATTAAACATATCATTGACAATATATAGCACAACACAGTATATAACGTCATGTACTTATATTATTCTTAACCAGAAAAAATAGTAATACTATTAAATTCATGATCAGGAATATACGTTTGTATCTCCCATCACATAAATATTAGCAACATCACTAAAATTCTGTCAAGAATTATATATATGTACTTTAACAATTCTAACTTTTAGGACTAACAACTCCTAAAAGCTCCCACTTGTCAAAAACATATAATAATATAATGAATTATCAACTAAATCATGCTTCATCATAATATAAATAATACAATATTCTCTCTATAATACATGAAAACATGTTTATACCACATTTTAAATATAATAGAAAAATATTGAAATCAATAAATGAATTTTAGAAGTTTTAAAATAATTTAAAACATTCATAAACGCACTTAGAATATCATAAACGTATATTAATTAGTGTCAAAATTACTCAAATAACATATCATATTAAAGATAATGAATTTAGGAATTTTTAGGAACAAACGGCGTCTCATTCCGACCTGGCATGCGCCCCCACGCGCCAAAAGAAGCCAGAAAATTGAAGAAAAAAAAAAGAGAAGACACACGCACAGAGTGGCACGTGAACACCACGTGCCACCTTCCGGCTATGATCCGGCGACACGCGCCGTCGCATTTGCTTCCACATGCCGAGATCTGTCGGAATATGCCTGCCATGTGTCAAATGAACATGCCACGTGGCTTTCCTACCAAAAAAAATGTTTTTTTTTCGAGCTTAAGAATTTTTTTTTTGGGTTCGGCCCTCACACATTGGCCCTGAAGGTTGGGCCTAGACTGAAACCTTTTTTTTTTCATGGCCCAGACACCTTCAAACAAACAAAAAAAACCTTTTTTTTATTATTTTTTTAACACAGAATGAAACGACGTCGTTTTTGGAGACTGGAGGTTGTCTTCAACCTCCAGCCGGGTCAACCCGGACCTGGTTGTAGGCATGGGTCGGGTCCGTCGACCTGGAAATTTCTCTCCTCCGTATCTCCTTCGTCCGACGTCCGTTTTGGGCGTTCTTTGTGTCGTTTTTTATCTATTTTTCGAGATCTACACAATAGGATGATTTCAAATCCTAATTCTCTGATTTTAAAATGACCCAATACCAAAAACAATTTCATTTTTCATGCTTTCTCTCTCTAAGTTCTTTTGTTTTATGGTTCTAGGGTTCTATTATTTAATTTTACAAACATATAAGCAGGAACTGGAGAAAACTATATATATAAAAGCATGAACCAAAACTATATATATGTATGTACATATGCGAAAACTCTACTTCGTTTTTTATTCGCATATGATTATATATAACCATATATATATATACTCGCATAATCATTAATATATTTTCTTTCAAACTCACGAAAGAAAACGAAAACATACACAGAAGCAACATGATAATATATATATAGATATTTGAAAATAATAATATGCACATCATATTATCGTAATATGGAGATCATAATTTCCTACAAGCCAACCTGGCTCTGATACCATGTAAGAATAATTGGGCGTACCTAGAGTGCGACCATTTTATCTCTTGTACCCACGCTAATCGTATCACAGTAGCGGAAGCGATTATGACGCACAGCAAATACACCATGATAGAAAGAAAAAGAGATAAATATAGTAGAGGGAATGAGGAGTCAGTTTGACAAAGTTTCTGTATGTTATTTCCAATGTTCTTACAACTGAATCCCTTTACGTCTATTTATAGAATTCTATGTACCCCTTCCTCTTCTACTAACATGTCCTTCCATCAGAGAGACAAGATATCCTTTCGATTGAGAGATATATTGTTTCAGTGAAACAATATCACTTGTAGAGTCATATTGCATCGGATAAAAAAAAAAAACATGACTCATAACATTTTGGAAAATATTACATATATCTACCCAAGCATTTAGTTATTTATACTTTGACTCCAATCCTATTGGGCTTGGGCCCAATCCACCAAGGATGGACTAGACTATTTTCCAACAGTAACTAACAAGATGGGTTGTTTATGTGGATAGACTTGGTCAAATAGATCTCATATACTTACAGAGGATCTTCTCATGAGAAAGGGGAAAATATCCTGATGACAAAGTAAAAGTGTTACAAAAAAATTTTGGGCGCAAATGAGGTGAGTAATCCCATTATTAATGATCATGAAGTTTTACGAGCTCCTTTTCAAGTTTTATCAACTATATATGTTAAAACGCTTTATACCAGTGTTCTCATAATGGAGCTCTAGAAAAACTATCCGGATCGATGGGGTCAAGTACTCTTATTTACTTATACCCTCATTGCTATAATTATTTATACTTAATTTTTTTTTAAAAAAAATGTTGTTTTCATTTACTAAGACTTTTTTAATTGAACGTTGAACTCATTAAATTTTTTTATTTCATCTCGTCACCTTCATTTCCCTCGAAGTAACATCTCTGTCAATGGTATAGAATATAAAATTTAAGAGGTGAGAACCTGAGAATATAGACTGAAATAAACCATGAAAGTTGGCTCATATGGTTTGAGACAAAAATGAGTTGCGTTGGGTTCAACCCATTTCCATATCCAAATTGTGTGGGTTGGTGGGTTAAATGGCCCAACCCACCTAACCAACCCCCCCCCCCCCCCCACCCCCCGGGTCTTCATAAATTTTAAAATAGTTTACCTCTAAATGATACATGTAAATATTCATATAGGTTGGGTTAAAACGTAAATTTATCAATGAAGTTTTGTTTAAGAAGCGTTTGGCATAAATATTTTTTAGAAGGGGTAAAAATATTAATGAACAATTAACAAGGGGCATCCACCACAAAAATCGTTAAATCCGTACTAACGCCATTAGGATTTTCTTTTCTTATAATTTAACGCAGTTAGTACAAATTTGTACTGATTTAACAGTTTTTATGGTGGATGCTCATTTTTAATTGTTCATTGGTATTTTTGCCCCTTCTAAAAGATATTTGTGCCAGACGCTCCTCGGACAAAACTTCGTTGATAAATTTACACATTAACCCAAATTTAAATAATAACGTGATTATCTATATTAATAAAAGAATAAATCATAACAAAAGAAGTGAAGGGTTTTTATGAGCAGAGTGATGGAGGTGCTCGGCCATGAAAGATGGAGACAGATTTTTTCATTGTTTGGACACACATCAAAATCTGATTATGGATTTTACTGGAAATTGTTTAAAAATTCCTAATCAGGCATTGAACTCCCGACTAAATGTTTAAAAAATCCAATTAAATGTCAATTATGTTAGGACTTGAGCAAAGGATCGATGGCTCTTTCACTCTTCAGAAGACTACCCGTACTGCGCAGCAGGGAATCATAGCATCTGAGAGTGCACAGCATATTTGCTGTTTCTCTCTCTTCGGTAAAGAGCCTGTTCCATTTCTTCGGTACCTACGTGTCAGGTTTGCTGCCTTTTTTCTCTCTCACGATTTTCTTGCTGTTTTTTTTAAAAAAAGAATCGCATCAAGATTCAAACAAAGATGAATGTTTCTTGGGAAAATCCCTATAAAATGTATTAGAAATAGAAAAATTTCAATTCAGTATATTCAAATTCAAAAATCCGGATCAGTTCACTGTCAGTACGGATGAACAGTGCCGGCACCCGCAAAAGACAATTTTGCCCTTCAGCCCTCATTCTCGCCACTTCGGAAATAACAACACCTGGTTCTTAATTAACAACTCCGGATTCTTAATTAACAACTCTCCTTTCTTGTTTCACAACTTCCGAATTTAAGTTTCAAGGCCAATAACAACACCTCTTTTTTTATTAACAACACACGCTTTTCATTAACAACTCCTCATTCTTGATTAACAACTCCATATTCTTGATTAACAACTCCAGTTTCATCTTTTTATTTTCACAATAACAACAACGATTTTGTTATTAACAACACCATATTCTACATTAACAACTCTCATTTCTTGTTTTACAACTTCGTAACAAGACCGGTGTTGTTATTGTAAAAGAAAAAAGATGAAATTGGAGTTGTTAATCAAGAATATAGAGTTGTTAATCAAGAATCCGGAGTTATTAATTAAGAACCAGGTGTTGTTATTTCTGAAGTGGCGAGAATGAGAGCTGAAGGGCAAAATCGTCTTTTGCGGGCGTCGGCACTGTTCATCCGTACTGACAGTGGACTGATCCGGATTTTTGAATTTGAATGTACTGAATTGGCATTTCTCTATTTCCAACGTATTTTATAGGGATTTTCCCATGTTTCTTTGTGGGATCTTTATTATTTTTAAGCTGGTTTTGTTTCTTTTGTTCTCATTAATCCCAGGCTGTGCATTTTTAAAATTTTTGAATCTGCATGTTTAAAGAATGACAAATCATACAAGTATGGAAACCTCTTTTGTCAAATATACATCTGTAATTTAAAAATAATATATATATATATATATATATATAACATTAATTTAAAGTCGTCCAAAACAACACGTTTTTGAGGCCGGAAGGAAAAAACCATCCTGCAAAACTAAATAAACAAAAAACATTCAACGGTGAGAAAAGATAATGTCTGTCATCGAAAAAAAGAAGTAAGAAAAGATAATAACAAAAAAAAAAAGACCGTTAGGTATATGTCCACGTGTTATCACGGAAGTGGTGAGGAGGGTGTGAGGTGCAACCTTGGTTTGAGCTGCTCTCTTCCTTCTTCCCCATAGATGAGCCCCAACGGTTGTGTTGCTTTGTATAAGTTGCTGCCATTTTCATTTTCCCTCACAACTTCAGTCAGCCCATCCTTCTAGTCCCCTGTGAGTATTTCATATTCTAGGTGGAACTCCTCCTTAAGGGTCTGCTTGGTACGAAGGATTTGAAAGGGAGGAAAAGAGAGGGAAAATTTTTATGAGTTGAATTTTAAAAGATTAAAAAAATTGAGTTACAAAATTTTAATAAAAAAAAATATGTAAGATAAAAAAATATGAAAAATTAATTCAAAATTTTTCACTTCACTTCTCATATTCTTTTAAATTCAACTAAAAAAAAATTTCCCTCCGCCCATTTTTTCTTTACTCTTCTCATACCAAACAAGGCTTAAATTCCTTACTTTTCTAATTCAATGCTCATTCAAAAATCTGATATTGTAACCTTTAAGATTGAACTCCTCACATCCCACGATATGTGCTGTACAGCAAATGCTCTTTACATCACTTTTTCCTGCATAGCTTTAATCATGTTCGTCAAGCTTGGGACGATCTTCCATTTTTCTCTTGTTTGTTTCTCGCTTTGAAAGCAACACCAAAGCTCTGTATGTTATTGTTTGTTAGCTACTGTGTAATTTTTTTTTCTTCCGGAGCTCTGTTTTTATTACCTACTCTATATTTCTTCCCATCGTTTTCTTTCCATTAACGCTCTGTTAACTTCTTCTTAACTTAATATGCTCTTTAAACAAAGAGAGCTCTCACACACACACATATATATTTTCTTCCATCCTTTTCCTGCTACTTTTGGTTGTTTCCTTTTCAATAATATTAATGCTCTGTTCTTGTTGTTCTTGCTAACTACCGTATATATCTTCCCATTGTTTTCTTTTAACTTCTTCTTAACTTAATCTTGTCTTTTAAACAAAGAGCACTCATGTACAGCTATATATTGTGATGTTTTTTTAGGAGAAGATGCATATGAACAACTACATTTTATACGAAGGAAGTGTGATACTCCTGTGGACCTTGACAAGACGCTATATCCGTAACCGCAGGTATATCATATTCTTTTCACTTTATCTAAATACAGATTAGTTTGTTTTGGTGGGCAAGTTAATGGCCATTTATCTAAATACAGATTAAGTTAATTGCTTATTTATTTATTTGCCAACTTTAATTGCTGATCTTTATATTGGTACTTTTTTCAGATTTTTTCTCCCAATTAATTTAATTTTTTTCCTTTTCAATTAGCATAAAAAAATCAGATTTTAGCCTATAGTAAAAACAAAATCTTAATGCTATCTCAAAAGATTTTAAAAGTTAAAACTAATTTTTTTATAAAAAAAATATTCGGATCATTTTTTTTTATTGAAAGCTGGATGCCATTCATTCCCTAGAAAATACAAGATTTGGAATTTTAAAGAGAAACTAATAATAATTCATTAAGTAATATTCATTAGTAATCAACATGTTCGGATACCCACAGATGAACACGATGAACACGCTTTCTCTGCTACACATTTTCTCTACTCCTAATGACCATCCTTTACTTTTCTCCAGTCCTGAGTCCCTTTCATCTCTTGATTCATTTTTCTTCTTTCCTCTTTTCTTTGTCTTGGATTTTGGCTCTTCTTTCCTCTGTTTGTTGCTCTCAAGTCATCGGAAATGTGTCCGGAGACGGACTCCTTCTCTTCTTCTACCTATGGAATCGTATCTTGCGGTGGTGTTGTGCTAGAAGCCGCCTCCATAGTAGCATTCATGTGTTCTCCTCTGTCTTCTTCTTCTTTCTTCTTTGCGTTTAATCCGTCCTATTTTCCAATATCTGTCTAGTTATATCTTTTTTTTCATACATCACTATATAGGCTATTCCTGAACGTAAAGTGGTGCTGTTATGATTGTTTTTAGGGATGCATATCAAGTTGTCATGTATCCTATGTTAGAACCGGCTAACACACCAAGAGGGGGTGAATTAGGTGTAAGATAAAAATCTTAAAGAACTTTAAAAATTTTTTTGCATCTTAGAAGAAGCAATAAATATAAAAGTAATGAATCATAAATCAACAATTAATATATACTGGAAATATAAGAGTTTAAGGAAGCGAGTATGCAAACTGTGATTTATCCTGGTTAGGTCCAATCTGTGATGGCCTTCGTCCCGTCCCTAGGCTCCTCCTGAGATTTTCAAATCCACTATCTTCTTGTTTAATCCAAGCACAAGAAAAGCCTTTACAACCCACAAGTTTAGCCGGACACTTGCGAAGCCTTTTACAAACATCTCACCGAGTTACTCCCCCTTACACACCGTAAGGTTACAACCAAGTTACTCTCCCTTACATACCCCGTAAGTTACAACTTTGATGATGAAAGATTACAATCAATCTTCTCTCTCAGAAGTGAATAAGATGAACACTGAAGTACAATATAAATAATCTCTCTCTCAAAAATACATGATATAAAAAACAGATAAGAACAGAGAGTGTTTGGGTCGAGATGGATAGCTTATGATATGAGCATATTTGTGTCGTTGTGTTCTCATTGGTGTTGTTCTTTGTTGAATGTTCCTATATTTAAAGATGAGTTGTGATAGCCGTTGGAAGCATTTCAACCTGTCCGTTAGAGTGGCGTGGCTTCGTTTGATTGTTCTTCGATTTTGAAAACTAGCCGTTGTGGTTGGTGAATGCTCCGCTTTTGTAAAGTCAACTTTTGTTTCTTCACATCATCTCTTCATTATATTCCTGGAGAAATGTGTTAAACAATAATACAATGAAGTGTAAGAGTGATTGGAAGCAAGAAGAATGAGTTTCATAATTAATCCCATGATTTTCGAAAGCTTCAGTACGTTGTTCTGTTCTCCTGGGAAGCATTACTCGATTTGTCACTCGAGTAAGCCTGGGTCATTACACGAGTGAGCCCTCGAGTAATCCCGTTCAAAATCTCGCCAAGAGTAACTGCTTCTTTGCTTTTCTGATTACTTGAGTAATCCCTCAAGTAATGGATTGAATAACTCTGCAGATTATTCGAGTAATCCCTCAAGTAATGTACTTTCCATATCTGGTTACTCGAGTAGTCCCTCGAGCAAAATCTGTCATTTCTTGGCTGAGAGCTACTGGATAATTTCTTCTCTGGTTACTCAAGTGATCCCTCGAGTAAGCTCTTAAATAACTTTGCAGATTACTCGAGTGGTTCCTCTAATAATGTTATTCAAATCTTAGCCCAGAGCATTTCTAACTGCATTACTCGAGCAGTCCCTCGAGTGAGGTTTCAAATAATTCTGCAAATTACTCGAGTAAGCGCTTCAAATGAATTCTTGATTTTGATTTGAAACATGGCAAATCATATATCATCGGAAAGCCCTCATCATCAACATTCCAATGCAACAAGAATCACCCCCAAAATCATTTTGTACAGAAAGTTATGATCCAAAGAATATCTTCTGCATTTAGCCAAAGTCTGAAATCACGAGCATCAACTTCCAGAAGTCATAGTTCTTAGTATATAACTTAAAATATGGCAAATTATATATCTATGGAAAGCTCTTAAGTCTAGTTTCATATGACACCAGTTTCGTCTCAATCCGATATATATTTTGAGAGTTATGTCCAAAATACCGAACCTTGTTATGGTAAAAGATGCTGATTCATGTGTCAACTTCAATAGATCATATCTCTCTCTCTCTCTCTCTCATCTGAACTCCTTTTAATATGATCTTGGTGTCCATAGTTCATGTTAGGAGTCTAGTTTCATATGCCACCAGATTCAATTCGATCCGACGTGTGGTTGGAGAGATATCATCAAAATACAAAACCTTTATTCTGCCGCGCAAAAATAGAGTGCCATTACTCGAGTGGTTTTCAAGTAACTTTGCAGATTACTCGAGTAGCCACTAGAGTAATCACCTCCAAAATGAGGTAGTACCATATTACTCGAGTGATTACTCGAGTAATCATCCTCGGAGGTACCATAACTTCCGTATACATTATTTTAGCTTCGTATTGACCCATTCCAACTTCCGTTTGACCATAGAAACCTCCGATATCACTTCTAATAGCTTGGATCTTGATATTCTCATGTGATCTTGCAAGTTCTTCTTTCTTCAATCTCTTTCTTCTTGTTTTGCCACTTGATGATCATTCTTCATAACCCAACTAGATATCTTCTTGAATATCTTCAATCGTCTTCTTTCTTGGCTTAACTAATCTACAAGATATCCAACATTAAATATAGTAGTTAGTCAATGAAGATAATAAGTATGTCATACAAACTTTTTACACTTCAATACTTGACATCTATATTTGACATCATCAAAACTAATCATATCTAACATCATAAACCTGACCCTTCCTTAGTTGAGATTTTCAAAAGAATTCCCCCTAATTCCATACTCCAACTGCAATGCATGTCCAAACGTTTTAGACGTATCGTTAATGGTCTCAACGTAGTTAGAGAACACCTCAGATTGAGACAGCTTATTCTCTTACTGGTCCTCTAGAGGGCTGATGCCAGATATCATGTATTAGATTTATCTGTATACAATAGCACACATTTCCACCAGCTCGATACCAAAAATGTAACACCATTCATTTATGCCCCTTTAGTACTTGTATAGAAGTGCTAATGTTCTTGTTATGCCTTAGGCAAAACTTTAATTAAAACACCCAACCAAAAATCTTCATAACTATTCTTGGGGCATTGTTCATTTGATAAAAACTTTACTTTCAATTCTCAACTTTATTTTGTAATTATCAAAGTTGTTTCTCTGTTGGTAAACTTGAATACTATTTTTTAGCCAAAATACCCATAGTGATATATTGATATTGCGGTTGTACGTTCTAATACCACTGTTCTCTGATGCAACTGATATCGTCATTCTGGTACTGATACTATTATCTTATGCACCGATACTAATACTACATGCACTAATGTCACTACCATGTGCACTGATACCAACAAATTCATAGGTGTCTTGATACCGCTATTAAGTGTCTCAATTCTACCTTATATAATTAATCACGTAAATTCACACATAACGATTAATCAGATATCACTCTTCGCTTCTTCGTCACACTCTCCTCCTGAACATCTTCAAGTAGTCTGCCTGTGTGTGTCACACCCTTATTCTAAATAGTTGGTAGGGGAGGGTGAGATTCGAGAGAATCTCAGTAGGAAAATAGTAACAA
Organism: Inga laurina; assembly: GCA_963855925.1. NCBI lineage: Eukaryota > Viridiplantae > Streptophyta > Magnoliopsida > Fabales > Fabaceae > Inga > Inga laurina. Next base: position 69,079,286 of record OY979701.1, on the reverse strand, counting down.
TATGTATGCAAGATAAGTGCTTAATGCATGACATGCTTGCATTACATAAATCCATGTTCACACAATGACATATCAACATGCTCAATGTTTCGTGCAACAAAACTATGCCCATAGTATAAACAGAAACAGAGCTTTAATCATTTATATATGTTTCACATAATCAAGCAAAGCAATAACACGCATCAATACACTAGCACAAAGGTGAGTTCTCTATATTAGACCTTTTCCACCTCGAGCCGTGTTCTTTGATTCACGTGCCAATCCCTCGGGCTTTCAACTTGGTCCTAAAACATCAAATGTACCAGTTTAGACACTTCCATAGTGTTTCTGGTGGTTATACGAGTCTATCGTAAAAATTTACCAAAATGCCCCCGGGATCCAGCTTGACCCCGCCGTACCCGGTCCGACTATACCTTTCCCAAAATTTTGACATAGGTTATTCTTACATATTTTCAGCCAAGGAATCCATTTCCTGATTCAGAATTATCAAAATCATTGTCAAATTACAAAAATACCCTTGAGAGCCCTTATTTCAGGGTTTCATGGGCATTTTGGTAATTATGCTTTTCGGGCTTTTCCAATAAAGTGACCAATTGTAATCCCCACTTAATTTTTCCTCCTGAACACAATGGAACCATTAATTTCATGAAAATCCAACTCTAAGACCCATTTACAGCCCTGACCAAAATATATGGGCTTTCTAGGGAAAATCGGGGTTTTACGATTTCGGCTCCGTAAACAATTTCTTTTATACTCCTAATCACTTTATTGACTATTCCATTAGATTATAACTAACATTTGAAACATAATTGGGTAACATAACCCTTAGTCAACTCAATTCCAAAATTTAAAACCAACGGCAATCTGGCGAAATTTCAAAAATTAAATTGCCCACAATAGTCAGAATAGTTAATATACGAAGGTTTGGAAGTTACTTTTCGCTTCCCTCTTGCTTTTCTCAACAAGGCTGAAACCTTAAGTCCTCCAACACCAAATTTAAGCCTCCAAACTTTAAATCATATGAATAGGAAGCTTATGATCATAGTTATATGCATTAGGAACCGATTTACCGAAAAAAACACTTACCTTTTCAAGCTTTTTCCTCCCCTTTTCTCTCTCTAAAACCTCACACTTTATCTCTCTTGTTTCAACTTGTTCACGTCATTTTATGGCTGAACAAGAAGTGGATGATGACTTTTTAATATTATATCATGCTTTAATGATTACTTAATCAATTTCCCAATTTTTGGATTTTTATAAAATTCTGGCAGATTTTCTGCCTAAACTTTAAAAAATCATAACTAATTTTAGAAAAATCAAATTAGAGTGATTCCAAAGGTTATAAAACTCTTATTGAATCTAGTTTCAGGGAAAAATATGTACTTTAGCTAGTTATAATCAAATCATTCCCAGATTTAATTTCTTTGACCGCTGCTCCAGAAACTTTCCAGTTTTTCTGGACTAACTTCAAAAATTCATATCTTTTTACATATAGCTTCAAATGATTCAAATGACCTATCAAGTTAAAGCTTAAGATGTCTACTTTTACCCTGTAAAGTTTCATAATTTTTTAATATCATTTGGTCAATGAAATGCATTGTACAACAACACTGACTCACTGGTAGCAATGAAACGGAATGCACTTGCAACTCCATCAAATTCCATTTTTATATACAAACTTCCCATACTCTTTAATTCACTATTTTATTCCCTTTAATACCTCGAAGATATAAGAAATGTTAGGGAATAGATTTAGGACACCTATTAAACTAGGACTTAGTATTCCACTTAATTCAGACTTATTCTCTGGCCTCCAATCCCAAAATTCGGGGTATTATTGTGTGCTCAACATACCTATATGGTGGGGTGAAGAAGGGTGAGATTCGAGAGAATCTTAGCAGTAAACTTACCTAAGTTGCGTATATTTGATATGTATTCTTGTGCATTGATGAATGTGATTGTTTTGCTTGATTATGTAAAGTATATATGAACGATTGAAGCTCTATTTCTAGGCTCAATCCTTTACAACTGCGGGTTTGCATTGTCAATTCTATAAATAGGTTGCTCTACTTGGCATTAAGCTAAGATGGAGATGGAGATCATCTTTACTCTTTCCTATTATAGAATCTTGCTATTAGAGATGTCCAACCTGTATTCCCAAGAATTACGGAGGAATGCTTTCTTGGCTTGGATTTAGTGTGAGGGATATCAATTACAAGATTGTGATGCTCTATACCTCACCTAAAGGGTTTGTACTTAAGGTGGAGGTGTTCTCCTCATACACCAAGCCGTTTTGGAGTATGATAGATTTTGGAAATTCATTGGATAACCTAGAGTTTGACTTTACTGGAGCTGGGTGGTTGCTTGGCGCGCCTATAATAATACCTCCAATAAGTATCTCATAGTGTTATTTGACACTATTGGTGAGTCCTTTAGACTAATAGACTTACCTTCCTCCCTTCGTTCAAGTTTATTAAGTATGAGGGAAGGGTGGCTTACCTTTTTGCAACTCTTCCACTTATGGCAACAGAACTAGAACTGTGGGTGATGAACAAAGACATGGGGGGTTGGAGTAGAAGAATTAGTATTCCTCCTATTCCTTGTGGTTGGGAACCAGCCACCATGTGGTTAGATAAAGTTGTAGGTGGGAAAAAATGTGATGAAGAAGTTGTTCATGATATTGATAAAAAAGGAGATGATGGTGGAGTACTAGCAGAGATGATTTTGCTCAGTCACAATGTTAATACTGACGAAAGCATGATGGTGGGCACTTATTGGTTTCGATCTGCTAGGTTTATCTTCAACCATGTAAAAAGTCTAGTGCCAATTTATGAGCCACTTGAAGAGGCTTTATAGAGATGGAGTATTATATCTAGATATTTACTTAGTTTGAACACTTGTGGTTGGAATGTAGCTATAATAGTTTGTAGTTTATGACTGATGTAATTGTGATGTGATTCTGGTTGCTTGTGATTTACTTTGTTGAGAATTATCAACTGTTTCTAAGTTTATTTGACTTATCTATCTATAATATGCTATTGCTCTACTTTCTCTATAAAATTTGAATGAATGCTGGCTTATGGGTTAGATATGTGCTAAGATATATGGGTTGTATATATATGAATGTATATGGACATATTAGCGATATCAATACACAAAGTAGTAGTATAAGTACATATAGTAGTGATATCAGTGCACTAAGTGGTGGTATCAATGTGCATAGTAATAGTGTCAGTACATGTAGTAGTGGTATGAGTACACAAAATAGTGATTTCAGTACATATAGTAGTGAAATTAGTACCATTATTATACTCAATAATCGAAAACGGGTTGGGCATTTGCATGGTACATGCCCATAATTTAACAGAATGATCTTAAATGACACATAACTGGCGATGATGCCTTCAAAAATCAGCGGCATAAATTGGTGAACCGGATCATGAAAGGACCATAGATTGTGAAGAATGTGGTTGAAAATTTTAGTACCTGTTTGTTAGGTAAGGCTTTAACATGCAATTATCACAGAGGGCCAAATTATTTAGAAATCAACGTTGATATTGGGAGTTCAGCAAATGCAAAGGCTATTTTGCATCTCACATTGGGTTATGCGATGAGTGTCACTATCGACATAGGCTTTTCGGTGGAATTACAGACGGAGGATGAATTGCCGAAGAGATTAATAGGTGTCATTAGACTTTGTTAGATGGAGATGTCATTTGGTAAATATTGTTAATGATAATATGCCACCGTTCGCATGTGGGATAGGGTTGCCGAAAGTGAATGCTGAAGAAGAGGAAGCAGTAAATACCTAGCAAAGCCTCTAATTTAACATGCAAATGTTCATCTTGTGGTCCAGGCTCCATTAATTGGCATGAGAGAGAAGGAAATCACTTGAACTAAACACAAGCAACAATAAAATCCAACTAGCAAATTCGAAAAAGGCCAAAGATGAACGCACCTTGTCGAAACTAGATAATGGGGTCGTTCTTCGTGTTGTGTTCGAAGCTCTTGTCATTGTTGGCAAACTTGATCTTTTCAATATGTTTTTGCAGATGTGGGTTTAGGGTTTGTGATCTTGTTGATTTTATTTTTGGAGGGCAAGTGTTGTCTTTTCACATGTGATATTGAAAGCAAAATTGACATTTTAAACCTCATTGCAGGCCTGCAATGAGGATTCATAAGGTCCCCCTTATAAATGGAGATTACCAAAAAATGTGCAATTGCTTTTGCAAGTGCAATCTCTTTTACCATCACTAATCCCAACCAAACGAGCCATTTATAGTAATGCAATGAGGATAATCATTGTACAATGGGGTTGAACCAAACGGGTCCTAGTATTTTCTACAAGTAAATTTGGCAAAAGAATTTTGAAAGTAAAATATTTTCATGTAAATTAAAATAGTGCATCTACTTAAGAATATTTTTTAATGACATTTGATATTAAAAGGATTAAATTTTAAATTATATTCATAATAATTACATATTACATTTAGTCAAATCTAGAACTAGGCTGTAATTGTTTTAATGTTTATCAATTTATTAATTAGTAATATTGGCAAAAAATTAAATTCAATAAATTTATTGATTTAATTACTTCATCAATAAAATCTACAAAGGCCCTCATAAAATTATTACAATATTAAATAATAATAAAAAATAAATTTGTTCGAAATTGTATTGAAAAATATAACAATCATAAAACAATTTTTCATTATTATTCGTAATCGTTTACATTTTGAAATTTTTATTTATTTATTTTTTTATTATGATTTAATTAAAACAATAATAGTAATAATAATATACAGAGGAAAAGGGAAAAAGGCAAAGGAGGCAATGCCAGGCCTCAAAATTCAAATCCCTAATTGCGCCGTCTAGCCGGTCTCGAACACGATGAAGCAGATGGATATGGTCAGCGACACGCCATTTCTTCCCAACGAAATCATCAGAGACATTCTCATACGGCTTCCGGTAAAGTCCTTACTCCGATTTCAATGTGTGTGTAAAGATTGGAAGAATCTCTTCAAATCGCCGTCTTTTATCGCAGATCACTTACATCACTCTAGTCATCGAAACCCTTTTCTTCTTTTAAAATGTTATTTTTCATGTAAACTCTGTCACTATTGTTTGCTCAATGACAAGGTGGATATCCAGGAACTTCATAAAGTACCTCTTAAGAATTCCAAGTTGATTGTCAGCAACCTCCATTCCAATCATGGTTTGCTCTGTCTTGAAGTCACTAATAAAACCCATTCCCTTTTATTGTATAATCCCGCGACCAAAGAAGTCAGGCAAGTGCCTCGACGCCTTAAACTGTTTAAGGATTTGGATTTCACGGTCGGATTTGGGTTTAATCCAATTGTTAATGATTATAAGATAGTGAGGCTTTTTATTTCTTTGGATGATGAAATGGTTGATAAGATGGAGGTGTATTCATTAAGTACGGGGTCATGGAAGGAGGTAGAGGTTGGGAACTTAGGGGTTGTTCAACTTAGATATGATAGGAGTTATACTGCTAATGGAGCTATCTTTTGGTTTGGGTATACCCTAGAGTATAAAGTAGATGAGGGGAAGAAGGTTGAACATGTTTTTAATGATTGGATAGTTTCATTTGACATGGCAACGGAAGTATCTACTTTGATACCGATGCCTGCTGAAATATCCTATAGAGATGGTGTTAAGTTTAATGAGTATGACCACAGTCTCGCTATACTTTATCCCACTACTATTGAAAACTCTGAAACTTCATCAATCGATTTGTGGGTGATGGAGGAGGGTACAGGGGCGTCCGGAGAGAAATGGAGGTGGACTAAGAAATATACTACCAATCCCTTTCCATGCCCATATCCATGGATCTTATGTCCACAAACTATTTGGAGGAATAAAATCATCTGCAGAATTGATGTGAAGCCAGAAGCTTATGGTAAAGTGAAGGATGATGGAACAAAAATTGTCATGTTCAATCTCAATAGTAATCAAATCAAGGCCTATGCTATTGGCACAAGTAGCTATGGTCATAATATGTTTAATTATGCAGAAAGCCTTGTACCACTTTAACAGCACCCCATTGAAGAGCTATGATGCGTTCTACATTACAAAAATTTACTGTTTATTTTTCTTCTTCTCTTTTTCTTTTTTCTTTTTGTTTGGGTTTGGCTGACCCATTGTAGATTTACTTTGCTTCAAGACTTTTGGGGAAAGTGAACCCATAACAGTTAGTTTGGATCATTATGTACTAAGGCTTACTGTCCTCTTGAGACGTTATTTACAATGATGAATTTAGACACTATGTACCGGCTATTTCTTGCTTTTTATTTCACTTAGCTATAATTTTAGGTTGCTCATCTTTCTTGTAATGATGGATATATAATTTAGATGTTTGTGTGTGTTATCTGGTATTTTTCATCTAGGAATTATATATGCATGATTGAGTAATTTTTCTGTCTTATAAGAGGCTGTGTACTCCTCGAATTATTGGTGTATTATCAAAAAATATTATTAGTGTAGATATCTTCCCCTCTTTTATTAGGAGAATTTAAATCCTTAACAGTAGTACATGGTACTTCACCTTACCTCTTAAATATGAAATAATGATGGTTGTGTATTTTAATTATGACTCTAATCAAGTCCAAATTTATGAACATATAATAAAAATGATATTGCATAGTACAATTTAATAAAGCTTGTATGGATCACAAAGTCAAATGTCATGACTTAGGTGTTTTAGAAAATATATATCATATTAACAAACTTTCTTGATCTAATCAAATTAAGTAAATATGTCTTATATTAAGGACCAGAAGGAGTAACATTTTGAAAACCACTAGAGTGATAACAGGATAAATATCCTCCACTTTCTTTGTGATTGCCTCAAAAACCAAGGTATGCTGGGATGGCATCTCAAAATAAGACTAAAATTATGCATTGAATTTTTATTAGTGAATCTATAGTTCAAAAATGTGTTTGTGGAATTATATTTGTTAAAAGTCAGATGTAAAGTCTTCATTCAGCATTATATTATTGACTTCCTACTTCATTTCCCTTCTGTCTCTCCATTAATTGCTCTGTTTCACTGTGTCACCTACCCTGTTTTTCCCTATATAAGTCTCATGTAATCTACATTTGAAGTATGAATAAAGATTAAGCTCCATGAGCTAATATGGTATCAGAGCTATTGGTTTGAGCTTCAGTCCTTTGCCCAAAATGAGGCAGAACCAGTGGCGACAGTGAGGCTAAGAGAGAGAGAGAGCACAGTAACGTTAGGGTTCCCTTGGGCTACTGACCAAGAGAGCGTGTGACTACACCACCCACTCCAGGGTGACCGGAACACGTAGATCGGCGTTTCCCAGAAGTCCGGTCACCATCCGACCGGCGAGTGAAGCACACGTGCCTCCACAGTCTTGGCGCGTGAACCCCACGCGCCGGCAACATCACAGATTCCGGCAACGCGTGAACCCCACGCGCCGGTGACTCCAGAAACCTCAGACGACTCCAGATTAATTTGTCACCAGATTTTATGGATCCCTTGCAATTTCCTCCCTTATTTGGGTCCATTCCAACAGCTTTTATGTCAGGAACCAATGGTAACAATCAAACCACAACCTCCACTTCTAGTACTACTACTTCCTCTCTGTCTTCTCCTGTACCTTCCATAAACACCACTCTACCAGAATTCCCAGAAAATCAGATTATGGTCATTAACCATAAACTCAATGGGAAAAACTACCTTCAATGGTCTCAAAGTGTGTTGAGATACATTCGTTGAAGGAGAAAAGAAAAATATATTAATGGAGAAGCCCCTCAACCAGCTCCTGATGATCCAAGTTTTGACACATGGTTTGCAGAAAATAATCAAGTTATGACTTGGTTATCCAACTCTATGACCGTGGATATTAGCGAAGGATATCTCTTAGCCAACACAGCCAAGGAGATATGGGATGCAACAAAAAGGACATACTCATCACTAGACAACACTGCAGCCTTGATCCATTTGAAATGTCAACTCCGAGACTTGAGACAAGGAAATATGTCGGTGACTGAGTACTATAATGCTTTGCTGAAACTTTGGCAACAACAGGATCTATTTGAGGTACATCCATGGGAAGTTGTCAAGGATGCTCAATTGTATCGGAAAATACTGGAAGAAGGAAGAATTCATGATTTTCTTCTTGGACTCAACGATTCCTTTGAAGATATAAGAGGAAGAATTATGGGTTTAAAACCCCTACCACATCTATTTGATGTAGTTAATCATGTTCAGTTTGAAGAAAGCAGAAAACTCCTTAGTCAAAGCAGCCAGAAGTACATTGAGGGCTCAGCTCTGGCGATGAAAGGGCCACAAGATGAAAGGAAAAACACTAAATGGTGCAATTACTGCAAGAAGAAAGGCCACATAAAGGAAGAATGCTGGAAACTCTATGGCAAGCCTTCAACTGGAAAACAACATGCCCAACAAAGTCACCTCACTACCACTGAACAGAAAGTGAAAGATGTTGACTACCTAAGCCAGGAAGAATTACAGATGCTTCGCCAGATGCTTAACAATCAAAATAAGTCAAACTCTGTTCCTGGTATGAATCTTGTACAATCAGGTAATTCTGTCGTACCCTTTAATGCTGTAGTGACTAGTGAAGATACTTGGATTATTGATTCCGGAGCTACAGATCACATGACCGGTAACAAAACTTTAGTCCCAAACCTTAAATTCTGTAATGAGCACCTCAAAGTAAAAGTAGCTAATGGTGTATTCACCAAGGTTGAGGGCATTGTCGCGGTCACATTATCCGATCACTTGAAAATACAAAATGTTTTATATGTGCCTGCACTCACTTGTAACCTCATATTTGTAAGCAAATTAACTAGAGGTCAAATATGCTGAGTTATCTTTGATGATAATCTTTGCATCTTTCAGGATTTAAAAACGAGGAGGACGATTGGAACTTCTAGAGAATGGGATGGACTGTTCTACCTTGAAGGATCAACCTTGAAAAACACGTAGAAGGCAAGGAGGGCACTGGTTAGCTCCAATTCTCAAAATCATGAAGCATACTTGTGGCACTGTCACTTAGGCCACCCTAGTTTTGATTATATGAAACATGCATTTCCAAATTTATTCAATAAAAGTTCAATTCCTTTTCATTGTGAAACTTACCAATTTGCAAAACAAACTAGATCTTCATATCCTAAACAGCCTTATACACCTTCATCACCATTCACACTAATTCATAGTGACATTTGGGATCCTGCACGAACAAAAACCCTCAATAATGCTAGATGATTTGTTACTTTCATAGATGATCACAGCAGAATCACATGGGTTTATTTAATGAAAGACAAATCCGAAGTCGCCAAAGTATTCCAAAACTTTTATACCTTTGTGCAAACCCAATTCAATGCTCACATTAAGGTACTGCGAAGTGATAATGCCAAGGAATACATGAGCAACACCTTTAAAGAATTTCTTGATCAGTAAGGAATTCATCACTAAACTTCCTGCCCTTACACCCCTCAACAAAATGGAGTGGCTGAACGAAAGAACCGTCATCTGTTAGAAGTAATCCGAACCATACTAATGGAACGAAATGTTCCTACCATTTTTTGGGTTGATGCTGTACTAACCGCAGCATATCTCATCAACCGTATGCCATCCAAAGTTCTCAATTACTCCACTTCTATTCAAAAACTCCTTGAACACTTTCCACATTGCCCACTAATCAATTCATTACCACCAAATGTGTTTGGTTGTGTTGTCTTTGTTCACAAAAACGATGACAACAAATTTGCTGCTCGAGCTGAGAAATGTATCTTTCTTGGCTACTCCCCGACTCAAAAAGGGTACAAATGCTATTGTCCTACTTCCAGGAAACTTATTGTCTCCCGAGATACCGTCTTCTCAGAAGACGAAGCGTATTATCCCAAATTATCCATTCAAGGGGAGCACTCTGATATTGAATGGCTAATCCTGAACAAACCTGAACTACCACCACCACAACCTAATCTTATACCCATCATTGACTCACTACCTTCCACAAGCCAACCTAGTCTTTCCACAAGCCAACCTAGTCTTATCCAATTTGATCATGAATCCGAATGTCTTCCACCTCAACCTGAACTGACACATAATAAATTGGAAACAAATGTTGAGATCAATTCAGAGATGGATACTGAACAACAACAAGATGAAGAGTCCAGACTATAAATTCAAGATGAATCGAACACTGGTAGAACCATCTCTCCCATTCAAAGGAATGACCATGACTCCAATTCGGGATTAAATCGTGAAGAACTAGGTTGGCCTATTGCATTGAGAAAAGGGGTAAGATCTTATACTCAGCATCCAATTCAACGTTTTGTCTCATATAGTAACCTATCTACAAAAATACAAAACATGTTGAGATAGACAGATACTTCATTAAAGAAAAGATTGAAGGAGGTATCATGAATCTATCCTACACCAGATCTGAAGACCAAATTGCAGATGTTCTGACAAAACCACTAAGCAGACCTAAATTTGAAGGATTTCGGTGCAAGCTGGGAATGATTGACATATATATTCTCTAGCTTGAGGGGGAGTGTTAAAAGTCAGATGTAGGAAGTCTTCATTCAGCATTATATTATTGACTTCCTACTTCATTTCCCTTCTGTCTCTCCGTTAATTGCTCTGTTTCACTGTGTCACCTACCCTGTTTTTCCCTATATAAGTCTCATGTAATCTACATTTGAAGTATGAATAAAGATTAAGCTCCATGAGCTAATAATATTTTAAGACATAGTTATGCAAATCGATAACTTGATAGCCTCTCTCTTAAACATAGAGTGAATTAGTGTCTGAGTTTTAATCTTAAGAAAAATTAAACCTGTAGCTAGGTTAATATAGCAACTACTTGATCAAATAGAGGAATGTGGCATATATTTAGTTTGTTCTATGGAATCTGTTCTTATAAAAAATAAAAAAAGTTTCATATATGCTTAGTGTAATTGTGGAGCATGGGATTTATAAGCTAATTGCATTGTACTAAGATATCACAATGGACCTGTGGCAGTGGAACTGATAAAAGAAGCTTAAGCTCATACGAAAGCGTTTGCTTTTTGGCAATCCTCAAGATACACAATTAGGTCCCAAATGAACATAGAATCTTGAAGCTGATTTTCCATCATCTGCATCACTTCCCCAATCAGCATAAAATTAGGTATGTTTGGATTAGATTTTGGAGAATAGCTTCAAGTGAAAAGTGATTTTAGAAAATAGATTTTAGATAATAGCTTCTAAAAAGGCAGAAAAAACTTCTAAAAAACCATGGTTTTCTTATAAAAAATAGGTTGTGGAGAAAAGTAGTTAGAGTAGTTTGTAGCAAGGGTAGGCACAAGACCTTGAGTGAAAGTTCCACTAAGATAGAATCCTATGCACTTGATGGCTTTGCAATGCTACTCACAAAGGCTAATGCAAATGCATACAGTAACAGACTTTTTTTTTTCATATTATGCAATCTCAGGTCATGTGATGGTGGCATATTGGAGCCCCTTTAGAACTGGTCTACACAACTCAGGATAAGACTAATGTTTAGTTTCTACTTTCAACTTTTGGCAACTTTGTTGTAATGACCATGGGTTTTGCAAAACCTTTAGCAAACACCATACCAGTTTGGTCAAGAAGATATAGGATATAAGCAGGAAAATTTTTTGCTCATCTAACTTCTTGGCTCCAATTTTTTCTGCTTATTAAAGCTTCATAGGGCTTTGAACCAGCTAGGAGTGGCAAGGGCTTGAACATAAGTAGCAGTTAGGGAAGTAACTGTAAGATCTTTAGGTTTGAAGACATCAGCCTTCACTCTAATTATCCTAAGGTGAGATGGTGTTGGAGGGTCACAATGAGGAGAGAAAGAATTAATGAATGTCAACAGTTAGAGGAATATCAATATTGGTTTAAAGAGGTAAAGAACAAGAATGATCAGAAATAATTTGTATTGGAGGTTTGGATTCCGGTGAAGGAGAATTATTGGGAGTGGAAACTGAAACTGGTGACATAAGAGAAGGAGCAGTGTCTGATTGCAATATTGGATGAGGAAGAGAACTTATTTGAGACTCTGGTTCAGCTGCAGATGGTGTAGGACTAGAAGAAGAAAATGCTAAAGTTAGACTGTGAGGCGAAATATGAATTAGAAGCTGTAGGTGACAAAGATAAAGTATTAAGATGTAATGTAGTAAATATGTAATAGATGAAGAAACATATTTATATGGGAAAGTGAGTTGCATTAAATTTAACATCTATGAAAATATAAATCTTTCTATTGGGAGCTAGACTCTTGTACAGCTTGTGATATGGACTATGACCAAGAAATCTGCATTCAGTAGTTTGATAAGAAAATTTGTGAGTATTACAAGGCCTTAACAGAGGGTAAATTACATTGCCAAAAACATAGGACTGTATAATTTGTGAGTACTAGAAAAGCTTAGCCAAAAACTTGTTGAGCAAGTCTTGGTACCATAGGATTGAACAATAGAGTCACAATGAGATGCATGAATTTGCTCTGTTGAGTTGTAATTCATCTTTTAGTTGTGTTTAACGGTTTAAGTTGGTTTGGTCTTTTATCATATTAGTTTTTGCCCATGTTATTAAAACCAGACCGGATCAGTCGATTCAAGCTGGAAACTGGCGAACCAGCCACATAACCGTGCGGTCCAGCCACATAACCTGTTTAACTGGTTCATTTTTTATTTATTTAAAAGAATTAATTTAATTCAATTTTTTTTTTTTTTTTTTACTTCAGCATTTCATATTAATAACTTTAGAATTTTCAATTCTACATTGATTTGGTCCTAGATTAGCTTCAATTTGATTTCAATTTTACCCACTGATTCTTGACCAAATACTCCAACTGGTTTAGTGTTCGGTTTGGGTTTAATAACCATGGTTTTTGTAGGTTTTTTCCCTGATGATATGTTTTTGGGTGGCATTGTGGTAATCTTACATTATAAATTTTTTAGTTTTTTCCTCACTTTTTTCCCCTTAAATCCCATTCCATTGGCTTTTGAACTTGGAGGAATTTGCATGATATTAATTATCAAGAATTTGTCAATTAAGAGTTGTTTTAATTGATATCAATGACTAATTGCACAATTTAGTACCTATTTAAAAAAAAAGTACCGTATAGGACAATACTTATGTCAAGTTCTTTATTTTTATTATGTTACGTTCTCTAATCACACATAGCAACGTTCTATTTTTGAAATATTATTATTAAATTATACAGCCATATGAAAAAAAAAAGGGACACAACCATGTGTAATTTGAAAATAATACATCTACTTAAGATTTTTTTAAAAAGAAAAAGAAAAAGAGAGAAGTATAAAGGGAGAGTAATATTTATTGGGAAAGACCATACAAATTGTAATTATTTAGAAGGACCAAATATCAAAATATAAGTTTAAAAATACTAAATTACCTTCAGATAAACTTCTTATATTCTCTCCTTCAATCTATCTTCATTCTATTTTAAAGTTAATTTGAATCTAATTTTCCACCAAAATTAAAACTGCCAATCCGATCATAATGGGGTCTTTATTTTTCTACTTTAGGTGATACCTACGTAATCATATGATCAAAATATATCATTTAACTATAAAGTAATAATATGTAATCACTTTTTTTTTTTCATAAAATTTATTATGTTCAGAATCTATTTTCTAAAATTATTTTTATCACTTTTTTTTTTTCAGAAGTTATTCTCTAAAAGTTAATTCAAACACTTTTATTATGCATGATATACTCAAACTAAAAAAGTATATCAGTCAGTGTTAGATTTTATAGTATGGATGGTTAGTGATGATGATCTATAACTAACAATAATTATCACGAGCACATTTTAATATTATATAATAGTGTATTGAAAACTCAATTGGATTGGCCAATTCGGTCCTTGAATGAAAGCTTAACGAAGAGTTTGTATTTTTCCCTTTATATTTATAAGATTATATAATAGTAGAGGACATATATTTCCAATCTCAACCAAAAAAAAAAAAAATTAAAGACGCTATATTCTTTTTTACTAAGAGACTTTGATATGATAAAGGAATAATTAATACTAGTTTATATGATGTGAAAATTAAAATAAAATTATATTTGAATAAAGCATAAATGATAGTGATATTTGGTATTGAAATTTCCGTGTTTATTTTAAGTGGTATTAAATTAAGTGAAAAAGTAAATTGTAAATATAAACCAACGTTTTTCTTATACACCGAAATATAAACCAACGAATGGTAGCCAAATATTTTTCCATGCGCACTTATTTATTTAATCAGATATAAAATATTTAGTGTGTAACTTTTAAATGCTTATCAATTTATAGATATTATGCCTGCTTGGATTAGCGGTGGACAATTATAATCATGATTTGTATAAGTGATATTAGTTAAAAATACAATCAGTCAATCGTGATTTCTATTTAGATGTATATTTTCGCCAAAAGTGATATTAAGCATTCTCTGTTTATTTATTAATTTTTTAAGCTTACTATCCGATTGGAAATATCAACATTGAAGAGCCTAGGTCTGAGTCCAAGAAGAAGAAGAATAAAGAGCCTAGATCCGAAGTTTTAATTATTACTTTATCAATTTACTTTGCTAAGCACTATTTTTGCGGAATTCTTGATGCCCTATAGATATGTTATGCAGAATGATGAACGTGGTTATTCAATGACCAGATGTTTTGTAGCATATTTTTTTTGAATTATCTATAATATCATGCTATCCTGTTTAATTTCTTTCAAATCTGTAGTTATTCGACCTCACAAGAAGGCTTGTGCTCTCTGGACCATTGAAAAGTGTTTTATGTTAACTGTTATTTACTAATTATAATAATATAGAAATGTTACATAAAGAGTTGTAACGTGCCAATCTGACATCTTTTTTCTTCATTTTTCTCATCTTCCACGTCTCTTCAAGCCACAGACAGCCCATTTTAGCCTTTAATAGTTTATATATATTTATTAATTTAAACTTTAGCATCTCAATAATAATTTTACAAATGATGAATATGAACTATCTCCGATTTGAAGTATGAAGATTTTTCAGAAGATACAGAGATTAGAAAAATGGCCGTAGGGGGAACACGGTTTGTAATTTGCAATCCACCCCAACACCATATCCATATCAAGCAAAGAGAAAGATTTTTTTTTTTTTTAGAATAAATATTAGATGGTTCTAACATTTGAACTATATTAGCATTCTAGTTTTAAAAGCTAAAATGCCCTACTAAAACATGAAGCAAACGGGTTGTGAAGAGCAACATAAACAGAGACTAGGATTGACGAGTAATAATTTGTTTACATGAACGAGTAAAGAAGGTGAAGTGATTAGTATTTAAAGACACTATCAAGACAAGTTCCACTTCGAATGAGAAAAGCAAGGAAGAACTTCAGCCAAACTCCATTTTCATTTTTGTGTCATCTCTCTTATTCCAATAACCATGAATGAATTCATATATAATATTTAATGCTAATGCTATTTGCAAAATAAAAAGTAATTTTTTGAAGAGATTTTTTTTTTTTTTCAATTACAATGGCAAGCTTAGCTTGATTTTCTTCATTTTATTCTCTTCATCATTTTCTCTTTCCATATATTGATGACATGTATTTATTATGCTTTTATTGAAGTTTCTGGAGCCATACTGTCATGTTGCCATAATTGTCGCTTGCAGAGAACCATATAGGATTTTTGTCCTTTACTATGGAGCTAATTTAATTTCTTTGAAGTGTATAATCAGAGCGTTACTATTACTACTTCAGGTAAAATCTTTCACAAACCTCAAAGACTCAAAGTTCAAATGTTATTTTCACATATTCTACCGAATGTACTAATTGTCCAATATTTTGAGTGCATTTAGAGATAGCAAACAAATACACAAATCTTATGTACAATCATATGGTTATCAAGTGGCATGCTCAATTATTTTAGGTTCATCAATAGATAATGTATGATTAGATGGCAGTATTATTAAAAATGAGTTATAGTTTCTCAAATGTGTACTAAAACGTTTAGTAGAAAATTTAATATAGAATTGAAATCAAATGAAGGAATTTAAAATTAATTATATAGCATAATAATTAACTACAAATCAAATCAGTGAAAATTTATTTATTTGAAATCAAGACATGTCAAAATCAAAATGTGCACTGTGACTTAACGAAGGTCCATAAGTTCTAAAATTTCAGCTTTCAACCCTTGCTTTTATATATGGAATAGATAATATTAACCTTATGTAAATGTTACAAGTGTCGTTGCATATTTATGACAGGTACCAGTTTAAATCAGTAACAATTGGTGTGATAATATTTTTCATTTATTTTCATATTCAAATTCTCAAATGAGAAAATGACAGAAAAATACTATTTGAATTAAAAAAATCCAAAATGTCTATTAAATTTGTAAAAGAATAAATAGGTAATCTGGTAGGAATATGTGATTTTGAAGTTTGAGTGTTGTCAACTTGAATATAGAAATTAGCAACTTAGGTATAGAGATTGAGAATTTGAACTCCCCAAACCATCACTGTGTATATCCAAGTTGTTAATTATTATTCTTAAGTTGTTATTGATTATACTTAAGTTATCAACCCCCAAACTTCACAATCTCAAATTCCTACCAGATAACTTATTTATCTTTTTGCTAATTTAGTAGATATTTTAGAGTTTTTATATTTCAAATGTTATTTTTCTATCATTTTTTGTTCTAAAATTTCTTTACGGACCATTTGTTGAAGGCTCAAAAAAATCCCAAGCTGCCCATATTGATCTGGGTTGCTGAAGAACAAGATGGCTCCTTTATGTTCTTTTTTTTTAAAAAATCTAAAATCTTGGACAAAGAGCTTGAAATCTAACTTGTCTCTCTGTTTTTTTTTTTGGGTCAACAAATCTAACTTATCCAATATTGCTTTATAATCTATTGTTTATTGCCTGGCACCTTGATAACACTCTTGATTGAATGATTTTGAGTTTTTCCCTTTGATTGCCCTATGATTTTGAGTTCTTCCCTTGTGAATTGTGAACCCTTTTCTGTTGCAACACTTGTGTTCTAAGAAAATAGTATCTAATTTTGGAAATTGATATTTTTATATCCCATATTTAAACTAAAGAACTAATGCTATAAAGAAAAATTACATGTGTGTGAGTGTATAGGTGTGTGTGATTTCTATAGTTAATTTGGGTTTTCAACCCAAAATTTTGGGATTTAATTTTTAATTTTCATATTTTTTTCCCAGTTTAGCCGACTTTTGGCACTGGAATTGGGCTAGCATTCGAATGATCTTTTATTGGATTTGAGCAAAAAAAATTAGGCCTTCTCCACCATGCTTTATTTTTTAAAAAAATAAAATCTTGAACAAAGAGCTTGAAATCTAACTTATCTAATATTGCTTTAGATTGAAATCTAATTTTGTTTTTAAGCCTAAAGAGCTCTTATACCACTAAGGTACAATGTCTTTTATATTTCTAATAAGATCAGTCTATGATAAAAGGGCATATTTCCCTTGGCAAAAAAAAAAAAAAAAGGGGGGGGGGCATATTTCCAATCTCAAAAAAAAAAAAAAGGAATTGGGAGAATGCTATATTCTTTTTGGCTAAGAAACTAGTTTAAGTGGCATTTATTTTATGTGAAAATTAAAATAAAATTGTAATTCAAAAGGAAGAGAAAGATTTGAATAAAGGATAAATAATAGGAATATTTGATATTGAAATTTCATTATTTATTTTCAGTAAGTGACAGAAAATCAAGTAAAACTTAAAAATCGTAAATATTAACCAGCGTATGATAGTCACATTTTTTTTTTCATACGCACTTATTTATTTAATAAAATATAAAATATTTAGTGTGTAATTTTTGTCACACTCTTATCTTTATTTCACCTTTTTCAGAGTATTTACGGAAAATGATACGCAGTTCGGTGGGCAATACAAGAATAACATAAATATACTGATATTAAATGCAAATTTACATACAGGAGTCTTCCCCGTAGAGTTTGATAATATGTATAAATTTTGTCCAAAATATCCAACATATTAAAATTAAACTAATATAACCAAATAATTTTGATCTTGGGACCTGCACACCTCAATTGTCCGTGTCAACTACTTTGCCTTTAAAGCCACTGATTCCTGCTGGAACATTTATTATTTATGAAAAAAGGGTGAGATTTCAAGAAATCTCAGCAGTAACACATAATTCATCATATAAAATGCGAAAATTAAATATGCAATGCACCATATAATGTAAAATGAAAATTCATACTATAACGTATGTGTACACAATACTTAGGGCCAAATGATTGTTTGGATCCCCTACATGTCCGTGTATCTCAGCTGAGTTGCATACCATAGCTATGTAATGTGCCCCAGACACGTGTTCATATCACAAAATATAGCTATATAGAACATATCAATAATCACATTATTTATGAGAGATAGAGTTACTACCTTATGTCCCTTTTTGCTACATCAAAAATAGTTCCTCGAACTACGTGCCAACAGCTCAGGCGATTGATTTGGTCCTAAAATTTTAAATGTACAAGAATTAGGTTAAAACCCATTCATGTTCCTCTTTAGAGGCTTCCATAGTGTTTTCGTTGACTATATTAGTCTATATTGAAAATTTACCAAAATGCCCCTGAGACCCAATCTCGGCCCCACCGTACCCAGCCAACTATACTTTTTCAGGAATTTTGATCTGGGCTATTCTGACATATTTTCACCCAAAGAATCCAT
Source organism: Inga laurina (assembly GCA_963855925.1). NCBI lineage: Eukaryota > Viridiplantae > Streptophyta > Magnoliopsida > Fabales > Fabaceae > Inga > Inga laurina. The sequence continues at coordinate 69,060,534 of OY979701.1, read as the reverse complement.
TTTTGACCTCGGTTTTTACAAAATCACAGCCAAACGATAGTTTTATAATTTTCCAGAAACTGACAGATTTTCAGTCAACTTTGAAAATTCATAACTAATTCTAGAAAATTTCAAATTGAATGATTCCAAAGCCTAAATGAAGGTTTTTAAATTTAATTTCATGGAAAAATATCCAAAGATAATTTCTAATTACACATTTTGCCCAGAAATTCGGCCAACTACTATTGTTCCAGATTGCATTCCAGAAACAGAGCTCAACTTCAAAAATCCATAACTAATTCTAAAAAAATCGAAATGGGGTGTTCTAAAATACTATGGAAAGCTATTTAAGTTTAGTTTCATGAAAAAATACCCAAAACTACTAGATGTTATCTAATTTTTCCCAGAATTATCGAGAATCATAACTGTCAGACCTGAAAATCCAGAATGTTCTCTGTTACTGACTTAACTTTCAAAAATCATATCTCTCTCTACAGATATCAAAATAATGCATTATTGGACTCATTGAAAAACTATGAATGTTTACTAAATTCATTTAAAATTTCATAATTTTTCAATAAGGTTTGTCTTTCCAAAACTCAACATGAATCTAACTGACTCCCAAAAACGTCAGTTTTGACAGTCTAACTTCAAAAAATCAAGAATTCATTTATTTTCACTCCAAATCGTATATTTCTTGATTCTATCATCAATTACACATCCTAAAATATCTATAAAAAAAGACCCATTTGAATATTTCATCTATAGCCTCTGTTTAAGATTTTACAAGTTTCAAGTATGTACTTTGTTTTTCAGACAGCAAAATAGGGTGAAGAAAACTAATATGTAACCATGAGTTTATACTCTAAACCTTACGAATTTTCACTCTATACTCTCCTACACATATGTACTGAGGTTAATGGGCAAATTTTAGAACCAAAGAACTCCAAAATGCGCCCCAAAATCATCACATAATCATTGGTTTAACAACTTTTCGGTGACAGAAACTTCTCGGCGAATTTTCTCTTATTCCAGCCACAAAACCACCATAGAAACCACTCAAATCCAACATGAAAACAAAGATAAATGTGTAGGAGACTCACCTAAATATGTTTACGATGTTGGATGTGGAATTTGGAGCTTCTTCTTCCTTCCTCAATTGCACCGATCACTCTTGCTCTCTTGACTCTCTCTCTCTTCTCTCTTTCTCTATTCTGTTTTCTTTCTTTTGGCTTTGGATACAGAACGTAAATGGACGTGTGAGGAGGCTGATATGATTTATTTAATAGGTGTGTATGTGTGTGTTGTTCATAATTAGCTGGAGAGTGTGTGTAGTTTATTGGTTTATCTTTTTGTGTTGTCCAATTCTAAGCAAAAGTATTTGTGTGCGTTGAAGAAGCCTCCAGGTGTGCAAACAAAAGAAGATGGAGTGATTAATGTTAGTGTGTGTGTGCCGGCGGCTTTTAATATACATATATAGGTATATTTTTATCCTATTAATTACACTAACTAGGCTCTAATTTTTCTCTTTGTCTAATTTAAGATTCCTTAAATTTTTTAGGTTCCATAATTTGACTTGTTATCAAATTTTTATTTAAATTTTATTTTTAGAAAATTTAACCTTCACTAAATTTCAGATATTACAATTTTTAAATACTTATCGATTATTGACCTAAAAAATAAAACAAAAACGATTTATTAATAAAAACACTTCTCCAGTAAAATGGATAGGCCATATGAAGGCACGACTCGGCGACGCTTCCCTCTTCTAGTCGATTGCAGGAAGCTCCGTCCTCGCAGCGATGGGCGGTGACACCGCATTTCTTCCCCAAGAAATCATCACCGGCATTCTCATACGGCTTCCTGTAAAATTCCTAATTAGATTCCAATGTGTGTCTGTAATGGTTATTAAATTCACAGAACAGTAAACACGAATTCGATAGAAACTCTGTTTATATATATGGATATTTCAATCATCAAATCCAATATACAATTCTGTTATGGAAGGAAAACAGAATTACAGAGTACTTGTCAGAAAAAGCAACAGAAAGGAAAGAGAGAAAGGAATCCAATAGAGAGAATATTTCCACAAAAAATGACCACCCGCTTTCCTGTATTCTTGGGGTTATTTATATCTCTTCTGAGTCATCTAGCTCTCGAACCTTCCAGCTCTTCTTCTTAATTCTATTACTTCGTCTTATTGGGTCTTTTTGTCTTGGGTTAAACTCCACAGGCCTTTTCCCTATTGAGCCTGTGGTAATGTCCGTCCTGGCCTCTTGTAGTGATGGGCACGTAACATTTCCCTCCCCATCAAAAGAACCTTGTCCTCAAGGTTCAAAGTGGGATATAAGCGCTCTAAGTCCGAACGAGATTCCCGCGTATCATACATGGAAGCATCCCAGCGAACCAAAAATTGCTGCACCCAATCGTCCTGGTCTTGAACCCAACGAGTTCCCAAAATCACAACAGGATTGCAGATTGGACCAATAAAACACCTTGAGCATGAGTAGTTTTGTGCGAGCAGGCATTGAAGAAAGAAGGAAGAAAATTGCATTATAGGAAAATCCATAGGAGATTGACAAACACCTGCATAGGGATCTTTTAAAAAGAGGTCTTGTGAATTGTTTTGTTGCTTGACTCTCACAGTGATAGTAAATGGCATCTTAAATAATGGAGTTCTCATTCAGTTCTTTCCTGAGATTACAATTCAAAGAATTCATATCCTAGAATAAGACTTTTACTTTAACTTTTCCTGATATAATTAATGTTTGGTTTAGTTCCAACTTTCAAGTTGTACACTGCACATATGACTACTTTAATCACCATGGAAGCTTAAAGGTACTAATAAATACTGTGGAAACCAGAGAGGTTAGCACAAACATTAAGAAAAAACAATATCTTTCATTAAGAGACTGAGTTCTACTCTAACGTTTTAAACCATACAGAGAATTATGTTTGTTAAAAATCGAATTCTTCTATTCATGTGCTTCTTCTCGTTTGTTCTGGTCATTTTTGAAATTTAGGTCATGAGTTTTTGTTCTGAATGTTTTCCACAAGTATCTTCTTATAATAATTGCATGGTATTAATTATTATTTATTAGTGACTTTAGGTAGCTAATTTTTTGATGTTAAAACTTTAGTTGATTTTCTTGAGTTTCTCTAATCCCTCGTAATGGGAGCTAGACACTTGTGTCGCTTGTGATGTGGACTACAACCAATGAATCTGCATTCAATAGTTTGATGGGAAAATTTGTGAGCATTATAAGGTCTAAACAGAGGGTAAATTACATTTTGCATAGCCAAAGATTTGGGACGATACAGTCTGGTCACTGGTGGAGTATTAAAAAGCTTAGCCAAAAACTTGTTGAGCAAGTCTTAATTGGCACCACCACCTCTTCTATTCTTTACCACATATCATAGGATTGAACAATACAGCCGCTAGGTGATGATGTATGGATTTGCTTTAATTAGTTAAGTTGTTCTTTATCCTTTGAGGTGTGTTTTGTTGAGATTTAGTTTCTTTCCCCCTTTTTCTCCACTTCCCATCTCAACCACTATATATCTTGGAGTTTGAATGATACGGATTTAATGTCTTATGAAATTACTTATAAAAATTTAAACTATTAAAGTAAATAAATAAATCTAAACTGTTAAATTTACTGAGGATAATTTAAAACTATAAGAAAATAAATTTTAAAATAATTTTATAAAACATTAAATCTGAACTATTCAAACTACGAACTCTTGGTTGAGATGAGAAATAGAGAGAAGTGGAGGGGAAGGGTAATGGATAGAACATAGAAGCCAAATCTTGTGTTTGATGACTGGTTTGAATTGGCTTGGCCTTTGATTAAATTAGTATTTGCAGTTTTTTTTTTAATGATGTTTTCTTTAGCCTGAAAATTAATATCTTTTTTAAAAAAATTTATAAATTTAAAGTTTATCCAAATATTTTTTTGCAATAAATTGAATTTGTATGATATTGAGGTATTTTTGCATGGGTAAGTTGAGATTTTTTTTTAAAATTTTATTCCATTCACCTTTATTTTTGGTGAAACTCCATTCACTCGTTTTCTTGTCTAATCCAAAGTATTGTCTCTCTAAGTCACTTTGATTTTGAGCTTCATTTCTATCAAGCTAGAGTGTCAACCTTAAATCCCTTCTAACAAGTGTTAAGTTTTATTCCATTCAATTTTGAACTGGGAGGAATTTCACAATTTTTTGCAAGAGATATCAATGACTAATTTCACAACTTAATACCCGTTTAAATAAATCAAAACATAAAATATTTATATGGTAATCCTATTTAATTTTTTTTAAAAATGATGTTTATTTTACATCTTATATGATAAGATTTTATTGAAAATTTGGATATAATCATATAAGTTTGGAAAAATCTCTTCAGAACCCCTTCTTTCGTTGCACAACACCTCCACCACTCCAGCAATCATAACCCTTCTATTCTTTTCCGAGGCGGAGGCTTTGGTACTAAAGCTAATCACTTATATTTACTCGATTGCCAAATGCAAGTCCGTGAAGTTCAAAAGTTACAATTGAACGATGAATTTTCTCGTGACTCAATAGTCTGTAGCAGCAATGGCTTGATCTGTGTTAACCTCGAGAAGCATAGCCATTGTATGTCTCCCCCTCCCCTTTTATTGTGGAATCCAGCTACGAGAGAGATCAAACATGTGCCCAGAATTATTAATGATTCTCAAGGTGAGTTCTTTATAGGATTTGCATACAGTTAAATTGTAAATGATTACAAAATAGTGATTTTTTTTGTTTGTCTACACGTATGGTTTATCGGGCAGAAGTATATTCATTAACCTCAGAATCCTGGAAGGAAGTAGAATGTGGGAGCTTAGCACGAATAAAACATCCTCTTCGCAGAATTGTCACAGCCAATGGTGTTATGTTTTGGTTTGGTATTGGGTCCAATTGGCGGAGTGCGGAGGATTTTATAATAGTCTCGTTTAACATAGCAACGGAAGTCTTTACTTTGATACCAATGCCTAGTTTTGGCCCGACTTCCTATGCTACTTTTACAGTGCATGAGGACCGACTTGTCATACTTTCTGTAGCTATATCTCAACCTGAATTTATTGATCTATGGGTGATGGAGGAGGCTATATATAGGTTCATCAAGTGAGAGATGGAGTTGGACTAAGAAAATTACTTGCCCCTTTTCACTCCCCTATTCACCCTCCTGAACTCCGTTGACCATTTGGAGAAATGAAATTTTTTACAGTTCTATGTATAGACGGGAGAATGGAGGTTCAACAATTACTCTATTCAATTTCTCTACTAATGAATTTAAAGAGGATGTTATCCACGCATGCACTTCTCGTGTTTTCAATTATGTGGAGAGCCTTGTAGCGATTCGAAGGAATGAAATTTGCAATGTCTACCTAGGGTTTGGACTTGTTAGTGATATTGAATGTAAAGCGGAGAGTATAATGAAGCTAAATTTACACCACCTTGGTTCAATTTAACTATTTATGAACTTAACATTATGTTTGCTTCGTGCAAAAAGCCTTACATTGATTGGAAACACCTATCATTCATAAACTCGACTCATTTTCTTTTGTTTGTTTACCAGGACTATGTTTATTCAGTGATGCAGATGTTTTATTTTCAAATAACTAAAAAAGATGCAACATTTTTTTATTGGGACTTATATTAATTATTATTTCCCATGTATCATGTGTCATCTCCTTAAAGTGGTGAAAAAGTTATGAATTCTTCTACCAATTATTTTTCGTAACAAGTAATCATAATCCTGCATTTCTAAAGATGCGTTACTTTTGTATTTATTCATATGCACATTACTTCTATCGCCTTGTTCTGAGGTTTGTTTTTTTTAACTGACAAATAAAAATGTTCATAAACCGCTTATGAAATTAGATACCCTATTTGAAACTAACCTAGTATAATAAGTATCATCCACTAGACAAACACCCCCCCCGGGAAACACAGATGACAAAAAGCTTGAAAGGTTCTGAGGTTTGTAGAAACTATGCTATTTTCTGTATAGCCAAAAGCTACTATGTATATAGAGTTGACTTACTATTATTAATGAAGCTTTTAAAAAGAATTACTACACCAACTGATGAATTAAAATATGGAAATTTTTAACCAGAATCATGATGAATTCAATACTCATTCTGATTGCGAAATATCTATTGCAAAAAACTCTTAAAAGATACTGAAATACAACTCAACATCAAAAAACTAAAGTGCAATTATATTTCGATGATAAATAATTAAAAATGTCCTTCCTTCATTTTTTTTTTACAAGTGGATATACACATTGTAACAACTAATAATACCAAAATAACAATTATCTATATGAAAATTTACAAGTCATAAATTTACATTATAACAGCTCATACAAAAATTTACAGGTGTTGATAGGTAAATTTATAAATACACGTATGCATTTTTACAACTAACAATAGTAAAATAACAAGTGTTCATGTAAAAAAAAAATTACTTTATGATTATTTACTATCAAAACATAACTTCACTTTTGTCCTTTGGCACTGCAGTGTAATATTAGAATCTTTTGGAGTTATTTGAAAATGCTTGTTGATAATTATTTTATTTTAAGAAAATGTTGCATCAGCTGTTTAGATATAAGAATATTCCGTAAATTTTAACAAATTGCAAGAGGTTCGAAATGAAGTTTGAAAAAGCCAAAATCCACTTTCTTTGTGACTGGTACATAATTAAACCCAGGTATGTTTGAAAGGCATCTCAAAATAAGACTAAAACTATGTATTGAATTGTTTTTTTTTTTTTAGTGGATCCATAGTTCAAAATTGTTTTTTTGATATTTTATTTTTAGACATAGTTATACAAATCTATATTCTATCTTAGAAGAGGCTGTGCACTCCTCGAATCATTGGTGTATTTTCAAAAAATATTATTAGTGTAGATATTTTTCCCTCTTTTATTTGGAGAATTTAAATCTTAACAATACATAGTACTTCACCCTTACCTCTTAAATTTAAAATAGTGATGGTTGTGAATCTTAATTATTAGTTATTTGTTGGTAATTGAGTTAATTGATATCAATGACCGCTGCTGGAAAAAAAAATGATATCAATGACTAATTTCACAATTTAATACATCTTTAAATAAATTAAAAAGAAAAATATTACTCCTATTGAAGATTTTTTTTTACCTCTTATATCATAAGATCTTATTGAAAATTTGGATCTAATCTTATAACTAAATTAACCCAAGTTTTATCACTAATAATAAATGACATTTGATATTGAAATCATGTTAATTGCTTCAAATAATTGATTGTAACTGGAAATTTGATAAAAATTTCAAATTTTAAATTATTTTCATAATAATTGCATATTATATTTAAATAATAACAAAAGATTAAAAAAGTAATGTCACACAAAACCGAAAGAATTGTATGAAATATGCCCGTAATAAAAATTCATAAATAGTTAGCATGAAAAAAAAAAATCAACCTCTTGAAATTCTAATTGGATTTTAAGGTTTTTTTTTCTTAATAAATTTAGGATATTTTTTTTACGCCAAGTGATTGTATTTATTTTTTTGGCCAACCTAATGTCAAGATTTTAGCTAATGACTGTTTTAACTCTTTTTTATGGCAAGAAAAAGGAAAAACAACTGCATCAAATGTATATAGACATTTTTTACCATAATGTAGAATTGCAGATAGACATTTGAATTGATAATATATTAAAATTTGATATCAGATTTCATAAAATTAGAGTTGTTAAAATGGGCTAGCCTAGTCCTAAAGAGCTGACCCTTGACAGGTAAATTAAAGGCTTAAAAGGATCGGGCTTGAAAAGCGCGCATGCCATAAAATAATCATATTATTATGGCCCGGCCCTTGAACACAAGGGGTTAGAGCTAGCCCGCAGATTTTCATGTAATTTTATTAAATTTCAATTTTTAAACTACTTTAAAATATATAAAAATAAAATAATAAATATCTTAAAACATATAATTCTAATCATATATGTCAATAAAATAAGTGTCAAACTTTTTTCGCCCAAAAAATAAAGTGTCAAACTATGTCCAAACTTCAAAAACAAATACAAATCAAACTTCAAACACAAATAAACTACTATTTAAACTGAGAAATCACGAAAACTGTTGTGAATATTATATGATATGGATGTCCATAAACTATCCAACTCTTGACCTTTCATATGCCCTTCACTCCATAACTTCCCACTCTTAGAATTCCATGTGTTCAATACTATAACCTTATAACTTCCCCAATGAATGGCTTATGGGAGTTTCTTACTATCAATACCATTATGCTCATCTTTATTTCTTTGTAACCATATGTATAGAATTCAATGGTTAGAGGCCTATAAATAGAGGTCATGTACAATGTATTGGTATCAACAACAATGAAGTGAATAAGAACTCCTCCTTACTTTCTCTCCAACTTTCTCTCATCTTCTTCATCTCCCTCTTAGTCTTCCCTCATCCCATATATTTTCTTGATTTTCATAACACGTTATCAGCACTATACTCTATCAAATTAGTTCATGGAATACTCCTCCTGTAAATCATGGATGCTCTATGTTTTATTTTCTTTCCCATTGTGATGCCAAATATCGAACTTAGTTCATGTCAGGAATGACATCTATTACATGAGATGTCAGGAATGACATCTCTTACATTCGTTTTTTTTTATCTTGAATTTGTTTTTATGCACATGGACTAGATTACCTACATATATATAACGGATGTTGTGAATTCTTAAACTTTCTGGCTTTTCAAGAATATCATGCATATTGTGCAACAAAGTCTCTGGGTATTTTTTGCACTTTGCACTGAATTTTTGAAGGTATAAATTTTCTTAAAGTTTGAAGTTATTCTTTCTCGGCTCATAATGTTCCAGGTCTGTGAATTTGAACCTCATTATCTTTATATTTTAGGACTTGGTCATTGCTGGAGTGTTCTTGATATACATTTACATGTTATTTATTGATAAATACATTATCTGGTGGTGGCTTTTAAGTTCTAAAAAAGCTGAAATTTTGCAGGAAATTCTTACAGAGCAGCCTTATGTGCCCCAATATTATTTCAGTTTCTTACTATTTTGGCCTTAAAATTATTTATATATGCACAAGTGAGCAACACTATTAGATTTATTTTTAAAGTCTAATACTTTCTCCAATTCCAGAAGCTCCTTCGGTAACCAGTGCCACTTCATTATGAAGATTCTTGCTCTTCACATAAAGGTACAATTACATCCTATTTGTCATAGATTTCATACTTATTTATTTAAAGTATAAATATTTTTTTCTTATGATTGTAATTATTAATTTTTATATCAAATGACAAATATATAAGGCACAATATTGATATGGCCAGCAGCCATGTTGCTCTTGATAAATGGTATGTTTACCATGTCTTGAATGCCAATGACCCAAGAGAATTTTATCTTAGTCTTGAAGACTAGCATATGACAGAACTCGTGTTAGAAAAAAGGACATATAGTGCCATGATCATTGAAATATAATTATGAGCAAAACTTGTGATGATATGGCCCAAAGCCTCCTCGACAAATGACCATGAATTTATATAAAGTAAAATCAAATGGCTATCAACAAAATAGTTATGAAGCCATAAATGACTAAGAGAAGATGCCAAGAGTGGTCATGATATCAAAGAGCTAAATTAAAATGTGATCATATATATTATATTGATGCATTGTGTGCAAATTAGAGGGATGATATATTGCCTAATAAGAGCATATGATTCCAATTGGGATCCCTTTAAAAGGGTAAAGAGATGTCAATGAATTATGTCACAATAAGAAAAATGGAATAAGAATCACTCTTTCATTGCTTTCAAATCCTCTCTGGTCTTGCTCATCTCTGGTCTTTCATTCTGTTGTGCCATTTTAAAAAAAAAAAATTATTAAAGGAGGGTACTATTCATGATTCATATCTTATTTGTATGTTCTTATCTAACATTAAATCAGAATTATTGTGATTTATAACTGGAAGCTCTTATTGTGATTTAATCTCTTATTCTTTGTGTGATTTAAACTTGCAATATATATATATATTACACATATTACTCTAGCTTTTATTATTAATATTTGTTGTTGTGATGAGTAGTTTTATTATCAACATTTGTTACTGTGATGTTCATAAGTGTTTGAGATGATTATTGGTCTTGCAATGGAGCTGAGTAATGCCATTTTAGGAGCTCTTCCTCTAAACTTTGCTGATCAGGTTTGGAGTTTTTATAGTATTTGTTCAAGCTAAGTTGATTTATGAAATAAAGTTTGAATGGTCAATATGGGTTGTTGTTGTTTTACTACTGTTTGCCTCTCTTTGAAAAAAAAATAAATAAAATGTGAGTATCTGCTTCCTTAATATGAAGTTATAGACTAGAAACTGGGATATATATTCTAGAGACTTTGCTCAGCTACAGGATTTTAAATGTTTTTGCCCATTCCTATGGTTGTATGTTAAATGCTTGAGACTTTGCTCATCTACAGGATTTTAAATGTTTTTGCCTATTCCTATGGTTGTATGTTAAATGCTTGTTCAGATTCTGACTCTACATACATTTGCTGGCTTCTCATTTTTTTTATATACTGTTTTCTCCCACTGCAACAATAAAGCGAAAAAAAAAGGTTTTTATTGGTTTTTTTTAAATTTTAATATATTTTGCAAATTTAAACGCATGGTATGTGTAAATATTATTTGTAAGATTCGCACATTAATCATGTAATATGATAAGATCAATATTGGAATCTAATTAATTTTAAGTGAATTTTGTGAAAAAAATAGTATACAAACAATAATTTATTTAATGAGAAAATTTATTATGAATATGTGATGTTTATTCTGGTTTGTTGGACAAAATTATTCTTGTAATGTGCATAAACTATACATATAGTGCAAGTCAGTTTTATGAATGCTTAAATAGAGTTGGGAAAATTTGAAAGAAGACTATAAATATCATAATTATTCATTACTTTGCATTATAATGCACTTATCCTCAAATTAATCTTATGCATTTTTATCATAGAGCTCTTCATATTTCTCTATGTGAAATATATTATTAGTAACGAGTAATAAAGTTATGTAGAAATGTAATCATGTATGTTAGTTCCTGAAGAACTTATATGTAATAAAATTGATATAGTTCCCAAAGAACTAATATAGTTTTTTTGTTCTATGGGAGAAAGACTAATTGATCATGAAAATTTATGACCCATAGGTTTATATCAAAACTTTGATTTGTTAAAGGGTCTAAAGGTGATAGCCCAATTGGATTTAAATCCATTATTATATGTGAACTATGAATTATTTGGGCTTCCAAGTGCAATATAAGACATTAACCCTCTGAATACTAGTCACCATTTTTAAAATACAAGAATAAGGGAAGTATATTTATATGATTCACACTTGAGGGGGAGACTATTAGAATACAAGTGTGAGTTAATATTGCAAATCTCTATACTTCCCCCACAAAGCCAAATTGATCTCCCAAAAACGAATGTCAAATAAAAATTTTGAATCAATATGTTAAGAAAATTGAAAAGTTTATTGTTGGTTAAGTAAACCAGAAGTTTACTGATAATCACAAAGTTATTGTTGGCATGACTTGTGTGATCATCGGAGTCATATATATGATGCAACAAATTATTAAGATTATGCAATGATATCCATTAAAGAACTAGAAGATTGTTCATGAATAGCCAACATATTATATAATTCAAGAATTGTGCTGCTTGTTCTCAAAGAAATTAGTTATGATTTGGAATAGATCTCTATATTTCTGGAAATATATCAAACTCATATATGGGCCCATTCAAATAACATGTAAACTAAATAAGTATTCAATGAATTTGATAGATGCATCTATAATATGGTTACATGTGATATTACTATTAGTTTGCAACCTGAAGTTTGCAAGAATGTTTGAATAAATTATTATGTTAAGCGCAATTTTATGATTATACGATTCATTCATTGAAGCCTCCATGAATAGCTAGATTAATACTTATGAGAACAAAATTTATATTTCAGTGTTGGCATGTTTGATCTTACATATTGCAGTACTTATATTAACCAATCAAATTCTCCCGATAAAATTGGCTTTTGGTCAGGAGCCAGGTATATTCCATCTTAAGAAGTTTGAATGTGCATTCATATTGATCCACCACAATGCACATAGATGGATATTTAGAGGAAATTGAGATAAATGTTGGGTAAGAACCTCCTTCTTCTTGTTTGTCTCTAAATGAAACAAAAGGATGTTGCTAATGGAAACAAAAGGATGTTGCTAATGGAAATTGAGATAAATGTTGGGTAAGAACCTCCTACTTCTTGTTTGTCTCTAAATGAAACAAAATGATGTTGCTAATGGAAACAAATGGATTTAGGAGACTTATACTACATGATTAGTCGATTGTCATTTGATAAAGTTTTCCTAATATGAGGGGGAGAAATTGAATAGCTGGAAAAGAACACAAAAGGAATGCATTATTATTATTAAGTATAGATCCTCGAATATAGCAATATGAACAAGAAGTTCATTAGGTTTTGCATTCATGAAATATTGCATAAAATATGCCAGATGCAATTACTGACCTAAATAAGAATTACTAAATCTCATATTCCAGATGAAAATGCTCTAATAAGCATAAATGAAAGTGAGACATGCCCGAAGCATGAGAGAATAATTAGGTCAAAAAGAAAAGAGAAAGGAGTAAACAATCAAGATGATCATATTATGGAGGCAGACACTCCAGAAGAGGTCAATACATAACTACTTGCAAAACCCTCAAAAGAGGTTCAGGTACCTGAAAGTAATAAAGAGATCTCAATAGATTATGCCACAACAAAAAAAAATGGAACTGAAAAGATAAAGTTGTAGGCAACAGTTTTAGTAATAATATCACGTGATCAAATGAGGATCTTATACATAAATATGTCAGTAGAAAAAAAAGGTAATTGGCCAACTGAAAAAGGGGATAAGACGCGATAAAAAATGTTCTTTCAATAAGTGAAATTTATGGACCTGCAGTCCTAAATATTTGAAATATAAAATTAGTTGTGATATATGAATATTCATGTGAAAATAAAGATTTTCATAAGGTTTAATTATGATTATAATGAGGTACAACATTTGGTGGTGGATACAATAATTGTTGCATATATTATTAGTCTGGCAGTATATGCAAATGAAATAATGCGTCTATTAAATATCATTATATATAGCATATGCCTATGGATAATGAATATTATATGAGAATTCTTGAAGGGTCAAAATGTTGAAAGCATGTCTAAGAAAAGTATTCAGTATATAAAATATCACATGGATTAAAATGATTTGAGTATATATATAATTCATTGAAAGATATATTGAAAACTGAATAATTGTACATATCAAGTTATTGGAAACCTTAATGATTTCAAAATCATATATTTTTGCTATGATGATTGTTTGCAAAAATTTATTGAATTTAATGGTCTATAAGTATCACATATTTATGAATATTTATATCATGTTAATATTGTTGTTATTATGTTCTTTCTAGTAAAATCAAGATGCTGCAGGTACACTATGGATGCTATGAAACTGAGATTTAGTGTAGTAGTTTTATGAAACTATTCTATAAGTACATTTTGTTTATAACAAACTGAACATGTGGATAGAAAATATATCATGGTGATTTCAGGATAATTTTCTTTTATTATTTCCACAATGCATAGAGGCAAGTGGAGAATATAATATTTAACATATCCAGAAGATATGGTAAATAATTATGTTTATGATTTGATGACAATGCATTATGCATAGTTTAGATAAAAAGGACATCAATTGCTTGAAAAAATCATTAATGACAGTTGCAATTGAGAAATCAGTATATTGTCTTGAAATATGACAATCTAATCAAAATGAGTGATGTTGCTATCAGGGGGAGTAAAGATCATGTTGTACTCTTTTCCTTAACCAAGGTTTTGTCCCATTGGGTTTTCCTGGTAAGGTTTTTAATGAGGCAACTTGAATATGTATTGTGTACTCTTTTTCCTTCACTGGGTTTTTGTCCCAATGGGTTTTTCCTAGTAAGGTTTTAATGAGGCACAATATTTGTTCATGAACATCCAAGGGGGAGTGTTGTGAATATTATATGATATGGATGTCCATAAACTATCCAACTCTTGACCTTTCATATGCCCTTCACTCCATAACTTCCCACTCTTAGAATTCCATGTGTTCAATGCTATAACCTTATAACTTCCCCAATGAATGGCTTATGGGAGTTTCTTACTATCAATACTATTATGCTCATCTTTATTTCTTTGTAACCATATGTATAGAATTCAATGGTTAGAGGCCTATAAATAGAGGTCATGTACAATGTATTGGTATCAACAACAATGAAGTGAATAAGAACTCCTCCTTACTTTCTCTCCAACTTTCTCTCATCTTCTTCATCTCCCTCTTAGTCTTCCCTCATCCCATATATTTTCTTGATTTTCATAACAAAAACTAAATAATCTACCTCCTTTTTGTAATCACGTGTGAAAATTTTTAATAGTTGAAAAGACAAGAAAATCTTATAGTTATTATATATATATATATATAACATTTGTGTATGACTATTAGAATTTCTATTATATATAATACTATCTAATTCAAGAAAGTTTTGAAAAGAAAGAAAAGTTAGACTAAAATTATATTGTTTTAAGAAAAATATTATGCCCTTTTGCTTTTGAAAGTTGATTATCCTATATGCAGTGGATGCATGAATTAGAATAAAGCATATATATAACATCATTAAATGTATGGGAAGTGGCTAGAGTTAAACAAATTAACCTCAACTTGAACCTTTAAAATTTGATTAGGGCACAAGTATCTATGAAGTAGAATGTCTAAGTGTTTTTTTCCAAAAAAAAAAAAATTGTTGTATAAGAAGAGTGAGTACCTATATTTTAATTAAAAAAATAGGCAGGTTTAAGAGGGCCAGCCCTTGGCCCTAATAGATTGGCCCTTTTATTTTTGAGCCCCAATATATTATCCCATTTAAGTTTGGCCCTAATAGTTTAAATGGGCTAGCCCCATAGGCTCGGTCCCTTTTGACGGCTCTAATAAAAACCCTATGATATTATCATGAAAAAAAAATAATTATGTTGGTAAGTGATAAAAATGAATTTCAAGTAAAATGGAAATATAAAGTTTGAAGATATTGGAGTTGTTCAGGCCCAAAAAAATAGGATATTTGGGTTGGGGCTTTATGCAATACTATACAGTCCCTAATCTTTTTTTTTCAAATAAAAAAAATCCCTAATCTTGTTTCTCCAAAACTACTACAAAAAGATGATTTCATGACAGTAAATAACAACCGTTTTCAGAAAACAGTAGTCAAAAAATAGGCGCTGGTATTTTCATAAATAAAGACGAAGTTTCAACGACTGTTTTCATGAAAACCAGTTGTTGAAACTGTAACTTTCAAAGAATGGTTTTAAAACAATCGTTGAAACCAGATTCAATGACTGGTTTTCAAAACCAATTTTTGAAAGTTGGATTTTTCAAAGACTGATTTTTTAAACCAGTCGTTGAAACTGGTTTATATAAACTAGATTCGTTCACGAGCTTTGTTCTTGTCATCCGCGAGCTCTCTTCTATCACTCTCTTGTTGTCCGCAAGCTCTATTGTGGCTTTGTCTTTCTTGGCCTCTGTCTTTCTCCTACATTGTGTCTTTTGTCCCTCTCTGACGACGGAGTTTCGATAGCTTCCCAGTTCCCTCCATTCCCTCTCGCTCGCAGCTCCCTATTTTCCCTCTTCTCAGTTCTAGCAAGCAAGTTAAGGTAGCTAATTCCACTCCTTGTTTTCTTCCTCTACGTTGCTTTTTGTTTTCTCTTCTTAGTCCCTGTTTTCTCTCCTTCAGTTAGTACGGGCCTCTCCTTATACAGTTTGTGAAGAAGACAATAAGGGTTCTTGGTCTATTAGGGTTTTTTAGGCGAATCTTAGCGCTTCTTCTATGTAAGTTCCCCTTTTCTTTTTCTTGTTGATTCTGCATTTAGATGTCAATTTCTTCCCTTCTCGGACAAATTTTGGCATTTTCCACTTTGTTTCTAAATCTTGAGTTTCTGTGAAGACAATGTGGAATATTTACACTTGTGACTTTAGGAACAAACTGAAAATAATAGTTGGTATGCTTTTGCATATACCAGGAAAAACTAAAGATGGAATTAGTGTGAAGCTAGACTTGGTTGAAATAGGAATAAGAGAGCGGCTACATCTACAACTAAGAGATGATGGTAAGAGAGCATATATGAAGTCAGCAGCGCATACATTGTCAAAAGCTGAGAGAAGAAGTTTGTGTGGGTGTTTGCATGGCATTAAAGTGCTGCAAGGGTATTCTTCTAATATGAGCATGCTTGTCTCAATAGAAGATTTGAAGTTAGTAGGAATGACATCCCATGATTGCCATGTCTTGATGCAACAACTGTTATTAGTAGCTATTAGAGGCATTATGAAAGATAATGTGTGAAACACGATTATAAGATTATGTAGTTTCTGTAATGCTACTTGTAGCAAAGTTGTTGACATTGGAAAGTTGGATGAATTGGAAAATGAGTGTTATACTATTCTATCTCAACTAGAGTTGCATTTTACTCCGGCATTCTTCAATATAATGGTGCATTTAATAGTTCATTTGGTAAGGGAGATAAGACTATATAGCCCAATTTATCTAAGGTGGATGAACCATTTTAAGAGATACATGAAGAACTTAAAAGGGTATTCTAAAAATCCTTACCAACTTAAAGCCTCAATTGTTGAAAGATATGTCGTTGAAGAGGATATGGACTTTTGTAAAGAATATCTATCAAGGTCGAAGGCCCAATCTCGTCATGAAAAGGGTACAAGTAAGGGAACATAAGGGCTCAAAGTGAAGAGTATATGTCGTGAAAAGGTGTTGCAAGCACACTTG
Organism: Inga laurina; assembly: GCA_963855925.1. Lineage (NCBI taxonomy): Eukaryota > Viridiplantae > Streptophyta > Magnoliopsida > Fabales > Fabaceae > Inga > Inga laurina. The sequence goes on along the minus strand of OY979701.1, from coordinate 69,043,574 downwards.
TATATCATAAATAATATGGAAGAAGTTCAGTCGTATTTAGATGAACACAGAAAGAGTTTAAAGCAGATCTATCTAAGAAAAAATGGCATGCAGATAGCTAATGAGCAAAATAAGACATTTATAGAGTGATTCAAGGAAAAGGTTTCTCATGAGACCAGTCTGTCTGAGACAATCAAATGGTTAGCTTGGGGGCCTTCTTTTGAGGTCATCACTTGGAGTAGTTTCAATATAAACAGGTATTCTTTCTACACAAAAGCCCAGGATGATAGAAGTACTATACAAAATAGTGAGGTGATGGGAGTAGCCAAAGCAATACACTTTTCTAATTCGAAAGACAAAACCCCATATTAGCATCCATGACCTATTATAGAGTTATTGAAGACGTATGGGAGATAAGTTGCATCAAGTTCAAATGTAAGTCGGTTAACAATAATGCTGTTGAAATAGATTAATTTGGATTTACCTCAATTGATCTTGAAAGAGTTGGTTATAAAGATGAGTCATTCATTCTAGTAAGCCAAGCAAAACAAGTGTTTTATGACATTGATCCAGCAATGAAAATTGTCCATTGTACTCCAAAGTAAAAAACATAAGGATGGTGATCCAAGTTTAAATCTTGATGACACACCACCTTTCACTATAAATCAACCTATACCAATTGAAGTAGAATTGATAGATGATAATGAATATGCAGCTAGAATTGATCATTGTGAAGAAATGTAGGAAAACACATAAAGTAAGACTTTGAATTATTTAAAGTATTCATTTAATTGCAATTTACTTATCATATCTCACCTTAATTTCTTAGCTGGAACATGGCAAATTCAGATTTGGGCAACTTAGGTGGCTAACCTGTTAAGAAAAAGGTTAGAGGAAGCACAAAGCTGCGATCGTTGGTGAAATGTCATGAGGAAGAAGAGGAGAGGGTCACGTGGAATTTGATGCTGATTTGAATCCAATCGATGAACAGTAAGACACATTCATTAGCTATATTGGCTATTCGAGCCGAAGCAAAGTTGGCATTCTATTTTCTACTTGGAAGGAAGTTCTAAAAGACAAGAAAGCTATGATTTGGGAACAACTTTTGGTATATAAAGTTGTATTTTCATTTCTATCTTTATATCTATTGGTTCATATATAACTATTATATATTTAGCTTTGTAGGAAACCTATGATGTCCCCAACACGAGGTAGATGTACCAAGCATTAGATGGGGAAAGTTCGTGATCGATGGAAAGATTTCAAGTCCACTCTCACAACCAAGTACATTCAACGGCCAAAGAGAAATAAAGATCCATGTAAAGACTATTCTTATCTTCCTCCAAATGAGTAGAGATTGTTTGTGGCATCATGACAGGATCTTGAATTTCTCGTATGTATATTTTGTTTATCATAGTATGAAACATTTTATTTGCATTTAGTTGACCTCATTGACTCAGTTTTCTTTATTCTCTATTCATAGAAATTAAGTGAATCAAATAAAGAGAGGCGAGCTAAAAACAATTATCTTCATTATATGTCTCGTGCGGGTTATCAAAAGCTAGAATAGAAGATCATGCAGGCTGATTTGCAAAAAATAAAGGAAGCAGCCAAATCAAATCCTAGCATTATCGTACAGGCGCCACCTCCTCCCCCACGTTATAGAATATGGAAAGCAGGGAGGATCAAGGGAGGAAAATATATAAATCCAATCATTGTTGATGTTGCTGGAAGGATTATGAGTATTTAATATAAAGTATATTTAAGTGTGTTTCATTTTCCTTAGAACTTTGGGCATGTAACTACTATATATTTATCTATTGTATGCTATAGGATGAACTTGAAGAGCAAAGCAAACAAGGTTCCTTCACTCAAATTGGAAGGATGGACATCTTAGTAACGCCGCTTGGGAAGCTAAATCACCTTGTTTAAGTTAGAGGGGAGCTAAGGAGAGTTGATCTCTCAAGATTCTGTAGACGAAGTTCACAACCTTATGGACAAAGTAAACCGAGTAGAGAGTTTGTGGCCAGGGTTTGAGAGGAAGTCCGAGCAGAGCTCGAGGTGGAAATACGTCAATCACTTCAAAAAGAGGTTAAAGAAGAGTTGTTGCATGAGCTACGTGGTGAATTAATTCAATGGTGTTGTCTCACATTCAACTCAAGATGTATAACGAGGAGCATAGATCTCATGTTTGTAAATAATTTTGATTAATATAACATTGATATTTTTCTTAAGTTAGTTTAATTAATTCTTTTATTTTGCTTACCCAAGAATCCCTGACCTTTCCCAACACCAAAAACAGTTACAATCTGACAGAGATTGGACATGGTGACCTTGGTCCTTCACTAGAGGCTGGAGAACCTTGCTCTCTTTTGTTGGATGTCCCGTACTTGCATGTTGTTACCAATGTTGTTATATACATGCATGCTACCACCCACCTTAATAAGCAAATTCGGTATGATCAACGTAAGGTTAATGTCATAAGTATTTGACACGGGGAGGAAGGTGTAGGTGTCCCGTTCCCCAAGATAAGGTTGCCAAACTAGGTCAGACAACATGATCTTTCATCTTGTGGCCTCAACATCTTGTTCAAATGGCGACAACACCTCCAATGGTAGGAAACACCTTATTGTTACTTGTTGGACTTTGGGTCCACGTCCGCCCTTGATGGGCCGGACTATTTGATTAGGAAATAAGTATCCTAATCAAATAAGAATAAAATCAACATAAAATGCAGATTTGGGAATATTTCAGCAATAATTATGGATTTCTTAAAAGAGGAAAAAATCACCATAATTAGGGAATTAATTGAGAGACAATTAATTGCTGTCTTGGAGGGCAAGAAGGAGTGCACACGTTTCCTAATTAGTGGCCTCCATAAACCACTATAAATAGGGTGTGCCTCTTCAATTGCAATTCACCCCGCCATTGAGTTTTCTGGCAATTCCCTTCTCTCCTACCATCTTTCTGGTTCTGGTGATCTGCTGTGCAAATCACAATTAGGCTCTAGTAGTCTAATAATTGTGTGGGCACAAGTATGGAGTATTAGAGCCTTGACCCGAATCCGAACATGGATTCGTCCAGGTACGCCTAATCTCTTTTTAGTTAAATATTTTTTCCTACATTGGCATCAGAGCCATTTGATCCTTGAGGCTGTGATTATTCTATGTGAATAATAATGTGATATAATTTGTTTATATCTCTCCATCATATTTTCCGCTGTGCTACTGTTTTTTTTTCAAGCTTTATATCCGTAGCCTCTATTGCTTGAAATTTCCGTTATGCATGTTCTCTGGTTCATATGTGAATACTTTTGGGAATCTGGGTATATGTTTTCCAAAATGTGAACATGTATATATATATATATGTATATATTTTTTGCTTCTGCCTTTGCTATGTTGTATGCATGTCTGTGTGTGCATCAGATTTGTTACTCGACTTAAGCTCAACATGCACACATAAAATACTGGGTTCATACGTTTGCTCCTCTGGTTAGTTTGTATATATATAATAAGTGTATATATATACTTCGTGGCATCTTCTCCTCTCTTCTTCAATCTCTTTCAAGTTGTGTTTTTGGAACCTAAGTGGAACTAAAAACGGAAAAGACTTGACCCCTCAAAGGTTAGAAGAGCCTTTTGAAACACAGAGACACACATCCGGTCGAATTATGTCGTGCCGACAACGTCGAGAAAAATTGGGTGTTTGAAACTCAGTGTTTTTGCCCAAAGTAAGGACACGGATGTGTAGATCTCGAAGAGACGATTCTAACGATGCTTAGAACGCGTCAAACGGAGTTCGGATGAGGGAGAAACAAAGGAAAGAAGTTCGCGGGTCGTTAGTCGCCGCCGCAACTTCACTCGTGATTTGATCAATGAAACAGAGGTTTTAAGATCAAATAAATGCCATGGATTTGTAGTTCGCTGAACTACGATTCCAACGACACCAAGAACGCAAAAAATGGAGCTAAAACGAGGAAGATATAGCCTCTCGAAGTTGGCGGGTCGCGATGACCCGTCGGAGCTCCAACCGAGTCGGGTTGACCTGGCTGGAGGTTGAAGACGATGATGTGGCAGTCAACACCATGTCATCGATCAACCAATGCCACGTGACACCAATGAACGGGTGCCACGTCAGCACCAAACACCATGTCAGCATCGGTCAACGAGGCCACGCCATCCGTTGACTGAGACACGTCAGCGCCACATCATTGACACGTCAGCGGTGACGGGTCACGGTTGACCAGTCAACGGTCAACATTGACCGGTCAACGGTCAACATTGACCGGTCAACAGTCATTCATTGACTGTTGACCCAAAAAAAGAGGGACACATGGCGCGTGGGGCCCATTGGGGTCTCCGTTTGACACGTGGCAAGCACCGTCGGAGAGAGGACGGCGCGTGGAGTGATTTGGGCCGGCAGGTGGCCGGAAGGTGGCGCGTGTATGTCACGCGCCACCGCCGAGAGTGGCCAACGCTGGAATTTTCCAATTTTCAGGATTTTTCCATCCAAACACCTTCTAGGGGTGTATAAGAGCGTGTGGGACCTCCGATTGAGACGTGGTTGGTTTCTAAAAATCCCTAAATTTGAGAGCTTTAATTTGATATATAATTTGCATATATTTAAAGCACGTTTGGATCTATTTTGAGTCAAAAAGGTGCTTGTATGCACCTAGAGATTCCCAAAAATGTTGGAATTGAGTCAATGTTGGTTCTATTATTTTTGGGGATAGGTTGGCTTATTTTTTAAGAGTTTTTTTTTTCAGTTGTAACATAAGGTTAAATACTGAAAGATTCTTTAAAAATAAGGGATTATTCAAATGAGTTTTTGAATGTAAAATCCTATCCAACCTTGACTCAAACTCTTAGAGATAAAAACCTGAAAAAATTGCAACAACTTAAAATTATTCAATAATTATTGAATAATGATAAGTCTTCCCATGCTTCTAACCACATTGATCCACTTGGATTGCAGCAATGACTTCTAAAAGTCAATCCTTTATCACAAATGTTGTGACAAAGGATAAGACAGATAGAGATGTGAGAATCATCTCATCAAGTGGGAGGTCTGCTGCAAATACATCCAAATGAGTGGATGTAAACATGGCAAAGAGGAGCTGGACATTGTAGCTAGAAGCTACTTGAGTTAATATGGTCAGAAGGGCCTATGAGAAGGAGAACCTAGTTAAGAGACAACAATATGAGGCTTAAATTTTTGAATGTTCTTGTTTTTTCCATTGAATTTAAGACTAAATTCTCTGTTAGTTTATAGAATTGAATTCAGTATATTCTCTTCTTGTTTTCTTGAACATTCATACTAGTTAGATGATATTGTGTTATTATCTTGTTAATATAACTGCTCTTTGATTGAGTGGGAGTTTTTCTGGAATGCGTCTAGAAATCCAAAAGGGGAAAGTTCTCAAATGAAGACTGTGGTTAAAAGGGTGATGAGCTAACTAGTATGATTGGGATGGGAGTCAACATAGTTGTCCCCTAAACATGAAACTAGTGAACTTATTATCTAATTATCCTTTGTCTTATTTGAACAAATAAGATTTGTATACTATAGTCATCTGAGTGACCAATTATGACCAAGTCTATTTGACTGAGCTTATGAAGACAAGCTCAATAGAGATATCTGTGGAGTTAGAAACTCTCAAATCTCTTTCATTCAAGAAGAATGAGATGTCAGGGACATCCTACCAACTAGTTTTCAGCATTTAGAGGCTGAAGCAACTGAAGGATACAAAAGGTTTATGCTATCAAGCATAGAAAGAACAACATTGCTCAAACTTATGATGGTATGAGCAATGTAACCTTATCCAAGCCGTGTGGATAGTGTTGGAAGATAGTGAAATATGTGATCTTCTTCCATAAAGTTAAAACTAAGTTAAGTTTTAACATAGTGTACTAAGTCCTAACATGTTGATTAGGCAACACTTGAGGCAGATGTCAAACTAAGAAGTTGAGACAAACTAAATGCCAAGTTCTTTCTAACAAACAATAAGTGTATGTTGTGATAAGACATCTCCCAGTGAGTGGGAGGAAGCTATATCTCCCAGTGAGTGGGAGTGAGCCATGTCTTCCAGTGAGTGGGCGTATACGAAAGTCAAGATTGCCTCTTATATGCATATTGTAACCTTCAGCAATGTGATTCGCCACATTGAACTTGAATGTGAAAGACTGAAGGATTCAAGATCCATTAGTCAAACGAACTTAGCTAAAGAGTGGGAGGATTCATCCTCCATGCCTAAGGGCAAGGAACCTATGAGGAAAACTTGATCTAGAAGAGGTCAATGGTTTCTACAAAAGATGAATTGCTACATTGATAAACCTTTAAGGGTTGTAAAAGTAGCAATCCACATGAGTTGTGGATGTTTCACAGAAGCATATGGCTTCATGTCAAATGCAAAGCAATAAAGAGATAGAATCAAGGGATTGGAACTTGCACGTTAACTCTGCATAGATAAACCACCCTGATTCACTCCATACAATTGCAATTGACAAATCACATCTTTGCTATCTCTTTAGTTAAAGATCGATAGGAGTATGATTCTCAAATCCTTCGTTGCATTTTGATATTTCTTTCTAGGGATAAAAGATTCTATTTCTTGCCACATGTACACCTTGATCAAAGGGAATGATCAAACCAGCAAAAGAGTATTTGCTAAACAACGTGTGCTAAAGGGTTAATACCCTTATGAATAAGTTGAAAACTTATTCTACCTGGCAAGAAAGACAAAGAAATATTTTTGGAGAATATCCACTGCAATTGGCAAATTATGACGTTGGTGAACCAATAAACGTGAGGGCAAAACACAAACAGCTTGGTGTTTCGTTGACGTTGTGGACGTTTAGTCGAAATACAGTAATATTTACTTGATTTTTGGCAAGTGTGAAGCTGTTAGATAATGGCTGATCTAGTCAGGAATCGATGAAACTGAAAGGATAAGACCTTTTGAACTAACAAGGGTTAAAGACACCCATGCGCTTAGTTCAAGCTGTTTTGTGTACAAGAAAGGCATTGTTAGGCAACTATCAGTACCTAGAATCCTTCAACATAATAGAGTTGTTGAAATGGAGAGATAGACCTGTCCTTTGATTTGGTTGTGAACATAATGGCATCAATAAGGCTATCAGCCATATGTTGGTAGGTAGACTTGCAGCTATTATATTCACACTTAACCAAATGCTCTCTATGTCAGTCACGACCTTGCCTTATGAATCGTGGATACAAAAGTCAACTGAAGTGGTGCTTTTTTCTAGAGAAGAAAACAATGGTGATGAACAATGGAGTGGTGCTCACCAGTGGGGGAGAAGATGAAAGTGACGAAGGGAGAGGTCGTTCATCAGAAGAGAGGGAGAGAGGAAAGGAAGGGTTAGGTGGAGATGGAAGGATGAGTTGGCATTCATGGAATGATGAGGTGGTGTATATGGAGTGCCAAATGTATAAATTAATCAAAGTTAATGGTCAAAATTAACACTTCAAATAGTAGGGGTAATATTGTACCATTTTTTAAATTTCAGAGGTATTATTGCCGAAAATTTTCAGACACCTAATATCCTTTGACAGAAACTTTTAGGACATTTTTATCCTTTAATCCTATGGGAAAAAAAAAGGACACATAACCATCTTTAATTCAAAAATAATACATGTATTTAAGATTTTTCTTTAAAAAAACAAGAGGAGTACAAATAATATTTATTGGAGAAGACCAAAAATTATCAAAAACTTTCTCAAACGACTATCCGTGAAGTCACTTATCCGATTTCAATATGTTTCTAAAGACTGCCAAAATCTCATCTAGACCCCATCTTTCATTGGCGAACATCTCCACCATTCTAGCAATCAAAACCCTTCTCTTCTTTTACAACAGAATTATGGAAAAATCTCATCTACACCCCATTTCTCTTATTCCAATAACCATGAATGAATTCATATATAATATTTAATGTTAATGCTATTTCCAAACGAGTACACAAATCTTATGTACAATCATTTGGTTATCATGTGGCATGCTCAATTATTTTAGGTTCACCAATAGATAATGCATGATTAGATGGCGGCATAATTAAAAATGAATTATAGTTTCTCAAATGCATACTAAAACGTTTAGTAGAAAATTTAATATAGAATTGAAATCAAATGAAGGAATTTAAAATTAATTATATAGCATAATAATTAAATGCAAATCAAATCAGTGAACATTTATTTATTTAAAATCAAGACATGTCCTAATCAAAATGTGCACTGTGACTTAAGGATGGTGCAGAAATTCTAAAATTGGAGCTTTCAACCCTTGCTTTTATATATGGAATAGATAATATTAGCCTTGTGTAAATGTTACAAGTGTCGTTACATATCTATGACAAGTACCAATTTAAATTAGTAACAATAGGTGTGATAATATTTTTTATTTATTTTTATATTCAAATTTTAAAATACGAAAATGGCAGAAAAGTACCATTTGAATTATAAAAACTCAAAATGTTTACTAAATTTGCAAAAGAACAAATAGGTAATCTGGTAGGAATATGTGATTTTGGAGTTTGAGTGTTGACAACCTGAATATAAAAATTAGCAACTTGGGTATAGATATTGACAATTTGAACTTTATAAACTGTCACTGTTTATACCCAAGTTATTAATTATTATTATTATTAAGTTGTCATTACCTATACTCAAATTATCAACCCCCCAAACTTCAAAATCCCAAATTCTTATTAGTTAACTTACTTATCATTTTACTAATTTAGTAGATATTTTAGAGTTTTTGTAATTTAAATGGTATTTTCCTATAATTTTTCCTTCTAAAATTTCTTTACGAACCATTTGATGAAGGCTCAAAGGAATCCCAAGCTGCCCATATTGATATGGGTTGTCGAAGAACAAGATGGCTCCTTTATGTTCTTTTTTTAGGAAAAAAAAATCTAAAATCATGGAACAAGATCTTGAAATCTAACTTATCCTTTTTTTTTTTGGTCAACAAATCTAACTTATCCAATATTGCTTTATAATGTATTGTTTAATGCCTGGCACCTTGTTAAAACTCTTGATTGAATGATTTGAGTTCTTCCCTTTGATTGCCCTAGCATGTTTGGAACTTGTGAATTGTGAATCCTTTTTTGTTGCAACACTTGTGTTCTAAGAAAATAGCATCTAACTTTGGAAAATGATATTTTTAAATCCCATATTTAAACTATAGAACTAATGCTATAAAGAAAAATTACATGTGTGTATGTATATAGGCGTGTGTAATTTCTTATATTTAATTTGGTATTTTCAACCCAAAATTTTGGAATTTAATTTTTCATATTCAAAATTTTTTCTCCAGTTTACCGGACTTTTGGCACTGGAATTGGGCTAGCATTCGAATGATCTTATATTGGATTTGAGTAATTAGGCCTTCTCAACCATCTTTATTTTTTAAAAAATAAAATATTGGAGAAAGAGCTTGAAATCTAACTTGTCCAATATTGCTTTTATATTGAAATCTAATGGGAAAATTGTGAAAAAAGACCTCACCAACAACTTATTTGTCAAATGAGACCTTCGCGTGCAGATCATCTTCCACATGTGCAAAATATCTTCCCTGGTGTGCAGACGATCTTCCCTGTGTGCAAACTTCTTCCCTATACGTGTGCAGAGATCTTCTCTGCGTGTGCAGATATCTTCCCTCCGTGTGCAGATGATCTTCCCAGGTCCCATTTGACAAATAAGTTGCTGGTGAGGTCTTTTTTAACAATTCTCCCAAATCTAATTTTGTTTTTAAACCTAAAGGGCTCTTATAACACTAAGGTACAATGTCCTTTATATTTCTAATAAGATCAGTCTATGATAAAAGGGCATATTTCAAATCTCAAAAAAAAAAAAAAAAGGAATTGAGAGAAGGCTATATTCTTTTTGGCTAAGAAAGACTTTGATATGATAAAGGAATAATTAATACTCTTAGTTTAAGTGGCATTTATTTTATGTGAAAATTAAAATAAAATTGTAATTGAAAAAGAAGAGAAAGATTTGAATAAAGGATAAATAATAGGAATATTTGATATTGAAGTTTCATTATTTATGTTCAGTAAGTGACAGAAAATCAAGTAAAAATTAAAAATTGTAAATATTAACCAGCGTACGGTAGTCAAATATTTTTTTTTTCAAACACACTTGTTTATTTAATCAAATATAATATTTAGTGTGTACTTCTTAAAGGAAAAAAATACACTTAAATTTCACTTAAATTTTAAAATTTTAAATTGATTTTGTTAATAATAAGCGTAATATAATTAACAAAAAGAATATAACAATTGATAACCCAGGTTTTAAGAAATCACTAATTTTGAATTTTTGAAGTTCAATTAGTATTTAAGTATTTTTTTTTATCATTTTAAATACTTGTCTTATCGATTTGTAGATATTGGCCTAAAAAATAAAACAAAAACGATTTATTAATTAAAACACTTCTCCGAGTAAGTGTGTGTTTGGAATGACTTATTTTTGTCCAAAACGTGCTTATAATTCGTGATTCATGGTATATGAGGTAAGTATGTGAGAGGAGTTTTTTCTCAGCTTGCGTAATAAGTACTGTGCAAAAAGCTTAAACAAACACGCACTAAAGTGGACAGGCCATATGAACGCGCGACGCGGCGACGTTTCCCTCTTCTCGTCGATTGCGGGAAGCTCCGTGCTCACGGCGATGGGCGGTGACACAGCATTCCTTCCCCAAGAAATCATCACCGGCATTCTTATACGGATTCCTGTAAAATCCCTAATCAGATTCCAATTTATGTCCGAACAATGGAAAATCTCATCAAGACTCCATCCTTCGTCGCAGAACTTCCAGTGATCAAAACTCGTCTTCTTTTGCAACAGAATAAAATGGTTGATCCCATGCATTTATATTTGCTCAATCGCGAGTTGCAGGTCCTCGAATTTCTGAAGACGGACGACTTGTCGGGTGCTAAGATCATCAGTTCCAACAATGGCCTGCTCTGCGTTGAAATAGATAAGTACAATATTTCTCCTTCTCTTTTATTGTGGAATCCAGCGACTAGAGAGATTAGAGAAGTTCCTAGAAGCAGAACTATATTTCTCCTTCTCTTTTATTGTCGGGTGCTAACTTATGCTTTTCAGTTTGATACAGAGATGAATCAAGTGGAAGTGTACTCATTAAACACTATAACCGTTAATGGAGCTATATTTTGGACTGGATTGAGGGTAGGTGTGGAGGAAGAGTATGAAGACGAAATTATCATGGTAGTGTGTTTTGACATAGCAATGGAAGTGTTCACCACGATGTCATGGCCCGCACTAGAGAATAACTCAAGAGATAGACGAAATTATTGTTGATTTGTGGGTGATGGAGGAGGGTCCAGAAGCATAGGGGGAGAGATAGATTTGGAGTAAGAAATATAGGAGCATCATCAACCCATACTGTTTAGATCCAACAACCCTATGGAGGCATTACATTGTCTGCCATGTTCCTAATTATGAAGTGAATAATCATAAACCAAAAACCAGTAATCCGTTTAGGATGCTTATTATCAGTGGTCATATTTACAATATTTTCAATTATGTGGAAAGCTTTGTACCAACTAGCTTGTAGAATCCAAGATCCTAGATGCTAAATCTTAGTTGTTGCATTGTACAGATTTACTTTGCTACTCAATTTTAGTGGAATCCTTGATGGCCTTTAGATATGATGAAAATAGGTCTCAATTATCTGAAATATCAAGTTGCTCTGGTTTCTATCATATATGAATATGTAATTAAGTTGTTTTTGGTGTGTGATTTTGTATAATGGGAGGGAAGATAAGTAGGTGAAGCAAATTTGAGTCGCTTGCATTTTAAAGTCATTTTTAGTGGATAAATGAATTAGATACACTAGTTTATGTAGGTTGTATTCCATACAAACTTGACTCTCCTTTTAACTACATCATCTTCTGTGCATTTTTTCACATGTATATCACTATTCATTTATATGTGTGTGTGTGTATGCATATGGAACCATATACTGCATAGAAAATCTCAAACCAGAACCCTTTGGTCCTTTTTTCTCATCAAAGGTCTCAATAACCATTCCTCAAATCAAAATTGGCAACACTATATCTGATCTAAGCCCCAACTCAAAACCAACCCATGAGGTCTTGACAGAAAGCACAGACTCACGAACAGCCTGTTTTGTAGGAATCTTATTAGTTATTGGGAAATTAATTTTCACTATTCTTTGAATAGTGCCAGGATTATACAAGTCAAACAACTTCTTCCCATTCCATTCATCCAAATTATGCAAAATCGAGTCCCCTACAGATGAAACTGTCATAGGAGTTTTAACTTCATTGGCCACCGTAGGCAGCTATAAAGCGAAACCTAAGCCCCCACCATAATGTCCGCCCAAGATTATCGGCTACTATCTCTGGTTCTAAATATAAAAGATAGACAGTATATTTACTTGGGTGCTAAATAAAAGGTATCAATCAATTTTTTCTCCCGATTTTTTTTGTTGTTTTTTTTTTTTTTGCAAAGTATTCCTATTGGTTGCATATGGTGGAGGGTTTCCATTTCGGGGTAGTTACAATGCACATAATAAAAATGGCATTTTAAGGAAATCAAAACACATTTCTTAATATTCCAAAATTAGTTATCTAACTCATATATTAAGAAATGGAGTGAGTACAATATATAATATTCTCTGTTTTCTTAATCACAGTCCATACTCATGACTCTTAAAAGATCTGCTCTGTATGCATGCATCTTCCACTGATGAAAAGTATTTAGGCCTCAATACCTTAGAAACCAAAGAGCCATTCCTACTGATAACAACCTCCAAACTGAACAATAAAGACTGCCTAATTCTGGCAAAATATTTTTAAGCCTACTGCACTTTAATTTGGCAGTTGTTTTATATTCATCCGATTCTTAATATAAGATATTTATTTAATTTGATTTGATTAAGAAAGTTAATTAAATTAATTAATATGACATGTATTTTTTAAAACAAATTTTCTTCCTTAATTCCTCTCCTCCCTCTCCTCCCTGATTATTATTAAAAGAGCATCAATAGGGGTAAATTAGGGAAAAAATGATAAATATGAGAACTTTGTCTTATATTTAGAACTAAGATTAACTCCCCAAATATGTCTTATATTAAGGATTGAAGGGAATATATCACATTGCATAGGCTTCTAGGGCTCATATCAACTACTTCATAAATGCTCTACTGGCTCTTATTAGTTATCCTGCCCTGTAACCAAATTACCATTCAAACCATTTTAACTTGAACATAAAATTGTTTCCCCCATGGTTTATTTACCAAGTTGTGAAAGTATTTAGTGCTACGATCTCTTCTGTACAAAATTTAATTTTGCTTTCTAGGCCTAAAGAGTTTCTTCACACTCCAACCAAAACTGCCTTCTAACTTGGCTTTCAACGTTCTTTAACTTGCCTTCAAGAATTAATATATTACTTGTACAAATTAATATTTCTTTTTGAGTAAAATACTCTGACCGTCATTCTGTTTTACCTTTATTATATAGACATTCCATCTATTTTGAAAGCAGACATTTTAGCCTAAACCTTTAACATTGTTAAAGAATATTTTAAAAATATTCTTGAAGAATATTTTATAATTAAAAATAATATTAGAACAAATTTTGTTTACTAATTTACCCCTCATTAATTATACCAAATCCCTAATTTATCTTTTTTGATTAATATTTATCAATGAACTATTTAATAATCTCATCAAAAAATAATTTTACTAAATTTAGAAAAACTTTAAGTAGTTTTTTATGTGAAAAATATTAACAACTCAATTAAACAATGAGTATTTTTTTTAACAAACATATAATATTATAATTGAAGATATTTGACAATTTTTAATTATTATATATTGATATAAGGAATAAGGATCTCAAAATTATACCATTTCGTAACCTTATAATTTTATTAAAAATACATAAAAAACAGAAGAAAGTACAAGTAATATTTATTGAAGAAGATAAAAAATTATCAAAATCATTCTCAAACGACTGTCCGTGAAGTCACTTATCCGATTTCAATGTTTTTTCCAAAGAGTGAGAAAATCTCATCTAACCCCGTCTTTCATTGGAGAACATCTCCACCATTCTAGCAACCAACTTATGCTTTTCAGTTTGATACAGAGATGAATCAAGTGGAAGTGTACTCATTAAACACTATAACCGTTAATGGAGCTATATTTTGGACTGGATTGAGGGGAGGTGTGGAGGAAGAGTATGAAGACGAAATTATTATGGTAGTGTGTTTTGACATAGCAATGGAGTGTTCACCACGATGTCATGGCCCGCACTAGAGAATAACTCAAGAGACAGACGAAATTATTGTTGATTTGTGGGTGATGGAGGAGGGTCCAGAAGCATCGGGGGAGAGATAGATTTGGAGTAAGAAATATAGGAGCATCATCAACCCATACTGTTCAGATCCAGCATCCTTGTACCAACTAGCTTGTAGAATCAAAGATCCTAGATGCTAAATCTTAGTTGTTGCATTGTAGATTTACTTTGCTACTCAATTTTAGTGGAATCCTTGATGCCCTTTAGAGATGATGAAAATAGGTGTCAATTATCTGTAATATCAAGCTGTTCTGGTTTCTATCATAGATGAATATGTAATTAAGTTGTTTTTGGTGTGTGATTTTGTATCATGGGAGGGAAGACAAGTAGGTGCAGCAAATTTGAGTCGCTTGCATTTTCAAGTCATTTTTAGTGGATAAATGAATTAGATACACTAGTTTATGTAGGTTGTATTCCATACAAACCTGACTCTCCTTTTAACTACATCTTCTTCTGTGCATTTTTTTTCATGTATATCACTATTCATTTATAGTTGTGTGTGTATGCATATGGAACCATATACTGCATAGAAAATCTCAAACAAGAACCCTTTGTTCCTTTTTTGTCATCAAAGGTCTCAATAACCATTCCTCAAATCAAAATTGGCAACACTATATCTGATCTAAGCCCCAACTCAAAACCAACCCATGAGGTCTTGACAGAAAGCACAAACTCACGAACAGCCTGTTTTGTAGGAATCTCATTAGTTATTGGGAAATTAATTTTCACTATTCTTTATATGACCCTGAACTATTTCCTTTCCAATAAATCTTGTCCTTCTCATTAGTTATTGGGAAATTAATTTTCACTATTCTTTGAACAGTGCCAGGATTATACAAGTCAAACAACTTCTTCCCATTCCATTCATCCAAATTATGCAAAATCGAGTCCCCTACAGATGAAACTGTCATAGGAGTTTTAACTTCATTGACCACCGTAGGCAGCTATAAAGCGAAACCTAAACCCCCACCATAATGTCCACCCAAGATTATCGGCTACTACCTCCGGTTCTAAATATAAAAGATAGACAGTATGTATACTTGGGTGCTAAATATAAGGTATCAATCAATTTTTTCTCCCAAATTTATGTTTTTTTTTTTTTTTTTTGCAAAGCATTCCTATTGGTTGCATATGGTGGAGGGTTTCCATTTCGGGTAGTTACAATGCACATAATAAAAATGGCATTTTAAGGAAATCAAAACACATTTCTTAATATCCGAAAATTAGTTATCTAACTCATATATTAAGAAATTGAGTGAGTACAATATATAATATTCTCTGTTTTCTTAATCACAGTCCATACTCATGACTCTTAAAAGATCTGCTCTGTATGCAGGCATCTTCCACTGATGAAAAGTATTGAGGCCTCAATACCTTAGAAACCAAAGAGCCATTCCTACTGATAACAACCTCCAAACTGAACAATAAAGACTGCCTAATTCTTTTCACAGAAAAAAAACAAGACGACTGCCTAATTCTGGCAAAATATTTTTAAGCCTACTGCACTTTAATTTGGCAGTTGTTTTATACTCATCCGATCTTTAATATAAGACATTTATTTAATTTTATTAGATTAAGGAAGTTAATTAAATTAGTTAATATGATATGTATTTTTTAAAACACCTAATCTTCTTCTTTAATTCCTCTCCTCCCTGATTATTATTAAAGGAACATCAATAGGGGTAAATTAGGAGAAAAATGATAAATATGAAAACTTTGTCTTATATCTAAGATTAAGATCAACTTCCCAAATATGTCTTATATTAAGAATCGGAGGGAGTATATCACATTGCATAGGCTTCTAGGCCTCATATCAACTACTTCATAAATGCTCTACTGGCTCCTATTAGTTATCCTGCCCTGTAACCAAATTACCATTCAAACCATTTTAACTTGAACATAAAATTGTTTCCCCCATGGTTTATTTACCAAGTTGTGAAAGTATTTAGTGCTACGATCTCTTCTGTACAAAATTTAATTTTTCTTTCTAGGCCTAAAGAGTTTCTTCACACTCCAACTAAAACTGCCTTCTTTTTTTTTTTTTGTATTACAAAGGCAAGCAAAGCTTGTAGATTGTCATGGCCTATAAAGTAGGCCGTACAAAGCGATCATGTGGTGGTACACCACATTCCTGGGCAAAAAGAAGGATACAATCTGTAGGGGGAGACCCCAGCTCAACGTAGGTCTGGCTGTGCATGTGAGCCTGACGTGCAAGATAATCTGCACACCGGATGCTTTCCCTATAAGAGTGGGAAATCCGCAAGTCCCAGTCTGAAAAAATAAGGGATCTGGTGTCTAGGATGACATTGTATAATGGGTGAGAAGTTGGACAATTAGACCATAGGAGGTGAATAGCTTGGAGGGAGTCAGTGAACAGATTGATTTTGGAAAATCCCATCTGCTTACATAAATGGAGTCCTCTGTAGATTGCATGGATTTCAGCCGCAGTTGGGAATGAGTGACCTAACTTCTGTTGAAATCCACGTATCCATGTGCCATGGTGGTCACGAATAACACCTCCGCAGGCCGCCTGTCCTCCATGGAGTACAGATCCATCGACGTCTAAACGAACAAAATCCTGGTCCGGTGGTTCCCAGTGGACTGTCCCTCTTTCTGGGACTTGAAATATCTGGTGGTGGAAACGTCCGCTCTCCACTCCTTCCGAGAGGTGAAACATGCATCGATGCACTATCTCTTGTGGCTTCTCAGCTACCCCTTCGAATGCTTGACTGCATCTATTCTTCCATAATAGCCAGCACGTTATGCTGAAAACTCGTTGCCATGTCCATTTGGAGGTTCTCTTGTTGCCCGGTGAGTGCTGCATATTCCATTGTAGCCATTCCTGCAAAGAACCACTAAAAAACATAGAGTAATATATTGTGTTAGTTAAAGAGGACCACACCCTCTGGACTTGGTCACAATCTCTCAATACATGAAGGAGGTTCTCTTCACTCTCACATTGAAAAGGGCAGGTGTTTGGGATAGTTGGGTTATGTCTCGCTCTTGTAACATTTGTTGGAAGCCTCTCATGGAATACTTGCCACATAAAGAGTTTGACTCTTTCAGGAATTCCCCAGTGCCATAAATGCCGCCAGTGAGAATGAGTGCTGAGATTATGCTGGTGATAGATCCTATCGTAGGCCGACTTCACACTAAAGTTACCATCGGGAGCATTTCTCCAACAAATCACGTCATCACTGTTGCTTGTAGGGGGTGATACCATCATTATCTTATCAACCACCCATGCAGGAAGAAAAGTTTCCCATTTGGCTCTATCCCACTGTCCCGTATCTGTTGTGAAGGAACAAACCCGAGCATCAATATCGAGCAGGTGCGAGTTCCTATGAATGAAGTATTTTAGTGGCCTGTCAACCGGGCCCCAGTAGTCCCGCCAAGCAAAGGTGCCTCTTCCATTTCTAATATTTTTACCAAGACCGCTTTCGAAATCCTTCCAGACTGCGACTATGCCACTCCACACAGCCGATTGATTGCGGCAGCTCTGAACCGTGGGCGTCAGATCCGTTCCACATGAGTATTTCGCACGGAGACATCTCACCCATAAGGCATCAGGTTTAGTGATTAGGCCCCAGCACAGTTTCATCAGGAAAGCTTTGTTTTGGCAATGTAGATCTTTTATCCCCAGGCCTCCTTCACACTTCCTTCTCTTGAGAACGTCCCATGCTAACAGATGCATTTTCTTGGATTCATCATGCTGGTTCCAGAAGAAATCTCGACTCAATTTTTCAATTGTGGATAGCACCCCCTTCGGAACGAGGGTTGATTGCATCTGATATTGCGGAATGGCAGAAAGAACAGATTTGATGAGGACCGTCCTCCCTGCCATACTTAGATATCTCCCTTTCCAGCTAGTCAACTTTGAGCGAACCTTTTGTAGAATCGGGGCAAAGGTCATGTTCACCATACGTTTGTGGAGGATAGGAACCCCCAAATATTTCCCTAAGTCGGCCGTCAGACCGATCCCCATAAGTTGACTCAGCGCATACGCTCGGTTGAAGTGGACGTTTCGGGAGGCGAACATTTTAGATTTGCGCAAATTGATCCTGTGGCCAGAAACTCGACAAAACAGTTCCATGACATTCCGAATTTCATCCACTTGCTCAGATGACGCCTCACCGAAAAGAATCAAATCATCTGCAAAAAATAGGTGCGAGATCTGGGGGCCAGTAGCATTCAGCCGCAGAGGATGCCAGTTACCATTTCCAACTTCTTGATGAATTAGCTGACCAAGCAATTCCATACAAAGGACAAACAGATAAGGGCTAAGAGGGTCCCCTTGCCGCACCCCCCTCGAAGGAGTGAAACTAGCTGATGATACACCATTCCAGATTATGCTCATAGAAGTGGTAGAGACACAGCACATAATTAACTTAACAAAATCGGCACTTAGCCCTAAGCTGTGGAGGGTAAACTCCAAGAAACGCCAGTCAAGTCTGTCAAAAGCCTTTTCCATATCAACTTTCACTGCTATGTAACCCTTTTTACCCCTCTTGGCTCTCATGGAATGGATTGCCTCCTGAGCTATGATGATGTTATCAACTGCCTACCTGCCAGCGATGAAGCTACACTGATTCTCGGCGACAAGATGGCTCATGATGCTTTTAAAGCGGTTAGCTATTACTTTGCTAACAATTTTGTAGCTCACATTGCACAAGGAAATAGGTCTAAAGTCTTGCAAAGAAGTAGGCTTATCGATCTTAGGGATGAGGACAATGTTCGTTTGATTGATTTCATGAATGTTCTCTGGATTTGCAAAGATGCTAGAAACCAGATCACATATCTGTTGTCCCACCGTATTCCATTGCGTTTGGAAAAAATGGGCATGCAAGCCATCTGGCCCCGGGGATTTAAAGGCTCCCATCTCAAACGCTGCATTTTTTATCTCAACTTGGGAAACAATCCTTTGCAGGAGGTGGAGCTGTTGGTTTTCCAATGGTGGGAAGCGTGCTGACCAGGGAGAAAAGGGGGTGGACATGTTATCTGCCGAGTAAAGACTTTGGAAATAATCCAGTGCCATACCTCTCAACTGTGCTTCGTCATATACCCAGTGTCCATTGCCGTCCTGTAAGGCTTCAATTTTACCTCTTTTCCTTTTAGACAGAACGCTTGCGTGAAAGAATTTCGTATTCCGGTCACCCCCGCTAAGCCACTTGCATCTAGATTTCTGAAACCAGATCAATTCTTCTTGAAGAGCGATCTTTTGATACATGTGCCAGAGTTGTTTTTCAATCTTGAAGAGGCCATTTTGAGAACCTTGGATACCCCTGGCACGATCAATGCCCTCCAGTCTACGGATGATCTCCCTCTTTTTTTTTGCCACATTCCCTACCACTCTAAAGTTCCAGTCTGAAGCCTCTCTAACAAACATCTGTTTCCCCTGGAGCCAATTCCTTCCCTGCCAAGCTAATTTGACTACATCGCTGAAACCATCTTCAATACACCATGCTGCCTGGTAAAGGAAGCGATTATCCTTTTTGCCGCAAGCCATATTATTTTTATCAGAAACAACAATCACTCGATGATCGGACTTGAATTTGAGATTATGGTAGGCTTTAGCCTGAGGATTTTGAATTTCCCAATCAAAATTACAGAAAACCCAATCCAGTCTTTCCTTCACCCCAGTTTTTTCCCAAGTGAATCTATCCCCCACTATCGGAACTTCAATAAGGTTGCAGCAATCAACACAATTTTGGAAATCATTCATAGAGCTAGGAATGGGGTCAGCTCCACCAATTTTATCATTGGGGCCAAGAATGGCATTGAAATCGCCTAGTACCAGCCATGGAGTGGACACTGTATGATGGATATTCGACAGAGATGACCACAGATCCTTCCGCTTCAAAGCACTAGTATCACCATAAACAAATGTGACAAGAGTGGGGCATAGGCTATTATTTGCAGAGATATTACAGTGAAGAAGTTGGGTGCTTGAGGATACATAATCAAGTTGAAGCTCACAGTTATTCCATAACACCCAAATACCGCCAGCGAACCCAGTGGCTTCGATCCTCAACCAGTCACTGAAACCCAATTTCCTCACAACCTTATCGGCTCTAACACCACTGATTCGTGGCTCAATTAAGCACATAACGTTAATTCCATATTTTTTAACCACATCTTTTAATATCCGAGGAAACGCACTACCACCCGCACCTCGGCAATTCCAAGATGAAACATTCATATTTAAAAAATACATTCAAAAGGCAAAGATAAGAACGTGGGACTTACGTGTCCGGAGGGTCCCCTCCCATCATGACAACAACTTCCAATTGAGAAATGGGGAGCACGTCAGAACCTTGATTTTTTAGGTCTCTGGTGGAGCTTTCTTCAATCCCCGGAACCACCTCCATGCACAAAGGATCCGAAGATAAAGTCTGCTTATTGGCATTATCAGGGGAGTGAGACGTGATGACTTCTTTTGCATTCCCATTTTGTTTCACGTTCCCAACAGCACCACCCAACGTTCTCATGGCATCACATAATCGTTCTTCCTTTTCCTTTTGAGGATCGGGCTCCACCGGGGTTGAGAGATTGCATGCAGTCAGTGTATCCGCAATAATCAAACCATCTTGGTGGGGCCCGCCATCATTTAAATTCCCTCTAACCAATTTATGCATTCTCGTTCCAGCACCTTTCATCTTGGTTGCATGCGTGTTGTGAGTGTTGTGCTTGGTGGGTCCGTGTGTGTTGTCCGCTGATTCACCCATGGTTACATGCATGACGTGCGTGTTGTGCGTGGAGGGTCCGAGCGTGGAGGGTCCGTGCGTGATGGAGGGTCCGTGCGTGTCTTGCTTGGTGGGGGGTCCGTGCGTGGTGGAGGGTCCGTGCTTGGTGGAGGAGGGTCCTTGCGTGGTGGGTCCGTGCGTGTCTTGCTTGGTGGCTTCAATGTGTACTACCGACAGCTTTGGCTTGCCATAAGCCCCTTTTGTCTTTACTTTAGTCCAGCGAGGGTGACCCACATGTACCCCCTTTTTAATATACCTAATATCATCGGATTCCTCACTTGACACATTCTTTCCAGCGCATATTTGGCTATCCTTTGCAGAAATTTGGAGATGCTTCACGTGGAGATGCTTCTCTTTTACCAACCTTGGCTCAACCGCCGATTTTTCTTTTCCTTTTCCTTTCCCCAACACAGCAACTAAAGGCAACTCTGAAGACTCACACCCTACCTCATCCGCACTAGCAAGCATGCCGAAACGGGACCCTCTCCCCATACCCTTATCTTCTGCAAAGGCCTTGCTGCTTTTACCTTCTGCAAAGTTCCCGACACTAGCTCTGTGCCTGCCCTCATAACTCCTCAAAGGTCGCGCTTTGGCAGGCCGCTGCACAAACATCCACGGCCCAAACACCTCATCTTTTGCCGGGAGGGAGGTCCCCGACGACTCCGGCGGTGGAACAGGTGCCTGACTAACAGAACCAGAAGGAACCTGCGCATGGGGGGCGCTTTCAGGTGATTTCCAAGGACACTGCTCATGCTTGTGACCGTATCTGCCACATGAGAAACAAATAAGATTCAGGCCTTCATATTCAATATTGAAAAGCTCCGAAGCTGAGATAACACGAGGGACCAGCTTTTTCTGCAAATTTAATTCAACACAAATCCTGGCATAACGACCCCTTCGGATTGTTGCTTCGTCCTGGTCCAGCTTCTCCAAAGAGTTTATGTCCACTTTGAGGGTCTTCCCCACCATATCTCCAAGCCTCCACAGACATTCCTTATTGTAGCACAGAAGTGGCACATGGGGAATGCGGATCCAAGTTGCAACCCTTCCCAGAGGATTATGGAATGGATTGAAATATGGAGACCACCTCTGCACCAGAATTGAGTGTTGAGCTATCAACCAAGGCCCTCCGAAAAGGATATTCGCATAGTGCTGCTGCCAGCCATCTTGTTCTTTTAATTTTACAACATAATAGTTGTTGGGAAGATCGATAAGATCAAAATTGCTTGTCAGCCAAATTTTGCATAAATGATCCTTAAGCTTGAAGAAATTGAATCTTGCTCCCAAGACAGTGACAATGAGAGCATTGTTCCAAGGTTTGGCCCATCGGTTGAAATCTTCTTGGGACATATCCATTGTAGGATAGACATCCATGAGGTTTTTAATCTCTTCTGAAGGCTGGGGAAGATCCCAGGACTGGTTCAAGGAATCTGAAAGAAAGACCACATCTTCCACACTAGAGACGCCATGGGAGATACCATTGAACTCTGCTCCCCTGAATCCTGTAAGTGAGTCTTTGAAAGAGTAGGCAAGCTTAGGCTTTGTAAAAGAAGCATCCCTGCACTTTATTGTGTTTCCTGGATGCTCCGGATCTAAGGGAGGAGCTCCATCATGCTCCTTAGATCCTGAAACTCCCTCCGGCAGCAATGCAAGGTCGCCATGAACCTCCATCAAGAAAATCAAAGTGGCACGAATTCCAAAAGACAGCCTCTCTCTCTCTCTCTCAGTCAAAAGGGTTCTTTTGAATCTCTGAACTAAAACTGCCTTCTAACTTGGCTTTCAACGTTCTTTAACTTGCCTTCAAGAATTAATATATTACTTGTACAAATTAATATTTCTTTTTGAGTAAAATACTCTGACCGTCATTCTGTTTTGCCTTGATTATATAGACATTCCATCTATTTTGGAAGCACACATTTTAGCCTAAACCTTTAACATTGTTAAAGAATATTTTAAAAAGATTCTTGAAGAATATTTTATAATTAAAAATAATATTAGAATAATTTTTTTTTACTAATTTACCCCTCATTAAGTATACCAAATCCCTAATTTATCTTTTTTGATTAATATTTATCAATGAACTATTTAATAATTTTAATAATCTCATCAAAAAATAATTTTACTAAATTTAGAAAAACGTTAAGTAGTTTTTTATGTGAAAAATATTAACAACTCAATTAAACAATGAGTAGTTTTTTTAACAAACATATAATATTATAATTGAAGATATTTGACAGTTTTTAATTATTATATATTGATATAAGGAATAAGGATCTCAAAATTATACCATTTTGTAACCTTATAATTTTATTAAAAATACATAAATACACACACAAACACATATATATGATTTCAAAATATTTTTGCCAACATATGCATTTAAAATACTATATCATATGTAATTTTTAATAAAAAAAATGAAATTAAACATTTAAATTTATTGGAAAATAAACATTTATAATTATAAAATTAATTAACTTTATAATATGTTAATGAATTAATTATTATGGCAAAAAATTTGAAATTACATATTAAAATTATTTTTTAACTTTGTATAGAGATACATGATTAAATTATTAAGTAATATTTTTGTTAGATAGGAGTATTTTGTTCAAAATGAAGAGTCAATCCTGTTATTTAACGGTCAACTAATAATTAGATGGATATATTTTGAATGGATGTTTATGCAACATATATTTTGATTTTAAGAGAAGTTTATATACAATTTAAAAATGGAAGCGAGATCTTTGTAATTTTAAATAAATAGATGGTAAGTTGATATATTTTACTCTTTCTTCTTTAATAGATTTTAGTGTGAAAATATCTTATAAAACTCATCAATAACATTAATCCTACCACACGCCAAACGAAAAATAAAAGTTGGGATTGTAAAAAATTTTGAAGCATTGGAAGGGGAAAATGGTCCCTTCAAAGCTATAAAAAGCAATCATTTTATGCACTAGAATGCAAGAAAATGAAATAATTTTACATCTATTGAACAACGTCACCATGTAATATATCCTTAAGAATGCATTCAATTGTGACATAAGGAGAGCGTTTTCCCATAATAACTAAACAGTTGGGATCGTAACAAATTGTGACAAAAAAAAAAAAAAAACAGTTTGATGCTGAGATTTCGAGTAAGAATAATGTCATCGAGTTACATATATCCTTAAGAATGCATTCAATTTTGACATAAGGGGAGCGTTTTCCCATAATAACTAAACAATTGGGATTGTAACAAATTGTGATGAAAAAACACAGCAATAGAATTATAGATTTTAGTTTTGATGCTCGGATTCCGGGAAAGAATAAGAATCAGTGATACCATGGATGCTTTTTCTTCTCTTTTTGCTCTCTTTATTAATTTGGTGTTTAAAGAACTTTTCAGCATGATTGGCAACCTGTTTTGGTGTCCTTGTCTTCACAACATTTTTGGAAACGTTCTTCCAATCTCCCTTCTTATGCCTTTGCAATCCAATCAGAAATAGCCTATAATTAGAAAGGAAAAAAAAAACACGTTAGGACAATTATAATAAATAAAGGGGAAAAGAAAAAGAAAACAATATACTCCCTCCAGTCCTAATTATAAGACAAAGTTGACTTTTTTAGAGAAATTAAGGAAGCCAATTAAATCACTTTAGAATATTTATATTTATATTTTTTTCTTCAAACTAATTAATTTGACTAATAAACTGATATATAATCTAAAGATACTAAAAATATAAATACTCTAAAGTGATTTAATTAGCTTCCTTAATTTCTCCAAAAAAATCAATTTTATCTTATAATTAGGACCGAAGGGAGTATAATTGAATTGTGAAATTTTCACTTCATTTACTTATGTTCTTCCTTAGTCCATTTCTTTCTCGGCTTTCTCTTCTTGATATTGATATTGGATGGATTTTGTGGGTCCCATTGACGTATTGGAGAAACCACATAAACAATGTCATGATCAAAAGAGTCTGATGATGGAAACTCATGAGACATTGTCATCTCCATTGACATGCGATCAAACGGCGATAGCTCATGATATGGTTGTGGGATATATTGATCAGCATTGGAGGGAATTTGTGGGTTCCATTGGCGTATTGGAGGGACTGAATAAACAATGTCATTTTGAGGAATTGAATGATCATAATCAAACAAGTTTGATGATGAAAACTCAACGAGTGCCATTTGCAGTGGGAGATATTCTATAGACCTGCAAGTATAAATGAATTAATTCAATTCCAATTTTCCATATTAATTAGTTCAGATCCTCATGACAAGAATTATGATAATTACACTTCAATTCTATGTTTAGAGGTTTATGAACAAATAATTGTTCCCTACACTTGCCTCCAAACAAATTTCATGCAAAACATGGCACTTGGGACATATTTATATTTTTATAACAATCATGACATTTCGCCCAACAAAAATCAAACGTCCAAATTCTTATAAGCTATTTGAGTCTAGTTCTGATAGTCTTTGTAATATCTTATGGCCTTTCTCTTGATATTATCTGCTTTTGGGATTTTGTCACTCTCAAAGCTTTAATAGCGTTGAGAGAAGAATGTATTCAAACCCTCATAAGACATTTTTTGTTCTACTCACCAACCAATGTGGGGTATCACACCTTGGATACTTCCTTTCTTGATTCATTTTAAAACCATGAGAGATGAAGAGAAACTTAAAAATTATAATATCAAAAGTGAAACGTGGGGTATTACAAATAATATTAGAGTCAGTTGGGTATTTGTGGGTCAATATGCCAAAGAGAACGTTGGGCTCATAGGGGCAAAGTGCGATGTTCCACATTGTGCAAGGGAAGAAAATTAAAAACAACTTATAAGAGCATAGATGCATCTCATCGTGACACGTTTTAAAATCATGGGTGATGAGTCTCAAAGCAAGTTACATATATATATATATATATATCACATAAAATATAAGAAACATTCAACAAATAAACATCACCACTCCAACACTTATGTAAAATATAGTAGATAGTTCTCACCTATGAAGAGTCTCTGGCTCTTAACTTCACTAGGAAATTTATGACTGATCCAAAACTCTCGCTCTCTACTTCGCTATGAAATTTATGACTGATCTTCATCCCTTATACCGTATTTATAATATATAGGAACCAAGGGGATGAGTAATGGTTTAAAACAATCTTCCAGGAAGGTAAAAAGAGAATCTTTTAGGATAGATGGAGATAAGGATTTGATTCTTTTCTAACCCATAGATAAAAAAAATATATGATTTTATATAGACATGTAAGTTCAATCTAAATTAAATGAAATTATCAGAATATTAACGAAGCAACAAATTTCACATATTATATATTAATCTTAGTCTGCTCAATTTTTAGTTCTATAATAATATAGTCTGATGTGGAAATTAATCGCAATTCAGCCAAAATTTTATTCAAAATAAATATAATTCAAATATTTAATTCGATATTATCAATATTATAAATTTCACAAATCTTTCTCAATTTTTATAAATATTATTCGGTTATGGAGATAGAATTAGTTTATAAACTAACAAGATATAATATTTTAATTTTTTTAAAGAAAGATAGAAATCAGTTAAAAAGATCTTTTACAAATATCTGTTGAGCAGGCATCAATTTTGGGCACACTGATCACATCTTTTACAATAATCTTTTTTAATGATCTTTTACTATGATCACGATCATCTTTTAGTTTGTGATTATTAAGATTATTAAATTTTACAAATATTTTCAATTCTTACTAATATCTTGTTCTGTTTTGAGAAGCCGATATATTTTTCTTTTATCCCCAAGACAAAAGGGAAAATATTACGGAGTGCTTCAAACAAAAAACTAACGCAAGACTAAACATATACTCAGTTATACAATGCGGCGAAGCAAATGAAGGTAACAAATTGATACACAGTTAGCTTGTAATTATTTTATTTTTAAAAAATATTCTTGATATTGCGCAAAAACTAACCGATTTATTTATTGATAAAAATGCTTTTTTCAACAAATATAAATTTGTTATGTTTAACAATTCTATAATTTTATAATGCAGTGACTATCGTACCATAGTTACGCGAGGGCTTCCGGTGCTGACGCAGTGGCATTCTCCGTTTGGTTCAAATCCCTAATCCCCGTGAGCGCCATGACGCCGATGGAGATAGATGGCGGCAACTCAGTTCTTCCCGGAGATGTCGTCACAAGCATCCTCATACGGCTTCCGGTAAGATCCCTAATCGGATCTCAATGCGTGTGCAAAGAATGGAAAACTCTGTTCAAAACCCCATCCTTCATCGCAGAATACCTCCATCACTCCGCCCAACAAAACCCTTTTCTTTTCTTCGAATATTTTGACATTGCTGAACCTTATCGCGCATGTTTGCTCGATCGTGAGATGCGAGTCCTTGAAGTTCAGAGTGATCCTTTTATCGACTCTATACGGTCTGTTTGGACCATCAATTCCTGCAATGGCTTGATCTGTCTAGGACACTGCACGTTAGTGCTTCTAGATCTCTTGCCCTGTCAGTGTGGAATCCAGCGACTAGGAAGATGAGACTGGCGTCTGAAGCTGTTGATTATGGAGTAGATTGGAGTTTTCATGTAGGATTTGGATTTAGTCCGACAGTTAATGATTACAAGATAGTGAAAATCCGTATTTTTGAGAACGAGATTGAGAATCTGATTAATCAAGTGGAAGTGTATTCATTCAATATAGGTACATGGAATTCATTATAAAAAAAATGACTTTTGGCGGCAATTTTGAAAACCATCTTTTGTCGTCATTGTTGTGGCCGTCGCTGAAAGTTTAGTGGCGACAATTTTTTGTCGTCATTGAAACTATACTTTCAGTGGCGACAAAGGAGATTTTTAGTGGCGACTTTTGTCTTGCCGCTGAAGGTATAGTTTCAGCTGTGACTTTTTGTTACCGCTGAATATGACTTTCAACGGCGACTCAATATTTTCAGTGGTGACTTTTGTTGCCGCCGAAAGTATCAATTTTTTAAAAAAAAAAAATTACTCCAGCAGTCAACAGCCACCCTTCGCCGGCTGTCCATGTCATCATTAAGACCCATATGTCGACTTGTACCTCACCACCTCACCCTGTGCCACGTGTCACCACCTCGTTGCACCACTTTTGTATGAAACTCAACTCATTTATGGTCCCTTCAAGGTTTGAACCTAAGACCACCTCTTTGTGTGGCCATGCCTTTACCCCGAGTTAGAAAAAACATGTTGATTATTATTGCAAAATAATATATATGTATAATATATATATATATTAAACAACACAAACATAAATAAATATATATTATGAAATATTACTTATATTATTAAATATTATATCTATATATTATTTATAATATATTAATATATGTAACAAATATATATATATATATATATATATATGTGTGTGTGTGTATTAACCTATGTGTATACTCATATAATACTTTAAAATTATTTTTGAACAAATCAAAATAAAAATTTAATTAATATTCTATTATTAATTAAAATGTATTAATTTTATATATTTACTTAACTTATTAAGTGTGTTTATATATAAATAAAGTAATTAAAAAAGAAAACCAAATATAGGTCATATGTATTAATTGATACATTTATGAAATAATTTATTTTAGATAAAAGTGTCATTACATGCTATTAATTTATAAAGATATATTGATGGGAGTGTGGGGAATAATAAATCTTGAAGAACTTAGACGATAGGTTTGCTTATACGTTTGAAACTGTCACAGATATGTAAATGTATAATTATCTTATTTTTTTTTATAATAAATAGCATATTTAATGTCCTCAAATGTTAAATATCAAATTTAAACAAAATATATATAAAAAAATAACATTTGTTAGTGATAAAAACAATCCATAAAAAAACTGAAATTGACTTTTAGCGGTGACATAATGGTACTTTCAAAGGCGCAATTTTTTGTTGCCGCTGAAAGTGGCACTTTCAACGGCAACTATGAAAAGTCGCCAGTTTCAGCGGCGATAATTAAATAACCATTAAAAATGCCACTTTCAGCAACATTCAATTTTTTTTTGTAGTGGAAGGAAGTGGAATTTCAAAAGTTAGATGGTGTAGCTATTTTTTCTAGCGGTTTCAAGTTTAATGGAGCTATCTTTTGGATTGGATCAGAGCTAGGTGGAGACGAGGATGAAGATGATATTGACATCATAGTCTCATTTGACATAGCAACAGAATTGTTTACATTGATGCCAATGCCTCCTATACCCTTTTCTGTTATTTGTGCATCATATCGCAAAAATCTTACTGTATATGGGAAGAAACTTGCCATGCTATCTAAGAGTTCGAGTGAAGACTTCAAATCATCTTTCATTCGTTTGTGGGTGATGGAGGAGGGCACATGTGCATCTAGGGAGAGATGGTGTTGGACTAAAAAAATTACTAGCGGCCCTTATCTAGGGTGCATGTTAGGCTGTATGTTAGTTCCAGAAGCTATTGGGAGGAATGAAATTGTTTGCTATGTTGTTGAATTGCCTGAACCCATTGGTCAAATTGAAGATGGATGGAGGAATGAAAAATTGTTGAATGTTGCAATCATTTTCTGATTGAGCGCTCCACCCAAATCTGTAGCTGCTTTTCACAAATCATATGAAAGTCTTGTTGTGTCACAACATTTGACTCAATCTCTGGGGTAATGCTTCACCAAAGTTATCCAATTAATTGGATAAGGTTTTATTTTCACAAATCATATGATCAGTTGTTACCCAGTACCCACTCTTCATGCTATGGGTCTTGTGACTTGTTCTTAGTGAACCTCAAGATATGGATTCCTCTTTTTTTTTTTTATGGTGAAAGCCTACTTACTCTTAGTAATGATTATGCCATTGATTCCTATAAAACAATGCTACTTTTATACTACAAAATAGATCTTATATTATAGATTTGCACTACAAGTTACATTCTATATTAAGCACCCGAAGTACTACAACACTAGCTACTAGAAGAAATAATAAGTTGTTCAACGGACTAAACGGATCACAGTAAATCAGTTCGGTCCAAGAATTGGTGTTTGGTTTGGTCTAAAATGGAAGGGGGCCATGGGGAAATCATTTTCACTTCTCTAGGGTCATGCCTCACAAAAGTGATCTAATAACATTTTATCAATTTCTGCACTCCTTATGCTATGGTTCTTGTGACTTGTTCCTACTTCCTCTTAATGTTAATGGTGCCATTGATCCGTATAAACCATGTCACTAGCCTCTAGAAAAAATAACAACTATTCAACAGGTTGAATCACTGAAAAAACCTTCTGGTTAAGTTTAAGAATTGGTGTTTGGTCTTGGTCTAAGTGACTGTTTGGGTTAGCGGTTAAAAATGCTTTTTTTGACGTGATTTATAGTGCATAAAGTAAGTATGTGAGAAGAGTTTTGTCTTGATTTGCGTAAATGTGCTTCTCCAATACCAACCCAAACAGACCATAAAATGAAGGGGAAACCATGGGGAATTTAGAAAATTATGGAAACTATTTTAACCTCTTGACAAAATTTAATTTAACCAATTTTAACTTCTTGCCTCCTTCATATGTATGGCATAGTTAAAAGTGACATATATAATAAGGATGAGAAGCAGCATCTTACATTAAAATAATAATTTTTTAAATACATTTCTTAAATTATTTTTTTATTTCTTATCTATGCGCACTTTATTTTTTTTATTAATTTTATTGTTATATTTTATTTAAATTTGATGTTATATGTATTTTTAATACTTCTTATTTGAAATAATCAGCGTAAAAGTAAAAGTTATTAACTTAATCGCAGCCGGTGACTACATTTGACCATTAAACTTTGAACAAGTATATGGACTTGTTTTGGTAAGGAGCTCATTTTTAATACTTTGGTCCATAAAATATGGTGGGTCTTGTTTTCCAAGAAAAATACAACTGTTCATCACATCGACTTTGTTGATATAGCTCACAAAAAAAAGTAGCTATTGAACTATTGAAGTAACCAACATCCAGTTTTGATGCTGGGATTCTGAGAAAGAATAAGGATCAGTGATATCGTGGATGCTTCTTCTTCTCTTTTTGTTCCCTTTATTAATTTGACGTTCAAAGAATTTTGCAGCATGGTTAGAAACCTGCTTTGGTGTCTTTGTCTTCACAACATTTTTGGAAATGCTCTTCCAATCTCCCTTCTTATACCTTTGCAATCCAATCAGAAATAGCCTATCGTTAGAAAGGGGGAAAAACAAGTTAGGACAATTATTGTAAATAAAGGAAAAAAAAAAGAAAATAATATATAATGGAATTGAGAGATTTTCAATGCATTTACCTATGTTCTTCCTCAGTCCATGTCTCTCTCGGCTTTCTCTTCTTGATATTGATATTGGAAGGATTTTGTGGGTTCCATTGACGTATTGGAGAAACTATATAAACAATGTCAAGATTAAAAGAGTCTGATGATGGAAACTCATGAGACATTGTCATCCCAATTGGCATGTGATCACAATTGGAGGGAATTGTGGGTTCCATTGGCGTATTGGAGGGACGGAATAAACAATGTCTTTTTGAGGAATTATATGATCATAATCAAAAGAGTTTGATGATGAAAACTCAACGAGTGCCATTTGCAATTGGAGATATTCTATAGGCCTGTAAGTATATATGAATTAATTCAATTCCAATTTTCCATATTAATTAGTTTAGAGCCTCATGACAAGAATTACGATAATAACGCTTCAATTCTATGTTCAGAAGTTTATGACCAAAGAACAATATTCGAAACTCTGCTTTGTTCGCGACCCATGCATTCAAAAAAATTTCA
This sequence comes from Inga laurina, assembly GCA_963855925.1. Taxonomy (NCBI): domain Eukaryota; kingdom Viridiplantae; phylum Streptophyta; class Magnoliopsida; order Fabales; family Fabaceae; genus Inga; species Inga laurina. The sequence goes on along the minus strand of OY979701.1, from coordinate 69,011,685 downwards.
TTTAAAAAAAACAACACTTGAGACATATTTATTGAATTAATAACAATCTTACAATAATAATCATGACATCAACTCATCATATTTATTAACCTTGCATATACAAATTATTAGATTCCAACAAAATTCTTTGTCACACACTTGCTATCCTTTGAAACATCTTAACGCATCGCTCTGGATATTATTTGTTTTAGGCTCATAACCCCTCACCATTTTAAAATACGTTGAGGAAGAGGTACCTAGATCTTTATAGAACAATTTTTTGTTTTCATCCATAACCAATGTGGGACATCACACCCTATATATCTCCCCTCTCAATGCATTTCTAAACTGTGAGAGGTGACGAAAGCTCTAAAGCGGACAATATCGACGGCAATATATTTATATATTACAAATGATATCAAAGAGAGTCTCTAATTAATGTGGGTCAATGTGCCAGTGTCCTCACTGGGCTCATAGGGAGTGGTGTGTGATGTCCTAGATTGGCTAGGAATGATAATGAAATATGTCTATAAAGAGGTTGGATACTCTTCTCTTAATGTATTTTAAAACTATGAGAGGTGACGAGACTCCAAAACGGATAATGTTAAGAATGAGGCACAAATAGAGATATAGTAAGTGTTTTGTATATCTTTGACTCAAGAAATAAGCATAATCACTTCAATAATTAAGTAAAATATAGTAGACATAGACAAGAAAAAGTGTGTTAATTGATTCTCACCTGTGAAAAATGGATGATCGAAAGGTCTTTGACTCTCATTGTTGTGTGTCACACCCTCATCTTTATTTCACCTTTTTCAAAGTATTTACGGAAAATGATACGCAGTTCGGTGGGCAACACAGGAATAGCATAAATATACTGATATTAAATGAAAATTTATATACAGGAGTCTTCCCCATAGGGTTTGATAATATGTACAAATTTTGTCTAAAATATCAAATATATATTAAAATTAAACTAATATAACCAAATAATTCTGATCTTGGGACTTGCACACCTCAATTGTCCGTGTCAACTACTTTGCCTTTAGAGCCACTGGTTCCCGCTGGAACATTTATTATTTATGAAAAAGGGTGAGATTCCAAGGAATCTCAGTAGTAACACATAATCCATCATATAAAATGCGAAAATTAAATATGTAATGCACCATATAATGCAAATGAAAATTCATACTATAACATGTGTGTACACAATACTCAGGGCCAAATGACTGTTTGGATCCCCTACATGTCCGTGTACCTCAGCTGAGTCCCATACCACAGCTAGGTAATGTGCCCAAGGCACGTGTTCATATCACAGAATATAGCAACATATAGCATATCAACATCCACATAGTGTATGAGAGATAGAGTTACTACCTTCTGTCCCTTATTGCTACACAAGAATAGTTCCTCGAACTATGTGCCAACGGCTCAGGCGATTAATTCAGTCCTAAAATTCCAAATGTACAAGAATTAGGTTAAAACCTATTCATGTACCCCTTCAGAGATTCCCATAATATTTTTGGTGGTTATATTAGTCTATACTGAAAATTTACCAAAATGCCCCTGGGACCCGGTCCCGGCCCCACTGTACCCGGTCTGACTATACTTTTTTCAGAAATTTTGACCCAGGCTATTCTAACATATTTTCATCCAAGGAATCCATTTTTAACCTTGGTTTTTACAAAATCACTGCCAAACGACAGTTTCACAATTTTCCAGAAATTGACATATTTTCAGTCAACTTTGAAAATTCATAACTAATTGTAGAAAATTCCAAATTAACTGATTCCAAAGCCTAAATGAAGGTCTTTAAATGTAATTTCATGGAAAAATATCCAAATATGATTACTGACTACATATATTATCCAGAAATTTGGCCAACTATTACTGTTCCATATAGAAATTCAGAAACAAAGCTCAACTTCAAAAATCCATATCTTTTAATCTACTAGTCCAAAAATTATGTTCTACCCATCAATTTAAAGGTCTAAATGTCTTTCTTAAATCTGGAAAGTTTCATAATTTTTCGTTAAAGTTTAGTTTTCCAAATTTTCGCCACAACCAATCTAACTTTCAGAAATATAATCTGTCAGCAACTTAACTTCAAAAATTCATAACTAACTCTACAAAAATCGAAATGGAGTGTTCTAAAATTCTATGGAAAGCTATTTAAGTGTAGTTTCATGAAAAAATATCAAAAACTACTAGATTTTATCTAATCGTTCCCAGAATGTTCGAAAACCATAACTGTCAGGCTTGAACGTCCAGAATGATCTCTGTTACTGACTTAACTTTCAAAAATCATAACTCTCGTTAAAGATATCAAAATAATTATTTCTTGGAGTCATTGGAAAGCTATGAATGTCTAATATATTACTGTAAAATCTCATAATTATTCACTAAGGTTTTCCTAGTCAAAACGCAACATAAATCTGACTGGCTCCCAAAAACGTCAGTTTTGACAGTCTAACATCAAAAATCAAGAACTCATCCATTTTCATTCCAAATTGTACTTTTCTTGATTCTATCATCAACTACACATCCTAAACTATCTATATAAAAAGACCCATTCGAAAATTCCACCTATAGCCTCTGTTTAAGATTTTACAAGTTTCAGGTATGTACTCTGTTTTTCGGACAGCAAAACAGAATTGAGAAAACTAGCATGTATACATGAATTTGTACTCTAAACCTCACGAATTTTAACTCTATACTCTCCTACACATATGTACTGAGGTAAATGAGCAAATTTCATAACCAAAGAACTCCAAAATTCACCCCAAAATCGTCACACAATCACTGGTTTAACAACTTTTCGGTGACAGAAACTTTCGGACGAATTTTCTCTTATTCCAGCAACAAAACCACCACAGAAACCACTCAAATCCAACGTGAAAATAAGGATAAATATGTAGGAGACTCACCTAAATATATTTATGATGTTGGATGTGGAATTTAGAGCTTCTTCTTCCTTCCTCAATTGCACCGATCACTCTTGCTCTCTTGACTCTCTCTTGTTCTCTCTTTCTCTATTCTGTTTTCTTTCTTTCTTTCACTCTCTCTATGACCAGCTCTCTCTCTTTTTTTTTTCTGACTTGAAGAAACGGAGAGTGAGGGAGTGCATGAAGTGTGGATTATACGGTTGAAGAAGGTTAGATAATTGTGGTTAGGTGAATCATGTAGGTGTAAGTGTGTGTGCAACGTGCTACCTAATTGAAAGAGGAGTGGATGGAGCTGTCCACTTTCGATGCTCCACTAAAAAAATCAAGATGCAGATGTGAATATCTGTGGTGTGTTTTAATATAGGTATATTTTTATCCTATTAATTACACACACTAGGCCCTAATGTTTCCCTTTGTCTAATTTAAGATTCCTTAAATTTTGTAGGTTCCATAATTTGACTTATTATCAAATTCCCATTTAAATTTTCTTTTTAGAAAATTTTAATCTTCATTAAATTTGGGATATTACATTGTGTGGAGATTTCAATTCTACTTTGCTAGGAAATTTTTATGACTGATCTTCTCCATCACTTATGCCCTATTTATAATACACGGAAAGTAGGAAATGAGTAATGATTTAAAACAACGTTTAGGATAGATGGAAATAAGCATTTGATTCTTTTTTAACCAATGGATAAATATATGATTTTAGATAGATATTTAAGTCAAATTTAAATCCAAATTAAATCAAAATATTCACATATTTATATATTACCTTAGTCTGCTCAATTTTTATTTATATCATAATCATATAGTCTTACATGGAAAATAAACGCAATTCACGTAAAATTTTATTCAAGAAAATATAATTCAAAAATATTTAATTTTATTTTATCAAGATTATAAATTTCACAAATCTTTCTCAATATGTATAAACATTATTTCGGTTATTGAGATAGAATTAGGTTTTAAACCAAAAAAAAAAAAAAGATATAATACTTTTTTTAAAGAATGATAGAGATAAGTTAAAGGGAGAAGGACATAAAAAAAAGGGTTGATTAGCAAATCTGCACAGAGGTATAGGTCAAGAAGTAATGTTGTCCTAAAATTTTTCTTGTCTCAATGTCGCCTCGAAAATGTTAAAACATAGTAATATTACCCTTCCGTACGTTATTTTTCACTGTTAAAAAGACATATGGGACTCCACATGATCCACAAATTGCCACCTCATTCCCACCTACTTCTTCTACCCTCTCCACCTCATCATCTCCTAGCCCCTTCTTTCCTCCCTATCCTTCCTCCTGTGTTCATCACATTCATCATCGTCAGCCGAAAATTTTTACCTCTCAGCCACTCAGTGTGCCTGACCGATAGGGAAAATCCACAAAAAATGGACGAAATCGAACCTCTCAATGAAACCCTCCTTCACTCTCTCTTCCTCTCAATGAAGATTCGGCGGAAATGAACGGAAAGGAGGTCAGGGTTCGTCGGAAGTTCAAGAGTTCATCAAAAGGAGGTCAGATTGAGTTCCTCATTGCGTCTTCCTTTGCTGTTCAAGATTTCATCTTTATGTTTATTTCATCGTCTTCCCTTGTTGATTCGATATTTCATTGTGTGCTTTTTGTTCAATCATCTTTCCCAGTAGGTTCTCTCCATTGATGACAATGATTTATGGGTTTTGATCTCCAAATTTGTGTTTGATTTATGGTTTCTAGGATTGTTCGATTCATGTTTTCAATATGAGATTTGGATTGCTGGGAGAAGGACAAAAAAATCGATAGGGGGTGTTGGGATTTCTTTCAGGAAGCACTATTATCTACCTAAATCTGGAAAACTAAACTCCAAAGATCCTCTTTAGTTTTATCAGAGTGATTGTGGCTGAGAAACCTTTATCTTTTGTTTAATTTTTCTTGCATGTTTTGGTTTTACTCATTGCAGATCTGAAAGATGAATTTTGCCTGATATTTTGTGATTCAGATTGGAGAGGCAAATAATCTTTCCATAAGTGATAGAAGATTGGAATCAAAAGCACCAATATGAAGTAGAGAAATAGCACTGTTTGGTTGTTTTCTCTATCATCCAAAAAATATCTTCTAACAAGACAGTGAGCAAAGATCTGTGCAAAGACAGTTTTTTTCCTTGTAGGATACATATGTTTGATTGGTAGAAGGTAGGTTGAAAACAATCAAATACGCTATTTTCCAAAAATAAAAAATTATTAGATATAGTTGGTACTGACATAGAGACTTGGTGCTTTTCGGTTGTTTTCTTTGTCATGGCGAAAAAATCTTCAACAAGACAGTTTTTTTTTAATATGTGAGTCAGCGATGTGGATTTAATAGTGATGACATGGCTTAATATCATAACCACCTCATCATAAATCAGTCAACAAACGGTAAAAAATAACCTTATTAACAGTGGTTTTAATAATTCCGGGGCGACCTTAAGACAAGAAAAATTCCAGGGCAATGGGCCTATACTTCGGATTTGCTACTTAATCCTAAATAAAACTTTGAAATTACAAAATCCTAAATTAAGTATTTCTCATAAAATAAGTTATCAATTGCTTATCAAATCTCGTCATTATCTTATCAATTCTTGATAATAAACATGTTTTGGAATTTTCCAATTAATTTTTTTTTTGTCATTTTTTCCTAAATTAAAAAAAGATCTTTTACAAATATCTTTTGCGCAGATATCGATATTGGGCACAATGATCTCTTACAATAATCTAGTTTTATATAAAAATCAACACAAGTCACTTAAACTTTATTCAAAATTAATATTAAAGATTTAGTTTGTGATTATTAAGTTTATTAAATTTTACAAATATTTTCAATTTTTACTAATATTTTCTTTTGCTTTGAGAAGGATTTTTTTTTTTATCTAATACAAAAGGGCAAAATATTACTCCTTCCGGTCCTTAATATAAGACTTATTTAGGAAGTTGATCTTAATCCTAAATATAAGATAAAGTGCTCATATTTATCAATATTTTCTTAATTTACCTCTATTGATACTTCTTTGACAATTATCAAGGAGGAGGGGGAACGAGGGAATTAATGAATGTGACTATTATGGGTGTTTGTTACATTAGGCTTAGGTTTAGCCAAATATGCAGAAGAATTGTCAATAGACCTATCACAGCCCGGTATTGCTCCTAACAGCATTCAAATGTGAGTAGTTCAATTGCATTTTTGTCCCAGTTAAATTTACTTGATCTTCTATGAATAGTCTCCTCCATATTTGCATTGTTCATTTGTGTATCTTCTGAAGCTCACCCCAGTAATATCATAATAACCCTTTCCGGACTGTGTGCTCCAGCCAAATCTATAGCTGCTTTTCTCAAAGCATATGAAAGTCTTGTTCTGTTACAGCATTTGACTCAATCTCTAGGGCATGCTTCACAAATGTGATCCAATAACCTTATACCACTTGCTATACTCCTTATGCTAGGGTTCTTGTGACTTGTTTTGCTACTTCTTCTTGATGGTAATTATGCTATTGATCTGTATCAAATGATGGGGATACCATGGGAAATTTAAAAAATTATGAAAACTATTTTAACTTCTTGACAAATTTAACAGTTTAACCAATTTTTAACTTCTTGTCTCCTTAATATGTATGGGATAGTTAACAGTGACATGTGTATTAATGATGAGGAGGAGCATCTTACATCTCAAAATTATTTTATTTTTATATTTAAAATAATGAATTTTTTTTTAAATAATGAATTTTTTAGTAACTTTCTTAAATTATATTTTTTTTCCTTATCTATGCATACTATTTTTTTTTACTAACTTTATTGTTATGATTTATTTAAATTTGATGTTGTATATGTTTCTGTTATAATTAATACTTCTTATTTTAAATAATTAGTATAAAATTAAAAGATATTAACTTAATCACAACCGGTGACTACAATTTGAGCATTAAACTTTGAACAAGTACATGGACTTGTTTTGATAGGGATCTGATTTTTAATACTTTGATCCATCATGTTCTAGCATATTATAAACAATTGATTGATATGAGAGCTAAGATTTCTAATTTTACAAACTTTGAAAAGCTTGTTCATAAAATATAGTGAATCTATTTTATTCCCAAGAAAAATACAACAGTTCATCACATCAATTTTGTTGATATAACTCATAAAAGAAGTAAGACGATAAACTTCTTAACTTTTAAAGTCTTGTAATTTCGAAATACTTAAAAAAAACCATGATTCTTGGCCGAAATTAAAACTGAGTTAAGTTTTTCAACACTCATCTTGTATATCTTAGTACATAATTTTCACATTTTCAATACTTTTGTTTTATTCCAAATTAATATATCTTCTTTAATAGATTTCAATATGAAAATAATCCTAAACTTATCTATAGCATGAACCTTACAACACGCCAAACTAAATGAAAGTTGGGATTGTAAAAAAACTTTGAAGCGTTGAGGGGGGGGGGGATGATAACTTTAGATCGAGCAATAAAAGCAATCATTTTTGCGCTATGATGTGAGAAAATGAAATAATTTCACATTAAGAGAACAACGTCAGCATGTTACATATATCCTCGACAATGCTTTTAATTTTGACATAAGGGGAGTGTCATCCCATATTAACTAAACAATTGGAATTGTAACAAATTGTGAGTTGTTAGAGGGGGAAAAAAAGCAACTATAGAACTACAGAAGTAACGAACATCTAGTTTTGATGTTGGGATTCTGGGGGAAGCATAAGGATCGGCGATATCATGGATGCTTCTTCCTCTTGTCTTTTTGTTCCCTTTATTAATTTGGCGTTTAAAGAATTTTTTAACATGGCTACCAACCTGAATTGGTGTCCTTGTCTTCACAACATTTTTTAAAATGTTCTTCCAATCTCCCTTCTTATATATTTGCAATCCAATCTGTAGGAAAAATAAAGGGAGAGGAATGATGGACTAGCGTACTAGGGCAAATCCATGTTCGGATCTGAGTCAAAAATCCAATGCTCCATAATAGTGCCCACACAAGTGTTAGACTACTAGAACTTAATTAGGATTGGCACAGCAGATCACCAAAACAAAAAAGATAGTACGAGAGAAGAGATTGTTAGAAAACTCAATAGTAGGGGTGAGATATAACTGAAGAAGGCATCTCCTATTTATAGTGGTTTAGGGTCGCCACTAATTAGGAAATGATGTCCACCTTTCTTGCCTTCCAAGTTAGTAATCAGGAGAATTAATTCTCAATTAGTTTCCTGAATTGTGATAACTTGTTTCTCAATTAACAATATCACAATTAATACTAACTTATTTTCCAATATACAATTAATGCTGATTTGATTCTTTTTTTTTTGGTACAAGAAAAGTTTAGTTTAGGTAGGTTCGGCACCAGTCCCCTACCAAGGCCAGGGCACGGCCCCAGGGCTCTTCGTGCGCTTACAAGGGATTTACGAGATCGCCTACCAACAAGGTCGCCCCATCGGTCAGAGGGTTCGAACACACTCCCTCGTAATCGAGGTGGCAAGACCTTAACCAACCGTGCCAAACCTCATTGGCGATTTGATTCTTATTTGATTATGCTACTTTTATCCTAATCAAATAGTCTGGCCTATCAAGGGCGGACTTGGACCCAAAGTCCAACATCTCCCACTCACACTTGATGGGCCTCCCATCGTGCGTTTGTTACTCTTTCCTATTTCATACTTGGCGTCTCTCGTGACCCCGTGGGCAAAAGTGTCTTCAAGATTTGGTACTTGTGATACTAGAAATCCCTCATATCGAATCAGCATCCAAGGACACCCTTTATTTATGTCTGTAAGCTATATATTCATTGCCTTAGATGCCCCAGATTCTCCCATTCATATTACTCATGGCATATCTAATCCCTCTCAAGTTAATATGTTGATTAACCTAGATTGCCTTCCATGCATATAGTATCTACATTTACAAGCTATATATAGAGTTAATAAGGAGTCGACCATAGAAACTAGCACATCTTATGTATCTAGGAGTAAATCTTTCTTTTTGACTAAACATCAGTTCATCTTGACTTGGTCGCTTTCCTAGTTTTCACTTGTCTAACTGAATCGTATGTGATCATAAAGCTTAAGCTAAAGTAGCTGTCACCAAACCAAGCTTTCATGATGCTGCCTAAGTCTTAAGGGCATCATAGAAGGATTCTTCCTTCCTGAGACTCACACTGTAGTGAACTAGGGATCTGTCACCTGCATCCCACTGATAAATCACAATTTTAATATATTTTATCCCACCTTATTCATTTATTTTGGGGATTATTTTAGGCTAATTTGGATTTATTAGATAATATTTGGATAATTAGCCGATTTTGGGAAATAATATAAATCTGAATTGTTTTGATATTACTGAGCTTAAATTATTATTATTTTGATTGATATATTATGATTGGAAAATATTTCCAATTATATGATAAATCACGATTTTATTTGATTCTTGCAGAGTAAGAAAAAGCAGATTGAAAGATCCTACGGTGCAGAACTTTTCTTAGAAACTAAAAAAGAATCCAATGGTGGAATTTTATTGGGCTTTTAGAATTTTAATAGGCCCGAATTAATACCCAAAAGGCTCTCTTCTACTCCCTTTTAATTAACTTAGCAGCCACGAGAGGAGAAGACGCGGACTGACGCTGAAGACGCTCTCGTTGGAGAGCTAACACTCGTTCTCTAGCTTTCATATTCTCTCCTTCATCTTCCATTCCATTTTTAATTCTTCCGCCACGCACTCCCGTACTCCCACAATCACCTCTTCATATACCATCAATTCCCATCCTCTTCTCTCACGGACCCACACATTTATCAAGCATCAATCATCATGTCCGTGACTTGGTCAAAGCGTGGAGGGAGGATAATTTCGATGGCAGCTTAAATCTTTTTGGGAGACAACTTGGGAGGAGCATGGAGGAAGCTAGAGCCTAGGAGCTTACACTTGAAGACTATAAGGGAGTGTCTTTCTTTTATTTTTTTTATTCAAGACTTAAGATTATTTAGTTTTAAATGATTTTGGGTTGTGTTAATTGAGAACAATCTAGTTTTAGATTGTAAACTTATTTTTATTTGGATTAAATTGATATTTTGGATTTACTTTGTTCTTAAATTATTATTGGGATTTTTGTTTGCAAACCTTTGATTGTCAATTAGATTATTAATCGAGTTTTCATTATTAATTTAATTGTCGATTTGGGTTTAATCTCTTGATTGTTTAATTAGGTGATTAATTGTCGAATTGTTTAATTAGGCAATTGTGAACATAATTTCCAAAACTATCTTAAGCAATTTTGATTGGTTTTTAATAGATTTAATTAACCAGCATTTTTCCATTATGAGTTCTCTAGTGGATTAGGTGTTATTGAGCATGAGGGTTTCCCATGTCTTGATTAGGTGATTAAGTTTATTAATTCCAATTTTTCATGAATCTCCCTTTGGTCTAATAAATTAAATGGCGAAGAAAGCTAAATCCATGTGAATCCTGAGTTGTCCCCCTTCATCATCATAATTGAATTAAACCTTTGTTATTTGTCTCACTTTTTCTTGATCTTTTTGATTAGCATCTAAATTCCTTTTTCATAAAAAAACCCCAAAGATTGCATATTCATTATTTAGGTTAGTTTCATTCTCATATAGATTTTAGAGTCATTTGCATTTAGGTAGTGGAGTCTTGCATTTTAGTTTAGGTTCATTCCATTGCATTTTTTATCACCTAAATTCAATTCTAGAGAAAACCCACATATTGCTCCTTGGGAGAATGACCTAGGTTGCCACTATATTGCATTAGTAGGTTGTCCTAGTTTTTAATTGATTGCTTTAACGACAGAAGCACGCATCAATTTTGGCGCCGTTGCCGGGGAGCAATGGTTAGTCTCTAGATTTGAGTCTTTAGGTGATTTCTAAGGTAGTTGTTATTTGCATTACTTGATTGTTTTCTTAAAAAGAAAAAAAATTGAATTGATCCTATTATGGCTTGGAATGCTTTATCTTATGGAAATTTTTCTTACACTCCTATGCCTTATCATTATGACTATGATGTTGAGCAGATATATGATGCATATCCAAATGTTAATAATCCCGGATATCATGATTACTCAAATCATGGATATGTCAATCAAACTTCACTAAGTCCAGAAGCACGATCAAGATTAGAAAGCAAGATGGATGCTATGATGGAAATTCTGATGCAACGACAACAACAGATTGATCAGTTGTACAATGCAATGAACAATCTGAAGAGAAAAGAATTGGAAGTTCGGAGTAAATTTCCATGTGGTAATATACTTTTACCTTCTAATGATCTATACCCTTTTTCTTCTACCACTTCAAATGATGGGGTAATTGATACATTAGCTGAATATCCATGCACTAATGTGGTTTCTGAATTGACTTGTTCCATTGATTTAAATCATGTTGAACCTTGTGACTCATGCATTAATGCTTATTCATGTGCCTCTTATCCTATGAATTCCATTGATTCTGATAATGAGGTTGATGAAGAGATTGTTGTTGAACCCTCTGACACTATTGATTTTAAAGATACCCTGCTTAACACTAATCATGATGATGCTTTAAGCGATGAAAATAATATCTCTATTGAGGCTATTGATACTACTCATGATCTTGACATGACTATTGTTAATGGGGATTCTATTAAGGATAAGTGTGGGGGAAGCCTTGATTTGGATGTGCATTTAGATAGGAAGAGCATAATGCATCATGATGTTTCACATGTGGAATTTGGCTTGAGTGATGATTTGAACAATCATGGTGAGACCTTTTTGAGTGATCACTTGATTCATCCCTTAGAGAACTTGACTCTTACTAAGGAGAGTCATATTGATTTTGTGGGTTGTTCAAAATATTTGGAAGTTCCACCACTTTCTGTTGATCAATTTTTCTTGGGATCTTCCCTGATTCTTGATAAGTTCCTTTTTATTAAGCATATCCATATGGGACAAGGTACTGCTTGGTGGTATGATTTTGTGCAGGTACATGGATTGCTTCCTCCCATCCAGACACCTTCTATACTTGAGTTGAAGTGTTATCTGAGGATCTTAAAAAGGGAGATATTTGCTGAACATCAAAAGCAACCACCACTAGTGCTTTCATGTGACTTACAACCAGACAAAGGAGAGAAGCCAATTATGCTACTTCATTCGGATATTCAATCTTTTGATATTCCGGTCGTACTCCTTCCTTACTCTTTTACTTGCATTGCTTGTTCTTGTTTGTTAGATCTATCTTTTGCATTGAGGACAATGCAAGATTTAAGTGTGGGGGAGGGATTTTGCTCCTACTCTTGGTTCTTGTTCTTTGTTTTTAAAATGAGAAAAAGAAAAATATTTTGGACTTTACTTTGGTTTTTGTTCCTTGTTTTCAAGAAAAGAAAGAAATTTTTTTTTTGAGAAAAAATTTCAAGTTTTAAGTAACTTCAGTATTATGCATTCTTGATTTGAAAAGTAATTGATCATGCTTTGAGTTAATAGACTAAGTGGCAATAGATTTGACTTAGGTGAATTTAGGCTAGCAATCATATAGACCTAGTGAGATTTTGAGCCTGATGCATTTTTTTTTCAGTGTGTACCCCCTATCTCTTTACTTGATCTAGAACTTGACTTGAATCTTATTTGATTAGTGCTTCTGTCGCTAAAGCAATCAATTAAACTAGGTCCTAAATTATTATGCAGTTTAGGGTCAACCTAGGTCATTCTCCCAAGGAGCAAGCTATGGGTTTTCTTTAGGATTGATTTTTAAGTAACAAAAGATGCAATAGAATGGACCTAAACTATAATGCAAGATTCTACTACCTAAATGCAAATGACTCTAAAATCTATATGAGAAGGAGACTAACCTAAATGAATTGGAATGCAATCTTGGGGTTTTTTTTTAGTGAAAAATGAATTAAGATACTAAGCAAAGAAAATAATCAAAAGCAAGACAATCAACAGGGATTTGGTTCAGTTATGATAATGAAGGGGACAACTCAGGATTCACATGGATTTAGCTTTCTTAGCCATTCAATTTATCAGACCAAAGGGAGGTTCATCAAAAGTTGGAATTAATGAATTTAATCACCTAATTAAGACATGGGAAACCCTCAAGCTTAATAACATCTAATCCACTAGAAAACTCATAATGGAAAAAGCGGTGGTTAATTAAATCCATTAAAACAAAACCAATCATAATTATTCAAGATAATTTTGGAAATTATGTTCACAATTGCCTAATTAAACAATTCGACAATTAATCACCTTAATTAAACAATCAAGAGATTAAACCCAAATTGACAATTAAATTAATAATGAAAACTCAATTAGTAATTTAATCAACAATCAAAGGTTTGCAAACAAAAATCCCAATAATCAATTAAAACAAATCAAATTCAAAATATCAATTCAATCCAAATAAAAATAAGTCTACAATCTAAAACTAGATTGTTCTCAATTAACACAACCCAAAATTATTTAAAACTAAATAATCTTAAGTCTTGAATCAAAAAGATAAAAGAAAGACACTCCCTTGTAGTCTCAAGTGTAAGCTCCTAGGCTCTAGCTTCCTCCATGCTCCTCCCAAGTTGCCTCCCAAAAGAATTTAAGCTTCCATAATGTTAATTCTCCCTCCAATCTCCAAACAAACCGTGACAACAGCCATCAAAATAATTGTGAAATATTGGTTGATGAGTTCTAATGCCGTGGGACCCGCGTGGAGAAGCAAAGTTGAATGAATCAATCTCCTATGTGCGTCTCAGCAGCTGCAGCGTCAGTCCGTCCGAGTCTTCAGCGCCTCCTTGTCTCAGCGTTCCCTCTTGATTTCTCGCTGCTAGGTTAACTCAAAGGAGTAGAAGAGAGCCTTTTGGGTATTAATTTGGGCCTATTAAAATTCCAAAAGCCCAATAAAATTCCACCATTGGATTCTTTTTGAATTTCTAAGAAAAGTTCTGCACCGTAGGATCTTTTAATCTCCTTTTCCTTATCCTGCAAGAATATAATAAAATCGTGATTTATCATATAATTGGAAATATTTTTCCAATCATAATATAATAATTAAGATATTAACTTTTTGAGCCCAATAATATCATAATCAATTCAGATTTATATTATTTCCCAAAATTGGCTAATTATCCAAATATTATCTAATAAATCCAAATTAGCCTAAAATAATCTCCAAAATAAATGAATAAGGTGAGATAAAATATATTAAAATTTTGATTTATCAACTCCCCCACACTTATCATTTGCACTCCTGGGCAAAACAAATCAAGACCAAGGAAGTATAACAAGACAAAATAAAACAAAACTTCAAAAGTGAATGTTCCAATCACAAGTAAAAAGTAAACAAAAGCATTTCAACACCTCTTTTATCCAAGTGATTTTCTCATGACTCAAGAAAACAAACTTCATGGCAATTTACTTGACAAAGGAATATCTAAGCTAGAAATCCCTCACCAAGGATATGTGTATGTCTCTCATCACTCAAAAGTGTATAGGCTTGTGTTTACACTCAAATCCACCCTATCCAGTACTCTTTTCCATAGGCTTGACAAGAATCTAAGTTCTCCACCACTAGCAAAGCAAATGAAAACATAAATCCAAAGGACTTTTATTAGGTTGTAATGGGGCTAAGGCTAAGAAAGAAAGGGTATAGTGTTTGGAAAAACAAAGTTGAATATCCCAGAAGATGAAGAGAATGATGCAATAGGATGAAACATGATGAAAGAAACCAAACCACACTTGAACTGGGTCATTACTTTTCCTTTCTCTTTTTTTTTCTTTTTCTTTTTTGCAATTCTCTTGGGCTGTTATATATATGTTCTTTTGACGCGAACCTGTATATTGGTGATACAAAGGCCCGGTTACTCAAACATTTATAACTCAATAGCACCAAGATGCTACTAGCACGCTCATAGCTCTTACTGGCCGTTTGACGCGAAGATCAACATTGGTGATGAAGACCCCCGGTTACTAAGCACAGCTTAAACCAGCGGAACGGAATCTTATTGCTCTTTTTTCTTTTTTTTAAGATAACATATCAAACTTTTCACAATGACCCAATTCCTAATTTTATACGCGTTCTTCCATCCAAAATAGATATAATGCAATGCTCTTCAACTCCTAAGACATTCAAAAGGGTAGGAATTTTTTTTTTTGTTATGGGGTGAGAAAAAAAATAAAATATAGGCTCAAAGGGGCTAAACAAAGGGTATATGTATGGAAAGGATGGGCTGTTTGGCTTATCTGGCTACAATGAAATGAATGCCTTTATCATCTTCATGTATACACATGCATAAAATGTGGCCTCAAATAAGATTCAAGTCAAGTTCTAGATCAAGTAAAGAGATAGGGGGTACACACTGAAAAAAAAAATGCATTAGGCTCAAAATCTCACTAGGTCTATGTGATTACTAGCCTAAATTCTCCTAAGTCAAATTCATTGCCACTTAGTCTATTGTCTCAAAACATGATCAATCACCTTTCAAATCAAGGATACATCATACTAAAGTTACTTAAAACTTGCAATTTTCACATTCAAAACGGTTGATCCCTCCCCCACACTTAAACAATGCATTGTCCTCAATGCAAAACAGTCATAGCAAAGCACAAAGACAAGTAATATGCAGCACTACTCAACTTAATAATATGACAATGCAAAATAAAAGAGTGAAGGAAGGAATACAACCGGGGTCTACGTGGTGTCTCGTAGTGCGGTAACCTCCACTGCTTGAGTGGAGAATCCATCATAGAACGGCTTCAAGCAGTGTCCATTGACGGTGAAGCATTTTCCATTCGGCTCCCTCTTGATCTTCACAGCTCCATATGGGAAAACATCAATGACAATGAAGGGCCCCTCCCATCTAGAGCGGAGCTTTCCAGGCATGAGTTTCAATCTGGAGACGTAGAGTAGAACTTTTTGGCCCACTTGGAATTCTCTCTTCATAATGAGTTTGTCATGGGCTGCTTTAGTTCTTTCCTTATAAATCCTTGCATTCTCATAAGCTTCCCTTCTTAACTCTTCAAGCTCTTGCAATTGCAACTTTCTTTCAGCACCGACACTAGCAAGATCGAGGTTGCACCTTTTTATTGCCCAATACGCCTTGTGCTCCACCTCTACTGGCAAATGACATGCTTTGCCATAGACAATCCTGTATGGAGACATGCCAATGGGACTTTTATATGCTGTGCGATACGCCCAAAGTGCATCATCGAGCCTTTTACTCCAGTCCTTCCGGTTGGGTTGCACTGTCTTTTCTAAAATGAGCTTGATTTCTCTATTAGAGAGTTCTGCTTGACCATTCGTCTGAGGATGGTATGGGGTGGCTACCTTGTGCATCACACCATACTTACTAAGCAAGTTCAACAAACTCCGATTGCAAAAATGAGTTCCTTGATCACTAATGATAGCTCTGGGAATGCCAAACCTGCAAAGAATATGAGACCGAATAAAGGAAACCACTACAGAAGAGTCATTAGTACGAGTGGGGATAGCCTCAACCCACTTGGACACATAATCCACAGCCAGCAAGATATACAGATAACCAAATGAAGTGGGAAAAGGTCCCATGAAATCAATTCCCCAAACATCAAAGACTTCACAGAATAATAAGGGTTGTTGGGGCATCTCATGTTTCCTAGAAATAGTACCCACAAATTGACACCTAGAACACTTCTTACAAAATTCATGGGCATCACGAAATAGACTAGTCCAAAACAATCCACTTTCCAAAACTTTCCTAGCAGTACGCTTAGCACTAAAATGTCCCCCACATACAAGAGTATGGCAAAAAGTTAAGACAGACTCAAATTCATCATCAGGAATGCATCGCCTAATAATTTGATCACTACAAATGTGCCACAAGTAAGGATCATCCCAGATATAGAATTTAACATCTTTCTTAAACTTATTCAATTGATGTGTATTCATGTCAACTGGCAAAACAGACGCAACTAAATAATTTGCAATATGAGCATACCAAGGGATAGAAACAACAACCTCACAGAGCCTTTGATCGGGAAAATCGTCTAAGGGTAAAGATGTTACCGGAGGCGATTCAATCCTACTCAAGTGATCAGCTACCATATTCTCTGCACCACTCTTATCACGAATCTCCACATCGAACTCTTGTATCAGTATCACCCACCTAATGAGGCGGGGTTTGGAGTCCGATTTTTTGAACAAGTATTTGATAGCTGAGTGATCTGTAAAGACGCTCACCTTGGTGTGAAGGATGTAGGATCGAAACTTCTCTAACCCAAAGACGATTGCAAATAGCTCTTTCTCTGTGGTAGTGTAGTTAGCCTGAGCAGCATCTAGTGTTCGAGAGGCATAGGCTATGATATGTTGTCTCTTCTCTACTCTCTGGGCAAGAACAACACCTAATGCATAATCTGAAGCATCACACAAGAGCTCAAATGGAAGGCTCCAATTAGGTGGCTGAATGATTGGGGGTGTAGTGAGTTTCTTCTTTAACTCATCCTATGCATACCTGCAAGCATCATCAAAAACAAAACCCACATCTTTCTGCAATAAACGAGATAATGGCAGTACTATCTTACTAAAATCCTGGATGAACCTTCTATAAAATCCAGCATGCCCAAGAAAGGAACGTACATCTTTCACACAAGAACGGTATGGAAGGGATGAAATAATATCAACTTTAGCTTTATCAACCTCAATACCATCATGTGAAACAACATGGCCCAAAACAATTCCTTTCTTAACCATGAAATGACATTTTTCAAAATTCAACACAAGATTATATTGAATGCATCTTTCCAAAACATTGTCCAAACTAGCTAAGCATGCATCAAAAGAATCACCGTAAACAGTGAAATCATCCATGAAAACTTCCATGTAACGCTCAAGAAAATCAGAGAATATGGAAACCATGCAACGTTGAAAAGTGCTTGGTGCATTACATAAGCCAAATGGCATGCGTCTATATGCAAAGGTTCCAAATGAACATGTGAATATGGTTTTATCCTGATCTTCAGGGGCAATAGAAATCTGAAAATATCCAGAAAAACCATCCAAAAAACAGTAATGTGATCTACCAGCCAGTCTTTCTAACATCTGATCTATGAAGGGAAGGGGGTAGTGATCCTTTCTAGTCACAGAATTCAATTTTCTATAGTCAATACATACTCTCCAACTATTCTGGACTCTAGTCGGAACTAGCTCACCTTCGTCATTACGCACAACTGTAATACCAGTTTTCTTAGGTACTACCTGAACTGGACTTACCCACTGGCTATCAGAAATAGAGTAGATTATACCTGCAGAAAGAAGTTTAGATACCTCTTTCTTTACCACATCAAGAATCAATGGATTGAGTCGCCTCTGTGGCTGTCGCACAGCTTTGGCACCATCTTCTAGCAGGATCCGATGCATGCACACATTTGGGCTGATTCCAGGGATATCAGCAAGAGTCCATCCAATAGCTTTCATCCGTCTCCTAAGTACCTCTAAGAGGCGGGTTTCCTCATCAGCAGTTATGTCATTAGCTATAATCACAGGAAGTGTCTCATTCTTCCCCAAATAGACATATTTCAATGAGTCAGGAAGTAGCTTTAACTCCAAAAATGGAGCTTGCTCAATTGAAGGTATGAGCGGCTTCAAATCTATATCAGTCAAACTAGAAACCTGCACAACTGATTCACAAACAGAAGAGTAAACCTTCCCATCTTGGGGAGTATTAGTAGAAACTGCCAGTGCAGTAGAATCAAGCAACACATCACAATCAACAACAATAGTGCCATCAGTAGCACTCATGTCAGAGATAGAATCATAATCAGAAATCTCACTATCAGAAATATGATCAATGTCAATCAATAATTCAGAGTCAGGTAGTGGAGATAAATCAGTTCTATTCATGGCATCAATCACACTAAGTAACTGAGAAAGTCCATTAGAATCAATAGAAGTAGTAGATGTGTGATCACTAGAATTGCTAATGCTACAATTAGGCACCGAATGATCATATCTAGAATGTCTCATAATCTCAATAGCATCAGTGAAAATATCAAGATCAGCACTATCAAGATCAGCACACGTGTCACAACTACCAATTTCAGCGCATGAACAAGAGATAGTATCATCTAAACAGGTAATATCACCTGATCTATTAAGCATGCTATCTCTAAGATCTACAACAGAATCATCCATAATAGCATCAATAGCATTAACATCTATCTCAGCACAATCATCAGGGGGATGTCTCATGGATTCAAGCACATTAAATCTAATAGTTTCACCAGCAAATTCCAAAGTAAGGCTACCAGCATGCACATCTATCATAGCTCTAGCAGTTTTAAGGAAAGGCCTACCTAGAATCAAATATGAATGTCCTTTCTGCCTAAACCTACCATCATCCATATCAAGAACATAGAAGTCTGCAGGGAATATGAAATCTTTTACCTTAACCAAGATGTCCTCCAAGATGCCTTCTGGGACTGTGCAACGTCTATCAGCAAGGGATGCAATGAGATTTGTGGGCTGAAGTTCTACACCCTTGAGTTGATTGAAGACTGATTTTGGCATAACGTTGATAGCTGCTTCCAAGTCTGCTAGGGCATCTGAGAAGTCAATGTCACCAATAGTACAAGGGATGAGAAAGCTACCAGGATCCTTGCACTTTACTGGCATTGGCATTTGATAAAGAGAGGAGACAACTGCTCCTAAGTCAACCTTACCTTCATGCTTAAATTTTCTCTTTGTAGTACATAACTCCTTCAAGAATTTTGCATATTTAGGCACTTGTGCGACTAAGTCAACTAGTGGAACATTGATCACCACTTTCTTGAAGATATCATAGACTTCATTAAACATCTCAACTTCCTTCTTTCTCCTTTCAGCCTTAGCTACTGCAGTAGGAAATGGCAGGGCCGGTTTGATCACTTGTTGTCCTTCCTCACCCTTTTCTTGTTCTTCATGAGGTGCCACTTGTGTTTTTGATAAAGTGGACTGATCCTGAGATTGAGAGGACACTTCACCAACGAAGAAGGACTAGAGCTAGTACTTTTGTAGGCAATAGTTCCTCTGTTGAGCTCATTGTTGATTCTTCTGATTCTAAGGTCAATATGGATGCTAATAATATTGTTGTTAATGCTGATGGGAATGTTAATGTTAATGCAAATGCAAATGCAATGGTAAATGCAAACGCAAATGCAAATGCTAATCTTGTTGATCCTGCTATGACTATTAGAGAATTGGTTTCACCTGATTTGCATTTTCAAAATTGGTGTATCAATTATCCTGACATTAATGCAAATTGTGAATTGAAATCTGGATTGATTCACTTACTTCCAAAATTTAATGGCCTTTCAGGTGAGGAAGCGTACAATCACTTAAAGATGTTTCACATGGTTTGCACTGCTATGAAACCTGTTGGTGTGACTGAAGATCAGATTAAGATACGTGCCTTCCCATTCTCTTTAGAAGGATCTGCTAAAAATTGGTTGCTTCGATTACCTCCTGGATTCATTACTTCATGGAACCAATTGAAGAAATTGTTCTTGGAAAAGTATTTCCCAGCTTCACGCACTTCATCTATCAGGAAGGACATATGTGGATGTCGACAAGTGGTGGGAGAATCCTTATATGAATATCTAGAGCGTTTTAAAATGCTATGTTCTAGTTGTCCCACCATCAGATTCCGGATACATTACTGATCCAATACTTCCATGAAGGTCTCTTACCTCTAGAGAGAGAGATTTATTAGACTCAGCTGCTGGTGGTGCACTTCTACACTTGACTGTGGATCATGCTTGGGAATTGATTGAAAGGAAAGCTGAGAATAGCCAACAATTTGGTACTAGACAACAGGTCAAAGTTAATGAAGTGGGATGAATTTCTTCTAATTCTGAATCTCGCCTAGAGAGCAAAATTGATAGACTTGCATCTGCTATGGAAAAAATGGTTATGTCTCAGATGCAAAATTCTTCTAATATGGCCACTCCAATGGGGTCCTCTACTTCTGTTACCCCACAGGCTAACTCTTCTGCTTTAGTAGGGCCATTCTGCTCTATTTGCTCTCTAGCTACTCATGGTACTGACTCTTGCCCCCACATGAATGATGGAGTTGAATCTTGTAATGCTATTTACCCTTCTAAGCCTTTGACTCAAGGCGGCCAAAGATATGATCCTTACTCCAATACATACAATCCTGGATGGCGTGATCATCCAAACCTTCGATATGGAAATGGCCAAGCTCAGCAAGCACAATTCAATCAAAATTGGAATTCTAGTGGCAAGATGTTTCAACAAGTTAGACAATCAATGCCAGTCCAAGATGAAGATTCAGGTTTAGCAAGTCAGGTGGACGCTATGATGAAAATCCTGATGCAGCAACAGCAACAGATGCAGGAATTTCAAGCTTTTAAAACTCAAATGGGTCAATTTTCTAACGCACTCAGTAATGTACAGAGTCAAGGTTCAGGAAAGCTTCCATCTCAAGTGGTAACCAATCCGAATGTTGGACCTCAACAAAATCCTAATATTGGTGGAGTTAATGCTATAACTCTTCGACGTGGAAAGATAATCCCTTCTGCAGATCCTGTTACCACTAATACTTCAAATGATAAGGAAGTTGTTGATGACTCTCCTTCTACTCTTCCTTCTACTTCCACTTCCACATCGCAGGATGTTGCAGTCTAACTCTCAAGCACATACAGTATGAATTGCATGCTACGGTGAATGGTTTGTGGTGTACATTGATTTCTTTCTCTTTCACGGTACAAACATTAGTTCCAAAATATACTTAACATTCGAATCAGAACTTTCTTTTCCATAATATATCTTTTACAATCTTATTAATGAAAAAGAGTTATTTTCTTGACTACAAGTCTATATTCATACTTCGATCCATTTTATATGTATATACACACATATATGGATCTCATCTCAATCTAACTGAGGTAGCTCAAACACAAAGATTCTTCTCAACAATCTCATGGTGATTATTTGCTCGTCTTACCCTCTCATACCCTTGTAAAACATGGGAAGATGGTTGTTCATGTGAGTGAACAAACCTTTTCGGACCTGTATGACATTGATTTGACCGTATCTTTGCGTCTTGGGGTCAAATACAAGATATTTATTCCAAGAATTGCACTATAATACAATACTCAGGTCTTCTCTCTTCTCGAGGAGCTTTTTATTGAATCCTAGGTAATCTAAATGTCATGCAAATAAAAGAAGGGGAAAATGGATTTTTGATTTTTTTTCTAATAACTAAAAGAAAATGCAATTTAATTAAATAAGTACTCAAATTAATTTAAAATCTCACAAGTAAAATTTAATTGCACAAACTCAATCCACAATTTATACAAATAATTATCATGTTTAACAAAAAAAAAATATATATATATATAAATAGGAAACAAAACTAAATCAAACAAGAAAAATAAACTCCCCTGTCACGTGCATGTAGTCAAGGAGCCAGCATGCATATTGATGATGTCAGCGTGTATATATGATGATGTCAGCATGAATATATGATGAGAACAACACGTATTGATGATGAAAAGCATTTCTCATTCTCAGATCCTCAAACTCGTGGCTCCAAGTGGTATTGACGGTGTAACTGAGCTTTCAGCTGCTTCTGTTTCTGCAACTCAGACTGGTGGTTGATGATGAAGAGCTCGCCGGAGTTGAGGAAGAGAGTAGTGACGGTTCTGAAACAGAGGAACCCGGCGATGGTGTTGCAGCTCTGATGGTAAAGAGTAGCCGACTCACTGTGTCTCCTTCTCTCGGCCACTCTCAAGCTCGTGGCACAACCTCTTCTTACCTCTCCAATGTCCGACAGTGGTGGGAGAGATGAGAGGTCACCAGAAAATGGGGGCCGAAAGTTTCACAGACTTCACCGAAAAATTGGAAACCACACAGAAGTCACAGAAAAACTGAAGAAGAATGATGGTGCGGTATTTGCATGATGAAGGGACGATGGTAGGAAGAAAATAAGACACGACGGAGGAGAAAATGGGTCACAGGAAATTGAAACTCGGCAGAAGTGGGGGCCGGAAACTGGGGTGTCGCCGGAAAATGCAAAACTTGTTGAACTATCACAGAGAGGAGATGAGGGTGCTGCACTGGTAGTTTTTGATGGCTTTTGGTGGAGAAAACAGAGAAGACCGAAGGTGATGGTGGTTGGGATGAAAATGAAGAGAAGGTGATGGTGGTGTTAATAACAGAGAAGACCGAAGGTGATGGTGGTTGGGATGAAAATGAAGAGAAGGTGACGGTGGTGTTAATAACAGAGGAAGGAGAAAGGAAAGAAAATGATGAAGGCGGAGAAACAGAGCAAAGGAAAATGCCGAGGCTGATAAAGGTGAATGGTGGTGATGAAGGGAAGAGGTTGGTGGTGAGAGTGGTGACCTCGTTATTACTTCAACTCCCCATTCTGTAGTACCTCGGCAAAAGAAAATGGAAGAAGAAAAACTAAAGAAGGATGAGCTGCAGGTTTTCTGGATATTCTTGATGATGGTGTAGATGGGGGTATATATAGTGAGATTGCCAACGTCCATTTCCCTTCACCAACCATAGCCACTCTAATTGTTGTATTAGGTGCAGCCGTCATCATTAATTGCAAGTCGAAAGCAAGCTGCCATTGTGTGCCAGAAAGAAAGAAAATGTGTTCACTATGTTTAACACAAATCTTTCCATGACAAAACCTCCCAAATTTTGCTTTTCTGTCGTTCAAAAGTTTGAATGTTGAATTTGCATCTTGGGTCTTTTCTGTGATTTTCCCCAATAAATTTTCTACCTGAAAAAGCTGATGGGTATTTTTCTATAAATTTCTCTGGCCATTTTCTACAATTTCCCTTGTCGTCAAAATATTAATTCGGCCTCCAAAACTCACCAATTGCATCCCAAAACACCTGTAATGCAAGATTAAGCATAAGGTAGTATTAAAAGTTTAAGAGATCATATGTATAAATATTTAATAATTATGGTCATTTTACCCTTTAATTACAATTAATCCAATACAAATGTCTCTAATTAAAATGAGTGCTTAATCATGTGATAATACCCTGGAAAATACATTAAGAATCCCTATTTAATTAAGAGAAAATATATAAAATTATGGTTAAATCAGACATACAAGATTTTATACCTTATATATATATTTACTCCTAACATACATACTATTTCTTTTATCTTCATATAAAAGAAGTTCACAACCTTACATTTTATAGTGCACAAAGTATATGAGAAGAGTTTTGTCTCGATTTGCGTAAATGTGCTTCTTCAATACTAACCCAAACAGACCATAAAATGAAGGGGAAACCATGGGGAATTTAGAAAATTATGGAAACTACTTTAACCTCTTGACAAAATTTAATTTAACCAATTTTGACTTCTTGTCTCCTTAATATGTATGGCATAGTTAAAAGTGACATATATAATAAGGATGAGAAGCAGCATCTTACATTAAAATAATAATTTTTTAAATACCTTTCTTAAATTATTTTTTTTACTTCTTATCTATGCGCACTTTATTTTTTTTATTAATTTTATTGTTATATTTTATTTAAATTTGATGTTATATGTATTTTTAATACTTCTTATTTGAAATAATCAGCGTAAAATTAAAAGTTATTAACTTAATCACAGCCGGTGACTACATTTGACCATAAAACTTTGAACAAGTATATGGACTTGTTTTGGTAAGGAGCTCATTTTTAAGACTTTGGTCCATAAAATATAGTGGGTCTTGTTTTTCAAGAAAAATACAACTGTTCATCACATCGACTTTGTTGATATAGCTCACAAAAAAAAAAAAAAAAAAAAGAGACGTGTAACTTCTTAACTTTTTGAAATTTCGAAATACTTAACAAAACAATGATTCTTGGCCGAAATTAAAATTTCGAGTTAATTATTTTAACACAAATCTGCATTTTAGTACATGATTTTCACATTTTCAATTTTCGAATTAATATTTCTTATTTAATTGATTTAAATAAGAAAATAATCCTATAAAACTCATCAATAGCATTAGCATGAACATTTCCGCACGCCAAACTAAAAATAAAAGTTGGGATTGTAAAAAAAAATTTGTTTGAAGCGCTGAAAGGAAATAAAAGGTAACCTCAGAGCTATAAAACCAATCATTTTATGCACTACAATGCCAGAAAATGAAATAATTTCACGTCTAGAGAACAACGTCACTATGTTACATATATCCTTAACAATGTATTCAATTTTGACGCAAGGGGAGTGTTTTCCCATAATAACTAAACAATTGGGATTGTAACAAATTGTGATGCCTTTGGAGAGGGGAAAAAAGTAGCTATTGAACTATTGAAGTAACCAACATCCAGTTTTGATGCTGGGATTCTGAGAAAGAATAAGGATCAGTGATATCGTGGATGCTTCTTCTTCTCTTTTTGTTCCCTTTATTAATTTGACGTTCAAAGAATTTTGCAGCATGGTTAGAAACCTGCTTTGGTGTCTTTGTCTTCACAACATTTTTGGAAATGTTCTTCCAATCTCCCTTCTTATACCTTTGCAATCCAATCAGAAATAGCTTATATAGTTAGAAAGGGAAAAAAAAGAAAATAATATATAATGGAATTGAGAAATTTTCAACGCATTTACCGATGTTCTTCCTCAGTCCATGTCTCTCTCGGCTTTCTCTTCTTGATATTGATATTGGAAGGATTTTGTGGGTTCCATTGACGTATTGGAGAAACTATATAAACAATGTCAAGATCAAAAGAGTCTGATGATGGAAACTCAGGAGACATTGTCATCCCAATTGGCATGTGATCACAATTGGAGGGAATTTGTGGGTTCCATTGGCGTATTGGAGGGACGGAATAAACAATGTCTTTTTGAGGAATTATATGATCATAATCGAAAGAGTTTGATGATGAAAACTCAACTAGTGCCATTTGCAATTGGAGATATTTTACAGGCCTGTAAGTATATATGAATGAATTCAATTCCAATTTACCATACTGATTAGTTTAGAGCCTCATGACAAGAATTACGATAATAACGCTTCAATTCTATGTTCAGAAGTTTATGACCAAAGAACAATATTCGAAACTCTGCTTTGTTCGCGACCCATGCATTCAATTAATAACAATCTTACAATAATAATCATGACATCAACTCATCATATTTATTACCATGCATATACAAATTATTAGATTCCAACAAAATTCTTTGTCACACACTTGCTATCCTGTGAAACATCTTAACGCATCGCTCTGGATATTATTTGCTTTAGGCTCATAACCCCTCACCATTTTAAAATATGTTGAGGAAGAGGTACCTATATCTTTATAGAACATTTTTTTTTTTCATCCATAACTAATGTGGGACATCACACCCTATATATCTCCCCTCTCAATGCATTTCTAAACTGTGAGAGGTGACGAAAGCTCTAAAGCGGACAATATCGAGAGCAAGACATTGATATATAACAAATGATATCAAAGAGAGGCTCTAATTAATGTGGGTCAATGTGCCATTGTCCTCACTGGGCTCATAGGGGGTGGTGTGTGATGTCCTAAATTGGCTAGGAATGAGAATGAAATACGTCTATAAAGAGGCTTGATACTCTTCTCTTAATGTATTTTAAAACTATGGGAGGTGACGGGAGTCCAAAACGGACCATGTTAAGAATGAGGCACAAATAGAGATATAGTAGGTGTTTTATATATCTTTGACTCAAGAAATAAGCATCATCACTTCAATAATTATGTAAAATATAGTAGACATAGACAAGAAAAAGTGTGTTAATTGATTCTCACCTGTGAAAAATGGATGATCGAAAGGTCTTTGACTCTCTTTGTTGTGTGGAGATTTCAATTCTACTTTGCTAGAAAAGTTTTATGACTGATCTTCTCCATCACTTATGCCCTATTTATAATACACGGAAAGTAGGAAATGAGTAATGATTTAAAACAACGTTTAGGATAGATGGAAATAAGCATTTGATTCTTTTTTAACCAATGGATAAATATATGATTTTAGATAGATATTTAAGTCAAATTTAAATCCAAATTAAATCAAAATATTCACATATTTATATATTAGCTTAGTCTGCTCAGTTTTTATTTATATAATAATCATATAGTCTTACATGGAAAATAAACGCAATTCATGTAAAATTTTATTCAAGAAAATATAATTCAAAAATATTTAATTTTATTTTATCAAGATTATAAATTTCACAGATCTTTCTCAATATGTATAAACAGTATTTCGGTTATTGAGATAGAATTAGGTTTTAAACCAAAAAAAAAAAAGATATAATACTTTTTTTAAAGAATGATAGAGATAAGTTAAAGGGAGAACAACATAAAAAGAAGGGTTGATTAGTAAATCTGCTCAGAGTTATAGGTCCAGAAGTAATGTTGCCCTAAAATTTTTCTTGTCTCAATGTCGCCTTGAAATTAAAGTGTTAAAACATAGTAATGTTGCCCTTCCGTACGTTATTTTTTACTGTTAAAAAGACATATGGGACTCCACATGACCCGCAAATTGCCACCTCATTGCTACCTACTTCTTCTACCCTCTCCACCTCATCATCTCCTAGCCCCTTCTTTCCCCCCTATCCTTTCTCCTGTGTTCATCACATTCATCATCGTCAGCCGAAAATTTTTACCTCTCAACCACTCAGTTTGCCTGACCGATAGCGAAAATCCACAAAAAATGGACTAAATCGAACCTCTCAATGAAACCCTCCTTCACTCTCTCTTCCTCTCAATGAAGATTCGGCGGAAATGAACGGAAAGGAGGTCAGGGTTCGTCGGAAGTTCAAGAGTTCATCAAAAGGAGGCCAGATTGAGTTCCTCATTGCATCTTCCTTTGCTGTTCAAGATTTCATCTTTATGTTTATTTCATCGTCTTCCCTTGTTGATTCGATATTTCATTGTGTGCTTTTTGTTCAATCATCTTTCCCAGTAGGTTCTCTCCATTGATGACAATGATTTATAGGTTTTGATCTCCAAATTTGTGTTTGATTTATGGTTTCTAGGATTGTTCGATTCATATTTTTTTATTTATGTTTTCAATATGAGATTTGGATTGCTGGGAGAAGGACAAAAAAATCGATAGGGGGTGTTGGGATTTCTTTCAGGAAGCACTATTATCTACCTAAATCTGAAAAACTAAACTAAATTTAAAAATACTAAATTGCTTTCAGTTAAACGTCCTACATTCTCTTCTTCAATCTATCCCCATTCTATTTTAAAGTTAATTTGAATCTTATTTTCCACCAAAATTAAAACCGCCAAACCATTATAATAGGGTCTTTTTTTTTTTTTTTTTTACTTTAACTAATACCAACGTAACCATATGATCAAAATATATCATTTAACTATAATGTAGTCATATGTAATCACACAACCAAATGTTCTACTTCTGAAAAATTATTATTAAACTATAAAGTCATATGAAAAAAGGTTAATGAGTAAAAATGCTTTGGAAGTTTTCATTGATAGACATTGGATATCTAGAACTTTTTTGAGGGGACAATAATACCTCAAAAGTAATAAAAATGTAGTAATTCCACTCGCCGGTAAAAAACTCAAATGATCAACTGTTGACCCACAAATGCTAAGGTTATAACCCGACACCACATATTATTCCATGTATTATGCTATGTCATCAAAATAAAATATCTGAAATACCAAAGATGCCCTTGAGAATTCTGAAACATTTTTTTCTGTCCCCCTCCTCCTCCCTCCTTCTCTCTGTTCCTTGCGCCATTATTGTTTTTTTGCTGAAGTAGCACCACTGCCGATGTCCACTTTCCTTGCCACGGCGGAGGCGATCTAAAGAAACAGAACTGTTACGGCCACGACAGTAACGGATTTGTGTATTCCTTTCTACGACGGAGGCAGAACTGAAGAAATAAAGCCATTACAGCCACAGCGGAGGTGGATTTGGGCACTTGAATATTTAAAAATGGTAAGAAAATCAAAACCGACGGTGATTGATATGAATTTCAGGACCCTTGGAACTCAATGATTTACTGAAGAAGTTGAAAAAATTGTAGATCTGAATATTTTTTGTCCTTATTCGTCTTCATCGTTTATTCTCCAGTCTTGTTTTTTTTTCCTCAAATATTTCTAGATTTATTTTCATGTTTATTGTTCGGTTTTGAATTTGATTTTCAAAATCTTTGTTCATGTTGTGATTGATTTTGATGACATTTGTAACAATGGTGGAACAAGTGGGTTTACTGGTTTGTTGATTCAAAAAATCATGTTTGTTGTTCTCTGCTATAATTTTCTGAGATTTGGAGTTTGTGCATTAAGTAACCAAAAGTTAATTGAAGTGGTGCTTTTTTCTAGAGAAGAAAACAATACTGATGAGCAATGGAGGGGGCTGGGGAGAAGATGAAAGCGACGAAGGGAGAGGTCGTCCTTCATCAGAAGAGAAGGAGAGAGGAAAGGAAGGGTTCGGTGGAGATGGAAGGATGAGTTGGCATTCATGGAATGATGAGGCGGCGTATGTAGAGTGCCAAATGTATAAATTGGTCAAATTTAATGGTTGAAATTAACACTTCAAATGATTTGGGTAATATTTTATTATTTTTGAATATCTGAGGCATTATTGCTCTTTTGAAAATTTACAGACACCTAATGTCCTTTAAGGGAAATTTTTGGGACATTTTTGTCTCTTAAACCCATAAAAGAAAATAGGACACATAACCATCTGTAATTTGAAAATAATACATCTATTTAAGGTCTTTTTTTTAAAAAAAAAAAATTAAGAGAAGTACAAGTAATATTTATTGGAGAAGACTAGAAATTATCAAAAACGTTCTCAAATGACTCCCCATGAAGTCACTTATCCGATTTCAATGTGCTTCCAAATGGTGGAAAAATCTCATCTAGACCCCATCATTCATCGGAGAATGTCTCCACCATTCTGGCAATCAAAACCCTTCTCTTCTTTTACAACAGAATTATGGAAAAATCTCATCTTGACCCCATTTCTCTTATTCCAATAACCAAGAATGAATTCATATATAATATTTAATGCTAATGCTATTTGCAAACGAATACACAAATCTTATGTACAATCATTTGGTTATCATGTGGCATGCTCACTTATATTAGGTTCACCAATAGATAATGTATGATTAGATGGTGGCATAATTAAAAATGAATTATAGTTTCTCAAATGCATACTAAATCGTCTAGTAGAAGATTTAATATAGAATTAAAATCAAATGAAGGAATTTAAAATTAATTATATAGCATAATAATTAACTACAAATCAAATCAGTGAAAATTTATTTATTTAAAATCAAGACATGTCATAATCAAAATGTGCACTGTGACTTAAGGATGGTGCAGAAATTCTAAAATTTGAGGTTTCAACCCTTGCTTTTATATATGGAATTGATAATATTAACCTTATGTAAATGTTACAAGTGTCGTTACATATTTATGACAAGTACCATTTTAAATTAGTAACAATAGGTGTGATAATATTTTTCATTTATTTTTATATCCAAATTTTTAAATAGGAAAATGACAAAAAAAATACCATTTGAATTACAAAAACCAAAAATGTCTATTAGATTTGTAAAAAAAACAAATATGTAATCTAGTAGGAATATGTGATTTTGACGTTTGAGTGTTGATAACTTGAGTATAAAACTTAGCAACTTGGGTATAGATATTGACAATTTGAGCTTTATAAGCTATCACTGTATATACTCAAGTTATTAATTATTATTATTAAGTTGTAATTCTTTATACTCAAGTTGTCAATCCCCCAAACTTCAAAATCCCAAATTCCTATCACACAACTTATTTATCCTTTTACTAACTAAGTGGATATTTTAGAGTTTTTATAACTTAAATGGTATTTTCCTATCATTTTTCCTTCTAAAATTTCTTTACGAACCATTTGTTGAAGGCTCAAAGGAATCCCAAGCTGCTCATATCGACCTGGGTTGCCAAAGAACAGGATGGCTCCTTTATGTTCTTTTTTTTTAAAAAAAAAAATCTTAAATCTTGGAAAAAGAGCTTGAAATCTAACTTATCTTTTTTT
Source organism: Inga laurina (assembly GCA_963855925.1). NCBI lineage: Eukaryota > Viridiplantae > Streptophyta > Magnoliopsida > Fabales > Fabaceae > Inga > Inga laurina. Next base: position 68,980,743 of record OY979701.1, on the reverse strand, counting down.
TTTTTTGGGTCAACAAATCTAACTTATCTAATGTTGCTTTATAATGTATTGTTTAGTGCCTGGCACCTTGTTAACACTCTTGATTGAATGATTTGAGTTCTTCCCTTTGATTGCCCTAGCATGTTTGGAACTTGTGAATCCTTTTTGTTGCAACACTTGTGTTTTAAGAAAATAATATCTAACTTTGGAAAATGATATTTTTATATCCCATATTTAAACTAGAGAACTAATGCTATAAAGAAAAATTACATGTGTGTGTGTGATTTCTTATATTTAATTTGGGTTTTTCAACCCAAAATTTTGGAATTTAATTTTTCATTTTCAATATTTTTTCCTCCAGTTTACTGGACTTTTGGCACTCTAATTGGGCTAGCATTCGAATGATCTTATATTGGATTTGAGTATTTAGGCCTTCTCAACCATACTTTATTTTTAAAAAAATAAAATCCTGGACAAAGAGCTTGAAATCTAACTTATCCAATATTGTTTTATATTGAAGAGCGAACGTGGAAATTTAGCAATCAATAATTGTATGAGGAGTATTCATAAGACTTATCTTTTTTGGGTGTAAAAAAATAGTAATAAACTATTTTTTTGGGAGCAAATTTAGCAACGTTGTTAAATCTGCTTAACTGCCATTACTTTTTTAAATGTGGGTCTCAATAGGCTTCTCTCTCTATATTATTTTAATAGTTTTTAATGAAAAATATCACTCAGGGCATATGGAAAAATTTTCAATTAAGTTAATGCATAAAAGATTGTGAAATCTCACTGCAAAACTTAATTTATTTTTAGTGGCAGAGTTTAATTTCATCTTAAACCAAGGGGTGCAGTAATATTTTAGAATCTTTTGAGGGTTATCTGAAATGAAATTTTTTCCATGTGGCTTAAGTGATAGCTTTTCATTAAAAAAATATTAAAATAATATAGAGAGAGAAGCCTGTTGGGACTTACATTTCAAAAAGTAATGGCAGTTAAGTGTTTTTTTAACGGCGTTGCTAAATCTGCTCTCAAAAAAATAGTTTATTGCTACTTTTGCACCCGAAAAAGATAAGTCTTATGGATGCTCCTCGCACAATTGTTGATTACTAAATTTGCACCTTCGCCCTATATTAAAATCTAATTTTGTTTTTAAACCTAAAGAGCTCTTATACCACTAAGCTACAATGTCCTTTATATTTCTAATAAGATCAGTCTATGATAAAAGGGCATATTTCCAATCTCGAAAAAAAAAAAAAGAATTGGGAGAAGGCTATATTCTTTTTGGCTAAGAAAGACTTTGATATTATAACCCAGAGTTGTTCATCAAGAAACTCATGTTGTTATTAGGTAAAATCCCTAAAAAATACCATCAAAATAGGTAAATCCCAAATCAGTGCGCCAAAATTGCAAAATCCTGGTTAAATGCTGTGTCAATACAGATGACAGTGCTGGGTCAGCGAAAAGACGAATTTGCCCTTCAACCCTCCCTCTTTCCACTCCAGAATAACAACACGAGCTTCTTGATTAACAACTCTAGGTTCTAGATTAACAACTCCACTTTATTATTTCACATCTTCGTATTTCAAAAATATGGTGTTGTTAATAAAGAAAGAGGTGTTGTTATTGGTCCTAAAACTTAAATTATAAAGTTGTGAAACAAGAAAGGGGAGTTGTTAATGTATAATATGGTGTTGTTAATAATGAGACCGGTGTTGTTATTGTGAAAAAATAAAATGAAGTTATTAATTGTTAAAGAAGAAACTGAAGTTGTTAATCTAGAACCAAGAGTTGTTCATCAAGAAGCTCATGTTGTTATTCTGAGAGGGAGGGCTGAAGGGCAAATTTGTCTTTTCGCCAACCCAGCGTTGTCATCCATACTAACATAGCACTGAATCGAGATTTCACAATTTCGGCGCATTAATTTGGAATTTACCTATTTTGATGGTATTTTTTAGGTATTTTCCCTAATTAATGCTCTTAGTTTAAGTGACATTCATTTTATGTGAAAATTAAAATAAAATTTTAATAAAGAAGTATTCTATAAAATATTTTATAGCACTTTAATCTAGACCGCTCCTTATTTTAATTTAAGGATTGAAATAATTGAGATGAGAAATGGAGGGGAAATGGATGGAAAAGGAAGTGGCCACATCCTTTACCCCATCAATTTTAGTCTGAGTAAGGGCAAAAAAATTGAAATTGGTGTTGAAGAATCATGAAAATGTTAATTTACTTTCTCATTCCTTTCCATCATGTATATAAAATGAGATATTAATAAAAGAGTTCTCCTGTTTGTCTTCCTTCATCCAATGAAAGGAACCCACATAATCAAGCATATCAATAAAAGATGTTTAATATTATTGGGCCAAAAAATCCCAACTAATATGAGATCAATCTCTTTAATTTATATCTTTGTTCATTGAACATGAAAAAAAACGCATTCAACTATTATTATCAAACTCGAGTTGACTATCCGAATTTATTGTTTAAAGGTTTCTAACTTACAAAATTGTGTGGAATCAACGATAAACTCATGCAAGTTATAAACTTAGTTAAACTCATAAGTTTATATACCGAGTTTACCATTTTTATATTTTTAGCTTACAAAACTATGTTAACTCACTCTTAAACTAGTGTTAACTTTTTTGATTTGATCATTCTCAATAGCTTTATATATGAATTTTATACAAAAAATTGTTAAGTATGATAAATTATAAATGTTGATGGATTTAATTTCAATTATTTGAATTCAAAATATGTTTAAATCAAATTATTGTTATTTCTTATATTTAAATGGTTTAATTTTACACTATTAATACTTATTTAATGGTAAAAGTAAACTCTTACGAATTTATAGCATTATCACGAGTTTATTTGAACTCATGAGTTTGACAATATTGCATTCAACCTTTTATTCATTGGTCGAACCATTTGAATACATGCATGTCACATTGGTACTTTATGTTCATAAATAAAAACTCCCCAAGTCCTTAATATACGAGTCAATTGACTTTCAATGTTCATAAATAAATACTCTCGAAATTCTTAATATACGAGTCAGTTGACTTTCTTTAGAGAGATTAAGAAAATTAAATAAATTACATTAAAATATCTATATTTATTGTTCTTCTCCAAACTAATTTGCCTAACTTAAACTAATATATGATTTAATGATACACAATACACATTTTGATTAAGTAATTTATTTAATTTCATTATCTCTCCAAAAAAAAAGGTAAATTGGCTCTTATATTAAAGGCATGAGGTAATATTAGGTATTTTGTAAGATTATCAAACTCACAAATTTAAGCAAACTCATGACATTGGCATAAACTCATATCGTGAGCTCAAATCATATATTTGTAAGGGTTTACTTTTATCACTGAATTGACATTAATAATGTATAATTAAATAATTAAAATAAAAAAATGACAACAATTTGATTTAAATATATTGTAAATTTAAATAATTGAAATTAAATCCATCAACATTCATAATTTATCATACTTTTTGGGGAAAATTTAGGGAGAATTGCTAAAAAAGACCTCATTGAAAACTTATTTGTTAAATAGGACCTGAGAAGATATCTTGCACATTGAGGGAAGATATCTGCACACGTAGGGAAGATTTCTGCACATGTATAGGGAAGAATTTTGCACACAGGGAAGATCATCTGCACATCAGGGAAGATATTCTGCACATATGGAAGATAATCTGCATGCGAAGGTCCCATTTGGCAAATAAGTTGCCAATAAGGGATTTTTTCACAATTTTCCCAAAAATTTATCATACTAACAAAGAATTTTCTATAAAATTCATATATAAAACTATTGAGCATGATGAAATTGAAGAAGTTAACATGGGTTTCAGAGCAAGTTAATATAATTTTATAAGTTAGAAACGTAAACAAGATAAGCTCAGTGTGTAAACTCATAAGTTTAATGGAGTTCACAACTAGCATAGGTTTACTGGAGAATTTACTCAATTTTGTAAGGTAAAAACTTAAAAACAGTAAACTTGTGAGTTTACCAACAATGATATCTTGATTTTATATCATTTATTTATTCTAAATATAAGATGCATTTAAGGCTTTGCTCATTCATCATCATAAGGTTCATTGATCATTGCATGTATCACTTGGACGTATGCATCTCATATTAAATACATATTCATGAACATTATTCAATTAACAAACAAATGCAAAGGCTTTTTTTTCCCCCGAAAAATTCAAAGGCATATACTCTTAGTCATCAATTTATATTCATGAACACCTTTTTTTCCAACATATTCATGAACACCTTTTTATTCAGTGGATGAACCATTTAATAACATTCAGTAAATTTTATATCATTTATTTATTTTAAATATAAAATGCATTCAATTGTTTCCTCATTCATCATCATGAGGTTCATTCATTCATCATTGATCTTTCCATGCATCACTTGGACAAATGCATCTCATATTAAATACATATTCATGAACATTTTTCAATAAACAAACAAATGCTAAAGCATATACTCTTAGTCATCAATTCATATTCATGAACACCTTTTTATTCGGTGGATGAACCATATTAATAAACATTCCAAAATTAGCACATGTACATGAACTCTCTGTCATATGATGGACCCAAACAACTTTGAAAGGTGTAAATTACCGTATACTACATGCCATTTATGAGCTTGACTTACATCTATACAAGAAGCTTTCATATACGTGCTTGTCATGATAAGCTTTCATAAGCATAAGGACAAGATGGCTTCAACTGTGTTGGAAGCTGCACAAAACCATGAGGAGAGGAAAGAAGAAGGAGGACTTGTGTTTCCAAGTAAGCTTGGGAATGAGATTAACTTGCCCATCCAAGAACTGTGTATGGTCTAAGGAGTACTTGGTTGAAGCAGAAGGTCAGTTGGAAGCACCAGTTGTAGACTTCGGAGGAGTCCTGCGTGGCAAACTACAAGCCATCAATCGAGCCGTTGAACAAATCAGAGAGGCTTGCTTAGTGCATGGCTTCTTTGTGCTGATCAATCATGGAGTCGATGAAGATTTGATCAAGAAAGCTTATGAGCATACAGATGCTTACTTTAAGCAACCGATTGATGCAAAATTAAGGGCCTATAAACCTAAGGGTTCCCTAGCAGGCTATTCAGGTGCTCATTCTGAACGCTTCAATTCTAACCAAACTTGGAAGGAAACCCTCACTTTTCTGCTTCAACATGATAATCCACAACCTACCGTCAGAGACTACTTCGTCTCCACCTTAGGCCAAGACTTTTACGAAACTGGGTACGTACTGTTTTGCTAATATACATCTATACATACATGTATGTATGTGTGTGTGTTGGATTAAGGTCCAATCTTTCCTGAAAATATTCACATAGAAGTTGCGGGTATCCGAAATATTTTTGGATCAATTTTGCCGAGACCTGTTAAAAATTGAGCAAAGTCACCCCAACTGTTAAAAAACTAATATTGATCTGTTGGGAATTGGCCTTAGTTAACCATTGGTGAATTAGGCCCAAACCCATTAAACTTTAAGTTTCTGGGGCCAAATAAAATACCCAAACAAATGTGGGGTATTTATTAGTAATTTTCCCCAATGGTTCAAAATTGAAACTTGGTGGGAACAGTTTCCTCATATGATTTGGGGGAATGGTTGTGTGATTAAAACGTGTGTGTGTGTGTGTGTGTGTGTGTGTGTGAATAACAGGAGAGAACACAGAACAGACAACACATAGAGAGAAAAACATTCTCTGCAGAACTCTCTTCTCCTCTCTTCTCTCCCTGTGTATTTGCTGTGTAAGATAATTGAAATCCTGGTGATTCGATTCGCGTGGGTACCGTAAGAGTTTCAAACAACACTTCAGGTACGCCCAAAATCTGACATTGGTTTCAGAGCATTTAGATTTTTAATCAGTCCTGAATGTGGCTTCTGTAGTGTGTTATTGTTCTTGAACATGAAAGCATATATGTAGAAATTTTTTTATGTATGATAGTCCAATTTCATGATTCGTGAGAGTATATGATTCGGTTCATGTATATCTTTCTGTATGAGAATTTTGGTTCATGTGTTTAAACAAAAATATGAAATTGAACTTGAGATCACTCCATTCTACGTTTTGAATGTTTCGTTTCGGTGCTTTTTGTGCAATATACTTTTAGTGAACTTCAGTTGTATGATAATGTCTTGGTTCTATGAGCATTAGAATATTGAAAAGCATCATAAAACATATACTAAGGCTATAGAACAAAAGTACCAATAGGCTGTGCGAAATCTGGAAAGAGAATTGGAAGACCGAAAAAGAGAATTGAATTGGGTCATCATAAAACGAGCTTTTTAGGATTTAAAAATAATCTTATTACGTAGAGCTCAAAAACACGATGAAGATGGACATCAAGAATGAGCAAAACGGACATTGGATGGTGAAATTACGGAGGAGAGAAGGTACCGGGTCGACCCAGCTGGAGGTTGAAGACAACTTCCAACGACTCCAAAACGGCGCCGTTTTGCGCCTTCTTCTTCTTTTTTTTTTTTTTAAAAAAAGGGGATATTTGGGCCGTCAGTGGCCTAAAACCCAAACAAACACAAAAAAAGGACAAACGGATTGGGTCTGTGGGCAAGAGCCCAACGCCCAACCCATCAACCCAAACCAAAAAAATTGAATTTAAAGGGACAGAAATGCCACATGGCTCGTGTGGCAGACCCGATTGATACATAGAGGACATAGACCGATAGCAGGCGGCACGTGGAGTCCATCTAGCCAGCGCGTGTGACATTCGGAGGACTACAGAGTGGGGCGTGGAGTGGGCTTTATGCAGTTTTTTTTATTTTTCCTAGATTTTGTTCTTCTTAGGGCACGTGAGGGCTCATAGGAGCTCTGTTTGAGACGTGGTTTGTTCCTAAAAATTCCTAAATTAGAGATCTTCATAATGATGTGCTATTTGCCTATTTTTGTGGCAATTCAGGATCTGTTTGTGAGGTTTTAGTGCTTATTTAAGTGTTTTTTATACATTTAAAAATACCTAAAATCATGATAGTGACTTACATCTGTTTATTTAGGTCAAAAATGAAGCAAGAGGCTTCTAACAGCACTGAAACATTTGAGTATGGGTCATTGAGCATTGAATTTATGGATGATCAAGCTCATGTGCATGATCTTGAAGAGGATCCCGAAGAGAAACCTAAAGAATATGAATTTTTTGAAAAAGATCTCGAGGATGATCTCGATCTTATCCCTAAAGAATATTTTCTGAAGCCTGTTCCAGAGGAACCTCAAGTGGTCTACTCTGATTCTGGACCAAAGTCTGTGCCCTCCTGTCCTTAAGAACCTCAAAATTTAGCAGAAGAGGTCGACCAACCCTATTCTGCTGCTATGGCTGAGAAGATAGCGGAACTTGACGCGGACAAAATAGCTAGAATAAATAATATAAAAATCATATACTCAATCATTGTGAATTATGTGGAAAGCATAAAAGACAAAAAGATTGCAGAGTTATATGTGAGCGTAATGATGAAGTACCGCACAGTTGTAAGGGCAAGGGGCACATTCTCAATGATTGTTGCTTGGGTTGATGCTGTGATGAAAACAACAAGATTCATGAAGAAAAAGAAAAGATTCTTTAGGAAACTAAGAAAAGCCATTATTGACTACTGTTGTTCTGACATTTAATGGTGTATAATGTTCCTATTTCCTTGTATGTTGGTTGTATTGAGAATATGACTCTAAGTGTTATTGTTTGTATGTTTTATGTATGGACATGGTATTTTTCATGTAATGAATTATGTTTGTAGTTAATGCTAATTTTTTAAATTGTGCATTATAATGCCATGTTTCCCTAATGAGTGGGAGCTTTTAGAAGGTAAAACTTTTAAAAGCTGATGACTTATTTAAAGTACTTATATGAATGTTTTTTATAGAAAATAATAAAGTTGCTATTATTTGTGTGATAGGAGGTACAAATATATTCTCCTGATCATGGATCTAGTAACAAACTTATTTTCTGGTCAAGAATGATATAAGTACAAATGTTGTATACCATGTTGTGCTATATAATCATTTGATTATGTTCTCTTAAAGAGAACAATGTTTCTAAATGTGAAAAATGTTACTTCCGAATTGACAAATGGCCACGAAAGGCATCATTGTTGAACTGAATAAGGGGGAGAAATTGAATGGCGACAACTGGGACATCTGGCACCATAAGGTGCAGTACATTTTCGAGGAACAGGAGGCCGTTGAACCGCTAACCACTATTTTAATGGAACCTGAAGCTTGGACGCCTACCCAGCACAGGAGAAACTTGGAAGTTTACCAAGCATGGAAGAAGAAGAACAGCATTGCAAGAGTTACCTTATTGAGCACAATGGAGAATGACCTGATGTGCCAATATAAGAAATACCAAACTACTTAGGCTATGTGGGCTAAACTCAAGGATAAGTTTGGTGGCAGGTCAACCACTAAGCTTAGAAGGTTAACAATCAAGTTTAATACCTATAAGCTTAGAGTAAATACTCCTATGAAGCAGTATCTGAGCGAGATGTCCAACATGATTAAAGAACTTCAGGAAGTTAGATACACCTTGACTGATGAACAGCAAGTTTAGGCTATAATCAGATCGCTTCCTTCTAGCTGGGAGCACATGAAAGTGAACTTGACTCATAATGACAACATCGTCACTTTTGGAGATGTAGTGAAACATCTTGAGCTTGAGGATGAACGCCTAGAGGCGTATAAGGCTTCTGGACAAGCCTACTACATTGAAAATACTGGTTCTTCTAATGCAAAGCCCGATTCCAAAAAGGGCAAGAAATCTCAAAAGAAAGGCAAGAAGGATGGCTTTAAGTTCCAAAAGGGTAGAAAACAATTCAAGAAGAAAGGTAAGAAGGGCGGCAAGAAAAAAGTTGACCTGAATAAGGTCAAGTGTTATGCCTGCCAGAAAATGGGTCATTTCACATGGGACTATATTGAGCGAAACGATCGTGAAAAGGTATTAGTGGATTATGTGAATTCACACATTTTTTTTTTGTTTTAAGTACTTCTTTTCTAACATAACCTATTTGTTCTTCTTGGATTTTGGATTCACTACTACAAAATCATGATATAACCATCCCAATAGACGTCCCAATTTTAAAATTGGGTAGTTAAAAAGGAAGGCAGTGGCATTTTTATAATTATCTGTATGTAGGGAAACCTTTAGACATCCCAAATTTGAATTTGGGATGCCTAAAGTGGTTCATGGCGTGAGTTTAAATTTTTTTAAGTGACAGGGACTGGGTTTAGATGTCCCAAATCCATTTGGGACGCCTAAACTCATCTTTAGTGTCCCTGGACGTATGTCAGACACTTGTCTCACATGCGTCTTCTCACATACACACACCCCACCTTTACTTTTTGACCATCTCCCTCCTTCTTCATTCATTTCTTTCCTCCGTTGTCGGTATTCTGGGCATTCCTCCTCCTCCCTTCTTCTTGTTGTCTTCTTCAACTCTTCCTCATCCCTTCTTTGTCTTCTCCACAACTCGTCCTCTCCTCCCTTCTTCTTCAACTTTACTCTTCCTCCTCCTCCCTTCTTTGTCGCACATCCTCTGTCCTGTGCCTCTATGATTCACTTCCTCACTCGGAACCCCTTCTTGTTGTTGCGTATTCAATAGCTACGGATTCTGAAGAAATCAAAACAAGATTAAACAAGAAGAAGATTCAAGCAAGGCACACACCATTGTGACACCCTCCACCTCCTTCCTTCCATTGTGAAGCACGCAAGCTCCCCCCACCCTCTGGTTAGTTTTTTTTAAAAAAAATATGAATTTACTTCAATTAAATTTAAACTTACAATATGAAATTATTTTATATGATTTTAGTTATTGGAGTGATTTTATCTTGTGACTGAATTTTTGTGTTTTTTGGCTAGAACCATAGAATCGTTGTTAACTAGTAGTTATGCAACAATATATTGTTTGATATGTTTGGAGCTTGAAAATGTTTGTTTTATATGTATGGAGCTTGGTAATTGAGAGGGAAAAAATGTATATATATTAATATAAATAAATGGAGCTATTGATCGATTTTGATGGAATTGATAACAATTAAGCATAGTAATTTTTGTTTGTTTAAATATGGTTGGTTTTACTTTTTTTAGATTAGATTAATATGATTATTATTAGTGTAGTGGTGAAAATCTTATTTTAAGATAAAGGGATTAATAAGATAAAGGTATTGATCATTAATAAATATATAATTGATAATTAAGAAACACAATATACTTAATAAATAGATTGAAATATATTCTATTAATCCTTCTCTTCAAATTATTATAAGTTCTTTATGTCCTAGAATAGAAAAAAAAAATTGAATATTTATTTGAAATTTTATATTATTTTCTATATTTATAGGAGAATTATATTATCAATAGCTAAGAATCATGGAGTGAAAAACCGGACCGGACCAGCCGGTCTGACCGAAAAACCGGTGAACCGGTCCTCAGTCCGGTCTGGTTTGCTGTTTCAAAGAGGGGGAAGGTCGAACAGGTGGAAATCGGTCGAACCGGTCCAAAATCGGTCAAAACCGGTGGGTCACTGGTTCAACCAGTTTGCTCTTTTTTTTTAAAGAAAATGAGATATTCTATTAAAAAAAAGATGAAAAAGAAAGAAAACCATAGATTTAGACCGATATACATACAATCTATAATATTTTACTAAATTATAAGAACAAATTTTAATTTCAAGGCTACAAAAATTTAAAAAATAAAAAGAATAAAAGAAAAATATTATATATTTTTGTCAATTAATTTTATATGATAAAAGTAATCAAATCTAATATAATCAATTGATTTTATCTATAGAAATTTAAGAATATATTAATATATATATTGTTACTAATAAATTGTAATATTTTAATATGACCGGTTCGACTACCGGTTTGATCACCGGTTTGACCCCGGTTGAACCATTAACCCTTGAACCTGTTCCGTGACCGATTCATTGACCGATCCGGTTTTTTGTTCCTTGCTAAGAATACAGAGTTAATAACTAAGATAGAGTTGCTTGAAATTTGGGATGTCTTACTTTTAAAGGGAAATGCTGTCGAAATTTTTGTTGAAAAAAGTAAAAAAAGGCAATCTCATCCTATATCATTGACAATTGTACTAAATGTGTGAGTGTTATTGGGAATGACTTAGGTAGTAACAAAATGGATCACAGTTGGATGAATGCTTTGAGAACTAGTGAAGAATATGAGAAAGGGGTAAAAGAATTTATTGAATTCGCTAAAAAGAATGCTCCAGCAAAAAATGGGAAGTATTTTTATCCTTGTGTGAATTGTTTAAATGAGAGTCAACGGGATGTTGATGTCATAAAAGATAACCTACTTTGTGATGGAATAAATCTGTTATACACAAGGTGGATATGGCATAGTGAGGTAGTAACGGATTATCCGTCGCACAAGAAAGAAGATATGGATGTCATAGATGAAAATAGAATGGAGAAAATGATTCACGATGTTGAGGTAGAATCCTTTGCACATTTGCAGGAGTATGACAGCCTGCGGAGTGATGCAGAGAGACCATTGTATCCTGGGAGTAAGTACACGCGGCTGACGGGAACATTGCATTTGGTTAACTTAAAGGTAACTTGTGGGTGGACTGATAGTAGTTTCACATTGCTGCTTAAACTATTGTATGATATATTTCTAGAGGATAATGTACTTCCAAATCGTATGTATGAGGCCAAGAAAATCCTGTCTATGATGGGTATGGAGTATAAAAAGATGTATGCTTGCCCTAATAACTGCATATTGTACAGAAATGAGTATGGAGGTCTTAGTGAGTGTCCTAAGTGTAAAACTGCACGTTATAAAGTGAAAAAAGATGGTGGTTATGGCGATGTGACAACTAAAAGGCAACCTTTAAAGGTTATGTGGTATCTTCCAATAATACCACATTTTAAATGTTTGTTTGCGACTGTAACAAAAGTGAAGAAGTTGAGATGGCACTCTGATGAGAGAATATTTGATAGAAAATATCTTCGGCACCCAGCTGACTCTCCATAATAACAAAAAATAGATGAAATGTTCCCTCAATTTGGCAGCGACCCGAGAAACCTTCGGCTTGGGCTTTATACAGACGGCATCAACCCGTATGGAACTCTTACTAGCACACATAGTGTGTGGTCGGTTCTCCTTATAATATACAACTTGCCACCCTGGCTATGTATGAAACACAAGTATATGATGCTTTTTATGATGATTTCTGGACCAAAACAGCCAGGTAATGATATTGATGTCTACTTGGTACCTTTGATTGAGGACTTGAAGAAGTTGTGGGAGGAAGGCATATGTGTGTTTGATGCTTATAAGAAGGAGTCCTTCAAGCTACGTGCAATGATTTTCACAATGATAAACGACTTCCCTGCGTACGAAAACTTGTCAGGGTATAGCGTGAAGGGTCATAAAGCATGCCCAATATGTGAAGCAGACACACACTTCCATTAACTAAAGCATGGAAGAAAAACTGTCTACCTTGGCCATAGGAGGTTTCTTCATCGGTTCTACCCGTATCGTAGGCTAAGAAAGCGTTTTAACGGCTTATTGAAGCATAGAATAGCTTAGAAGTCATTAACCAGAGAGGAAGTTTACAGTCAAGTAGAACATATCAATGTCACTTTTGGTAAAAATCAGAGAACTGCAGGTGAGAATAACATATGGAAGAAGAGATACATTTTCTTTTGTTCTTCCATATTGGCGTTCACTTGACGTGAGACACAGTATTGATGTGATACATGTGGAGAAGAACATTTGTGATAGCCTTATCAGTACGCTTTTACACATACCAGGGAAGACTAAGGATGGGATTAGTGCGAGATTAGACCTTGTTGATTGGGAATAAGAGAACGGTTACATCCACAACTAAGAGATGATGGTAAGAGGGCATACATGGAGCCAGCAGCGCATACACTATCAAAAGTAGAGAAAAGAAGTTTGTGTGGGTGTTTGCATGAAATTAAGGTGCCGCAATGGTATTCCTCGAATGTGAGAAGATGTGTCTCAATAGACGATTTGAAGTTAATGGGAATGAAGTCCCATGATTATCATGTGTTGATGCAACAACTGTTACCAGTAGCTATTGGAGGCATAATAAATGATGAAGTACGAACCACTGTATCAACATTGTGCGTTTTCTTCAATGCTATCTGTAGCAAAGTCATTGACACTGAAAAGTTGGATGAACTGGAAAATGAGGGTTACATTATTTTGTCACAACTAGAGATGTATTTTCCTCCTTCATTTTTTGATATAATAGTGCATTTGGTAGTTCATTTAGTAAGGGAGGTAAGGCTTTGCGGTCTAGTTTACCTGAGGTGAATGTACCCTTTCGAGCGATACATGAAGATCTTAAAAGGTTATTCTAAAAATCATTATCGACCAGAAGCCTCAATAGTAGAAAGATATGTAGTTGAGGAGGCTATAGAGTTTTGCAAAGATTATATGTCAGGGAAGAAGGAACAATCTCAGCATGAAGAGGGGAGAAGTAAGGGAACACGAGGACTGAAAGTGAAGAATGTTCCTCATGAAGAGGTGTTGCAAGCCCACTTGTATATCCTGAATAATATGGAAGAAGATCAACCTTACATAGATGAACACAGAAAGACTTTGAAGAACAAGAATCCAAGGAAGAATGACATGCAGATTGCTATTAAGCAAAACAAGACATTCATGTAGTGGTTTGAGGAAAAGGTTTTGCACGAAACCGGTATGTCTGAGACAATTGAGTGGCTAGCTTGGGGCCTTCGTTTCAGGTCATTACTTGGACCGGTTATGATATAAATGGCTATTCTTTCTATACGAAAGAGCAAGATGACAGAAGTACCATGCAAAATAGTAGGGTCATGGTAGAAGTTGAAGCTATGCACTTTTCCAATTCGAGAGACAAAAATCTCATATTAGCGTCTATGACCTATTATGGAGTTATAGAAGAAATATGGGAGATTACATACAACAAGTTCAAAGTTGCTTTATTCAAATGTAAGTAGGTTAGTAATAATGCTGTGGTAATAGATAAACAATTTGGATTTATCTCAGTCGATCTTTGAAGAGCTGACTATAGAGATGAGCCCTTCATTCTAGCAAGCCAGGCGAAACAAGTGGTTTATCTCACCGATCCTGTGAGCAAAAACATGTCCATTTCCCTTAAAAGTAAAAAATAGAAGTATGGTGATCCGACCTTCAACCTTGATGACACACCACCTTTCACAACAACTCCACCTCGAACAAATGAAGTAGAACTGGTAGATGATGACGAATATGCTGTAAGAAATGACCATGGTGAAGGAATATGGGAAACAATATAGAGTAAGACCTTAATTTATAAACGAGAACTGTGTGTTTTTTTTGTTTTACTCCTACTTAGTTTATTTTATTTTTATTGCAATTTATTTACGTTTCTGACGATGCTTTTTGTGTTAACAGGAATATGGACAACTCTAGTGCTGACGAAAGGTGTAGAGATGGCGAAAGCCCTAGCGATGATGAAAGGCCTAGAGATGAACCAGTTGCAAGAAGGAGGGTTAGAGGCTGTACAAAGATGGGAGCATTGGTTGCACGTCATGAACATCAACAAGAAAGGCTACATATAGACTTCGATGACAATCTGAATCCAGTTGGTCCTGAGGAAGACCATTTTATTAGCTACGTAGGGTTTTTGGGTTGAAGCAAAGTGCGCAATACCTACGATAATTGGAGATTGGTTCCCTTAAAAATGAAAGACATGATTTGGCAGCAACTTTTGGTATATAAGTTTTGATACATCTATGATAATTGTAGCTTTATTCCTATTGTTTCAAATATAATTATCTTATGTTTTATCTTGCAGCAAACATACGATGTCCCATACACCAGGGAGATGTACAGGCACTGATGGATGAGGTTCAGATATGATGGAAAGGTTTCAACAACAATCTAACAACAAGGTACATTCGAGGGGCCCAGAGGGGTGAGGATCCATGTCGACATTATTCGTATTTGTCTCTAGAGGATTGGAGGTTGTTTGTGGCATCACGGGTAGATCCTGAGTTTCTGGTAAGATTTATATCATCATAATATAGACGGATGGACATTTTCATATACTTGATATCATTTATTTATTTTTTGTTGTTTTTCATTCATAGGCATTAAGTGCAGCAAATGCACAGAGCCAAGCAAAAAATAAATATCAACATTACATGTCTCGTGGTGGATATCGGAAGAGTGAGCGACAAATGATGCAAGAAGAGTTACAGAAAATGAAGGAAGTAGTGGAATCTGATCCTAGCGTTGTTATCCAGGCCTCGGCACCTCCTCCATGTCACAAAAAATGGAAAGCAGGGAGGATTAAGGGTGGGAAGTACATAAATCCAGTTGTTGTTGAGGTTACTGTGAGGATTGTAAGTAGTTATACCATAAGTACCTAATTTTTTGCATATTGAGATTGGTTTCGATACATTTACGATAAACTGTATACTACAGGATGAACTGGAAGATCATAGTAGCCAAGGTTCGTTCAATCCAAGTAGACGAATGGACATCTTATCAATAGCTATTGGGAAGGCAGATGACTCTGGTCGTGTTCGAGGAGAGACACGGGAAGTTAGTGTTGTGAGGTATTTTGGACGAGACTCACGTTATTCGTCACAAGTGGACCTAGTAGGGACCTTATAGCCAAGATTCGAGAGGACCTCGAACGAGAGCTCGAGGCCAACCTTCACGACAAGCTCTGACAAGAGTTATTGCTAGAGCTTCAACTTGAAATGGCAAAGAAGTTCGAAGCATAAAGCGTAAGGGATGAGCATAGAACTCAGAAATCCTCAGCCTTCAATAGCACTAAAGGAAGTTACAACCTTCTGGAGGAACCCCTTGGCGACCCTTCTCCCACTCCAGCGTCGGGAGACCCTTACACCCTCTATTTGGAGGATCCACTGTTGCGTGTTATTGTTGATGCTCTCGTTCACACATGTGCTACCACCCACCATCATCAGCAAATTCTGGAGGATTTTCGTAGGGTGAATGTGAATAGTTTAGAAAGGGGAAAGAAGGTACAGTCATCCCTGTTCCTGATCCAAAGGTTAGCACGTTAGGTCAGGCAATAGGATCTTTCATCCTTTGGCCTCAAAATCTTATTAGTTCATAGGCAACACCTCCAATGGTAGGCATTACCTTACTATTACTGAAAATCTATTGGCATCCTAATAACAATTTGTTTTTTGATGTTCTAAAAGGATGACAAAGATGCGAGGAAATGGCCCTACTTAGCACGGTTGCAACAAATCTATAAGGGCATTAAACAGGTTAACTTGAAGATGCCTAAAGGGATTATGGGGCTTACATTAGAGTATCCCTACACGATTGACAATACATATTTCAAGCAGTTTATCAGGTTAGAGGAGATAGATGCAGGCTGGGTGAAATTTGCAATCCGGTAAGTTTTTTTTCAATTTTCCTATAGAATTCATTTAGTGGTTTTTTGATTTCATACATTCAATAATTCATTCCTTGTTTTAATTCTATTATAGCATCTTCCACGGCCTCTGCACAAGCATGGAAAGACGTGATGAGTATGGATTCTTATGCCTTGCGAATACGATAAGGGATACCAATACTGTGGCGCATAGGACTCACTATGTAGGCTACGCAATGGGAGAGACCAAACTTCGTTGTTATCTAGCACCCATTGTTCAACGATTCGTATTTTCATTTTGTCAATTTAAGATGCTTAATAAATAATTGCCTTTTCAATTAACTTCCTTTTAATTTGTACATGTTGTTATAGTTACCACTGGAGTTTGTGTGTTATATGTCCTCACCGCAACCTAGTCTATTGGTTTGATCCCTTGCGTAAAAGGCCAGACAAAGATACAAAATCCGTCTTCGGCACCTAAGTTATTTTGTTTATATTTTATTGACTCTTAAAAAATGAATAGTTCTAATTTCTGTTGATTTTGATTTTCATGATAGTGCTTGTCAAACATATAAAGTTCTAGGCGGGTCACGCGAGGGTACAGTTGTTAAAAAGCCAAAGTGGTTTTATCCGATAGTAAGTAGTTTTGATTCTAATTGTTTCATTGACGGTCGTTTTAGACATACCTTTATTAATTTTAACAACCAATTGCATGCCTTTGATTTAAAGTGCCCTCAACAACCTGGCAACACTGAATGCGGATATTATGTTATACTTTATATGTATAACATCACTCAAAGTGGAATTACTAGCGATTTTGAAAAGGTAATCGCTTCTTCATTCTCAAATGATAATATTTTTTGTGTTCTAATTGAAATGCTAATTAATTCATTTGCTTGATTCATTTCATTAAAGCTTATTTTCTAATTTTCAGATTTTTGATAATGAAGATACCTACCTACATGAAGACCTTAATTTGATTAGAGACCTTTTGGCTAGACATCTTCTTCAAAATATAGAGCAGTAAAATTTTTATTTATATCAGTTTGTAGTTATGTGATGACAGTGTTTTGACACTTTCTAGTTGTTATTGTACATGTATGTAGTAGTAGGTTGTATGAGTTGATATTGTATGTATATGTAATAAATATTGTAGTGCTGGATATCCTTATCATTTTGTAATGGATATTGTCTTTTATGAATCCATTTTCTATTTTGTTTCTACAATTTGAAATCACTGGGTAAAGTGGAATGTAATTAATCATTTTTTAAAAAAATCAAACCTTTAACGTCCCAAATTGAGAATTGGGACGTCTAAAGTCCACCTTAGACATCCTATTTTTTTGGAACATCTTTTCTTAAAACATACTACGCCCCTCACATAGACGTCCCCCAGTTTTTGGACGTTAAAACCCTTTTTTGTAGTAGTGATTCAGACTCAATAGACCATGTGATGAGGGATTGAGGATCCTTAGTAGAATACCATCGATTGCCGCATCTAAGCAAATGACTTTACGTAAGCAACAGTGCAAAGATCGAAGTCAAAGGAATTGGCACCTACAAGTTACCTTTGCGTGGTGGGAAGACTTTGATCCTACATGATGTTCTTTATGCACCTGACATCCGACGGAATTTAGTTTCTGTACTTTGTTTATTAGATTATGGGTTTGATGTAAACTTTCATGGCAAAGTTGCAGACAGTTTTAGCAACAAGACCTTTTATGATTTAGCTTTCCTTTCTAGAAAGCTCTTTGTTATGGATATTGTTGGTAACTTTAATGTGCATGACTGTTTCATTATTTCCTCCAATATAATTGTTGATATGAATATCTAGCACTTAGACTAGGGCACATTAACCAAAATAGAATGATTAAACTAGCTAGAGAAGGTTTGCTAGGTGAAATTTTGAATATGGAAATGTCCTTATGTGAGAATATTCTAGCTGGTAAAGCAACTAGGAAACCTTTCGGTAAGGGAACTAGAGCTGAGATTCCATCGCAATTAATCCATTCTGATATATGCGGTCCAATGAGTGTGAGGGTGAGACACGGAGGTTGGTATTTCATTACCTTCATTGATGACTATTCGCGATATGGTCACATCTATTTGATCTCACACAAGTCTAAAGCTCTTGAATGCTTTAGACGATACATGAATGAAGTAGAGAATCAAACGGATTGTAAAATTAAAGCAATACACACCGATCGGGGTCGTGAATGTTTATCTGATCAGTTTAAGGAGCTCTGTGAAGAAAAAGGGATAATTAGGCAACTAACCATCCCTAGCACTCCACAACAAAACGAAGTTGCTGAAAGAAGAAATAGAACTCTTCTAGACATGGTTAGGTCAATGATAGCTCAAGCAAATCTGCCAATTTCATATTGGGGTGATGCTTTACTAACGGCTGCCTTCATTCTTAACCATGTACCCTCAAAATCAGTCACTTCTAGACCCTATGAGTTATGGACAAAATGCAAGTTAGATTTAAACATCATGAGACCCTAGGGGTCAGCTGCGTACATTCATAACGATTCCCATAGGTATGGGAAATTGGGTCCTAGAGAAAAAAAGTGTATCTTTATAAGATACTCTTAGCAATCAAAAGGATATGTTTTTATAGGTGAACACGAAGATGGAACTGTGACTGAAATTGATTCAAGAGATACCGTATTTCTAGAAAATGAATTTCCTAGCAGGGGAGATATTGATCGTATAGTATCTCTTTATGAGACACAAGAACAATGCAGTACAGAACAAACTCAGACTAATGATCCTCAATCGTCTCAATACATTGACTTGAGTGGGAGCTCAGAAAGGCCTTTACAAAGGCCTAGACAAGAGAAGCGAAAGAGACAAGAAGTTCCCACAAGAAGGAGTGACAGGGGAAATGTACCTAGGAGACGCTTCTCCATAGAAGGATAGGCACTTATTGTTACTTCAAATGGAGACGATGAGCCTCGTTCTGTGCAAGAAGCCTTATCAGGTCCTGCTAAGGATGAATGGAAGAATGCAATGGAGGAAGAAATTGATTCAATGAAGAAGAATCAAGTTTGGAAACTAGTTGATCTACCAAAAGGGCGAAAAGCCATTGGGAACAAATGGGTTCTCAAAATTAAAAGAAAAGTTGATGGATCAATTGACAAATACAAAGCTCGATTGGTTGCAAAGGGGTACACACAGCAGGAAGGTATAGATTACGAGGATACCTTCTCACCTGTTGTACGTTTCAATTCTATAAGACTTATTCTGGCAATAATAAATAGTTTAGATCTGGAACTGCATCAGATGGATGTAAAAACTGCATTTCTAAATGGTGATCTAGATGAAGAAATCTATATGGAACAACCATTAGGTTTCATTAAGAAAGGAATGGAGAGTAGAGTTTGTAAGCTCAAAAGGTCCATTTATAGACTAAAACAATCATCCAGACAGTGGTATTTGAGGTTTCATAGAGCGATAATCTCTTATGACTTTCAAATGATTGAAGAGGACCACTTCGTCTACATTAAGCGGTTTGAGGGTAATTTTGTAATATTATCCTTATATGTAGATGACATACTATTGGCTGGAAATAGTCTAAAGTCGGTCTTAGCTATTAAAGAATGGCTATCATCGAATTTTTAGATGAAAGACATGGGTGAAGCAGAATATATAGTTGGAGATAAAATTCAAAGGGATCGCTCTAAAAGAATTCTCTCTCTTTCACAAGAGAATTACATCAAGAAAATTCTTGAGCAATTCAATATGAGATATTGCAATCCCTTAGATACCACAGTAGCTTCTGGTGTAACCTTGAGTCTTGATATGTGTCCCAAAACTGAGTCGGCAAAGAAGAAAATGGAAAGGGTTCCCTATGCTAGTACCGTTGGAAGTTTGATGTACGCAATGATGTGTACAAGGCCAGATATTTGTTACACAGTTGGACTGGTTAGCATATTCCAGTCAAATCCCGGTGAGCAACATTGGAAAGTAGTAAAAAGGATTTTGAGATACTTGAAGGGCACGTCAGATTATGCACTATGCTATTAAGGAAGCAATCTACACTTGGTTGGATACTCTGACGCTGATTTGGGTGGAGATGAAGTTGAGCGAAGATCGACTTATGGATATACCTTCTTGTTGAACAATGGCACCATATCTTGGAGCAGCAAGAAGCAGACGTGCATTGCCTTACATCCTATGGAAGCTAAATTCGTGGCATGCACCTCAGCAGTGCAAGAGGCTATATGGTTCAAGAGATTTATTAAACATCTTAGATTTGGAAATAAAAGCACAAATCTGGTGTTAGTGTATTGTGACAATACCACAGCCATAGCCTATATGAAAGATCCCAAATACCATAGTAAGACCAAACGCATAGATATAAAGTATAATTTTGTGAGAGATTATGTAGCACAAAAAGTTGTTACTATATAACATATTTCAACCAAGAGTATGGTCGCAGACCTTCTAACCAAACTCATAGCCAAGAAAATGTATGACAAACATGTGAAGGCTATTGGGATGCACAAAATGTAAACTTGCAGACACTATGTAATATGTTTATGATTAATGAAAATGTTTCTTCATAAAATTTTATGTGTCTATATGAAGATATACAATGTCTAGTATGTCGTACAGGCAGGTAAGGTTGGCTCTCTCACACGAGCAACCACCTTTGATACTCAGGAAGAGTATGCAAGGATGAGACAGTTGTGTTCACCAGTAAAGCAGTAGGAATGCTGATATGGTAAAGAAGAAACACAAATTATGTCATCTCGATAAGAGTGTAGCATGTCGAGATAAGATCCAATAAGACGTAATATAAATATGGATCGAATCATGGATACCCACTTCCATGATGCCTATTGCCAAATAACAAATTCTTTAACATTGACATCATGATAGATAAATAGAGTAAAAGAATTTGGGTTTAGATACTGGGAGCATCTAAACTCATGTCTATACAGTGTTAATGATGAGAATCAAAACGACGTACGCTCTTAGTGTAAGATTAAAACTGTAGCATGTGATTCACACCACATGTGTGAAAGAACCGCAAATAGGAAGCATGTGAATTGATCCCTGCTTCATTGCTGTGTAAGTCCCAAGAAGGTTAAACACTTCTGTGATGTCCTTTGACTTTGACATTGTCATGGAGGTATTCTTTAACGACTGCTACCTTAACATTTGTCCTATGATTACGACTAATACAATCCATGGTATTATGTTAGGAAAGCGGTTGACGTATTTCAAAATGATATATGAGTGAAAGGAAGGTTACCTAAAATATACACACATATATTGGTGTCTGAGACATGTCCCTTATGATATTAATTTTTGGTAATTTCATAAGTGTAGACACTAAGCATATAAAAAGGTGATCTAAGTTTTATCTTGACTTGAGAGGGATTAGATCTGCCATGTGGAAGTGTATATTGGTATATCTAGGACATATGAGGCATAATATTAAAATTCAAACTACACAAAGAAAGGTTGTCTTGTGCTGGTCCTATGAGAGGGATTTCTAGTACAAACACCTAGGAGACGTCATGCCCATGTGGTCACGGCAAAGCACCTATTATGAAAGAAGAAAGAGAGAGAGAGAGACAATCCTTATGGCATCCAATTGACCAAGTATGAGTGGGAGATGTTGGGAATTGGGCTTAGTCCACCCTTAATGGATTAGGCCCAAACCCATTAAACTTTAAGTTTTTGGGGCCAAATAAAATACCCAAACAAATGTGGGGTATTTAGTAGTAATTTTCCCCAATGGTTCAAAATTGAAATCTGGTGGGAACAGTTTCCCCGTATGATTTGGGGGGAACGGTTGTCTGATTAAAACGTGTGTATGTGTGAATAACATAAGAGAACACAGAACAAACAACACATAGAGAGAAAAACATTCTCTGTAGAACTCTCTTCTCCTCTCTTCTCTCCCTGTGTATTTGCTGTGTAAGATAGTTGAAATCCTGGTGATTTGATTCGCGTGGGTACTGTAAGAGTTCGAAACAACACTTCAGGTATGCCCGAATTCCGACATGATCATTAAAAAATTAACGTTAATTGTTAACATTTTTAATAGCTAGGGGGCAACATCGCTCCTTTTTTAACACTTTAGGAGAAAAATTGATTCAAATAGAACTTTTGGACACCATATCTTTTCTAGGAAAAAATTGGACCTCAACCCTATAAATATGTACAAATAATATTGATTTTATTCTATTTTGATTACTTTTTTAGGGAGGTTTTCCAAAAGTATTGTGAAGCAATGAAAGAGCTAGGGATGAAGACAATGGACTTGCTATCAATAAGCTTAGGGTTAGATCAGACGTATCTGAGGGACTTTTTCTCTTATGGATGCTCCTTAATGAGATGCAACTACTACTCTTATTGCGCAGTTCCAGCCGAAGTGCTAGGCACAGGACCACATCGTGACCTGACCTCGGTCACCATACTTCACCATGATCATGTCGAAGGACTCGAAGTTTTCTCAGGCGACAAGTGGTTCACTATTTAACCTCGTACTACCTCCTTTGTCGTCAACATTGGAGATACCTTCATGGTGCGCGAGTGCGCGCACACACACACACACACAAACACACATGTCGATTTCCATAAGCCTATTCTCAACACACTTTTAACATTCAAATACTAATCCTGCAAGGTGGAAACTTTTGCTTTGGCGACAAAAAAAAAAAAAGAAGTGAAAACTTTGGCATTAATAAGAATGGGCTCTATGCTTTTTGCATCTACTTATGATATTAGAGGGAGTATGAGGAGGAGAATTCAACACTCTTTCTCTTTTTTCTTTTAATCTGAAAACCTTTCACCCTCTTTGATTATTTATTACCTCATTTTATTGGAGAATTTTATCTCTTTATGCTTTGTTTGTAAATTGTTATTAGTCTAAGGAGAGAGTTGTTGAAGGGGGGTTTAGTTCACATATTTTAATTTTGGGGTTTTGAGGGTTTTCTTGCTATGCAGTTCTTCAGTAAGTGTGCGCCGAGACTTGCAGGGATGAGTGTTAATCAGTGTCGCAGGGATGAATCTTAAACATTTAGGGTGGTTTTCATTTTAAATCTTTTAAATTTTCCAGATTTAAAATATAAAGTATTATTTGTTCAAAAAATTAAAATGCAAGCATTCTTTTTCAGCATTTTATTACACAGTCATGACTTAACTTTGATGAGTCAGTATTTTTTGTTAGATTAGACTAACAATGTTAAAATTGAAGGATTAAAAATATACTTTATAAACTTAAGAGACTAAAATGAAACATGATGCAAACATAAATGACCAAACATATACTCTAACCTTATTCTAAATTATTTACTCAAGAAAAAAGGGTTTATTGTATGAGACAGTACGATTTAATACAAAATTTTATCTTGGTTGCTTAATTTTGATAAGGTGTATTTCCAGTCGCTAAACCCAACCATGTTAGTTTTAATACCAAAAAAATACCGACATTGAAATGTTAAATATTAAAAAAAACAACAATATGTATATCAAATTTCTTATATCCATTACATCAAGTTCTTTAATCACACAAGATCATGTGTCCTAATTTTTTGTATATGGATTTATAATTAAATGGTAATAATTTAAACTAGGACACATGGTCATATTTGATTGGAGAACTTTGAATGGTTATATTCAAATATTTTTATAAAATTATTAATAAGATGATGAATTATGAAGAAAAATAAATAAATTCAAACCACTAAATTTTATTCGTGACCTTTTAAAATTATAATAAAGAAGTATTTTATAAAATATTTTATAACACATTAAATCTAGACCACTCCTATTTTAATTTAAGGATTGAAATGATTGAGATGAGAAATGGAGGGGAAATGGATGGAAAAGGAAGTGGCCACACCCTTTACCCCATCAATTTTAGTCTAAGTAAGGGCAAAAAAATTCAAATTGGTGTTGAAGAATCATGCAAATGTTAATTTACCTTCTCATTCCTTTCCATCATGTATATAAAATGAGATATTAATAAAAGAGTTCTCTTTTTTGTCCTCCTTCATCCAATGAAAAGGAACCCACATAATCAACCATATCAATAAAAGATGTTTAATGTTATTGGGCCAAAAAATCCCAACTAATATGAGATCAATCTCTTTAATTTATATCTTTGTTCATTGAACATGAAAAAAATGCATTCAACTATTACTATCAAACTTGCGAGTTGACTATCCGAATTTATTGTTTTAAGGTTTCTAACTTACAAAATTGTGTGAAGTCGATGGTAAACTCATGCCAGTTGTAAACTCAGTTAAACACGTAAGTTTGCACAACGAGTTTACCATTTTTATATTTTTAACTTACAAAATTATGTTAACTTACTCTTAAATTCATGTTAACTTTTTTGATTTGATCATGCTCAATAGCTTTATATATGAATTTTATAAAAAAAAAATTGTTATGTATGATAAATTATAAATGTTGATGGATTTAATTTCAATTATTTGAATTCAAAATATATTTAAATCAAATTGTTGTTATTTCTTATATTTATATTGTTTAATCATACACTATGAATACATATTTAATTATAAAAGTAAACTCTTACGAGTTTATGTCATTATCATGAGTTTGTTTAAACTCATGAGTTTGACAACATTGCATTCAACCTTTTATTCATTGGTTGAACCATATTTGAATACATGCATGTCACATTGGCACTCTATGTTCATAAATAAATACTCCATAGGTCCTTAATATAAGAGTCAGTTGACTTTTTTTGGAGAGATTAAGAAAGTTAAATAAATTACATGAAAGTATTTATATTTATCGTTCTTCTCCAAACTAATTTACCAAACTTAAACTAATACATAATTTAATGTTACACAATATACGCTATGATTAATTAATTTATTTAGCTTCATTAATATGTCAAAAAAAAAGTAAATTGGCTGTTATATTAAAGACATAAGGTAATATTAGGTATTTTGTAAGATTATCAAACTCACAAGTTTAAGCAAACTCATGACAATGACGTAAACTCATATCGTGAACTCAAACCGTATATTTGTAAGATTTTACTTTTATCATTAATTGACATTAATAGTGTATAATTAAAATAAAAAACGACACCAATTTGATTTAAATATATTGTAAATTAAAATAATTGAAATTAAATCCATCAATATTCATACTTTTGGGAAACATTTATCATACTTAATAAAGAATTTTCTATACAATTCATATATAAAACCATTGAGCATGATGAAATTGAAGAAGTTAGCATGGGTTTAAGAGCAAGTTAACACAATTTTGAAAGTTAGAAACATAAACAAGATAAACTAGGTCTATAAACTCACTAGTTTAACTGAGTCAACAACTAGCATAGGTTTACTAATGAATTTACTCTATTTTGTAAGATAGAAACATAAAAACAGTAAACTTGTGAGTTTGCCAACAATGATATTTTGATTTTATATCATTTATTTATTCTAAATATAAGGTGCATTTAAGGCTTTGCTCATTCATCATCATAAGGTTCATTGATCATTGATCATTGCATATATCACTTGGACATATGCATCTCATAATAAATACATATTCATGAACATTATTCAATTAACAAACAAATCCAAAGGCCTTTTTTTTTGCCCGAAAAATGCAAAGGCATATACTCTTAGTCATCCATTTATCAGTGTGTTTGTTTGACCGATTGGGCTCTGAATCGGGCTTCAACAGTGCCCAATCGGTCCAAAACAGTGACAATTGCAGAATTGGGTGTTTGTTTTAGCATTCTCGGTTAAGTCCAAATAAGTATAAGTCGCCGATCCCTTTAAGCTGAGAATTGAAGCTTATTTCTACTTAAATAAGCCCAAATGACCGTTAGGGTAGCATTTAATACATTTTAAATTCTGCACCTACTCCAGCCGGATCAGTTTTCTCTCTCTTGTCGCAATTATTCTGTCCATTCTCTTCTCTGCGCAAAGCACAGAAGCATACCACAAGTGACGGCGAGCGGCGGCATGGATCCGTCTGGTTTTGGCAGTCAAGGGTCGTTTTTGGCGTGGTTTTGAGCTCCATCGCTATCGTGCAGTTTTGCCTTTGTTTTCTTCTCTGGCTCCGTGTGTGTGGGCGTTTAAAGTCCTGCAAGTGGCGTTGAAGTGTGACGGTGTGTTGTGCTACGGTTTGGAGTCAGGGGCGGCGGATCTGTACAAGCAAGAGCCTGTGAGCTTGCTCGGTGTTGAAGTGTCGAGCTACCATTGAAGGTCGTTGCCGATCTGCTCAGTCACGTGTCTCTCTTTCGTTGGTAAGGTTTCAAACTTAACTTCACTCAGCTCTCTCCCTTTATCTAATGTTTCACAGGCAATGGTTGCATTTTGAGCCATTTCAATGAACCACCATTGTTTGCTCTGTCGTGGTTGATCTGTGATACGTTTGATTGTTGTGTTTAATCTGTTAGTTTCGTTGGAACAAGCCGTTACTCTGTTGCGTTTTGTTCATATTCCATCTTCCCTCACCTGCAAAAGCTCAAAAGTATTATCGCTGTTTATGGTATTTATTCTTTGATTCTTCCCCTGAAAGACATTTTCCCAATAACGTGTATTGCTATCATGAACTAAGTTCATACCAATGCTCTGAAAGATTATTATTCACCCAATTTCTTTGCTTGTGCTTGAATCCTGAGAAGCTAAGCAAATTTAGAGTGGAGGATTATATGACAGAGCTGTCACTGAAAGCTACTGGTGATTTCTGTATTAAAGAGAATGAGATGAGGTGCTTTTGTCTTCATGTGTTTGAGTTTTTTGTTAGATGAGGAATCTTATTAATCACTTATATAAATCCAAATTATTCTCTCCACCTTTCTCAATTTTATTGGACCTTATCAACTTAGTTTGAATTAATGTATAATACACCAAACCTCACATATTTTTTGGCTCTGTTTATGTGGACTTGTAACATGCTTGTTTAAGTTGTTCTCTCTGTGTGTGTGTGTGTGTGTGTGTGTGTGTGTGTACACTTGAGAATTAATCCAATTTAATTAGTGTGGTTGTTTTCTTCTCATTCTTAATACTGAACTTGGTGGTTTAGGTTAAGAAAAGCTGATACCTTAATTCTCTACTCAACTTAACCATTGCAAAGAAACATAAGCTTGATTAGATCAGAAGATGCATCTTAGGATAAAGAAATATTGTGATGGTTGGGTTAAGCACTAACATGAGAGGTTGAATGCATATATTTAGTATTTACAACGATATTGTAGTATATGACAAAATTTGAAGTGCTTGAGTATGGTTTCAAATGTTGTTGGCCATAACAGAGGTATCATTTGAACTGTTGAAAGGAAAAGAGAGAAATTTGAGTGTGAAATTATTATATGTAAATTTCCAATGCATCATGATGAATTTTCATTAAGTTTCTAAGATATCATAATGCAATCCAGAGATCTTGGGACGTTGCAAAATTTCGTTTTCCTTGGGATAACTCAGAATCTTAGCACGCCAAGCAGACAGTAAGGTTTTTATGTTACTTGGGGATCTTAAATCTTAAATCGTCGACAAATGATGCTCAGCCATATTCAACCCAAATGAATCATGTTCGTGACACCATCAGGGACCAAATTGTACGGGACCTTTGACTTGATTAGTTCTGTTATATTTTACTTCATCAGAAACTTTAAGTTTGTACAATTTCTAATTTATTAGCATTTTAATTGTAATTTTATTATTTAGTTTACCATTGCCAAACATGATCCGTTACAATTCTCTGTCGTTCGAAAGCTTTGTTGTTTGATTGGTATGAGTCAAGCGCAATTATGTCGTGAATTTTGTTGTAAGGTCTCTACTGATTTGAAGTTTAGAATTATCAGACCCAATTATGTCCCCGGAGAAAAGAAAGATTTGTGAGTGAAGAGTGTGTAAAGAACTGTTATCTGGATGGGTTAGCGGCATCAAACTTTTGAGAATGTGCCTTGTGGTAACACTATCGCCATTGGATGGTTTGGATTAATTTATCACCAAGAATGCCACTTTAATAAATACAGATATCTTCCCAAGTCCCATTTGGCATTGAAGTTGTCAATGAGTTTTTTTTCCACAATTAGTCCTTCATTTTTTTCATTTTTCATAAATTTTTCAATTTCTTTCTCTTAATTAATACAAAAGTCACTTATGCAAAAGTTAAACCAAACATCACTTACTTTTACATAAGTTACTTTAAGTTACTTATCCAATCGCTAATCCAAATACTCATCATTTCACTCAATCTAACTTTTTTCCAATCTTAAGATTTCATAAGTTTAAGTAAAAATAAGTTACTTATCCAATCGCCAAAACAAACACACCCTATATTCATGAACACCTTTTTTTCCAACATATTCATTAACACCTTTTTCTTTAGTGGATGAACCATTTACGAACATTCAGTGGATTTTATATCATTTATTTATTCTAAATATAAAATGCATTTCAATTCTTTCCTCATTCATCATCGTGAGGTTCATTCATCATTGATCTTTCCATGCATCAATTGGACAAATGCATCTTATAGTAAATACATATTCATGAACATTTTTCAATAAACAAACAAATGCTAAAGCATATACTTAGTTGTCAATTCATATTCATGAACACCTTTTTATTTGGTGGATGAACCATATTAATAAACATGCCAAAATTAGCACATGTACATGAACTCTCTGTCATATGAAGGAACCACACAACTTTGAAAGGTGTAAATTACTGGATATGACCATTTATGAGCTTGACTTACATCTATATAAGAAGCTTTCATATACGTGCTTGTCATCATAAGCTTTCATAAGCGCAAGGACAAGATGGCTTCAAGTGTGTTGGAAGCTGAACAAAACCATGAGGAGAGGAAAGAAGAAGGAGGACTTGTGTTTCCAAGTGAGCTTGGGAATGAGTTTAACTTGCCCAAGAAGTATGTATGGTCTAAGGAGTACTTGGTTCAAGCTCAAGGTCAGTTGGAAGCACCAGTTGTAGACTTCGGAGGAGTCCTACGTGGCGAACCACAAGCCATCAATCGGGCCGTTGAACAAATCAGAGAGGCTTGCTTAGTGCATGGCTTCTTTGTGGTGATCAATCATGGAGTCGATGAAGATTTGATCAAGAAAGCTTATGAGCATACAGATGCTTACTTTAAGCAACCGATTGACACAAAATTAAGGGCCTATAAACCTAAGGGTTCCCTAGCAGGCTATTCAGGTGCTCATTCTGAATGCTTCAATTCTAACCTAACTTGGAAGGAAACCCTCACTTTTCTGCTTCAACATGATAATCCATAACCTACCGTCAGAGACTACTTCGTCTCCACCTTAGGCCAAGACTTTTACGAAACTGGGTACGTACTGTTTTGTTAATAGACAACTATACATACATACATACATACATACATACATACATACATACATACATGCATGCATGCATGTATGTATGTGTATTGGGTTAAGGTTCAATTTTTCCTGAAAATATTCGTATGGGAGCTGTCGGCATCCAAAATTTTTTTCGATCTATTTTGCCGAGACGTGTTAAGAATTGAGCAAAGTCACTTTAGCTGTTAAAAAACTAACATTGATCATTAAAAAATTGACATTAATTATTAACATTTTTAACAGCTAGAGCAACATCACTCCTTTTTTAACATTTTAGGGGCAAAATTGATTCAAATAGAACTTTTGGACACCCATATCTTTTCTAGAAAAAAATTGGACTTCAACCCTATATATATGTACAAAAAACATTGATTTTATTCTATTTTGATTACTTTTGCAGGGATGATTTCCAAAAGTATTGTGAAGCAATGAAAGAGCTAGGGATGAAGACAATGGACTTGATATCAATAAGCTTAGGGTTAGATCAGACGTATCTGAGGGACTTTTTCTCTGATGGATGCTCCTTAATGAGATGCAACTACTACCCTTATTGCGCAATTCCAGCCGAAGTGCTAGGCACAGGACCGCATCGTGACCCGACCTCGCTCACCATACTTCACCAAGATCATGTCGGAGGACTCGAAGTTTTCTCAGGTGACAAGTGGTTCACTATTGAACCTCATACTACCTCCTTTGTCGTCAACATTGGAGATACCTTCATGGTACACACACACACCCACACAAACACACATGTCAATTTCCATAAGCCTATTCTCAACACACTTTTAACATTCAAATACTAAATTTGTAGTTTCGATGTGCATTTGTGTACGCAGGCATTAACAAATGGGAGGTACAAGAGCAGTCGCCACAGGGCAGTGGTGAACAACCAGTGTAACAGGAGGTCCTTGGCATTCTTTATGAACCCTAAAGGAGATAAGTTGGTTCAACCTCCTTCAGAAATTTTGACCTCGGATGGGGCAAGGAACTATCCTGATTTCACTTGGTCTGAATTGGCCAATTTTACTCAGTGGCACTACAGAGCTGATGAATTTACCTTCCCAAACTTTCTCAAGTTCCTATCTGCCAACCCTCAGGCTCTTTCAACTTGAGCCCTTCCTTCTCTAGCTATTATTGTCTCTGAAAGCATCTACGGCTTTTACTTCTTATCTGCAACAATGAATAGAATGTAGTGTTCGTACTATGATGTTATATGCTCCATGTATGGATTTCTATGTTTTCTCCTTTGCTGTGGCTTAATTGTTTGTTTCTTATCTATAATAAAGAATAAATTGATGTTGTGTTGCAATTATCTTATGCTCCATGTTTCTCTATTTCTCCTTTCTATCGTATGCACTATAAAAGAATTTTATATATGCATATGCTGAAATATAAGGGATCAAATTTAATTTACAAGTCATATTTTTAGTCATTAGTTCATCTCAAGCTATAATTAGAAGCATTTTTTTTAATAAAAAATGGGAGCAAATCATTCCATTTTTCAAAATTGAAGAGAATTTAATTTAATTCTCTATCCCCCAACTTTATTATTCTAATGCTTTGCTTAACATCTATGGAATGTTGTAGCCATAACTTCAATGAGAAATTTTATATTGGTAGAACTTTTTGAATGCCTCTTCAAAATAGCTAATAGACATAGTCGTTCCAAAATATTTATCTAATGTATAACTCGTCTTGTATCTATGGGCTCACATATCCTTTTGAAAATCTGTGGTAATATGAGTCCAAAATTTAATGTTTAATTTCTCACAGGTTATTTCGCGAGAAAGATATGAATTCAAAATATCATTTAGTCTCTTGGACATCTACAGTAAGAAATTCCATGAGAATTGGCTAGCTTTGAAATCTTGCCATTATATTCTAAAGAACACTTCCGTATGGAAAAGAACCAAACTTTGTGGGTTCCTCACTAATTTTTCTATGACAAAATAATTGAGTTTAAAACTTCACTATTTGCATGGATGTCTTATACCTGAGAAATTCCTTGAGCTAGAATTGATAAGGTTTCAACTTTTAACTCCTTTGAGATGATCGACATAACGTTTTAATGCTAGAAGCTAATTCAGGATTTAGGCCTCCGATGCAACAACTTAATTTCTGTGTATCTTCCAAATCAACACGACAAACTAGATCATCGAATGTAGACTGAAACTCCTTCAATGGACTTGTTCGCCTCAATTCAAAGAGCTCTTCTAATGAATCATTGTTCAATTGTGCGAACCTGATCTTTATTGCTTCTACCAATGTTCGAAGATGTTAAAAGGAATTTTGAATTCTAAATAGCGTTTTTTTTTTTTTGTCAGAATTCTAAATAGCTAATAGACATATTGTACCAAAATATTTATGTAATGTGCAGCACGGCGTCTTGTATCTAGTAGATTCGAAGAGTAGTTTCATGATAAAGCTATTAGTTATATGCTTTCACCATGATGCTTTTGTTATTTGTTTGTATTTATAGGAGATAGTGAAAGTGGATATAAGAAGATTACAGCCACTGTTGTTTATACAATATATAGGAATATGCATGTGCGATAAGTTTTAATGTATCACATAAGAAAAGCATGCAAGAATACATTAATGTGATTTGGTGATTGGAATTAAAATAAAATGACTTTTGATTTACAAGCTACTCGTGTGATGCTATTGTTTATAATACAGATATATTTATAAATTGTGATGCATCCTTTTACCGAGTTGTATCAATTTAAAAGTTTATGAAATTGTTTCAATTTAAAAGTTTTGTGAAGAATATTTATCGTTAGTGATTATGATATAATTCAAATAATATTTTATTATATCTAATTTATTCACTACATAAAAAAGGTGATTTAGTAACGATTAAAAATGGTTATTCGTAACGGTTTTAACCGCTACAAACAACATTAGTAGCGGTTAATAAAACCGCTACTAAATCGTATGTTGCAAGTTGTTTTGTAGCAGTTATATACAACCACTACTCAAGTAAAATAATCGCTACTTAGTTTGTAGCGGTTGGGCATCCATATAAGTCGTTAATTTTTTTCGGAGATATTTGTAGCGGTTATATAACCGCTACAAATATAAAAAATTGAAATTTTCAAGGTGGAAAAAGAAAAATGAATTTTTTTTTCTATTTTGTAGTGGTTAATAAACCGCTACTAATTTGAAATTTTTATAACCGCTACTAATTTTACGAAAATTTAAAAATAGCGCCAAAAAATTAATTTCAGTTTAAAAAGGCGCTTTAATTAGTAGCGGTTTAATAACCGCTACAAAAAATAAGAAAATTAAAAATAAAATACGATCTTTTGTTTTTGTTTTTATAACATTAAATTAAATAGTTTATTTTTTTAGTATTTTATCTAATTTAATTAGCTTATTATTCAATAGTTTAACTCATTTATAAATTAAAAGGAATAATTTAATTTAGTTGGATAAGGATAAAAATTGTATTGATAATATTATTAAGGATACGTAGGTAATAAGGAACTATTATGTTGTTTACTATAATGTAATTGTATATGAAGTTGGCAAAACAAAATTGTGTATGAAAAATAGATGAAAATGAGATAAAGCTTTGAAATATCTGGAAAGAAAAAATGGTGAGAATAAATTTTATGCTAAGGAAAGAAGTATTGAAAAAAAATTAAAAAATTTGTTACCATATTTAATCGTATTGTTTAGCTCCTCAACTCTTACAAAAAAATTTGTGAATGAGAGAAAATGAAAAAGGGTAAGGTGAAAAGAAATGGGAGAGTGTTTGAAATGAGTTGTGCTAAGGGTATTTATAAGGATTCACGTACCATTTTGTAGCGGTTATATTTATATTTGTAGCGGTTTTAATTAGTAGCGGTTATTTTCATTTTTGTAGCGGTTTAATAACCGCTACAAATATTTTTTAAAAAATTTTTTTTCCAGTGTCTTTTTTTAAAGACAAAAAACATAATTTAAATTTGATCACTCATCCTCATCATCCCTACAAAAATTATGTAGAAAAATTATTGTTGGGGATGTATCATTAAATTTTAAAAATTTAATTTAAATGATGTGGACTTAAAAAAACTTACCGCAGTAAAGGTAAATTGTCATCGCCTTCAGGGAAGTAGTTTTCAAAACCAGCTAGCTGAAATGGCTCACTCTCATAGGTGATGTTATCGCCTTCACCCATGTCTTAAAGGTCTCATGGCTTTAAATGAACGACCATGTTCTAATCCCTATGCCTCTCGTTCTTGACATAATAAACCTGGTGTGCCTCTGAAGCAAGAATATACGGCTCATCATCTTGAGAAATACTAGTATGAATCGGCTGTGAGAAATTGACTGATGTGATCCCTAAGTCGTCAGTTGTCAATCCCCGAGAAGTAGTGGTATTTGCCCACATACACTTGAACAACGTCACGGTGAAACGGCCTTGATAATTAAGTTCGACCATATCAAGAAGCTTGTCATAGTAAGGGACACCTCTAAACTGCATGTTGGCGTCACTGCTACTCGTATAACTCCTTGTCCCAAATGTGCCATAAATACCCAAATTTTGAGTTTGCAATCCTTGATCCTGTGAAACCGTGCAAAACTTAAAACCATTGACATTGTATGTTGTAAACCTTTTTGCATGATCAAGAGGGTCGATTGTGAGAGCTCTGAAATTTGGTGAGTGTGGGTTGTGGTCATTTCGTATTCTGCGAGCAAACCAACTCGGGAATTCTCCGTGGGCCCATTTGTCAACTTCCGAGGATGTTTGTGTACGGATCCTGAGTTGACGCTTAACATGACTTCTGAATTCCCTGCAATTAATAATAGAAAGGCGATAGTGAAATGAAAGCGAAAAATGTTACGAAAGATATAGAATAACATATGAGTGTACAATTCTTACTGTATGAAAGGTTCAACTTGAGTGCAATTAATCAAGACATTAGTTTGAATTTCTCAGTTCCTCCAACTGGTTTACCAACACGAGGGATAAATTCTCCTGATGTTGGCGCAGGTTCAAGACAATCGTCAACACGAGGTGGGCGGTTGAAAGCCGTCTCAAGGTCATCAAAGTACCTTGAACAAAAATACAACACCTCATCCCCTATATAGCCTTCAGCTATAGAACCTTCTGGCCACGCTTTATTCCTTATGTAAGATTTTAATTTCCCTAGGAACCTACGAAGTAAAGAAGACAAACATTAAATACTAAATGCTGAAAAGGACGACTAGCGAACATTAAATATAGAGTTAACCGCACCATCATCATCAGCAGGAGGAAGAGGAGTAGTCTGGACGACGAACTGAGGGACAAGCGGAACTTGTGAATACTGCTCGTCTGGGAATAGGCGACTCCATCAGCGCTGCTGTTTGTGATATCAAGCCACGGGGTTTTCTCAGCGTAGATCAAATCAGCATGCTGCTGCATCTGCTACAGATGCAGCTGCTGAGCCACGGCAGCTTGTGTCCACTCCAAATCTAACCGCAGTTGCTCAACAGACTTGTCCCTCGAACATCTGACCCTTCTAGAGCTGCTAGCCTCAGAGGTGGAGCTCCTGCCATAGACCATGCTCGGTCTGGCGTTTATCCCCATCCCCCGCACGCGTCCGAGGTGCTCAGCCTGACCCAAACCTGCCTTCAAAGGAGCCGTCGGGTCCACTGACCCCTGTGACTCCTCGGCCTGGGTCTCTCATAGCTCAGCCTGTGACTGCTGCATCCGCTCCTACTATTTTATGAAACAATTACTTATTAGAATTTTTAATTATTAAGTTGGTTTTATAAAAATTATAATAATGAAATTACTTACAATGGCCGCCTCTGCCTGCTGAGAGGTTGGAGTCCCATCACGGTGTCTGTGTGTGATCGCGTACAACTCCCCATAGTTCGTCTAACGGTTCTCCTACTGTGCCTTCCTCTCATAAAACAATTACAAAATTCAATTAGTATTATAAAATAACCATTTAAAAGTCGGTGATATTATGAAATAACCATTTAAAAATTCAATTACCAGCTCGTTGTACGTGACAACAAAGGTCTTCGATCATGCTATGTGGTGGATCGTCTGCTGCCCACGGCACCTGGTGTTCCTATGAGAAAGCGCCTGGAAAAAAACAATATTAAATGTATTAAAACAATATAAAACATTTAAAATTAATAAATTTCAAATTTCAATTAATTAAATTTAAATTATAATTTAATAATTAACAGTTACAAAATTATATATAAATAATCTAATAAATACATTACCTGCCTCTCAGGGCTCCTCCTGAACTGGACGAAACTCGCCCAGTCGTTCGGCGGGACGTCTTCTGGGACCCTCTCGATCAACTACTCCAGAGGCATCGTCTTGTCCTTATTCACGCTGTGGAAGAGACGGTTCCTCCTGTTCCTCCAGCCATCACCCACCTTCATCAGGTTGTACCTCTTCCAGTTAAATCGAATGGCAAACCGTAGCTGCAAAAAAATTATTTAAATATCAATAATTACAAAAATCCTATTAAAAAATATTAATTAAATATAATTAATTAAAAAATATTAATTAAATACTATTAATTACCTGCACCACCTCCTACCAAGCCAGGTCCTTCGGCCCCTTCGGAACGTGCCTCCACGTCCTAAAGTGAAGGGAGAACCGCATCCAATTTGAGCCCAGCTTGTTCAGGAAGCGGTTGAACAGGTGACCCCCATTGTCAATCAGCTAGTCTGTGCCCTCATTCCACGGCACTATAACTCGCAATGTCTGGTCCATGCTGTTCAAACCGGCCACGTCCAGCCTCCTCGTCGACACGTTCCCCTGCTCATCTGCACAATTTACCGCACGTTAGATAAATTGTAATTCAAATTTAACATTTCGAATTTAAATAAATAATTTATTAAATAAAAAAATTTATTTACCTTGGACCTGTACCTCAAACCCAGTGGACTGTGAAGACGACCCTCGTGGGTTGTTCTGCTCCCGAGCCTCCTCCTCATCGAGGAACTGCTCCATCTCCTTGAGCCCAATCGGGATGTCGAAGTCCTCCGCCTCATAGTCTTCGACGCTGATATCTGCCTCCCCCAAATCAGGCACCTCTAGTGCGGTCGTCTCCTATGGGATTGTCTGTGGTGCCTGTGGTAGGGGCGACTCCTGTGGGGGATGGGTTGTAATGGCGTGGTCGCCCTCCCTCCACGCTGCCCTCTCCCTCTGCCCCCTACTCTACTGCTGTCACCCCGTAAAATCGGTCTGGGGACCTCAATCGCCTTCCCTCTATCCTCTCTTGAAGCCATATCAACTGTAAAAATTCAAAAAAAAAATATTTTTGTCACATTATTATGCAAAAATATAATAAAAATACAAATACAAATAAAATACGTCTTATCTCCGTACCTCAAGTACAATACTGAGAAATACTGCAGCAAAAACTCTTTCACAGATGTCTGAATGCTCAATCTAAAAGAAAATACTCATAGAAACTTCAGGAAACAAAATGAGCAAACATAAGAATGGAGAACGCGGGGGTATATAAAGGCCACAAATTTGTAGCGGTTATTGTAATAACCGCTACATTGACCGCTACTAAGCACCTAGGGCAGCTGAAATTTGTAGCGGTTTTACAGTAACCACTACAAAAATACAAAAACCTTTGAAGCTCTGTAGCGGTTCTGTACCATAACCGCTACAAATTTGGAGACCTTTGAAGTTCTGTAGCGGTTATGGTACAGAACCACTACAAAATTGGAAACCTCTGAAATTCTGTAGCGGTTTTGTTGGTTAAACCGCTACAAACAACTACTACACTATTGGCGCGTCTCGGTCGCGCCATGTGGCGGGAATATTCTAGTAGTTTTTATTTATTAACTGCTAGTAACGAACCGCTACAAGTTTTGGTGGGAAATTCGTACCTTATTTGTAACGGTGTTTTCTACCTAACCGCTACAAAAAACGCTGCCAATGATTCGCGCCGCTTGGTGCGTAGCTTGCCGCTACAAATTTGTAGTGGTTTTGGTTAAAATCGCTATAAATATTAAAATATGTAGCGGTTATTTAAAACCGCTACAATTCCACTGCTACAAAATATCATTTTTTTTTGTAGTGATTGTACATAAAAATTAATATAGGTGTCAATAAATCAAATAATTAAAGAAAAATAATATCAAAATGAGCAAGCTCCCCATGCAACGCACAAAGAGCAAATGCTCTTTTGCAAAAGAATAAAGAGGTAATCTAATATGAATCTGAGAATTTATAGTTTAAATATTGATAATTGGAGTATAGAAATTAACAATTTGGGTATAGAGATTCACAACTTCAAATTATCAATGTGTAAATTCAAGTTGTTAATTTTGTCCAAAAAAACTCAAGTTGTTAATTGCTATTCTTAAATTATGATTGCCTATGCTCAAATTGTCAACACTTCAACTTCAGCCAGCTCATCCTTCTAGTCCCTCTGTGAGTATTTCATATTCTAGGTGGAACTCCCCCTTAAATTCCTTGCTTTTCTAATTCATTGCTCATTGAAAAATCTGACCTTGTAACCTTTAAGATTGAACTCCTCACATCCGACGATATGTGCTGTACAGCAAATGCTCTTTACATCACTTTTTTCTGCATAGTTTTAATCATTTTCCTCAAGCTTGGAATGATCTTCCATTTTTCTCTTGTTTGTTTCTCGCTTTGAAAGCAACACCAAAGCTCTGTATGTTATTGTAAGTTAGCTACTGTGTAATTTTTTTTCCTTCCCTAGCTCTGTTTTCATTACCTACTCTATATTTCTTCCCATCGTTTTCTTTCCATTAATGCTCTGTTAACTTCTTCTTAACTTAATATGCTCTTTAAACAAAGAGCTCACACACACACATATATATTTTCTTCCAACCTTTTCCTGCTACTTTTGGTTGTTTCCTTTTCAATATTAATGCTCTGTTCTTGTTGTTCTTGTTAACTACCGTATATATCTTCCCATTGTTTTCTTTTAACATCTTCGTAACTTAATCTTGTCTTTTAAACAATGATCACTCATGTACAGCTATATATTGTGATGTTTTTTTAAGGAGAAGATGCATATGAACAAGTACATTTTATACGATGGAAGTGTGATACTCCTATGGACCTTGACAAGACGCTATATCCGTAACCGCAGGTATGTCATATTCTTTTCACTTTATCTAAATACAGATTAATTTGTTTTGATGGGCGAGTTAATGGCCATTTATCTAAATACATATTAAGTTAATTGCTTATTTATTTATTTGCCAACTTTAATTGCTTATCTTTATATTGGTAATTTTTTCAGATTTTTATCAATATATATGATTTTTTCTCGAAATTAATTTAATTTTTTCCCTTTTAAATTAACATTAAAAAAACCAGATTTTACCCTATAGTAAAAACAAAATTTTAATGCTATCTCAAAAGATCTTAAAAGTTAAAACTAATTTTTTTATAAAAAAAAATATTCGGATCATTATTTTTTTAATTATTGAAAGCTGGATGCCATTCATTCCATAGAATATACAAGATTTGGAATTTTAAAGAGAAACTAATAATAATTAATTAAGTAATATTCATTAGTAATCAACATGTTCGAATACCCACAGATGAACACGATGAACATGCTTTCTCTGCTACACGTTTTCTCTACTCCTGATGACCATCCTTCACTTTTCTCCAGTCCTGAGTCCCTTTCATCTCTTGATTCATTTTTCTTCTTTCCTCTTCTCTTCGTCTTGGATTTTGGCCCTTCATTCCTCTGTCTTTTGCTCTCAAGTCATCGGAAATATGACTGGAGACGGACTCCTTCTCTTCTTCTACCTAGGGAATCGTATCTTGCGGTGGTGTTGTGCTAGAAGTTTTTTTATACATCACTATATATTCTATTCATGAACGTAAAGTGGTGCTGTTATGACTGTTTTTAGGGATGCATATCAAGTTGCCGTGTATCCTAAATCTGACCCTTCGTTAGTTGAGATTTTCAAAAGAATTCCCCCAATTCCATACTCCAACTGCAATGCGTGTCCAAACGTTTTAGACTTATTGTAAATGGTCCCAACATAGTTAGAGAACACCTCAGATTGAGCCAGCTTAATCTCTTACTGCTCCTCCAGAGGGCTGATGCCAAATATCATGTATTAGATTTATCTCTATACAATAGCACACATTTCCACCAGCAAGATACCAAAAATGTAACACCCTTCATTTATACCCCTTAAGTATGTATATGGAAGTGCTAATGTTTTTGTTATGGCTTAGGCAAAACTTTAATTAAAACACCCAACCAAAAATTTTCATAACTATTATTGGGGCATTGTTCATTTGGTAAAAACTTTACTTTCAATTCTCAACTTTATTTAGAAATCATCAGAGTTGTTTCTTTGTTGGTAAACTCGAATATCGTTTCTTAACCAAAATACCCTTAGTGATATATTGATACTATGGTTGTATGTTCTAATACCACTACTCTATGATACAACTGATATTGCCATTCGGGTACTGATACTATTATCTTATGCATCGATACCAATACTACATGTACTAATATCACTACCATGTGCACTGATACCAACAAATGCATAGGTGTCTTGATACCGCTATTAAGTGTGTCAATTATACCTTATATAATTAATCACGTAAATTCACACATAACGGATAATCAGATATCCTTATTCTCCGTCACATTGTCCTCCTGAACATCTTCAAGAAGTCCACCTGTGTGCTCAACATACATATATGGTGGGGTGATGAGGGGTGAGATTCAGGAGAATCTCAATAGTAAACTTATCTAACTTGCGTGTATTTGATATGTATACTTATGTATTGAAGTATATGATTGTTTTGCTTGATTATGTGAAGCATATATGAATTATTAAAGCTCTGTTTCTAGGCTCAACCCGTTACAACGACGGGTTTGCATTGTCAATTATGTAAATAGGCTGCTCTACTTGGCATTAAGTTGAGATATGATGGAGATCATCTTTACTCTTCCCTATTGTGGAATCTTGCTATTAGAGATGTCCAACCTGTGTTCCCAAAAAATTACAGAGGAATGCTTTATTGGCTTGGATTTAGTGTGAGGGATATCAATTACAAGATTGTGATGCTCTATACCTCACCTAAAGGTTCATACTTAAGGTGGAGGTGTTCTCCTCGTACACCAAGCCGTTTTGGAGTACGATAGATTTTGGAAACTTATTGGATAACCTAGAGTTTGACTCTATTGGAGCTGGGTGGTTGCTTGGCGCGCCTAAAATAATACCTCCCATAAGTATCTCATAGTGTTATTTGACATTGTTGGTGAGTCCTTTAGATTGAGTGACTTACCTTCCTCCCTTCACTCAAGTTTATTAAGTATAGGGAAAGGGTGGCTTACCTTTTTGCACCTCTTTCACTTATGACAATAGAACTAGAACTATGGGTGATGAATAAAGACATAGGGGTTGGAGTAGAAGAATTAGTATTCCTCCTATTCCTTGTGGTTGGGAACTAGCCACCATGTGGTTAGATAAAGTTGTATGTGGGAAGGAACGTGATGAACAAGTTTTTCATGATATTGAACAAAGAGGAGACGATGGAGGAGTACTAGCAGAGATGATTTTGCTCAATCACAATGTTAATACTGACGAGATCAGGATGGTGGGCACTCATAGGTTTCGATCTGCTAGGTTTATCTTCAACTATGTAAAAAGTCTAGTGCAAGTTTAGGAGCCACCTGAAGAGGCTTGATAGGATGGAGTGCTATGTCTAGATATTTACTTAGTTTGAACACTTTTGGTTGGAATGTACCTATAATAGTTTGTAGTTTATGACTGATGTACCTATGATGTGATTCTGGTTGGTTGTGCTTTACTTTAATTTGTTGAGAATTATCAATGTTTCTAAGTTTATTTGACTTATCTATCTATGATATGCTAGCGCTCTACTTTCTGCTATATATAATTTGAATGAATGCTACCTTATGGGTTAGATATGTGCTAAGCTACGTGGGTTGTATATATATATATGAATCTATATGGACATGTTAGTGATATCAACACACAAAGTACTAGTATCAGTACATACAATAGTAGTATCAATACACTAAGTGGTGGTATCAATATACATGGTAATAGTGTTAGTATACATAGTAGTGGTATGAATACACAAAATGGTGGTATCAGTACATATAGTAGTGGAATTAATACTATTATTATACTCAGTAATCAAAAATAGGGTTAGGCATTTGCATGATACAAGCCCATAATTTAACAGAACTAGCTTAAATGACACATTACTGGCTATGATGCCTTCAAAAATCAGCGGCTTAAATTGGTGAACCAGATCATGAAAGGACCATGGATTGTGAAGAATGCGGTTGGAAATTATAGTGCCTATTTGTTAGGTAAGGCTTTAACATGCAATTATCACAAAGGGCCAAATTATTTAGAAATCAACGTTGATATTGGGAGTTCCGCAATTGCAAAGGCTATTTTGCATCTCACATTGGGTT
The DNA here is from genome assembly GCA_963855925.1 of Inga laurina. Taxonomy (NCBI): domain Eukaryota; kingdom Viridiplantae; phylum Streptophyta; class Magnoliopsida; order Fabales; family Fabaceae; genus Inga; species Inga laurina. The sequence continues at coordinate 68,938,563 of OY979701.1, read as the reverse complement.
ATGCGATGAGTGTCATTATCGACATGGGCTCTTCGATGGAATCGCAAACAGAGGATGAATTGCCAGAGAGATTAATAGGTGTCTTAGAGTTTGTTAGATGGATATGTCATCGGTAAATGTTGTTAATGATAATACTCCGCCGTTCGCATGTGGGATAGTGTTGCCGAAAGTGAATGCTGAAGAAGAGGAAGCAGTAAATACCTAGCAAAGCCTCTAATTTAACATACAAATGTTCATCTTGTGGTCCATGCTCCATTGATTCGAAGAAGGGCAAAGATGAAACTCACCTTGTTGGAACTACATAATGGGGTCATTCTTCTTGTTGTCTTCGAAGTTCTCGTCGTTGTTGGCAAACTTGCCCTTTTCGATGTGTTTTTGCAGATGTGTGTTTAGGGTTTGTGATCATGTTGATAGTATTTTTGGAGGGCAAGTGTTGTCTTTTCACATGTGATATTGAGAGCAAAATTGACATTTTAAACCACATTGCAGGCCTACAATGAGGATTCATAAGGTCCCCCTATGAATAGGGATTACCAAAAAAGTGCAATTGCTTTTACAAATGCAATCTCTTTTACCATCACTAAGCCCAACCAAACAAGTCATTTATCATAATGCAATGAGGATTATCATTGCACACCTACAATGAGATTGAACCAAACAAGCCTTAGTATTTTCTGCAAGTAAATTGGCAAAAAAATTTTGAAAGTAAAATATTTTCATGTAAATTAAAATAGTACATCTACTTAAGAATATTTTTTTAATGACATTTGATATTGAAAGGATTAAATTTTAAATTATATTCATAATAATTACATATTACAATTAGTCAAATCTAGAATTAGTCTGTAATTGTTTTAATGTTTATCAATTTATTAATTAGTAATATTGGCAAAAAATTAAATTCAATAAATTTATTGATTTAATTACTTCATCAATAAAATTTACAAAGGCCCTCATAAAATTATTATGATATTAAATAATAATAAAAAATAAATTTTTTCGAAATTGTATTGAAAAATATAACAATCATAAAACAATTTTTCATTATTATTCGTAATCGTTTACATTTTAAAATTTTTATTTATTTTTTATTTGATTATGATTTTATTAAAACAATGATAATAATAGTAGTAGAAAGAGGGAAAAAGGAATAGGAGGCAAGCCGAGAGTCCGAGACCTCAAAATTCAAATCCCTAATTGCGAGGTCTTGCCGGTCTCGAACACGATGAAGCAGATGGAAATGGTCGGTGACACGCGATTTCTTCCCAACGAAATCATCAGAGACATTCTCATACGGCTTCCGGTAAAGTCCTTACTCCGATTTCAATGTGTGTGTAAAGATTGGAAGAATCTCTTCAAATCGCCTTCTTTTATCGCAGATCACTTACATCACTCTAGTCACCGAAACCCTTTTCTTCTTTTAAAATGTTATTTTTCATGTAAACTCTGTCACTATTGTTTGCTCGATGACAAGGTGGATATCCAGGAACTTCATAAAGTACCTCTTAAGAATTCCAAGTTGATTGTCAGCAACCTCCATTCCAATCATGATTTGCTCTGTCTTGAAGTCACTAATAAAACCCATTCCCTTTTATTGTATAATCCCGGGACTAAAGAAGTCAGGCAAGTGCCTCGATGCCTTAAATTGTTTAAGGATTTGGATTTCACGGTAGGATTTGGGTTTAATCCAATTGTTAATGATTATAAGATAGTGAGGCTTTTTATTTCTTTGGATGATGGAATGGTTGATAAGGTGGAGGTGTATTCATTAAGTACGGGGTCATGGAAGGAGGTCGAGGTTGGGAACTTAGGGGTTGTTCAACTTAGATATGATAGGAGTTATACTGCTAATGGAGCTATCTTTTGGTTTGGGTATAATGAAGAGTATAAGGCAGATGAGGGGAAGAAGGTTGAATATGTTTTTAATGATTGGATAATTTCATTTGACATGGCAACGGAAGTATCTACTTTGATACCGATGCCTGCTGAAATATCCTATAGAGATGGTTTCAGGTTTACTGTGTATGACCACAGTCTCGCTATACTTTATCCCACTACTATTGAAAACTCTGAAACTTCATCAATCGATTTGTGGGTGATGGAGGAGGGTACAACGGCGTCCGGAGAGAAATGAAGGTGGACTAAGAAATATACTAGCAATCCCTTTCCCTGCCCATATCCTTGGATCTTATGTCCACAAACTATTTGGAGGAATAAAATCATCTGCAGAATTGATGTGAAGCCAGAAGCTTATGGTAAAGTGAAGGATGATGGAATAAAACTTGTCATGTTCAATCTCAACAGTAATCAAATCAAGGACTATGCTATTGGCACGAGTAGCTATGGTCATAATATATTTAATTATGTGGAAAGCCTAGTACCACTTTAACACCACCCCCATTGAAGAGCTATGATGCGTTCTGTATTACAAAAATTTACTGTTTATTCTTCTTTTTTCCCCTTTTTTTTTTTGGTTTGGGTTTGGCTGACCTATTGTAGATTTACTTTGCTTCAAGACTTTTGGGGAAAATGAACCCATAACAGTTAGTTTGGTTCATTATGTACTAAGGCTTTTGGATCATTATGTACTAAGGCTTACTGTCCTCTTGAGACGTTATTTAGAATGATGAATTTAGATATTATGTACCAGCTATTTCTTGCTTTTTATTTGACTTAACTATAATTCTAGGTTGCTCATCTTTCTTGTAATGACGGATATATAATTTAGATGTTTGTGTGTTATCTGGTATTTTTCATCTAGGAAATATATATGCATGATTGAGTAATTTTTCTGTCTTATAAGAGGCTGTGTACTCCTTGAATTATTGGTGTATTATCAAAAAATATTATTAGTGTAGATAGTTACCCCTCTTTTATTAGGAGAATTTAAATCCTTAACAGTAGTACATGGTACTTCAGCTTACCTCTTAAATATGAAATAATGATGGTTGTGTATTTTAATTATGACTCCAATCAAGTCCAAATTTATGAGCATATAATTAAAATGATATTGCATAGTACAATTTAATGAAGCTTGTATGGATCACAAAGTCAAATGTTATGACTCAGGTGTTTTAGAAAATATATGTCATATTAATCAACTTTCTTGATCTAATCAAATTAGGTAAATATGTCTTATGTTAAAAATTGGAAGAAGTAACATTTTGAAAACCACTACAGTGATAACGGGATAAATATCCTTCACTTTCTTTGTGATTGCCTCATAAACCAAGGTATGCTTGGATGGCATCTCAAAACAAGACTAAAATTATGCATTGAATTTTTTATTAGTGAATCTATAGTTCAAAAATGTGTTTGTGAAATTATATTTTTAGACATAGTTTTGCAAATCTATAACTTGATAGCCCCTCTCTTAAACATAGAGTGAATTAGTGTCTAAGTTTTAATCTTAAGAAAATTAAACCTTGGCCCTGACAGTAGCTAGGTTAATATATCAACTACTTGATCAAATAGAGGAATGTGGCATATATTTAGTTTGTTCTATGGAATCTGTTCTTATAAAAAATAAAAAAATAATAAAAAAAAGTATTGGAAGTATAAACATATATTGCACACTCTTATTCATTACAATGCATATTACAGAGTTTATATAAGCAGCGACACAAAGTCCATAACGGTCAGAAATAAAGAGCAATAATGATGAGATTACAAATTGAAATCATAATCTTTCCTAAACTAACTAGACTAGAATAAGGGACATGATAGAGATATGATTTGAAATCATGGGATATCATGGGTTGTGATTTCCAACACTCCCACTCAAGCTGGAGAGTATATGTCAAACATTCCCAGCTTGCACCAAAACTCTTCAAATTTAGATCTGCTCAGTGGCTTGGTCATTACATCTGCAATCTAATCTGCATATCGTATATAGGATAATGTCATAATGCCTGCTTCAACCTTCTCTTTAATAAAGTGTCTGTATACCTCAACATGCTTTGTTCGATCATGATAAACAGGGTTTCTTGTCATCTCAATGTTGGATTTGTTGTCACACCAGATTTGTATGGGACCTTTATACGGAATTCTCAATTCCTTCAGTAACCGGATAACTCAGAGTCCTTCACATGTTCCGTCATTCACGTCTCTCAATTTTGCTTCCGCACTGCTCTTTGACACAACAGTTTCCCTCTTGCTTCTCCATGTCACTAGATTTTCCCACACATATGTACAATATCCCCCCGTTGACCTTCTGGTTTCCCTCTTGCTTCTCCATGTCACTAGATTGACCTGCATGGTCTGCATCGGTGTAGATTTCTAGGCTTCTGGCCGTGCACTTCTTAAAGAAGATCCCTCTTCCTGGATTGAATTTCAGATAACTCAAGATCCTGTAGACAGCTGCCATGTGTTCTTCCTGTGGTTGATGCATGACTGACTTACTATTCCGACAGCATAGTTGATATCTGGGTGTGTGTGGGTCAAGTATATCAGCTTCCCTACAAGTCTTCTATATTGTTCAGTGTCAATCGGGACACCATTCTCTTTGATCTCTAGATGACAACCTTCTTCCATAGGTGTTCCTTCGGGTTGTGCCTCTAACATACCTGTCTCATGCAACAGGTCTAGAGTATACTTCCGCTGGGATATGTTGATGCCCCTCTTCGTTCTTGCCACTTCCATACCCAAGAAGTACCTCATTTGGCCAAGATCCTTAACCTGGAATTCAGTTGACAAGTCCTGTTTTAGTTGAGTAATGGATTGTTCATCATTTCCTATAATGACTATTTCATCAATATAGACAATCAAGATGGTAACTTTGTCATTAACATATTTGATGAACAATGTGTCATCTGCTTGTCCCTGAGTATACCCAAGTCCTTTCACCATTTTGGTGAATCTACCGAACCACGCTCTAGGAGATTGCTTAAGTCTATACAATGACTTATTGAGTTTACATACAGAGTTGTTAGGAGCTAGAATTCCATCTAGAATCTCCATGTAAACTTCTTTCAAGTTTCCATTAAAAAAAAACAATCTTCACATCCAGTTGGTGCAATGACCAATCCAAGTTAGCTGCAATTGATAATAACACTTGGATGGTATTAAGCTTGGCTACTAGAGCAAATGTCTCCTGATAATCAACTCCGTATGTCTAGGTATATCCCTTTGCAACAAGTTTTGCCTTGTATTTGTTGATACTACCATCAGGATTGAATTTTGGGTTGAAGATCCACTTGCATCCTACTGTTTTCTTTCCTTTGGGTAGAGTTGTAATTTCCCATATTTTATTATCCTTGAGTACCCTCAACTCATCTTCTGCAGCTTACTTCCAATTTGAATCAACTATAGCTTATTGAAACGTGTTTGGGATTTTAATCTATGCACTGTTTACAACAAAGCTTTGCATTTTTGCAGATAGGTTACTATATGAGACAAAACGTTGAATTGGATGCTGAGTACAAGATCTTACCCCTTTTCTCAATGCAATAGGCCAACCTAGTTCTTCAGGATTTAATCCCGAATTGGAGTCATGGTCGTTCCTTTGAATAGGAGAGATAGTTCTACTAGTGTTGAATCATCTTGAATTTGTATTCTGGACTCTTCATCTCGTTGTTGTTCAGTATCCATCCCTGAATTGATCTCAACATTTATTTCCAATTCATTATGTGTCAGTTCAGGTTGAGGTGGAAGGTATTCGGATTCACGATCAAGTTGGGTAAGACTAGGTTGGCTTATGGAAGGTAATGAGTCAATGATGGGTATATGATTAGATTATGGTGGTGATAGTTCAGGTTTATTCAGGATTAGCCATTCAATATCAGTGTGCTCCCCCTGAATGGATAATTTGGGGTAATATGCTTCGTTTTCTGAGAAGTTTGTATCTCAGGAGACAATAAGTTTCCTGGAAGTAGGACAATAGCATTTATACCCTTTTTGAGTCGGGGAGTAGCCAAGAAAGATACATTTGTCAGCTTGAGCAGTAAATTTGTTGCCATCATTTTTGTGAACAAAGACAACACAACCAAACACCTTTAGTGGTAATGAATTGATTAGTGGGCAATGTGGAAAGTGTTCAAGGAGTTTTTGGATAGGAGTATTGTAATTGAGAACTTTGGATGGCATGCAGTTAATGAGATATGTCGCAATTAGTACAGCATCACCCCAAAAGATGGTAGGAACATTTCGTTCCATTAGTATGGTTTGGGTTACTTCTAACAGATGACGGTTTTTTCGTTTGGCCACTCTATTTTGTTGAGGGGTGTAAGGGCATGAAGTTTGGTGATGAATTCCTTACTGATCAAGAAATTCTTTAAAGGTGTTGCTCATGTATTCATTGGCATTATCACTTCGCAGTACCTTAATGTGAGCATTGAATTTGATTCGCACAAAGATATAAAAGTTTTGAAATTCTTTGGCTACTTCGGATTTGTCTTTCATTAAATAAACCCATGTGGTTCTGCTGTGATCATCTATGAAAGTAATAAACCATCTAGCATTAGTGAGTGTTTTTTGTTCGTGCAAGACCTCAAATGTCACTATGTATGAGTATGAATGGTGAGGAAGGTGTATAAGGCTGTTTGGGATATGAAGATCTACTTTGTTTGGCAAGTTGGCAAGTCTCACAATGAAAAAGCAATTGAATTTTTATTAAATAAATTTGGAAACACATGTTTCATATAATCAAAACTAGGATGGCCTGAGCGACAGTGCCATAAGTATGCTTTATGATTTTGAGAGTTGGAGCTAACCAGTGCCCTTCTTACCTTCTATGCATTTTTCAAGTTCGATCCTTCAAAGTAGAACAGTCCATCCCATTCTCTAAAAATTCCAATCGTCCTCCTCGTTTTTAAATCCTGAAAAATGCAAAGATTATCATCAAAGATAACTCGGCATATTTGACCTCTAGTTAGTTTTCTTACAGATATGAGATTACAAGTGAGTGCAGGCACATATAAAACATTTTGTATTCTCAAGTGATCTTATAATATGACCGTGCCAATGCCCTCAACCTTGGTGAATACACCATTGGCTACTTTTACTTTGAGCTGTTCATTATAGAATTTAAGGTTTTGGACTAAAGTCTTGTTACCGGTCATGTGATCTATAGCTCCGGAGTCAATAATCCAAGTATCCTTACTAGTCACTACATCATTAAGGGTGATTTAACCATAATTTTATATATTTTTAATTAATCAAATAAGGACTCTTAATGTATTTTTCAGGGCATTATCGCATGATTAAGCACTCATTTTAATTAGAGGCATTTGTATTGAATTAATTGTAATAAAAGGGTAAAATGACCATGATTATTAAATATTTATATATATGATCTCTTGAACTTTTAATACTACCTTATATTTAATTTTGCATTGCAGATGCTTTGGGACACAATCAGTGATTTTTGGAGTCTGAATTAGTATTTTGAAGACAAGGAAAATTACAGAAAAGGGCCAGAGCAAATTACAGAAAATTACCCATCAGCTTTTTCATGAGGAAAATTTATTGGAGAAAATTACAGAACAATACCCAAGCCACAAATTCAACATTCAAACCGACAGAAAAGCAAAATCTGGGGGGTTTTTCATTGAGCTTCTGAAATATGAAGAAATCACATGCGCGCATATCACGGAAAGATTTGTGTTGCAGCTTGCTTTCAGACTGCACCTAACAATATGGTTGGTGAAGGGAAATGGACGGCGGCAATCTCACTATATATACCTCCGTCTTCACCACCAGGAGGCATACCGACTGCAACTCTTCCTTCTTCAATTTTCTTCTTTCATTTGCCGAGGTATTACAGAACGAGGAGTTGAAGTAAGAACGAGGTCACCACTTACACCACCGACCTCTTCCCTTCATCACCACCATTCACCCTTACTAGCTCGGCACCTTCCTTACCACCACATTCTTCATTTTCATCACCACACCATCATCTTGTTCACAGTCCAGCAGCTCCTTCATCCCAACCACCATTACCTTCGGTCTTCTTCACCAAAAGCCATCAAAAACTACAAGTGCAGCACCCTCATCTCCTCTCTGTGATAGTTTAGAAAGTTTTGCATTTTCCGACGAACTATTCTAGTTTTCCGGCCCCCACTTCCGGCGAAGCTTAATTTCTTGTGAACCATTTTCTCCTCCGTTGTGTCTTATTTTCTTCCTACCATCGTCATTTCATCATGCAAATACCGCATCATCATTTTCCATCGGTTTTTCTGTGACTCCCGTGTTGTTTCCAATTTTTCGGTGAAGTTTTGCAGTTTTCCGGCCCCCATTTCCGGCGACCTCCCATCACTCTCTTCCTTAATTCCGGCGATCTTTTCATCATTAACCACCAGTCCGAGTTGCAGAAACTAAGGAAGCTGAAATTTCGAGTTACACCACCTGGAGCCACGAGTTTGAGGATCTGCGAATGAGAAATGCGTTTTCTTCGTCAAATACGTGTTGCAGCAGTTCGTTCATTGGATTAATGCATGATGACATCATCATACATATTGCAACTTTTGACTTCATGCATGCACGTGGAATCTGAATCAGGGGAGTGTTGTTTTTATTTTTCTTATTCAAATATTTTGTTTGATTATCGTTGGAACAATGTGTGATTAATCATCATATATATATAAATCCCACAACACAAATTTAATCACACATTGTTCCAACGATAATCAAACAAAATATTTGAATAAGAAAAATAAAAACAACACTCCCCTGATTCAGATTCCACGTGCATGCATGAAGTCAAAAGTTGCAATATGTATGATGATGTCAGCATATATGTATGATGATGTCATCATGCATTAATCCAATGAACGAACTGCTGCAACACGTATTTGACGAAGAAAACGCATTTCTCATTCGCAGATCCTAAAACTCGTGGCTCCAGGTGGTGTAACTCAAAATTTCAGCTTCCTCAGTTTCTGCAACTCGGACTGGTGGTTAATGATGAAGAGATCGCCGGAATTGAGGAAGAGAGTGATGGGAGGTCGCCGGAAATGGGGGCAGGAAAACTGCAAAACTTCACCGGAAAATTGGAAACAACACGGGAGTCACAAAAAAACCAATGGAAAATGATGATGCGGTATTTGCATGATGAAAGGACGATGGTAGGAAGAAAATAAGACACAACGGAGGAGAAAATGGTTCACAAGAAATCAAGCTTCGCCGGAAGTGGGGGCCGGAAAACTAGAATAGTTCACCGGAAAATGCAAAACTTTCTAAACTATCACAGAGAGGAGATGAGGGTGCTGCACTTGTAGTTTTTGATGGCTTTTGGTGGAGAAGACCGAAGGTGATGGTGGTTGGGATGAAGGAGCTGCTGGACTGTGAACAATATGATGGTGTGGTGATGAAAATGAAGAACGTGGTGGTAAGGAAGGTGCCGAGCTAGTAGGGGTGAATGGTGGTGATGAAGGGAAGAGGTCGGTGGTGTAAGTGGTGACCTCGTTCTTACTTCAACTCCCCGTTCTGTAGTACCTCGGCAAATGAAAGAAGAAAATTGAAGAAGGAAGAGTTGCAGTCGGTATGCCTCCTGGTGGTGAAGATGGAGGTATATATAGTGAGATTGCCGCCGTCCATTTCCCTTCACCAACCATATTGTTAGGTGCAGTCTGAAAGCAAGCTGCAACACAAATCTTTCTGTGATATGCGCGCATGTGATTTCTTCATATTCCAGAAGCTCAATGAAACCCCCCCCCCAGATTTTGCTTTTCTGTCGGTTTGAATGTTGAATTTGTGGCTTGGGTATTGTTCTGTAATTTTCTCCAATAAATTTTCCTCATGAAAAAGCTGATGGGTACTTTTCTGTAATTTGCTCTGGCCCTTTTCTGTAATTTTCCTTGTCTTCAAAATATTAATTCAGACTCCAAAAATCACCAATTGTGTCCCAAAGCATCTGCAATGCAAAATTAAGCATAAGGTAGTATTAAAAGTTCAAGAGATCATATGTATAAATATTTAATAATCATGGTCATTTTACCCTTTTATTACAATTAATTCAATACAAATGCCTCTAATTAAAATGAGTGCTTAATCATGCGATAATGCCCTGGAAAATACATTAAGAGTCCTTATTTAATTAATTAAAAATATATAAAATTATGGTTAAATCAAAGGGGTACAACGGAATTACTTGATTGTACTAGATTCATACCAGGAACAGAGTTTGACTTATTTTGATTGTTAAGCATCTATAATTCCTCCTGGTTTAGGTAGTCAACATCTTTCACTTTTTGTTCAATAGTAGTGAGGTGACCTTGTTGGGCATGTTGTTTTCCAATTGAAGGCTTGCCATGGAGTTTCTAGCATTCTTCCTTTATGTGGCCTTTCTTCTTGCAGTAATTGCATCATCTTGTGGCCCTTTCATCGCCAGAGCTGAGCCCTTAATATACTTCTGGCTGCTTTAACTGAGAAGTTTTTTGCTTTCTTTAAACTGTACATGATTAACTAGATCAAATAGATGTGGTAGGGGTTTTAAACCCATAATTCTTCCTCTTATTTCTTCAAAGGAATCGTTGAGTCCAACAAGAAGAAAATCATGAATTCTTCCTTCTTCCAGTATTTTCCGATACAATTGAGCATCCTTGACGACTTCCTATGGATGTATCTCAAATAGATCCTGTTGTTGCCAAAGTTTCAATAAAGCATTATAGTACTCGGTCACTGACATATTTCCTTGTCTCAAGTCTCGGAGTTGACGTTTCAAATGAATCAAGGCTGCGGTATTGTCTAGTGATGAGTAGTCCTTTTTGTTGCATCCCATATCTCTTTTGTCGTGTTGGCTAGGAGATATCCTTCGCTAATATCCACGGTCATAGAAATGGATAACCAAGTCATAACTTGATTATTTTCTGCAAACCATGTGTCGAAACTTGGATCATGAGGAGCTGGTTGAGGGGCCTCTCCATTAATATATGTTTCTTTTCTTCTTCTACGAATGTATCTCAACACACTTTGAGACCATTGAAGGTAGTTTTTCCCATTGAGTTTATGGTTAATGACCATAATCTGATTCTCTGGGAATTCTGGTACAATGGTGTTTTTGGAAGGTATAGGAGAAGACATAGGGGAAGTAGTAGTACTGGAAGTGGAGGTTGTGGTTTGATTGGGACCACTGGTTCCTGACATAAAGGCGGTTGGAATGGACCCAAACAAGGGAGGAAATTGCAAAGGATCCATCAATTTTGGTGAAAAAATCGATCTGGAGTCGCCGGCTCATGGGGTTCACGCGCTGCCGGAATCTGTACTGTCGCTGGCGCGTGGTTTCACTCGCCAAGACTGTGGAGGCGCATGTGCTTCACTCGCCGATCGGATGGTCACCGGACTTCTGGGAAAGGCCGATCTGCGTGTTCCGGTCACGTTGGAGTAGGCGGTGTAGACCCATGCTCCCACTGTCAGCGGCCCAAGAGGATGCTGCTGTACTCTCTCACTCTCTCTCAGCCTCACCATCGCCACTGGTTCTGCCTCATTTTCTGGCAGAGGACTGAAGCTTACACCAGGCGCTCTAATACCATATTAGCTCATAGAGCTCAAAGTTTATTGATATCAGAAATGGAGATTACACAAAGACTTATATAGGAAAACAGATTAGGTAATCACACAGTGATTAACGCAAAGACAGAAGGGAAATGAGAGAAGAAGTCAATAATGTAATACTAAGCAAAGACTTCCCACTGAAAGACATATCTAACTTCTGACTTTTAACAAGTTGTATTTCATCTTATAGTTGTGTTTAATGGTTTAAGTTGGTTTGGTCTTTTATCATAGTAGTTTTTGCCCATGTTATTAAAACCAGACCAGACCAACCGGTTTAAATTGGAAACCGGCGGACTGGTCACATAACCATGCGTGCCGGCCACATAACCGGTTTAATCAGTTTAGTTATTTTTTTTCATTTAAAAGAATTAATTTAATTGAGTTTTTTTTTTCCAGCATTTCACATTAATCCTCGATGGTTTGACCCCCATGTTAACTCCGATTTGACTCTAATTTTACCTACTGACCTTTAACGCAATACTCCGACCAAGCTAGGTTTAATAACCTTGGTTTTTGCAGCTTTTTTACCTGATGATATGTTTTTGGGTAGCATTGTGGTAATTTTTCATGTGTAATTTTTTTTGTTTTTTCCTTACTTTTTTCCCCTTAAATCACATTCCATTCACTTTTAAACTTGGAGGAATTTGCATAATATTAATTACCACGAATTTGTCAATTAAGAGTTGTTTTAATAGATATCAATGACTAAGTGCACAATTTAGTAATTATTTTAAGAAAACTAAAAAAGTATTGTATAGGACAATACTCATATCAAAGTTCCTTGTTTCCATTCTATTAAATTCTCTAATCACGCATGGCCAAATATTCTATTTTTGAAATATTATTATTAAACTATAAAGCCATATGAAAAAAATTAGGACACAACCATGTGTAATTTAAAAATAATGCATCTACTTCATATTTTTTTTGAAAAAGAGAGAGAAGTACATGGGGAGAATAATATTTATTGGGGAAAGCCATAAAAATTATAATTATTTAAAAGGATTAAATATTAAAATATAAATTTAAAATACTAAATTGCTTTTAGTTAAACTTCCTACATTCTCTCTTTCAATCTATCCCCATTCTATTTTAAAGTTAATTTGAATCTTAATACTCATTTGAGATAACTTATTTTTTACTTATAAGTTCTTATAAATCGTGATTTATGGTATATAAGGTAAATATATGAGAGGAGTTTTATCTCGACTTACGTAATAAGCATTTATTGCCCAAAAATAAACTATCCCAAACTCCCCTTTATTTTCCACCAAAATTAAAACCGCCAAAGCAATCATAATAGGGTCTTTTTTTCCTACTTTAATTAATACCAACGTAACCATATGATCAAAATATATCATTTAACTATAATGTGATCATATGTAATCACGCATAACCAAATGATCTACTTCTGAAAAATTATTATTAAACTATAAAGTTATATAAAAAAGGATTAATAGGTAAAAATACCTCGAAAGTTTCCATTGATGTATATTGGGTATTTAGAATTTTTTGAGAGGATAATAATACCTCAAAAATAATAAAAATGTAGCAATTCCACCTTCGGTAAAAATTTCAGATGGTCAACTGTTAGTGGCCCCACAAATGCTAAGCTTATGACCCAATGCCACATATTATTCCATGTATTATGCTATGCCATCAAAATAAAATATCTGAAATACCAATGATGCCCTTGAGAATTCTGAAACATTTTTTCTCTCCCCCTCATCCTCCCTCCTTCTGTCTGTTCCTTGCACCATTATTGGATTAAATGGCATTTCTCCATAGAATCCATGCGCTTGATGGGTTTGTAAAAGGAAATTTTGCATATTGGATTAAAGAGGGCATTTCTCCATAAAAACCTAGCATCACATCCCTTGTCCTCCGCCGTGGTCTTCTCAGAAATGGTGCTTGATGGGTATGCTAAAGGAGCACCGCAGTCGGCGTCTACTTTCCTTTACACGACGCTGATGATGGAGAACTAAAAATTTGTTTTTAGTAGAAGCAACACCACTGCCGATGTCCACTTTCCTTGCCACGGCGGAGGTGTATGTGGAGTGCCAAATATATAAATTAGTCAAATTTAATAGTCAAAATTAACATTTCAAATAGTAGTGATAATATTGCACCATTTTTGAAATTTATGTGGCATTATTGCCTCGAAAACTTTCAGACACTTAGTGCCCTTTGACAGAAATTTTTGAGGTATTTTTGCCCTCTAACCCTATGAAAAAAAAAAAGGACACATAACCATATGTAATTCGGAAATAATACATCTATTTTTAAAAAAAAAACTGAGAAAAGTACAGGTAATATTTATTGAAGAAGACCAGAAATTATCAAAAGCATTCTCAAACGACTCTCCATGAAGTCATTTATCCGATTTCAATGTGTTTCTAAACAGTGGGAAAATCTCATCTAGATCCCATCTTTTGTTGGAGAACATCTCCACCATTCTAGCAATCAAAATCCTTCTCTTCTTTTACAACAGAATCATGGAAAAATCTCATCTACACCCCATTTCTCTTATTCCAATAACCATGAATGAATTCATATATAATATTTAATGCTAATGCTATTTGTAAACGAATACACAAATCTTATGCACAATCATTTGGTTATCATGTGGCATGCTCAATTATTTTAGGTTCACCAATACATAATGCATGATTAGATGGCGGCATAATTAAAATGAATTATTAGGTTCACCAATAGATGGCATGCTCAATTATTTTAGGTTCATCAATAGATAATGCATGATTAGATGGGGGCTTAATTAAAAATGAATTATAGTTTCTCAAATGCAAACTAAAACGTTTAGTAGAAGATTTAATATAGAATTGAAATCAAATGAAGGAATTTAAAATTAATTATATAGCATAATAATTAACTACAAATCAAATCAGTGAAAATTTATTTATTTAAAATCAAGACATGTCATAATCAAAATGTGCACTGTGACTTAAGGATGGTGCAGAAATTCTAAAATTTGAGCTTTCAACCCTTGCTTTTATATATTGAATAGATAATATTAACCTTATGTAAATGTTACAAGTGTCGTTACATATTTATGACAAGTACCATTTTAAATTAGCAACAATATGTGTGATAATGTTTTTCATTTATTTTTATATTCAAATTCTAAAATAGGAAAATGACAAAAAATACCATTTGAATTACAAAAACCCAAAATGTCTACTAAATTTGCAAAAGAACAAATATGTAATTGGTAGGAATATGTGATTTTGGAGTTTGAGTGTTGATAACTTGAGTATAGAAATTAGCAACTTAGGTATAGATATTAACAATTTAAGCTTCGTAAGCTGTCATTGTGTATACCCAAGTTGTTAATTATTATTATTAAGTTGTCATTACTTATACTCAAGTTGTCAGCCCCCAAACTTCAAAATCCCAAATTTCTATGATAAATGATTAATTAATACTCTTAGTTTAAGTGGCATTTATTTTATGTTAAAACTAAAATAAAATTGTAATTGAAAAAGAAGAGAAATATTTGAATAAAGGATATATAACAGGGATATTTGATATTGAAATTTCATTATTTATTTTCAGTAAGTGACAGAAAATCAAATAAAAATTAAAAATTGTAAATATTAACCAGCGTATGGTGGTCAAATGTATTTGTTTTCATAGGCACTTGGTCAAATGTATTTTTTTTCATAGGCACTTATTTTTTTAATCAAATATAAAATATTTAGTATGTATTTTTTAAAAGAAAAAGATATTTAAATATCACTTGAATTTTAAAATTTTAAATTAATCTTGTTAACAATAACAATAATAGAATTAATAAAAAATATAACAATTGACAAGTTAAATTTTTATAAAATCATTAATTTAGAACTTTTAAAGTTTAAGTAATATTTAAATATGTTTTCCCTATTTTTAAATACACAAAAGCGATTTAGTGTGTGTTTGGATTCAATTAAAAAAAGCTATTTGGGGAGAAAACCTTGGTTTTAAGAAAAATCATCTAAATACGTAACTTTTTGCTAAACCATGGTTTTGATCTCAAACCATGGTTTTTTAAAAATCATCCAAGCACCCTAAATTTTGCCAAACCAAGGTTTTGAGCTCAAACTATAGTCTAGATCTCAAAACTATGGTTTTGAGAAAATCTAATTTTTTCTCTCTCTTCTTCTTCTTCTTCTTCTTCTTCTTCTTCTTTTTGAATTTCACCAATTTTTCTTTAATCCCTTTTTTTTTTTAAGAATTTTAAAATTTTAATAATCCCTTTTATCTTATAGGACCTATTTATCTAATTTGATTATATTAGAAAAATTTGTTAAATTAATTAACATTACATATAGACAAATTTATTTCATTTTTGGTATTAATTATGAAATTTAATGTTAAATAACGGATTAAGATGCATCTTTTTTAATGTCATTAGGGGTTTTTCTCTCTTATAATTTAATGCCGTAAGGTCAAATTTAACGGTTTTGTTAAATTTATATTCTTAACCCTTAAATAATACATAAAATATAATTTTATTCTTTACATATAATTATCACAAAAGTTAATGTCCTTTTTAGTAATTTGACTATGAAAAAAAGCTATTCTAACCACAATATCTAAACACTTTTATTTTATTAAAATCATTAGGGAGAATTGTTAAAAAAGATTTTATTGGTAACTTATTTTTCAAATAGGACCTGGGAAGATATTTACACATGGAGGGAAGATTTTTGCACACGTATAGGAAAAATTTTTACACACAGGGAAGATCATCTGCACACCAGGGAAGATATTCTACACACGCGGAAGACAATCTGCACACGAAGGTCCCATTTGATAAATAAGTTGGCAACGAGGGATTTTTTCATAATTTTCCCAATTCATTATTCTACTCATAATCTATTCTCCAGAAGCTATTATGCTCAAAATCTATTCGTCAGTAGCTATTTTCCACTTTTTCTCCAAATTCTATTCTCTTCATAATCTATTCTCCAAAAATTAATTCAAACACACTCTTATTAACAAAAAGTTAAAAACACTTCTCGAGTAAAGTGGACAGGCCATATGAACGCGCGACGCGGCGACGTTTCCCTCTTCTCGTCGATTGCGGGAAGCTCCGTTCTCACGGCGATGGGCGGTGACACAGCATTCCTTCCCCAAGAAATCATCACCGGCATTCTTATACGGATTCCTGTAAAATCCCTAATAAGATTCCAATTTATGTCCAAACAATGGAAAAATCTCATCAACACTCCATCCTTCATCGCAGAACTTCCAGTGATCAAAGCTCGTCTTCTTTTGCAACTGAATAAAATGGTTGATCCCATGCATTTATATTTGCTCAATCGCGAGTTGCAGGTCCTCGAATTTCTGAAGACGGACGACTTGTCGGGTGCTAAGATCATCAGTTCCAACAATGGCCTGCTCTGCGTTGAAATAGATAAGTATAATATTTCTCCTTCTCTTTTATTGTGGAATCCAGCGACTAGAGAGATTAGAGAAGTTCCTAGACGCAGAACTATTCATGATTTTAAGGGTAGATGCACTGTACGATTTTTCAGTTTGATAAAGAGATAATGATAAAGTCCAGTTGCTAAAGATTACAAGACAGCGATAACTTATGCTTTTCAGTTTGATACAGAGATGAATCAAGTGGAAGTGTACTCATTAAACACTATAACCGTTAATGGAGCTATATTTTGGACTGGATTGAGGGTAGGTGTGGAGGAAGAGTATGAAGACGAAATTATCATGGTAGTGTGTTTTGAAATAGCAATGGAAGTATTCACCACGATGTCATGGCCCGCACTAGAGAATAACTCGAGATAGACGAAATTATTGTTGATTTGTGGGTGATGGAGGAGGGTCCAGAAGCATCGGGGGAGAGATAGATTTGGAGTAAGAAATATAGGAGCATCATCAACCCATACTGTTTAGATCCAGCAACCCTATGGAGGCATTACATTGTCTGCCATGTTCCTAATTATGAAGTGAATAATCATAAACCAAAAACCAGTAATCCGTTTAGGATGCTTATTATCAGTGGTCATATTTACAATATTTTCAATTATGTGGAAAGCCTTGTACCAACTAGCTTGTACAATCAAAGATCCTAGATGCTAAATCTTGGTTGTTGCATTGTAGATTTACTTTGCTTCTCAATTTTAGTGGAATCCTTGATGCCCTTTAGAGATGATGAAAATAGGTTTCAATTATCTGTAATATCAAGCTGTTCTGGTTTCTATCATAGATGAATATGTAATTAAGTTGTTTTTGGTGTGTGATTTTGTATCATGGGAGGGAAGACAAGTAGGTGCAGCAAATTTGAGTCGCTTGCATTTTCAAGTCATTTTTAGTGGATAAATGAATTAGATACACTAGTTTATGTAGGTTGTATTCCATACAAACTTGACTCTCCTTTTAACTACATCTTCTTCTGTGCATTTTTTTACATGTATATCACTATTCATTTATAGTTGTGTGTGTATGCATATGGAACCATATACTGCATAGAAAATCTCAAACCAGAAACCTTTGTTCCATTTTTGTCATCAAAGGTCTCAATAACCATTCCTCAAATCAAAATTGGCAACACTATATCTGATCTAAGCCCCAACTCAAAACCAACCCATGAGATCTTGACAGAAAGCACAAACTCACGAACAGCCTGTTTTGTAGGAATCTCATTAGTTATTGGGAAATTAATTTTCACTATTCTTTATATGACCCTGAACTATTTCCTTTCCAATAAATCTTGTCCCTCTCATTAGTTATTGGGAAATTAATTTTCACTATTCTTTGAACAGTGCCAGAATTATACAAGTCAAACAACTTCTTCCCATTCCATTCATCGAAATTATGCAAAATCGAGTCCCCTACAGATGAAACTGTCATAGGAGTTTTACCTTCATTGGCCACCGTAGACAGCTATAAAGCGAAACCTAAGCCCCCACCATAATGTCCGCCCAAGATTATCGGCTACTACCTCTGATTCTAAATATAAAAGATAGACAGTATGTTTACTTGGGTGCTAAATATAAGATATCAATCAATTTTTTCTCCCAAATTTATGTTTTTTTTTTTTTTGCAAAGTATTCGTATTGGTTGCATATGGTGGAGGGTTTCCATCCCGGGGTTGTTACAATGCACATAATAAAAATGGCATTTTAAGGAAATCAAAACACATTTTTTAATATCCAAAAATTAGTTATTTAACTCATATATTAAGAAATGGAGTGAGTACAATATATAATATTCTCTGTTTTCTTAATCACAGTCCATACTCATGACTCTTAAAAGATCTGCTCTGTATGCAGGCATCTTCCACTGATGAAAAGTATTGAGGCCTCAATACCTTAGAAACCAAAGAGCCATTCCTACTGATAACAACCTCCAAACTGAACAATAAAGACTGCCTAATTCTTTTCACAGAAAAAAAAACAAGACGACAGCCTAATTCTGGCAAAATATTTTTAAGCCTACTGCATTTTAATTTGGCAGTTGTTTTATATTCATCCGATCCTTAATATAAGGTATTTATTTAATTTGATTAGATTAAGGAAGTTAATTAGATTAGTTAATATGACATGTATTTTTTAAAACACCTAATCTTCTTCCTTAATTCCTCTCCTCCCTGATTATTATTAAAGGAGCATCAATAGGGGTAAATTAGGGAAAAAATGATAAATATGAAAACTTTGTCTTATATCTAAGACTAAGATCAACTCCCCAAATATGTCTTATATTAAGAATCGGAGAGAGTATATCACATTGCATAGGCTTCTAGGCCTCATATCAACTACTTCATAAATGCTCTACTGGCTCTTATTAGTTATCCTGCCATGTAACCAAATTACCATTCAAACCATTTTAACTTGAACATAAAATTGTTTCCCCCATGGTTTATTTACCAAGTTGTGAAAGTATTTAGTGCTACGATCTCTTCTATACAAAATTTAATTTTGATTTCTAGGCCTAAAGAGTTTCTTCACACTCCAACCAAAACTGCCTTCTAACTTGGCTTTCAACGTTCTTTAACTTGCCTTCAAGAATTAATATATTACTTGTACAGATTAATATTTCTTTTTGAGTAAAATACTCTGACCGTCATTTTGTTTTGCCTTAATTATATAGACATTCCATCTATTTTGAAAGCACACATTTTAGACTAAACCTTTAACATTGTTAAAGAATATTTTATGATTAAAAATAATATTAGAATAAATTTTGTTTACTAATTACCCCTCATTAATTATACCAAATCCCTAATTTATATTTTTTGATTAATATTTATCAATGAACTATTTAATAATCTCATCAAAAAATAATTTTACTAAATTTAGAAAAACTTTAAGTAGTTTTTTATATGAAAAATATTAACAACTCAATTAAACAATGAGTATTTTTTTTTAACAAACATAAAATATTATAATTGAAGATATTTGACAATTTTTAATTATTATATATTGATATAAGGAATAAGGATCTCAAAATTATACCATTTTGTAACCTTATAATTTTATTAAAAATACATAAATACACACACAAACACATATATGTGATTTCAAAATATTTTTGCCAACATATGCATTTAAAATATTATATCATATGTAATTTTTAATTAAAAAAATAAAATTAAACATTTAAATTTATTGGAAAAAAAACATTTATAATTATAAAATTAATTAAATTTAGAATATGTTAATGAATTAATTATTATGACAAAAAATTTGAAATTACATATTAAAATTATTGTTTAACTTTGTATAGAGATACATGATTAAATTATTAAGTAATATTTTTGTTAGATAGGAGTGTTTTGTTCAAAATGAAGAGTCAATCCTGTTATTTAACGGTCAACTAATAATTAGATGGATATATTTTGAAGGGATGTTTATGCAACATATATTTTGATTTTAAGGGAAGTTTATATACAATTTAAAAATGGAAGGGAGATCTCTGTAATTTTAAATAAATAGATGGTAGGTTGATATATTTTACTCTTTCTTCTTTAATAGATTTTAGTGTGAAAATATCTTATAAAACTCATCAATAACATTAATCCTACCACACGCCAAACGAAAAATAAAAGTTGGGGTTGTAAAAATTTTTTGAAGCATTGGAAGCTATAAAAGCAATCATTTTATGCACTACAATGCAAGAAAATGAAATAATTTTACGTCTATGGAACAATGTCATTGAGTTACATATATCCTTAAGAATGCATTCAATTTTGACATAAGGGGAGCGTTTTCCCATAATAACTAAACAATTGGGATTGTAACAAATTGTGATGAAAAAACACAGCTATAGAATTATAGATTTTAGTTTTGATGCTCGGATTCCGGGAAAGAATAAGGATCAGTGATACCATGGATGCTTTTTCTTCTCTTTTTTGCTCTCTTTGTCTTCACAGCATTTTTGGAAACTTTCTTCCAATCCCCCTTCTTATGCCTTTGCAATCCAATCAGAAATAGCCTATAATTAGAAAGGAAAAAAAACACGTTAGACAATTATAATAAATAAAGGAAAAAAAAGGAAACAATATATAATTGAATTGTGAAATTTTCACTGCATTTACTTATGTTTTTCCTTAGTCCATTTCTTTCTCGGCTTTCTCTTCTTGATATTGATATTGGATGGATTTTGTGGGTCCCATTGACGTATTGGAGAAACCACATAAACAATGTCATGATCAAAAGAGTCTGATGATGGAAACTCAGGAGACATTGTCATCCCAATTGGCATGTGATCACAATTGGAGGGAATTTGTGGGTTCCATTGGCGTATTGGAGGGACGAAATAAACAATGTCTTTTTGAGGAATTATATGATCATAATCAAAAGAGTTTGATGATGAAAACTCAACGGGTGCCATTTGCAGTGGGAGATATTCTATAGACCTGCAAGTATATATGAATTAATTCAATTCCAATTTTCCATATTAATTAGTTTAGAGCCTCATGACGAGAATTATGATAATTACACTTCAATTCTATGTTTAGAGGTTTATTAGCAAATAATTGTTCCCTACACTTGCCTCCAAACAAATTTCATGCAAAACATGGCACTTGGGACATATTTATATTTTTATAACAATCATGACATTTCGCCCAACAAAAATAAAACGTCCAAATTCTTATAAGCCATTTGAGTCTGGTTCTAATAGTTTTTGTAATATCTTATGGCCTTTCTCTTAATATTATCCGCTTTTGGGATTTTGTCAATCTCACAGCTTTAATAGCGTTGAGAGAAGAATGTATTCAAACCCTCATAAGACATTTTTTGTTCTACTCACCAACCAATGTGGGGTATTACACCTTGGATACTTCCTCTCTTGATTCATTTTAAAACCATGAGAAATGATGAGGATCTTAAAGCTAATAATATCAAAAGTGAAACGTCGGGGTATTATAAATAATATTAGAGTCAGGTGGGTCGATGTGTGTCAAACTACCGAAGAAAACGTTGGGCTCATAGAGGCAAAGTGAGATGTTCCACATCGTCCAAGGGAAGAAAATTAAAAACAACTTATAAAAGCATGGATGCATCTCAGCGTGACACGTTTTAAAATCATGGGTGATGAGTCTCAAAGCAAGTTTCACACACACACACATATATATATATATATATATATATATATATATATATATATATATATATATATATATATATATATATATATTTCACATAAAATATAAGAAACATTCAACAAATAAACATCACCACTCTCAGGCAAAAAATAAATAAATAAATAAATAAACATCACCACTCCGACACTTATGTAAAATATAGTAGATAGTTCTCACCTATGAAGAGTCTCTGGCTCTCTTAACTTCACTAGGAAATTTATGACTGATCCAAAACTCTCGCTCTCTACTTCGCTATGAAATTTGTGACTGATCTTCATCCCTTATACCGTATTTATAATATATAGGAACCAAGGGGATGAGTAATGGTTTAAAACATCTTCCAGGAAGGTAAAAAGACAATCTTTTAGGATAGATGGAGATAAGGATTTGATTCTTTTCTAACCCATAGATAAAAAAATATATGATTTTATATAGACATGTAAATTCAATCTAAATTAAATTAAATTATCAGAAAATTAACGAAGCAACAAGTTTCACATATTATATATTAATCTTAGTCTGCTCAATTTTTAGTTCTATAATACTACATATAGTCTGATGTGGAAATTAAACGCAAGTCAGCCAAAATTTTATTCAAAATAAATATAATTCAAATATTTAATTTGATATTATCAATATTATAAATTTCAAAAAAATTTCTCAAGTTTTATAAACATTATTTCCGTTATGGAGATAGAATTAGTTTTTAAACTAACAAGATATAATATTTTAATTTTTGTAAAGAAAGATAGAGATCAGTTAAAAAGATCTTGTAACAAATATCTTCTGAGCAGGTATCAATTTTGGGCACACTGATCCCATCTTTTACAATAATCTTTTGCAATGATCTTTTACCATGATCACGATCATCTTTTAGTTTGTGATTATTAAGATTATTAAATTTTACAAATATTTTCAATTCTTACTAATATCTTGTTCTGTTTTGAGAAGGCGATATTTATTTATTTATTTATTTATTTTTATCCCTAAGACTAAAGGGAAAAATATTACGGAGTACTGCAAACAAAAAACTAACGCAAGACTAAACCTATACTCATACAATGCACAATGAAGGTGACAAATTGATACACATTTGGCTTGTAATTATTTTATTTTTTAAAAATATTCTTGATATTGCGCAAAAATTAATCGATTGATTTATTGAAAAAAAAATGCTTTTTTGAGTTTTTCAACAAATATAAATTTGTTATGTTTACCAATTCTATAATTTTATAATGCATTGACCAGCGACGAAACCATAGTAACGCGAGGCCTTCCGGTGCTGACGCAGTGGCATTCTCCGTTTGCTTCAAATCCCTAATCCCCGTCGCGCGCCATGACGCCGATGGAAATAGATGGCGGCAACCCAGTTCTTCCTGGAGATGTCATCACAAGCATCCTCATACGGCTTCCGGTAAGATCCCTAATCCGATTTCAATGCGTGTGCAAAGAATGGAAAACTCTGTTCAAAACCCCATCCTTCATTGCAGAACACCTCCATTACTCCGCCCATCAAAACCCTTTTCTTTTTTTTCGAAGATTTTGACATTGCTGAACCTTATCGCGCATGTTTGCTCGATCGTGAGATGCGAGTCCTTGAAGTTCAGAGCGATCCTTTTATCGACTCTATACGGTCTGTTTGGACCATCAATTCCTACAATGGCTTGATCTGTCTAGGACACGCTAGTGCTCCTAGATCTCTTTCCCTGTTAGTGTGGAATCCAGCGACTAGGAAGATGAGACTTGGCGTCTGAAGCTGTTGATTATGGTGTAGATTGGAATTTCCATGTAGGATTTGGATTCAGTCCGACGGTTAATGATTACAAGATAGTGAAAATTCGTGTTTTTGAGAACGAGATTGAGTATCTGATTAATCAAGTGGAAGTGTACTCATTCAATATAGGTACATGGAAGGAAGTGGAATTTCGAAAGTTAGATGGTGTAGCTATTTTTTCTAGCGGTTTCAATTTTAATGGAGCTATCTTTTGGATTGGATCAAAGCTAGGTGCAGACGAGGATGAAGATGATATTGACATCATAGTCTCTTTGGACATAGCAACAGAATTGTTTACATTGATGCCAATGCCGCCTTTACCCTTTTCGGTTATTAGTGCATCATGTCCCAAAAATTTTACTGTATATGAGAACAAACTTGCCATGCTATCTAATAGTTTGAGTGAAGACTTCAAATCATCTTTCATTCATTTGTGGGTGATGGAGGAGGAGGGCACATGTGCATCTAGGGAGAGATGGTGTTGGACTAAAAAAATTACCTGCAGCCCTTATCTAGGGTGCATGTTAGGCTACATGTTAGTTCCAGAGGCTTTTGGGAGGAATGAAATTGTTTGCAATGTTGTTGAATTGCCTGAACTCATTGGTCAAATTGAAGATGGAGATGAACCGAATGGTGAACGAAAAATTGTTATGTTCAATTACTTAACTAATGAATTTAAGACGACTAACATCCGCAAATTTGACATTTGTCATGGTATTTTCAATTATGCAGAAAGCCTGGTAATGGTGGGCAACATGCACGTTGAGTAGCTTATTATATTTGGAAGACATGAACCTATAAGAGTTTTGTTCATTCTGTAACTATTAGGCTTCATGTCCTTTAGTGATTTTAGCAAGAATGATGACTGCAGATATGCAATAACAGATGTTTGTAGCTTTTATTTGACTTATCTATGATATCAGGTTATTCAATTTTCTTCATGTATTTTAGTTGCTGGTGTCTGTACTATTTTGGGCTTTTTATTCTGCTAATAAATATGCCTGTTATTTTGTATAATATGTGAAGGAAGAAAAGTAAGCGAAGCAAATTTAAGTTTCTTGCTTTTACATTTATTTCTTGAGGACAAATGAATTAAATACACTGGTTTGTGATTTGGTGTAGGTAGTTTTCGTTCTTACTGTTTGTTTGTTTTTTTTTTTTTTTGCCCCCATTTTGCATATTGACCCCTCCTTGTATTTAATCTTTGTTCTTTGGTTCTATTTCAAGTAGTATGTGCTTTTCAAGATTTTTGCTTTCCTTAGCTTGTATAATGAAGGATAGAATTATTATTTTCGATTTAGAAATTTGATAAGCCATCATGTTTCTTGCAATCAGTTTGAACATTTGTTCATATTCTGGTTTCGAAATAATGTTTTCTGCCATCAGAATGGAGATACCAGTGGAGCTTTTTGTGAATACCCCTGTTATTGAAGTTCCACTTGAAATGAATAAAGCGAGGAGCAAGTTTAACCAAACTTCATTTTTCATGTTTTTCCCCCTTTTTTCTAGATGTATGTGACCATGAATTCTTGGTATCTTGCCAAATAAAATGTGTGTGCGTGTTTTTTTTTTTTTCCGGGGATAAGTTTGGCCTCTAAACACTTATCTTCAAAATCCTTACGTCTCAAAAGTTTGTGTTTATAGAATGCCCCTTGTTGAGTTTTGGCTACCATGGGTTTGCTTTTGGGCACTAAGTTTATATTGTGTATTGGAACTCTGTCATACATACGAATTCTCATCATTCAATAATTTTAAGTTCCAGAACTAAGTTATATATTTCTTTTTTTTCTTAAGTAATTAAATTGTGGTCTGTGATGTTATTGTGTTACATGGTCATTTTTTTGTGGATGTTGGAGTTTGGATTAACTGTAAATTGTGTATGTCATAAAATAATTGCATTATGGCTTGTACTTGGCTGTAGGCCAAATTGGGTAACTGCCCGTCTGGTCCTAGTAGGTGCATGTTTGGGAAACACTCAAACTGCGATTTCAGAAGCTCTTTTCTGTAAGTCGAGATAAAATTGGTCTCATATACTTAGCTCATAAATCATAAAAGTTATTTTCAAAAGCTAATCTAAACATGCACTAGATCTTGGTAGGCTGAATCTTGCAATCATTTTCTGATTGAGTGCTCCACCCAAATCTGTAGCTGCTCTTTACAAATCATATGAAAGTCTTGTTGTGTCACAACATTTGACTCAATCTATGGGGTAACGCTTCACCAAAGTTATCCAATTAATTGGATAAGGTTTTATTTTCACAAATCATATGATCAGTTGTTACCCAGTACCCACTCTTCATGCTATGGGTCTTGTGACTTGTTAGTGAACCTCAAGATATGGATTCCTCTTTTTTTATGGTGAAAGCCTACTTCCTCTTAGTCATGATTATGCCATTGATTCCTATAAAACAATGCTATTTTTTTACTACAAAATAGATCTTATATTATAGATTTGCACTACAAGTTAGATTCTATATTAAGCACCCGAAGTAGTACAACACTAGCTACTAGAAGAAATAATAACTTGTTCCACGGACTAAACGGATCAGAGTAAATCAGTTCGGTCCAAGAATTGGTGTTTGGTTTGGTCTAAAATGGAAGGGGACCATGGGGAAATCATTTTCACTTCTCTAGGGTCATGCCTCACAAAAGTGATCTAATAACATTTTATCAATTTCTGCACTCCTTATGCTATGGTTCTTGTGACTTGTTCCTACTTCCTCTTAATGTTAATGGTGCCATTGATCCGTATAAAACATGTCACTAGCCTCTAGAAAAAATAACAACTATTCAACAGGTTGAATCACTGAGTGCTCGTTTGGAAGAGCTTATTTTTGTCCAAAACGTGCTTATAATTCGTGATTCACGGTATACGAAGTAAGTATGTGAGAGGAGTTTTTTCTCGGCTTGCGTAATAAGTGCGTTTTAACTGTTCAAAACGCTATCACAAACACGCCCTGAAAAACCTGCTAGTTAAGTTTAAGAATTGGTGTTTGGTCTTGGTCTAAGTGTCTGTTTGGGTTGGCGGTTAAAAATGTTTTTTTGACGTGATTTATAGTGCATAAAGTAAGTATGTGAGAAGAGTTTTGTCTCAATTTGCATAAACGTGCTTCTCCAATACTAACCCAAACAGACCATAAAATGAAGGGGAAAACATCAGGAATTTAGAAAATTATGGAAACTATTTTAACCTCTTGACAAAATTTAATTTAACCAATTTTAACTTCTTGTCTCCTTATATCCAATCTCCCTTCTTATATATTTGCAATCCAATCTGTAGGAAAAATAAAGGGCGAGGAATGGTGGACTAGCGTATCAAGATAAATCTATGTTCGGATCAGGATAATAGTGGCCACACAAGTATTAGACTACTAGAACTTAATTAGGATTGGCACATCAGATCACCAGAACAAGAAAGATAATACGAGAGAAGATATTGTTAGAAAACTTAATAGCAGGGGTGAGATATAACTGAAGAAGGCACCTCCTATTTATAGTGGTTTAGGGTCACCACTAATTAGGAAATGATGTCCACATTTCTTGCCTTCCAAGTTAGTAATCAAGAGAATTAATTCTCAATTAGTTTCCTGAATTGTGATAACTTGTTTCTCAATTAACAATATCACAATTAATACTAACTTATTTTCTAATATACAATTAATGCTAATTTGATTCTTTCTTTTTTTTTTGGTACAAGAGAAGTTTAGTTTAGGTAGGTTCGGCATCAGTCCCCTACCAAGGCCAAGGCACGGCCCCAGGGCTCATCGAACTCTTACAAGGGACTTATGAGATCGCCTACCAACGAGGTCTCCCCATCAGTCAGAGGATTTGAACACAATTCCTTGTAATCAAGGTGGCAAGACCTTAACCAACTGTGCCAAATCTCGTTAGCGATTTGATTCTGATTTGATTATGTTACTTTTATCCTAATCAAATAGTCTGGCCCATCAAGGGCGGACTTGGACCGAAAGTCCAACATCTCCCACTCACACTTGATGAGCCTCCCATCATGCATTCGTTACTCTTTCCTATTTCATACTTGGTGTCTCCCGCGACCCCGTGGGCAAAAGTGTCTTCAAGATTTGGTGCTTGTAATACTAGAAATCCCTCATATCGAATCAGCATCCAAGGACACCCTTTATTTATATCTGTAAGCTATATATTCATTGCCTTAGATGCCCCAGATTCTCCCATTCATATTACTCATGGCATATCTAATCCCTCTCAAGTTAATATGTTGATTAACCTAGATTGCCTTCCATGCACATAGTATCTATATTTACAAGCAATATATAGAGTCAGTAAAGGGTCAACCACAGACACTAATACATCTTATGTATCTAGGAGTAAATCTTTCTTTTTGACTAAACATCAATCTATCTTGACTTGGTCGCTTTCCTAGTTTTCACTCGTCTACCCGAATCGTATGTGATCATAAAGCTTCAGCTAAAATAGCTGTCACCAAACCAAGCTTTCATGATGCTGCCTAAGTCTTAAGGGCATCGTAGAAGGATTCTTTTTTCCTGGGACTCACACTGTAGCGAACTAGGGATCTATCACCTGCATCCCATGTTGTAGTTTAACTCTCAAACACATGCAGTATGAATTGCATGCTACGGTAAACGGTTTGTGGTGTACATTGATTTCTTTCTCTTTCATGGTACAAACATTAGTTCCAAAATATACTCAACATTCGAATTAGAACTTTCATTTCCATAATATATCTTTTACAATCTTATTTATGAGAAAGAGTTCTTTGCCTGGCTACAGGTCTATATTCATGCTTCGATCCATTTTATCTGTATACACACACACACATATGGATCTCATCTCAGTCTAACTGAGGCAGCTCAAACACAAAGATTCTTCTCAATCATCTCATGGTGATCATTTGCTCGTCTTATCCTCCTATACCCCTGTAAAACATGGAAAGATGGTTGTTCATATGAGTGAACCAACCTTTTCAGACCTGTACGATATACAAAATTTTATACCTTATATATATATATATTTACTCATAACATACATACTATTTTTTTTATCTTCATATAAAAGAAGTTCACAACCTTACATTTTATAGTGCACAAAGTAAGTATGTAAGAAGAGTTTTGTCTCGATTTGCGTAAACGTGCTTCTCTAATACTAACCCAAA
The DNA here is from genome assembly GCA_963855925.1 of Inga laurina. Taxonomy (NCBI): domain Eukaryota; kingdom Viridiplantae; phylum Streptophyta; class Magnoliopsida; order Fabales; family Fabaceae; genus Inga; species Inga laurina. The sequence continues at coordinate 68,909,538 of OY979701.1, read as the reverse complement.
CAGACCATAAAATGAAGGGGAAACCATCGGGGATTTAGAAAATTATGGAAACTATTTTAACCTCTTGACAAAATTTAATTTAACCAATTTTGACTTCTTGTCTCCTTAATATGTATGGCATAGTTAAAAGTGGCATATATAATAAGGATGAGAAGCAGCATCTTACATTAAAATAATAATTTTTTAAATACCTTTCTTAAATCATTTTTTTATTTCTTATCTATGCGCACTTTATTTTTTTTATTAATTTTATTGTTATATTTTATTTAAATTTGATGTTCTATGTATTTTTAATACTTCTTATTTGAAATAATCAGCGTAAAAGTAAAAGTTATTAACTTAATCACAGCCGGTGACTACATTTGACCATTAAACTTTGAACAGTATATGGACTTGTTTTGGTAAGGAGCTCATTTTTAATACTTTGGTCCATAAAATATGGTGGGTCTTGTTTTCCAAGAAAAATACAACTGTTCATCACATCGACTTTGTTGATATATCTCACAAAAAGAAGTAAGACGTGTAACTTAACTTTTTGAAATTTCGAAATACTTTACAAAACAAGGATTCTTGGCCGAAATTATAATTTCGAGTTAATTATTTTAACACAAATCTGCATTTTAGTACATGATTTTCACATTTTCAATTTTCGAATTAATATTTCTTATTTAATTGATTTCAGTAAGAAAATAATCCTATAAAACTCATCAATAGCATTAGCATGAACATTTCCGCACGCCAAACTAAAAATAAAAGTGGGGATTGTAAAAAAAAAAAAATTGTTTGAAGCGCTGGAAGGAAATAAAAGGTAACCTCAGAACTATAAAAGCAATCATTTTATGCACTACAATGCCAGAAAATGAAATAATTTCACGTCTAGAGAACAACGTCACTATGTTACATATATCCTTAACAATGTATTCAATTTTGACGTAAGGGGAGTGTTTTCCCATAATAACTAAACAATTGGGATTGTAACAAATTGTGATGCCTTTGGAGAGGGAAAAAAAGTAGCTATTGAACTATTGAAGTAACCAACATCCAGTTTTGATGCTGGGATTCTGAGAAAGAATAAGGATCAGTGATATCATGGATGCTTCTTCTTCTCTTTTTGTTCCCTTTATTAATTTGACGTTCAAAGAATTTTGCAGCATGGTTAGAAACCTGCTTTGGTGTCTTTGTCTTCACAACATTTTTGGAAATGTTCTTCCAATCTCCCTTCTTATACCTTTGCAATCCAATCAGAAATAGCCTATCGTTAGAAAGGGGGGAAAACATGTTAGGACAATTATGATAAATAAAGGAAAAAAAAAAGAAAATAATATATAATGGAATTGAGAAATTTTCAACGCATTTACCTATGTTCTTCCTCAGTCCATGTCTCTCTCGGCTTTCTCTTCTTGATATTGATATTGGAAGGATTTTGTGGGTTCCATTGACGTATTGGAGAAACTATATAAACAATGTCAAGATCAAAAGAGTCTGATGATGGAAACTCGGGAGACATTGTTATCCCAATTGGCATGTGATCACAATTGGAGGGAATTTGTGGGTTCCATTGGCGTATTGGAGGAACGGAATAAACAATGTCTTTTTGAGGAATTATATGATCATAATCAAAAGAGTTTGATGATGAAAACTCAACGAGTGCCATTTGCAATTGGAGATATTCTATAGGCCTGTAAGTATATATGAATTAATTCAATTCTAATATTCCATATTAATTATTTTAGAGCCTCATGACAAGAATTACGATAATAACACTTCAATTCTATGTTCAGAAGTTTATGACCAAAGAACAATTCGAAACTCTGCTTTGTTCGCGACCCATGCATTCAAAAAAATTTCATGGAAAAAAAACAACACTTGAGACATATTTATTGAATTAATAACAATCTTACAATAATAATCATGAATCAACTCATCATATTTATTACCTTGCATATACAAATTATTAGATTCCAACAAAATTCTTCGTCACACACTTGCTATCCTTTAAAACATCTTAATGCATCACTCTGGATATTATTTGCTTTAGGCTCATAACCCCTCACCATTTTAAAATACATTGAAGTAGAGGTACCTAAACCTTTATAAAACATTTTTTTTTTGTTTTCATCCATAACCAATGTGGGACATCACACCCCATATATCTCCCCTCTCAAAGCATTTCTAAACTGTGAGAGGTGACGAAAGCTCTAAAGCGGACAATATCGAAAATAAGACATTGATATATTACAAATGATATCAAAGAGATGCTCTAATTAATGTGGGTCAATGTGCCAGTGTCCTCACTGGGCTCATAGAGGGTGGTGTGTGATGTCCTAGATATTGGCTAGGAATGAGAATGAAATACATCTATAAAGAGGTTGGATACTCTTCTCTTAATGTATTTTAAAACTATGAAAGGTGTAGGGAGTCCAAAACGGACAATGTTAAGAATGAGGCACAAATAGAGATATAGTAGGTGTTTTATTTATCTTTGACTCAAGAAATAATCATCATCACTTCAATAATTATGTAAAATATAGTAGATATAGACAAGAAAAAGTGTGTTAATTGATTCTCACCTGTGAAAAATGGATGATCGAAAGGTCTTTGACTCTCTTTGTTGTGTGGAGATTTCAATTCTACTTTGCTAGGAAATTTTTATGACTGATCCTCTCCATCACTTATGCCCTATTTATAATACACGGAAAGTAGGAAATGAGTAATGATTTAAAACAACGTTTAGGATAGATGGAAATAAGCATTTGATTCTTTTTTAACCAATGGATAAATATATGATTTTAGATAGATATTTAAGTCAAATTTAAATACAAATTAAATCAAAATATTCACATATTTATATATTACCTTAGTCTGCTCAATTTTTATTTATATCATAATCATATAGTCTTACATGGAAAATAAACGCAATTCACGTAAAATTTTATTCAAAAAAATATAATTCAAAAATATTTAATTTTATTTTATCAAGATTATAAATTTCACAAATCTTTCTCAATATGTATAAACATTATTTCGGTTATTGAGATAGAATTAGGTTTTAAACCCAAAAAAAAGATATAATACTTTTTTTAAAGAATGATAGAGATAAGTTAAAGGGAGAACGACATAAAAAGAAGAGTTGATTAGCAAATCTGTTCGGAGGTATAGGTGCAGAAGTAATGTTGCCCTATAATTTTTCTTATCTCAATATCACCTTGAAAGTGTTAAAATATAGTAATGTTGCCCTTTCATACGTTAATTTTCATTGTTAAAAAGACATATGGGACTCCACGTGACCCTCAAATTGCCACCTCATCATCTCCTAGCCCCTTCTTTCCTCCCTATCCTTCCTCCCGTGTTCATCCCGTGTTCATCACATTCATCATCGTCAGCCGAAAATTTTTAGCTCTCAGCCACTCAGTGTGCCTGACCGATAGCGAAAATCCACCAAAAATGGACGAAATTGAACCTCTCAATGAAACCCTCCTTCACTCTCTCTTCCTCTCAATGAAGATTCGGCGGAAATGAACGGAAAGGAGGTCAGGGTTCGTCAGAAGTTCAAGAGTTCATCAAAAGGAGGTCAGATTGAGTTCCTCATTGCGTCTTCCTTTGTTGTTCAAGATTTCATCTTTATGTTTATTTCATCGTCTTCCCTTGTTGATTCGATATTTCATTGTGTGCTTTTTGTTCAGTCATCGTTCCCAATAGGTTCTCACCATTAATGACAATGATTTATGGGTTTTGATCCCCAAATTTGTGTTTGATTTATGGTTTCTAGGATTGTTCGATTCATGTTTTTTTATTTATGTTTTCAATATGAGATTTGGATTGCTGGGAGAAGGACAAAAATATCAATAGGGGGTGTTGGGATTTCTTTCAGGAAGCACTATTATCTACCTAAATCTGGAAAACTAAACTCCAAAGATCCTCTTTATTTTTATCAGAGTGATTGTGGCTGAGAAATCTTGATATTTTGTTTAATTTTTCTTGCATGATTTGGTTTTACTCATTGCAGATCTGAAAGATGAATTTTGCCTGATATTTTGTGATTCAGATTGGAGAGGCAAATAATCTTTCCATAAGTGATAGAAGATTGGAATCAAAAGCACCAATATGAAGTAGAGAAATAGCACTGTTTGGTTGTTTTCTCTATCATCTAAAAAATATCTTCTAACAAGACAGTGAGCAAAGATCTGTGCAAAGACAGTTTTTTTCCTTGTAGGATACATATGTTTGATTGGTAGAAGGTAGGTTGAAAACAATCAAATACGCTATTTTCCAAAAAAAAATTTATTAGATATAGTTGGTACTGACATAGAGACTTGGTGCTTTTCAGTTGTTTTCTTTGTCATGGCGAAAAAATCTTCAACAAGACAGTTTTTTTTTTTTAATTTGTGAGTCAGCGATGTAGATTTAATAGTGATGACATGGCTTAGTGTTCGTTTGGAATAGTTTATTTTTGGATAATAAATGCTTATAAATCGTGATTCACAGTATATGAGATAAGTATGTGAGAGGAGTTGTATCTCAGCTTGCGTAATAAGGACTTATTATCAAAAAAATAAGTGATATCAAACACATGTTTAATATCATAACCACCTCATCATAAATCAGTCAACAAACAGTCAAAAATAACCTTATTAACAGGGGTTTTAATACTTTCGAGGTAAGAAAAATTGATATTTTTCAAAACCCAACCCGAAAAGTATAAGGGACAGGTCTGACCCGCAGGGCCTGAAGCCATTTTGCATAAGATTGAACAAATGTATTTTTTTTCAGTTTATTTTTTTCGAAAATTACAACAATTGAATTCCTAATTTAACACATAAGTATTGTCAAAATTAGAGTGTAAACAGCATGCACCATGCAACAAACAAACATGATCATTAAGTCATAATTAAAGATAAACTATTGTCTACATATCACAATTACAAATAATTAATGAGAAGACTTAACAAAATTAAAAATATTTCTTTTAAATATCTCTTGAAATGTGTAAGTAGTCAATAAAATAAACAACACAAGATATATATAAAACAATCACAAGAAAATAAGTAAAAAAATACAAAATTGGTAAGAAAACTTATGAAATAAGAAATATTTTTTATAATTTTATAATTTTTAGGATTATTAATACAAGATATTCTTAAGAACTTAATTCTAAAAAAGTTAACATCAACTAAATATTTGCAACATCATTAACAAAATATAAAAAATAAATAATAATATTATCATATAAATTATTTTTTAAAAAAAACATACAAGGCCTAAAGGGCCGACCCGTGGCCCTACAAGTCGGCCCTTTTAGGCTTTTGGCCCTATAGGGCTGGCCCTTTTAGGTCCGTTTTCATTTTTGAGGCAAAAATCTGAGGCCCAACCCTTATAAATTTAGGGCCTAAACAGGCCGGCCTGATGGGTTCGGCCCGTTTTCCCGGTTCTAAGTCTGGTTCAGCACCAACACAAGGCCGAGCTAGACCATACCAGATCTAGTGGACTACTTGGACTGGTTCAAATAGTCCAGGACCTAAGTTTATTTTTTTATTTGTTTTACTCTTTGAAAGGCAAAATTTGAACATATTAAACACAATTAGGACAAAAAAAAACCTATAAAATATAAAAAGTGTCACAAAAAAATTAAAACATCATAAATCTATAAGAATATCCAACAACATTCAACAACAATAAAAAAATATGTTGAAAAAAAAAGATTTAAATATGATAAATACAATTAAAATAATAAAAATACCTATAATCATATAAAAATCATCATACAAATAAAAATTATAAATCCTTAAAAAAACTCCAACAACATTAAATAAAAAATAAAAAGTAACATCTAAATTATAAAAATATTTTTTAAAAAACCGACTTGGACCAAACTGGATCAGTCCAAGTGGTTTGATCCCCTGGTCCAACCCGACCAATCAATCTGGTCTAATTTCATTATGTTGCTTATTTGGACGGGATCAAATCGAACCAGATTGAACTGAACCCTCGGGTTTTTGCCCACCTCTATTTTGAATAGCTTCAAGAGGTGATGTATCCATACACTTATAAAGCATCTTTAATTCTCCTCCCATATAAAACATCGCACTCCACCTTCTATGGGCTCAGCATTATCACTAGTACATTGATGCACATCGCCTTAAGCATGACTTTAATATCATTTGTAACATCTCACTATCACGTTCTAGATATTATTCGCTTTGAGGTTTTTGTCGCCTCTCATAGTTTTAAAACGTGTCGAAAAGAGGAAGTATTCAAAATGTCATGTCCTATATCGAAAATGAAGGAAACAAAAAAGGCCTTATAACAGCTTAAATACTTCCTGATCTCGACTCGTTTTAAAACTGAGGCTAATTGAGCCTCAAAAGTAGACAATAACAAGAGCAAGGCTCTCTTTGTTACAAAGGGTATTAAAGCCGGACTCGGTTGATGTTGAACCCATAGGAGGATGTTTGATGTTGACCATTCTAGGCTTATAGAGTTTTTCAGAAAAATCCAGGAGCAGCACCAATAAATAAGATAAATAGGACCATGTTACCTGATCCTATTTAAGTTCCAACCAAAGAAATTCCTTATCCCAAAGCTCAGAGTAATGAGAAACCTGATTAACGCAAAATCTTTTAGTAACACTAAATGTTTATAATTTCTCCTCTATCGAGTTGCTTAGAAATTCCTACGAGTAGGAAACGTTATATTAGGACTATAATAGATTTGAGAATTGGGATTACCTGAGTATTAGACTAGTCTTGTCTAATGTTTATATGATCTCAATTTAGGATTTTAACCTTTAGAACCTCTAAAAAACTCTTAAATCAACAACATAATTTCTATTTTTTAAATAATAGATTCAATGTGTGATAAACTAGTCTTATCCGAAGCATCAAACTAAAAGAATATGGATGCCTGGTAAGAATATAGATGTTTGTCTTTTGTTTTCTTAAACACCTAACTAAAAGAAAATTACAAAACAAGTTTTTTTATTTGTTTGTTTATGAAATAAAACTGTTTTCAAGATAAGAAAATAAAGGCCAAAATTTTGTTGGAATGTAATAATTTGTATATTCAAGGTTAATAAATATGATGGGATGATGTCAAGATTGTCATAAGATTATTACTAATTAATTCAATAAATATGTCCTAGGCAATGTTTTAAAAGCCGGACCGGACGTTAAGCCGGAAATGTTAGCGGGTCAAGGTTCAACCGGTTGGAACGGTTGAGTCGGACCGGTGACATAATAATTAAATTTAAAAATATTATATATATATATATATATTACAATAATTTCAATTAAAAAATTACATCCATTCTCTTTTTGTGCTATATGGTGGGGTCAGTTTTTTTTTAAAAAGACAAACTCATATTTATATATAATTTTTTTAAAAAAAAAAAGAAAACATACAAGTTACTAGAATTATCTGACAAAGCATAGGCATGTAGGCAATTACATTTATTTCTTTTATATTGATTTGACCACACAAAAAATCAACTTCATAGATAGTGGGCATCTTGGAAAATGGAAAAAGTAAGGTTATTTATTTTTTTTAAAAACCATCCGAAGCTGGCATCTGTGTTTGAAACCGAAGCCTCCCTTTTCCTTATGAAAACACTGTTTCTCACTTCTTTCCTTTGTTGAGCCCAAAACTTGCCGGCATTTTCAAATCAAGGCGAAATTGATCAAATCAACAGCATGAAAGAAGGTAAGAAACTCGGATTTTTTTTGCTATTCTTATGTATAAATCAACTCCTTTTATGGTTAAATATTGGATTTGATTTTACTTTCTCTTCTTCCTCTCTCTACGTCTTCTTCTTCTTGGGAGTTCTTTGGATGTTTTTGGCTTGTTCCTTAACCGTCCGGCTTTCTGTTACCCGCTCTGGTTCCCTGGTTTTTTCCAATTTCCGACCCAAAAGGCGGCTCTGAACGGCTAGATCCGGCTTGACTAGTAAAGCGAGCCAATGTTGGAAAACGAACCGCCCTCTTCTCCGGTCTACGGTCGGACTGTCCGGGCCTAAAAACGTTGGTCCTAAGTACTGTGTTTTGCCTAAAATTTTTTTGATAGCGTGTGTAGCGAACAAAACAGAGCTTTGAATTGGTACTTGCTCATAAAATTCTAAATGAAGTGTAATTATTGTGATTCTAGTCGTGAGGTTTTAAACTAATTAACATGGAAAATTGGAATTGAATTAATTCATATATACTTACAGGTTTAGAGAATATCTCCCTTTGCAAATGGCACTCCAAATTCACCAACAACCATATGATCACATGTCAATGGGAACAACAACATTCCCTGAGTTTTCAGCATCAAACTCTTTTGATTATGATCATTTAATTCCTCAAAACCACACTGTTTATTCAGTCTCTCCAATAGGCCAATGAAACCCACAAATTCCCTCCAATGGTGATCAATATAACCCATAACCCAACACCACAAAAAACACTTATAGTGGCGCTTATTTTTAAGAATATTATGGCATTTGGGAAACGTCATAGCTTCTAGTACCATAAAAGAAAACTATAGCGCTTCTTGAATCTATGAAAGCACAATAGCTTTTTTTTTTTTTTGTAAAAAAAAATAGCTTCCTATGACACTTCCTCGAAGAGGCATTATAGGAAATAATATGACTTCCTATGGCACTTTCCTAAAAAAGCGTCATAGGAAGTCTTTTTTTCTAAATAATTTTGTGTAATTGTTTCCTTTTCCTAGTAAAACCCTATGCATTTACATTGAAAATCTACAACAAAATGAACAAAACCAAACCAGAATCAAACCAAATCAAAATGAAATAACTAGAAACAAATAAATAATTCATAAAATCACTACTAAATGTATTTAATTACAACAAATGTAATGTACAAATTAATTTTAAATGAATAAACACACATAAAATTCATGAGGACTTTAAAAAAACAGAGAAGAAAATGTATGGACTTAAGCTTCTGTATAAAAAGAAGACTTATAAGCTAGGGAGCTTTTGTAGGAGGTCGAGACAAGAAGAAAAAAAATACATGGGAGACCAAGCTTTATACTGCTACAGAAGTAGCGACCAAATGTTGAAGAAATGCACACGTGAAGGAGACAAGAAATAACAAAAAATGGGGGACTAAGGAAACTTCTACTTGCTGTAGTAAAAGAGAGGAGGGAGTAGTGGGGACAAATGGCGCTGCAGTTTCAAAACAGAGAGAAGGAGAGGGGGCCGTATTATATAGAAAGAGGGGAGTGGGAAGAATGATAATTCATGGCCTCTTGAATGAATAATTATTCATTTAAGGCCTTAGAAGCCAAGTGCCTTCTAAGGCCACATGCGTTGAATTTTCAAGGCCATTGTGCCTTGAAATATGCAAGCCCACAGTGGCTTTCAAATTCAAGCTACAATGGCACTTTGTATAGCACTGGATCAAGTAAGCATCATATAAGTCCTTGATTTTTTTTTTTTAAAAAATAAGGCTAGCTATAACTCTTGCTTAGTAAGCGCCATAGCTGGCTTTTTATTTTTTGTAAAAAAAATTAAAGGCCTTGTATGGTGCTTGTTTAGGCAAGTGCCACATAAGCCTAACACTAGCTATGACACTTATAATAGGAAGCGTCATAGCTTCTAAATATTTTTTTAAAAAAAACAATTATCTATGGTACTTCTTTAAAGAAATGTTATAAAAGGAGTGCCACTAAATCCCTCTTTTGTAGTAGTGATCATATCTTGAGATGTCGCCAAATGATCACTTGTCAATGAGACGTCAATGTCCCCTAAGTTTTCATCATCAAAATCTTTTGATTATGATCATTCAATTACTCAAAACCACATTGTTTATTCAGTCCCTCCAACATGCCAATGAAACCCACAAATTCCCTCCAATGGTGATCAATACAACCCACAACCCACTACTACAAAAAGCACTTATAGTGACTCTTATTTTTAAGAATACAATCGCGCTTGGGAAGCATTATAGCTTCTAGTACTATAAAAGAAAGCTATGGCGGTTTTTGAATCTATGAAAGCGATATAGCTTGTTTCTTTTTCTTTTTCTTTTTTTTTTAAAAAGTAGCTTCCTATGGCGCTTTCCCGGGGAAGGCCATAAGAAGTAATATGATTTCTTATGGCGCTTCCCCAAAGAAATTCCATAGGTAATCTTTTTTTAAAAAATAATTTTGCATAATTGTTTCCTTTTCCTAATAAAAACCTATGCATTTACAGTGAAAATCCACAACAAAATGAATAAAACCAAATTAAAATGAAATAACTAGAAACAAATAACTAATTCATAAAAACACTACTAAATGTATTTAATTGCAACAATTATAATATACAATGAATTTTAAGTGAATAAACATACATATAAAATTCATGATAGATTTTAACTTGAAAAACAAAAGAAGAAACGTACGGACTTAAGCTTCTGTATTTAAAAAAAAGACTTATAAGCTAGGGACCTTCTGTATGAGGTCAAGACAAGAAGAAAAAAATACGTGGTAAACCAAGCTTTATACTGCAACAGAAGTGGTGACCAAATGCTAAAGAAAAGCGCATGTGAAGGAGACAAGAAATAACAAAAAATAGGGGACCAAGGAAACTTCTACTTGCTATAGTAAAAAAGAGGAGGGAGTAGTAGGGACAATGGCGCCACAACTTCAAAACAGAGAGAAGGAATGCAAACCGTATTATATAGGAAGAAGGGAGTGGGAAGAATTATAATTCATGGCCTCTTGAATGAATAATTATTCAGCCAAGCGCCTTCTAAGGCCACATGCGTTGAATATTCAACGCCATTGTGGCTTTGAAATATTCAAGCCCACAGTGGCTTTAAAATTTAAGCTACAGTGGCAATTTGTATAGTGTTGGATCAAGTAAGCGTCATACAAGTCCTTGATATGTTTTAAAAAAATAAGGCTAGCTAAGCGAGCATCATAGCTGTCCTTTTTTATAGTAGCGGTGCCTCGAAATATTCAAGCCCACAATGGCTTTACAATTCAAGCTACAGTGGCACTTTGTATAGTGTTGGATCAAGTAAGCGTCATACAAGTCCTTGATATGTTTTAAAAAAATAAGGCTAGCTAAGCAAGCGCCATAGCTGGCCTTTTATTTCTTTTTAAAGAAAATTAAAGGCCTTGTATGATTCTTATTTAGATAAGTGTCACACAAGCCTAACACTAGCTATGACATTTATAATAGGAATTGCTAGAACTTCTAAATATTTTTTTAAACAAAAGACAATTATATATGGTATTTCTTTAAAGAAGTGCTATAAGAAGAGCGTCATTAAATCCTTTTTTATAATAGTGACCATATCTTAAGATACCGCCATATGATCACATGTCAATGGGGATGACAATGTCCCCTGAGTTTCTGTCACCAGAGTCTTTTAATCATGATCATTTAACTCCTCAAAACAACATTGTTTATGCGGTTTCTCTGATACGTCAATGGGACCCACAAAATCCCTCCAATATTAGTGCCAAGAAGAGAAAGCTGAGAATGATATGGACTGAGGAAGAACATAGGTAAATGCATTGAAAATTCTCAATTCCATTATATATTGTTTTCTTTTTTCTTTATTTATCATGTTTTTTCTAACATTATTTTTTTTCCTTTCTTTCTAATTATAGGCTGTTTTTTATTGGATTGCAAATATATAAGAATGAAGATTAGAAGAACATTTTCAAAAATGTTGTGAAGACAAGGACACTAATTTAGGTTGCTAGCCATGTGAAAAAATTATTTAAACGCCAAATCAATAACGGGAACAAAAAGATAAGAGGAAGAAGCATCCATGATATCACTGATCCTTATGCTTCCCCCAAAATCCCAACATTAAAACTAGATGTTCGTTACTTCTATAGTTCTATAGTTGCTTTTTTTTTCCTCTAACGACTCACAATTTGTTACAATTCCAATTGTTTAGTTATTATGGGAAGAAACTCCCCTTATGTCAAAATTAAAAGCATTGTCGAGGATATATGTAACATGCTGACGTTGTTCTCTTAATGTGAAATTATTTCATTTTCTCACATCACAGCATAAAAATGATTGCTTTTATTTGCTCGATCTAAAGTTATCTTCCCCCCCACCCCCTCCCGACGCAATTTTTTTTTACATAAGAACATGTGAGTCATGACTCTTCAGGCCAGCAACCTTTCAAGCTTGCAAGTCAACACATCGAGAAATGTTGCTTGAATACCCATAAGGAACTTTTAATTTCTTCAACGTCGCGAGGAAGACTTCCTTGTTCGGTTTTGTGAGGGTAAACTTTGTCGGCTGAAATTTGTCATGCTCATCTGGTCAAGCGTCTTCACGAACTCCCATGACGCGCAAATCTTTCCTCGCTTGAAGGTGATCTTTTGTCTTGCCGGGTTCGTTAAGCAGTGTATATAGTACATTATCACAAACATTTTTTTCAATGTGCATGACATCAAGACTGTGGCTAAGTAAATTAGATTTTTAATATGGAAGAGTGCATAAAATACTTATCTTCTTCCATTGTTGAGGCGCCGAAGTCTTGCACGTCTTTTGGCGAGCTTGTGTTGAATCTTCACTTTTTAACATTTTCAAGCTGCTGTAATATTTTTGTACTGGACAAAGTTTGAGGTGTGCCAAGGCCAGGAAAGTCACTAATCGTCCACATCAAGGCTGCACGCAAGTTGAACAATGTCTTCCAGAAAGCGTCGTACGTCTCGATGCCAACATTCCACAGGTCAAGCAATTCTGCAATAAGCGGTTGGAGATATACATCTATGTCATTACCCGGTGCCTTTTTGCCTGGAATAATCATAAACATAATAAAGGAGCTTTGTTCCATACACATCCAGGGCGGCAAGTTGTAGGGAACTAAGACTACTGACCAAATACTGTAACATGTGCTAAGATTCCCAAATGGATTAAAACTGTCAGTCACCAAAGCAAGCTGAAAATTTCTAAGGTCAACCGCGAAAGATGAAAAGACATTGTCAAATGTTTTCCAAGCGTCTGCATCCCAGGGATGTCTTAATTTACCGTTTTCATTCTTATCAACGTCATGCCACCTCATGTGCTCCGCCGTTTTGGACGACATAAATAATCTTTGTAGGCGAGGTTTCAAAGGGAAGTACCTGAGAATCTTTGCAGGTTTCTTCTTCTGCTTTTTCCCCTTCAAAATTGTCTTGTACCTCGATGTGTGGCATCTCTTACAAGTCTCCCTGCTAGAATCGTCTCCCCAATAAAGCATACAATTGTTGGGGCATGCATCAATCTTTTGATAGTTCAAACCCAACCTGTTGATAATCTTTTTGGCCTTGTAGAATGTTGTGGGAATCTCAGCGTCGGGGAATGCATCTTGTAATAATTCAAGCAACATCAACATTCCCTTATTAGTGATTCCACACAAGTACTTGATATGATACAATTTGATCAAGAAAGATAATTTAGAATATTTTCGACAACCTTGATATAAAGGAAGATCTGCTTTATCCATCAAGCTAAAAAAATCCCAAGCTGCTTCATTCCTTATGAACACTGGCTCAGAACCTTGCACTTCTTCATTGAAGTTGTCGCCTTGAAATCCAAAAGCATCATGCACAGCATCATTAACTGGATCATCGGCCTCTAGTTGAACTCCTACTTGTGAACTTTGAGGAAAAACATCATCACATCTTATATCGGCCTTCTCACCATGAACTGCCCAGAACGTATAGTCTTGCGGGAAAGGCTTCATAAGCAAATGTTCCTTAACAACTTGTCGTGCATGCCATCTTAAACTTGCAACTCCAACACGGACAGACAATCTTGCCATTACAACAGGCATGAGTGAATGCGAAATCCAAGAACTTGTTTAAGCCATACAAATATTCCAGAGAATTGCGTGGCAACTTGATCCAGGATTTATCTATAGCTACTAGTGAGAGAGAAAAAAGTATAGTGAAAAAGATGAATAAATATAGAATTACAAATGTCAGGGAGTTTATATAAAGAGTTTTTAATGTCTAACTTTTTGTAGCGGTTATAAAACCGCTACATTAACCGCTACTGAATTGAATATTAGTAGCAGTTTTATGAGTAAAACCGCTACAAAATTAGAGAACCATTGGCAGATTAAGAAAAATTTATTTTTAATTTGTAGCGGTTTAATTAGTGTAACAGCTACTAATATATTTGTAGCGGTTTTACCTTATTAACCGCTACAAATTTCGGTGCTAGAAGAAATTCAAATTTCAAATTTATTTTCATATTGTAGCGGTTATAAGCAATTAACCGCTACAAATGTCTAAGTATTTTGTAGTGGTTAAAAAAAAAACCGCTTCAAAACAAGTTTATATCTGTAGTGGTTATTACTTTAACCGCTACAAATACTCAAAACTTGAATTTGAATTTCCCTCACACCACACATGTGTTCTATTTTTTTTCCAATGGTCCTTAATACTTGTAGCAGTTTTGTCTTTATAACCGCTACAAGATCACAAATATTTGTAGCAGTTTTTATATTTTAACCGCTTCAAATGCAATTATAGTAGTAATAGTTATTAAGTAAAACCGCTACAAGTATTACTTAATTTTTTTTTTTGGTTATGGTTAGTTTTAGAAATATAAATGTAACGTTCGATAAATGCAACAAGAATTTAACAAGGCTTTGAAGATAAAAATATAACTATTATAAACGCAACAAGAATTTAAGTTCTGAAGATATGAATGTCGTAAATATAACTATAAATATTTACAAAAGTTATGAAAATGGCCTGACAATGAATGTCCTAACTATAACTATAACTAAATGTCCTAAACTAATTAGTAGGAGTCTGATCATCTAGTCCTCCCTCCGGTGGGGCTCCCTCAGGTGCAACAGTATTAGGCACGGGGCAGACTGAACAGTACCATCATCATCAATAGGAGGAGGAGGAGGAGGCTGGATGACGAACCGAGGGACAGGGGGGACCTCTGGATGCGCCTCATTCCGGAACAGGTGACTCCACGATCGCTCGAGCATGTAGTTCGTGATATCGCGCCACTGCGCATGCTGAGCGTAGTAGAAATCGACCTGCTGCTGGATCTGTTGCTGTTGAGCCGCTGCAGCCTGTGTCCTCACCAAATCTAACCGCAGCTCCTCAACAAACTCGTCCCTCGGACGTCTGTGCTCTAGAGCTGCCAGCCTCAGAGGCAGCGCTCCTGTCGTAGACCATGCTAGGTCTAGCGCCTATTTCTAGCCCCTGCACACGTCCGGGGTGCTCAGCCTGACCCAGACCCGCCTTCAAAAGCATCGTGGGGTCCATAGACCCTTGTGACTCCTGGGTCTGGGTCTCTCACAACTCAGCCTGCGACTGCTGCATCCGTGCCTGCCATTTTATGAATCAATTAATTATAAATATAGTTGATTTAATTTTATAAGCAATATAAGAATAAATTAATTTACAATGGCTGCCTCTACCTGCTGAGAGGTCGGAGTCCCGTCATGGTGTCTATGCGTGATAGTAAATAATCCTCGTAGTCCATCTGACGGTTCTCCTCCTGTGCCTTCTTCTCCTAAAATAATTACAAAGTTACAAAAATTTAATTAGGATAATGAACAACAATACACTAAATTTATAATATGAAATTAACAGCTAAAAGTAATTGATAACGAGAAAACTTACCAGCTCGCTATAAGTCACAGCAAAGGTCTTCGATCCTGCCGTATGCTAGATCATCTGCTGCCCTTGGCACCTTGTGTTCCTCTGAGAGAGCGCCTGAGAAAACAACAATATTAAATGTATTAAATTCATAAAAATAATTAAATTTAAATTTAAATTATAAATATAATTATATTATAAATACATTACCTGCCCCTCAGCGCTCCTCCTGTACTGGACGAAACTCGCCCAGTTGTTCGGTGGGACACCATCCGGTACGTTCTCGATCAGTTGCTCCAGAGGCATCATCTCATCCTTATCCAAACTGTGGAAGAGACGGTTCCTCTTGTTCCTTCATCCGTCGCCTATCTTCATAAGCGTGTACCTCTTTCGGCTGTCACGGACGGCAAACCTAAGCTGTATAACACCATTGAATAAAAATTAATTAAATATAACTAATTATAAATAAGAAAATTAATAAATATTTATTAAATAAATTTAATTACAGAAAATATAATATAATTAAATATTATTACTTACCCGTACTACCTTGTCCCACACCTGGTCCTTCGGCCCCTTCAGTACGTTCCTCCACGTCTTAAAGCGAAGGGGGAACCGCATCCAATTCAAACCCAGCTCGTTTAGGAAGCAGTTGAACAAGTGACCCCCATTGTCGATGGGCTGGTTCGTGCCTTCATTCCACGGAACTATGATGCGTAGTGTCCAGTCCAAACTGTTTAGACCAGCCACGTCTAGCCTCCTAGTAAACACGTTTCCCTGCTCATCTGCACAATTTACCACACGTTAAATAAATTGCAATTCAAATTCTACATTTCGAATTTAAAGTTGTTTCATCTTCTATTTTTTATTTTTGATCTCGTATATCTAGATAAATAGTTATCTATAAAATCGAAAATCAAAATAAAATAATACAAACAAAAAAACTAAAAATAATTAATATTTATAATTAATAGAAAAATATTTATATCTATATATATAATAAAAAAAATATAATAAAAACTATATACGCTAAAATATATATATATATATATATATATAAATATATACAATAGTATCTAATAGTATCTTTGTATTGTATTTAAATATTTAATTTATTAAATAAAAAAATATATTTACCTTGGACCTGCACCTCAAACCCAGTAAAGCGAGAAGAGGACCCTTGAGGGTGGTTCTGCTCTCGCGCCTCCTCCTCATCAAAGAACTGCTCCATCTCTCTAATCCCAATCAGGATCTAGAAGTCCTCGTTCGCGTCATAGTCATCAACACTGACATCTCCTCCCCCCCAAATCAGGCATCTCTGGTGCGGTCATCTCCTGTGGGATCGTCTGCAGTGGCTGTGGTAGGGGCGACTCCTGTGGCTGCTATGGGGGATGGGCTGAAATAGAGTGATTGCCCTCCCTCTGCGCTGCCCCATCCCACTGCCCCTTTCTCTACTGCTGCCACCCTGCAAAATCAGTCTGGGGACCTCGGGCTCCTTCCCCCTATCTTGTCTTGAAGCCATATCAACTATAAAAATTCAAAAAAAAAAATATTTTAGTCACATTTATATGCAAAAATATAATAAAAATTAAAATTAAAATAAAATACGTATTGTCCGTACCTCAAGTACAAATAATGAGAAATGCTGCTATGAAAACTCTTCGATAGGCGTCTGAATGCTCAAATGTAAAAGAAAACACTTAGAGAAACTTCAGGAAACAAAATGGTCAAACGGGAAAATGAAAGGGGGGCGGTGGCATTATATAGTGACGGCTTTTGTAGCGGTTCTTGAAATAATCGCTACATCAACTGCTACAAAAAAGCTAGGGCGGCTAAACTTTGTAGTGGTTCTATAATAACCGCTACAAATTACAAAAACCTTTGAAGTTCTGTAGCAGTTATGGTATAAAACCGCTACTAATTTCGAGACCTCTGAAATTTTGTAGCGGTTATAACTTTATAACCGCTACAAATAGGCGATGTTTGAAATTTTGTAGTGATTTAATTGGTTAACCACTACAAATAACCGCTATGCTATTGGCGCGTCTTGGTCGCGCCAAGTGGCGGCAACCTTATAGCGGTTTTTATTTCGTAACCGCTACAATTTAACTGCTACAATTTTCGGTGGCAAATGCGCACCATATTTGTAGCGGTTTTTTCTACTTAATCGCTACAAAAAAACATTGCCAATCTGTTGCGCCAGTTGGCGTGTAGCTTGCTTCTACAAATTTGTAGCGGTTTAAATCATAACCGCTACAAATTTTAATATTTGTAGTGGTTAATTATAACCGCTACAATTTCACCGCTAAAAAATAACATTTTTTTTTGTAGTGAGGTGGCTCTATAGGGTCTGAGTCGGCCCTAATTCCCAACTCTAACCAGATTAGACCATGGCTACCTTATGCAGGCTAAGATCCTCTCTAAACCAAACTTCGGGTTGATGTCAAACCCAGTCCAATCCAATCCATGCTCTTTCCTAATTTTAAAGATGATGAGGGTTCCAAAGCAGACAAATCTAATCTTACTTACATATATGTTTCACATAAAATATAAGAAAAATTCAACAAATAAACAACACGACTTCAATACTTATGTAAAATATAGTTCTCATGTGAAAAGTGGATGATCGAAAAGTCTCTGGCTCTCCACTTCGCTATGAAATTTATGACTAATCTTCGTCGTATTTATGATATATACGAACCAAGGGAAATGAGTAATTGCTTGAAACAATCTTTTAGGTTCAAGGTAAAAAACAATCTTTTAGGATAGATGGAAATAATAAGTATTTGATTCTTTTCTAACGAATGGATAAATAAATATGTGAATGATTTTAGATAGATATGTTAGTCAAATTCAGATCTAAATTAAATTAAAATATTAGAAAATTAACATATTAACAAATTGCACCTATTATACATTAACGTTAGTCTGCTCAATTTTTAGCTATATAATAATAAAGTCTTACATGGAAAAGAATCGCGAGTCACGTAAAATTTTATTCAAAATAAATATAATTCAAATATTTAATTTGATATTATTAAGATTATAAATTCCCCAAATCTGTGTCCATTTTTAATTTTTTATAAACATTATTTCGGTTACGGAGATAGAATTAGTTTTTAAACAAAAAAAAAAAAGATATAATATTTTAATTTTTTTACTAATATCTTCCCCGCAGATATCCATTTTGGGCACAAAGATCTTTTACAATAATCTTTTGCAATGATTGTTTTCAATGATCACGATGATCTTTTTTTGAGAAGGCGTTATTTAATTTTTTTCCTTAAGACGAAAGGGAAAAATATTACTTCAAACAAAAAAACCTACGCAAGACTAAACATATACTCAGTTATACCATGCACAATGAAGGTGAAAACTTGATGCACAGGAGGTTTGTAATTATTTTATTCTTTAAAATAGTTTTAATATTGGCAAAAAAAAAAAAAATGATCGATTTAGCCTGTGTTTGGTATTACTTACTTTTGGATAATAAGCCCTTATTACATAAGCCAAGATAAAACTTCTCTCACATACTTACCTCGTATACTGTGAATCATGATTTATAAACACTTATTACCCAAAAATAAGTTATTCCAAACAAACACTTATTTATTGATTTTTTTTTTTCAACAAATATAAAATTGTTATTTTTAACGATTCTATATTCTAAAATTTTATAATAATGCTTTAACGCGAAGGATTCCGGCGATGAAGCTGTTGCATTCTCCGTTGGGTTCAAATCCCTAATCCGCCCGGAGAGAGACTGGTAATAGATGCTCTCTTGCTCGTCGAGCGCCATGACGCAGATGGAAATAGATAGCGGCAACCCAGTTCTTCCCGGAGATGTCATCAAAAGCATCCTCATACGGCTTCCGGTAAGATCCCTAATCCGATTTCAGTGTGTGTGCAAAGAATGGAAAACTCTGTTCAAAACCCCATCCTTCATCGCAGAACACCTCCATCACTCCGGCCATCAAAACCCTTTTCTTTTTTTCGAAGATTTTGGCATTCCTGATCCTTATCGCGCATGTTTGCTCGATCGCGAGATGCGAGTGCTTGAAGTTCAGAGCGATCCTTTTATCGATTCTAAACGATGTGTTTGGACCATCAATTCCTGCAATGGCTTGATCTGTCTTGCAGTCTCTAATGTTCCTAGATCTGTTTCCCTGTTATTGTGGAATCCAGCGACAAGGGAGATGAGACTGTTGTCTGAAGCTGTTGATTATGGTGAAGATTGGAGTTTCCATGTAGGATTTGGATTCAGTCCGACGGTTAATGATTACAAGATAGTGAAAATTCGTTATTTTGAGAATGAGAATGAGTATCTGATTAATCAAGTGGAAGTGTATTCATTAAATACGGGTACATGGAAGGAAGTAGAATTGGGAAAGTTAGATGGTGTAGCTATTTTTTCCAACGGTTTCAATTTTAATGGAGCTATCTTTTGGATTGGATCAAAGCTAGGTGCAGACGAGGATGAAGATGATATTGACATCATAGTCTCATTTGACATAGCAACAGAAGTGTTTACATTGATGCCAATGCCTCCTTTACCCTTTCCAGTTATTGATAGACCATATCTTACAGTATATGAGAATAAACTTGCTTTGCTATCTCACACTTTGGGTGATGACTTTAAGTCGTCTTTGATTCATTTGTGGGTGATGGAGGAAGGTACATGTGCAAGGAGATGGTGTTGGACTAAGAAATATACTAGTGGCCCTTATCTAGGCTGCTTGTTATTTCCAGTGACTATTTGGAGGAATGAGATTGTTTGCAATGTTAATGCACTGCCTGGACCCATTGAACAATTTGCAGATGAACCGAATGATGAACGAAAATTGGTTATGTTCAATTACATAACTAATGAATTCAAGACGATCGACATCCGCAGATTTGGCCTTGGTTATGGTATTTTTAATTATGCAGAAAGCCTTGTACCGGTGGGCAACATGCACGTTGAGTAGCTTACTATATTTGGAAGACATGAACCTACAAGAATTTTGTTCATTCTGTAACTATAAGGCTTCATGTCCTTTTGTGATTTTATCAAGAATGATGATTGCAGATATGCAATAACTGAGATTTTTAGGTTATTTGACTTGTCTGTGAGGTCAGGTTATTCAGTTCTTTTGATGTATTTCAGTTGCTGGTGTGTGTGCTAATTTGGGCCTTTCATTCGGCTAACAAATATACCTGTTATTCTGTATAATATGTGAAGAAAGAAAAGTAAGTGAATCAAGTTCAAGTTTCTTGGTTTTTCATTAATTTCTACTGTTTAAATGAATTAAATACACTGGTTTTTGACTTTGTTTCAGTAGCTGTCCTTCATACTGTGCTATGTTTATATTGTTTATCAGAACTCTTTGTCATGCATGTGAATTCTCCTTTCAGGTAGTTTAACAAGTCTCAAATTAAATTATATATTTATCTATTTTTTAAAGTAAAACTCAAAAGTGATTTGTGATGGTAGTGTTTCATGGTCATGTTTTGCGGATGTTGGAGTTTGGATTAAAGGTAAATTGTATATGTGATGAAGTAATTGCATTATGGTTGGTACTTGATTATAGGCCAAATTGGGCGTCTTGACCCCTTCAGCTTCAGTAGATATTGGTAGGCTGAACATGTGTGGGCGATCAGCATGTGTAATTTGAACTATTTGTAACTTGTAGAGATAGTCTTTACTAGTTCAATCCTTTTGATTGTGGTTTGAGACTCAGCTTTTGGTTTTGGAACCTTAAAAGTGAGTATTGAGTGTTCATATGAGTTGTATGGTGGAATTTGGTATGGTTTTGCTGTCTATGGTTAGATCTCATCACAAGCTTTGTACATCGTAGCCTGAGGTATGAGTTCAGGAAGTATGCCAGTTTTATCAATTTGGTACAGTTATGCAGCAAAGGATTTATCTGCAGCAAATTCCCCCGTGTGGTGAAGGGATTGGCAGAGAGCTTCTTCGCCGTGGCGAGTGGAGTATCTTGAAATGTTTGTAGACTCAAATTTGTTTTTAAAAAGGTTCAAGTCTTTTTTTTTTTTTTTTGCTTTGAATTTTGCAAGTCTCAGGATCTTTTCTTTAAAACTCTCTTTAATCCTATTGAATTTGTTTCAGATTAAGGGTGTTTGTTACACCAGACTCAGGTTTAGCCAAATATGTAGACGAATTATCGATAGACAAATCACACCCTGGTATTGCTCCTGACAGCATTCAAATGTGAGTAGTTCAATCTGCATTTTTGTCCAAGTCAAATTTTACTTGATCTTCATTTAATAGTCTCATCCATTTGCATTGTTCATTTATGTATCTTCTTAAGCTCACACCAGTAATATCATAATAACCTTGTCTGATTGTGTGGTCCACCCAAATCTGTAGCTGCTTTTCACAAATCATATGAAAGTCGTGTTACAACATTTGACTCAATCTCTAGGGTCATGCTTCACAAAAGTATCCATTCCAATAACATTTTATCAATTGCTACACTCCTGATGCTATGATTCTTGTCACTTGTTCCTACGTCCTCTTAATGTTAATTGTGTCACTAGCCTCTATAAAAAATAACAACTATTCAACAGGTTGAATCACTTAAAAACTTTTTGGTTAAGTTTAAGAATTGGTGTTTGGTCTTGGTCCAAGTGCCTGTTTGAGTTGGTGGTAAAAGCTGTTTTTCTGATAATTTACGATGTATAAAATATGTGAGAAGAGTTTTGTCTCGATTTGCGTGAACATGCTTCTCCAACGCTAACCCAAATAGACCATAAAATGAAGGGGAAACTGTGGGGAATTTAGAAAATTATGGAAACTATTTTAACCACCTCTTGACAAAATTTAATTTAACCAATTTTAACTTCTTGTCTCCTTAATATGCATGGCATAGTTAAAAGTGACATACTCCCTTCGGTCATAATTATAAGACAACATTTGAGAGTTGATATTGGTCCTAATTATAAGACAAAGTTTTAATTTTTGTCAATTTCTTCCCACAATACCCTCTATTGATACTTTTTCAATAATAATGAAACACAATAATAATTTTATAATACACATATGTATTCTATAAAGTGAGTTATATTAAAATACCCCCCATTGTCAATTTCTTGTCATATGTGCTTGAGAAGGACACTTACAGGACCATGGTAGACTTATATAGTATTCCTAAATCACCTTTATCAAATAAGAGCATTTTAGGAAAATAAATAAGATTAACTAATTTAACTACTATTCTTAATTTCTTCAAAGTTAGGTAAATATGTCCTATAATTAGGACTGGAGGGAGTATATAATAAGGATGAGAAGCAGCATCTTACATTAAAATAATAATTTTTTAAGTACCTTTCTTAAATTAGATTTTTATTTCTTATCTATGCGCACTTTATTTTTTTATTAATTTTATTGTTATATTTTATTTAAATTTGATGTTATATGTATTTTTAATTATTTTTAATACTTATTTGAAATAATCAGCGTAAAATTAAAAGTTATTAACTTAATCACAACCGGTGACTACATTTTGACCATTAAACTTTGAACAAGTATATGGACTTGTTTTGGTAGGGAGTAAATTTTTAATACTCATATTCTAACATATTATGAATAATTGATTGCTAATTTTACAAACATTAAATTGCTTGTTCATAAAATAGAGTGGGTCTTTTTTTTCCAAGAAAAATACAACTTTTCATCACATCAACTTTGTGTTGATATAGCTCATAAAAAAAGAAAGACGTCTAACTTCTTAACTTTTAAAGTTTTGAGATTTCGAAATACTTAAAAAAAAACAAGGATTCTGGGCCGAAATTAAAATTTTGAGTTAATTATTTTAAAACAAATCTTCTGCATTTTAGTGCATGATTTTCACATTTTCAATTCTTTTGTTTTTTCCAAATTAATATTTCTTACTGCCTCTAGTCCTAAATATGAGATAAAGTTGATTCGTTTGAAGAAATTAAGAAAGTTAATTAAATTACTTTAGAATATTTATATTTATATTTTTTTCCTCAAAACTAATGAGTTTGACTAATGAACTAATATATAATATAAAGATACATAACATATTATATAATTAAGTAACTTATTTAACTTCCTTAATTTCTTCAAAAAAAGCCAATTTTGTCTTATATTTATAGCTGAAAGGAGTATTTAATAGATTTCAACAAGAAAATAATCCTATAAAACTCATCAATAGCATGAACATTTCCGCACGTACGCCGAACTAAAAAGAAAACTTGGGATTGTAAAAACCAAAAAAAAAAAAAAAAATTGAAGCGTTGGAAGGAAATAAAAGGTAACTTCAGAGCTATAAAAGCAATCATTTTATGCACTACAATGCAAGAAAATGAAATAATTTCACGTCTAGAGAACAACGTCACCATGTTACATGTATCCTTAACAATACATTCAATTTTGACATAATAACTAAACAATTGGGATTTTAACAAATTGTGATGCCTTGTAGAGAGGGAAAAAAAAAGTAGCTATTGAACTATAGAAGTAACCAACATCTAGTTTTGATGCTGGGATTCCGAGAAAGAATAAGGATAAGTGATGTCGTGATGCTTCTTCTTCTCTTTTTGTTCCCTTTATTAATTTGACATTCAAAGAATTTTGCAGCATGGTTAGAAACCTGTTTTGGTGTCTTTGTCTTCACAACATTTTTGGAAATGTTCTTCCAATCTCCCTTCTTATACCTTTGTAATCCAATCAGAAATAGCCTATCGTTAGAAAGGAAAAAAACATGTTAGGACAATCATGATAAATAAAGGAAAAAGAAAAGAAAAATATATATATATAATGGAATTGAGAAATTTTCAACGCATTTACCTATGTTCTTCCTCAGTCCATGTCTCTCTCGGCTTTCTCTTCTTGATATTGATACTGGAAGGATTTTGTGGGTTCCATTGACGTATTGGAGAAACCACGTAAACAATGGCATGATCAAAAGAGTCTAATGTGGGAAACTCAGGAGATATTGTCATCCCAATTAACATGTGATGATGTGGCGATAGCTCATGATATGGTTGTGGGTTACATTGATCACAATTGGAGGGAATTTGTGGATGCCAGTGGCCTATTGGAGTGATTGAATAAACAACGTTGTTTTGAGGAATTGAATGATCATAATCAAAAGGGTTTGATAATGAAAACTCAATGGGTTCCATTTGCAATGGGAGATATTCTATAGACCTATAAGTATATATGAATTGATTCAATTCCAATTTTCCATGTTAATTAGTTTGGAGCCTCATGACGAAAATTACAACAATTACACTTCAATTCTATGTTCAGAAGTTTATGAGTAGATAACAATTCATAGCTCTGTTTAGTTCGCGACCCATTGAATTAATAACAATCTTATAACAACCACAACTCATCATATTTATTAACCTTGCACATACAAATTATTAGATTCCAACAAAATTCTTTATCCACACTGTCCCTTTGAAACATGGTTATTAGAATCTCATGAATCTCGATTCGTATCTCACGATTCGATTCAAAAACAGGTGGGCAAGATATGAATCTGTTGATGTATCTTACTTATATATGTATCTTGCGATCCGAGGAGCGATACAATCCAGAATCGTAGGAATCGCACGATACCGGTGATTCTTCGGATTCTAGGTGAACTAGGTTGCGCACTGATCAAGTCAAATCTGGCACAACCTGACTTTAGAAAACCCTTTTTTTTTTTCATTTTTTTAAATTTTGTCCAGATTTATTTAAGAATTTCCCTTTATTTCTATAATTATCCCTTATTCCCTCTCGCTTATCCCAATCAAAACCCTATGTTTTATTTCTTTCTTTCCTGAAGTGTTATTTACCTATGCTAATATGTACAAACCTTTGATGTTTTCTTATGTGAAATTTATATTAATATCATCCTTAAAATTGATCATGAATCTTACGATTCACGAAACGTTTCAATTCACGATTCTAAAAGTAGGTTTCCGATTCACGATTCGTATCCCGATTTGATAACCTTGCTTTGAAACATTCCAACACCTTGCTCTGGATATTATATGCTTTAGGCTCATCGCCCTTGACGATTTTAAAAAATGTTGAGGAGGAGGTATCTAAACCTTTATAAGACGTCTTTTGTTCTCCAACCTAACCAATGTAAGGCATCACACCATGTATACCTCCCTTTTCATCGCGTTTTTAAATTGTGAGGGGTGACGGGAGCCCTAAAAAGGACAATATCGAAAACGGGACGCTGAGATATAAATGATATCAAAGCTAGGCTCAAGTTGATGTGGTTCGATGTACCAGCGTATTTGCTGGGCTCGTTGGGGGGTGGAATGTGTTGTCCTACATTGACTAGAATGAGAATGAGAATGAAAGACGCCTATTAAGGGTCTAGATAATCTCCTTTTGACATATTTTAAAACCGTGAGAAATAACGAGAGCTCAAAACAAAGAATATTAAGAACGAGGTACAAATAAAGATATAATAGATGTTGTATATATCTTTCACTCAAGAAATAAGCATCACCACTTCAATAAAGTCACTTAAACTTTATTGAGAATCAATAACTGAAGATGTAGTTTGTGATTATTAAGTTTATTAAATTTTACAAATATTTTCAATTTTCGCTAACATCAGTACTTCAAACAAAAAAAACTATGCAAGACTAAACATATACTCTCTCCATCTCCAAATTTAAGCTTGATTTAACAGTTTTTGTTTATTAAGAAAGCAGTTAAAAATAGTTAAACATAATAAATATGTGAATGATATATATATATATATATACATATATATTTAATTATTTCCTTATGTATAAATAGGACAAGTGAGAAAGAGCATAAATGAAAAAAAAAATATATGAGAGCTAATGTATGGGGATTGATAATGAGAGAGTGTATTAAAGGAGAGAGAATAAATATAGCAATACTCTGTATCACAAAAATAAATTAGGAGAAATGGGGAGAGGGGTCTCTCATTTCCCTTACTGTCCACTTCAGAAGCGGCTTCTCTTCTATACCTTTATGGTCCGTTACCCTCCTTTTCCATTAAACTGCGCCATTTTGGCGCAAAACACTACAACTGGATCTTGAAAAAATATTTTAGGGAATGAACTCGTACTAAATTTTTCAGGGTTAAGTTTTTTAGCACTTATCTTCTATATTATTAGTACATATTTTTCACATTTTCAGTGCTTAATTCTTTAATTTTTTCAGTAGTCATTTTTATTTTTCATTACAAAAAAAATCATAGATAAGTGTCGAAAATATGGAAGATGATTACTGACAATATTTAAGATGATTATTAAAAATTAAAAAATTATTTATTAAAATATTAAAAATGATCTATGGGGATGTGAAACATGAATACTCAAAAAAATATTAATAATAACTTACATAATTTTTAATTCGAGGCAAAATTTATGATTTTTTAACTTTTAAAACTTTAATGATCACTGATTTTATAAAAAAAATTATTTTTGTTTTGATAAAATCTCCGTCGTTTTAGGTCTTCCTCAATCTCTTTTTCGGTTATTCCTTTTCATTCCGGCATGGCTCTTCCGGATGAGAGGTCCATGACGGACATGGATATGGATGGCTCCAACCCACTTCTTCCTCAAGATATCATCACCAACATTCTCATGCGGCTTCCGGTAAAATCCCTAATCCGATTTCAATGTGCGTCCAAATTTTGGAAAAATCTCTTCAAAACCCCATCTTTCATCGCTGAACACCTCCACCACTCCTCTCATCAAAACCCTTATCTTCTTTTTAAAGATTTTGGAAAATCTTATCCATTTCGCTTGAATTTGCTCGATTGTGAGATGCAAATCCTTGAAGTTCCCAACAATCCCTTTTTCGATGTTAAGGGGTTGTGGCTTTGGACGTTCGGTTCCTGCAATGGCTTGCTCTGTATGGGATTTTTTTCTACATCGCTTTCTCTTTTATTATGGAATCCGGCTACTAGAGAGGTGAGGTGGTTGCCTAGATCTATTTGTTATCTTGAAGGTAAGGAATTCTATATAGGATTTGGGTTTAGCCCAATTGTTGATGATTACAAGATAGTGAAAATTAAGGAAGATGATGGTCGGGTTAATCAAGTGAAAGTTTATTCATTAAGTATAGGGTCATGGAAGGATGTACAATTTGGGAACTTAGATGGTGTAGCTATAACTTCTAATGGTTTCCCTTTTAACGGATCTATCTTTTGGATTGGGTATAAGGTAGATTTGGAGGAGGATGAAGATGAAGTTGATTGGATAGTCTCATTTGACATTGCAATGGAAGTGTTTACATTGATTCCAATGCCTTCTTTATCCCTTTTAGTAAAGACACATTTTCCAATTTATCTTACTGCACATGAGAACAAGCTTGCTTTACTTTTGCCCTCTTTGAGCAGAGATTTCCAATCATGGTTGATTCATTTGTGGGTGATGGAGGGGGGTACTTGTTCATCTAGAGAGGGGTGGGTTTGGACTAAGAAAGATATTTGCAGCCCTTATTTAGGCTGGTCGTTAGTCCCCGTAACTATTTGGAGGAATGAAATTGTCTGTGTTGTTGGTTGTTCGTTGTCCAAAACCATTGATAAAATTGAAGATTATGAAGGAAAATTTGTTTTGCTCAATCTCTCAACCAATGAATTTAAGGCATATGATATCTGCAAGTCTGCCCTTGGTCATGGTTATTTCAATTATACAGAGAGCCTCGTACCAGTTGGCAACATCCACACTGAATAGCTTTGGTTCTAAATTTTCATTATGATCATTTTTACTTCGTTTGAGCACTTTTGGTGGAAATGAAGCTATAGGAGTTTAGTTCTTTCTGTAACCACAAGGCTTGATGTTGTTCAGAGATTTTGTAAAAAATGGTGAATGCAGACATGCATTATTTAGATTGCCTATGATATCAGTTTATGCAATTTTCTTTCAAAGATGGATATATAGTTTAGTTGTTGATTTGTGGATTATTTGAGACTTCTTATCCAGCCAATGCACCTATTATTCTGTATAATATGTGGGAGAATCAAAGTAAGTCAAGCAAATTTAAGTTTCTAGCCTTTTTATTCATATTTACTGGAAAAATATGTTAAATACACTGGTTTCTGGTTTTGTTTAAGTTGTCCTCAAGCTGTGTGTGTGTAATTCCTTTTTTCATTTTGGATGTTTGATACCTCATTATTCTCAATCTCTTTTAAGCCCAGTACCGTTATGGTTAAGCAAATCTAAGATATGTAAACATTGAGATGGTAAAATTTGATGATGATCTACTTCTTAACTTCAATTACTAAGAAGTAATTAATTTCACCAAGACCCTTTATCACAAATTCTTTACAAAGCAATTGCTTTGGTTGAGAGATATACTCTTATGACAATCCTGTTGAGTAGATTGTCATCCATGGAGACTGAAATATAGGTCTGATCAGTAGTTGTGACTTAGGTAAGGAGCTGTTAGGTATGAGAAATTTGGAGGGGATGGAAGGAAAAAATTTCATGAGTTGGATTTTGTTAAAAGATTGAAGATGTGGGTTAATTAATTTTTTTTTTTTTTTACTTTTTTTATCTTATATCTTCTCTTTATTAAAATTTTATAATCTCACCTCTCCAATTTTTATTTTTTATTTTTATATCCAACTTGTAACCCTTTTTGAGTATACAAAAGAGTACGGTGGAAAGTGTTGTTATCAATTTGAGATATTGACCAATTTGCTTAGTACCAAAAGGTAAGAATGGTTCTAGTTCTAACCATTGGGAAAAGTGGTTTCATTAACATCACATCCATGTGTTTAGCAGATGGCTTTGACCACTAATACGATGTTGTGCTTGTTTATGGACTATGGTTCTAAAATTTATTTAAACCAAATTATGTATTAGTAATAGTAACATAAATTTTGTCAACTGTATTTGTCAATTGGTATATTGACAACCCCTTCGGCCACCACATTAGGAAGTATTCGGCCTATCATCATGGGTCTTCACAAATAGTTAAGACTTTTTTTGCCCGAATCAAATAGTTAAGACTCAGAAGAAAAAAATATTAACACAATAAAAAATGTCAAAAATGCTATTAAGAAAAAGCAATAATAACTACAAATATTTAGGTGAAAAAAGTTAAATCTCGTGCTTTTTCTTTGGCAATAATCCCATGGCGCTTTAGTTATATTCATCATTTTTTTTTCTAATCTAATTTTTGTAACTTATAAAATAATATATAATTTAATGTTATACAAAAATATTTTGAAGGGATAATGTCTCATTTATTATAATTAAGTAATTTCCTAACTTCATCATCTTTTCAAACTAGATAAATAGATCTTACATTAAAGATTAAAAAAGTATAAAATGAAGAGAAAAATGGATATTAGAAGTAATATCTATCAAAAAGTATATGTCTAATCCTTTATTTGTATATTATATTATGTCTATAATATAAGACTCTAATGACTTTTTTTTTTAAAAAATAAAAAAACTAAATAAATTATTTTAAAATATTTATATTTATAATTTTTATCTAAACTAATTTAACTAACTTATAAAATGATATACTTTACAATATAATGATACGCAACATATACTATCATTAATAAGTTATATCTTTAGTTTCCTTTTGGGCAAAAAAAAAAAAAATGTTTTGCTTCCTTAAGTTTTTTCTAAAAAAAAAATCAATCAGGATTTTATTTTAAGGACCAAAATAGAGTACAAATTTTATTTTTGTTCTTTGATTTTACAAAATATTTTTTTCCTTTTTACCGGAATAATCTTACAAAATGTTTTCTCAATCATTCAATTTATACCCTTTTGATAAAAGATGATACAATAAAATTTTAAATATTGATAAAATAATCTTAACATTTTCCTAGTAAATTTATCAATTGCAGAATATTTATATGTAATTTTTTTTAACTAATACTAGAATTTACGGATATGCAGATTGTTTTTTTACCTGAACGGAAATACAGATTGAAAAGAAACAAAAAAAAAAAAAAAAAAAAAAAGGCAGCTTATTGATTAAATAAATGCGGCGCTGTCTCTTTTTGCCACCATTTCCTGGAAACCCTAACGCCTCGTTGGTTGCGATTGCGAAGGCTTTCTGATAAATTCGTTCTTCCCAATAGAGCTCGAGCACCATGGATGACGGCATTCCATTTCTTCCTCCAGAGATTATCCGAAACATTCTAAAAAGACTTCCGGTGAAGTCCTTAATGCGATTCCAATGTGTGTGCAGACAATGGAGAATTCTCTTCAAGACCCAATCTTTCATCGCAGATCACCTCGACCACTCAAATTATCAAAACCCTTGTCTACTTCTCCAACATATTAGCAGGGAACATTTTTGCTGGGATGATCCTTTGAACTTGTATTGTCTTGATTCCGATATGCAATTTTGGAAATTTCAGAACCCACCATTGCTTAATTATTTGAAGCAAGGCAAGATTATGGGTTCCAGCAATGGCTTGCTCTGTGTTGAAATCAATAAGCATGATGTGCTTCCTCATTTACTTTTAGTGTGGAATCCAGCTATCAGAGAGGTCAGACTGGTGCCCGAAACTAATATTCATAATGATTATTATTACTATCGTGTAGGATTTGGGTTCAGTCCAATTATTAATGATTACAAGATAGTGATAACGTATTGTTCTGGGTTTTATGCTGATCTTTCTGCTGTAAAAGTGTATTCTTTGAGTTCAGGGTCATGGAAGGAAGTAAAACTTAAATGACACCATATGTCGAAATTCTGGAAGTGTCACTGTCAATGGTGTTATGTTTTGGTTGGTGTCCAAGAGGGCTGGGGAGGATATTGATGATGACGATGAGAAACTGATTGTTTCATTTGACTTAGCAGTGGAAGTGTTTACAGTAATTCCAATACCTGAGCTACAGCCTATTAAGCTTACTGTGTATGAGGAAAAAGTTGCTATATTTTCTAGGAATGAAAACTCAGAATATTCTGCTTTTGATATGTGGGTAATGGAGGAGGGTGTAGGTGGAGCTGGAGAGAGATGGAGTTGGACCAAACAATATACTAGCAGCCCTGATCCTTGCTTCTTAAATCCTACGACTATTTGGAAAAATGAAATTGTCTGCCGTCATCTCGTGGATGAAGAATCAACAGTTGTTCTCTTAAATCCCACTACTAAAACAATCAAGAAGTTTGATATTACCAAATTTGACTACCGGGATTGGATGTTCAATTATGCTGAAAGTCTTATACCAGTTGGAGGAATGAGATCATCCACAAATTTTCTGTAGGGTCTGGACTCATTCATGATAAGGAATGCAAAGTGAACATTGGCTCAGCAAAAGCTGTTCTATCTCTGTTCAACGTCACAGCTTATGAATTTAAGATGTTTGCTTCCTAAACTTTAATCTTTATTCTGTACACTTATTTAGTTTAAACACTTTCGGTAGAAATGAACCCATATCAGCTCATCTTATTTTGTGCCTTGTGAAGATTGAAGACCTATTGAGATATTATCTAGAATGATGAATGTAAATATTAAATGACAAATGTTTCCGGCTATTTTTATCTTACCTATAAGAATAGTTTTTTCTGTTTTCTTTCCAAGACGGATATATAGTCTAGCTGCTGATGTGTGGTTTATTTGTAAGTTGTGACCTTTTGTAATATACTATACATGTATCATATGACACTGACTTTATCCCCAACTTACCTTTATTGTCATTTCAATCTTTGTTCAATGTTTGAAACAAATCCTATCAATAAGTCATCTTTCACTCTTTGTACCACTCATACTTTTGTAACAAGTATTAATTGTTTGACTTCCATAGAAATTTGACTCTTGAGTTATTCGATTATACGTTCTTCAAATATGTGCGTGTTGTGTGATTGAGTGAAGATCCTCTGATACGTGAGGATACCACTTGCCATTCTGTTTTATTTGGGTTTCTCCTTTTATTTTCAAACAAATAAGATATAACATCTCAATAACTAAAATCACTTATAGGTTTGCAAAATGTCTGATTAAAAGGCAACTTTTTTATTAATTAATTAATCTTGAAGTTTAAGAATGGTTGGAGCACCAACCAAGTAAGAAACATGCGTGATAGAAAAATTCTAACAAACTTGTCTATTGCCAAACACAAAAGGATCATTTTAAGCCACATGGTTTATATATTTTGTGACTGTGTTTTGCTGAACACAATTCAAAGGAAGGTTATAGCATGTACCTGTTCGGACACACAAGTGCTAGAATCTGGACCGTTACTTTCAACATTTATAGAATTGTCATTTGTGGAACAGTTTCCAGGCATTTGCTATGCTTGAAAAAAAAAAAAAGTCTGAAATAACTAATGAGAATGTACTGACAGACTTTATATACTGACAGACTTTATTTCCGGGAAAAATACTGGAAAATCACTTGTTGTCAGATTTATTACCCAAAGATACCTATGAACTCATTTGCTTGAGTAGCTGTTACTCTTCTTCAAATGTATCCAACATATGTTTAATTATATGTAAATGTTTTCTGTTTTGTGCATAGTTAAAGATAGATTACATATTATTGTAAAAGAGTTGCACCTGGTGAAGTTATATCATAAAGCAAATTTAATGTACCTTTGGGCAATAAATTTTGCTATAGGCAATAAAGTTTGCTCAATCGTGAGATGCGAGTGCTTGAAGTTCCAAACGATCCTTTTATCGATTCTATACGGTGTGCTTGGACCATCAATTCCTGCAATGGCTTGGTCTGTCTTGTACTCTCTACCGTTCCTATATCTCTTTACCTTTTAATGTGGAATCCAGCGATTAGAGAGGCAAGACTGGTGTCTGGAGGTGTCGATTATCTTGAAGATGAGAATTTCCACTTAGGTTTTGGATTTAGTGCAACTGTTAATAGTTACAAGATAGTGAAAATTCGTGATTCTGATTAGGGTTGTCAGGTTAATCAAGTGGAAGTGTATTCATTAAATATAGGGACATGGAAGGAAGTAGAATTTGGAAAGTTGGATGATGTTATTTTTTATGATGGTTTCAATTTTAATGGAGCTATCTTTTGGATTGGATCAAAGCTAGGTGCAGAAGAGGATGAAGATGATAGTGACATCATAGTCTCATTTGACATAGCTTACACTGATACCAATGCCTCCTTTAGCCTTTCCTGTTCCTGATGGACCATATCTCAAACATCATACGGTATATGAGAACAAACTTGCTTTGCTATCTCACACTTTGGGTGATGACTTCAAATCGTCTTTGATTCATTTGTGGGTGATGGAGGAGGGTACATGTGCAAAGAAATGGTGTTGGACTAAGAAATATACAAGTAGCCCTTATCTAGGCTACTTGTTAGTTCCAGTGGCTATTTGGAGGAATGAGATTGTTTGCAATGTTAAATCACTGCCTCCACCCATTGATCAAATTGAAGATGAAGATGAACTGAATAGTGAACGGAAAATTGTTATGCTCAATTTCACAACTAATGAATTTAAGACGATTGATATCCACAGATATGTCCTTGGTTTTGGTATTTTCAATTATGCAGAAGGCCTGGTACCAGTTTGCAAGGTCCATGTTGAATAGGTTTGGTTTTAAATCTTGATTGTCATATTTTATACTTGGTTTAAGCACTGTTGGAAGACATGAACCTATTAGAGTTTAGTTCATTTTGTGACTGCAGATATGCAATAACGGATGTTTGTAGCTTTATTTGACTCGTCTATAATGTCAGGTTATTAAGCTTTCTTTCAAAGATGGACTTGTATATTTGCTGGTGCGTGCATTATTTGGGGCTTTATGTTAGGCTAAGAAATATACCTATTATCCTGTATGACGTGAAGAAAGAAAAGTAAGTGAAACAAATTTAAGTTTCTTGCTTTTTCATTAATATCTAATGGGTAAATTTTTTTTTTTTTTTTTTTTTTTTTTTTTTTTTTTGAGTGAAAGGGAAATTTCATTGCCTTAAAATAATATGTACAGTGTCAGGAAACTAAACTAGAGCTATCAGCTATCAACAAGATTTACAATAAGCATTTAAAAGTAGACAAACTTTTAGCATTGTGAACTACTATAATCCTAATGTGAGACACTATACTATCTGCAGAGTATGTTTCCTGTGCAAAGAGGCAGTGATTTCTCACATCCCATAGCTCCCAACAGGTGATACAAATGCCTATCTTCCAAGAAATGTAAAGAGTTAGAGCTTTTAGGATTGAGTAAATCCAGCTGTATGTGCCCATGCCGGTGAAGTACTAATGGGTAAATAAATCAAATGCACTGGTTTCTGACTTTCTGCAAGTAGTTGTTCTGCTTACTGTTTGCACTTCTTTCATTTTGGATACATGATCCCTTTTTATATTCAATCTTTGTTCATTGGTTCTTTTTCAAGTACTATGTGCTTCTCAAGATTTTTGGTTCCCTTAGCTTGTATAATGAAGGATAGAATTATTTTTTTATGTAGAAATGTGATAAATCATCGTGTTTCCTGCAATCAGTTTGAACCCGTGCATATTCTGGGTTTGAGATATTGTTTCCTGCCATCAGAATGGAGATACCATTGGAGCTTTTTCAAATGAGAGTGTTATATATATATATTTATTTTCTTAAGTAATTAAAAAGTGGTTTGTGATGGTATTGTGTTACAAGGTTATGTTTTGTGGATGTTGGAGTTTGGATTAATTGTAAATTGTATTTGTGATTAAGTGGTTGCATTATGGCTGGTACTTGGTCGTAGGCTAAATAGGCATCTGACCCCTTTGGCCCTAGTAGGTCTTGGTGGGCTGAATCTTCTTGTAATCATTTTCTGAGCGTGTGGGTGATCAACATGTGTTCTTTGAGCTATTTGTAGCTTGTAAGGATAGTCTTTACTAGCTCACTCCTCTTGATTGTGGTTTAAGACTCTGCTTTTGGTTTTGGATCCATGAAAGTCACCACTCATGGTTTGAGTGTCCAAATGAGTAGTTTTATGGTGAAATTTGGGTATGGTTTTGCTGTCTATGATTAGAACTCATTATACGCTTTTTTATGGAAATTCAAACCCCTTGAAACAAGGTTTGTTGCTTGAGAGATGAGTTTTTTTTTTTTTTTTTTTTTGGGACTAAGCATGAGATATTAGTTTAGAAAGTTTGTCATTTTTATCAATTTGATACAGTTCTAGTTAATTCCCCCATGTGGCGAAGCGGTTGGCAGAGAAGCTCCTTTGCGATGCTGAGTGGAGTCTTGAAAAATGTTTTTAGACTCAAATTTGTTTTTCAAAAGGTTCAAGTTCTTTTTCCTTTGGATTTTGCAATTCTCGGGATATTTTCTTTAAAACACTCTTTAATCCTACTGAATCTGTTTCTAACTATTAAGGGTGTTTGTTACTTGGACTCAGATTTAGCCAAAGTTGCAGAACAATTATCAATAGACAAATCACAACCTTGTATTAATCCTAACAGCATTCGGATGTGATTAGTTCAATCTACTTTTTTATCAAGATGGAGGCTATAGCTAGATTCATAAATAATGATTAACTCATCTTCAAGCATAGGGCTACCTGCAATACAAGGATTGGTAAAAATTTGTTTGATCCTGTGTTAATAGTCTCCCTCATTTTGCATTGTTCATTTGTGTATCTTCTGAAGCTCACACCAGCAATACAATCCTAACCCTTGTCTGATTGTGTGCTCCGCCCAAATCTGTAGCTGCTATTCACAAATGAATTGTTACCCACTACCCTATCTTCATGCTATGGGTTTTGTGACTTGTTCTTAGTGACCCTTAAGATATGGATTCCTCTTTTTTAATGGTGAAAGCTTACTTCCTTCTAGTAGTGATTATGCCATTGATTCCTATAAAACAATACTACCTTTGTACTATATATTAGATCTTATATTAAAAATTTGCAATTAGACTTTATATCAACAACCGGAGGCGATACATCATTGCTTCTAAACTTGTTCAATGGACCGAACGGATTGGAACAATCAGTCCGAGGATTGCTTCTAAACTTGTTCAATTGGTGTTCTGTTTGGTGTAAAATGAAAGGGAGCCTTGGGGAATTTAGTCAATTACGGAAATCATTTTAATTTCTTGACAAAATCAATTTAACTCATTTTTAACTTCTTTTTATTAATTATGTATGAGGTAGTTAAAAACAAGGTTATTAAACCCGGTCTAGTAACCAAACTAGTTGGAGTGCTGAGTCAAGGATCAGTGGATTAGACTAAAGTCAAAATCAAAGCCAACCGTAAGTCAAACCGGTGAGAAAGCGAAAATTTTAGGGTTATTAATATGAAATTTTTTAAAAAAATTAAAAAGTATTGTTTTTTTTTTCTTCAAAAAACTGAATCAGGTTGATGTCCAAACCAAATGGTCCGGTCCATGTTTAATAATACTAGTTAAAGTTAGAGGTGGTAATGTGGGTTGGGACCGTGGGCCGAGCCCGCCCAACCTGACAAAATGGGCGGTTTGGGTTCTACAAAACTGGGACCATATTGATACGGTTCTTTTTAGCCCGAACCATATGGTCCCAACCCGTCACGGGTTGGACCACCGGGTTGGCGGGTTGGCTCATATTTTTTTTTAACTAAGAGGGAAAAGGAAGAATTATTAGCCAATAGTCCAAATCTCCAAAACTGTAAGTCCAAAGTCCAGCCCATTTCTCCTCAATCCCTACTCTTCTCAGTGTGCTTCAAATTGAAACACCTTTAATATTAACTAATTATTGATTATTGTTAAGTTATACTGATGACTTGTGGATTTATATTTATTTTGTTGTGTATGAACCTGTGATGAATTCTTAATTTGTAATGTATTTTAATTTTGTTATGTTTAAGTGTGTAGAGAAAACAATCTTATTGTATATAAAAAAAAACAATCTTAATATATTGTTAAAAAAATTGAAAAAAAAAATATGGGTTGGCCCGCCCAATTCGCCAACCCAGCGGTTATGGGTTAGGTTGGCTAAATGCCAACCCATATTGATGCGGTCCTTTTGGGACCGAACCCATATGGTCCCAACCCGTGGTGGGTTGGCCCGAACCCACCGGGCCGGACCATATTACCACCTCTAGTTAAAAGTGTTTAATAACACTGGTTAAAAGTGACACACATTTGTTGGGCCAATAAGTGACATGTGTGTATATTATATATATATATAAATATATTTTAAGGATGATCTTGCATCTCATAATTACTTTATTTTCTTTAATTCATTAACTTTTTAGCAATTTTCTTATTTTTCTTATTTTTTTTTATCTATGCTCACTTTATTTTTATTAATTTTATTGTTTTTTTATTTAACATTGATTTTTTTATATATTTTCCTTATTTTGAGTACTTCTTATTTGAAAACTTATTATAGAATTAAAAGATATTAATTTTATCACAACGAGTTACAATAATTTTATCATTTAACTTTGAACAATTGGTTGTTGGCAAAAAAAAAACTTTGAACAATTGGACTAGGATCTAGACGGGCCTAATGGGGAGTCTGATTTTTGATACTTTGACTAATCTCATATCCTAACATATTATAAACAATTTAAAAAGCTTGCTCATAAAACACAATGGTTCCTTTTTTTCTTTTTTTTTGCCCCTTTGTTGCCATGAAAAATACAATGGTTCACCAAATAACTTAAAAATTTTGAAATACTAAAAGAAAGACAATAGCTCAATATAACTAGGACCTTAAAATTTTGATATGCTAAACCAATATGGTTCTGGGCTGAAACTAAATTTTTCAGGGTTAATTTTTTTTATCACTTATCTTCTATATTGTTAGTAAATATGTTTCACATTTTCAGGACTTAATTTTTTAATTTTTTCAGCAGACATTTTTTATGTTTTTCATTACAAAAAAAAAATCATAGATAAGTGTCGAAAATATGGAAGACGAGTACTGACAATATTTAAGATGATTATTAAAAATTAAAAAATTATTTAGTAAAATATTAAAAATGATCTATGAGAATGTGAAACATGAATACTAAAAAAAATAACTCACAAAAATTTTAATTCAAGGCAAAAATTATGATTTTTTAACTTTTAAAATTGGGTTAATATAACTTTTGATTACTGAGGTTTAACCCGATTTTGGTTTTGGTCCCTCAAGTTTGAAATCGATAGTTTTAGTCCCTGAATTTTAACCCGATTTTGGTTTTAGTCCATCAATTTTATTTCGTTTATAACTGTTGGTCCCTAAAATTTAAAAAAAGGACTTGGTAGCTAGGTTACCAAACTCGGACTGAACCTGACAGAAACCAAATCCTTTTCAAACTTGAGAGATCAAAATCAAAATCGGGTCAAACTTTCATTGACAAAAAGTTATATTGACCAAATCCTTTTTCTACATCGTTTTCTCTTTTATTATGGAATCCGGCTACTAGAGAGGTGAGGTGGTTGCCTAGATCTATTTGTTATCTTGAAGGTAAGGAATTCTATATAGGATTTGGGTTTAGCCCAATTGTTGATGATTACAAGATAGCGAAAATTAATGCTCAGGAAGATGATGGTCGGGTTAATCAAGTGAAAGTTTATTCATTAAGTATAGGGTCATGGAAGGAACTTAGATTGTGTAGCTATAACTTATAATGGTTTCCCTTTTAACGGATCTATCTTTTGGATTGGGTATAAGGTAGATTTGGAGGAGGATGAAGATGAAGTTGATTGGATAGTCTCATTTGACATTGCAATGGAAGTGTTTACATTGATTCCAATGCCTTCTTTACCCTTTTTAGTAATGACACATTTTCCAATATATCTTACTGCACATGAGAACAAGCTTGCTTTACTTTTGCCCTCTTTGAGCAGAGATTTCAAATCATTGTTGATTCACTTGTGGGTGATGGAGGAGGGTACTTGTTCCTCTAAAGAGAGGTGGGTTTGGACTAAAAAACATATTAGCAGCCCTTATTTAGGCTGTTTGTTAGTCCCCGTAACTATTTGGAGGAATGAAATTGTCTGCGTTGTTGGTTGTTCGTTGTCCGAACCCATTGATAAAATTGAAGATGATGAAGGAAAATTTGTTTTGCTCAATCTCACAACCAATGAATTTAAGGCATATGATATCCGCAAGTCTGCCCTTGGTCATGGTTATTTCAATTATACAGAGAGCCTCGTACCAGTTGGCAACATCCACACTGAATAGCTTTGGTCCTAAATTTTCATTATGATCATTTTTTACTTCGTTTGAGCACTTTTGGTGGAAATGAAGCTATAGGAGTTTAGTTCTTTCTGTAACCACAAGGCTTGATGTTGTTCAGAGATTTTGTCAAATATGGTGAATGCAGATATGCAATATTTAGATAGCTTATGATATCAGGTTATTCAATTTTCTTTCAAAGATGGATATGTATTTTACTTGTTGATTTGTGGATTATTTGAGACTTCTTATCCAGCCAATGCACCTATTATTCTGTATAATATGTGGGAGAATCAAAGTCAGTCAAGCAAATTTAAGCTTCTAGCTTGTTTTTTTATTCATTTTTACTGGATAAATAAGTAAAATACACTGGTTTCTGGTTTTGTTTAAGTTGTCCTCAAGCTCTGTGTGTCCTTTTTTGTTTTGGATATGTGATCCCTCATTATTCTGAATCTTTTTTTGAACACAGTACCGTTATGGCCAAGCAAATCTAACATATATAAACATTGAGAATGTAAAATTTGGAGATGATCTACTCCTTAACTTCAATTACTAAGAATTACTCCCTCCGGTCCTAATTATAAGACAAAGTTGACTTTTTTAGAAAAATTAAGGAAGTCAATTAAATCACTTTAGAATATTTATATTTATATTTTTTTCTTCAAACTAAGTAATTTGATTAATAAACTAATATATAATCCAAAGATGCTAAAAATATAAATACTCTAAAGTGATTTAATTGGCTTCTTTAATTTATCTAAAAAAGTCAACTTTGTCTTATAATTAAGACCGGAGGGAGTAATTAATTTCACCAAGATCCTTTATCACAAATTCTTTACAAAGCAATTGCTTTGGTGGGGCGATACACTCTTGTGACAATCCTGTGAGTAGATTATCATCCATAGGGACTGCAATACAGGTCTGATCAGTAGTTGTGACTTAAGTAAAGGACTGTTAGGTATGAGAAATTTGAAGGGGGTGGAAGGAAAAAAAATTTATGGTTGGAATTTGTTAAAAAATTAGAGATGTGGGGTTAAGAGTTTTTAATTGATTTTTTTTTTTTTTTACTTTTTTATCTTACATCTTCTCTTTCTTAAAATTTTAAAATCTTACTTCTCCAATTTTTTTTTATATCCAACTCATAACAATTTTCCTTTTTCTCCAAATCCTGTGTATGAAGAAGAGTCCAGTGAAAAAGAATTGTTATCAATTTGATATATTGACCAATTCGCTTAGTACCAAAAGGGAAGAATGGTTCTAATCATTGGGAAAAATGGTTTCATTAAAATCACAACCATCTGTTTAACAGATGGCTTTGACCACTAATACCATCTTGTGCTTGTTTATGGACTATGGTTCTAAAAATAAAAATTATTTAAATCAAAATATGTATTAAAAAAAAGAAATAATGGCTACAAATATTTAGGAGAAAAAAAGTTAAAGGCTTGTTTGGTTCAGCGTTTTCTTAAAAATTAATTCCTTATTACGTAAATCGAGATAAAACTCCTCTTACATATTTACTTCGTATACCGTGAATTACGATTTATAAACACTTATTATTTAAAAATAAGCTATTCCAAACTTTTTCTTTGACAATTATCCCTTGGCGCTTTATACGTCTTTGATTTGAGGCAGATGACGGGATGTTACCCATCTATACACAGGAGTCAGGTGAGGGTGAATTTTGGTTTAAAATGCAGGATATTTTTTTTTTTAATTCATGTCTTATATTTATCATTTTTTTAATTTAAATTTTTTTAATTTATGAGATGATATATGATTTAATATCACACAAAAATATTTTAGAGAGATCATATCATATTTATTGTAATCCAGTAATTTATCTAATTTTATTATTTTTTTAAACTAGATAAATAAATATTATATTAAGGATTAGATAATTATAAAATAAAAAGAAAGATGAATTTTGAAATATAAATGATATTGTTTTAGAATTCTTCTGGATTAATTATATGCAGCACTGAGTCTTTTTGCCACCATTTCCTGTTAACCCTAACGCCTCGTTGGTTGCGAAGGCTTTTTGATAAATTCGTTCTTCCCAATCGAGCTCCACCATGGATGACGGCATTCCATTTCTTCCTCAAGAAATTATCCGAAACATTCTGAAACGACTTCCGGTGAAATCCTTAATGCGATTCCAATGTGTGTGCAGACAATGGAGAATTCTCTTCAAGACCCAATCTTTCATCGCTGATCACCTCGACCACTCAAATCGTCAAAACCCTTGTCTCCTTGTCCGACATTATGACATGGATGATCCTTCGCAGTATTATTGCCTTGATTCCGAGATGCAAGTTTGGGAATTTCAGAACCCACCATTGTTCAATTATTTGAAGAAAGGTAAGATTATAGGTTCTAGCAATGGCTTGCTCTGTGTTGAAATCAATAAGTATGATGTGTCTCCTCATTTCCTTTTAGTGTGGAATCCAGCTATCAGAAAGGTCAGACTGGTGCCCGAAACTAATTTTGATAATGATGATTGTGAATATATTATAGGATTTGGGTTCAGTCCAATAATTAATGATTACAAGATAGTGATAACTTATTATTCTGGGTCTCATGCTGATCTTTCTGCAGTCAAAGTGTATTCTTTGAGTTCAGGGTTATGGAAGGAAGTAAAACTTAGGTTCAATGATACCGTAAGTCTAAATCCTAAAAGTGACACTGTCACTGTCAATGGTGTTATGTTTTGGATGTTGTCCAAGTGGCCTGGGGAGGATACTGGTGATGTCTACGAGGATCTGATTCTTTCATTTGACTTAGCAGTGGAAGTGTTTACGGTAATTCCTGTACCAACACCTGAGCTACGGCCTATGGAGCTTACTGAGTATGAGGAAAAACTTGCTATATTTTTTTGGAATAGGAACTCAGAACATTTTGGTTTTGATATGTTGGTAATGGAGGAGGGTGTTGGTGCATCTAGAGAGAGATGGAGTTGGACCAAAAAATATACTAGCAGCCCTGACTCTTACTTAAATCCTACGACTATTTGGAAAAATGAAATTGTTTGTAGTTGTCCGGACGAAGATGAATCAATAGTTGTTCTCTTAAATCTCACTACTACAGAAATCAAGAAGTTTGCTATTACCAAATGTGACTTCAGGTATTGGGTGTT
This sequence comes from Inga laurina, assembly GCA_963855925.1. Taxonomy (NCBI): domain Eukaryota; kingdom Viridiplantae; phylum Streptophyta; class Magnoliopsida; order Fabales; family Fabaceae; genus Inga; species Inga laurina. The sequence goes on along the minus strand of OY979701.1, from coordinate 68,866,803 downwards.
CAATTATGCTGAAAGTCTTGTACCAGTTGGAGGAACGAGATCATCCACAATTTTTTTTCTGTAGGGTCTGAACTCATTCATGATAAGGAATGCAAAGTGAACATTGGCTCAGCAAAAGCTGTTCTATCTCTGTTCGACGTCACAGCTTATGAATTTAAGATGTTTGCTTCCTAAACTTTAATCTTTATTCTGTACACTTATTTAGTTTAAACACTTTCGGTAGAAATGAACCCATATCAGCTCATCTTATTTTGTGCCTTATGAAGATTGAAGACCTATTGAGATATTATCTAGAATGATGAATGTAAATATTAAATGACAAATGTTTCTAACTATTTTTATCTTACCTAGAAGATTTTCTGTTTTCTTTCCAAGACGGATATAGTCTAGTTGCTGGTGTGTGGGTTATTTGTAAGTTGTGACCTTTTGTAATATACATGTATCATATGACACTGACTTTATCCCCAACTTACCTTTATTGTCATTTCAATCTTTGTTTAATGTTTGAAACAAATCCTATCAATACGTCGTCTTTCATTCTTTGTGCCACTCATACTTTTGTAACAAGTATTAATTGTTTGACTTCCATAGAAATTTGACTCTTGAGTTATTCGATTATACGTTCTTCAAATATATGTGTGTTTTGTGATTGAGTGAAGATCCTCTGATTTGTGAGGATACCACTTGCCACTCTTTTTTTATTTGGGTTTCTCCTTTTATTTTCAAACAAATAAGATATAACATCTCAGCAACTAAAATCTCTTATAGGTTTGCAAAATGTCTGATAAAAAGACAACATTTTTATTAATTAATTAATCTTGAAGTTTAAGAATCGTTGGAGCAACAACCAGGTAAGAAGCATGCGTGATAGAAAAATTGTAACAAACTTGTTTATTGCCAAACACAAAAGGATCATTTAAGACACATGGTTTATATATTTTGTGACCGTGTTTTGCTGAGCACAATTCAAAGGAAGGTTATAGCATGTACCTGTTCGGACACACAAGTGCTAGAATCTGGACCATTAGTTTCAACATTTAGAGAATTGTCATTTGTGGAACAGTTTCCAGGCATTTGCCATGCTTGAAAAAAAAACCTGAAATAACTAACGAGAATGTAGTGATAGACTTTATATACTGACAGACTTTATTTCCGGGAAAAATACTGGAAAATCACTTGTTGTAAGATTTATTACCCAAAGATATCTATGAACTCATTTGCTTGAATAGCTGTTACTCTTCTTCAAATGTATCCAACATATGTTTAATTATAGGGTTAAAGGTCAATTTTATCCCGGAAGTATTCACTTACTGTCAATCTTGCCTCGAAAGTTTTTTGAGGGCCAATTTTGCCTCGAAAGTGTCAAATTTGGGGCAATTTTGCCCTTGTGTTAGTTGACTGTTAGCCAGGGCAAATTTGCTCCAAATTTAACACTTTCCGGGGCAAAATTACACCTTAACCCAATGACTGTTAGTCAGGCGCATCGGACACTACGTCATGTGTTGTACTTTCCAGCCATTGGACTCTACCTTCGGCTGAGCCGAGTCCAGGGTGGGCAGGTCGTTAAATAGAAAAGAGAACTCTTCCCGAGGCTCCTGCTGACGTCTCTGGACTCACTAACGTTGTTGTTAGCTGCCACGTGCCGATTCAAGAATTTTAACTCGATTCCCTTTCAAAGAACGCGTGCTGCACGCTATCAGACGGACTTCCCCCTTTCTTAGGATTGACTAACTCATTTGCAAATACTCATTTGAATATTTGCTACTACCACCAAGATTTGTATTGACGGTCACTCCGCCCGGGCTCGCGCCCCAGGTTTTGCAGTGACTATTGCGCCCTCTGTAACCCCCTCCGTAATTATATCCGAAATACGCGATTAAAATGAAATAGAGACAAATAATAATCAAAACTCATTTAAAATCCCATCCTTGAGATAGGGTTTTCAAAAATACCTTTTAAAATCTAGTTAACTTGATCTCATATTCACATTTCGAATACAATTACTACGCGAAGATAAATCACATTCATATAAATATCAGAGTGCACAATATAATCATCCCGGCAATCCAGGGTATATATCTTCGCTAAAGATACACAGGGCACAATTGCCCATTACAATTCTTCAAATGGGGATTACACAATCTCATCTCGAAGGAGTCCTAGCTGCTTCCTCCACAAGCCACTTGCCCTGTCTAAATTGTTGGTAAGGGAGGGTGAGATTCAAGAGAATCTCAGTAGGGAAACATTATCAATATGCAGGCAAGATAAGTGTTTAATGCATGACATGCTTGCATCACATAACTCATGCACACATACAATGACAAATCTATAAGCTCAATGCTTCGAACGATACACATATGGCCATAGCATATATTGAAACATAGCTTTAAATCATTCATACATGTTCCACATAATCAAGCAAAGCAATAACATGCATCAACACATTAATACAGTTATCAGAGCATACAGGAGAGATAAGTTCCCTACCTCCAGTCTTTTCTCCTCGATTTACGTGCCAACAACTCAGGGCTTCACATTCGATCCTACAATGTCAAATGTACTATTTAGATACTTCCATAGTGTTTATGGGGGTTATATGAAGCTTTATGGAAAAATTACTAAAATACCACCAGGGACCCGGCCCGGCCCCGCCGTACCCAGTCCGGCTGTACTTTTCTTAAAATTTTGACATGGGCTATTCTGACAAGGAATCCATTTCCGGACTCGGAATTATCAAATTCAATATCAATTTACAAATTTACCCTTGGCAGCCTCACTTTAAGGGTTTCAGGGGCGTTTTCGTAATTATGCTTTTTCGGCCTTTTCCGAAAAAGTGACCAACTGTAACCCCACCTAATTTTCGCTCCTGAACTCAATGGAACCATAAAATCATTGAAAATCCAACTCTAAGACCCATTTATAGCCATAACCGAAATATACAAGTACTCCGGGGAAAATTGGGGTTTTTTGGTTTCGGCTCCGTAAACGTGTTTCTTACTTTATTGACTATTCCATTAGGTTACAACTACCATTTGGTACCAATTTGGGCAGCATAACAACCCCACACACCTATTTTCCATTTTTGAAACCAATGACAATCCGGCGAAATTTCACCGATTAAATTGTCCACAGCAGCCAGAATAGTCAATACACAAGAGTTTGGAAGTTACCTCAAGCTCCCACTAGCTTTTCTCAAGAGTGGCTGAAACCCTAGCCCTTCTTAACCATGAAAATTGAGCTTCCAACACCTTAAAGAACATGAAAGAGAAGCTTAGGAGCAAGGTTATACGCGTTAGGAGCTAGATCGTCGGAGAAATCGGCTTACCTTGCGAGATTTCTCCTCTTTCTCTCTCTAAGAGCTCTCAACTTTCTCTCACTAGTTTCAGCTGGTTCATCACGACAGAAAATGAAAGCTGAAGAAGATGAGAAGATATTTAATTCCATGCTGATGTCATCTTTTAATGAGATGATGTCATAATTCCCATTTTCGGATTTTCTAGCAGATTTTCTGCCCAAACTTTAAAAAATCATAACTAATTCTAGAAAAATCAAAATGAGGTGATTCCAAAGCCAAATGAAAGGTATTTAAGTCCTATTTGTAGAAAAAATATTTACCAATACTAGAAATCACCACACAATTCCAGAATTACACAAATGTCATCATTGCCCCAAAACAGAGTCCATTTTTTACTTCAAACTTTGGACAGTCATATCTCCCAGTTCCCAACATGAAATGGCACAAATTATGTGTCCATTTTGAAGCTTGGTATGTGAACATTAATACTGGAAAGTTTCATAATTTTCTGACATCATTTTCCTAGTAAACACGTCCACACGAGAAGACTGCCCAGACCAAATTCACACTGGACAGCATTTCCAGTTTTGCAACCAATGTGTCCAATCCAATTTAAATCAATTCCAATGATTAAATACCACAACATGACACCATTTCCATCACAATACCCCATTCAATTCTTCCCTCTATTCTAAGTCAATTTGGATGTTAATCCACAATTGAACTCAAATACAGGGTTTTGGCGTTGCTCATAACACAAGCGACTACAATCCACTTTATATTCTCTAAAAGGGTTCATTAATTACTAACCACGTCCACTTCTGTAGTCATTAAACCCCTAATCACAATTTGGGATCTTGCTAAATCGGGACTTAGCAATCCACTAATCTCAGGCTTATTCTCTAACCTCGAGTCTCAAAATTCGGGGTATTACACCCTCCTACTCATTGAGGCTTGGCACTTGCCCTACGGTTGCTCCGCTTGGGTTCGCGGCCCAGGTTTTGCAACTACTCTTGCACCCTCCTACTCATCAGGGCCTGGTACTTGCCCCGACGACAAAGTATAGGTCGTGCACTTCAACACTCGGGCTGAGTGGTTGTTAATGCAGATCTTGGAGGTAGTAGCAAATATTCAAATGAGAACTATGAAGGCCGAAGAGGGGAAAGGTTCCATGTGAATGGTACTTGCACATGGGTTAGTTGATCCTAAGAGACGGAGGAAGCCCGTCTGATGGCGTGCAGCACGCGTACTTCAAAAGCAAATCGGGTTAAAATTCCTGAACCGGGATATGACAGCTAACAACAATGTTAGTGAGTCCGGAGATGTCAGTAGGGGCCTCGGTAAGAGTTCTCTTTTCACTTTAATAGCCTGCCCACCTTGGAAACGATCCAGCCGGAGATAGGGTTTAGCGGCTGGAAGAGCACGACATGTTGCGTGGTGTTCGATCCGCCCAAGTAATGGTCATTGGGTTAAAGTGCAAATTTGCCCCCGCTAACGGTCAACAAACGTAAGGGTAAAATTGCTTCAAATTTGACACTTCAAGCGCAAAATTAGCCCTCGAAAAACTTTAAGGGCAAGATTGACATCAAATGAATACTTCCGGGGTAAAAATGACTTTTAACCCTTAATTATATGAATTTTTTTTTTTGTTTTGCGCATAGTTAAAGATAGATTACATATTATTGTAAAAGAGTTGCACCTATTGAAGATATATCATAAAAAAAATTTAATGTAACTTTGGGCAATAAATTTTGCTATAGGCATTTTTTTTTTTACCATTTTTCCCTTATTTTCACTATATGCAATCTCAAGCCATGTGATTGTGGCATGTTGGAGCCCCCTTATGAGTTGAATTTAAAAAAAAAAATTAGTGATTTAGGGTTAACATTTTTTTATTAATTTTTTTTTTTTATCTTACATATACCACTTTTAAATCTTTATGTATATTTCTACACCTTCAGAAATTTTATGGTGTCAACCACTCCTTGCATATAATTTTGTTGTTAGATCTTTCTTTTTCTCCCGAGTAATAACATAATTCTGTCCACTCTATTTGTCAATTATATAGACGAAATCTCTAGCCACCACATTAGGAAGTTTTCGTCCTGTCATTACGAAACTTAACAAACAGCTTCAAATATTTAGTTAAAAAAGTTAAATCTCATGTTTTTTCTTTAGCAACAATCCCATGACCCTTCAGTTGTGTTTGATTTGAGGTGAATGACTGGATGTAAGGCATCCAAAATGTGATGCATTTTGGTTTTAGAAAACAAGATTGTTTTCTATTTAATATTTTAGATTTATTATTTTTTTAAAAATAATTTATCTAACTTATAAATTAATATATAATTTAATATTATATTAAAATATTTTAGATAAATTATATTATGTATGTTATAATTAAGTAATTTTTTAATTATATTTTAAATTAGGTAAATAGATTTTATATTAAAAATTACGTAAATATAAAATAAACACGTTTGGGTTTGATCCTATTCGGTCTTCCCAATCGAGTCGAGCACCATGGGTGACGGCGTTCCATTTCTTCCCGAAGAAATTATCCGAAACATTCTGAAGCGACTTCCGGTGAAATCCTTAATACGATTCCAATGTGTGTGCAGAGAATGGAGAATTCTCTTCAAGACCCAATCTTTCATCGCTGATCACCTCGACCACTCAAATCATCAAAACCCTTGTCTCCTTTTCCGACCTGATGACATGGATGATTCTTCGAACTTGTATTGCCTTGATTCCGAGATGCAAGTTTGGAAATTTCAGAACCCTCCATCGCTCGATTATTGGAAGCGCGTTAAGATCATAGGTTCCAGCAATGGTTTGCTGTGTGTTAAAATGAAGAAGCATGATCTGCCTCCTCATTTCCTTTTATTGTGGAATCCAGCAATCAGAGAGGCCAGACTGGTGCCCGAAACTAATTTTCATAAGGACTACCATAGCTATATTATAGGATTTGGGTTCATTCCAATTATCAATGATTACAAGATAGTGATAACTTATATTTCTGGGTTGTATGATGATGTTTCTGCTGTAAAAGTGTATTCTTTGAGTTCAGGGTCATGGAAGGAAGTAAAATTTAGGCTCAATGATGCCGTACGTCTAATTTATACAAGTGTCACTGTCACTGTCAATGTCAATGGTGTTATGTTTTGGTTGGGGTTAAAGAGGGTAGGGGAGGATGCTTATGATGATGATGATGATGATGATGATGATGATGAGTATGTGATTGTTTCATTTGACTTAGCAATGGAAGTGTTTACCGTGATACCAACGCCTGAGCTACACCCTCGTACAGAGCTTACTGTGTATGAGGAAAAACTTACTATACTTTCTTGGATAAAAAACTCAGGACATTCTGCTTTTGATCTGTGGGTATTGGAGGAGGATGTAGGTGCATCTAGAGAGAGATGGAGTTGGACCAAAAAATATACTAGTGGCCCTAATCCTTGCTGCTTACATCCTAGGACTATTTGGAGAAATGAAATTGTCTGCTATCCTCATGGGAACGATATATCAACAGCTGTTCTCTTAAATCCCACTACTAGAAAAATCAAAAAGTTTGCTGCTACTAAATGTGACTATAGGCGTTGGATTTTCAATTATGCTGAAAGTCTTGTACCAGTTGGAGGAATGAAATCATCCACAAATTTTCTGTAGGGTCTGGACTCATTTATGATAAGGAATGCATAGTAAACATTGATTTAGCAAAAGCAATTCTATCTCTGTTCAACCTCACAGCTTATGAATTTAAGATGTTTGCTTCCTAAACTTTAATCTTTATTCTGTACACTTATTTATTTTAAGCACTTTCAATAGCAATGAACCCATATCAGGTTAGATTATTTTGTGCTTTATGGAGCTTGAAGACCTTTTGAGATGTTATCTAGAATGATGAATGAAAATATTAAATCACAGATGTTTCTAGCTGTATTTGACATATCTATAATATTTGTTCGTTTTTTTTTACTTTCCAGGACGGATATATAGTCTAGTTGCTGGTGTGTGGATTATTTGTAAGTTGTGACCTTTTGTACTATACATATATCATATGACTCTGAGTTTGCCCCCCTCCCCACTTACATTTATTGTCATTTCAATCTTTGTTCAATGTTTGGAAAAAAAAATCCCATCAATAAGTGATCTTTCATTCTTTGTATGACTCGTACTTCTGCAAAAGTATTAATTGTTTGACTTCCATAGAAATTTGACTCTTGAGTTCATCAATTATATGTTCTTCAAATATGTGTGTGTGTATTGTGATTGGGTGGAGATCCTCTTATATGTAACTGTTCAGATAAAGAAGTGCTAGAATCTAGACCATTACTTGCAACATTTATAGATTTAGCATTTTGTGGAACAGATTCAAGGTATTTTCTATGCTTGAAAAGAAAATCTGAAATAACTTGTGAGAATGTACTGATAAGCTTTATATAACTGACAGATTTTATTTTCAGGAAAATTACTGAAAAATAACTCATTGTAAAGTGTATCACCTAGATATAACTAAGGATTCAAGTGCTTAGTGTGTGCAACTTTTCTTCAGCTTAATACAACATATTTTCAGCCATATGTAAATGTCTTTGATTTTGCACATAGTTAAAGATAAGCTGCACATAGTTGAAAAAATAGTTACACCCGTTGAAAATAGATTGCACCTAGATCCTAAAACAAATTTCAGATATCTTTTGGCAATAAATTTTGGAATGAGGATTTTTTTAAAAAGATTTTTCCTTTATGTGATTGCGGCATGTTGGAGCCTCCCCTACAATTGATCTATACAACGAGCCTACTAGAGTAAGCAGCTATGAAGCTCAAGAACAGGAAGCAAAACATGAAAATTAGAGAAAAATAAAACACCCAACAAACATAAAAACAACTATAAGAAAAACACAATAACCATGAAACATAAAGGCCCGACACAAACAAATATCATGCAATCACCTATGTAGCCTACTAGAGACGCACAGCTCTAGTCTTCGAAAGATGCCACTACGAGCTGAAGCCCTACGGACATCTGTATTCCAAGGGATGTTGAAAAAGTAATTGGGAATACCCAAAAAGCAGGGAAAGTCATAGCAATGATCGCCATGAACTAGGAGAAAGGCAAACAAACCAACCATCCCTAAAGGTATGGGCCAAACCAACTTATTAATGAAAACAACCGAAAAATAAACAAATATCAAAAGACAGACATTTGCAGGCCTGCAAGATAGAACTCGAAGTGGCAGCTGATCAACTTATAAGCCCTTATAACTATCACGCACATTTGTGGAGTTTTTTGGGATGGTCTAAGATGGAAGTCAATTATGGAAATCATTTTAACTTGACAAAATTTAACAATTTAACTTCTTTTTCTTAATTATTTATGAGGTACATATATATTAAGGATGAGGAGTATCTTGCATCTCATAATTATTTTTTCTTCTTTGAATCATGAACTATTTAGCAACTCTCTTAAATTGTATGTTTTATTTTTTTTTTATACTTACTTTATTTTTACTAATTTCATTGTTTTGTTTTATTTAACATTGATTTTTTTTTTTAATTTTTAATACTTCTTACTTGAAATGCTTAGGATAGAATTAAAAGATAGTAATTTAATCACAACGAGTTACTATAAGTTGATCATTAAACTTTGAACAATTGAACTAGTATTTAGACGGGCTTAATGGGGAGTCTGATTTTTAATGCTTTGACGAATCTCATATTATAAAATATTATAAACAATTGATACGAGAGTTTAGAACTTTATATTTACAAACTTTTAAAAAGCTTACTCATAAAATACAATGGTTTTTTTCTTTGTTGAAATAACCGAAGAAAGTAAGAATATATTTGTTAGCTCTCTTACTCTCATCTGTGTGCATGGTCACCGGCAACGTAAGTATGGTGAGGAGGGAGGTCCTTGACGGTGGTAGTAGCTCTCTATCTCTTCCCCTCTTCTCTCAAGCTCCCTGGTCTGAAGTTGCGGCGCAACTCCCCGTACTCCCTGTCTCTCCCCTGTTCAGACCGTATCTCCCCTGAAGTTTTATATGTTCATTTTAGTTCAGTTCTAATTTAATTGCCCATTGATTCTGTCTCCTCTGTGGTTGCTTATTCATGGCTGCTGTTTGGAATTTGAAGATGATTTTGTTTGCTAAAGCTAAATGCATGAGTGGCTAATTCTTTTGCTTCTTGGTGGTGAAGAGTGGTTAGAGCTTTCATGTGCTACAAAAAGGAGTTTATTAGTTTTCCATTAGCTGATTATATGTATTAATTGTGATATGTTTGGTTTGATTTTAAATTGATACGTATTTGTGAAACTTGGATGAGTGTTCATTTATCCTTGTTGGTTAACATTTGTGTTGGCTTTGGCTTTGATGCTCTTGGATTATGTAGTGAATTTATTTCCTTATGTTTTAATAAGATTATGCATTGCATATGATTACTATGATGCGTAGTTGAGTTAATTCATATTGAGTGTCCGGTTTTTGCTCTCATCAAAGAGAAAACAAGTGCATCAAAATAATTTTCTAATACACTTCAAGTAGTTTTTAACAATTTATCTAAGAGATGACTATGAATGATATTGTAAGATTAGTCATTAATTAGTTAAATTGGACTCAATGCTGTTACTTGAGGTTTTCACTGTAAATTGATGATAAATTAACTCCCAAATCGTTTTAGGAAGCTAGGAAAGCCATTTACTTTGCTACCAAGTTTCATTTCTTCATATTCATCCCATTTTTATAAAAAGACCAAAAATAGTATCTTAGTGTTTAATTAAATTGCATTTTTTTTTGCTATTAATTTGAACAAAAAAACCAAAACCAATTTCCCCTTGTTTTATTGTATTTACATGGCATTTAGATTACTTACGATTCAATAAAAGGTTCATCGAGAAGAGATAACGATCTTAGGTTTGCCTATACACAATCTTTAGTTAATTTTTGATTATGGACCTCAAGGCTAACGAACGACAAAACGTCCTAATCAAATGGTTGGGATGAGGGGAAGGGAGGGAAAGTGGGCAAAAAGAAAATTTTTTTGAGTTGAATTTTAAAAAATTTGAGAAGTGGGGTTAAAAATTTTTACTTAATTTTTCATACTCTTTTATCTTACATATTTTCTTTATTAAAATTTTGTAATCTCTCTTCTTCAATCTTTTAAAATTCAACTCATAATAATTTTTCCTTCCTCCACCTCCAATTCCCTCATACCAAACAGACCCTAAAAGAAAGACAATAGCTCAGTATAATTAAAATCAATATAATCATATGATCAGTTGTCACCCAGTACGCACTCTTCATGCTATGGGTCTTGTGACTTGTTCTTAGTGAACCCCTTATTTGGATAAGGTTTTATTTTTTACTCCCTCCGATCCTAAATATATGACATAATTTATAGTGTAAATTGCACTATAAACTATGTCCTATATTTAGGACTGGAGGTAGTATTTTTTATTTATTTTAAGCCTTAATTGGATAAGGTTTGCTGCTAGTAACTTTGCTAACAAGCCGGCTTCCTCCTCTCTTATTTCTTATCTATACTCGCTTTATTTTTATTAATTTTGTTGTTTTGTTTTATTTTAAGTTGATTTTTTAATAAATTTTTGTTGTTTTTAATACTTCTTATTTGAAATCATTAGTGAAGAATAAAAATATATTAATTTAATCACAACAGGCGACTGCCGACTGTAATTTGGTCATTAAACTTTGAACTAGTGTCTAGACTGAGATAATGGCGAGTCTGATATTTAATACTTTGATTAATCTCATATTCTAACATATCATAAGAAAGTTTAGAACTTTATAATGCTAGCGAGTTCAGACCCCATCTTGCGGGTTAGTTGAAACTCACATATGTTTTTTACTAAAGTATATGTTTAGTTTTTTATATTTGTATGAAGTTTTATTTTAGTCCTTTAAATTTAAAAAGTACACTTTTAGTCTTTTAAGTTTAACACCGTTAGTTTCATTTGATGGAAAACACTAACTCATTATATTTAAGTGATAACTGTTCAATTAAATGCTGATAAGGCATCCTTGTATTTTAATATAATATTTTTATATTTAAATTAAAAATAAACCAGGCAAGAATCAACATCTTCTTCCCATCTTCGTTGGTGCATCCTATCCTTTGAGTGTGATTTGCAAGATTGAAAAAGGAATCAATCTGATATATGGTGGGACTCGAATAGCATTGATAATTCCTGATTATGAGAAATCTCTGATGCTGATAATTACCTTTTTCGTTCATAGATGGAGACATTGAATAAAGACATTAATTAATGGGGAGTATGAGACCCACCCAGCCATTGCTTTCCCTTCTAAAATATACTAACACCTTTCTTCCCTACAAACATATTATATTTGAATCAATATCGATAACTTCGATTCTAAATTTCAATATCCAACAAGACGTTGTTGTTTCATTTACGACTGAGTTTAGGTATGGTGCAAGAATTTCAAGATTATGCAATAACTATGGAACAATGGTGGCGCAACAAACTATGATGCAATCCTTTTTTTTCCATCTTGTGAATCACACCCAAAGAAGCTTTGCCCTAGTTTGGAGGACTAGATGCTCCATATTGAAGAGGAAAGAAGAGGTTGTTTTGTGCCCAGTTTATTTTTAATTTAGATATAAAAATATTATATTAAAATACAATTATGCCTTGTGAGCATTTAATTACATAGTCATCATTTAAATTTAATAAGTCAGCAAATGAAACTAATGGTGTTAAACTTGAAGACTAAAAAAATACTTTTTAAACTTAAAAAATCAAAATGAAACTTGATGCATATATAAAAAATCAAACATATACTTTAGTCTTTTTCTTTTTCAAAAATAAAATTCAAATATTTAATTCAATAATTAAATAGTATAATATCTATTTATATAATATGAACGACATTAATAGTATTGGTTGTATGACAAGTGGCTATAATAGGAGGGCCGCTTGTTTGCAAAAAAGGAAAAACATTGATAGTAGGTGACTCTATAAAAAGTTGAATACTCCATTTGAATGTCACTTTGTAATGTCCTATATTGGATAAATTAAACTATTTAATATTATTAATATATGTGGTCACTTTGTTACATTATTATAAATTTTTTATTCATTTTTAAAATTTAAAAATAATTAAAAATTTGAAATGATAAATTAAAATGTTTAATCTATTACAAAAATTTAAATACCAAATCCTCATATACACCGGGATAGCTCAATAAATTCTCTCACAACCATGATATATGGTGCCATATGGTGGGACTCGAATAGGTAGATCATATTTTTAAAATCACGACATGTACATATGATTTGTTACCATATTTTTATAATAGATTAAATATTTCAATTTATAGGGGTTCAAATATAATAAATTAAATATTTTAATTTTTAGGAGTTTAGATTTTTTTTTTTTAGATTTAGATTTTGAACATGAATAAGGAAGTGTTAATGATATAATGGTAAGTGACCACATATCTTTGGGAAGTTATCAGTATATAAAGGTATAATAATAATAATAATCTAGTAAATAGTTTAATTTATTTAGTATAGAAATTGCCAAAAATTTATTAATATAATAATAATAATAAACAGTTTAATTTTTTCTGGGTGAAAATAAACAATTTAATTTATCTAGTACAAAATATTGACATGTGACATGTAGGTAGACCTACAACGTGTTATACAATGAACCTACCAACATCTCTTTTATTATATAAGTAAAAATTTGAAAAAACTTAAAAAAAGCTTGCTTGTCAAACCTCTTATTTATTTTAACACTGTGCGGAATAATAATGCGCAGTTCAGTGGGCACATAGGGATAACATAAATATACTGATATATTGATATAAAGTGCTTGATTATATTACATGTATCCCCTACAGGGTGTGTTCATAATAATTACAGACATAAAATATAATAAAAGCCTGAAGATAACCAACTGTCCTGCTTGTACTGATTCGAAACCTTTAGTTGCCAGTAATTGCACTTTTGCCCCTTGAGCCGCTGCCTGCTACTAAAAACTTTATACATTATGGAAAAAGTGTGATTCGAGAGAATCTCAGTAGTAACAAGCTATTAATCATATAAAATGCGATAAATAAATATGCAAGGCGCCACATAATGTAATATAACAATAACACTGTATACCGATGTGTGTACACAATTCAGGGCCAAAACCTCTACTTCTCCGTGTACTTCAGCTGGGTCCTAAACCACCATTAGGTAATGTATCCTCGACACTATGTATCATAGTTGAGTCCTCACTAGGCCGAATAGTACTTATGCTTTTCCTATTAGGCAGTACTTGTGCTTTTCCCGCACTACAGCTTGATAGTGTGTTCATCATCCATATCACATAATATAGCAATATACAACATATATACCACCACATAGTGTATGAAAGATATAGTTACTATTTGGAATTGCCCTTTCTTTACTTGTCTGTCTATCCAATATCCTGTGTTTGGCTCGGGCTACTGATATATCATAAAATTCCAAATTTATGATAAATGAGTTATTACTTATTTATAACTCATTGTGTTGGTTATCTAGATTCAAAAACACAATATTATCAAAATATCCTTGGGAACCCGGTCTAAGCTTCTTTATACTCGGTCCAACTGTACTTTATCAAAAATTATGACCCAGGCTAATCCTACACAATTTCACATGTAGAATCCATTTTTGACTTCAGTGTAGTCAAATTCATGCCCAAATTATAGATTTACCCTTGGCATCCACTATGTTAGGGTTTTAGGTGGTAAAATTGTCATTTCACACCCTGAAGCCTTTACACTTCATATTTTACATGTTCTCTACATAATTTTTTATTCTAAACACAATGGAAACTCAAATTAACCAAATTCCAGCTCCAACACTTGAACAATTGCTGGCCAAAAGTCCAAAATTATTTTGGAAAATTGTGTTTTCATGTTTAACTCCATAAAACTCCTTCTCTTCTCTTTTAATCACATATCTAACCTCTTAATTACACTTTCCATATGACTAATGGCAAATTGGGCAACACCTCCCCTTAGGGTTTGTGCATCCCAAAATCATAAACCAAGACAAGAGAAGTCACAAATCAACAACAACATCATCAAACCACCTTGAATCAATCAAGATAACAAAGTCTTATGGTTTTACCTTTACTCTCTTTCTCTCTAGCCAAAAAACCGAGGCCCTCCTCTTACTCTTTCCTTTGATTGTCTTTTTGCTACAAGTGTATATTTCAAGAAGACAAAGAAATTAGAGAGAGTTGTCATGAATTAGAAGGCATAAACAAGTGAAAATCACTTGAAACCTACCTTGATTGCTTCTTAAACTCCTCTCTCTCTCTCCCTCTCTCTCTCTCGTTCTTGTTTTTTGTTCAAGATCTCTATCATACCCTTATCTTATTTTTCATATTTTCAGAGTGCTTGCGAACAGTTCGATGAGCAACACAAGAATAACATAAAAATACCGATATATAGTAAATGATTACATTAAGGAATTTCCTTCAGGACAAGGTAATATATATAATTTCTCTAAATATTCAAAATTAAAGATTACATATAACCACAATCTTCCTCTTGGAATCCATGCCCGTCAGTTTTACATGTCAACAATCTTGCCTTTGGATCCACTAGTTCCCGCTAGCATATTTTTGTTTAGAAAAAGGGGTGAGATTTTAAGGAATCCCAGTAGCAATATACGATCAACATATAAAATGTGAGAATTAAATATGCACTGCACTGTATCATGCAAAGTGAAAATTCGCATCATCCGTGTGCGTACACAAAATTCAGGGCCAACTATCTAGTTGAAACCCCTACGTGTACCTCAACTGAGTCCCCGACTATAGTTAGGTAAGACCAATGTACCGCAGCTGGATCCCAGACCACAGCTAGGTAATGTGCTTCCAGCACGTATTCAAATAATAAAATACAGTAACATACATTATATAAATAGTCACATAGTATATGAGAGATAGTAGTCTTTACCTTAACCCTTTTCTTGTCTCAAATTGTTCGCCTCTTAAAACATGCCAACCTTAGGCTCCCAATTTGATATTAAAATATCAAATGTACAAGAATTAGGTTATAATCTATTCATATACCATTTTAGACACTTCCAAAGTGTTTATTGTGCTTATATTAGCCTATAATGAAAATGTACTAAAAAGGCCCCAAGGCCCCGACCCGGTTCGGCCCTGCCGTACCTGGTCCGACCATACTTTTATTGAACTTTTGACTGGGTCTATGTTGACATATTTTCGCCCAAGGAATTCATTTCTGGACTTGGAATTACCAAATTCACTATCAAATGACAAAAATGCCCTTGGCAGTCCCTTTTTCAGAGTTTCAGGGGCATTTTCGTAATTATGTTTTTTTGAGTTTTTCCAAAAAAGTGTCCAACTGTAACCCACCACCTAATTTTCTCTCCTGAATACAATGGAATCATTAGTTTTATGAAAATCCAACTCCTAGCCCCATTTCTGCCGCTGGCCGAAATTCTCAAGTTCTCCAAAAAAAGTTGGGGTTTTTCGATTTTGACTTCATAGATTTGCTCTGTTCTACTCCTAACCACATTATTAACTATTTAATTACGTTAAAACCACCATTTAGACTCAATTTGGGCAGCATAAAGTTTAGGACACAACTTTTTCTAAATTCACAATCAGAGCAAATCTGACAGAATTTCATCGATTAAATTACTTAGAGTAGCCAGAACAAGCAATATTCAAATTTTCGGAAGTTACCTTAAACTCCTTCTAGCTTATCTTTCTTATAGTTGAACCTTAACCTCTTTGAATAGAAAAATTTAAGCTTCAAATACCTTAAATAACATAGAAGATAAGCTTAGGAGAATGATTATACACGTTAGGGACGAATTCATTGAAGAGATCAACCTACCTTGTAAGATTTCTTGTCCTTCTCTCTCTAAACTCTCTCTCTCTCTCTCTCTATGCTCAAACGTCGGTTTGGGGGTTGAAGAAGGGTGGAAAATGATTTTATCATATGCTTATGCCATTTTATATCTAGCTTATGTCATAATTTGCTAATTTCCAAAAATCAAAATATTGACTTTTTTTGTACATATAACTTAATGTTATAGGTCCAAATAACATGTACATGATATTTCCTCTTCTCTTGGCCCATGCAAAAGACGTCCTAGGTTGTCTTCAATCAGCCAACATGGTTTTTCTCATTTATCACATAATTTCAAAATTTCCATCACCTTTTTTTTCCCTCATTTTCAGATTATTAGGCAATTCCGGTAGATTTTCTACCCAAACTTTAAAAAAGCATAAGTAAATTTATAGACATTGAATTGGAGTGATTTTAAAGGCTATAGAACCCTTATTGAGCCTAATTTCAAGAAAAAATATAGCCTCTGACTAGTTCGAAGCACAAAATTCCCAGAATTAATTTCTTTGAATGTTGTTTTAGAAAATTCACAATTTTTTTGGGCTAACTTCAAAAATACATAAATTTTTGTATATAGCTCTAATTGAGTCATATAACCTATCAAATTAAAGTTTAAGATGTCTAATTTCATTCTGAAAAATTTCATAAATTTTTGTCATCATTTGGTTATTCAAAATCACATGATAAACGCACTACCTCACAGGCGATTTCACCTGAAGCATTATTCACCTTTCGATTTCCAATATTTAATTCCTATGGTTATAAATATTCACCATTTTATTGAATATATTAAATAATTACAATACATTCTTGGTGAAAAAAATTTGGGGTGTTACGCGCGCGCGCGCGCGCGCACACACACACACACACTCTCTCTCTCTCTCTATTGTTGGCAGAAAATATGGCCTATTGGGGAGAGATGATAGTCTCAAAAATATCATTTGACACCTCCTTAAAATATAATATTTAATTGTAATTTATCATGTGATAATTTGACTAAAGTCATCATCTTTTTAAAGTTGAACAAGAATGCCTCCACATGTCACCAACTATGGCTAAATATTATTTTCTCTTCACCCTTCTCATGTTGGACGAAGTGTGAGGCTTTTGGAAGAGGATAATTAGCTCTTGAAAAATATCGTCATCCACCTCTTTAACTTATTGTTATTTTCATGCTAATTATCACATGTTTGTTTTTTTAACTTTTCTTGATTAATTTTTGACCAAGTATTTATTTTCTCTTGTGTTTATTCTTGTTGGCCGAAAATTGGCCTTAATTATTAGGAAAAATAATAGTTTATTGCTTTATGGTCAAAAGACCAATTTACCCTTACACTTTTGTAATTAAATTGGACTTTTTTCTTTCCCTTTTTGTTTGGCCGAAATTCACTATTAATTGGGCTTAAAAATTGTGTTCTTCCATTATCTCATTTTGGGCTACAAAAACGGGCTTTTAAGAAGATAAAAATTGGATTTTATGTTTTATGTTGGCTCAAAAATCGTATGGCCACTAATTGTACTGTTTGGTAATTCAAGTGTTGTTGATATTCACCATTTTATTCCATTTAATACCATAAAGGTGTAAAGAAATTTTGATGACTGAAATTTGAGATGTTACATTGCTCATTAAATACTATGGTTCTTTTTCTTTTTCCAAGAAAATTATAATGGTTCACCACGTCGACTTTGTTGAAATAACTAGAAAAAAGTAAGAATATATTTGTTAGCACCTAAAATTTTGAAATACTACAAGAAAGACAATAGCTCAATATAACTAATTAGGGTTAATGTGAAAAAAATACTCATGAGCTTTTACCAAAAATGCAATTAACACCATAGACTTTTTGTATGTGCAAAAATACTCTTAAACTTTTAAAACATGGAAAAAATTTACTGTTATCATTAGTTTGGGGTTTAGGAATGATGATGGATGATGATTCAGCTAGAGGGAAGAAGAAAAACACTCATCAGCTCACATTGCACTATGCCACATAAACCTTTTTCGGCAGTATCAAAGAAATCAAAACCCTTACACTTCAAAGACCGCATCACATGAGATTAACAAACTCAAAAATCAAGATCCCAAAAAAATAGTAATAAATCAACCCAAAACCATCAATTGAAGATGGCAAGAATCAAGCCATATTTATACAAATTCGTACAATCAAAGCAACAATGATATCGAATCTATTCAAAAGTCAATGAAATAACTAGGGAAAAAAAACAGAAGCTTCACATCTGCATATTTAGTTCCACATTTATGAGAACCTGAAACCTTAGAAGAGATTCAAGTTGCTGCCAATGATAGTAATCCGAAGCTCGAATCCCTATCCAATGGATCAACATCTCATCCAAAACTGTGTGAAACACAACCTTTTCGATTCTCATGGCAGCTCATCAGGAAAGCCGTGCAAGTGAAATAAAATATGCCTATGAACAGAAACTTGAGAATTTTTGAAGCCTTGAATTAGATCCTGAGGTTGATTTGAATCAATCGGCAGTATTAACAAATTTGAGGCCAGGGAAGCCAAGAGTTGTTCAAGAGCTTGGACTACATATTTTAGTTGTTGATCTTTGGATTATTTGATACTTCTCATCCAACCAATGCACCTATCCTGTATAATATGTGGAAGAATAAAAGTAAATCAAGCAAATTTAAGTTTTTGGCTTTTTTATTCATTTTTACTGGATAAATCAGTTAAATACACTGGTTTCTAGTTTTGTTTAAGTTGTTGTCCTCCTTACTCTCCGTGCAATTCTTTTTACAGTTTGGATATGTGATCCCTCATTATTATCAATCTTTTCTATAAGGGTCAAAGGGCAATTTTTCCCTAAAAATTTTTTTAGAGCGTAGTTTTACCTCGAAAGTATAAAAAAGGGAGTAATTTTGCCCGAATCATTATTCCAATTAATTTTAACCAATAGTAATTTTTTTATGTTGTGTTTTTCAAACTTTTTTTTTAAACATTATACTAAAACTTTTTTTCTAGAAAAATAAATCATAAAATAAATTAAAAATATATTACAAAATAATAAAGTGGTAATAAACCATTAAATTCAAAGTTTCAAACATTACAAATTAAGCATTCATCACAAATCACACATTACAAAATAAACGTAAATCCAAAAGTCATAATTAACATTCAATACAATCAATAATTGGTTGATATTAATGGTGTTAGGTTACATAATACATTTAGAAAAGTCACATATTTTTTTTAAAGAAAATAAAATAAATAAAAATGGTCCAACCCGCCAACTCAGTAGTCAAACCCGCTGTGGTTGGACCTATATGGGTTCGGGCAAAAAGAATTACATCAATGCAATCCCACTTTGATTGCGCTCGTTCATAGCTATTTAAACTTACGCAGGCTTCGGGGGATGGTTCTTTGGAAACTTATAATTCTCAGTTTTTATCTCTGGCTAACCGAACGGAGGAATTACCTGAATCAACTCTACTTGATTGCTATCTTGGGGGTCTTCTTCTGACTTTGAAACGGGATGTGATGGTTTAACGACCTACCATATTAGTTAGTGATATGGCACTTGCTCTTTTATTTGCAGTGTTGGAAAAAATATTTAACTAATAAGAGGATTAGGCGTACCTGGACGAATCCATGTTCGGATCCGGGTCAAAGCTCCAATACTCCATACTTGTGCCCACACAATTATTAGACTACTAGAGCCTAATTGTGATTTGCACAGCAGATCACCAGAACCAGAAAGATGGTAGGAGAAAAGGGAATTGCCAGAAAACTCAATGGCGGGGCGAGTTGCAATTGAGGAGGCACACCCTATTTATAGTGGTTTATGGAGGCCACTAATTAGGAAACGTGTGCACTCCTTCTTGCCCTCCAAGACAGCAATTAATTGTCTCTCAATTAATTCCCTAATTATGGTGATTTGTTCCTCTTTTAACAAATCCATAATTATTGCTTAAATATTCCCAAATCTGCATCTTATGCTGATTTTATTCTTATTTGATTAGGCTACTTATTTCCTAATCAAATAGTCCGGCCCATCAAGGGCGGACTTGGACCCAAAGTCCAACATCTCCCACTCGCACTTGATGGGCCTCCCATCGTGCATGCATTACTCTTTCTTGTTTCATACTTGGCGTCTGCCGTGACTGCGTGGGCAAAAACGTCTTTCAGATTTGGTGCTTGTGATACTAGAAATCCTTTATATCGGACCAGCATCCAAGGACACCCTTTATATATAACCGTAAGCTATATGTTCATTGCCTCATATGCCCCAGATTCTCCCATACATATTGCTCATGGCATATCTAATCCCTCTCGAGTTAATATGTTGATTAACTCAGACTGCCTTCCACGCACATAGTATCCGCACTTACTAGCTACACATAGAGCTAGTAAGGGGTCGACCACAGATACTAGTACATCTTATGTATCTAGGAGTAAATTTTCCTTTTTGACTAAACATCAATTCATCTTGACTTGGTCGCTTTCCTAGTTTTCACTCGTCTGACCGAATCGAGTGTGATCATGGAGCTTCAGCTAAAGTAGCTGTCACCAAACCAAGCTTTCATGATGCTGCCTAAGTCTTAAGGGCATCGTAGAAGTATTCTTCCTTCCTGGGACTCACACTGTGGTGAACTAGGGATCTTTCAGCCACATCCCGTGTTGCAGTTTAACTCTCAAGCACATGCAGTATGAATTGCATGCTACGGTGAATGGTTTGAGGTGTACGTCGATTTCTTTATCTTTCACCGTACAGACATTAGTTCCAAAATGTACTCAACATTCGAACCAAAACTTTATTTTTCACAATATCTAGTTTGTGAAAAATAGTTCTTTGCCTGGCTACAGGTTTATATTCATGCTTCGATCTATTTTCTGTGTATATGCACACATGTGGATCTCATCTCAGTCTAACTGAGGCGACTCAAATGCAAAGATTCTTCTCAACCATCCCATGGTGATCATTTGCTCGTCTTACCTTCCCATGCCCCCACAAAACATGGGAAGACGGTTGTTCGTGTGAGTGAACCAACCTCTTTTGACCTGTATGACATACAAAACTATATACCTTTATGTATTTACTCATAACATACATACCATTTCTTTTATCTTCATATAAAAGAAGTTCACGACCTTATATTTTATTTGTGCCCTTAGATTTTCACTAACTCAATGAAAATCAAGCTATGGGCTCAATAAGGGGATCTACCAACATTCTGTCAATAGAAGGTCATTGAACTATCGATTTCCCTCTTTGAAAGCATATCTCTCATAGAGATGTATCAAAAAGGTATGTTTCGCCTTGCTGTGATACTTAGGATCCTCATCATAAGATGTTATCGTTTGGATCCTTCTATCCATAATTCATTCCCAATCTCTCATAGGAATTACTTTAGCCATATGGCACTTTGAATGATGGCAGAACACGCCCTGTGTTCTATTTCCATGGATAACAGGAAAAATACCATGTATATTTCCTTACTCCATCACCATTTACCTAGGTCTTGTATTGAAGTATCCTTTCAAAGGAAAGTTGTTTGTCTTGACAACTTAATCCATGGTTATTCTCATAACCCATTTCACAGCAGAACCAAAAAGCAACTTCCAAGTCTAACCCAAAAACATTTGGTCTTATGTACACCAATATGTACACTCACATTACCAACTATAGTCTCACATGGGACTCTATCCACCTTTCTTATGTTGGATTCCTTATAGGACATGTAACCTCTTTAGGTTTATGCCCTTGACTTCAGGGGTGTCTATGGGTTTGCACTTTGACATCCTAAGATGTCTAAGGATTACACTTGTACATGTCTTAGGTGGAAAAGATTGTATCTTTCTTGTGCAACTCCGTTTATCTTGTCAATCAAGATATTGTTCAACCCATGACTTTCTCAACTCAGAATTTAAGGATTCTCTGATCTTTTATTCCTTTGACTCCCTTGACACTTGTTTCATATGTCATTTGACAAAGGATGACTTCACAAAGAATCATCACTAGACCGTTTGGGACTTATGTAGTGTTCTTCGATTATTTCGAAGTTGGTGAGGTTTTCGCCTTGTGAAAACCTCATATACTACTATTTGGGTGATTGTTTCTACGAAGCCCTTAAGCTGCTTCATGTAGAGTTTATCATCCAATTTCCAAAATTCCAAATTGGAAGGTGGTCTTTACATCATCTTGATGCAATTTCAAGACTAAGCTTGTTGTCATAGCCAAAGTTCAGAGTTAAAAACGCACAATGGACAACCTTCCATTGTATTACCCCTTAGCTACTAAGTGTTTTAGGTTCTACATGCCCCCAACAAATTTGAGAATCTACTTGTTCCCAATTGCCTCTTGGCTAGGTGACAAATTACCCAAACACGTATTTGGCTTAAAAGGAATCCAAATCCTCCTGCATGACACTTTGCAATTCATCTTAGCAGGTCCTTCTAGTGTCTTTCAGACACTTATAGGTAGTTATCATCACCTTCTAAATGATGAAGAGAGCATTCAATCCATTAGGGAATGTATCCCTTATAGTCATTCGCTAGATGACAATTTGCTCTGAGGTGGATTTTATAGGATTCTTTTCCTATGTATGAGTGAGGTAATTCTCTCGTAACTTACCTCTTACCTCTTTCATTGTGAAAATGGTCTCAATCCTCCCACTTGGATCAGTGAACTTAGGAACACTTAGTTATTCCTTGTCACTTGTGAACCTCTTGAAGAGATTTATTGTGATTAATGCTCATTTCCTGCTAGGAAATGTTGGTTTTATGAACGTTGTGTCCCATGGTTTTCTCTCAGTCACTGAACCGCCATCATTTTTACCAATGAAGACGTGTCATGTCAAATTCTCATGTCATCTCACAAAGAGATACCTTGTATACCTTAGCCCTAATCTTCCTTACTCATAGGAAGAAGCGTGAATATAAAGTCAAGGACCCTTATGGTCTTAACGAACTTGGCCCTGGTCTAAGGCCCATCCACGATTCATAGGGTAAGGTCGTGACTGACATATAGGGCATTTGGTTAAGTGTGAATATAGTAGCTATGAGTTCACCTACCAACATATGGCTGATAGCCTCATTGATGCCATTATGTTCATAACCAAATCAAGGAGAGGTCTATCTCTCCATTTCAACAACTCTATTATGTTGAAAGGTTCTAGGTATTGATAGTTGCCTAACAATGCCTTTCTTGTACACAAAACAGCTTGAACTAAGCACATGGGTGTCTCTAATCCTTGTTAGTTCAAAAGGTCTTATCCTTTCAGTTTCACTGATTCCTGACTAGATAAGCCATTATCTAACAGCTTCACACTTGCTAAAAATCAAGTAAATATTACTGTATTTTGAGTAAATGTCCACAACGTTAACGAAACACCAAGCTGTTTGTGTTTTGCCCTCACGTTTATTGGTTCACTAACGTCATAATTTGCCAATTGCAGTGGATATTCTCAAAAAAATGTTTCTTTGTCTTTCTTGCCAGGTAGAATAAATTTTCAACTTATTCATAAGGGTATTAACCCTTTAGCACATGTTTAGCAAATCCTCTTTTGCTAGTTTGATCATTCCCTTTGATCAAGGTGTACATGTGGCAAGAAATGGAATCTTTTATCCCTAGAAAGAAACATCAAAATTCAACAAAGGATTTTGAGAATCATAGTCCTAACGATCCTTAACTAAAGAGATAGCAAAGATGTGATTTTGTCAATTGCAATTGCATGGAGTGAATCAGGGTGGTTTATCTATGCAGAGTTAACATGAAAGTTCCAATCCCTTGATTCTATCTCTTTATTGCTTTTACATTTGACATGAAGCCATATGCTTCTGTGAAACATCCACAACTCATGTGGATTGCTACTTTTTCAACCCTTAAAGGTTTATCAATATAGCATTTCATCTTTATAGAAACCATTTGACCTCCTCTAGGTCAAGTTTTCCTCATAGGTTTCTTGCCCTTAGGCATGGAGGATGAATCCTCTGACTCCTTAGCTAAGTTCGTTTGACTGAGGGATCTTGAATCCTTCAGTCTTTCACATTCAAGTTCAATGTGGCGAATCACATTGTTGAAGGTTACAATATACATATCAGAGGAAATCTTTACTTTCGTATAAGCCCACTCACTGGAAGACATGGCTCACTCCCACTCATTGAGAGACATAGCTTCCTCCCACTCACTGGGAGATGTCTTATCACAACATGCACTTGTTGTTTTTTAGAAAGAACGTGGCATTTAGTTTGTCTCAACTTCTTAGTTTGACATATGCCTCTAGTGTTACCTAAACAACATGTTAGGACTTAGTACACTATGTTAAAACTTAACTTAGTTTTAACTTTATGGAAGAAGATCACCTATTTCACTATCTTCCAACACTATCTACACAGCTTGGATAAGGTTACATTGCTCATACCAACATAAGGTTAAGCAATGTTGTTCTTTCTATACTTGATAGCATAAAGCTTTTGTATCCTTCAGTTGCTTCAGCCTCTAAATGCTGAAGACTAGTTGGTAGGATGTCCCTGACATCTCATTCTTCTTGAATGAAAGAGATTTGAGAGTTTCTAACTCCACAGATATCTCTATTGAGCTTGTCTTCATAAGCTCAGTCAAATAGACTTAATCATAATTGGTCACTCAGACGATTATGGTATACAAATCTTATTTGTTCAAATAAGACAAAGGATAATTAGATAATAAGTTCACTAGTTTCATGTTCAGGAGACAACTATGTTGACTCCCATCCCAATCATACTAGTTAGCTCATCACCCTTTTAACCACAATCTTCATTTGAACAATTTCCCCTTTGGATTTCTAGACGCATTCCAGAAAACTCCCACTCAATCAAAGAGCATTTATTTTAACAAGATAATAACACATTATCATCTAACTAGCATGAATGTTCAAGAAAACAAGACGAGAATATACTGAATTCAATTCTATAAACTAACAGAGAATTTAATCATAAATTCAATGGGAAAAACAAGAACATTCAAAAATTTAAGCCCCATATCATTGTCTTTTAACTAGGTTCTCCTTCTCATAGGCCCTTATGACCATGTTAACTCATGTAGCATCTAGCTACAATGTCAAGCTCCTCTTTGCCATGTTGACATCTACTCATTTGGATGTATTTGCAGCATACCTCCCACTTGATGAGATGATTCTCACATCTCTATCTGTCTTGTCCTTTGTCACAACATATGTGATTAAAGGTTGAACTTTAGAAGTCATTGCTTCAACATTTGGGAAGACTTATTATTATTCAATAATTATTGAATAATTTTAAGTTGCTGCAAGTTTTCAGGTTTTTATCTCTAACAGTTTGAGTCAAGGTTGGATAGGATTTTACATTCAAAAACTCATTTGAATAATCCCTTACTTTTAAAGAATCTTTCAGTATTTAACCTCATGTTGCAACTGAAAAAAAAAACTCTTAAAAAATAAGCCAAAATATCCCCCAAAAAAAATAATAGAACCAACATTGATTCAATTCCAACATTTTTTGGGATCTTCTAAGTTCACATAAGCACCTTTTTGACTCAAATCATATCCAAACATGCTTCAAATATATGCAAATTATATATCAAATTGAAGCTCTCAAATTTAGGGATTTTTAGGAACCAACCACGTCTCAATTGGACGTCCCACGCGCTCTCACGCGCCCCTAGAAGGTGTCTGGATGGAAAACTCCTGAAAAATTGGAAAATTCCAGCGTTGGCCACTCTCCCCGGCGGCGCATGACCTACACGCGCCGCCTTGCGGCCGTCTGCCGGCGACACGCGCCGGCTCCCAAGAATCCACGTGCCGTCCTCTCTCCGACGGTGCTTGCCACGTGTCAAACGGAGACCCCAGTGGGCCCCACACACCATATGTCCCTTCTTCCTTTTTTTTTTGGGGTCAAAGTCAACGATGACTGTTGACCATTGACCAGTCAACGCTGACTGGTCACCGTGACTCGTCACCGATGACGTGTCATTGACGTGGCGCTTACGTGTCAGTGACGTGGTGATTACGTGTCTCAGGCAACGTGGCTGGTCAACGGATGACGTGGCTCATTGACCGATGCTGACGTGGCGACCACTCATTGGTGCCACGTGGCATAGGTTGACCGATGACGTGGCGTTGACTGCCACGTCATCATCTTCAACCTCCAGCCGGATCAACCTGACCCGGTGGGAGCTCCGGCGGGTCATCACGACCCGCCAACTTCGGGAGGCCATATCTCCCTCGTTTTAGCTCCGTTTTTTGAGTTCTTGGTGTCGTTGGAATCGTAGTTCAGCGAACTACAAATCCATGATGTTTATTTGATCTTAAAACCTCTGTTTCATTTATCAAATCACGAGTGAAGTTGCGGCGGCGACTAACGACCCGCGGACTCCGTTTGACGCGTTCTAAGCATCGTTGGAATCGTCTCTTCGAGCTCTACACATCCATGCCCTTACTTTGGGCAAAAACACCGAGTTTCAAACACCCCATTTTTCTCGACATTGACGGTACTGCGTAAACCGACGTGGATGTGTATCCTCTGGGTTTTAAAGGCTCTTCTAACCTTTGAGAGTTAAAAAACTCTTGTTTTTGGTTCCACATAGGTCCCAAAGACTCACCTTTATTCAGATCGAAGATATGAGGAAGAAGAGGAAAATCCGGCGCCTTGCAATATATATATATATATGCGTATATATATATATATATAATGATTAGAGGAGCAGAGAACACAGCAACAAATATATATATCATGTTTGGATTTTCCAATCATGCGGAAGCTTAAAACGAACACGTCTTTGGATGCACACAAACACGCATATATACATAGCAAAGGCAAAAACAAAATATATACATATATATATATACATGTTCACATTTTGGAAAAACATATACCCAGATTCTCAAAAGTATTCACATATGAACCAGAGAACATGCATGACATATTCATGACTAGAGACAAAGTAATGCAAACATAAAGAACACTCAGAGGCAGAATGAATTTTATGTGTCGAGATGCAACATGTTGCATAACAAAAAAAATTAAATATGCTCTAAGCATGATTTAATTAGCACAGCGGAAATATTCATTAATATTATATATATTCACATATATAATAGCACAGCGGAATTAGAATTGAGATATAAACAAATTATATCATACTTTTATTCACATAGAATAAATCACAGCCTCAAGGATCAAACCTGGCTCTGATACCAATGTTGGAAAAAATATTTAACTAATAAGAGGATTAGGCGTACCTGGACGAATTTATGTTCGGATCCGGGTTAAAGCTCCAATACTCCATACTTGTGCCCACACAATTATTAGACTACTAGAGCCTAATTGTGATTTGCACAGAAGATCACCAGAACCAGAAAGATGGTAGGAGAGAAGGGAATTGCCAGAAAACTCAATGGCGGGGCGAGTTGCAATTGAGGAGGCACACCCTATTTATAGTGGTTTATGGAGGCCACTAATTAGGAAACGTGTGCACTCCTTCTTGCCCTCCAAGACAGCAATTAATTGTCTCTCAATTAATTCCCTAATTATGGTGATTTGTTCCTCTTTTAACAAATCCATAATTATTGCTTAAATATTCCCAAATCTGCATCTTATGCTGATTTTATTCTTATTTGATTAGGCTACTTATTTCCTAATCAAATAGTCCGGCCCATCAAGGGCAGACTTGGACCCAAAGTCCAACATGCAGAGATCCTAATATCCGGTGGCTCTGTTCATAAAACTGATGCTCTGAAAAATCGATATTCTTCTGCTGGGTCTTCTTTTTCCAAAGTTATACCACCACTTACATAGGTTTCGTCGCCTTCCCTTGCTTCAATGTTAACAGGGGTGGGAAGGAAAATCTACCTTCACTATTACCAACTCCGACCACACTGCCAATCAAAAGAATGACGCCAGCCGAAATGCAAGTTTGACGAGAGAAAGGCTTATGTTATACATGTGATGCCAAATTCTCTCCCTCGCATTGTTGCCCCAATAAACACCTGATGATGATATGCGATGATGAGGAGATTACCCATACTCCAAAACTGTAAAATACAAAGGTTGAAGCCACTCTCCACCACCTATCTTTACATGCTTTACGTGGTACTCAAGGAGCGGCCACTATTTGATTCACTGGATCGATTTTTGGGTCTAATATTCAAATCCTATTAGATGGTGGAAGTTCAGACAATTTTGTACATCCACGAGTGGTTAAGACTCTAGGTATACTAGTGGAGTACACTCAAACAGTTAGAGTGTTAAAATTCGCAGGATCGATCTTAAGTAGCAACGAATGAGTAGTGGACGTACCGATTCAGATCTCCAGCCACACCATCTTGGATAATATGTTGTGTTACCAGTGGTAGGGGTGGATGCTATAATTGGTGCCGAGTGGTTGGAAACCTTAAGACCCCATGTGGCAGATTATGGTGCATCTACAGTCAAATTCTTATTAAATGGGGAATTCATCACTTTAAAGGGCTACAGAGGCTCGTCAGCTACTATGGCCCAATGTCATCATTTGATTCGTTTAGCATCTATAGATATTATTGCTGAAATGTTTATGCTAGAATCAAATCCTTTATTGCCCAATGAGAATAGAACAACGTTGCCTATAGAGCTTCAAGCCATTCTTGACAAATTTCAACATGTATTTACAGAACCATATGGATTACCTCCGGTTCGAACCTTTGAGCACCGAATCGAACTTATCCCAGCCATAAGACCTGTCAAAGTTCATCCTTATCGTTACCCAGCTTCCCAAAAGACTAAAATAGAGAACATTGTTTCGGGATTACTGTCTGAAGGCTTAATTTAGCCAAGTTCGAGGCCATTTTCTGCTCCCGTACTTCTAGTTAAAAAGAAGGATGGCACGTGGAGGTTTTGTGTGGGTTATAGGGCACTGAATGCAGTTACTGCTCGAGATACTTTTCCAATGCCTACAGTTGATGAACTTCATGGCTCTGAATATTTTTCCAAATTAGATCTTAGATCCGGTTATCACCAAATATTGATGCGTGACAAGGATCGTGAAAAGACTACTTTCAGAACTCATCATGGTCTCTACGAATGGTTAGTTATGCTGTTTGGCCTCACAAATGCTCTACAACTTTCCAAGCTTTGATGAATTCAGTATTTCAACCATACCTACTAAAGTTCATCCTCATTTTTTTGACGATATATTAATCTATAGCACTACCTGGACTTTGCACTTACACATGTGTCGTTGGCTTTGGAAACATTATACAATCATCAATTATTTACCAAATGGGCCAAATGTGCTTTCGGTCAAAACCGTATTGATTATCTAGGCTATGTCATTTCTGCCCATGGTGTAGAAATGGATAAAGACAAGATTCAGGTGGTTCAAGACTGGCCTATTCCAACTACTGTATCTCAACTTAAGGGTTTCCTTGGGCTCAGTGGATACTATCACCGTTTCATCAAGAATTTCGCTCAACTTGCAATACCTTTAACTGATCTTCTAAAAAAAGATGCTTTCATTTGGTCATCATTGGCGCATATAGCTTTCATCAATCTTAAACTCGCATTGACAAAGGCTCCGGTATTAGCTCTACCCAATTTCAAGAAATCATTTATCTTAGAGACAAATGCTTCCGGTACAGGTATAGGAGCAATTTTGAGTCAAAATTCTCATCCCATTGCATATTTCTAAAAAAAAAATTGTCCCCTCGAATGCAAAGTCAATCTGTTTATGTGCGGGAACTACACACGATCATGGAGGCTATGACAAAATTTTAACATTATTTGTTGAGCAACCATTTTACTCTCAGAACCGATCATGCTAGTCTTCGATATTTGTGCAGCCAGGCAATATAGACACCAGAGCAAGAGCAAGGCTGTTGATGCTTTATCCTGTGCCTCTTATATGGAATTATCCTTGATTGAAGGTTCTTTCATGGACCAAGTGTATGCTCAGGTCCGTGTTTCTTCATTTATTCAACATTTAAAGTCCTGTGTTTTGAATAATTATGCTCCTACTCAATATAAAATCCACCACGGAGATTTATATTAGAAGAATAGATTAGTCATACCTTCAAATGACAAAGACTTGGTCTAATTCATATTATTCGAATTCCATTCCACTCGGCTTGGGGGTCACATGGGTTTCCTCTGAACTTTCCATCGTATTGCATCCTTATTTTTTTGGCAGAATATGAGACGTGATATTCGTCTTTTTGTACGTCACTGTACAACATGTCAGCAAGCAAAAATTTCCCATTTACATCCGACGGGTTTGTTACAACCATTACCAGTCCCTTCTCGTATCTGGGAAGATATTGCTATGGATTTCATTGTTGGACTTCCAGTAGTACGTGGCTTATCAGTTATTTTAGTTGTTGTGGATCATCTCTCGAAGTATGGCCATTTTATTCCTTTACCATCCCATTTTTCAAGTCAAACCGTGGATGAGGCTTTTGTTCAACATATTGTCAAATTACACGGTCTTCCTTGTACCATAGTTTCAGATCACGATACAACTTTTACTAGCAATTTTTAGAAGCATTTCGTCCCATCTCCCTGTGCAATGTGAGTTACAAAATCCTTAGCAAGGTTCTTGCAAATAGGATGAGGCCTGTTTTGGACTACCTGATACACCCTACCCAGTGCAGTTTCATAAGCGGTAGACAAAGCTGCGATAACATAATTCTGGCACAAGAAGCGATTCACACAATGAGAACGATCAGAAAGAAAAAAGGTTATGTAGCTATTAAAGTGGACATGGAGAAAGCTTTTAACAGACTGGACTGGAACTTTCTTCACTTCAATCTTCTCAGTCTGGGTTTAAGCGATCATTTTTGTAAGGATGTTGATGACGTGTGTCTCATCTACTACCATGAAAGTAGTTTGGAATGGATCTCTATCAAACCACTTTAAACTAACAAGAGGTGTGAGACAAGGGGATCCCTTAAGTCCCTACTTATTCATCCTATGTATGGAGCGACTGAGCCAACTGATAAATCGAGAAGTGGTTGAAGGAAGATGGAAACCTCTAAAGCTCATCAACTCGGGGCCGAAGCTCTCTCATCTCTTCTTCGCGGATGACCTTCTCCTTTTCTACGAGGCTTGACGTCATGGGTTATTTCTGCAGAGTCTCAGGGCACAAAATCAACCTCTCTAAATCCAAGTTATTTGCCTCGAGGAATGTCCAATTTCACAGAGCAATGCAGCTTGGTCATACTATAGGAATAAATATTTCAGGAGATCTGGGAAAATACTTGGGTGTTCCTCTTCTCCACAAGAGAACCACCAGGCTGACGTACGCCCCTCTGGTATCAAAAGTCAAGAAGAAACTTTCCACTTGGAAAGGCAAATTCTTGAATATGGCTGGGAGAACTGTACTCATAAATTCTATTCTCTCTACTCTTCCGTTCTATCAGATGCAAACCACTCTTCTCCCTAAAGGTGTTCTACAAGACCTTGAGAAACTAAATAGAGATTTCTTCTGGAATCAGGGGCTGTATAGGAGGAAGATGCACTTAATTGCTTGGGAGAAAATTAAGATGGATAAAAAGGATGGAGGCCTTGGAATTAAAGATCTTATTAGTCAAAACAAGGCCCTCATTATGAAGCTATGTTGGAATCTCATCACTAGACCGGATGCCTTGTGGGTAAAAGTTCTCAAATCGAAATACGGCTGTGGTGATGGTCAGTTCCCAAAAGTCGAGAGGAAAAGGAATCAATCCGCAGTCTGGAACGCAATCACTACCGTTTGGGATCCATTCAGGACAGCAGTGGGCAGAAAGCTTCAAAGTGGACAAACAACAAATGCTTGGTGGGATTTATGGGCAAACCTTGACCAGCCTCTCATATATTATGTTGATAGAAACCAAAACTTTATAAATCCTGAGGATGCAGTCAATACTTTCATTGGCACAGACGGGGGGTGGGACTTGCATAAATGGGCCATGTTCTTACCATGGTGGGTGATTGAAAGGATCAAGAAAGTCTCTCCTCCTTCCCAATCAGGTGACGATACTTTCTGGTGGAGGAAATCTCCTGATGGAAATTTTAGCGTCAAATCTGCCTATTCTATGATCTACTCGTCGCTTGAGGAATCTCATGATTCTTTTTGGCAACGTATCTGGAGATGGCCTATTCCTGAGAAAGTCAAATTCTTTATGTGGCAATTGTACCAAGAAAGAGTTCCTACAAATTCTATTTGCGCCAAGAGGGATGTGAGGATTAACTCTGAGTGTCCATTCGAGTGTAATCGTGAGGAAACAGCAATTCATACTTTGAGAGATTGTGAATATGCAAATTCTGTGTGGCTTTCCTGTATTAACCCCATTTATTACTCTGCATTTTTTTCTGGTAATTTACAGGTGTGGCTAAATTGGAATACACAACACTCACCGGGTGATCGCAAGATGTCTCAATGGCCCTGGCTTAGGGTCTTTGGTTTTATATGCTGGTTAATCTGGAAGAACAGATGCAGAAGATTTTTTGAAAGGACTAGTGACCTTCCACAACAGCTACTCCACAGAAGTCTACACTTCCTTCACGAAGGCATCGAAGAGGGGCGACTCAGACACAAGATATTCAGAGTCCCCGATAGAGGCACAGCAAGATGGAATGTTCCTCCAGTGGGTTTTCTTCGGGTCGATGTAGATGCAGCAGTAGATGAGCACAGAAACTCTGCGGTGGGAGGTGTGATTCGTGATAGCTCAGGAGCATGGATTTGCGGATTTCAACAGAACCTCGGGTTCACTTTCGGCTCGACAGCTTCAGAGATTCAAGCCATTAGATTAGGTCTTCAAACATGCAAAAGCAGGAATTTTAGGAAGATCAGATTACACACAGACTCAACAGAAGCAATTCAGCTGCTACTCCAGTCAGGGGGCAACTACCATCCTCTCCAGAATGAATTAGAAGAAGTCAGACAACTAATATACAGGGATTGGGACTTAGAGATACACCATTGTCACCGAGAAGCTCTTACATGTGATGATTTTATGGCAAAGACGGGCCTCGATTCGGGCAACGAACTGTCTATTTTGGCACACCCGCCAGATTTTTGTGCATTCCAAATGTTAGCTGATCTCAGCTAATATTTGATTTCAGTAGTATTTCTATGTATGCAACCTAGTGTAATGGCCCGTAGTGGTCTCAAGAGTTTTTTCTCTTGTCTCTGTAATTCAAAAAAAAAAGAAAAGAAAAGTGAAAAGTCCCAATTGAAACTTCCCAACAACAATTTCTCTAATTTACCTTCTGTCCCTTCTCCGAAATTCATTCCAAATATCCCCTACATATGTCTTTCCTAATATTTCTTCACTAAAGTAGCTCAAATAATATTATTTTAAATATTTTTTTGCCCATTGTTTAACATGATTTTTAAATTATTTTAATTAATAAAAATTATAAAATAAAATGATATTTAAATATTCATGGAATTTATTAAATCATATTTAATAATATAAATATTTAATTATCTTTATTATTAAATATAATCATGAAAATGTAAATAGCTTTATTGAAGAAATAAACTTGATTGCATAATCTCACTCAATCCTAAAAAATAATTAGCTATCATACTTATCAATTTATTTTTCTACTGAATTAACTAAATCACTTGATAATGATAGGTCTTATTTATTTCCTTTGTTGAATATAACTTTACAAAATTCTTACCTCTTTTGGTAATTATATATAAATAAGTTCTTTTAATTAATGAAATCCAAAATGATAGGTCTCATTTATTTCCTTCATTAATATAATTCTTACCATTTTTTATAATTATATATTGATACATGCTTTTAATTAATGAAATCCAAACACTATCATAATTGTTAAAGTCACTTGTGGGAAAAAAAAAATCCAAATAGAAATCACCATTGATGCACATGTCATTCATGCAAATCATGTTTACTATACAAACGGGCATCGGGGCACGTATTTGATTTGATGCTGCGGGTTACGCTGGTGGCTTTCAATCTATTGGAAAACAAAATAAGAAAGATATTAAAATTTATATTTATCAAGGTAAATTTTATTTTTAATATTTTAATTTTATATAATATAATATTTTATTATTTAATTTTATAAATTATTTTTCAATTCTCTTGCCATTAAGATTTTGACAGAAAAAAATCAAAATCAAAATTTTAAATATTGACAAAATATTCTCAAGGATTTGATGTTAAGTTTAATTTTTGAAAATAACAATAATTTGTAAAAAGATCACTATATAAAATTTGAAAAGATGGTAGTATAAAATATTTTTTGAGTAAACACTGAAATTCATTAATCTATTATAAAATTAATACAAAAATCGGTTCTAGAAGAACCTATAATATCCTTATTTTTATTTATAAGATATAATTATAATTTTTAGAGATAATTTTGAATTTAGTAGTGATTTTTAAGAAAAAAATAAAATATATATAATAAATAATAATAAAATTAAATTATATAAATATATATATATATAAAAGAAAAGTTGGCGCCGGCAGCAACCAAAAGAGTTTGCCACTACCCACCCACTTCAATCACACTACCTTTCGGTGGTGTGACAATATAATTAAAAAAAATTAAATTAATTTAAAATCACACCATCAAACGAGGGGGTTATATAAACTAAGGTACTGAAAAATCGAACCAGTCATTGAATCGGTCATGACACTGGGTCAAGGGTTAGTGGTTCAGACCGGGGTCAACCCGGGGGTCAATCCGGGAGTCAGACCGGGCTCAATAAAATATATATATATATAATAGGGAAACAAGTATCCAGAGTTGTTCCAATGATTTTTTTATAACCAAAATGTTTTATGTAAGATTTTAAATGATGATGATATTGAAAAAGATGCAACCTCTTTAACTAATGGGAATGCCTTATCATCTGGAAAATCATCAAAACGTGCAAGAGCATTTTCTAAGCAAGGTAATAGGCTTGAGGTGAAGTTCAACATGAACAACATGCATAATATGGAGAATATAAAGCAAGAACAAAACCTAATACTTTGAAAACTCCTTACAAATCCAAAAACAAAACAAAGAGCATCCGCAATCCTATTTGTGAAACAAAAACCAAAATAAAGTCTAATAACAAAGTCTAGCAACATAGTCATCCATGGACACTAAAACTATTAATCAATGCCCTCGAAATTGTGTTGGACTGTATTCAAATCTAAATGATTAGGAGGCGAAGCTGCATGAGGATAACCAAAAACATCATTCAAAGATGGAGGCTCAGGAATATCCATGACTGCATCACCTATATTTCAAGAATTAATATAAGTGGCAATGAATAAGTAATTATTTACTTATACAAGAATATAATCATAAATCATAATAGGAGATACAAACCTTCAGAACCCCTAGCGAAAGTTGATGTTTGTTCAATTTCTTCATTACTAGCAGCAGTAGCAGCACTTTCAAGATTTACTATATCTGCATCATCAAAATCAGGAGTTGTGTCTTCTTCAACCACCCAAAAGTCGACTTTGTCAATTGATTCAAAGTCAATTGGATCATAATCAATATTCTTCTTGAATATACTCCTACAGGAACAGAGAATATCAAAGTAATCAAATATAATTTGCAAAAAACATAAATTTAATCAAATTGATATTCAATTTGAACATCCATAATACAAAACTTGTCTATTCTTTAATCGTAGATTATAGTTCGTATAAACCAAATCATTGAGTCTTTCATGTTGCAATCTGTTTCTTCTTTTGGTATGAATACGCTCAAATAAACTCCAATTTCTCTCACACCCAGAAGATGAAGCAGTTTGGCTAAGGATACGCACAGCAATTTTTTGCAATTTTGGAACCGAACCCCCATAAAATGTCCACTACTCACCTGCAATATTTAGTTGAGTGTTAATTACATGTTATAGTAATTATAAATACAAGTGCAATTAAAATTAAATTTGTATACTTTGTTACTTACATGGGTCTAGTTTCTGGGCTGCTTTTTCACATGACATTTTATTAAATGAATCTTTACGATCGCGATAAACAACTAGTTGCTGCATCGTCGTAAGATAGTCATGACTTGGACCAGAGTAGGACTCAAACACATCAATCAGACCTTGCACTACCCTATGCTTCTGAACAAATGTAGGGCTATACAAGAATGCAGGGTTTAACAAATATGCGGATACATGAAGGTGACCCTTCAAATGCTTATCCCATCGAGCCTGAATAATATCTGTGTACGGCTTATATTGTTCCTTACTTTTAGCAAACATCTCCTTGATTGCACCTTTGGCCCTTTGCATGCCTTCATAAATATAAGGCAAAGAAGGCTTTTCATCAGAGTCAACAATTCTCAATAATTTTATGAGAGGAGACACAATCTTCACAACTTGGAAGCAATCAATCCAAAACCGACTATCCAATATGATAGCACTAAACAATTTCCCAGCTTCACTTCTTGCTAATTTGTGCTCAACAAAATGTTTGTCAACAACCAAAGCCTACAAGTCATGCTTATGCGTATAAATGCTATGCAAAGTAATGAAAGTAGTAGCAAATCTTGTTGCTCCTGGATGCACAATTTCTTTCCAACCCTCTCTTTTTCTTAGCCATGATAAGAAAACCATATAATTATAAGCAAATATGGTTATCTTAGATGCCTTTGTCGCAAGATCAGACACATGAGGCATGCTTGCAATATCTTTCAACACAAGATTTAAACAGTGGACAGCACACGGTGACCAATAAATTGCTTTATAACTTTGCTTGATCAACTTGCCACATGCTACATAGTTGGATGCATTGTCAGTTACCACGCGAACAATATTTTTAGGACCAACCCACTCAATCACCTCACGAAATAACAAGAATAAAGTTTTTACATCCTTGACTAAATCTAAAGCATCCACTGATTTTACAAACACCATGCCATGTGTTGAATAGACTAAGAAATTTATCAAAGTTCGATTGCTAACATCAGTCCAACCATCTGCCATAAGTGTACAACCCCTTTCACTCCATTTAGCTCGACAACCCTCAATGAGTAGTTGGCACTCTTTTTTCCAATCTCTCAACAAGTTAACTCTAAAATCATAAGCATTAGGGCCTTTAAATCCAGGTCCAATCGATGCAACAACATCAAGAGCTCTCTGAAACAAAGGGCAATCAAAAGTATTAAAATGGAACACAATTAGTGATAGCCCATTCAGCAATAGCCATCTTGGCTTTGTGTTGAGCTTCTTTACTTGCCAACACACTTTTTATGCTTGGTTGTGAACCAGGGGTTGTCCTAGGAGGAAAATAATTCTCAACACTCCCAGAAACTCTCCTCTTATTGGCACTACTCTCAGGGACTATCGTAATTGGAGTTGGATCATTGTTGCTTTCTATATCTTCAATAATGTCCTCATGAACATTCTTACCAGTCTTTTTCTTTACACCTTCTTTTAAAGATTCTTGCATCCTATTACGTACATCAAAAGGAACCTTTTTGCAAGAAGCAACTTGGCCAGTAACACCAGCAAGGTGCTGCTTCATCCTATTTATTCCACCTCCTCTATAACTTGATGTACAAAAAAGACATATATAGATGTTTACTTTTCCTTCTTTTTTAAGGGCAAAATATGCCCATGCTGGGTCAGTCTTTCCAGGTCCATGAACTGACGAGGAAAATTCAGATTCATTAGTTGTAGCACCAGTAGCATTTGTGGTTACATTCTCATTAGGAGTGGGGGTCGGAATCTTAGCATTTGTATCATCCATAACCAAAATTCTCAGAACAGAGCACAAAGAAATATTCCAATAAGAGCTACAAGAAAATAATGAAAGCAGAAGCAAATGAATTTAGAAAGAAAATGAACCAAAACCAAATTAACAAGTGAACTCAGATTCACATATCTCATACGGACAGACCAGTGACCACAATGCTCATCAATCTAGAATGAAGTTAATGAACACAATCTACATACATAGTCAACCACAGAGTCACAGACCAAGAACCACACCACAGTGCTCATCAAGCTATCAGCCTATCACAGATTCTAAAATGATCACCATCTACATAGTCAAGCATAGAGTCACACATGCAAGTTTTCAAACCACAGGTGCAAGCTTTCAAGTGATTGAAATTTAAAACACTAAAATCGATCAGAGTCATAGAGGCACAGAGCAGAGAGTCACATAGCACAGATTCACAGACGCAATACTATTATTATTATACTAGTTGCTGGCTGACTTGGCTCAAGGTCACAGATGTAATGAGAATTGAGAAATCAACCAGAGTCACAAATGAAACATTTCAAGTAAAGGATCAAACCTCAAAATCTGAAGCCAGCGACGGACGGTGTCACAGAGTGATCAGCGTTGAGTGCCCACGACGACCCAGAGAGGGCAGCACCTACGATTTCAGCATCACGGCAAAAACAGAGACACCTAACTAGTTAGATACGCCGAACTTGTCACTGTCGTGGACGGAAAATAGAGACCCACGGTGATCAGCACCCACAACGCCGGCGTGACAGAAAACAGAGCTTTTTACCGGTAAAGGCAACAGCTTTCCGTTTGCTACGGCAAGAAGGAAGGGGAAAAGGAACGGTAAAAGCTTTCCGATTTCAGCTTCAATGGCGACGGGAACTAGAGAGGGAGACGAACGTGGCAGACCGAAGACGCAAAAACCTCACCGGTAAAGCCAACAGCTTTCCGGTTGCTACGGCAAGAAGGAAGGGGAAAAGGAAAGGAAACAGCTTTCCGGTTTCATGGCTGCCGATAATGGCGACGGGAACGGCAGAGGGAGACAGACGTGGAGCGGTGGAGGACGAAAAAAAAAACTCAAAACGGATGTGAAGCGTAAAGGCGTCCACGGGAAGCTTGGTGGGGGGAAATCTAAAATCAAATGTCAAAACGACGTCGTTTTCATCATAAAAAAAAAAATTTAAAACCCCCCAACCCGGGTAACCCGTGACCCGGCCAGGTTATCCCGGGTCACACTGGGTTTAACCGGGTCGCCTTCCTCCGGTTTTCTAACCCCAAACCGGACCGGACCCATGACCAGTTCACCGGTTTTCGGTCTGAACAGGCCGGTCCGGTCCGGTTTTCAATTCCATGATATAAACCCCCTCTCTCACTTCACTTCAATGAGGCGGTAGGAGAGGAGTTGTAACATTTCAATTTTTATAATTTTAGAGATCAATAAGATATTGAAATTTTCTTCTAATAATAATATTTTCTGTATGAAAAGTATTCTAAATAATTTTATTTTTCTTATGATAGAAATTTTCTGCTAGTTAGAGAATATTTTGGGTATAAGATTTTAGGCAAGCTTTGAGTTTTGTCAATATATGACTGTAGAAATGTAAAGAATAATTAATAGTTAATTTTAATTAGTTTAGATTTATTATTTAGTTATTTTATGATTTTATAATCAATTTATTTTATAAACTAGTAATAAATTAGTTTCTATAGGATGTTTTTACCAATTAAATTTATATTAAATAATTTATTTGGGTTATTAGAGGTATTATTGAAATTCTAATCGGTTTAGTTTTGTAGATTTTGTGTTAGAAGAAATTATAAATTATAATTTGGTAGTAGAAATTAGATTTTAATATGATTTTAATTATGTGGAGGTTTCAAATATTGTTTAATAATTAGACTATACTCATATAAATTAGAAAAAAGAAATTTAATTATTCTAGAAGGTTGATATTGATGAATTTATGATTTTAGGTATATTGAAGGTGAAACTTTAATTTATAAAATTGAGTGTTTGATGTTAGAATATGATATAGAAATTATTTAAGGATTTTAAGGAGTGATTTGGGTTCATGAGGAATGATTTATGACTACGGATTATTAAGGAAATTGAAATGTCTAAGGATAATAGTTGTAGAGGAAAATTGGAGATCAATTGTGTAAATTATTCATTTTATTGTTGCTTGTGGTTAATTGATATCTACATTGATGATGTAAAGTTTTTTTGTGATTGGTGATTGCTCGTATTTTACTACTTAAGTTAAGGTTAAGCTTGAAATTGAGGTAACCAAGGTTAATTTATTTTATATGTTTGTTTTGAACTGAAAGGTGTTTTCTGAACCTTACTTTCCATTATACTATTTGTATGTGTTTTCAAAGATTATGTTATATTTAATATGAACCAAGTTCAGTGAAGCAATGTATTTTCAACTTGTATATATGAGCAGAAATTGTTATTAAGATTGTTAATGTTGTGATGGTTATAATGCTTGTGATAGAATGTTGTATAAGGAATGATAATCTTGTAAATGTTTTTGAAAATTATTGTTTTTTATGTTGGGTTGTGTGGAAGAGATATGGTGAAACTGTGCCCATCGGCTCTCTCATTCCTGGTCCGGATTTTGAATTGAGTGTTTTGAGCGGACAACTTCTTGTTACAGTATATCTGTGGTGGCATGGGAGGGGCAGTGTACTTGAAGTGACTAGCTAACCTTGCCGGGTATAATAATACTGATAGGTTGTACCAAGTCCAGAAGCTATAAAGAGGAGTAGGATGGATGAGTGGGGATAGTTTTAATTATTGATCATATTATGCGAAATTTAATTATTGAGAATATTAATTATTATTATTATTATTATTTTAGTTAAACCTGCTTCTCTGACTTACAATCATTTCCTGCATATTTTTCAGGCGAGATCTCTAATTTGGCTAGAGGCCAAGGGAAGCAACCAAAGGCATAGACATTGAGAATCCTATAGCCCTCTTTTGGTATTGGTGTTGTATTATTTTCTATATTGTCATTATAGGACATCTCATGATTTTGGAATATCACATTTACTGTTTGGATAACTGTTTAACCCTTGTTAAGCCTGAGGCCTTATTTTTGTATTCTAACATTTTGGTGGACCCAGAACCATATCTGTGTTAGAAATTGTTTTGTATGAAATCTTAATTGTAAGGTTTAGTGTTGTAAGACTCGTGGGCTATGATTTCTCTTGTTGTTATGAGCATGGTTATTGAAGCCGAACCGGACCGGCCTGTTCAGACCGGGAATCGGTGAACCGGCCGAAAAACCGGTTCCGGCTTGATCAGAAACCGGGGTCACCCCGTGACTCGGCCATGACTCGGCCAACTTGGGGTGACCCGGGACCAACCTGGCGTGACCCGCCGAGTTGATCGAGTCGCACGGGTTGAAAATTTTTTTCCCTCCAAAACTGACGAAATGACATTGTTTCTTGGGTTTTTTGCTTTTTTTTTTAATTCAATTCAAAACGCAGCAGCAGAAGACGCAAAACGCAAAGTGTAAAACGGCTACTGGCCTAAAAGCAAAAGGTCTGAAATCGAAAATCAAGCTTGCAGTCCAATCGCTCTCTGCCTCTCCCTGTTTCCTCCTTACCATGCCGTGAAGCTTGAAGTGGTCTGTTGAGCCATAATCATCGCCATCGTGCTTAAAGGTTGGAGCTTTTGGTTTTTCTTCACTTCTCGTTGCCTTTCGTCACTGGTCCAGAGTTGTCTTCGCCGTCTGTCGTCTTTCATCGTGGGGCAAGTTTGCAAGCGGAGCGCTGGGTGGTTGAAGCATTGGGTCATCAAGCTCGGTCTTTGTAGTGTTTTTCTTCAATTTTTCTGTTTGCTTTCTGGATTCCTTAGTCTCTATTTCCATTTTATGCTTTCATTTGTTTGAATGGTTTGTTGATGGTTGGAAATGGCCGATGGTTGCTATTGCTCTGTTTCATGCAACAATCATCTGTGATTCT
This sequence comes from Inga laurina, assembly GCA_963855925.1. NCBI lineage: Eukaryota > Viridiplantae > Streptophyta > Magnoliopsida > Fabales > Fabaceae > Inga > Inga laurina. Next base: position 68,824,951 of record OY979701.1, on the reverse strand, counting down.
CTTTATTGGTTTCTTGTTGCTTGAAAATGGCCAAACTTTGGGCTTGAACGTTGGCAGAATCTTGTCTGTTTGTCGTATGTTGTGGTCCGTCTGTCATTTATTCATTCTTCCTTCTGCGCAGCTAGATTTTCTGTTTTGTTGTTTCTATCTTTGCCTCCCTCTACAGCCCAGAAAAAGAACAATGATATAGCTATCACTATTTGTTAGAATATATTTATTAGTTTCTCTCAAAATTTGCATTTATTTGTTATCTATTTGTTTTTTCATCACAGCACTAATTCCATGATCCTCTGTATATGTTTACGCTCTGCATGTGATTGTCATGATTGGCTTTGGGCATGGAAGCTCAGCTGAGTAGTTTACTGAGATTATAATCATTATACCATTCCTCAATTTCTTTTGTTTATGTCGTGATTGGTGGTAGCTACATTGTTACTTCTGCCTTTTGAACATCGAACCTTGTTACTTCTTTTTATTAAAAGCTACATTACTTCATTTGATGTTCTGGTTGCAGAAGTAGTAAACTTTGCTTGCTATAATTACTTAATTAGTGATAGCTAGATTGTTACTTCTATAATTCTTTTTTGACTTTTGGATGTTATTGGTTTGTTCTTCATTATAGCTCTGATTAATCATAATGGTGTTTGGTGCTGCTTTTGGCTTGCTGTCTATCGTTGAAAAGTAGTTTTTGGCTTTCTTTGTGCTTTGTTAATGGAGGCTAGAAATGAAGAAATTGATAGTACTTCCACCCCAAATCCTGAGTCTAGCAATCCCCCTAACAATAGTGAACACCAACCACATGCATCAGGCAGTATAAAAAAAGTGGATCCTACTTGGGAATATGTTTCTGTAAAGAAAGAGGGGAAAGTAAATGTATTTACATGTCTTTTATGTGCATCAAGTTATAGGGGAGGTGGAATAAATAGGTTGAAGCAGCATTTGGCGGGTGTGAGTGGTCAAGTAAGTTCTTGTAAGAAAGTGACACATGACATACGAACTAGAATGAAAGAATCTTTGGTAGAAGGTTCAAAGAAAAAACTGGTTGCTCCTAATGCTAGAGAAATTGCAGTTAGAGAAGTTGAGGAACCGATTACTTCAAAGAGGAAAGCTCCTGATGCTGGGAAGGTTAGCAGTTTTTTTGCACCTAGGACAAGTCCTGATGCCCAACCAAGCATCAAGAGTGCATGGGCTAGTCAAGAAGCACATCATAATGCAAAAATTGCTTTTGCTTATTGGGCTTATGTGAACTGTATTCCATTTAATGCTCTTACTTGTCCCTTATTTCAAAAAGCCATTGATGGTGCTATTGCAATTGGTCCTAGGTTTAAGGTTCCTAGTTTTCATGACTATAGAGTGAGCTTGTTGGGAGATTGTAAAAAAGAATGTCAACTATTGATTGATAGCCATCAAGCTAAATAGAAAGAAAATGGTTGCACACTAATGGCTGATGGTTGGACTAACGTTAGACAGCGAACTCTAATTAATTTCTTAGTCTATTCAGTATATGGCATGGTGTTTGTGAAATCCGTTGATGCTTCAGATTTAGTTAAAGATGCCAACACTTTATTCTCACTATTCAAAGACATTATTGAGTGGATAGGTCCTATAAATATAGTTCATGTGGTTACTGACAATGCTGCTAACTATGTGGCATGCGGTAGATTGATAAAAAATAAATATAAAACCATTTATTGGTCACCTTGTGCAGCTCACTGTTTGAACCTTATTTTGAAAGACATTGCATCTATGCCTCATGTGTCAGACCTTGCAAAGAATGCATCTAAAATCACTGTATTTGCATATAATCATTTGGTCTTCTTGTCATGGTTAAGGAAAAGACTGGGTTGGAAGGAAATTGTTCGTCCTGGTGCAACAAGATTTGCCACCATATTCATCACCCTTCATAGTATATATTCACATAAGCATGACTTGTAGGCTTTGGTTGTTGATCAGCATTTTGTGAACCACAAATTAGCAAGCACTGAAGCTAGGAAAACCTTCAGTGCGATTATTCTAGATCATCGGTTCTAGAGTGATTGCTTTGAAGTTGTGAGACTTGTCTCTCCGTTGGTAAGATTGTTCAGGATTGTTGATTTAGATGAGAAACCTTCAATACCTTATGTCTATCAAGGCATGCAGAGAGCTAAAAATGTAATCAAAGACATGTTTCAAAGGAAGAAGGAACTATACAAGCCCTACACGAATATTATTCAAAGTCGCTGGGATAAGCATTTGAAAAATGACCTTCATGTAGCGGCATATATGTTGAATCCTGCATTCTTGTATAGTCCTGACTTCGTTAGAAAACATAGACTAATGGATGATGTGGTCAATTTGTTTGAGGCAAACTCACCTGACAATGTTGATCATTACATTACAATGATGCAGCAAATTTCTATCTACCGTGAACGTAAAGGATCCTTTGATAAGGTTCCATGTGAAAAAACAGCCCAAAAACTCGTCCCTCGTAAGTATATTGATTATTAAATGTCATATATTAAGTTAAAGGTTTAAAGCACATATTATGATTACTAATACATATTAAATGTCTTTTATTTTATTGTGCAGATGAGTGGTGGCTGTACTACGGGGGTTCAATACCGGAATTGCAACAAATTGCTTTACGTGTTCTTAGCCAAACTTCTTCTTCTGGCTGTGAAAGAAATTGGAGCTTGTTTGAGCGTATCCACAGTAAAAGAAGAAACATATTAGAGCATCAAAGGCTTGATGATTTGGTTTTCACAAACTACAATTTGAGGTTAAAGTTTAGGTAATCCGTAATCTTATAACTTATAAGCCATTACTTTTCAATGGTTGTTTGCTTGTTTTATAGTTTAATTAAATCTAGTAATAATATACATTGCATTAATGTTGATCTTCAATCATGTTAGCTAGGAATCAATTGAAAAAGAAGAAAGAGAATTACGATCCTATTGATTACGAATCAATTGATAAACTAGAGTTTTGGGTACTTGAAGAAGATCCAACTCCTGAATTTGCTAATGTAGAATCAACAAATCTTAAGCTTGAACAAATGGCAAGGGATTTTGGAGGTTTCTAACTTCTCACTATCTCTTCTATTATTTAAAACTATATTAGTATGCACAAGAATATGACTTTTTTTGTTACATAACTATTTATAATTCTATTCATTTCAATATATATAGGTGATGATGATGTTGCTGGGGCTCCATCTTTAAGTGATGATCATGTTGCTCCTAGTTCTTTTACTATTCCTCTTACATCTCCACATCATGATGTCTCAATGCCAAGGGAGTTGAATAATATTAATGATCATTATCATGATGATGATTATTAGTTTAATGATTGAAGCTAAGGTGAGAATATTTTGTTATTTTGTAGGTGGGAATATGTTAATCATATAGGTGGGATGGGAATATTCTGTTATCTATCACTTATCATATATTTTTGCCTTTTTGCCTTATATCCCTTGGGCTTTACATAACTGTGTGAAGGCATTTTTTGATATATACATAATGTTATGATAGCAATGATAGCATGTGAAGCGCCCGTGGCCTAATGGATAAGGCGCTTGACTTATCAAGTGATTGTGCTTTTGGTATTTTGTTATGATACTGTGATAGTGTGATGTCAATCTGTAGGAAAAATTGAAAAGAATATTTGACAAGTTTATGAATATATGATTATTTTGCTAGTCAAGTAGTGATTCAATATATTGAAATTATGTATAGTTTTTTGAATTATGGATGATGTGATAAGAAATTAAATTATTTCTCAATTTTTAATTCCTCACCGGTCTGGTACCGGGTTGACTCCGGTCTGACCTACTAACCCTTGACCCAGTTCCCCGACCGGTTCAATGACCGGTCCGGGTTTGATAACCTTGGTTATGAGTGCCCCAGAGTAATGAATATCTTTGTGTTGGGTTTGTGAGTGAGTTTTGTTCTCTGAACTTCGATATGTCTTGAATGGGAAATTATTTTCGATTATCATTGGTTAACCAGATTTTGTAAAACCATTATGATAATTGTTGTTTGTGAGAAATAATATTTTCAGAACCAACCCAACCATCCATCATTACTTACAGCCTCCCAAAAGGAATGTGGTGGTAGATCAAGGAGAACAAAATTCTCTATACTACTATGCATTAACTTAGCTAAATGATTGGCTAAAATATTTTGATCTTTAGAAATATGACTAATAAGGACTAGCCAACTTCTCGACAACCATAGCCTAGCCTCTTCAATGACTTCTCTAAAAGGATGCTTGTTATCACAACCCCTTCTGAGAAGATTCACAGCCTTAAGACAATCAGTGAAAACTACAATATTCTTAAGATTCTTGTTCCAACATATTTGAAGGCCCTGGATGATGGCAATAATTTTTGCTACCACAGGAGGTACTTGAGTAAGCTTACACATATATCCACAAATCCAACTTCCATCCTCTCCCTTAAAAGCTCATGCATAGCCTCTTTGACCTGATTCTAGAACAGAGCCATTGATTTCCAGAGTGCTAAAACCCGACTTTCCTCCAATGACACATCGATCTCCTTTGACCGGCTATGTGTAAAACTATCAATTTTGTTAGACCTCATGTTTTGATGATAACAAAAGAATGGTTTGAAAAGGAAATGATTAATAAACTAGTTTGAACTAAGAAACAACAGGAACAAGTATTACTTGAAGTAAGCATTGGAGTAATGAAGATTGGCCAAGAGAAAATGCTGAGGAACTTGATCAGAAGCAATTTTTCTAAGGCATTACTCGAGGCACTACTCGAGTAATGAGACAAAACTTGAAGTAATCAGAGACAACTTCTAGTAAGCTGCCAACGTTACTCGAGGAGCTACCCGAGTAATAGTGTAAGTATTTTTAAGGTGCTCTCGGCCTGCCAATGTTACTCGAGGCGCTACTTGAGTAAACATGTGGAAAACTTCCAGTTGCCTTCAGGTTTCCAAAGATACTCGAGGAGCTACTCGAGTAACCCAGTTCCTGAAAAATGATGCTCTCGGCATTTTGTACCACTGCAACATTTACTCGAGTAGGTACTCGAGTAACGCACTACAGTAAGTGAAAAACTTGAAGGTGGTATCCGATTAACTTGATATATCTTTAACTCATTTCCTCGAGTCCTTACTCTGATATGCAAGTATTCAATAATCTATTTTAAGTGGATTCCTCGAGTAGGTACCCGAGTATGAAGAGATAATTTCAAGAAAAACTTCAAGTCATTACCCGGGTAAGTCAAGCTCAAAAAGTACAGTTACTCGAGGTGGTACCCGAGTAACCTATGCAAAAATGAGTGCATTACTCGAGTCAGTACCCGAGTAATGAGGTAAGTGCTCTCGGCATCTAAATCCTGCAACATTACTGGAGTAACGCATCGAGTAACCAAAAGTTTTTCTAAAGGTGTACTCAAGTTGGTACCCGAGTAACTCATAAAGTTGTGAGTGCATTACTCGATTAGGTACCCGAGTAAATAACTTTTTCCAAAGGTTTGAAATTTAGTTTACTCCATGCACTACCTGAGTAATCTTGTATTTATTGATTGACTTCCAGTTTCACAAAGATTTCTCGATGATACTCGAGTAAACTTCAAGGGATACTCGAGGAGCTACTCGAGTAAGCATACCCAGAATTTTAGAAATCATTCAAACGTTCATTAATTTGTTTCCTATAAGATTAATAATTCATGGTATTAGTATTCTTAGTCTATTTACAGAGAAACAATGAAGTAATCTTATCAAGTGAGAGAAGTCAAATGAAACGTTCAAATACCAACCACCGCTAACGGATATTTTTCAAAAACTGGAAAAGTCAATAGTAGCTGCGCACTCTCCAACGGACGAAAGAAAATGTTCCAACGGTCTTCACCATCATATCTATATATATGAGAACATCCAAACAGAGAAAGAACAACAAGCACACACACAAACGAGTTATTAAGTTCATTGCTCTGTTTTCACGTTGTATTGTATTTCTATGCTTCAGTGATTCTCATTCACTCTGTAAGAGAGATATTTCATTCAAACTCAATATTTGATATTGAGATTACTTAAGGTTGTGGAACCTTGAGTTGGGATTGGATTACAACTTGTAAGGGGGAGCGAGTGTCTAGGTGTAGGAACTTGCTTGTACTGAGGTGCCAAGAACCCACTGAATCTTGGAAGTTATAGTGAAACTCTCAGAGAAGCTCTGAGGACTGGACATAGGTCAAAGTGGTTGTGACCAAACCAGTATAACTCCCTGTGCACACTTCGGTGATATTTCTCCTTACTCATTATTGTTTTAATTCCTCTGCTAAAGTTTTATATTTCAAACGAAATTTTAGTATCACCCAATTCACCCCCCCTCTTGGGTGAAACGCTTGTTCTAACAAATTTGAGGTTAACTCCATATTCCAACTAGCCCCAAATAAGCTAGCATGAGCATTTTGAAAATCAATCTCTAAGTCTTCCCCAAATAGCTTCTTACATCGATCCACCCAAATGCCCCAACATACACAACCAAATAGTGTTGCCCAATTGATCTTCTTTGTGAAATCCCTACCCACTTCATGCTTAAGATTCCATTGTATCCACGTTGATCCCTGTAAAGTAGAAAATTTATGCCACAAGGTTGATTGGACTACGAAAATCCATCGTTCTCGAGTGTTTACACAATCCTACAAAAGGTGCATCACATCCTCATCCTGGTTGCAATCAAAAAGACAATCTATATGATCTATCAATCCCCTCCGAGCTCTGAGTTGTGTTGCATGCGCTTTGTCATGGACAACGAGCCATATGAATGATTTAATCTTCTCAGGTATCGCCCATTTCCACAGCATCCTCCAAATCTTTTCATTTTGAAGTTTGAGAACCTATAAAAAGAAAGTGATATGCAGAACTAAGAGACAAACAACCATCACAAGATGCCTTCCAAAAATATTTATCCTCTCCTCTCTCCTCATAGGGAGGATGTGCACACATAAAATTAAATATTATATAAAGTCAGATAGAATGTTTAATTTGTAAATATTCTTTATTTACAGAATTACTAGTATATAACAAAAACAAAAAGAGCGGTTTATTGATTGAAAAATACACAAAGCAGTGTGTTTTGTGAATACCAGTGTTATTTGATCCGAATCGGCCAAACGGGACCGGAAATCGGCGACCCAGCCAATAAACCGGTCCGGTTCGAGTCAAGTTTTTTTTTAAAAAAAACAAATTCCTTTAGAATTTCATACTATAAGTCTAAAATTTTCCATTTCTCACCGGTTTGGTCCTGATTTAGCTTCGATTTGACTCTGATATAACCCACTAACCCTTAACCCAATACCCCAACTAATTCACTCAGTGTTCCGGGTTTAATTACCTTGATGAATACACTTTACAACCATTTCTTGGGAACCCCATAAGCCTACTTTCGCGGAGGCTTTTCCTCTGAGAAATTCGTTCTTTCCGATCGATCAAGAACTATGAAGGAGAAGAGACTGAATAGCGATATTCCATTTCTTCCCCAAGAAATCATCAGAAACATTCTTAAACAACTTCCAACAAAAACCCTAATCCGATTCCAATGTGTGTGCAGAGAATGGAGAAATCTCTTTAAGACCAAATCTTTTATCGCAGATCAACTAGACCACTCAAATCATCAAAACCCTTGTATCCTTTTCCAACTTTTCGGCAGGGATGATCCTTCGAACTTGTATAGCCTTGATTCCGAGATGCAAGTTTGGGAATTTCAGAACCCACCATTGCTCAATTATTTGAAGCAAGGCAAGATCGTAGGTTCCAGCAATGGCTTGCTCTGTGTTAAAATAATCCTGATGTATCTCCTCATTTCCCTTTTGTGTGGAATCCCTCTATTAGAGAGCTCAGGCTTGTGCCCGAAATTAATTTTCATCAGGATTATGATGATTATTATATAGGATTTGGTTTCAGGCCAGTTATTAATAATTACAAGATAGTGATAGCTTATATTTCTGAGTATTATGCTGAGCTTTCCGCTGTGAAAGTGTATTCTTTAAGTTTAGGGTCATGGAGGGAAGTAAAATTTAGGCTCAATTGTACGGCATGTCTTAGTTCTGGAAGTGTCGCTGTTAATGGTGTTATGTTTTGGTTGGGATCAAAGCTGGTTGGGGAAAATATAGACGATGATGATGATGCTCTGATTGTTTCATTTGACTTAGCAAACGAAGTGTTTACATTAATAGCAATACCCAAGCCACACCCTCGGACAACGCTTACTGCGTATGAGGGAAAACTTGCTATTGTTTCTTGCATGAGAAACTCAGAACTTTCTGTTATTGATCTGTTGGTAATGGAGGAGGGTGTATGTGCATCTGGGGAGATATGGAGTTAGACTAAGAGATATACTAGCAACCCTCATCCATGCAGGTTTTATCCACACACTATTTGAAGAAATGAAATTGTTTGTAGTTCTGACATTGAAAATGAACCAACAACTGTTCTCTTCAACTGTTCTCTTCAATCCCACTACTAAAAGAATCAAGAAGTATGTTATTACCAAATGTGACTGTGATCATGATTAAGGGTGAGCATTTGGTTTTTCAGTGCAGTTTTTGATAAAAACCGAAATAACCGAAAACCGAATAAAACCAATTTCAAAAACTGAACCGAAATTGATTAATCAAATTAACAAAACTAAATTAACCAAAGTATTTCAGTTCGATTCGGTTAATAACCAAATTAACCGGTTTTATATTTATTATCTACAAGATAAAATATATATATATATATATTTTTAAAAAATATTATTTTTTATCCTTAAGATTAGATTTAGGGGTAAAATATATAAATTAAATTAATTAGATTTAAAATATGCATAAATTTTATCTAATATTATTCAAGATCTAAACCTATTCAATTATAAAAACATGCATTTATGAAATAGTATATATTAAAAATAAAGATATTATACATATTTCGGTTTTTCAGTTTTAATCGAAGTATTTTTCTAATAACCGAACCAAAACCGAACACCGAATTTTTAGGCAAATAAAAACCAAAATTTTACCGAAAACCAAAAAAATCGAATTGAGTTCAGTTCGATTCAGTCTTGGTTTCGGTTCCAATTTGCTCACCCTAATCATAATATTTTCAACTATGCTGAAAGTCTTGTCCCTCTTGGAGTAATGAAATCATTACAAATTTTCTGGATGGCTTCGACTCATTCATGATGTTGAGTGCAAAGTAGACAATGATTTGGCAATACTTTTTCTGTCTCTCCAATCTCACATCTCATGAATTTAAGATGTTTGCTTCCCAAATCTTAATCTTTCTTTTGCATATTTACTTAGTTTAAGCACTTTTGGCAAGAATTGAACCAGGTTAGATTATTCTATGTCTTATGAAGCCTGTAGACATTTTGAGGTGTTAAGAACATATGTTTCTAGTAGTATTTGACGTATCTATAAGATTAGTTTGTTCTGCTTTCTCTCCAAGACAGATATATAGTCTAGTAGTTGCTGGTGTGTGGATTACTTGTGAGTTGTGTGCTTTTGTCCAGGTAAAATACATATATCATATGAGAGGGGGAAAAGTGAGGCCAGTTTGAGTTGCTTGTTTCTTCCATATCATTTGTGCTCATTTTTGTGAGAAAAAGGCAATTTATGTTAGGAGCAAAAAGAGAATAGTTACAAGGTACAAAGTTAAAGAACTAAAGAAGAAAAGGGCATGAGGGCATATTAGCAAAACAGAAATTAGGGAGTTGATCTAGCTGAACAAAAGTTACCGAATGAAAAAACTTCAGGAGAGAAAAGATGTCATTTGTGTTGGATCTTGTAAGCTTTTACCACCTTAACCTATAAAAGGTTTTTGATTTAATATAATTTTTAGTCTATCAAATTTGTCCTCATTTTAGTTTTGGTTTCTCAAATATCAAAATGGTCTCGGTTGTTATTAAGTTATAGGGACTAACAAGCTATATATCATCTTGTGCGTTACACGAGAAGTGTTGCTTGAGGTGAAACATATTAGAATATTATTTGTTTGATATAGATGTATAAGAACAAAATTTACCTCTTCATATTCAACGACAGAGCTAACCCAATCTGTGCGCAACGTGGTTCACCTAAAAACACAAGAATTGCCAGCATTGTGCAATTCCTACGATTCCGACCTGTATCGCTGTGGGAATCGTAAGATAGATGCACAAAATAAGATATATTAATATATTCATATATTTCTCACCTAATTTTGAATCGAATCGTGAGATATGACTCGAGATTCATGAGATTCCAATAACCATGATTGATAATATTTCATAAACTTCCTTTTATATATTTCTAAAAATCTATAATGCATCTAAAAAAATAACGAATTTCTTTTTATGAGGTCTAATTGGCTGTTCATGCGATAATTATTATTATTCATGAAAGTCAAAAGCTAATTTATTTTTAAAGTCAAAAATATTATTTTGAAATATTTTTAATTTCTCAGTTAATACCCTAATTGTAATTATTGTGATATTAATATCCCAATTATTAAACAATATTCAAAAACCTTCATTTTCCACCTTTGCGGTATTTATACCATTGATGGAGAAATAATTTTTAAAAATTATTGCATTAATAACCTAATGATTAATATAATTAATAATATAATTTATGGAGATCCCTACAATCATGGAAGTAGAAGTTCATTGGCATTGGATTACAATTATATAATTATTAATATAATTATGATTTTTGATTTAACGTTTAATTTCAAATTCAATTTACTTAATTCCTTATATTTGAACTCCGATAATTACGCATGGACAATTTTTATGGTGTGATTACGCACCAAAAAAAATACTTATATACTCTATGAATGTCACGTTATCTAAACTTTATTCAATTAAAATACGACACCTTAGCTGCTTTTAATCTAACGTGCCTGATAAGTCACCAGAAGTAATTCACAATTTATATTTTTTTAAAAGCAAACGGCCTAATTTAAAAACAAAAACAAAACTCACAAACATATCCTGCCAAAAATTCTGGTTAGGATTATAAGATGCCAACTAGGATAAAAATTTACTGAAGTGTCGTATTTTAATTGAGCAGAGTTGATTTAAGCTGATACTCTCATAGTACCTAAGTATTTCTTATGTGCCCTATCAACCAAATATGAAGTAAATCATTTAACCCAAATTTGATCACATTAATATAATTTTTAATATAATTTATTGCACTAATAACCTAGTTATGGAGATCCCTACAATCATGGAATATGAAACCCCTTGAAATGCTTGGACTACATTAACAAAATTATTAATATAATTATAATTCATGATTTAACGAATAATTCTAAAATTCAATTTGATTTTTTTCATATAGTCAAGCCCCTGTAATAGTGAAAGGACAAATTTGATGGTGTGATTATCCGACCTGTTTGTGAGTTTAACAAGGTACTAAGCAGGTATTATAAGATTTCTAGTATAAAATTGATTGATTGATGCTTCAAACAAAATAAAAATTGAGCGACCAAAATCAAAATAAAAACAAACTTAGGGACTAAAAATTGTATTATCATGCAATATTTAAATTAAAATAAAATAATATAGAATATCCAAATTTTGTAAATGGGATTCGATAACTGTTCAGAATAAAATGCACGTTGTTATTTTAGATTTTAATATATGCCTGCTATTTCTTATGTTTTTTAAAATTCCAATTTAAACATTTTGAACATATTTTCATTTTTAATATTAAAACCAGTGAAATGTCTAAAACAATCCAGCAACATAACAAAGCAAAGGAGGTTTATGAAAACATTCTCATCTCAGGAAAAAAAAAAATTAAACAGTTTGAACAATTCAACCCTATTATTTCTTCAGGTAAAAAAAAAAAACCCTATTATTTTGGGAAGTTACAGTTGAGAAGTTATAATTTATTATTTAAATAAAAATATATGAAGTAAATAAATGCCGTTGAGGAGTAAAAGTACATGGGGGGTGAAGATATTGTCCCTACTTTTGTATAATTATAAGAGAAGAAGAAAAGACTAGCGTTTATTCTAAATGCATTTGGGGAAATGTATATAATTCAATGATGATAAAATTGAAAGAATATTTCATAATCCTCCCCCTTCCTAAAGAAAAATCACATAAACAAATTAATGTAATTAAAGATAGAAATAAATTATATTTCTTAAAATTGAGGGATATGCTGCCTAAAGGAGATATGATTACCTAATCAATAAATTATGATTAATCAGTTAGTGAACTATGAAGAAATATTAAAAAAAAAAAAAAAAAGAAGGAAAGAATGAAACATTCAATAATAAATTGTATTTATTGATTAATATATTCAAACCGATCCGTTTTTTTAGTAACCGTATTACAAGTTCTTAAAGATAATTGATTAATTGATGAATGATTAACGATAAGATACTATGTGGAAATTTTCTTTTCTCAGAGTAGCATTACATGAGGGAAAATTTCAAATCACATTAAAAACAAAAACAAGAGGAGCGCTTTATTTGGCTACAAAATAGTGAAAATAAAAATACACGACGCAGAGTCTGTGAATTGTGAACCCATACGCGAAGGCCTCCGAGAGATTCGTTCTTCCCGATCGAACAATATGAAGGAGAAGGGAGCGGGTGGCGACATTCCATATCTTCCCCCAGATATCATTACATACATTCTCAAACGACTTCCGGTAAAATTCCTAATCCGATTTCAATGTGTGAGCAGAGAATGGAGAAATCTCTTCAAGACCCAATCTTTCATCACAGATCACCTCGAACACCCAAATCATCAAAAACCTTGTCTCCTCCTCCAACCTAATGGCGACAAGGATAGACTTTGGAACGTGTATTGTCTTGATTCCGAGATGCAATTTTGGAAATTTCAGAAACCACTATTGCCTGAGTTTTATAAGCGCGGTAAGATCGTTGGTTCCATCAATGGCTTGTTATGTTTTCAAATCAATAAGCCTGAGGTATATCCTCATATGCTTTTTATGTGGAATCCAGCTATTAGAGAGCTCAAACAGGTTCCCTACACTGATTTCCATTGCTATGATTGTTTTTTAGGATTTGGGTTCAGTCCAATTATTAACGATTACAAGATAGTGATGACTTATGCTCTTGAGCGAAAAGCTAAGCTTTCTGCTTTGAAAGTGTACTCTTTAATCTCAGATTCATGGAAGGAAGTAAAATTTAGGCTTAATGACACCGCTCGTGTTAGATCTCCAAGTGTCACGATTAATGGTGTTATGTTTTGGTTGGGGTCAAAGGAGGTTGGGGAAGATACAGATGATCAGAAGGTGATTATTTCATTTGACTTAGCAATGGAAGTGGTGACATTGATACCAATACCTGATCCAAACCCTCTTCCGATTCTGATTGTTTATGAGGAAAAACTTGCTATTGTGTCTTGCATCAGAAATTCAGAAGATTCCATTATTGATCTATGGGTAAGGGAGGAGGTTGTAGGTGCATCTCAAGAGAGATGGGGCTGGATTAAGAAATATATTAGCAGCCCTTATCCATGTAATAGATGGAATATTTGGAGAAATGGAATTGTCTACATGATTGACGTGGCGAATGAACCAACAACTGTTTTCTTCAATCCCACTACTAAAAAAATCAAGAAGCTTGCTGCTAGCAAATTTGGCCATAACCATCGTATTTTCAATTATGTTGAGAGTCTTGTTCCAGTTGGAGCGTTGGATTAATGAAATCATTCACAATTTTTTGTAAGGGCCTACACTCATTCATGATATTGAATGCAAAGTAGATGATGATTTGGCAAAAGCTATTCAATCTCCGATCAACCTTACATGTCATGAATTTAAGATATTTGCTTCCTGAATCATTATTTTACAGATTTACTTAGTTTAAGCACTTTTGGCAAGAATTGAACCAGGTTAGATTATTTTTTGTCTTATGAAGCTTGTAGACATTTTGAGATGTTATCTAGAACGATGGATGTAGATGTTTAAGAACACATGTTTCTAGTAGTAATTGACATATCTATAAGATTAGTTTGTTCTGCTTTCTTTACAAGACAGATATATAGTCTAGTAGTTGCTGGTGTGTGGATTACTTGTGAGTTATGTGCTTTTGTCCAGGTAAAATACATATATCATATGAGAGGAGGAAAAGTGAAGCCAGTTTGAGTTGCTTGTTTCTTCCATATCATTTGTGCGTTTTAATTTTTGTGAGAAAAGGCAATCTATGTTAGGATCAAAACGTGAGTAGTTACAAAGTACAAAGTTAAAGAACTAAAGAAGAAAAGGCATGAGGGCGTATCAGCAAAACAGAAATTAGGGAGTTGATCTAGCTGAAGAAAAGTTACCGAGTGAAAAAACTTCAGGAGAGAAAAGATGTCATTTGTGTTTGTTGCAAGATTCTGAAATCCGGATCGGTCATTGAATCGGTTAGGGTATTAAGTCAAGGGTCAGTGAATCAAATCGAAATCAAATCAAGGCTAACCTGGGACTTGACTGGTGAGGAAGTGAAGATTTCAGGGTTATTTATATAAAATTCTAAATAAAATATTTAAAAAGTAAAAAAAACCGTTGAACCATCTAAAAATCGATCAAACCGCATGAAACTCAATTGAACCGAGGTCAACCACGTGACTGGACCAGTCAAACCACCAGTTGGCTGATTTTCGGCTCAAACAGGCCGGCCTAGTTTTTAAAACCTAAGTTTGATCTTGTAAGCTTTTACCACCTTACCCCATAAAAGCTTTTTGGTTTAATATATTCTTTAGTCCAACAAATTTATCCTCATTTTAGTTTTGGTTCCTCAAATGTAAAAATGGTCCCATTTGTTATTAAGTTATAGGAACTAACAAGCTATATATCTTCTCGTGCGTTGCACGAAGAGTGTTGCTTGAGGTGAAACATACCCAAACATTATTTGTTTAATATAGATGTATAAGAACAAAATTTAGTAAGAATTTCTATGGGAGAATTTCAGAAAAATACCATTTGAACTTTAAAATCCCAAATTAATGATTTGACAAGAATTTGTATTGTCAATCTCATTACTCTTTTTATCAATTCCATTACGCTTCTTGTCAACGGGATTTTTGAAGTTCAAATGATTTTTTTTTTTTGAATTCTCCCAATTTCTATTCATTTGGAAAAATATGGATTTATTCTTTAGAAATATGATTGATTGCTTATAACGTTAATTACTATCATTCGTAAAGTTATCAATATCTCAATTAATAAATAATTATCAGCAAAAGTTGAAATGAGAGTTATTGTTATATTAGTGTCCTGATTAATGTACTAATTGTAAAAATAGGGATACAAATCTTGAATTAGAAAGTCTATTTTCAGAATCTTGAATAGAAAAGATTCATGATTAATTTTAAGAATGATATTAATGTAATTTTCACTTAAGATTAAGAACATCAAATGATTGGGGACAAGTGAGAGGGAATCAAGGATAATCATATAAGTAAAAGGAAATTCTTAAATAAATCTAGACAAAATCAAAAAAAAAACAAAAAAAGGGGATTTTAAAGTCAGGTCGTGTTAGAGCTGACTTAATCTGTGTGCAACCTGGTTCACCTAGAATCACAAGAATTGCTAGCATCATGCAATTCTTACGATAAAAAAATATTTAAATATTGAAAAAAAGAATAGCATTCTGTATTTAAATATTGAAAAAAAGATAAAAAAAATATCACTTAAACTTTAAAATCCTAAATTGGTTTTATTGACTATAAGAATAAGGGATTGATAAAAAGAGTATAGCAATTAACAACTCAGCTTTTTTAAAAAAATCACTTATTTAGAATTTTGAAGTTTAAGTGGTATTTTTTTTTATCTTTTTTCTTTAAATATTTAAGCGTAGGAAAAAAATTTTTAAAAATATTTAGCAATTTACAAATTTTTTGTGTTTTCAGCCGACGGCATGATTTTCAGATATTGACATAAAAGTTCCGATTTATTTATTGATTAGAAATGAAAAAAACATAACAATGGACAAAAAAAGGACAAAATATTTCAGCAAAGGAATCACTCCGAGAGATATGTTCTTGAAGATAAAAAGAAATTAAGCAGGCAGTCTTTGATCTTGGGTCTTTCAAGGCTACAGGATCAGATGACATCCAGGCTTTCTTCTATCATAAGTTCTGGCGTACCATTAGAAATTCCTTGTGTAGCATGGTTAAAGAAATCTTTGAGGATCCTTGGAAGGTGGAAGCTATTAATCAGACCAACCTTGCCCTTATACCTAAGATTGATAATCTAGAATACTTGCGGGACTTCAAACCCATCTTATTGTGCAATGTGAGCTATAAGGTTATGACAAAAGTGCTTAATAGAAGACTATGTTGGATTATGGGGAAAGTAGTGGGTGATCACCAATATAGCTTCATTGCAGGAAGGCAAAACAATTACAATATCATAATTGTGCAAGAAGTTATTCATTCAATGAAGAGTAAACAAGGTAACTCTGGATGGTTAGCAGTAAATTGATCTTGAAAAAAGCTTATGACAAATTAGAATGGCCTTTTATTCATAGAACTCTTCAGGAACTGGGGATTAATGGGAGAATGTATCATCTTATTATGACTTGCATTTCCTCTTCATCTTTTAGAGTGCTCTGGAATAGTGATACTACAGAGGAGTTTCAACCGACTAGGGGCATTAGATAAGGAGATCCTATATCCCCTTATATTTTTATCCTATGTATGGAAAAACTAAGTCATATCATCAAGGATGCTATAGAGGATGGCCTTTGGAGTCCCATTCGGTTGAGTACGAGGGGACCTCCAGTGTCTCACTTATTCTTTGCAAATGATCTAATCCTCTTTGGTGAGGCATCAAGCCTTCAAACTGATATCATGATGAGTTGTATGGAGGCTTTCTGTACTAGCTCTGGACAAAGAATGAACAAGATAAAGACGAAAATCTGTTTCTCTGAGAATGTTCACTCCTCAAGATCATTGGAGCTTAGTAGACGGATGGGGGTGGGACTTACAAGTGACCTAGGGAAATACTTGGGAATACCACTACTTCATAAAAGGGTATTATATGTGACATTTGCCTCTATTATTGAGAAGGCGAAAAAGAGAATGTCTGGGAGGGAGAAACGATATCTAAATCTTGCAGGGCGAACTACTTTAATTAAATCAGTTCTCTCAACCCTTCTTACTTACTATATGCAAACAATCCTTCCAAAAAGAATCCTCTACGATCTGGAACGGTGTAGTGGGAGTTTTTTTTGGGGGGACACTAATGAAGGAAGAAAGTTGCATTTGTTATCATGGGACCAGATTTTAAAGGAGAAACAAGCTGGTGGATTAGGCATTAAGGACCTAAAAAATCAAAACAAGGCTTTTATTATGAAGCTTTGTTGGGGCCTTATATGTCATTGACACTCATCATGGGTAAAAATGCTTCGAGCTAAGTATAATTATGGTGATCTAGAAATCCATACCATTGCCCTAAAGCAGAATGTATCTCTTACTTGGAAGGGTATATGTGCAGTATGGGAGAAGTTTAGATCGGGTATTGGTAAGAAGATCGGTAATGGGGCTATCACTTTTTTTCGGTTTGATAATTGGTCATAATGTAATGCCCCTCTGATTGATCTTATCACGAGCAGTGAATGGATTATAGATCATAATGAGTGAGTTGTGGATTATTTCATGTTGAATGGTGAATGGGATAGAAGGCGAATGCAATATTGGTTACCTAACAACCTCATTGATCATATTACTAGTGCACACCCACCCTTTGAGGAGAGAGAAGAGGACAAGGTATATTGGAAACCATCTCTGATGGTTGTTTTTCTGTAGAATCTGCGTATCATTTTCTTTTTGCAGGTAACCAGCAGAGTGGAGGTAGCATTTGGAAGCAGCTTTGGCAATGGCCAATATAGGAGAAAATCAAATCCTTTATGTGGCTCTTCTCACATGATCGGGTTCATACAGCACAATTGAGGATGAGAAGAGGAATTGTTGATTCTGCAAGCTACCCTTTTGCATGTATACAGGAGGAAGACTCAATGCACTTACTAAGGGATTGCTCTAATGCAGCAGAAAGATGGAAATCTATTTTACAAATGGAGCACTGGACCACCTTCTTCACGCTACAGGGAGCACACTGGGTAAAGTAGAACCTTACAAATGAAGCTAGAGCCAATCATACAAAAAGGATTCCGTGGGCAACTCTCTTTGGCTACATTTGTTGGGACACATGGGTGTCTCAGTGCAACCGTCTATTTGGGGAGGAAAACACAACAGGGAGCTTAACTGTTGATACAAGTTTTTTCAAGGCATGCTCTGACCATGACCTTATGAGGCACAATATTTTCCCTCATAAGGTCTACTTTATAGGGGAGCGTCTAATGATTGGGAATGAGTTCGTGAGATTAGCAATGGAATGTTCAATCCTGAGAAGTGGTTGCGGAGGATACGTTTGTCACCAGGATAACCAATGGTTAGGAGGATTCAGTTGCAAACTCACTACAGTTCCTCCTGTCATTGCGGAACTTATTAGGTACATACATGGACTACAACTTTGATGGTCCAAAGGTTTCAGGAAAGTGATTTTGTTATCTAATTGTATAGAGGCGATTAATTATACTCTTAGATGGTGTCATAATGACCATCCCTTCAACGATGTTGAGGATGAAGTTGGATCACTTTTAAATAGGAATTGACAGGTACTAGTATCTCATGTTCATAGGGAGAATATTAGGATAGCTGATTATTTAGCTAAATACTCTTACAGGCTAAAATGCAACTTTTTTCTCTATAATCACCCTCCATATTTTCTTCGAGAGGTGGATGTTGATGATGGAGCTTGATACGCTTTTGGGTTTTTGATATATCTATCTTCTAATATATTTTGTTTGGCGAATTAGTAATGAAATTCAGTTAATATTCCAAAAATAAAAAGATAAAAAGAAAACTTTCGTTGGTTGCAAAGGGGTCACTTGGAGATATATGTTCTTTCCCATCGATCACAGTGATGAAGATCGTTATTGATAACGACATACCATTTCTTTGTGAGGAAATCATGGTAAACATTTTCAAACAACTCTCTGCAAAATCCCTAATCCGATTTCAATGTGTCTCCAAACATTGGAAAAATCTCATCAAGAACCCATCTTTCATCGCCGAATACCTCCACCACTCTACCCATCAAAACCCTTGCCTTCTCTTCCAGCCGTTTGTCGGCAAATGTACTTTGAACTTACATTTGCTTGATTGCGAGATGCAAGTCCGTCGGGTACCGAACCATCCTTTGATTGATTATTTCAAGTACCGTTGGGTCGTCGGTTCGAGCAATGGCTTGCTCTGTGTTGACATGAGTAAGGATTTTATGTCTCATCATTCCCTTTATTTGTATAATCCTGCTATTAGAGAAGTCAGACAGGTGCCCACAACTTGTACTGATTCTCACGGTTATGTAGGATTTGGATTCAGTCCTATTGTTGATGATTACAAAATAGTTATAATCTATGTTGATTTTTTTTATAAGGTTAAAAAAGCGGAACTGTATTCATTAAGGATAGGGTCATGTAAGGGACTAGAATTCAGGATCTTAAATGGTGTAAGATTTAGGTCGGAGAGTTTCGCTGCTAATGGAGCCATCTTTTGGATTGGGTCTAAGCTGGAGGATGAGACTCCTGTGGGTGGAAAAGTTTATGATGTGATAAGTCCATAACAATGGAAGTGTTTACATTGATACCAATGCCTGCTTCAACCCCTGGATGTTATCACAATAGTTTCACTACATATGAGAACAAACTTGCAATACTTTCTTGCCATGGCATTGGAACTTCCAAATCTTATTTGATTGAACTGTGGGTGATGGAGGAGGGTGTAGTTGCATCGGACGGGAGATGTAGTTGGACTAAGAAATATACTATGGACCCCTACCCACGCTTCTTATGTCCTATGGCTATTTGGAAGAATGAAATTGTTTGCAGCTTTTGAACTGGACGTGAAAGGGAGAATGGTGATCCAAACACTTTTTTGTTCAATCTTAGCACAAGAGAATCTACAGAGTTTGCTGTTAGCAGAAGTGACTATGCTCATCATATTTTCAATTATGTAGAAACCCTTATACCAGTTGGAGGAATGAAATTATCTGCAATGTTTGTGTAGGATCTGAACTTTTCAGTGATATTGATGGTAAAGGGGAAAATGATGAACCGAAAAATATTCTATCTCTGTTCAACCTCACCACTAATGAATTCAATGCGTTATCTATCCACAGATGTATCACTGGAAGGGTATTTTCAATTATGTAGTAAGCATTTATGAGTTGGCCACATCCACTTCGAAGAGCCCAGAAGTATTTATTATTATATAGCAAATTTTCCTTAGGTTAAGGATTTTCATTGAAATGACCTCATGCTTTATTTACTTTATTTTTATGTTTCCTTCATGATAAGGAAAACTTAGCAAGTGGCTTCTAGAAATAGCTAATATGCAACTCAAAGAATGAGACTTTTGATGAATGGAATATTTTTTGCTGCCTATATTGTTCAGTAAGCTTAGCCCCTCCTTCTTATCTCGTCCTCCCTCCCTCTCTGCTCTGCACTTCTTCCCTTCACTTTTACCTCTTTCTGTATCATTCTGGTATCAATTAGATTGTTTTTCACATCCCTGTATTTGGCCCTGTCTATTGTATAATGCTGTTCTGTTCTCTTTCAAGAGGAATATATAGTTTAGTTGCTGGTGTGTGGATTACATGGAATTTTGTATCAGATGAGAAGGATGAAAGGCAAGTGCATTGCAGTTTCATTTCATTCACCCTGGTTTATGAACATTGTTTTCCACATAACTAGAGGGTTTGTGCTTTTTGGATCATTGGGTGGATTAAAAGAGTAGTATTTGGTTAGAGTTTCACGTGAAGTTCTCAAGTTCATGGTACAAAGTTTTAGGATCTTTTTCCCTCATCATTCCTTATATACTGGACACAATTTTTTCACTTCCCTATGAGGAAGTCCTTCCCTCAAGCAATATGAAATACACGGCGCTTGAAAAGCGACTTGAGTATTCAAATATCCAATCAAATACAAAATATTTAGTATGTTCTGATAATTGATTTAAAAAAGAATATTTACCATGTAGCTATAAATATAAGTTATAACAAGTCCGCTGTATTTTCGGGAAAAAAGGCGCTGCTTCTTTAATTTTCACTATTTCCGCTATTATTTGCCTTTTTTGCCAATACTAGGAAAAATTACTAATAGAAAAAAGAGTTGCACCCGCCCAAAGGTCTTAGTCCTTCCTTAGTACCCGTGACAATAAATTTTGTAACGATGACTTTTCACAATTTTCGCCAAAAATAATTCCTAGATTTTAAATTTTTGGGAAAATCCTAAAAAGATATCCAAAATTTTAAAATCTCAAATCAGTGGATTATATATTAATTTATAGGTCACACAAATGAGTTTGAAGAAAAAACGATAAATATAAATTGACTAAAGTAGTTTATTTAGCTTAATTAACCTCTTTAAAAAAAATTAACTAAATCTTATATTTAAGACGAGAAGTAGTATTTATTAGGATGCACCACTCGCTTGGCTCATCATACAAGATCATTGATCAAGCAATTTCCAAGTTACTGGCTTCTTTCATGTCCTATTCTGTCTCAGTTGTTTCGTCAGATTTCTTTTTTAATGGTCACATACCGTAAGACATTATCTTTTATTAATTAATATCATTTTGATCTTATTTTTAAAAAAAAAAAAATTCAATTCCCTAGAAAATTGAACTTGATAGGGATTTTAAAATTTTGGAGGTCTTTTTCTAAGATATTTCCTAATTTCTTTCTTGAGATTATTTAATCTGTAACTGGTCAAACCAACACACACACACAAAAAAAAGTCTGATCTGAGCTTTGGATTGAGGGACGTGAAGCCCATTAACAAACCCAAAAGGCCCAGAAATTCTCGTGGCCATAATTGGTGCGTTGTGTCTCATCTTCCTCCGGCATCACTAGGTTCTCGCTGCTGCTCATCCTCCGAATTCTTACTCGTTTCCTTCTTCATTGATCTCAGACCTGCCTTTGTTCCTTTGACCGCGAGAGCTCAATTGAGCTTCATCTTCGGATTTATCGCCTTCCTTTTGGTGAGTCTTTTTTCATTCCCCTCTCTTCCATTTCTACACATCCTCGGATCTATGAACTGCTCTGGAATTCTGGGTTCTCCGATTTCGGTAATTTATATTGTAAATGTATATGCTTGAGCTATGAATCAGTGCACATCTATCCCTATTCGCACCTCTCCCCGTGGAATCCATCCTTCGGCATCTTCATCCTTTCGCTTAATCCCAAGATTTGAGGAGTTGAAATGCCTGAAACCCATCATTTTGTGCCTGTGCCTGGATTTAGGCTGCCATTTTATTTTAAGAGCATTTTAACTGTGGTCCTATTTTATTTGAAACGTACTTTATACCGCAGTTATGAAGATGGGCTTGTTCATCTATATGCCCATTTGGATAAGGAGCTCTGAAAAATTTTGACAGTGATACTACTATGACATAGAAGTGTGTATATTTGGAAGTATTTTTTGTAAACAATAAAGTATACACCTTTCTACCGGCTTCCCCCCTGCTGGAATAAGAAAATGTTCTTTAATGTTGAGGGTAAAATTTATGAAATTTATTATTACTAGTGTTCATCCTCTTTAGCATGAACTATGTGAATACGTGAAGTCTGCTGTAAAGCTGCTTGTCTTATCTGCTTATGCTTTAGGAAATATATGTTTGGAACTTTATGTTCTCACCTGATCAGGACTTTTGTGTGACTTGTGTGAGACGGGTGAAGGCTACTGCTAATAATTGTGTAAACTGCCCTTGGACCGATGTTTTAATGAATTTGAATTACGCTTGATAATTTCACCTATGATTTAGCTGCTTATTTATACACCATTTGTATATTGTTATGAATATTTTACAGTGTGGACTGAGATGGCTGGAGGCGTTATTCAGCAATTATTGAGAAGAAAACTTCAGTCCCAACACACTGTAAGATTTGGCCTTTCCTTTTCTTACTGCTTTTATGTTTTTGGGAGAATTTAGTAAATGAACTTTTCTGTCCCCTCTAGCCTGTGTGACCCAAAATGTGTTCTTAGAATAACAGTTGGAGGTTAGAAAGGGAAAAGCAGTGTTCAGTGTTTTGCATTTTTTATTTTGTCTAGAATTTAATATTTGCTTTGAAGTAGTATTATTTCTGCTAATTTGTGAAAGAATTCATCAAACTGGTCCTTAGGGGTCATAAATTTACAAGAAGTATCTCCATAATTGAATTTTTTTTTTGGCAAAAACCTCCATGATGGAACTTTATTTTATCATCAATGATTTGTGAACAGCTAGTTCTTCTGTTGGAACTGGAGTGTTCTTAGTGGACATTCTAATAGATATTTCTACACTCGTTAAAATTTGTGATTGATGAGAGGGAAATTTCATGGAACTTACTAAATACAAAATTTAAGCAAATCCTTACGCTTTTTACAATTATTTTAAGAATTTTCTTCTGTCTCATTGCTTATGTCAATATGTCTTTACCATGAGTAACTATTCTTTGTCACGGGGCATCTTTATTACACTTCAGATGGCACTTTCTTCAAATGAATGGCTTATAGCATAGTGTTTATGTTACCCAAATTGTGCTAACTCACTGACTGTTATTGAATCTTTAAGGACTCTTTTTTTTTTTTTAATGTTTGTTGAGCTGCTATTAAACTCTGCTTTATTGGGATTCAGTAGATCTATTTCTACTCCATGTCCTAAGGGTTTATGGGCAAAGTAGGCCTAGTAATATTTAAGCTATTTTAGTCCATGTCTGACAATTTGTTTCTGCTCTACGCTTTCCACAGAATCCATCCCTTTTGTCATCCATCATCACGAGAAAAGATGATGCAGGCTCTAGTGGCAGCAGGTCGTTGAGAGCACTTGCATTAATTGGAGCCAGTGTCTCAGGGTTTTTGAGTTTTGCTACTACAGCTTCAGCTGATGAGGCTGAGCATGGCCTTGAATGTCCAAGCTATCCATGGCCTCACAAGGGCATCCTCAGTTCATATGATCATGCTTCGTGAGTCTTTCTTGAATATACTTATATACCCTATATTTTCCTTCTTTTTATTAAACAATGCCTTGTAGCAAGTTCATGACAATGTACACTCAATGTTGTTATATGATTTCATGGGACAGAAATTGAATCCTTTTTGATTTTTTCCCATGCCACGTTTTGGAGTTGTATAATGTAGTTGGTAGCAGTAGGCAGTTGCTATATTTTAATTCGATTACCATTTTGTGAGGTGAGCATTATTTGATTTGTCTCAACCTTATGTTTTTAATTTTGGGGAGGTTAGGATGTGCATTCTTCTTTATGCAGGTATCCTGTGTTGTGAGCAAATTTCACATGAACACTATAGCAATCATTTCCATTGTATACTGTTGGTCTTAATGCTTTAAACTAATTTTTGATGAGCAGGATTCGCCGTGGTCATCAAGTTTATACACAAGTCTGTGCTTCGTGCCATTCTATGTCTTTGATATCGTACCGTGATTTGGTCGGTGTTGCTTATACAGAAGATGAGGTAAAGGCTATGGCAGCTGAGATTGAGGTGGTTGATGGCCCTAATGATGAGGGTGAGATGTTTACACGCCCTGGTAAACTCAGTGATCGCTTTCCTGAGCCATATGCAAATGAAGCAGCAGCTAGGTTTGCTAATGGAGGAGCTTATCCTCCAGACCTAAGTCTTATTACCAAAGTAATTCCAATACTGTAGTTGTGATGTCATTAGACTTTTCTTTTGTATATATGCAAAAATATCAATTTTATTTTCTTTTCAGGCCCGCCACAATGGTCAAAACTATGTATTTTCCCTTCTTACGGGTTATCGTGATCCCCCTGCTGGTGTTTCGGTAAATTCGAATCTAAGATTGTTTGAATTTCTATGATGCTTGCTGAAGTTACTTTGTGTGTTTAACAGAATTTTCAGGATGCAAGAATAATGTCAAGGTTTTGGCACATAAATCTTTATCTGTATCTGCATGCATGTTCATACTGGCGGTGGGCAGTTCAAGAGCCCTTGCCTTGGCATTTCTTTTCTTTATGGCACCTTAATAGCTCATTCTTTAAACTACATTTTCAAATTATTTTGCTGGGAATGTTTATATTTGCCAGTTTTTGGAGCTGCAGTATTTTTTCAATGTTAAGCATGTAATGGTTAATAGGTAAACTCTGTTTTTCATATTCTGGAGCATAACGGTAATGAGTGGAAATGAACCAGTTATCAGTCATATGCATATATTGACAGACCATGGAAGCTGAATCGAGTATCCATTTCTCTTCGAATCCAATTATCATTACAAGTTCATGAATGCCTGTCACTACACCAACCTGAAATATTGTGCTTCCACTCTTAATCAATGATTATCTCTCTTAATAAATTTGTAGATTAGAGACGGATTGCACTATAATCCTTATTTTCCTGGTGGAGCAATTGCCATGCCTAAAATGTTGAACGATGGTGCCGTTGAATATGAAGATGGCACCCCTGCTACAGAATCTCAGGTATGTTATTACCCCTTAACGATATATACAAGCTTGAGTGGCTTTAGTGAATCTTCTCAAAATGCAATATCCATGGACTCTGGGTGATTAGGAAGCTCATTTTCTTTTTCTGTGCGCAGATGGGAAAAGACGTCGTGACATTCTTGTCTTGGGCCGCTGAACCTGAGATGGAAGAGAGAAAACTGGTCTTGTTTCCTTCTATACATTTGTTTCTTCATCTGATGGATTTAGAATGTCATTTTTTTTTTCTAACCAAAACTTAGCTAATGCAGATGGGTTTCAAATGGATTTTTGTACTATCGCTGGCTCTTCTTCAAGCCGCCTATTTCCGTCGATTGAGATGGTCCGTTCTCAAGTCTCGCAAGCTGGTTCTTGATGTTGTCAACTAGCTTCTTTCACAACCTTCATTTTCAGTTCAGAAAGTGTTATTCCCCGTTGGCTATAAGATATGACGCGAACATGCTCAGCTCATGAAGAGACTAGGAGCTTGTTAAATTTTTGTTTAAAACAGAAATAAGATGTCCCAAATACGTGAGACATTACTTACTGTCTTAACAATCTCTTCTCAGTTCTGTGATTTTTAAACTATACTCAAGTCCCTATATTGACGTGATTTTTTGAAAACGGATCTCTTTTGGGTTTAATGTTGATTTTCATCTTAGAAGAAACAAGATTAAGCCGATGAGATAGTTTATTTTATTTTCATTTAGCTATTTATGTACTCCTCCAGTCATGTAATATAAGATTGTGACTTTTTTTAGGAGAGATTAACGAAGCTAAATAAATTAGTTAATTATAGAATATGTTATCTATCATTTGATTATATATCAGTTTATAAGTCAGATAAAGTAATTTGAAATAAAAAAATAAATATCAATATTTTAAAGTAATTTATTGAGTTTAATTAATCTTTCTTAAAAAATCATGTTGAAAAAATGTCATGTCTTATACTAAGAACGAGGAGTAGAATAACTACATGAATTGCTTGCATTTGTCCAATTTCAGTCCTGGGCTCTTCCTCCTCCATAACGTATCAATTTAAAAATCTATTGCTTACGATTCCAATTTCCCGAAGAATTGGAATTTCATCAGAGATTCACGAAGATTTTCCCCCTTCAACATGTTTCAAAAGATGACATGCTTTATTTAAAGCATGAAGTTTTTCTTACCTAGTATTCAAAACTAATGAACCAAACTACTCTAATGTTTTTTATTGAGGGTAATTCTAGTATTTGACGAGAAATAACAAATCTTAATGAATTTCATTAATTCATGTAAAGTTGTTATTTAAACCGGAGAGTATTAGAAGAAAATTATCCATTAATTTTTTTATCTAAACCTTGCAAGTCAACCACCCTGATTCGTGAGCCCACACCCTTGTTCGTGACCTTTGCATCAACATGATGCATGTGCGGAGCTATTGTCTGGGTATAAACTAGGAAGAATTCACATCATATGTCAATAGAATTTTGTGATATTTGACCAGGTCTATTATGTTGCTTTAGGATTGTTCTAAAGAAGAAAAGTCAGCTTTAAAATGTTCAAATCTTAAAAAAGAAAAAACTAAAAGTTAAATGTCAAAAATAAAAATAAAAAACTACTTCAATTTTAACGTGGCTTTTTGACAAAAAATCATTTACCCTCAAAGCAATGCCAAATATCATTTTAGATTTAAATTGGTTTTTTGAGTTTACAAAGTCAGTTTTGGTGAGGCAAAAGCCATGCCATAGATAGCATAGATTCCACAATGCAAAAGAAGATCCAAGCTTCTAGATCTTCTAGTACCTCTTTCCATTCCCGACGTGTGTGCAAAGAGGTTATCCCACCTACCAAAACCTACTTGCTCAACAGTGATATTTTCACTTTTTCTGGGAGAGAAGTTATCTTGTCATTTTTTCTGGCACCACTTTTTTGGTTGTTTGGCATATAAATGTTCTTAACACAATAGAATTAGAAAACCAAAATGTCAACCTGTAGTTTTATGCCTCAGCTGACAGAGCTTATTTTTCATGTAGCAAGAATTGGCAGGATTCTTTCCCACATAGTGATTACTGCCCGGAGATGCTGTGTTTCTAGGATAACCATGAGAATTGTATATATTTACTGTGGTTTAATTGAGCATTGTCTGTAGTTATAGTTCTGCTTGTATCAGCATTTATCTGAACATCCTATTCAAATGCACCTAGAACTCCTCTCCAGCTTCTTATACGTACCTTTTGGTATTATATTCAAATTTTCAATTCTTGCTTCTGAAGCCAGTGGATGCTTCTTATCATTCCTACTTGTGTTTTGTTTCAACTTGTATGAGCCTTGAAGAGATGAGGCCATTAAAGGTCAGTTGTTGGGAACTGCTGTCATGGATTTAGCAGATCATGATATGCTCAAAGAGACGTTGAGCTTTAGTGCTACATTGAACTGCTACAATAAACATGAATTGAATTTCAATTTGATGCGAGTGTGCGGCAATTAAAGCTAGAAAGTACTTATGAACTCTAATTTATCACCAAACAGTCCTTAAAAGATTGGGTGCACTAGTCTCCATTGTAATAGCTCAAGATCAATATGTAGTTAACTAGTTTGCCTTGTAAATCTCAGCCTGCATATCAAGTTTATTTTTTTGCATAATAATGTTAAATTCATTCTCCAAAGTGGATAGTGGCATAGGTTGCAACATCCACTTCAGATCATGACTGACTAAAGCAAGCCTTAAATATATATAATGTTATTCTTTGCTTTTATGCTATACATTTTAATTTTTGCCAAGATAAAGCTATAGAAGTGGGATTTGATACTCCTCCTTGCCTTTCCTTTTGTTTCAATTCAGCCACGAGATATTCTGTGTCCCTCTAATATGGTAACTCTTACTTTTTTTTTTTTAGCCAACACTGGTAACTTTTAATTTACAATGAGTTAAGATACAAAAATAGCCGTTAACTTATACCAAAAATGTAAAAGTAACCATAAACTTTTTTTTAGATATAAAATTAAATGTAAACACTGTAAAAGAGGGCAAAAGTGACAATGCTGTCAAAATTATATACGTTGATCGTTTATAGTAAACTTAACACCGGTGTCACTTTTACCTTTTTTATAATGTTTGTAGTTATTTTGCCTCTAAAAAAGGTTTATGGTTACATTTGCACTTTTAATACAAGTTAATGACTATTTTTGCACCATAACCCATTTACAAATAAAAGGACAGACAAGTTCCTGTTAGAAGTTGGGACAATAAGCTGATCAAAGCTGGTAATCAGATAAACGCATATATCCCCTAACTTTATTTGGTTGCAACTTCATGCTAGCAGCAGTTAAACAAGTACATTACTTGCTTTATTGTCCTGAATTTGAACTCTTGTTCGTATTCCTTAAAAAGAATATTAATCCCTTCTACCTCTACCCTATCAAAACTCTCTAGAGACATGAAAAAAAACATTTACAACTTTACATCTGTTATTGCAATCCGACACTGCATTAACTTAAGGATCCTGATGTTGATTCTGGGGTTTAATAATCTGCTTTGTTGGAAAAAGATATGGACCAGTTGAATCCAAGGTTTTGTCTCTCTTATAATCTTGAGATTCTGATGTAGACTCTGATTTCTGGTCTGCATCTGCTGTAGCCTGCACTTGAGCTGCATACTGTAAGTTCCATAAGACATCCGCAAATGAGGGGCGAGAGGAAAGTTCTGGTGATATGCATTTGGATGTTATAGCTATCGCGATTGATAATGACTCCTGAGAGCTAGATGTCAACACTATGGGGTCCACAATTTTTCTTCTACCATCTTGACTTCCAAAGGATGCCTATTGTCCATATAAACAAATCAGTATCCCAAAACTCTTGACTTCTCAGGAATTTGAACAGAATTGAATGTTAGAGGCAGGGATGAAAATGTAGAAAGAATTGGAAGCCTCCTTATAGTGAAGATTGAAGAACATGTAAAAAATTTTACACACTAAAAAATTACCCAGACATTTGACATTTTCAATGAGACAGAAGTTTCCTTAACTTTTCTTGTTACCTTCTCATTCAGGAAAAAAGCTTCCCCTTGTCCGCTTGCTATGGGTCCAACGAGTGATTCAAGCAATATGAATCCAAAGTTATAAACATCATCCTCAAATGATGCCCTTTGGCTGCAAGAACAATTGGGTAGAATGATTTGCTTGTCATTGATCAACAACGCAAATAGAACCAAAGCAGCCAATATATCATTGAACAGGAAGGATTTTAAACTATATGCAACAAGTTCTGCATTCTATTTTTCATATCATTGATAATGGTTACAGAAAAGGGAGATGACTATTGGTTTAACACCATATGGGCTTAAAGATAGAGACAATGATGAATGGGTAATGTGGTTTAGGGAAAGGAAAGGAAAGGAATATAAAAAATGGTTGAAGAAAGGTCATAAAGAGTGGAACGGCTAAAAGATGTTGAGTCAATTGAACAATAGTACTACCTCCAGCCCTGAATGTAGGACTTAGTTTGTATTACAAATTGTGTTACACACTAAGTCCTACATTTAAAACCGGAGGAGTAACAATTATGGGTGGCTGTGAGAACAAGATATAAGTTCAATACATAAATAGGGCAATAAGGGTGTGTAATTGAACCAGATTAAAACGATAATGTTAAAATCCAGCTACAAGCTGTAACTGTGTAGAAATATAAGCTACAATTAGAATCCATACCATGATTTGGAGTCATGATTCTTTGCCTGTCCGATAATCAGAAAGAAACGAGTCACTATACAATCATATTCATATTGCATATAGGTCAAATAGCTGAGTTGAGTAGCTAGCAAACATACCTCAAACCTTTCAATCTCTTCTCCAAGGATGGACATTCCATAGTCGCTTAATTTAGGAAAGCGATGCTCATCAAGCAAAATATTGTCTGCCTTCAATCGGTTGTTAAAACAACCTGGAATAACCCCAGTATGTAAAAAGTGCACAGCCTTGGCAACTCCAATTAAAATTGCCAATCTATCAGACCACTTGAGCGGCTTCTCTAGAGAAAACTCTGCACGTATAAATAAAGCTAGATTAGTGGGTCCAGAACTTCAAGATTAAAGCTATGTCATATAAAGAGAGGCTATGAAAATTCGACAAGAGTTCTCCAGACTAAGTTTCATCCTGAGTAGAGAGTTCTATGTAGTTCTACTTCCAAACAAAAGCAACAAGGTATGGTGTCACAGAGAGCAACAAATGGTGATATTTATGCTTTCAACAGTACACTATGATGCTACACCAACCTGACAGATAGGTGTGGTAACTCCCATTGGGCACATACTCATATACAAGATGAAGTTTGTTAGTGGCTGAATCATCTTGTTCACTACTATCAATACAGTGACCCAAGAGGCTAACCAAATTTGAATGCTGAAGCTTTGAGAGTAAATCCAACCGAGCTTTAAGATTTTGAATCGAGCATTTCTTTGACAGAGGTAAAGATCGTATTGCAACGTAGGATCCATCCTCTAGTTTACCTTTGTATAGCTGAAATGGGGCAGTCACAAAGAATTGGAAACCAGAAAAAAAAAAAAAAAAACTAACAATAATAAAAACAAGAACAGTCTTTTAAAGTAACGTTTTAAGTCCTTAAAGGGTACCTTTCCTAAGGAGCCTTCACCAATAAACGCTGACAAGTCAAAGTTTCTTGTGGCATCCTTCAACTCTTCAACTGAAATTGGTCGACAGATTGATGTAGTTTGTGCCCCTAGCTTCACAGCCTGAGAAATTAACCCTTAAAGAAATTGAAAACAGAACATTAGCTATTTCAGATATGCATATCCAATAAAAAAACCACAGACTTGAAGAATCTCTAAGTTTACCCTTAGATTGAACAATAGAACCTTATCTTTAACAAGCATACTTACTGGCATTTGAGAGGAGTTGAGATGAAAACCCTGTAGTGGAATTATCTTGCACAGCCTTTGGCAACAAATGATGCTTAGTTCTCTTTTTCCTCAGACATTTTCTACAAAAGAAAACTCCTACTACCGAAATCCCAAGGATGAGAACAAGTCCAATAATAATGGCCCCTGCTACAATTTTTTTCCATGCCATGGATTTATTGGATTCTTCACAATAAGACCCTGGCTGCTGATCTTGAGAATCGAGAGTTAAACAATTTCCATCATATTTGACAACTCTTCTACCAGATGTATTGGCCAAGCAAGATGGAAGTCCACCAATTAATTTGTTACTAGAAATATCCACAAAACCAAGTTTGCTGCCACAACTTAGTTGATCTGGAAGTGACCCTCTCAGCACATTGCTACCTAAATTCAAATAACTGATGCTTGCCAATGAGAACAAGGCAGGTGGAGGCATTCCACTCAGATGATTTGCAGAGAGATCCAGATGTTGAAGCCGACCCAATTCGCCGAACTGCTTGGGTATCTCGCCAGAAAATAAGTTATTGCTTAACAGAACCGTGACCACTCCTGTGGGCATCAATGGCATTTCTGAACCTAAACGGTTTTCTCTCAAATTCAGTACATGTAGGCTAGACAGAGCGCTCAAATCAGGTAATTTACCAGATAGCTCATTGCCAGACAGAGAAATATCGGTGAGGGTCTTCATTTTGCACAATGACGAGGGGAATGAACCCCGCAAGCTGTTGGTTTTCAAACTCAAGACATCTAAATTTGACAATGAATCAAACCAGTCTGGCATTGTGTCGTTGAAATAATTGTCATCGAGTTTCAGTGTATTGAGCTTTACCATAGTGGAGATTTTCTGTGGAATTGAACCGAATAAGAAATTTGAGCTTAAGTCCAGAACTTCCAGCTGAGATAATAGACGAATCTTATCAGGAAGAGGACCCCAAATTCCCAAGGACCCCAAGCTAAGAACCCTTAAGCTAGTCAACCTCGTTAAGGCAGTGACAAAAGAATCAATAGAGAAGTTCATCGACAGCGTTTGATTGGGAATGGCAAATCCATTGAACTCATCAGATTTCGAAGTTTTGTCTCCCCTAATTTTAAGCTCAGATACAGAGTTATCTTGACACTTAATGCTCATATGTGTAGAAGAAGAAATGTTACAGAGGTCACCATAATAATTTCCCCAACTTTGCAGCGAAGCAGGGTACTCTAAATACATCCTCATCTGTAACAAGACTTGAGTCTGGGCAACTCGTAGTTCATGGGTACATGGGATAGAAAAAATCCACGAAAGAACCAGAAGAATAAGGAACAAATGTCTCATTGGACCAGCTTGGGGAATCATCAGGCACCAAATTTCACGAAGTTGAACATGAAAATTAGCTGATGCTTTGTGCTACCAGTAATAGTTCAACGGAAGAAAATACAACTCACATGAATGTGTCGAGAGACTCCAAAAAAAGATCCTTACAGGGAATAGGGAAGCCTCATAGAACCCAAGAAGAAGCTTCTCCAGACTCCAATGATTGCTTCGTATACTGCACCACCTGGTCGCTGCTCCTTACAAGCTTCTCGTTCTTTGTGAAGCCTCGTAGATTGCAGCCCATAGATTAAAGGACCAAATTTCCCAGAAATGGCAAAGACGTCGAGAAATTTCCCAGAGGACCTGAATGATGCCTTGTGTTTGTCCAAACTTAATTGTAAAATCATAAAGAAGAACACAGTAGCGTGAACAAGAGAAGCAATTACTCTAATATCTAAATATATCGGAGACAAGTCCTTGGCATCAGATACTACAGGTTGGCTTTGATGAGGGGGTTTTCTTGTGAAATAAATGAAAGAGGCGGTTCCAAATGTCGGATATGAAGAAGGGTGGCGAGGAAATAAATGAGAGAGAGAGAGAATATGAGTGAAGTGGCATGGTTGCCATCAATGGCTTCGGTTAGTCTCAGTCTCTCTCAGAGAATAACAGTGCAAGTTGGGTGGGAGGTGGACCACGCACATGGAAGACGAAGTTGAGTATGTCGTTTGATGGGGGCAAAATTGTGAAGGAGAAAAGCAGTGTCGCAGAAGAAAATGACTCACGAAGATATAACAAATCTGTGTGCAGAACAGCGAAGGAACGAGACAGGTTGTCACATACAGAGGAAGATGGCTATGGAGACGAGACACAACAAAAAGAATATTCTTCTGCTTTGTCTGTTTCACTATCCTTTTAGTGCTCAATGATTTTACACGAAATTGCATGATTGCCATCACATCCACAATGAGTGGCCACTCTGGGTTTTGCATTTGTTCTTCCTTGATGTAAGTGTCAAGAGTAAGTTAACTTTTCTCAAACAGATTAAGAAAGTTATATTAAAGTTTTAAAGGAGAATTACATTCAGGTACTAAAAAAGAAGAGAAATAAAGAAATAGTTTTTAAAAATTATAAAATGAAAAAATGGTCTCATGGAGTTGTCAATACAGACTTTTGGAGTTGTTAGCGAGTTGTCAATACAGACTCATGGAGTTATTAATGGGACCATTTTTTCATTTTGTAATCTCCAGGAACCATTTCTTTATTTATTTTTTTTCTTGGGACCTAAGTGTAATTCTCCCAAGTTTTAATATTTATAATTTTTCTCTAAACTAATTTATACTCCCTCTGGTCTTTATTATGAGGTAGCAACTAACAATTCTCTTTCTGGCAAAAAAGCAACTAACAATTCTCACAAACCAATAAAATTAGTAAAAGTCATTAAATTTGTTTTAAAATTTAAGTAATTTTCAATATTACCCCTACTAATTCCCCTAAACTTTAATATCATACTCCCTCCAGTTCTATTTATAAGCAATTTTTCCCTTGATTGTGCAAAACGAACTAGTAGTTAAAAGTAATAAGTGTGTCAAAAATGCCATGTTTTTTCCATATACACCCTATTTATGAAAAGAGTATAGGAGGGAGAATAGATAAAAAGTATGAGAGATAATGAGTATTTAATAAGGGTAAAATAAGAAAAAGAAACTTACATTTTCAGAAAAAAAAAAAAAGTGAAAGTTGCTTATAAAAGGGACCAGTACTATAAGAGAGAAAGTTACTTATAAATAGGATCAGAAATAGTATTAATTATCACGTTCATCCACTACCCTTATTAATTATAGGCATATATGGAAAAAAAAATATTTAATGCTCTTTGAAAACAAGTAAGTGCCTTAAAAAAAGGACCAAATACACTTATTAGGTGGTGTTTTATAATAAGGACCAAAGGGAGTATGTATAATTTGATAACACATAACATATATTATGATTAAGTAATTTATTTAACTTTCTTAATCTCTTAAAAAAAGTCAATTAACTTTTATATTAAAAACCAAATAAAATATTTTCCCATTATCCCCTTGGCACCAAAATACTTCAAGTCTCCTTTTAGATTAAACATTTTCAACCATATATAATATTCCTCCCAATTTATAATGATACTTACTTAGAAATAATTAATGCTTATTTGTGCATTTTGTCCATGTAAATAATGTTTAAATGTGGCTCCATATCAGGTAAAAAAAGAAAAATGTGGCTCCTTATATTTTTCACTCTCATTCAAAACTCAAATTATATCTTGGTATTATTTTCAAGGGCTAAGATGTAAATTTACTAATGAAGTATATTGTCATGGGCATATAACGCCATAAAATTTTTCTAAAATATAAAAATTTACATTAAGTTTTTAAAATGGGGCAAAAATATCATGATCGTTAAATCAATTAACGTTGACTATTTTGTGAACATGTA
Organism: Inga laurina; assembly: GCA_963855925.1. Lineage (NCBI taxonomy): Eukaryota > Viridiplantae > Streptophyta > Magnoliopsida > Fabales > Fabaceae > Inga > Inga laurina. Next base: position 68,789,795 of record OY979701.1, on the reverse strand, counting down.
GGTCAAGAAAATAGTGCAAAAAATGCACATAAAGTTTCCAAAGTTGTGCAAAATGCCACAATTGTACGCAACTTTATATATATTTTTGCACTATCTAAAAAATTTCATGTGTTTTGTGCACTATTTTCTTAGTTGACATATAAGCTAAACAATTAACATTAATTGACTTAAAGGACATGGTATTTTTACACTATTTTAAAAACTTTACATGTGATTTGGCACCCAAAAATAATTTATAGTGCTTGGTATCCCTTCTACACTAGTATAAAAAAGGTATTTTAGACTTGTAAATTTAGACCGGTTATAGACGGATAAAATTTAAAAGAAATAACCGATGGCATTTTCATAATTATGAACAAATTAAAAGACCGATTCAAGTAATATAAGGTCTAAAAAATATTATTTAGACCGGTTTTATAACTAATCGGTATAAAAATATTAAATAATTAAAAAAATCTATATATGAAATATATTTTTTGGATCGTTTTTACCTAACAGGTCTAATATATTTTCTGAAATAAAAGTAATTAAAAAAAAATGTTTGTTACTTTTTAGACCGGTTGTTCTTGACTACCGGTCTAAAATAGTAAACCTTTTAGACCTGTTTTGATTATAAACCAGTCTAAAAGGTTCAGCGGGAAAAAAAAGTAATTAATTTTTTTCTAGACCAGTTACTCATATAACCGATCTAAAAGAAAGATTTTTAAGACCGGTTATTGGGAATAACCGGTCTTAAAAATCTTTTAAGACTGGTTTTTTAAGACCGGTTATTTTTATAACGAGTCTTAAAGATCTACCCCAAATTGCATTCACGACCTAAGCTCCACACCATCTTTTCTATTCTGAAATATTTTCAGACTGAGCAGCAAACAGTCGAGAACCGACAACACCTCCAAATTAGTCAGTACAAGAGTGGAATTAGTATGTCACCTTATTGGTTTTGCATATCCGTCATGACAATGGGATCTCGAAGCTAGCATCCCCGTTGCTCTCCGTTAGGGTGTATTGGTTCTCTATCTTTTCGTTGAGTGTCAAGGTTTGACGACGCTTAACACACTCTCTTCTCAATTTTATACATCATCAATCTACAAAATTTGGATCCTAAACTTGTTGAAGCCCTAATTCTCTTCCAGGTATTTCTTCTCTTCATCTATTGCTTCTTCTTTTTTTTTTTGTGATTTGTTTGCTATGACTGACGAAGAAGGTTGTGGGTATGATTTGGAAGATTTGAAATGTGGGGGCATTGTGGTTCCGATATCTTAACTGCCCCAACATGTGAACTTCCCTAAATTCAAACTTACCCCGGGAAGATGAGTTTGCTTAAATTTATGTTCTTCTTTAGCTTATAATTGCATTCATGATTTTTATTGCATTGAAGCAGTATTTGGAATAGTTACAATTTAATTGGTTGAGAGTTAATTTGTGGGTTGAATTGAAGGTCTACTTGTTGGGTGAAATCATATGAGAATATACTTGTTTCATTTTTGAATTCTCTTTGCTGTCAAAAATGATGAGCCCAACAACTAATTTACTCTGAATATGATTCTGAATTTAGTTTATGTGTTGCAAATATGAGTTTTCCTCTATTTTGTGTATTGAATGAAATGCAAATAGTGTGATTTTGCACTATGAACTCACTTCTCTGGATAACACTTGCAACATATTTTTCAAGAGTGTAATTTTGCATTTGCAAGTGCTATGGGCCCTCACTCGAGTGCAAGGATCCCCACTCAAGTGCATCAGCATACCCTTGCATCTGGACAACCTCTTGCTCAACACTTGCAGCAATATTTGAGGAAGTGAGTTTGCTCACTTGTGAGTGTTGGGTTCCTCACTTGAATGCCAATGTCCTCACTCGAGTCACTTCCTCCTATCAGGCTCTTTCTTGCTCTTGGACAAACACTTCCTGTACCACACTTGTAGGACTCGAGTAATCTTGAGAGCCTCACTCGAGTGATGAGCTAGTGCTTGAGTGCAACTGCCATTCTCTATCTCTGACCTTGCTTAATGTCAAAAACTTCCATGAGTATGCCTTCATGCCCGAGTGCAAATCTGGTTATCACTCGAGTGCAACATCTCTCACTCGAGTATTGCTGCCAATTCTCTAAAGCAGTTGCTCTCTGTAAAACACTTTCAGGCTAACACTTTTGAAACTCAAGTGTAAAATGAATTCTCACTTGAGTGCTTGCAGCATCACTCGAGTGCAGCAATTAAAATCACAATAACCATCTCTGAACTTTGTGAAATGCATTTGATAATAAATTGAATCGATGTTCATACCTTCAAAACATAAGTTTCTTACCAAAATACATAATCATATTTTGTTATCATCAAAACTTGGATTCTAACAAAATCGACTATCAAAATAGTCTGAGTTTTTATTATCAGATAATATAATAATTACTAAAATAAAAAAAAGTTTAAAATATTGATACAAAAATTAGGAAAAAAAACATTTCAATTTAATCATTGCATGTCTTGTCACGGACCACTTCAATGGACCTTAGAGCTGCGCGACTTGATCTATTTTCCGACGCTTAGAATTGTTTTATGAAACACGAACTATCATTTATCTTCAATCAATCATGATTATCTGTGAATATTGGTTTTATTATTACTAAAGTTCAGCTTTTCTATTGTTGCTGATGAGGCTTATTTTGCATTTGGTTATTGCTTTGTAATTTATGGTCTTCAAAGCCTTTCTTCTAGCATGCAATCCACCACATCATACCAAACTTATCTTTGCCGTGTAGTTTCTGATCTTCAAAGTCTTTGTTTGAGTGATTAACAGATAATTTAAGTAGTTTTTGCCATTAAATAATTGAAATGATTCCTACCAAAATTGATCTTTGCTATATATATGATATGATATTGTAATTAGAATATTTTGAAAGTTAGTTAAGTTAGTAAATTAGAAGATCGGGATTAACTATTAGTGGCACTAGCCGTTTAAGAGCAGCATTAGACAAACATGGCCTTACAATTAGAATGTTTTTTCTGGCTTTGGTGTTACAGATGTTTGATCTTGCTGATCCCTTTCCTGAAGAAGATATTGATTTCATCCGCAGATGTTGTGCTGAATTTATCTATGAGCTTTTACAGAAATAGTGAGTTTTTGAATCCAATGTTACATTATTCTCATACATATTGCTTTTGATGTATTAATTATAAAGTGTTGTTGTAATTGCAATTACATGATGTGTGCTGGACTACTGTGTTGCTGTGTGCAATTCCATTTCAATGCAATAACTTGTTGTGTGCAATTATAAAGTGTTGTGGTTTTCATATCTAACCGGGTTTATGTCTTTGTGTAGGATAATTTTTGAGATATGAATGATACAGGTTTGATGTTGATACAAGCATGAGATTTGAGAGATTGACTTCTATATTTTTTCTTCCCTTTGCTTTTATGTAAAACTGAGGAATTATAAGTCTTGTTGTACTTTCAACTGATATTTGCCAAATTTCTTCTGTTGTTGTATAAGCCCTTGAATTTTATTGCTGCCATTGTCATTCAAAGTCTTATTGCTGTCATTACTTTTGTGAAATATAGGATAGATATTGAAATGGCTTACTGGGTAGAGTTAATTTGCAAGAGTACTGGTTTTTGTTTTTTTAAAAAAAGAACCTTTTAGATTGGTTGTGGCCACAACCAGTCTAAAAAGACTTTTTAGAATAGTGTATTCTTTTCCTTCTATTAAATTTTTGTCTCACTGGATTTTTTTTTAGTTGAAGTTTTTTTAGGCACATATTTGGTCATGAACATCCAATGGAGTGTTATAAATAATATATTAAAAGATATTACATGGATGTTCATCTCTCTAATATTTCTCTTATCTTTCTATTATCTCTCCCCATCTAATTTCCTTCAATTATATAATCTCATTTATTCTAAATTACAGAGTTACCCCTATAAATAAAAGGCATATGTTGTGTATTATACATACCTTAAATATCGTATAAGAATTACTCTCTTTCTCCTCTTCTCCTCATATTCTCTCTTATCCTTCTTATAATTTATCACGAAAAAGGGATTAAGGTTCATTCAATAACACCCTAAAAAATTTTTCTATTTGCACCTTACAATTTAAACAATAATAGAACTTTATCTTACGATCGGCTTATGTGGATCAAATGACACCATCATGCACCGAAAAATACTGGAAATTTGTATTATAAAATATTTTAATATGCTAAATGGAATTTTAAAAAAAAAATACTCATGGGTATTGATTATTCTCAAAATGCTCCAAAATGTTGTACCCAGCTCAAAAAATATCCAGACGCTGAATCAGCCATACCCCTGTAAATGAAAAGGAAAATGAACCAGCGAGCCCAGGCCACGTTCGTCCTTAGCGTCACATGAACATTTGAAAACGTTCCCGTCCAGGTCAAAACAAAAAGAAGATAGATACTATGTTCTTTTCTTTTCTTTTTTTCTTGATAAAAAAGAAAATTTATTATTTATTTTGCAGTTCTATTTTTATAGCTGGGTTTCGGGTGCCATGGATGGCGACGCTCCATTTTTTGCCCTAGGGAATGATCACCAACATTCTCATACGGCTTCCTGGGAAATCCCTAATCCGATTTCAATGTGTGTGCAAAGATTGGAAAAATCCCTTCAAAGCCTCATCTTTCATCGCTGAACACCTCCACCACTCCGTTTCATTACAGCAACGGAATGTCAGGGGTCATCCTCTGTACTTTCGTTTGCTTGATTGCGAATTGCATTTGCATGTCCGTGAATCTGTGTACCAAAGATATAAAAGGCTGCGATGATGGATTTTGCTTTGCCTTACTCTTCTGCTGCTGACATCTCAAGTGTATCAGTTGGCCTGGTAATTTGATTCATATGCCTTTTGAATAATGCACTTAGCTTTCTCTTAATGCAATCGGTGATCAATCTTATGGCCGCCCTGATATACTATTAAGATGCATTTGTAAGTCTTTTGCAGACTCAACTGAGCTGTGCCTTTATATAAGATCATGAACATGTCATAGTTCCGCCATGCAAATTATAGTGGCTGCGTTTTCCCCCAAAGGCTATGATGGAGCTTGTGTAGTGCTCTGCTGCAACTGAGGTTTCAGGTGTAACAGCTGGCATGGTAATTTGATTGAGGGGACTTTTGGCTCGGGGACTTTATCTTCCCTCATGCGATTGGTACTCAATCAAATGGCCGCTCTGTTATGCTTCTCTTATGCAGCTGTGAGCATTTTACAAACTCACCTGAGCCATTGCTTTATCATATCATGAACTGTTGGCTCCTGGCTTGGTCTGTGTTAAAATCGACAAGCACAGTGTTTCACCGAGATTTGGTTCCCACCTAGTGGATAATGCTTCTTGTTGTTGTTGTTGTTGTTGGTATATCTCCCCCTCCTTTTTTAATGTGGAATCCAGCTATTACAGAGGTCAGACAGGTGCACCGAGCTATTACTTAGCTTGAGGGCCATTTCTTTATGGGATTTGGATTCAGTCTGATTGTTAATGATTATGATTACTTCACGCATGTTAGGGTCGTTGGTTCCAGCAATGGCTTGCTCTGTTTATGATTTTGAGGATGACTACTGTTTAAGATTTGGGCTCAGTCCAATTCTTTTACAGGCAATGGAATGCAGAGGTCATTTTATTGGCTATGATGGAGTTTGCTTGGTCTTACACTTCTGTAGCTGACCCTCAAGTGTAACAGTTGGCATGGTAATTTGATTGAGGTTCCTTTTGGTTTGGGAACCTTGTTTTCCCTTATGCCATTGGTATTCAACCATATAGCCGCCCTGATATGCTTCACTGGTGCAGTTTCAAGTGTTTTGCAAACTCAGCTGAGCCATTGCTTTATTAGACCATGAATAGTTTATTCACTTCCAATTTGCTAGATGCAAGTCCGTGGATCAAGTGTTACAAAAAAGAAAAGGCTGCCTTTTCTTTTCTTTTCTTTTCTTTCTTTCTTTCTTTTTTTGGCCATGATGGAGTTTGCTTTTTGTTACACTCTGGCAGCAGACATCTCAAGTGTATCAGTTGGCTTGGTAATTTGATTGATATGCCCTTTGGATAAGGCACTGTGTTTTCTCTTATGCAATGGGTAGTCAATTGTATGGCTGCCCTGATATAGTTTTAAGATGCAGCTGTAAGTCTTCTGCAAACTCAACCTGAGCTGTGCCTTTATAAGATCATGAACACTTGATACACTTCTGCCATGCAAATTATAGTGGGTGCATTTATTTATTTATTTATTTATTTTTAAAGGCTGTGATGGAGTTTGCTTAGTGTACTTATGCAGCTGACGTTTCAAGTATAACAGCTGGCATGGTAATTTGATTGAGATGCCTTTTTGCTGGGGACATTGTTTACCCTTATGCAATTGGTAGTCAATCGTATGGCCACCCTGATATACTTCTCTCGTGCAGTTGTGGACATTTTGTAGACTCAACTGAGCCATCGCTTTATCTGGTATTCCCTCTGATCCTTAATATAAGATATAATAGACTTCTTTTTTGTAAAATTAAGGAAGAAAAATAAATTGCTTAATCATAACATATGTTGTGTATCATTAAATTATATATCAGATTATAAGTCAGACTATAATACTTTGAAGTGATTTATTCATCTTTCTTTATCTTTCCAAAAAAAGTCAACTGTGTTTTATATTAAGGACAAAAAATAGTATAATGGTTGCGTTCCTTTTTTGGCTGTGATGGAGTTTGCTTAGTGTTACACTTCTGCAGCTGAAATTTCAACTGTAACAGCTGGCATGGTAATTTGGTTGACCTGCCTTTTGGCTAAGGTACTTTGTCGTCCCTTATCCAATCGGTTATCAATCTTATGGCCGCCCCGGTATAATTTCACTGATGTAGTTAAGTCTTTTGCAAACTCAGCTGAGCCATTGCTTTCTTTGACCATGAAAAGTTTATTCACTTCCAATTCTCTAAATAGAATGTTTTATTTTTCTTTTGAAAAAAAACAGGGATATTTTAGTTTTATTATTGGTACAGTTCTCCAACTTAAGTATAATTATAAGCTTTTGGGCTATGGTGGGTCAAAACACTCTTTATTTTCCCTTCTACAATTGCTTAACAATCTTAAGGTTGAACTTATCTACCCCTCTGCAGTTGCAAATCTCTTCCAAACTCAGATGCAACATTGCTTTATTAGGCCATTAACAGTTGTATCACCTGCGCTTTGCAATCTGTGTCTTGATGAACTAAGTGATTATGTTAATGGTCTTTTTTGCAGGATTAAGTTGACTTTATCTACTCTGTCAGTCTGTCTTGCTGAACTAAGTTATACGTACGATTTTAAAGTGATGTTAAATCTCCTAAAGGGTAAAAATTCTTGGTTTTCAAATATCCTATACATTCAATTGCCATCATGGTGCCCAAAATTTCTGGTTTCGACCCATTTAGTTTCCTTGAACTTCTTTCTGCCTTAGATCCTTACATGCATCAAAGTTGGTTCTCTTTTAGATTCAAATTGACAACTAAATTGAATATTTGAGTCCCAATTTCAGTGCAGCTTCATGAAGTGTTGAAATGGTGTTCTTCTGGATTATTAAGTTTATATTTCAATATTCTGCTATGAATTTGCTGCCTTTGTTGCCTGTTTTGGTTACTTTTATGTCAGTTTCATAAATTGACCAACCTGAACCCTGCTCATCCATCTGCTTATTATAATATGAGGTCAGTCATCAGTTAATATTTAGGGTTGAGTGCTAAACTTCTCCTTGTGGTAAAGCCTCTACTTATTGCCTCATATTGTTTGGTTCTATCTCTTCAAAATTTTCAGTTTCTTCCGCTTTTTATAATGAATTTGTTTATCTGTATAATTGACATTTACTTGCTGTGTTGCCCAATTAACTGGGAGCTTGAGATTATACATATACAAGCAGAGAAGCATTGAAGTGTATCATGTGTGAGCAATGCTATTTCTCCTCTTCATGAACCTCCAGGTTGATGGGGCCAAATTCTATCAGACTAAGGCTAGGTTGCACTGTTTCCTTTCATTCTAGTGTTTTTCTAGTATGTTCCAGGCTTTGTTCTTACTTTCAAGATTAGATCTTGCCTTTTTATTATAAAAAGGGGGGAAAAAAAGAGGCAGGTGCATTCATGGGTTTCTTTGAGAACATAACCCAGCTGCTAGGTCTTTTTGGAGTTTCTTTTGTTCAAGAGGCCATGAATAGTTGCCCAACTTCAGTCAGAGTTTCACTGACGAGTCAAGTCTATTTTTGGAAGATCCCTTTTTAATTTAGTTTGCACTTTGCAGTGCAAGGCGTTCTCCAATGTACTCTTTTCTGTCTAAATATTAGACAAAGTTGACTTTTTTTGAGATATTAAGACAGCCAATTAAATTATTTTAAAATATTTATATTTATCATTTTTTTTCTAAACTATTTTGTCTAACTTATAAAATGATATATAATTTAAAGATAAATAATATATGATATGATTAAATAACTTATTTAGTTTCCCTAATCACTTCAAAAAAAAAAAAAAAGTCAACTATCTTATATTTAGAAGCGGAGGGAGCATTAATTTTATCACGTACTACCTCTGTACTTATGAACAAGATCGGAGGTAAGTATATTTGAAATATTCTCATATTGCTAATTTGGAGACTCATGCTTGCAAAATGCATTGATTCACTTTATTTTATATACGGATTTATAAAATCTAAAAATGAAATGCCGAAAACCACGAACTTTCACAAATTAATTTTATGGAGTTTCTCAAAAAACTTGGTCACAAGAAAATAAGTGACAGTGTGAGACAATAATGCAAGTGGTTGCTTGAAGCTGCTTACCTTTGCTTACCTTAACTATATTTGTGTAAGATGAGATAAAATTCTTTTTATATACTGATCTCTATGGTGTGAAAAATCAGATCGGATCAGCCGGTTCGACTGGAAAACCGGTGAATCGGTTCTTAGTTCGGTTCGGTTTGTTGTTTCAGAGGGGGGAAGGTCGAATCGGTGGAAACCGGTCCAAAACCGGTGGGTTACTAGTTCAATCGATTTGCTCTTTTTTTTTTTTTTGGAAAATGAGATATCCGGTTCAAAAAAAGGCTGAAAAAAAAAAGAAGAAAACAATAGATTTAGACTGATATACATATAATCTATAATATTTTACTAAATTATAAGAACAAATTTTAATTTCAAGGCTACATAAATTTAAAAAATAAAAAGAATAAATGAAAAAATATTATATATATAATATATAATATTTTAGTTAATTAATTTATATGATTCAAGTAATTAAATCTAACATAATTAATTGATTTTATCTATAAAAGTTTAAGAACATATTAATATATATATATTGTTACTAATAAATTGTAATATTTTAATATGACCGGTTCTATCCCGGTTGAATCATTAATCCTTGAACCTATTCCGTGTCCGGTTCATTGACCGGTCCGGTTTTTTGTTCCTTGCTGAATTCATACACAGATTAAAAAGCTAAATTTCCTGAACTTTTTATTTGGTTTGCATAATATTTGGCATGTTGCACAAGGACCCGGAAAAAAAAAGACTAATTAAAGATTAAAAAATAGTGTTAGCTTAATAATTTTTTGAAAAATGGTGATACAACTCTAATTTTATTTAATACTGCTTTTTGGCCAACATAATTGTATTTAATACTTCTAACAAGTGGTTATTTAATTTGTTTGTATATTTGATTTACATAATTTAATTCCAGGAAAAAAAAGATTTACATAATTTAATTCATTATATAATAAGAGATGCATTTGAAGTAATAATATAGACATTTGACCCTGAAATCTTATTAACTATTTTAAATGTTTTTTTCCCGTATTAACTATTTTAAATCAATGATTAAAAATTTGGTTTGATTAAAAATAAAATTTAAAATTAGGCTTACAATAACAGCATTGTGTATTTACTCATATGGAGAATATACTAAGGTAAAAAAAAAATTTAGAAATGGTGTTAAAAAGGCAAGAACTTTTAGGATTTTCAAAAAAAAAAAAAAAAAACTCTATTTGTCAATCTTATTACTTTTATTGTTAACAAAACCAATTTGGGATTTTGAAGTTTAAGTGATATTTTTTTAGGATTTTCCCTATATTTATTATATCTATAGAAAAGATGTAGAAATGGTGTTAAAAAGGCATATGTTAAATATAAACGGTGTTAAATTTTCTCAAACCATAACTCTCAAAACTCGTTCCAACAAGCGATAATTACCCTTGATTGATCTAGAGGGGGGAAAAACTGAATCCTCCTAGACATAATTTTTCTTTAATGAAAAGACATACCAAGTGCATTAGCTTTAAAAAAGGAGGTTACATTCCAAACTTAGTGTGTGTTTGGGATAGTGGTAGAAAAAATGACTTATTATGATTTTGACTTATTAAAAATGACTTTTAATAGAAAAGTCAGTTTGTATAATATGATTTATGTTTGGATGAGTAATTGAATAAGTAATTTTCAATAAGTCAAAACTTGTTTGGATTGGTGATTGTATAAGTGTTTTTTTAAAAGTAAAAACTTGTTTGGATTGGCTATTACATTAGTGCTTTTGTGTTAATTATAAGAAAAGAAGATATTTAAAAATTAAAAATAAGTGGAAAAAGTGAAGTTAGAAAATGTGATGCCAAAATACATAATTTCACAAAAAAATATTACATAACTAATTAGATCATATATTCCGTACAAATTGATATCTAATCATGTCACAAATGCGATTCATACGTGACATTTGAATGATCAAAACTTATAGTTTGAATGATCAAAGCAGTCCAAATTTATATTAAATTATATAGACCAATGTTTATGTTGAATGAAATTTGAATGATCAAAACTTATAGTTTGAAATTTGATGGACCAAAACTAAAATGAAAGTAAATTTTAAAAAACCAGAAATTGAATTAACCTAAAAACTGTATTATATGTGATGTATAAACAATATAAAAACTATAAGGCTTATACATATCATATGTGATGTATAAACAATATAAAAACTATAAGGCATATACATATAATTTTCTCTGGGGTTAAATTAATTTTTATCTAATACATAGATTAGCGTAATTTCTTAATTCGCGTGTTGTTGAATAATTAGAATCTATTCTTGATTACCGATCTTTCGACCAGAAAAAAAAAAACCCATGCAATAAGTAACTTGATGGGGCTTTTTCAAAAAGCCATCATACCAGCTTTTATTTTTTCAGAAAAAGCTCAGCCAAATAATCTTTATTTGGGTTGCGTTTTGTTTCGGGCTTATTAGGAAAAAATGGGCTTATTGTGCTCAAATAAGCGTGTGTTTGGTTCAACGTTTTGGGGCATATAAGCCCGTTTTTCATTGAAAAATGACTTATTGAGTTGGATTTTTTTTTTTTAAATGTTTGGTTTAGCTTTTTCTAATTGTATCACGAGTAAAATAAGCTATTTGTTAAATAAGCTCTTCACTGCAGCTTTTCTATTAAGTTACTTATTACATAAGTCGAGATAAAACTCATTTCACATACTTATTTCGTATATCGTAAATCACGATTTATAAACACTGATTGTCCAAAAATAAATTGCTCATCCAAACATAAATCACATTACAAAAACTGACTTTTCTATTAAGTTATTTTTAATAAGTTAGAATTATAATAAGTCATTTTTCCTACCGTTATCCCAAACACACACTAAGCCTAACCAAACATTCATTTAACTCTTAGTTATTTTGTCCAAGCCCTTTTACATTCCAATCCATTTTAATATATAGTGGCCCACTTCATATGACCTCCTACATTTTAAAACCAAGCCAAATTCCATTCTATTCTCAAAATCTCAAAATATGGCAAACACCTAATCTACCCCATTTTGTTCCCTTTTGTCATTGGAAAAAGGAATATAGGGTGGGGAAAAAAAATGGAACCGTCACCACATTAAGCGCTTCTATTATTATGCTAGGAAGGGACATCACATTCATTTCTAGAGGAATTGAGCAATTGCATGGGAAAGAAGACATCATTAAAGTGAGCATCAAGAAACATAACACACAACATGGCGTGAAGCCAGAGGAAGATGACAACGTGCCAATTTCACAGCACCTTACTTCTTAAAAGCAATTGTCTACGAGAAAGAGATTACAAAGGATTCCATGATTACCCATGAAAACGTCAGACCCCTCTACAATGACCAGTACACAATTCAACATAACCAAAAGCATAAAAATATTCAAAACGAAAAAACAAAATATGGGAGTGATGCATCGGCTTTGCTTTATAGCCAATTTTGGTTAAATAATTAAAGCCCCCCAAAATACCAATGTCGAAGAAAATAAAGTATTTGAAACATATTTATTTTAGATGTTACAAATCCATTTCAATAGTTTTTTTTTTTTCACATTTGTTATGACTATTATAAATGTATGGATGTTTATAACATCCCAAAAAAGAAAAAAAAGCTTCTCACCTTCCATCCCATATTGAAGGGTATTATATTTAAAAACCTTCAAATTGAACGGTTTCTAATCTTTATTCTCCATAACCTCTAATTGTATAATTTATGTTGCTTTATTCTCTTTTTTATATACTTGTAACTCTTTAGGTTAGTCTTTAATATTGGGGTAATAATAATAGAAGTGGAGTCCACACATTTAAAATAAAATAGAAACTCTCCTTATTTTCTTCTCCAATTTTCTCCTCACCATTTTTCAATCGACATGCTATTGAATTTCTTGGTACCTCATCATTTGTAATTATTAGTTTATTTCTTAACTTAAAATACTGAATATTTTGGGATTGGAAAGGTTAGCAGTTAGAACATTGTTTTAAAGAAATTTCCTTATGGTGTTACAGAAAATGTTCGTTTCAATTTCTTGGGGTACGCATAATTTTAATTTAAATATTAATCAATTAAAAAATATGAGAACATAATCACAAATCCCGCCATGAATAATTAATAATTATCAGTTAATTGGAAAACTAATAGCCCTTTTGGTTTAACTCCATTACATGCATGCAATGGTAATCATGATTATATTACTAAGAGAAGAGTGTTTGGTTACTCTTTACCATGATAATGATGATTATCAAAAAATTGGTAATCCTCATTCATACCTCCCCTTATGAATCCTCATTATCATCCCATTGCATGGTTTAAAAAGTCCAATTTACCTTTTAGTTTCCCTTTTCTTTATTTCACTTATCTCATTTCACTTACCGTATCACGATACAACTGCCACCGCCACAACCTCCTCCTCTTCCTTCGCGGGCACCCCCGGCCCTGCCACCAGCCCACCGCCCACCGTCACCGCCACCACCTCCTCCTCCAACCCTGCCGCCCACAGCCGCCGCCACCCTCCACCTCGCCACCGGCCCACCACCCAAAGCCACCACCTCCTCCTCCTCCGCCACCTCCATCATTGCTGCCGTCACTACCTCCTCCTCCTCCCTCCCCTGCGGTCACTAGCTTTTAACTATTTTTTCTACAAAGATTATATTAAAGGATAAGCTAAATTTTGTGTAATATATTAATTTTAAATAATTATTAAAATATTAACTCATTACACGTTATTTAAAAATCAAATCAAATATTATCCCTATAATTAATATTACATTGCATTACACTACTCCACAGAACGTAATGAGATTCAAACGGTTTCTAAAACAACGTCATTGTCGGTTAATTTGCCATTCCCTTTGACGTGTATTTTTTATTTCCTTTCTTGCAAATCGAGCGCTGTGAAGCGGAAGATGGTTCATGGCGACAGCCCATTTCTTCCCGAAGGAATCATCGCAAACATTCTCAAACGGCTCCCCGTGAAATGCCTAATGCGATTTCGATGTGTCTGCAAGCATTGGAAAAATCTCTTCAAAACTCCATTTTTCATCGAAGACCATCTCCGCGACTCTCGTCAAAACCCTTTTCTCCTTTTTCAGGGTTGTCGCCCTTTGCGCTTATCTTTGCTAGGTCACGAGATGCATGACCTTGATATTCAAAACGCACCTCTGATCGATTTCTTTAACGGTCACCGGATCGTTGGTTCCAGCAACGGCTTGCTCTGTTTTCACCTCCGTGATGCATCCATTTTTTTGTGGAATCCATCTACTAGAGAGGTCAGACAGGTGTCCAGAGCTATTGGTCTTTTTCATGCTTTGAAATCCTTCGTGGGATTTGGGTTCAGTCCAATGGTTAATGATTACAAGATAGTGAGAATTTATGGTTTTGGTATTAAAGAAGTGCAAGTATATTCATTAAGCACAGGGACATGGAAGGATGTGAAATTTGGAAATTTGGATGGTGTAGGTATTAATCCTAACGGTTTCGCTTATAATAGATCTCTAGATGGTGTAACTCTTTGTTCTGAGTCCAATGGTATTGCTAAAAATGGAGCCATCTTTTGGTTTGGATTAAGGTATATGGGGGAGGAGTCTGAAAGTTATGATTTGATAGTTTCATTTGACATAGCATTAGAAGTGTTTACATTGATACCATTTCCTCCTTCAGCCCCTAAGGCATTTACCAATAAGCTTGCTGTGCTGGACGATAAGCTTGCTATGCTTTCTGGGAATACATCTGGATCCTATGAACATTCTGTTATTGATCTGTGGGTGATGGAAGAAGAGAGTGCAGGTGCATCAGGGGAAAGATGGAGTTGGACGAAGAAATATAGTACTAACCCCTACCCATATTTCTTTGCTCCATGGATTATTTGGAAGAATGAAATTGTTTGCGTTCATCCTCTGGATGATGTTAAACAAAAAATTCTTCTGTTCAATCTCACTACTCATGAATTCAAGACAGTTGGTACTTGGAGATATCATTTTGGTGATCATATTTTCAATTATGTGGAAAGCCTTGTACCGACAGGTAACAATCACATACAAGAGCTTTGATGCTAAATATTAATCATCACATTGCATATTTACTCTAAGCTATTTTGCTTGAAGAACCTGCAATGTAAAAGCGGTTATCATCATCTTGTACCTACGAGGCTTTGATGCCCTTTAGAGATTTTATCTAAAATATCATATGCTGATATTCTATGCCGAATGTTTCTTGCTTTATTTGACCTACCTATCTGTTATATCAGGTTGCTAACTAATCTTTCAAAGATGGGCATATAATTTAGTTGTTGTGTCATGTGTGTGTGATCTTTGTTTTTTTTCCCAAGACATAAGATGTATCAGTGGAGACTAATCTCCTCCCAGTACTGAAGGAAAAGGTGTGTATGATTTTAAATAGAACTGTTAATGTAAGTAATTTTCCACCTTACCTGATGTTGTGTGCTCTTTGGATCACTGCTGTGTTGGAAAGTTCACTGTATAAAGTTTGATTTTTTCCCCAGTCCATTCAATCTCATTTTTTCATGGCATTTTCATTTCTTTTCTTACCTCTTGGTGCTGCCAAAGTTAAATTTCTGTCTTCTTCCTTTCAATTTCATCTATGACATAGATGGCAGTTGACCACCAAGTCCACAACAACATCATTTATGCTATATTATTTTTGAAAAATTTGAAGGGGGGAAAACTTATTTCTCATCATTTCACAACCTTGTGGAAAGATTTCTTATTAATCTGTGATATTCTTTCATCGCATTCACCCCATCCATTCTTCTCTTCAAAATTTATTTTCCTCATGTCGTGACACTGACTTTGAATTCTACAAGTGATGCTAATGGCTGAGTTAATATGGTGAAGATTTGAGTATTAAGTATTGAATATTTGAAGTCCTCGCTGATATGCTACAACTGATTGCTATGCTTTACCATGGATACTTTGTTGAGCACGACTAGTGTTTATTACTTGACTTCCATAGAAATTTGACTTTGGATTTAATCAGTTGTTGCTTTTATTGGATAAAGATCCTTTCATATTTGTCTCCAAAGATCTGGTTTTGTTGTTGTTGTTGTTGTTAGATCGTGATTTGTCGAAAGATCCAAATTGCCATACTTTCTCTACTTAATTTAGTGGAATAGGTGCTATAATTAATAAACAGAGATTATACACACACAAACAGAGAAGCCTGGAAGTGCGCCCACTATCTTGCAAGACAGGTTGGTGAGGCGAGTGATGCTGTTTCTAGTCTTCATGAACCTCCAGCTTTTTGATGGGGCCAAATTCTATCAGATTTAGGTTAAGCTAAGTTGTACTGTTCTTTCTCTCTCTCTTTTTTTTGTAAAACTGGGGAGGAAACCTCTGTCAAACTTTATTCAATCACTACTTCCAAGTAAATCCTGTAACTCTACACTAGGATTATACAAATAATCAATCTGAAAATTTCCATTGAAACTCATGTTTGCTAACCTATCAGCAATCTGGTTACCTTCCCTGTAAATGTGTTGCAACTGAATAGACCAAGTCAGAGCATAGAATCTCTCGAATGTACTGTTTCTTTTCCTTTTAGTGTTTTTGTAGTATGTTCTACGCTTTGTTGTAACATTGAAGATTAGATATGTGTTTAGAACAGCGATAGAAATGCTTAAAAACAGCTTTTCAATTGTGATTTACGGTATATGAGGTAAGTATGTGAGAGGAGTTTTATTTCGATTTACATAAAAAACAGTTTAAACACTATATAACCGCCCATGAAAATACTCACTAAATCTTGACCTTTTATTATAAAAAAGGGAGAGGGAGAGAGAGAGAGAGAAAAGAGGTTGGCTGGTGCATTTAGGGATTAAAAAAACCAGCTGCTAGGTCCTGTTGGAGTTTCTCTTGTTCAAGAGGCTACGAAATGCCCAACTTCAGTCAAAGTTTCACTGATGAGTCAAGTCTATTTGTGGTTGTGGAAGATCCTTCTTAATCTAGTTTACAGTGCCAGGCGTTTTCCAATATATGAACTTTGTCAAGTACTTCCTCAGTCCGTATATATAAGCTTTCATTAAAAAAAAAAAAAAAAAGCTTGTTACCGGCCAAAAAAAAAAAGGCTTGTTCTTTTTTTAAAAGGGAAAATCTCAAAAAAATACTATTTAAACTTCAAAATCTTAAATTAGTTTTGTTGACAACAAGAGAAATGAGATTGACAACTCAGGTTTTTATCAAATCACTGATTTGATATTTTGAAGTTCAGGTAGTATTTTCTTAGAATTTTTCCTTTTTATAAAGTCCCATTTAAGCTGGTTTGAATAATAAAAGTATTTTTTTTTTACCTACTTTATCTTGAATCAATCTCATACATTTCATTAATTAAAATTTTGACTCATTCTCTTTATTAGTATCTCACACCATCTTTTCCTCTACATTTTCTTTCATCATTTTTTTAGGGCAATGATGCAAAAATGCCCATATTCATTTTCAAAAGGAGCATCTGGCACGATATAAAATTTTTTGGCTCAAAAATACCTATGTACATTACATATAGAACCTTAAATGCCACCCCCGTTTGCATCCCTTGACGTCCGTTAACTTGTAAAGATGGGACCCTTTTTTATTCATTCACGTGGACACTTGCCATTTCTTCCCTACTGTGTTTCTTCCTTCTCGTCAGTTTCAAGCTGCTGAAGAAACTAAATATCTCATTCGATCTACCCGAAAAATTAAGGTCACTAGAATTAATTTTAGCATCTTCACCTGTTCTTATGTACGTGAGAATGGGTTCTTTTTAATCATTTTATTTTTCAACTTATATTCACTATATTTGTCGGCTAACTAAATAATAATAAAGGTTAAGGTGCAAAAATGCACATGTGCTTTTTCTCAAAGTGTACCAAACAACAAATATTTTTTTTAGTTGCAAAAGTAACTATGTGGTTATATAATAGGTGCAAAAGTCACAGGATATATTAAAATAATTTTGCAAGACTTAGCATTTTGCACTGAGTGTTATATTACTATTCAAATAGTTTGAATAGTTTTATTACTATTCGAATAGTAATAAAACTATTCGAATAGCGAATAGAAATTAAAACTATTCACTATTCGAATAGTTTTTTTACTATTCGAATCGTTAATATAAACTATTAACTATTTGAATAGTTAAAAACTATTCGAATAGTTAATAGTTTCTATTAACCATTCGAATATTCGAATAGCCATGTGTTCACCCTCAGATATGATTTCGCCTCCTTCCCCCTCCGATTCGATTTCCTTTTTGTCCGCCCTTGATTTAATTTCACCGTTGGTGTTTCCTTCGACCTCCCTTTTCGTCCTTCGACCTCCCTTCAAAGACATACGTGCAGGGAGAGAGCTCTGCCATATGGGGAAAAGACATGCGTGCAGGGAGAAAGCTCTGCCATCACCACCGCAAAAGGTGCCGCGAATAGAGGAGGGAGAGAGCTTCAGCAAACCAGCATCCATTACCATCGATGCTAATCCAAGCATATGGCCAAAAAGTTAAGGGAAGCAACGGACGTTAAGGGATGTAAACGGTGGTGGCATTCAAGGTTCTATATGTAATGTATATAGGTATTTTTGAGCCAAAAAATTTTATATGGTGCTAGATGCTCCTTTTGGAAATGAACATGGGCATTTTTGCACCATTGCCCTTTTTTTTTTATTATTACTCTCTTAACTCATTCATAATAAGGGCATTTTTTGGGGAAAAAAAACCTATATTTCATACATATTTATTACTTTCAATTAATTTTAACATGTTTTTAGAATCTCGCATTTCGGTTAAAAGGATGTTACGTTGGGGGAGAGGAGAATATTATAAATTGCCTAAATGTAAGTCACTTGTAGGAAAAAAAAATTGGTTCAAAATATAAGTCACTTGTAGGGTAAGTAATGATATTTTATCAATTTTATCCCCATTTAATTTATATTTCAAAATCATTTGTAAAGCAGAGGGGCAAAAAATTTAATAAGAGCAAATGTAGATAATTTTATTTATTTAATGCATTTTTTGGTATATAAGAATGGGGTATAAATGACTTGTATTTCGGCATAGAGTAGTAGTCTAGATGGCTAATTTGGAGACTATTTTTGCAAAATACATTGGTTGACTTTATTTTATATATTGATTCAAATAATAAAAAATGAAATGCTGAACAATAAATGTTGTTAAGATCTCATGTTTTGATGATAACAAAAGAATGGTTTGAAAAGGAAATGATTAATAAACAAGTTTGAACTAAGAAACAACAGGGATAAGTATTACTTGAGATAAGCATTGGAAGAATGAAGAAAGGCCAAGAGAAAAAGCTGAGAAACTTGATCAAAAGAAGGTTTTCTAAGGAATTACTCGAGGCGCTACTCGAGTAATGAGACAAAACTTGAAGTAATCAGAGACAACTTCCAGTAACCTGCCAACGTTACTCGAGGAGCTACTCGAGTAATAGTGTAAGTATTTTCAAGTTACTCTCGGCCTGCCAATGTTACTCGAGGAGCTACTCGAGTAACCAGGTAAAAACTCAGAGTTGCTCTCGGCCTGCCAATGTTACTCGAGGCGCTACTCGAGTAACCATGTGAAAAACTTCCAGTTGCCTTCAGGTTGCCAAAGATACTCGAGGAGCTACTCGAGTAACTCTGTTTCTGAAAAATGATGCTCTCGGCACTTTGTACCACTGCCAATGTTACTCGAGGAGCTACTCGAGTAACTCAGTGTGGTGAGCAAAAACTTGAAGGTGGTACCTGATTAACTTGTTTTCATTTTATCTCATTTTCCTCGAGTCCTTACTCTGATATGCAATTATTCAGTGATCTATTTTGAGTGGATTCCTCGAGTAGGTATCCGAGTATGCACAAATATTTTCAAGTAAAACCTCAAGTCATTACCCGGGTAAGCTATGCACAAAAATGTCAGTTACTCGAGGTGGTACCCAGTAACCTATGCAAAAATGAGTGCATTACTCGAGTCAGTACCCGAGTAATGAGGTAAGTGCTCTCGGCATCTAAATCCTGCCAACATTACTGGAGTAAAGCATCGAGTAACCAAAAGTTTTTGTAAACATTTATTCGAGTTGGTACCCGAGTAACCTATAAAGTTGTGAGTGCATTACTCGAGTAAGTACCCGAGTAAACATATATTTTCAAAGGTTTAAGAATTGGTTATTCCATGCACTACCCGAGTAATCTTGTATTTATTCATTGACTTGTAGTGGATCAAAGATTTCCCGATGATACTCGAGTAAGTACTCGAGTAAACTTCATGTGATACTCGAGTAGCTACTCGAGTAAGCAAACCCAGAAATCCAGAAACCTTTCAAACGTTGATTATTTTGTTTTCTATATGATTAATCTTTCATTGTGTTAGTATTCTTAGCCTATTTACAGATGAACAATGAAGAAATCATATCAAGTAATGGAAGTCAAATGAAACGTTCAAATGTCACCGACCGTCACCTGCCACAACGTATGTTTTTCAAAAACTGGAAAAGTCAATAATGGCTGCGCACGCTCCAACGGACATGAAGAAATATGTTCCAGCAATCATTACCAACGTATCTATATATATGTGAACATCTGAACAGAGAAATACACAAGAACACACTCACGAACGTATCATCAAGTTCATTACTCTGTTTTCATTATACTTGTGATTCTATGCTTCAGTGATTCTTATTTACTCTGTAAGAGAGATATTTCATTCAAACTCAATATTTGTTATTGAGGTAACTTAAGGTTGTGGAACCTTGAGTTGGGATTGAATTACAACGTATAAGGGGGAGCGAGTGTCCAGGTGTAGGAACTTGCTTGTACTGAGGTGCCAAGAACCCACTGAATCTTGGAAGTTATAGTGAAACTCTCAGAGAAGCTCTGAGGACTGGACGTAGGTCAAAGTGGTTGTGACCGAACCAGTATAACTCCCGGTGTACACTTCGGTGATATTTCTCCTTACTCTTTTTGTTTTAATTTCAACGTCAAATTTTATATTTGCAACGAAATTTTTAAGATCACCCAATTCACCCCCTCTTGGGTGAAACGCTTGCTCTAACAAATGTAACACCCCAAATTTTATATTCATCAAATATATTATAATTATTTGGAAAATTCAATAAAATGGTGAATATTCATGAATTTGGAATTTATGAATTTCATAAATGTTCAATTTCATGGAAATTGGGCAAAAATAATTATGGAATTAATTTGGGTAATTTAAAAAGCCCAATATTAAGGTCCAAAAATGAAGGAATATTAGGGAAAATATTTGGTCTAAAAATAGATGGAAATTGGCCAAAAAAAAATAAGAGAAGAAATTGGATTAGAAAGATAATGGCAAAATCGTAATTTTGTCAAAATAGCACAAAATAAATTATTTTTCAATTAATTGAAGTTAAGTTCAATTAATTAAGGAAAATAAATTTTAAAAATATATTTAGAATATTTTGGTCAATTTAATATGAATTTATGAAAAATTTGAGCAAAAAGTGCAATTTTGACCAAAATTGAAACTTTACGTGTGTACGTAACCGAAACAGGTTGTGAAGCTAATTGAGACCATAGGGACCCCTAGGTGTCTCCTACACATTGCAAGAGGAAGGAAATATTGTTTAGGCTTAATGAGCTTAGTTACATGTACATAGGGTTTATGTACATAAAATTGATTTTGGAATTTTTGGAAATTCCATAAATCATTAAAAAAAATCATGTAATATAATAAAAACACTTTATCATCATCTTCCTCAACTCATTTTCGGGCCCAACCAGATCTGAACTAGTGAGAGAAAGTGTGAAATTCTAGAGAGAGAAAAAGAAGAAAAACTTGCAAAGGTAAGTGATTTTTCTTCGGTAAATCGGTTCCTAATACGTATAATTCCGTTCCTAAGCTACTCTACTATGTTATTCAAGGTTTGGAAAGCTCAAATTTGGTGTTCAAGGACCTAGGGTTTCAGCCAAGAAGAGAAAAAGCTAGTAGGAGTTTGAGGTAACTTCCAAACTTTCGTATATTGTCTATTCCGGCTGCTATGGGCAATTTAATCGTTGAAATTTCGCCGGATTGCCATTGGTTTTAAATTTTGGAAAAGTGCGTGCCTAAGGGTTATGCTGCCCAATTTTAGTTCAAATGGTTGTTATAACTCAATTAGATGGTTAATAAAGTGATTAGGAGAAGAAATGAACGCATTTACGGAGCCGAAATCACAAAACATCGATTTTGCCCGGAGGACTCCATAATTTCGGTCAGGGACAGATATAGGGGTAGGAGTTGGATTTTTAATGATTTGATGATTCCATTGGATTCAATGGCCAAAAATAGGTGGGGTTATAGTTGGCCAATTTTTCAGAAAAGGCTGAGAAAGCATAATTACGGAAACACCCCTAAAATCTAAAAGTAGGGCTGCCAAGGGCACTTTCGTAATTTGACATTGAATTTGTTAATTTTGAGTCCGGAAATGGATTCCTTGGACGAAAATACTTCAGGATAGCCCTAGTAAAAAATTTGGGAAAACGTGCCATCGGGCCGGGTACGTAGGCTAATATAACCACAAGAAACACTATGGAAGAGTCTAAAATGATACTTGGATAGATTATGACATATTTCTTGTACATTTAATATTTTAGGACCAAATTGGAAGCCGAAAGTCAACACGTTTCACGAGGCACACAAAAAGGGGTCGATAGAACTTCGAGGTAGGGACATTATCCTTCATACATCATGCCATAGTTTTATGATTGTGTGGATACCATTTTTTGTAAATGCGCTTTATTAATCAACATGTTTTGCCCAGAGAAGGGCTAGTAGTGCTAGAGGCACTTACACTGGAGTTGGCAAAAGACCAACCGGTGGAGATTAGTGGGGCTGGGCGCTACTCATGTATACATGCAGATGGTATATTTATATTGTTCATTAATTGGTGCATACATGGCATATATTATATTTACTTTTCGTATTTTCTATGAACGATAGCATGTTTCTACTGGGATTCTTCAGAATCTCACACTTTTTTCTAAACCAAACATCTCAGCGGGCGCCAGTGGATCAAAAGGCAAGAATGTAGACCAAGGGAAGTGACTGGCATGTGCCTCGAGGCAAATACAAAGTTCGTGGTTATAGATAGTCTATGTCTAAAATACTTTTGGATATTTTGTAATAGTGGTGTATATTGTCGCATTCTGTATGGTTGACTTTGGACTGTAAACAAATACTTTTATCAGTATATATGTACTCTTCTGTATGCCTGTGGAACTTGGTCTCTATTACTCTGTGTATATCAAAATGGAAACGGGTGTTGACATTAAACTTTCACAAATTAATTGTATAGAGTTTGTCTAAAAACTTAATAACAAGAAAATAAAGGGACAATTTGAATACAATAATAGTATGATACAATACTGTAAGTGCCTAAGTGGTTGTTTGGAGCCTTCATCATGAGCAAGTTTTCGCAACTTAAAATAAAACTCATCTTATATATTTACTCGTATATGATAAAATACTATTAAAAAGTTGTTCTGTTCCATTTGCCATTCCAAACTAAGTTCTGACTTTTCTGAACTTTTATTTGGTTTGCATAATATGGAATACTTGACATGTTACGCAAGGTCCTTTAAAAAACTAATTAAAGATTAAAAAAAATAGTGTTAGCCTAATAATTTTTTGAAAAAATGCTGATACAACTCTAATTTTATTTAATTCTCCCTCGTCTCAAAATAGAAGCTTCAATCACATACAAGAGCTTTGATCCTAAATATTAATCACCTATTGCATATTTACTCTCGCCTATTTGGCTGAAAGAACTTGTAACATAACAAGGGTCATGATCATTTTTGTACCTATGAGGCCTGATGCCCTTTACCCTCTGCTTGGACGAGAAGAAAAGTAGGGAAGAAAGAAAATGAGAAGAGAGAAAATGAGGGGAAGAGAAAAATAGGGAGAAAACATTATCACTTTCCTTGCTTGGATGAGTGGGAGAAAATTGGAAAGAAAGAAAATGAGTAAATATTTGATGACTAAAATACCCTTACACCTATATTAAAATAATCATATTCAAAATTAAATTAAATAACACAATGAAAAAATCATTTAATATTAACATCATCAAATAATTTAAAATGATAAAGATATATTTAAAATAAATAATTTAACAAAAATGTTATGCATACTTTTTTTTTTAGATATGCGTCCTATAGGCAAATTGATTTTTCTTAAGGTTTTAATCCTTTATTTATCAAAAAAAAAAAAAAAAAAGCATACTAGAGGCGCAAGGTGTTGTTCAGCAGGTTGGGAAATAAAAAGATGAGTGTAGATAAAAGAGGGCAGTTTGGTACAGTGGATTTTCTCTCTAGTTGTGGAGCTACTTTCTGGGAGGAAAAAGAGGTGGGCCCCACAACCCATTTTCCTCCCCATATTTCCTTTCTCCCTCATTTTTCTTCGTACCCAAGCAGGAAAACACTTCCTTCCTCCCATTTTTCTTTCCTCCCTCATAAAACGGTGGATACAGATATTCTATTCCAAAAATTGCTTTATTTGACTTGCCTACCTATGATCAGGTTGTTCAGTGATCTTTCAATTCAAAGATGGATATATAGTTTAGTTGATGTGTGTGTGATTTTAAATAGAATTGTTAATGTAAGTAGTTTTCCACCTCACCTGAGCTTGTGTGCTCTTTGGAACACTGCTGTGTTAGAACAATATTTGTTGGTAGTTTTTCAAGTTTTTGGAAAGTTCACTGTATAAAGTCTGTGATTTTTTCCCCAATCCATTCAATCTCATTTTTACATGGCATTGTCATTTTTTTTCTTACCTCTTGGTGCTACCAAAATTTAATTTCTGTCTTCTTCCTTTCAGTTTCATCTATGATTATGTTGGTTGCCGGGAATATTGGTTATTTATCTCCTCATGTAACGTGAAAGTCATTGGAATTAATGATAAATGACATTTGAATTCAGATTAAATCTTTTTCTTGCCAACGAATTCAAATTAAATCTTATTGATTAATTACAAAATTGTCTGTAATTTTAGCACAGTGGAAGGAAAAGTTGTTTTGTTCGATATCACCAGTGTTTGGTATTCCCAAATATGATATTGGTCGTGGTGTTTTTTTTCTCAATTTTGTGGAAAGTCTTGTCTCAATTGTCAAAAATCAAATTGAAGAGTTTTGATTCTAGATCTTCATTATTACATTGCAGATTTACTTTCTTCTGTTTTATTATAAAAGAACTTTACAAGTTAAAAGGTATTTCTCACTTGTGAGACTTGACGCCCTTTAGAGATTTTATCTTGAAAGGTAAGCATATAGATATTAAATACCTTATACTAATTTGAGTTGCCTGCATTTTCAATTTACTTATGCAGATTGATGAGAATTTTGTTCACCACTTGGCTAAGCTAGAGGGTGCGAGATCTTAGGATGATTGGTGGATTAGAAGAGGCTTTGTTGTTTGGTTTACAATAAAATAGCTCTTTTGTTGCCCAATCCAATGAATCCATTATTCTGGTTGTTTAATTATTTTAAGTGATTTTGCACTGTATAAGATAAGTGTATAAGAAAAAATTTTCTTATAAAGTGTAAACGAATTTTTTTTTTAATTGATTGTAGGGTTTCCCAAACACCTTACTCTCAAGCTCATTACCTATGAGACTATTTTTTTACTTCTTCCTTTTTTTTTTGTGTGCCATCAACAGAGCTTTCATTCCAACCAATTACAGAAACAAGATACATGAGTTCTGGGACATTAAAATTACATAGACTAAAGAAACATACTACGCTACTTAACTATTTAACAAACAACAAAACAGAAGCAAACTCGCCCACAAGTATTAATCAGGGACTCTTGGAATAACCTTTGACTCTTTCTTCAAAATCTTCCATAATTGCTCAGGCGGTCTCAAGACCCAATCTGTCGGGCATAACCCTCCTAGCGAAGCTCTGGCAACCCAGTCTGCTGCCAAATTCGCTGCCCTGGGAATCCATTTACAAGAATGATTCCTGATTAGTTTCCTTGAATTTTTGATATTTTCAAGGATGTTAATACACCTCCATTAATTGGGAGAGACATCACTATTAATGCAATTTTCTAATATTTGATTATCAGACTCAATTTGAACCTCTTCAATCTGATTTCTATTTGCATTAGTCACTGCATCAAGAAAAGCAATGCTCTCAGCCATTAGTGGAGAGTTAGCTTTCACTAACCGTGATGCTCCATCCAATAGCCACCCATTCATATCTCTAACCACAAAAGCTACTGAAGCTTGATTATCCACTAGAGAGAAAGCACAATCAGTATTTATTTTAAGTCCATTACCTGTTGGTGGTTGCCATGTTTCCTCTTCCTTTTTTTTAGGTTCCTCTTTGCTATTAACCTGATGATGATCATCTTTAAATTCCTTGCTCTCCCAGAATTCATGCAGCAATTTACAAGCCTGTTGAAAAGTAAAAACAGGATATGGTTTGACATTTTCAAAAATAAACCTATTCCTTGTTTTCCATACTTGCCATAAAGTCATTGCCATAAGTGCTTTCTGCCAAGATGAATTAGACATACTGCACATCCAGCTAAACACCCATTGTTTCAAGTTGAATTATTCTATTTCCCTCGGTTTTAGAGAGAAACTACTTCCAAACCACACAAGGTTAGCCCATTCACATAAGAAGAATAGATGTTCAGCTGTTTCTGCTTTTTTTATGACATATTAGGCATACATAAGCAATACAACACTTCCGTTTTTGTAAATTAGAGAAAGTGGGCAAGGCATTCGACAACAATCTCCACATGAAGTTCTTGACTTTTGGTGGAACTTTGAGCTTGCATATTTGTTTCCAACGTAACCTGTGAATATTGTTAGAGGTAGTGGGGAAGTTCTCTAGCCTTCCCAGGACATTCTGTTTGGCGACTTCATACCCCTCCTTAACCGAATATCCACTTCTTTTTCCCTTGGTCCAAGCCCACCTATCTTCTCTATTCTGATATACCATTGAGGTATTGCAAATTGCCTCCCTCTCTTCCTTGGTAATCCATCCCTCAATTGATATTAAATTCCAGCCCCATTGCCCTCTTATATCTGCAACCCTAAGTTCTTGAAATGACTAGTGGGGACAAGGTGATCTCAATCTATATCCAGGTAAATCCCCTAGCCAAGGATCCTTTCATACTCTAGTGTTAGCCCCATTTCCAATATTTAGTACAACATGATTCTCTAGCACCCTTTGTAATATCCCAATTTTTGATTATGGGTTAATCATGATTATTATGGATAATTATGAATTTAATTGGAGTTATTATGTGTTTTATGGCAATATTAAATTAATATGTCATAATTACTGAAAAATTGGAATAATGGAAATATTGGCCATAAGTGGTAATTAATGGAGAAATTAATTACTAACTAAGAGAAAATGAGATGTGTGATTAAAATGGCTAATGGAGAGATTAGATAAGTTTAATTGGTGACTTATTTGGTGAGAGCCAATAGCAATTTGACATGTGGCAAAGAGAGTATGGGAGAGAGAGTGCATGTGTGTGTAAGACAAATGGGATAAAAATATTATTTTTCTCTCTTCTCTTCTCTCTCTTTCGGCTGGAGGTATGGGGGGAGTATTATTGTTTTTTCTTCCTCACACTCCATCTCATCTCTCTCTCATTCTTGCTCTCTCTCTCTCTCGTAAGCCATGGAAGGGGAAAGGGAAGGGAAGAAAGCTTGAAAAAGGTAAGGAAAATGATCCCTATTGCTCAAACTCCCTTCATTAAAGTTGATCCTTGAGTTAAGAGCAACATTTCTATGGTTGTAGTTTGTTCATTGGTTGTGGTTTGTGGCCACACAAAATTTTGGGAGGTGGTGAATCAAGAACTCCCTTTGAGAAAGTTGATAAGGTGAGTGAGACTTATATATCTATCTATGTTTTATGCCAAATGGATTAACTTGGATTTTCTGGAATTCTTGAGCCATTTTCGAAAATGAGGGCCATTGAGAGTTTGGTATATGTTTGGTATGGAATTTGTATGTTGGAATGCATTTTGGATAGATAGATTTGATTGGGTTTGAAATTGTTAAGTTTGGAGATTTTGAGAGTTTAGTGTTTAATGTTACCCAAAACCAAAGCATGATAATGGAATAGGATTTTGGTGATTTTGACATTCCCATTGGATTCCTTGAGTGATTTTGTGTGGGAATAAGCTTGGTTGTTGATTTTGGGTTCATTTGGATCACTTGGGAAAATTTGGAAAGTTGTCTGGTTTGAGCTCTGTTTTTTGCTGTCAGTTTGAACGAGCGTTTTGAATGACCATATGGTATTGGAAAATTATGAAACTTTCCAGTCTTAAAGTGCACATCCCAAGCTTCAAAATGGACATATATTTTGTGTCATTTCATTTGGAATTCTGTGAGATATGGTTGTCCAAAGTTTGGGATTGAAACAAAACTCTGTTTTGGAGTAGTGTTTAGTTTTTGATGATTCTGTATTTGTGTAGTGATTTCCAGTGATCTGCTATATTTTTCCTTGAAAGAGGGCTTATATACCTTTCATTTGGCTTTGGAATCACCTCGTTTCGATTTTTCCACAATTAGTTATGGTTTTTCGAAGTTCAGCCAAGAGTCAGGAAATTTCTTGGCCGCGGCCCATGAGTGGCTGGCCGCGGCCCAAGCCTTTCTGGCCTGATTCTGGCCGCGGCCCATGGGTGGCTGGCTGCGGCCCACGGCCTTCTGACCATATTTTGGCCGCGGCCCAAGGAAGGGCTGGCCGCAGCCAACCCTTGTGTTCCAGCACTTTAAGTTTTCGAAAGGAGATCTCTAACCTATTGTTTCCCAACCTTTTAGGGCTTTTATTAGAGGCATTTGTGGCCTCTTAAGGGTCAATTATGATAACCAAAATTAAGTGTTTCAAGTTCATTAAGTCTTGGAATAGAATGTAACTCTTCATCCCTAAGCATGATTCTAGGATACGACATTTGCCCTAGGCGGGAGAGACCGGTGTCGGAGTATACCCGGAAGGATCAAGGTAGTGACTCTTCTCTCATATTATGTATGATGTTTCGGCATGCATAACTTATCGTTGAATTTGTGAAATGTGTGCCATGGTCCATTACGGCGTGAGCAGGTCAGCGTGAGCCGTGTAGGGATTGACGATGGTCATCTCTAGATCGGCCGTTGAACTGCCGTCGTAATCGACATGGATATTGTGAATCCGACCCGTGGGGCGGCGTTTGTGAATCCAGCTGTGGGCTGTGTGTATCTTGCCTGTATGGCTTGTGTATGAAATGCATTATATGAATCCCAGCTGTGGTGAAATGTATTGTGTGGATTGCTGTGATGCAATGCAACGTGAGCAATTCAGCGTGAGCAATCGTAAGGGATGACATGTGTCATACTAACCATTGTCGTTGTAACTGCCGTTGTAGTTGCTTGTTGTGGTTAATGATTTGCTTACATGCATTATTATTGTACATTATATGATTGATTTGTTACTACGGGGATTCCTTAGAATCTCACTCTCTCAAAAACCATGTTTTAGACAGGGCAGAAGGATCAAAGGGAAAGTGGGTGACGAAGAGCGGATAAAGCTCTGATTTAGATGTATATTTTGGGTTATTGGTTATCATGTATATCTTTTGCATATTTTTGGGAAACAATTGTGTATAATGGGATTGGTAGTATAGTTTTGTGTAATCCCCAAGTTAAGGGTAATGAATTGTGGGCTTTGTGCCTTTGTAAAACCCTTATTAATGAATGGAACCCGAGTGTGTCGGGAATTTGTTTATACTCTGATATTTATGAATGAAATCAACTTGTACAGGCCATTTAGTATTGAAATGTGAATATAAGACCGTCATGAACAAATTTTGTAAAAGTTTTTGTAAGCCATGACTTTGGAAAGTTTGATTTTGTTTAAGTCCCAAAATCATCTAAGGTCTCTAATTCTACATCAACTACGTATGTATGAACTAAATCTCGGCCTTAAGCGTGAAGGGGGTTACACCCTTCTACCCTCTAGAATACTTGACCAAAGCCAGGATGGGGATCGGCCTTTTCTGGCCTCTAGGAAAGTGGTTGTTGGGAAGGATCTAGCTTTTAACAATTTTACCCAAACTTGATCAGGATGCTGCAAGATTCTCCACCCAAGTTTCGCTAACAGAGCAAGATTGAATGCTTCAAAATCCTTAAATCCCAACCCCCCATCTAGCTTATGTTTTTTCATTTTTTCCATAGACACCCAATAAATTTTCCTCTTACCCTCTTCGCAGTTCTACCAAAACTTAGAAACTATACCATCCAATATTTGCAACACTCTCTTTGGGCAGAAGAAGCAAGACATAGAGTACACTGGGATCGAATTGGCCACCAATTTGATTAGCACCTCTCGCCTGGCTTCCGAAAGATAATTCTTTCTCCACCCCTGCGTTCTTTTTTCCATTCTGTCTAGCACAAAATTTAAGGCTTGAACTTTCGATTTACCCCATATAATTGGTAAGCTCAAATAGTTACCAGGGAAATCTATTGCTTGTGTAACATCCCAATTTTTACTCATATTATTTAAGCATTATTAGGAAGCAATTTATTAAGTCATTTGAGGTGTATAGTAAACTAATGCGTTATTTGATATATAAAAAAATAGGAATAATAAAATATGATTGGAAATTTTAAGTAGTATATTTATTAATAATAAGTTGAATTTAATGAGGTTAGTTTATGGGAATGGGAAATTACCATATAATTATTTGAGTATAAAGAGTTTATCATAAATGAATTAAATTTTATGATAATAATCTCATATTATAAATTTAGAAGGAAAAAAAAGGGGGAGAGATAACTTAATAAGATGTGGAGGGATTAAATAAAGGTATTTAAAATATCTTAATACCAAAATGATTATGATTATTTATATGTTATGAAGATTTTATTTGAGAAAAAAAACACAAATATAACTTAATCATTGATGTTATTCTTAAATATTCAGTGAATTATGAATAATTTTCCATGTTGTGAAGAAAACGTAGAAGTGGAAATGAAAAAAAAAAAAAAGAAAGAGGAGAAGAAAGTGAAAGAATAAAACAAAACAAATAAAAAAGAAAAAAATTAAAGAAGAATGAAATAATATAAAAATAACAAGTGGGACCCACACCACTATTTTATAATCCATCTTGCTGTTAGTTCCTCCTCCACCGAGCGCCTCACTGCCCCGTCTTCCGTTATTTCGTCCAGCAGCTCTATTGCTCCATTAATGGAGAAGTTGAGATGGCTTTGAGCTTCATTTCTTCCCCATAAAATTCCCCAATCACCACACTTATTTCCCAAATATTTTTCTGTTCATTGAGAGTTTTCTAAAAGTATAGATTGTAATGGGAGAAAAGCAAGTTTGAAGATTAGGGCTTGAAGCAAGTATGGGGTTTCATCAAATGGGAACCATAAGCTTGTAGAGGTAAGTAAATATTGACATTTAATCGGTTTAGAATTTTTATATTACATTAATTGAGAGATTTAGAGTTAGGGTTTGATTGTTAGAGAAATGTTATGATTGAAGATGATAGTTTTACATATTAAGCTTGGGTTTAATGGTTGAGTTAAGTTTATTGGAGGTAGAATTGATATTTAATCGGTTTATAATGTTGTTTAAGCTTGTAAAATGGAAATGGGTATTTTGGTTGGAACCCTAAGTTGGAGAAATT
The DNA here is from genome assembly GCA_963855925.1 of Inga laurina. NCBI lineage: Eukaryota > Viridiplantae > Streptophyta > Magnoliopsida > Fabales > Fabaceae > Inga > Inga laurina. The sequence goes on along the minus strand of OY979701.1, from coordinate 68,758,370 downwards.
GAGGATTTTAATCAATTTGAATTATTTTGAGTTAGTTGTTAGTTCAAATGGATTATTGGAATTTAGAAATGATAGGATTGGCATTAGAATGAAGAATTAGACATTATAAGTGAGATTTAAAAGTTAGAGGTAGAGTTAGAGACTTTAAGTCTATGTAATTACCTTGAATATTTATTTGACAATTTGAGTAATGAGAAATTGTATAATAATTATGTAGATTGAAGTTAGATTGTTTGATGTTGGCAAATTGGAAGCACTGAAGTGTTGGTAATAATAAGCTTGGAATAGAGGTAACTTTGGTTATTCTTTTATATACTTGTCAACTATATATATATATATAGACACACACTAAATTGTTTTGGGATTTGTTGTGCCTATGGAGGGCTTGATTTAAAATTGTATATTTAATAGAAACTAATATTATACTTAGAAACTATTCAAGCATGCTTGTGTGTATTAGAACTCATGGATTTGTATATTGGAAATTGTTTAAGCATGCTTGTGTGTGATAATGGAAAAATTTGGAAATGATGTTATGTTTTAGATGATGAACACACTTGTTATGGTTCCTTAAGTTGAAATAGTATTATTATCTTCATGATTATTAAGATAATGTTTTTTTTATCAATATTGTTTGGAGCCATACTGATGATTTGGAATTCGATTATACCTGCCATGATTGTGATTGATTGCCTTTGATGCAAGTGGATGGTTGTGGAGTTGTGATGGGAGATTTTGTGTAAGTTAATACCACGTGGTATGCCATCACTCGGTGCACAGTGGATGGCACTTGTCAGGGCCCCTTCTTCCATGTTTTCCTTTGGCCAGGATTGCATTGGAGCTGTGGGACATGTGACACCTCCTTAGTTTTGTTCTTTTAAGGAGGGGAGCCATAGTCCAGACTTGAGCTCTGCACCTTTGGCCAGGTACATCTTAAGAACTGGTGAGCTTGGGACAATCCAGTTAAATGGATGAGTTTCTGTTGGACTATGTGTTAGCCTATGGCTCCAGTCAGCGGTTATAAGGCTGGTCCGGGGAGGACTATCTGTGCATCAATCACTTGCTTGGCATGTTATTTATGTGATTTATTATTTGAATATGATAGAGTTTTTATATAATTATTTTTTGTGACAAGGTTGACACACGTTTTTGTGAAATCTCTTGTGGACGATATTTGGAAAATGAATTGTGATTTTCAATTGTTTTCGAACCTATTTGGAAGGGGGTTTTGATAACCGAATCGAGAACTAGTTTTGTTAAATGTTTTATGTAAAGAGTAATATAAATTAATTATTGTAAGCTGAACTTGATTTTACAGCTGTATGTTCTCGATCTCGGTTTGCATGTATATTTCTGAATAACCAATGTTTACTGAAATCTTTGGATCTCACGGTTGCTATATATACATTTTTTTTTCAGGTGAGATATAAGTAGGGCCGCAGGGAAGTTGGTAAGAGGGTGAGTCTAGTTGTAGGCTCTCATTAAGGTTCCTCTTATTTGCACATGTCTTCCTATTTACATATGTCATGCCATGACCTAGGAACTATTTAAATCATGATTTGAGAATTCTATATAAATTGAGTATTGTGAACTCTAGTTTTGGAAATGATTAGTTTTGGTGTTTGATTGAGATATTCGATAAATGTTTGTTATTATTGAGCGGAGCCCCCTATTGATGTGATTTTGTGATAATGGATTTGGATTAAGAGATTTAATAAATTATTATCTAGACTTGTGGAAGGACTGTTGTATAGTTGGGTTTCGAATGTCTGAGGTCCAGTTGTTTCTCAGGGATCCCTAGTACTTACTTTCACTGTGTTTAGAGAATGATTTATCAAATTGTTTTGATTACGTTCTATTAATCGGGGTTGACATTCTACTGTTAAGTTTTCCCATTTTCTACCTTGATTGGCTTTTTAAACTATTGTTTAGAACTTTCTACCATGGAAATTTTTATTGTTTGAGTTTTAACTTTTTATTTCCATGGTAGGTTACTTGATCAATGTGTTAAATTTGGTTTAAAAAGTTGAAATGTTACAGCTTGAATCTGAAAAATTTGGCCAATCTCTTTTTTTATCACCTCAGGCGTATATTTTGAAAAATACAGGCAGGATTTCTCATAATTAATTGCCTGGCCTGAAGCTACACAATATTCATCAACTAAATTTTTCAGATTTCTGCAATAGTCCATGTTAGCTTGGAGAAAGAAAACTGAATCGTCAGCATAAAAGCTATGTGTAATCTTCGGGCTTCCCTTACTGACCACTATTCCATTCAGAAACCCTTTTCTTTTATCCCTTTCAATTAACTTTGACAACACATTATTAATAAGGATAAACAGATAGAGAGACAATGGGTCTCTTTGACGCAAACCTCTTTTGGGAATCACCTTTGACATTCTTTTTCTTGATAGCATAACAGAGAAGTTCACCGAATTTAGACATTAGACAGTTCTTTCTACCCATCTCTCACAGAATCTCATCTTTAGGAGCACATCACACAAAAAATCTCATTCCACTCTATCATACGCCTTATTCATATCTAACTTAAGGGCCATCTCACATTTTCCTTTCTGCTTGGTTCTCATATGATGGAAAACTTCATGCACTACCACTATGTTATCCTGAATTAGCTTACCCGGTACAAATGCCCTTTGACTTTCATCTATAATATTTCCTAACAAAGGTTTCAGTCTATTTGCTAGCACTTTTGAGAAAATTTTATAGGAAAAGTTGCATAGACTAATAGGCCTGTAATCATTCACAGACTCTAACACTCTACTTTTGGAATTAAAACCAGGTCCGTCACATTTACTACATCAAGTGGGAACCCATGTACAAAATAGTTTTTAACAAGAGTACATACCTACTCACCAATGATATTCTAAGCTTTCTGGTAGAATAGCCCAGTGTAGCCATCAGGTCCCAGTGCTCTATTGCCACCCAGCTGAAACACTGCTTGTCTTACTTCTTCATCTTGAACTTCAGCCATGAGTATTCTGTTATCCTCCTCAGTTATTACTTTCTCTATACATTCCAGAACTCTTGAGTAGTTCCTCTGGCCATTTGTTGAAAACCTATTCATGTAGTGGTTTTCAAATAATTCTCCTATCTCCTCTTCACTTTCCTTCCATTCATCATTCTGATCCTTAACTCTGGTGATCTTGTTCCTACATCTTCTGCGGATGGTTGTCATGTGAAAAACACTAGAATTTTGGTCACCACATTTCAACCACTTCACTCTTGACTTCTGCGCCCAATATAGCTCTTCCTGTTCCCATAACTCATCTATTTTCTTCTTCAGTTCCTCCATTTTCTTTGTTGTTTCCGAATTCCATTATACATCAATGCAGTCTTGCACTCTCTTTACTAGCTTGTTAATTTGATGGTGATTGTTTTTATATTCCCTCTTTCCCCATTCTGTCAAGCATGCCCTTAAATCATTCAAATTACCCACAAAATCCTCCAAATTAGCACCTCCATCAGCCCTCCAATTATTCTTTATCAATTCCAATATATTAGGGTGCCTAATCCATCTTGTATCAAACCGGAACAGCTTCGGGGTTCTAGATTCGGCATGTTCAAATTCCACTAGGATAGGGCTGTGATATGATCCAATAGGTTCCAGGACATGCCCCTGCCCATTTTTGAACTTAGACCTCCATTTTGAGTTGATTACCACTCTGTCTAGTCTTTCACGAATGAAGTCATCCCTTTGTCTATTATTTGCCCATGTAAACTTGCATCCCTTGAATTCCACCTCCATTAATTCATAGCTTATCATGAATCTTCTGAGTCTATCCAAATCTCTTTGAGAGCAGACTTGCCCCCCATCTTTATCTGACGTATATAACAGTTTATTGAAATCTCCCATCACTATCCACGGTGTTTCCAAGCCTGGGTTGAAGCTTTCTAGTTCTGACCACCATTGCATTTTTAAACCCCTCTCATTAGGCCCATAGACCAGGCTTATGTTCCCTACCATTTGTTTATCAACCTGGACTTTCTTTAACTGCACAATGAATCTACTAGTAAATCCTATTTTCATGTGTAACCCCTCCTTCTACCAAACAGCTAATCCCCTGGACCGTCCTACTGGCTCCATATACTCTCCAAAGTCAAATTTTAGTTTTTTTCCTTATTTTCTCAATTTTCTTGCACCTCATCTTTGTCTCAGACGGGAGCACAATATATGGCTTGAATTTTCCACATTGGAACCTGAGATTTCAGATTGTCAGGGTGGTTCTTAGACCCTGACAGTTCCAACCTAAGCAAATCATTGTTCCTTGGTGTCTGCATTAGGCCAGCCGCTGTACCTATCCATCTCCATAACAGCTCTCTCGATGTTTTTCGCCTCTATTTTTTCCTCATAGCCCTTCCCATTTTCGAACTGAATTATCTGATTATTATTTTGAAAATCAACAAGCATACTTCTTTTTGGTTTTCTTCTGTATCTATTCACTCTCCCAGTTATATGACCGAGGCTGAAATGTAAATCACCCGCATACATGTAATCAAATATAGCATAGCCTTCCTCTTCTGCTAGCATCATGAGTTCTGTCTCAGCCTTTCCTCGATCTCCGACGCTTTTGGGTGAGTCCTGATCATGATCCTTTCTTCTCTTGTGGATGGGTGAATCTGATAGCTTCTCTGCTTTCCTCTTTAAAGATACATCCCTAATTGCTTGTGCTAATTCCACAATTGCTTTATTTTGATATGGCACTAGGGCCCCTGTAATATTCAACCTCCCTTCGTCCTCTTCCACAAGTTCCCAGTATTTAACCTGCTCTTTTTTAAATTTTTCCCGTATGGATCTCAGCAAACTCTCAGATCCGTCCATCTTGCTTATAAGATCAATCAATTCTACGTTCTACAAGTCCATGTCCCAATTTGGGCCTTTTTTGTCTTGGCCCAAATAAGGACTTTTCCTTTCATGAAGAGTGGGTCCCTCTGCATTTGTTTCTCTCACCTGCAAAGTATCCCTTGTATTTTCTTTTCGGTTTGAATTCCCCTCATCAGGATCCCCACCATTTCCTTATTCTCTTTCCACTGACTGTCCTAACCATCACCTCTCTCCCTCAATTTCTGTGTCTGGAAGTCATGCCCATACCCACAATTAATTTTGTCTCCTTCCCTATACTCTTCACGCTGTTCCGATGGCCTTCCCTATTCACGGTTAACCAGAAAATACATCTGGGGTTGAAATGCCTGAGCACACAGGCTAGCATCGTAACCTTTTTGAGTTCCATTAGCAATAAACTGGACCGTCTCCTCTTCACACATTTTTCCTTCATGGCCTAGCTTACCACAATTAAAGCAAAACCTTGTCAACTTTTGATATTTCACTTGGATCCACACGTTGCCAAGCTTCTCCGGTCTAGGTGCCCGAAATCCTAGTATTAGCGCTTTTTCCACCTCAACTTCCACTCGTGCTCACCCAAAGCCTCTATTTGCAAAGCGACTGTGATCTATATCCTCCACTTCGATCACCCTTCCCACTGCATTTGCCATCATTCTTATGTTTGAATTCATTCTTCCTTCCAGCGGCAAGTTGTGGAATTCAACCCAGAATTCACAGCTATTAATATTGATTTCATTATCACAGAGGAAAGGTTTCCTTCTTTGCAGGCTAAGAATTTGGTTCCTTACTATCCACAGCGTCTCCTTCATTACTCTGTTAGCCTCACTCGGAACCTTAAATGTGAAGGAGAACATATTAAACCCAATCATTTTAATTTCTAGGTCCCCAGATACTTTCCATGCTGCCATTACAGTATCTCTAACTGTTGCATAATCTATACGCGTATTCAAAATGACTTTGCCAACCAGTTTACTCACTGCCTCTTCTTGATCCTCCTCTCGTTTCCATTCTAATTGAATATTCAACCTTCTTCTAGCCATTTTGTTTTCAGTGAATGATTCAGAGTTGTTTTTTCAGCACCAAGGCCGAGTATCACCACACAGGTGAAGAGGGAATAACCCTAGCAGAGCGTCTACGTTCGAGAAGTTTTTACTTCTTCCTTTTAAACTTAAATCATACCGGTATGGCTTCCTAATATAGGATTTGTAACATTCACGTGAACTCGTCAGAACCTTTTTCACTTCCTTACTAGAAAACACTTACTATCTTATTTTACATATTTTCAAAAGTTTTCATTCACCAAGCGAAGATTGGAGGCAAAAAGAAAAAAGAAAAAACCTTTTCAATGCCCTATCTTTAATCAAGTAATAATTGCTTGTTTTCCTTAAAAACTTGGACTCTTGGTTTGATCAACAAGATACATTCTTAAAATATTTTTGTGTTTTGATGATAAATCTTTCATATATGATGTTATCATTTGCAACTACTGTTCTGGACTTGAGATGGATGTCTTTCGAGGAATGATGTTAGTTACTACATCAACCAGGTATGATAACACAATAATGGATATGAATATTTAATAATATATATATATATATATATATAGTACTCTCCCTTCCCAAATATAAGTTCCAATTGACTTTTTTTTAGAAGGATTGAGGAAGCTAAATAAGTTACTTAATTATATCATACGTCGTGTAATATTAGATAATATATTATTTATAAGTTAGACATATTGATTTGGAGAAAAAGATATTTTTAAAATAATTTATTTAATTTGCTTAATCTTTCCAAAAAAATTAAATGGGTCTTATACTTAGGACAAGAGATAATATATATATATTTTGGAAGAGGATTTATGTATTTAACCATGGGTTAAGGAGCAAAAATGCCCATGAACTTTTTTTAAAATTGCACCCAACATTATAAACTTTTTTTAAGTACAAAAGTGCCCATGAACTTTTCAAAATGGGGCAAAACTGCCCACACCGTGAATTGATACAAACTTCTGTTTTGTGGGACCGATAGCATTATTTTTTGAGATGCAAAAATAATTTTCTCAAAAGGCCACCCAACATCATAAATTTTTTTTTGGTGCAAAAATACTCATGAACTTCTTAAAATGGAGGTAAAAATGCACACACCGTTAAGTGGTACAACTTTCTGTTTTGTGAGATTGAAAGCAATAAAGAGTGAATTGTTGGAGTGGAAAGGGTTTTAAGGGGGGGGGGAGAGAGATAGAGAGGGTGGAGAGTTTTTTTTACCATGTTGGATGCACTTTTAAAAAAAAAAATTCATAACTGTTTTTACACCTTAACTCTTTAACCATTCACATAATACCCGCGTGTGGTTTTCGGTTTACAAAAGAGGGCCAAGCCCATATTCTCGGCCCAACTCCTTCTGACACGTGGCGACACCTCCTCACATCCCATGGTCCCACCACTATGCCTATTTCCTTGAAGCTTTCTTCTCTTCGAAGGTTCTCTGTTAAAAGGCAACTGGTGAGCATTTTCTTTTCAGTCTTCGCGCTGGGGTTTTCCTAATCCACCTCTAAATCCACTCTTCGGCATCCTAAATTCTTCCGCCTCTAAGGCGCCACCACAAACTCCGATTTGATTAGCAAATCTCCCCAGATTCACTGCACACTCACACATCTCGGCTCTGAAGACTCTTGCATTTCGTTGCTTCCACAATGTCAAACAAGCTGCGCCAAAAGTAACAGACCAAGGTATGTTCCTCACCCAATTATCATTACTAAGGTTTTTTCTTGAGCCATTGATTCTGTATAAAAAGCATATGTGTGTGTGTATATTATCATGTATATTTTTTTAGGTTTTTTTACTTTTTTTTTCATTATTGATATTGGCCGAAGACGCGATTTATCACCGATAAAAAAAATATTTTTTGAGTTTCAGATAAAGTGCGACGCAACTCTCTTCTTCATCTCTAAAGAACCCTTCGACCGGCAAACATTTTGTCTGAGGATGAAGCAGGTGCTCATGGATGGCGGCAAGCCAGTTCTTCCTGAAGATATCATCAGAAACATCCTCAAACGGCTTCCGGTAAAGTACCTTATCCGATCTCAATGTGTATGCAAACACTGGAAAATTCTCATCAAGACCCCATCTTTCATAGCTGAGCATATCCAATACAACACTCATCCAAACCCTTCTCTCCTTTTCCAAGGGCGTGATGGCCGATTTTATCTTTCGGTCTGGTATTTCCTCAACCACGAGATGCAAGTGGTTAAAGCTCGAACTGAACCTCTTGATGGTTCCTTTGATGGTTTTAGGATCATAGGGTCCATTAATGGCCTGATCTGTTTCCAATCCGATTATTCATCCATTTTCTTATTGAATCCAGCTACTAAAGAGTTGAGACGGGTGTATGAAGCTATCAATATTTCTGAGCCTAGGAAGGTCCGTACAGGATTTGGGTTCAGTTCAATGATAAGCGATTACAAGGTAGTGAGAATTCATCATTCCATGTTTAACCAGCGCGTCGTTATTCGATCAGAAGATCGCTCTTCATTTACTAATCGGGTTAATCAAGTGCACATATATTCTTTAAGCACTGGGTCATGGAAGGAGATAGAGTTAGGGAACATAGATGGTGTATCTTTCATGTCTGACGGTTTTCCGGCTAATGGAGCTATATATTGGTTTGGGTTTATGCCCAGTGTGGGGGAGCAGGATGAAAATGATGGTCGTTCAGTTATTTCATTTGACATAGCAACAGAATTGTTTACGTTGATACCATTACCTTCTTCAGTCCCTAAATCATTTTGCAGCAGGCTTGCTGTGTACGAGAATAAACTTGCTATGATATGTCACACTAGGATTGGAAATCGCAAATTTTCCTTGATTGATTTGTGGGTGATGGAGGAGGGAACAGGTGCATCAGGAAGATGGAATTGGACTAAGAAATATAGTGCCAGCCCCTACCTGGGCTGGTTAAGACCAGGGACTATTTTGAGGAATGAAATTGTCTGCGACTTGTTGGTTAAGACCGGGGGCTATTATAGGGAAGGAGTAGTTGTTCTGATCAATATCACCACTAATGAATTTAAGAGGTTTGCTATTCCCAAACAAAATCGTGATGGTTTGTTTTTCAATTATGTGGAGAGTCCTGTTTCAATTGGCGGCAATCAATTTGAAGAGTATTAATCCCAAATCTTTGCCGTTACATTGCAGATTTAGTTTAAACTATTTTGCTGAAAAAGAACTCATAACAATTATGATCTTTTTGTACCTATTGAGGCTTGATGCCTTTTGAGTTTTTATCTAGAATGGTAAGTGTAGATACCTTTTTTTTTCCCCCAGATGTAAGTGTAGATACCTTATCCTCTGTTTGTGGCTTTATTTGACCTTCCTATCCTATAATATTAGGTTTTTAGTTCTTTCAAAGATGGATATGTGGATTATTGGGGACTTTTCGCTCATCAGTAACATGGTGAAGGAATTTAATATCAAATGAGATGGAAGAAATTTGAATGAAGAAAATTTATGATTTGAATGGGAGGGAAGAAAAATATTTATGATTTGAATTTAAAAAAATTAGAGAGGTGAGTTAACAGTTTTTAATTAATTTTTCATACATTTTTATCTTAGTCCTGTTTTTAAAATTTTATAACCTACTTTTTCGATTCTTTTAAATTCAGCTCATGAAAATTCGACTTTCCCTCCCTTCCCCTCTTCCCAAATAGTCCCTGTGACGATGAGACAATTTTTTGCTTCTTGTTTTCAATTTCTTCTTTCCTACTTTTCAATTTTTTTTTTCCTGTCATCATTTCATGTGATACCTGACCGTTTTTTTTTTTTTTACTATTTTCACTGCCCTGTGAGAAAGTCCTTCTTATTTTAGATATTTGCAGAAGATTTCAATCATCATGGCCAGAATGGAAATAAAAAAAATCTTTTCAATACACCATCTTTCATCAGTATTGATTGCTTCTCTTCCTTAAAACCTTGACTCTTGGTTTAATCGATGCGATACATTCTTCAGATATTTTGTGTTTTGGTACTATCTCACTGTCTATTTCCATCTTCCTGTGTGAGACTTTGGCTCTCAAGAAAGCGATGAAGATGGCTCTATATTTGGGATTTGATGATGTCTTGTGCTTGAGTCTTATTGTAAGCTTTTGATTTACTCTATTGTTTGTGGGGTAGCTTGGAGAATATACCAAAGGAAATTAATATCAAATGAGAAGAAAGAAATGCAAGCGAACTAAATTTGAGTTGCTTGCATTTTCATTTAACTTATGCTGATTAATAAGAATTTTTTTCACCACCTAGCTAAGCTAGAGGGTGCGTGCTCTTAGGACGATTGGCAGATTAGAAGAGGCTTTGTTGTTTGGTTTACAATACAAAGGCGCTGTTGTTGTTTTTTCAACCAATCCAATGAATGTGGGAGTTTGGTTATTTTAAATGATTTTGTATTGTATGAGACAAGTGTATAAGAAAAAAATTTCTCATAAACTGTAAAACAAAAACTTTTTTTCCCTTTTTATATGTAGGGTTTCCCAAACATCTTGCCTTCACTCTCATTACCAATGACAATTTTTTTTGGAAATATCCAACGGATTTGGAAATTCATTTGTCACGCATCTATTACGGCATCGATTTAGTTACAATATGATGTCGTAATATATTCATTTACGGCGTCATATCTTAAGCAACTGATTCCGTAATATATTCACTTACGGGGATATATCTTAAGCAAGTGATGCCATAATATATATTTTTTGTTAGAGCTAATTTCGCTACACTGTAAATGTTGTGGCGAAAATGCAATTTTAACTAATGCTGATGATGGCATTGGTCATCATATTTTTTCAATTATGTGAAAAGTTTTGTCTCAATTGGTAAAAATCACATTAAAGAGTTTTGATTTTAGATCTTAATTATTACATTGCGGGCTTTCTTTGAGTTATTTTGCTTATAGAACTTCATAAGCTAAAGCTATTTTGCATATGTGAGACTTGATGCCCTTTAGAGTTTTTATCTCTTACAAGCTAAGAATAGATAGATATTAAATACTCCCTCCGGTCCTAATTATAAGACAAAATTAATTTTTTTGGAGAAATTAAGGAAGCCAATTAAATTACTTTAGAGTGTTTATATTTTTAGTATCATTGTATTATATATTAGTTTATTAGTCAAATTAATTAGTTTGGAGAAAAAAATAAAAATATAAATACTTTAAAGTAATTTAATTGGATTCCTTAATTTTTTTTAAAAAAATCAACTTTATCTTATAATTAGGACCGGAGGGATTACCATACTTTGGTAGCTTTATTTGACCTGCCTATCTATAACATCATGTTGTTGGGTTTTAAAAATTGATATATAATATGATTGATGATGCGTGGATTATTGGGGACTTTTTTAGTCTAGATAATAATATGCCAAAGGGAATTAATATGAAATGAGAAGAAAGAAATTAATGTAAGCGAACCAAATTTGAGTTGCCTGCATTTTCAATTCACTTATGCAGATTGATGACAATTTTTTTACTTGTTGCTTTTAATTTCTTATTTCCGGTTATGAGGGAAATGTATATGAACTTGCAAACTACATCATATGTGTGGCTCCCCACTGCCTTGGCTTCTTGACAGTTGGATTCCAGTCATGGTAGCCCTCTTCCTGAATATCAAGCTCTCAATAAAAATATATTTATTATACAAACAAGCTCCTTGAACATCAAGCTCTCAATAAAAAATACATTTATTATGAAAACAAACACAAAGAGAAAGTTCAATTTGCTTATAAAAGAAAAAAGAAAGCTCAATTTCAAAAAAAAAAAAAAAAACTGCCTTGTTAAAAAAGAGAGACTCTTAAACTTAAATCATACCTGTATGGCTTCCGAATATGGGATTTATAACATTCATGTGTACCCGTCAGAACTTTTTTCACTTCCTTACTAGAAAACGCTTCCTATCTTATTTTACATATTTGCCCCATCTTTCAATGCCCCATCTTTCATCAGGTAATAATTGCTTGTTTTCCTTAAAAACATGGACTCTCAGTTTGATCAACGCCATACATTCTTCAAATATTTTTGTGTTTTGATGATACATCTTTTATATGTGATGTTATCATTTGTAACTACTGTTTTTGACTTGAGATGGATGTCTTTCGAGGAATGTTATTAGTTACTACCTCAATCAATAATTTAGAGTCTCATAAAACAGAAATTTGTATCAATTAACAGTGTGTGTATTTTTACCCCTATTTTAAAAAACTCATGGGTATTTTTGCTCCTAAAAAAAATTTATGATATTAAGTACACTTTTAAAAAAAGTTCATGAATATTTTTGTCTCTGAACGCTTTAATCATGCATATACTACTTCCGGTCATAATTATAAGACAAAGTTGAGTTTTTTGGAGAAATTAAGGAAGCCAATTAAATTACTTTAGAGTGTTTATATTTTTAGTATCCTTAGATTATATATTAGTTTATTAGTCAACTTAATTAGTTTGGAGAAAAAAATAAAAATATAAATACTCTAAAGTAATTTAATTGGCTTCCTTAATTTATCCAAAAAAGTCAACTTTATCTTATAATTAGGACCGGAGGGAGTAATACACACGTGTTTTTTGGGTTACAAAAGAGGACACAAGCCCATATTCTCGGCCCAACTCCTTCTGACACGTGGCGACACCTCCTTACATCCCATGGTCCCACGACTATGCCTGTTTCCTTGAAGCTTTCTTCTCTTCGAAAGTTCTCTGTTAAAACTTAAAAGGCAACTGGGGAGCATTTTCACTTCAGTCTTCACGTTAGGGTTCTCCGAATCCATCTCTAAATCCACTCTTCGGCATCCTAAATTCTTCCGCCTCTAAGGCAAATCTCCCCAGATTCACTGCACACTCACACATCTCGGCTCAGAAGACTCTTGCATTTCGTTGCTTCCACTATGTCAAACAAGCTGCGCCAAAAGTAACAGACCAAGGTATGTTCCTCACCCTATTATCATCACTAAGGTTTTTTCTTGGGTCATTGATTCTGTATAAAAAGCATATGTTTGTGTATATATTATACTACCTCCTGTACTAAATATTACTCTACAAACTATGTATTATATATATTTAGGACCGGAGGAGTAATGTATGTTTTTTTTAGGTTTTTTTACTTTTTCTTCATTATTGATATTGGCCGAAGAAGCGATTTATCACCGATAAAAAAAATATTTTTGAGTTTCAGATAAAGTGCGACGCAACTCTCTTCGTCGTCTCTAAAGAACCCTTCGATCGGCAAACATTTCGTCTGAGGATGAAGCAGGTGCTAATGGATGGCGGCAAGCCATTTCTTGCTGAAGATATCATCAGAAACATCCTCAAGCGGCTTCCGGTAAAGTACCTTATCCGATCTCAATGTGTATGCAAACATTGGAAAATTCTCATCCAGACCCCATCTTTCATAGCTGAGCATATCCAATACAACACACATCACAACCCTTCTCTCCTTTTCCAAGGGCGTGGTGGCCCATTTGATCCTTCGGTCTGGTATTTCCTCAACCACGGGATGCAAGTTGTTAAAGCTCGAAGTGAACCTCTTTATGGTTCCTTATCTGGTTTTAGGATCATAGGTTCCATTAATGGCCTGATCTGTTTCCAATCCGATTATTCATCCATTTTCTTATTGAATCCAGCTACTAAAGAGTTCAGACTGGTGTATGAAGCTATCAATATTTCTGAGCCTGGGAAGTTCCGTACAGGATTTGGTTTCAGTTCAATGATAAGCGAGTACAAGGTAGTGAGAATTCATCTTTCCATGTTTAACCAGCGCGTCGTTGTTCGATCAGAAGAACGTTCTTTATTTACTGATCGGGTTAATCAAGTGCACATATATTCTTTAAGCACTGGGTCATGGAAGGAGATAGAGTTAGGCAACATAGATGGTGTATCTTTCATGTCTGACGGTTTTCCTGCTAATGGAGCTATATATTGGTTGGGGTCTATGCCCAGTGTGGGGGAGCAGGATGAAAATGATGGTTGTTCAGTTATTGCATTTGAGATAGCAACAGAGGTGTTTACTTTGATACCATTACCTTCTTCAGTCCCTAAATCATTTCGCAACAGGCTTGCTGTGTACGAGAATAATCTTGCTATGATATGTCACACTACGATTGGAAATCGCAAATTTTCGTCGATTGATTTGTGGGTGATGGAGGAGGGAACAGGTGCATCAGGAAGATGGAATTGGACTAAGAAATATAATACCAGCCCCTACCTGGGCTTGTTAAGTCCAAGGACTGTTTTGAGGAACGAAATTGTCTGCGATTTGTTGGTCACTCGTGCAACTAGTCATGAGAAAAATTATGGGAAAGGAGTAGTTGTTCTGATCAATATCACCACTAATGAATTTAAGAAGTTTGCTATTCCCAAACAAGATTGTGGTCGTTTGTTTTTCAATTATGTGGAGAGTCTTGTTTCAATTGGCAGCAATCGATTTGAAGAGTTTTAATCCCAAATCTTTGTCGTTACATTGCAGATTTAGTTTAAACTATTTTGCTGAAAAAGAACTCATAACAATTGGCTTGATGCCTTTTGAGTTTTTATCTAGAATGGTAAGTGTAGATACCTAATCCTTCTGTTTGTGGCTTTATTTGACCTTCCTATCTTATAATATTAGGTTTTCAGTTTTCTTTCAAAGATGGATACATACTTTAGTTGATGATGTGTGGATTATTGGGGACTTTTCGTTCATCAGTAACATAGCGAAGGAATTTAATATCAAATGGGATGGAAGAAAAATTTTTTTATGATTTAAATTTAAAAAAATTAGAGAAGTGGGTTAACAGTTTTTAATTAATTTTTCATACATTTTTATCTTACATCTCGTTCTTAAAATTTTACTTGGATTCTTTTAAATTCAGCTTATAAAAATTCAACTTTCTCTCCCTTCCCCCCTTCCCAAACAGTCCCTGTAACGTAACGATGAGACAATTTTTTGCTTCTTGCTTTCAATTTCTTCTTTCTCACTTTACAATTTTTTTTTTCCTCTCATCATTTCATGTAATACCTGACACTTTTTTTTTTTTACTATTTTCACTGCCCTGTGAGAAAGTCCTTCTTCCCTCAAGCACTGTGAAATAAATGGCTTGGGACAAGCAAAAATCTTCTATCCTACAATCTTATTTTAGATATTTGCAGAAGATTTCAATCATCACTGCAAGGATGAAAATAAAAAAATCTTTTCAATACACCATCTTTCATAAGTATTGATTGCTTCTCTTCCTTAAAACCTTGACTCTTGGTTTAATCAATGTGATACATTCTTCAGATATTTTGTGTTTTGTGTTTTGGTACGATCTCACTGTCTATTTCCATCTTCCTGTGTGAGACTTAGGCTCTCAAGAAAGCGATGAAGATGGCTCTATATAAGGGATTCGATGATGTCTTGTGCTTGAGTCTTATTGTAAGCTTTTGATTTACTCTATTGTTTGTGGGGTAGCTTGGAGAATATACCAGGGTTTTAAAACCCGGACAGGACCGGCCGGTCCGGCCCGGGAACCGGCGAACCGGCCGGTGAACCGGTCCGGTCCGGGTTGGGTTTTAAAAAAAAAAAAAAAAAATTTTAAAAAATTTTTCCTTTAGAATTTCATACTATAAGTCTAAAATTTTCAATTTCTCACCGGTTTGGTCTCGGTTTAGCTCCGTTTGGTCCCGGTTTGACCCACTGACCCTTAACCCAGTACTCCGACTGGTTCAATGACCGGTCCGAGTTTTAATACCTTGGAATATACCAAAGGAAATTAATATCAAATGAGAAGAAAGAAATGCAAGCGAACTAAATTTGAGTTGCTTGCATTTTCATTTGACTTATGCTGATTAAGAACAATTTTTTTCACCACCTAGCTAAGCTAGAGGGTAAATTAGTGTTAGCTTATAATACTTGGCATGTGGCACAAGGACCTTTAAAAAACTAATTAAAGATTAAAAAAATAGTGTTAGCTTAATTATTTTTTGAAAAAATAATGATACAACAAAATTTTATTTAATACTCCCTCATCTCAAAATATAAGCTTCAAATTTGTAAATAAGTGTTTCACGAAACATAAACTTCATTTTAAGTTTGTAAAAGTATTTATTGCTATTTGGAGAGATGAATCTGGTGATCATATTTTCAATTATATCAAAGTCTTGTACCAACCGGTAACAATCACATACAAGAGCTTTGATCCTAAATATTAATCACCTATTGAATGTTTACTCTTGGCTATTTTGCTGAAAGAACCTGTAACATAACTAGGGTCATGATTATTTTGTACCTATGAGGCCTGATGCCCTTTCGAGATTTTATCTAAAACAGTGGATACAGATATTCTATTCCAAAAATTGCTTTATTTGACTTGCCTATCGATGATCAGGTTGTTCAGTGATCTTTCAATTCAAAGATGGATATATAGTTTAGTTGATGTGTGTGTGATTTTAAATAGAACTAGCTTGTCCTCCCCGCTTGTACTTTTAAAACAATTTAATGCTCAAGTCTATTAATTTTATGGAAATAAATCTTTCTCCACCATACATTAAATAAAACGTAAGTGATACTAACATATATATTGCGACAACATTACAATGTTACTATTTTTACCACAACTAATTAACATTTCTAAATACTTCTCAAACAACATTCCTAGTAGTCGTCTTCTCCTCACTATTATTATCACTTACAACTATCTTTAAGCCTTCCATGCTTTTGACTCTGGACAATGCAACATACAACTGACCATGTGTAAAGACAGGCTTGCAAAGATACAATCTAATATGCCGTAGAGATTGCCCTTGACTTTTATTGATTGTCATAGCAAATGAAAGAGTTACTGGGAATTGTCTCCGTTGCATGTGAAATGGCCATCGACTTTCAGAAGGATTCATATCCATTCTATGAATGAGGACCTTTTGATTTGGATGTGACCCATTTAAAGTGATGACCTCAATAACAGTCTTCCCCAGTTGAGTTATGCGGAGGCGAGTTCCGTTGCATAATCCTGATGATTGATCGATGTTCCTCAGCAACATAATCGGTGCTCCAACTTTCAGAGTCAACTTATGTGGAGGCAACCCAGAGCAGTTGATTATGTTAAGAAACTCTGTAGTATACAAATTGCCAAAGCCATCACTATGTTCATCAAACTTACAAACAGAGTCACAGCTGTAGAATTCATGTGCATCCCCAGGCAAGAGGGAACACAAATGGTCATTGATGCGATTCACCATTTCTATGGTTGGTGCTAAGATTGCCCTGTCATTGAAAAATTCATTTGAATGTAAATTGTTGAATATTTTAAGACAGGTTGATTCAACAATTGCTTGAATTGGATCTTCACAATCTGATATCAACAATTCATCTGGGATTTCAATTTCAGCAATGCCATCTTCTGAGCTGCCTAACTTGCCATCACCGACATCTAATAACCATTGTGAGAACCATGCCAACTTTGCATTGTCAGTGGTTGTTGAAAAGAAGTCAATCACATATTTTTTGTCAGGCGAAGGATAGTGCAATGATCCCATAAATGTGGAGAATTAATGCATGCATTTACAATAGTTCCTCTTGTTCCTTTCGGGATGACCGGTAAAATTTGACGGAAATCACCTCCCACAACTATGCACTTTCCTCCATAGGGCCTATCACAATGCATGATATCCCTTAGAGAGTTGTCAAATGCCTCAACACAAAAACGCTGAACCATTGGAGCCTTATCCCAAATAATTAATTTTATGCATTGTATAAGGTTTGCTAAAGGAGAATTTTGTTTAATTGAACAGACTGAGGATTCAGTAATTTGAATTGGAATTGCAAACCTGGAATGTGCTGTTCTACCAGATGGAAGCAAAGTTGTTGCAATTCCACTGGAAGCGACTGTAAGTACAATATCTCCTGCTGCTCTAAGAGTCGAAGACAATGCATTCCACAAGAATGTCTTTCTAGTGCCACCGTATCCATAAACAAAGAAGAAACCCCCATGGCCCTTTTCCAAAGATGCGAGAACCATATCAAAAATTTGTTTTTGCTCATAATTTAAGGATTTCACAAGGTGATCTGCCTCAAGACTTAAAGCATGTCTGTCATAACTCAACTCTTGCAAGATCAAGTGATTAGAAATGTCTATTGGCTGGATGTCCTCAGGTAAAGGCATAGTAGAAAAGTCCACCAGACTCCTTCCATTCTTGCGTAACAATGAATCTATGTCCTTTAATGCCATTTGCTCCTTATCAAATGAAGATATAGTGACGTCTACATGTTGGAAGTTTAAAATTAAAATATATCATGGTAAAAGTATATAATATATAAAAATTTATTACTAAATATATAACATGTTTTAATGTAAATGATCAAGTTATGTGCACTTACTTGATGACAAGGGATCATTTCTAGAAATGTATAACAAATCTTCAGAAAGTAGTTTTGAGGTCTCTTTCCAAACATACTCAGGACGGTGTAGAGACGAACATAGCATCATACTAATAAAAAGTTTCCTGAGTGAAGAACCAGATGCCCATAATGAAGCTTCTTTAATGGCTGCAATAAATTCCCTATCATCATCCAAAAGGCCACGTGCAAAGCATGCATCTCAGAAGGTACAGTGGACAACGCCATCAACAGTTTTGATCTCATCAAATGAACATGGACCCTTACTTGTGTGAGTAGAACACGTAAATAATATAGTTCGCCAGAGGAGGGGGAAACATGGGTAATTCTACCAACTGAATTTCCTCTTTGTCTACGTTTCCATTCTCGTTTGCTCCTGACGTATACATAATGCTTAGGAAATTCGATATAAGTCAAAGTCCTTGCAAAAGCATCATCATCATCATCATTTTTTTTCATCCATGCAAGGAATTGAGATTCACAAACCCTTGGCTTATCCAACAGCTCAGAGACATCATCTGTATTTCCATATATGACATATTGTTGGTTTGGTAAATGAAAACTCAATCTTTCAACAGATGGACTCCTGTGATGAATAGGAAATCCAAAGATACGCCATGCAGCTTCACATGCAGACACATATCTATAATTATAATACTGTTGTATTTCATCAACTACAGACTGGTCATCATTATTACTATTCCCATAAAAAATTACAGCCACCACTCTGTCATTACCTTTACTGATATACTTGAAAAGATACTTAATGGCAGTGGAGTGATTGCATTTCTCTACATTTAGGTGTGCATGAAACATCTTCAACAACTGTGGATTGTATGGAACAATGCACCTATTAAGCATTGGGATACCCTTGACCTCAATTGTTCGTCCATCATCCCTTCGTCTATATGTTGGATACCCATCATCATCAACTGACGTAGTGTTGTTGAATTTCTTTAGAAAGTACTTGCTACACTTCTTATCTTTCATATAGGGAGACTTTGGGTTACTTGTACCGTATGGTCCATGAATCATATACTGTTTCACCAAATTATATAGAAGAGGATCCTTCATCTTATCTGGTATTTCAGCAGAGATAGCTTTGTCAATAGATTCTGGATCTTTTATGCTGTCTTTTGGATCAAGAAATAGTAGTATGTGGGCATGTGGCAATCCCCTCTTTTGAAACTCAATGGTATATATTTCTGGAAACCAAAATGGCACAAGCAGATTAGTAACAATTTCCAATTAAATAAGCAATGTTTTTAATGATGCATACAAAAATAAATTAATATATATACATATATATATATATATATATATATATTTGTGTGTGTATGAATGTTTTACCATATAATTTGATGTAGAATACACAACTAACCTGCATGAATAGTGCCAAAAAAAATTTTCTCCTTCAGCGTCTTTATCAAGCAGTCTAACTTGAGCTTAAATATCCTAGATAATATGTCTGGACGATCAGATGGCTTCAGTGAATGTTTTTCACAGAATCGCTTAATTTTAGGCCAAGCAGGATTGCATGTGAAGGTTAAGAAAAGGTCAGGATACCCTTCTGATTTGCAAATTGCCATAGCATCTTGATAGTTCTGTATCATATATCTTGCTCCCCCTGTGAATGATGAAGGAAGAACAATACGCTTTCCTATAGATGCTGCATTCCTTTCTCCCCTTAATACTGCATCAGATAATCCTTGATACAAATCAACTCTAAGTTCTTTTTGATGTGTTCTAACCCAAAGTAACCGTTGTGACTCAATCATAGTGTAACCATCCACTATGAGTTGCTGTAATAGTCTTGAAGCATGCAAAAGAGTTGACCTTTTATTGAGTCTAGTCATTAGCCTATAAGCGAAGAACTCTCGCATGCTAAGCCTTTTTTTGGTCTTGGTTGCACTAAGTGTTTCTTCTCTATGTTCAATATCATCTTTTTTGGCTTGCCTGAATGCTCTTGAACAATAATGTCCCTCACATGATATGCCATATCTATATCACCAACAACTAAAGCTGCAACTTCAAAAGTAGTAGGCATGTTATAAGTTCTTCCATCACTTTGTCTTGTCCCCAACAAACACAACTTTAAGGGTAATGAATTTAGACTACGAATCATAGATGATGCAAGATGGTATTGCTGAACAAATGGATTTACTTCATCCAACTGTTGCTTTATTAGATCAACTATGGTTGGATCCAATGAAGATTGTGTTTGGAATTTGCTGAAAAAAGAAAAAATATTATATACCAATAACAATTATAGAAAGAAAGTGATGTAAATGTAAGGTCATATTTGAAGTGAACATACCTAACTGTTGCAATTCTATTAGACACTTCATTCTCTGTATCAAATATGTATAATTGTGAGTACACAGGTCTTGATCCTTCAAGTGGTAATAAGCTCCAATATTGTGATAATTCATTCCAGACATGACAAATGAGTAAGGTGCTCCACCGGAATTCTTTGAATGATCAATTTTCCCTCCCATAGATGTAAAGGAAAACATGTTGTATTGTCTGATATTTTCATGGAAGTTTTTTGCCTCAGATGACTGCTTGTGAAAGAATAACTTTTCAAACAGTGGAAGAGGACTTTTCATATGGGGCAAGACAACTTTTCCTTTCAAACAGTAAAGAGAACATAAGTTGACATCTCTTTGATTTCTATCCTTCTTAATTCTTTCATTATACCAAAATAATGCCCCACAAAATTTGCATGCATAAATTGGATCTCCTTCATCTATGTATCCTGTGACAAAAGATGTAAGTAAAATGAGATACAAAAACATATCAATTGTAATACATAATGATAGTTGTATTACCTTCAGATTCTTGAGAGCATTCGTTTGTTGAGTTGAGATGTGAAAGATCTATTAAAAGAATGCAATTGTGAGGTCTTTTATCTTTGTAATATCTCTTAAACGAATTAAACTAAACAATTGTAATATGAATTGATGCTTACCCACATCTTCATGACCATTATTAATGTCTTCATCAGCACTGTGATTATTTTCGATTTGAAACTCAATGTCTTTATAATATGCTGCTTGAGGTGGGGCTTGGGATTATCAAATAAGAACAATTAGAAGGATATATATATATATATATATTGCAGATAAATACGGAAATAAGTTATCAGCTCATATCTATTAAAAGAATCAAACTAAATAATTGTATTATGAATTGATGCTTACCCCCAACGTCATGACCATGATTCATGTCTTCATCAGCACTGTGATTAATTTCCATTTGAAAGTCAATGTCTTTATAAGATGCTGATTGAGGTAGGGCTTGGGATTACCAAATAAGAACAATTAGAAGCCTATATATATATATATTTATATATATTATAGAGAAAAAAGTAAATAAGTTATCAGCTCAAGGACAATTATAATATAAGTTTGACCAAACAAAAACAACACATTTACATGAAATGAGCAATAGAATGCATAAAGAATAAATCTTAATATGTAACCAATAATTCAAACTCAGAATGTTTTCAATAGTAATCAAAATAAAGAAAAGCCAAACGCATGGTTATATGAAAGGTAATTATTTAAGTGGAGAACATAAATAACATGTACCATATTCAGTCAGATTCGTAGAGTCCATGGAAGGCATTTGTTGGTTTTTATCTATTGATATAAGATCACATTCAAGTGCTGCAACCACAGCATCAATTTACTTGGTAAGACAATGACATGGCATGAATATTCTTATAAATGAACGGCACGTAAGGGTCAAAAAATATAGATCATATAAACCTTGATATGCTGTTTGCTGTATTATTTTCACTGTCCTTGTTGGTTTTGCATTCTTATTTTCTAAACCTTTCCATCTAGCACTTTTGCGGGTCAAGGGCTGTATCTTTAATGGTTGGTCTGAGTCTGATACAGTAGACAACAAAAGAATTCAATTAGGAATGTGCATTTGGACTCGGACTATGCAAAATTAAATCAAGATAAGGAACTGGACAATAAGAAAGTATACTTAATAAGAATAGGATTTAGTCTATAACATAACAACTGTATGCCTCCAAGATACATATACCTTGACTCCTTTCAAAATGGTGAAATAAGTTGGACGCAACATTCGTTATATCTTTGAATGACGTTACCATATGTTGTTGCCTCCGAACTTTCTTTGCTTGTTGAGGGCTAAATATTGATTTTGGCTGTGTATATTTATCAATCGATGCTAATGTTGCAGCAGAAGGTGTATTAGGCAGACCAACATTGGCTACTACAATCATAAAGCAAGTATAAATAAGCAACAGTGGTCATGATAAGTTAAATGATGGGGAATGAGATTAATGCAACACAAGAAGATGGTTGTAAATATTGCGCTTAAAGGTTACATTTTTATCTATACTTTGAATATATATTGTAGTAACACATAACAAAATGCTAAAAAGATTGTGACATTCAACATGTACCATTGTTAGAAGGAGTTTTCCAGTTTGATGCACTGTTTGTGATATCTTGCAAAGCAGGAGATGCTGGTTTCTGTCTAGCTTGCATATTACCATGTATAGGACTCACTAAATCACATCGCTGAGTGTGCTGATATTGAGTTTGATCTTTGATTGGTTTGCAGGTATAAGCAAACTGAAGAAAAGCAATAAATAATACAGTGATAGATAATATTTCATGAGCAAGTTACCTATTTTATATTTGCCATGGTGACTTTCAGGAAGGATCGGTAGTCCATTATTTTCCACATTCTCATTCACATATTGTGTATGTGAAGTCCAGGAACTCATTTGTTGAACAGCAGAAGTCGGATTGATGGCACCTTCATAGTCTTTTTCCCTTGTTGTCCTGGATCTTTTCGCTTGGAAGACATTTCCTGTCATCCGAATGATGGACTATCGTACTGTTAAGACATGAAGTAAGAAATGGAGAATGGATACTGAGGGCTAAGGCACACCATAGCTAATACTGTCTTTTAGGACAAATGAACGATGCATCATACTTTCTTGGCTTTTGCAAAAGGCTTGTATGATAGGGACATGACATGTAATGGTTTATGACATAGGTTTTGACTAGGGGAAATATAATAAATTTGATACCTGACTCCTTATGTTCCACCTCCTAGCATCTTTTATATATAGTTTAGTAAGTTTTTGTAATAAGATTAGTAAATTATGGTTTTGTTTGAATTGAATCTGAAGTGGAAACTTGCTGTAATGTAAGTATAGAAATGATCACCGCCACTGCATGGAGACTATGGACTTATGTCTCGGGATTCATATACTCCCAAGTCCTATAATTAATTTAATTTTTACAGGAAGGGTCATAAAAAATGATGGTTATCCTAGTATACTGATTTCAATATGAAGTTTTAAGTGTGATCAAATAGGAAAGTACCCTGGGATTAGTTAGCATCGATAAAATGATTTTTCAAATAAGTACTAATTGAGGCTTGAGGTATGGACATGAAATCAAATTGTTGTTTAGCGTTGGATCAAGTATTTTACAGATATTTCATAGCTTGCCCTTCTGAATTTATGTCCACCAACGTTGTCATGTTGGGCTTTATGTAAACAATGAGGAATAGATGTAAAATACTGTATTAGTTATTTAAAGGAAGGAATGGTACTCATGTTGGCTATATTGAAGGAGAATCCCACTGTATAATCAATTAGGAACGTCCAAATTTGTGGTAACATATTGTAAGTCCATGACAGAATTTGATTAATTGGACAATATGCAGGTATGATTTAATATTTGTACTGCAATAATTTTTACCACCTGGAATGATCACCATAAGGACCAAAACTATGAAGAATTCATATCAACTAAGTTGGAGATATAATGATATGGCAGTAATAATGGGAACAATGTAATTAAGACAAACATAAATTCATTAAAGGAGACATAAAATGTGAAATACAAGATAGGTACTTAGACGAAACTAAGCAGATAACATACAAACATTGGAAAGAAATACACTTGAACATAAAGATAACATGTTAATGTAAATTCAAAGACAGACTGAAACTACAATGGACACATGAACACACTGATCAATTGGACTCTATTTCTCTTGCTTTATCACTTTTGTGACTTTTTCCTCCGCAGGTGTGACAGTTGGCCTCTGAGAAGCACTACCCTGTTCATCCCTAACAGCATTCCACTTGACATTAATCCTTCTCTTTCCTTTCACAGGTGCTGGTGTGATATTATTGGTAAGGTCTGAGATTAAGGTCTCTTCGTTAGCTGCTATCAGTGAAGGATTCGAATGGATGACAAGTTGGACAATTTCAGGATCAGTTGTTTAATCGGCTACAGAGACAGTAGATTGAACATCATTATGTACCTCATTTCCTTCACCTGCATGTGTCTGTGAATTGATAATGGGTGTAAGTTCCTATTAAGCATAAAAGCATATTTTAAATATGGAGAGTAATTACAGTCAGTTAAGGTGAAATTATTCGTGGCCCACCTCAACAGTTGCTTCATTGAACTGATTCAATAAGTCTTCACATATAGTGTATTGAGTAACACTAATGCTAGAAGTTGGGTGACTCTTGTTGTATTCATTCATCTTTAATTTCAACAATACACTCTTACCCATTGGCTTGTCCAATTCGATGGGAAAGTCATAATCACGCTTTGCCTATAATTAAAATTAAATAAAAGTAATAAAAATTTTTTACTTAAGGTCAAGCAACAGATGGTTAAAAACAACTAACTTGTTGAAGTATAAATGCCTTAAAATAAAGTTACATAAAGTCACAAAACATTAATTAAACAAATATAACTTAATGGCAAGCAGCAGATAGTTTATAAAACTAACTTCTTTAAGTATCAATTTCAGCTCAGAAGCTGTCTTCTCAATCAACTGAACAGCTAGCTTATCCCAGAATATAATAGAAGCAGTGCCAGTCTTATCCTTCACCAAATAGTGAAGTTTCAACTTGAATAACAAAAGAATGCATTATGCGTCGGTTTAACTGCTAAACAAACATAAACTAAATAGAAGTAAAATTTTTACTTCGGCTCAATAGTGCACTGTGTTCGTCTTGTGCAATTGGGACAGATAAGAGTGGATTTTTCAAATGTGGCCTTTGTGCCACACTTACCACAACCATCATAATTCCAACCATAACGTGTCTCCAGTTTTTGAATCTCACAATTGACCACAAAAGATGCTCCTTGATAGGCATAAAAGAGTAGACACAGATATATCAAATGATCTGATGTGCATCAAATTTGTCTGCTGAACATTTTAATTAATTTAGTAAAAGGCTTCAAAAAGATATTTGGTGGAAATAGTAAAAGTCACTAAAGAAGAACTGACTATCTCTTGGTTTGGTATGTCAGATATAGTTATCTTTGGCTGGCTGTGCAAGGAGTTGCTACTTGACATCTGGGATGACTGGGTTGGGATGGGTTGACTCATACTGGTCATTGGAGGAGAAAAACCATCTCTGGTGCTGCTTGCATGGAAACATTAGAAGAGGAAAAATTACTAAATAAAGCATTGAAACCATTAATCTTGAAAGTGAGAAGGCCAAACCTATCAATGAAGTTCTTAACCTCTTTCAAGGGTGGGTTAAATGCTACCCTTGTAGCCCCAAAGGAGTTATATACGGTTGGTAGTCCTGGAAAATATTATGTTAGTGGTCATTATTATTGTAACAATGAAACAAATCAATCTTTTCATAGGATATTAAACTTAGTGGCTATTACCATCTTCTGAGAAGCCAACCCTAGCAAGATTGAGCACAAGAACAACAGGTGTTTCACTGTTTTGAAGCTGAGCCATGAACGCATCTGAAGCACATTCATCAAATAATACACAGTCCACATCATGCTCACTGAAATGTGTTAACAAACATGTAAGGACAAAATAAAAGATATTAAATAATCATGGATGTCCTATAATATTCCAATGGTTCGGAAAGAGAAAATTGAAGACTGTTACTCAGTATCAGTTAAAACCATCCGAAGTTTCATCTTTGTTTCCTGATCCCTATGGAATTCTTCTAATGTTCCC
Organism: Inga laurina; assembly: GCA_963855925.1. Lineage (NCBI taxonomy): Eukaryota > Viridiplantae > Streptophyta > Magnoliopsida > Fabales > Fabaceae > Inga > Inga laurina. The sequence goes on along the minus strand of OY979701.1, from coordinate 68,732,116 downwards.
ATAGTTCTTACATATGCCATTACATCTACAGTTCAACAAAGAAAGAGAGTTAGAAAACTATGACCTTAATTAATTAAAGTTTATAGTACACGTTTTTAGGAAATTGAACTATTTACAATATACAATCAACTATAAACTACTACAAAAGTGAGCAATTAGATATTATATAATCCACAACTAAAAGAAATCACTAATTAGATAATCCACTTGATGATCTTGATCCGCCTTCAAAATTTCAGTAATAGGCATGAATGAATAAGAGTAGGAAGGTATTGAAGCAGCTTGTTGCATTATATATGTCTGTCCGGTGAAGGTGAGCTTAAAAGGATGAGTTGTTGCTCTATATTGACCGACATTTGGAGTGACAACAAAATTAGCAAACAGATATGTTTGCCCTTCAGTGATGGTCTCATTGACTCTCTGTTGTACTGATTTGTTGAGCACACTTGCTTGTATCTTCATGCCCTATGATGTATTAATGGCAAAATGTAGTATACAATCAATAAGGTTAAATGAAAACATATACGAATATATATACAATCAATAAGGTCAAATGAAAAGGAATATGAACATATACCTCAGCATCCAGTAAAACCATTGATATGCAAAAAATATCATGAGGATGAGTTTTCTGGTAAACATTCCATTTGCGGAAGACTCTCACAACTATACTCCAACAATCAGTAGCATCACTCAACTCTTTAAGAGAACAATTGCGTGCCATGATAGGAACTACAAAGAACAAAGGAGTGGATGGTTAAAATCGTATGGAAGAAGAAAAACAAAGGACAGATGATTGGAAGTGAAAATGAAAATGAATGAGTAATGAGTAAAACATAACCTAAGAACATACTTTTTGAGAATAAAAATAAAATGTGAGCAATATTATGAAACTGTGAAAATGGCAGCTGATAGTGGTCTCATATAAATACTTGATCTGAGGGTTTAATTTGGGCGGGGAATGAAATTCAAACTATAATTTGCATGCCCGCCAAGAATTTGAAGTTGGTCACATAAGGACTAATCACATGTTTATATCTGTACTTCACATTAAACCATATTGTGCGAAGATACACTTTTATTAGTATTATTATGGCAGATCAACTTTTTGTCAACAGTCATGGATATGTGCACATTAGCTATGAAGCAGGGCAACTATTTCTAGAAATGGAAGGCACCAAAGGGTGATGTTGTTAAAGAAAAGCAATACTAACACTTGATGGATCAAGCTTCACTATGCATAAGAGTCCAAGAAGACCAGAACAAATCTTCTAGGAAATCACATATACGGAGAAGATCATGGAATCAAGCATCCCTGCATTAGATATTGACCATACATGTTCAGTGACATGAAAGGGTTCCAAGTATTAATGTTACCAGTATATAATTTGGATGAGGACATCAATAAATAATGAAACCTGCAACTTGTTAAAATATAATTTTTCCATTTGCATGAAAAATCTGACATCACATCATTATTTTAAGAAATACTTGGAACAATAAATCTTTACTATTTGCAAATAGTCAAAGTAGGCTTCAGATGTCGCTACATATGCATTTATAAGGCATATCTACTTTTAATTATAAGAGTTGGCATAGCTTAATATAGCTCATCAACAAAGATGAGTGATTCATCATGGAAGGATAGACAGATAAGTCACCTATGACAGTGCAATTGCTGTAAGTATGCAAAAGTAAAGCAATGGGACATGTGAGATCAACATCACACCTAATGGCAGTCCATGAAAGATGTGAGAAATTTTACATGGTGCATCTAAGAGACCATTAAATTGAAGTTAATAATACAGTAAGTAATGACTGGATAGTGCATTATTTTGTATTAAAAAATGGGTGAATTTGCATAGGGGTCTATCATAGGCATGATTTTGCGGTAAATAATGTGTGAAGATATACTACAATTAGCATTATTATTTTGAAAGCGACATGGTTCTGTATTGGATGATGTGTGAAGAAACACTATAATTAGTATTATTATGCAGGGACAGTGAGAAGATGGCAAATGCATCAGCTTTTTGGCAACAGACATTGATATGAGCAACTTACATATGAAGCAGGGCAACTAATTCAAAAAATGATAGGCATTAAAGACATGATGTTGAAAAAAAAAAAAAGCAATCCTTACACTTGATGGATCAAGCTTTACTATGCATAAGGGGGCACGCAAACCAGGAAAAATGACATAATGAAGTCACATATACGGGCCATATCATGGAAGAAGGCACTATTAATATGCAATAACCAGACTTTTTCAGTGAAATGAAAGGGATTGAATAAAGGATACTTGTATATAATTCAGATGAAGACAGTCATAATTAATGAAACCCACAACATTTTAATATATGTTATTTCCATTTGCATGAAAAAACTGTCATAACTTCCAAAAACCAGCTTGCAATAAATTTGAAAGAGCTCAGTCAGCATTGTGCTCATATGAGTTCTTCAATGCATTGTGCATATTCCTTTTCAACCAATTTGAAAGAGCTAAGTCATCATTGTTCTGTAACATATAAACATGTAATGTTTACGAAAAATGAGAATTAGGAAGAGCACAATGCCTTGAAGAATCCTGAGATACGTTTACCAGTTTCCATTTGTATGAAAGTATGGGAATAAGAGAAAACAACACACCAAAAACAGCTACCTATTGTAATCTGATATGTCAAAATTTGATTTCGAATCATGGGAATTGATAGCAAGGTTTCAATGTGATTATAACCACTGTTGATAATTGCATCAGTCTTTGTTGATGGGTCTTGTCACAACACATTGGCATCTGGGCACACATGAAAATGGGAAATAATAATGAATTGAATAACACTTAAAAAAAGCAATTTCCATTTCCATATTAGTTTGCTGAGGTTGCCTAAGACTGAAACTGACAAGGTGCATATAGTAGACTGTGATGATATTTAATTAAAGGTTGTCATAACATTTTATTTGGTGAGAGAAAGGTCTTAGTTCCTTTAAATAAATCAAATTTGGAAGTTAATAATACACAATAGCTTCAATACCTACTCTTTTGGTAGAGGCAAATTGTGCTGAATGACGATGAGTGATCCTGAGCCTTTTGCAGCAGTTGATTTCTTCAACCTGATTAGTCGTTGGAGAAATGGAGGGGTCAATTTACTATGCATCCATTGTGGACCATTGGTCATGTTTGTCACCCGTGAACCCCCAAATTTTGAAAAGAGGGTACACACAATTGAAAGGACGCCAGAACATATTCCTTCCGAGATGTGGTATCACAAACGATACTTTGTGCTTAAGTGTATTTATGGCATCATACGCTCAGAAGGGTTTTCTTGCAACTACTTAGAACGTGCAGACATGTATGATTTCTGTTGTCACCATGCATTCAGGGACGTTGTCAGCTCACACAGCCCATTCCTCCTTGTCAAAATTCCATGGCAAAACTATGAACCGCTCTCAATATATGACTTGTACTATGAAACATACATGCAGGTATGCCCGATTGTGCATAGAGGTCGAAGGACTTTGGGTGTTAACCAATGGATTAGGCGTATTGAAGAGGTTGTAGCAAATGAGTCGCATACCACCAGTCATACAATAGCATCTGATAGGGGTTGGTGCACAGAAGCGGCTCCGACTATACCAGCTCTTCCTTTATCATCAGAATTTGCTCCAGAGCTAGGATTTGTCGAAACTGAAGATGACACCATTCCTTCATAATCTTCCTTAAGATCCCACATTGGCGTGACTATAAGATGATTTAGCACATGTATTTAGCCCTGCACGAATAGTAATATAGGCTCGTTTAGTAAGCTAATATAGCTGAGTCACCGCTTTACTTGATGTACTTGAATGACACGAAAGTCCCCTAGGTCGTAGGAAGGTGTCAACCCAAAAGCATGTTGCAGCTCTGGTGGTGACATATGTAACCTACTGTAATCTTCGTGTCACTGTTTTAAAAGATGTCTTAAAAGGCTATGATGTACCCACTGTACTCTACGTGGAATTTTTTTAAAAGCAATCTAAAAAAGAAATGATTTTATTTTAAAAAAAGGCAATGCTATTATTTATATAGGCTAAAAAATTAGTAAACATAATGATTTTTTTTTTCAATAATAAACATAATGATTCACTTTATTTGTTTTTTAGTAAAAAAAATGAAGTTATGTTATATAGCCCTTTGACGTGGTATTTTGTGAAACCGTGAGGCTACCTGATCTTATTCGATTTTTTGACTAATATAAATTGTCTATTTATTTGTCTTTTAGTCAAAAAACACAAGTTACATTATAGAGAATTTTGACTCCTTATTTTGTGAACCCGTGAAGCTACATGAAGTTCAATTCTTTAATGAAAACATCGCATTAAAAATTGTGGAACCTTATTTTGTGATTGACTCCTTATTTTGTGAACCCGTGAAGCTACAAAGTAATTCATGATTCACTTTATTTGTTTTTTAGTAAAACAAATGAAGTTATGTTATATAGCCTTTTGACGTGGTATTTTGTGAAACCGTTTTGACTAAAATATATTGTCTATTTCTTTGTCTTTTAGTCAAAAAAACACAAGTTAGATTATAGAGAATTTTGACTCCTTATTTTGTGAACCCGTGAAGCTACATGAAGTTTAATTCTTTAATGAAAACCTCACATTAAAATTGTGGAACCATGATGATTGACTCATTTTCTTCCAGGTCTGAAATTACTCGAAAGAACTTCCAAAAAAAGTTAAAAAATAGCAATCAATAAACATGGTAAAGCAATTTGTCCAAAAAAAAAACATGGTAAAGCAAAAACTACTTAGAACAGAGTCAAATATTTGTTCAACATAGCAAAAGCTAGTATGATTGAAATTGCCTATCATCCTATTCTCCGACTTCGGTTGGGAGGATCCCGCAGATCATATCGTCCCTAAGCTCCTCAAGCTGAGGCCAAGGAGGGTTGAAGAAAACCCTTGTGGCATCGTGGTATGATTTCATCATTGGAAGACCGGCATTAGATTTTGTCTCCGGCACAACATACTGAATCACAATGTAGGCATCATCCAAAGTTGAAAAAGCTTCAAGCATCCTCAGCGTCACCTCAGCTGGCTCACCAACCAAACAACATTTGAAAATTTTGTTGTCCCTGTTCGTCACCCTATTATGGTCCTCAAGCTCTAGAATAATCTCCTTGGAAAAGAAAGACCGTACATTTGTCAAAGTATTAACCTCAACTGACTTGAGAAAACCATACACATCTGTATTTCAACACATAATAGACAACAATCAAATGAAGGTATGGACAAGTTCAAACTGATGTGAGGTTTCACAGGAAAATCCTATTGCAACATACCACGTAAATGCCATGGCTGAAGCTTTGAAGCTACAAAATCATTCAGAGACATCAGATGGAAGGAGTAATTGGGCATGAATACAGAAATCTCCTCTACAATGGTGGATGGGCATAGTTTTATATGGTATTTCGCATCTATCCTTAGGCTACTCCATCCCACCAAGAAGTCTAAAACCCTGTACGTTCGGTCCTCTCCAAATTTTCTGGCGAACATATGCCATATGTATTCTGAATCCATCTCAAGCATCATATGAGTGAGCTACACAAGAAAACACAAGAAATGAGCAAACAAAAATGGCATTACTGACCTTATTACAACAACAGACGAGGAAATCAACAAACACACAGAGGATAAGATGACTTACGGATTCATTAAAGACAACGATCTCATATCTACAAAGAACCTTCCAAGGCAGTTCATAGTCATGTGGATCGCGAATGTGTTCAACAGAGATGATTCTATCAACCTTGACAACTATATTCTCCTCACATATGCCTGGAGTTAGCTGACGAAGCCACATCGTCCTCTTCTTGGGGGCCATCTGGTTGAAGGCGACTTTCAGGATTTGATGCTTTCAAGTGAGGAGAAGAGGCTTTCCAATAGGTGAAAAGACTAAGGATCATTCGCACAATGAGGATTTCCAATAAAATGAGATATTTTATCCCAACACGTGACTTGCTGCGGAGAGTTGTGACACAGGGAGAATTATTATTTTATTCAGTTTAGATGCGAAAGATATAGCGCAGCCCAAGAAACAAATATTATATTAAGGAAAAATCTTATGAACAGTGATCTGTATCTTGAGCCACCACTAAGCAGTGAAGGAGAGCGGCTTCCCGGAACAGTTATTTATAATATATTGATTGTTAATGTAAGTAGTTTTCCACCTCACCTGAGCTTGTGTGCTCTTTGGATTACTGCTGTGTTAGAACAATATTTGTTGGTAGTTTTTCAAGTTTTTGGAAAGTTCACTGTATAACGTCTGTGATTTTTTTCCCAATCCATTCAATCATATTTTTACATGGCATTTTCATTTTTGTTTCTTACCTCTTGGTGCTACCAAAATTTAATTTCTGTCTTCTTCCTTTCAGTTTCATCTATGATTATGTTGGTTGCCCGGAATAATGGTTATTTATTTCCTCATGTAACATGAAAGTCATTGGAATTAATCATAAATGGCATTTGAATTCATATTAAATCTTTTTCTTGCCAACGAATTCAAATTAAATCTTATTGATTAATTATTTTAAATCAATGATTGAAAATTTAACTTGAACTAAATTTTGATTACTTTTTTTGCCAACAAATTTTAATTAATTTTATTAAAGGGGCTTTATGTATGTATTTAGCCATACCATAATATGTGTGTGTACAATAGCATGTGTTGTTTCAAAACTATTTTTCTCATTATTGATATTGATATTGATATTGAGCGAAGAAACGTTAAACACCTAAGAAAAAATATTAAAAATATTTTTTCAGTTACAAATAAAAGCGTCAGGCAACTCTCTTCTTCCTTCTCGAACCCTTTGATCGACATAAACCTTTCCTCTGAGGTAGACGCCAACGGATAGCAACAAGCCATATCTTTCTCAAGAAATAATCATAAACATTTTCAAACGGCTTCCTGTAAAGTCCCTAATCTGATTTCAATGCAGACCATCTCCACCGCTCCACTTATCATCAAAACTATACTCTCCTTCTCCTCCATCATGAGATGAAGGTTCTTAAAGTTCAAAGCCTCCCTTTAATCGATTCCTAAGTGGGTGTTCGGATCGTCGGTTCTAGTAATGGCAGACTCAATTGCGCTTCTGTTTTCTTATGAAATCTAGCTATAAGAGAGGTCAGATAGGTGTCTATAGCTGTTAATGTTTTTTAGCATGAGTTATTTCACATAGGATTTGGGTTCAGTTTAGTTGTTAATGATTATAAAATAGTGAGAATTCATGCTTCTTTTCTTATTTTGGAAGAAAGGTTGCTATATATGGACTAGCTAGGTTAATCAAGTGTTGTTGGCATAGTTCCTGTAAATATACTGTGTAATCCAAGTCTTGTCCAAGGACACTGTCCTTAAGAGCTATTCCGCAACCACCAGCTAAGAGGAAGCGGCACTCCCCATGATAAAACAGACTCTTCTTGAAAAACAGGGTGAGCAGAACAGCTAAATATTATAGAACTCAGGAGGCAAAAGCTAGAGGAGGAGAGAAGTGCTTGAAGGCAAAAGAGCTGGATGTGTTAAACCTCAAACTGAAGCACCCTTTATATAGGCAGCAACCCACAAACGTTTATTTCAAAATCAACACGTTAAATGTGATTAAAAGCATTGTTGTTGGGCGGTTTTCTAAATGTTGCAGCCATTGAAATCTATACATTGGAGCCATTTATTTTTATTAAAACCAATAAAACATTGATTCACGTAATCTGCCCAAATTGCTTGATTCAATGTCACTAATATTGTTTAATGTCAAACTTCCATATTCTGAATTTGAAAAGCTCAGTTTCACAATTTAATGCCACAATAATGACATTAAAAGCTATTCAAGAAATCATTTGAAGAATGGAAGTGTAACGCCCAAGACTTCACAAATTTACTAGCATAAAAGGCATTAAAACAAATTGATAAATCCATTTATAAAATTAAAAGCCTATTACATATTCAATGTCCAGATTTTAAAAAAATAATATGAGCAAAGGAACATTTTCTAGTAAGACATTTACTCTAAAGAATAAATCTCAATTTAATGGCAAAGGCTCTCAGAAAAAAGGTGTCCAGTCTACTTTCAACCTGTGCATAAGGGGTGGGAGATATTGCCGGATTTCAACCATGGCCTATTGTCGTGCGAGTTCATTCCTCCTCTTAGCCAATCCAAAATTCCTTATTTTTTTGGATCATTTCACTTGTTCCATTTGACACACCCACATTATTTATATAATAATTCCAACAATCCCCCACATGTGTTAAAAGGAACGCCATTAGCTGAGTTGCACACATGGATATAACCATTTCATCTGATAGTCCTACAAACTTAAAACCAGACCTAGACCAATAACACTTAGTACACAGAGGTGTTAGTGGTCCTATGAACCAACAACTCCTAGGCGTATACTAGAGGTATTAAGAGTCAGATTATACCCCTACATTTTGCTATTAATGTGGTTTTACATGTTAAGACAGCCATGCGTATGCCTGGTGCATAACGAATGCTCTAGAGATTTTGTCACAATCTCATAGGAGCAGCCCCACTCCACATTCGTAGAAGTGATTTCATGAAATGTACCTGTAATGAGCACATTGTAATGACCCAATTTGAGATTAAGGGCTAATGACTCTGATGTTGATTGTAATTAGTGTAATTAAACACTTTTGGATAAATGTGATGCGAAGTTGATATAAATGTTCATAGTGATGATTTATTAATCATAGTGAAAACCGGGGGCAAAATGGTAAAATTGAAAATTTATTGACCAATTGGTCAGTTACCAAAGAGGAAACTCATTGGTGATTAGAGATCAAGGGTTGAGATCTATTGGCTATGGGCCGGAATCCTATGCTTTAAGCTTATGTGAGCTCATAGAGAGAGTGAACAAGATGTTGACAAGTGGCAATATGGTGGACCATAGGATGGTGTCAAAAGTCAAAACTCACTTTCTCTCTCTCTTCTCTCTCTTATTCGATAGGAAGTATGCGCAAGGGAAGGATTACAATCATCATCATCTTCATCATATCTCACTATCTCTCTCTACCCTCCATTTCCGGCGAACACAAGGTGGAAAGAGAAAAAGAAAGCTTGAATTTTTGGTGAGTAATGATCCTCATATGCTCAAATCCTCTTCATTTAACTTGTTCATAGTGTTAAGAGCTTCATCTTGGTGGTTTTAGAATTTTGAAAGGTGGTAGTTTGGGTGTTGGAGCAATTTGAAAGTTTGAGAATCAAGGTTCTGATTTTGGCAAGTTGAAGAAGTAAGGATTTAGTGCTTTTTGGTATATATATTGTGATTTTTGGTTAGGGTTGATAAATTCTGGAATTTGCCCTGGTTTTGTGTCAATTTTTGAATGCATGAATTGCATGATGAATGATGTTGAAACTAGTATGTTATGAGGTTATTTGAGTGTTGATAATGGTTTTGAAGTTTGGAAGTGATTTGAATGAATTTGGGTAATGTGTGTATTAGATAGACTCAAGAGTAAGATTATTGTTAAAATGGGTTTTTGGGGTGTTTTGAGGCCACCAATATGTTCCTTATGGGATTTTTGAGTGGGAATGAGCCTTATGTGAAGTTTGGGAACCATTGAGATCAGTTTTGATAAATCTGGGAATTTCTGTCAATTGCTGCGATCTCGCAATCTGATAACATCACTCGAGTAAGGGGGTTTTCACTCGAGTGCTGTCGTGTAATTTCCCTTTCTCCTTTGTGTTTTTCCTGGGTTTTCATAAAGGAAGCTCAAGTGCACTTCTCAGCCTGCGAGTGATATTGGTGATCACTCGAGTGAGCATAGGTTCACTCGAGTGATGGAGTGAGTTTATGGTTAAGGTTGCTCTCAGGTCCTCACTCGCTGGCCAATTGACAAGAGTGTGTTTTGACACTCGCAAGTCTAGTTTTCTCACCCGAGTACCAAGGGTTGTGCTCAAGTAAGCTTTTTCCTCTAAAGTTGTCTGTGCTATCAGGCAAACACTTCCTGTGTTGCACTTTTGGGGACTCGAGTGAATTTGGGGTCATCACCCAAGTGCAAAACCCCATGCTCGAGTGTTATGAGCACTTTCTGACCGTTGTTATTGCTTACTGTCAAACACTCGTGAGTGAGAGCTATTCTCACTCGAGTGTAAGTCTCTTATCACTCGAATGAGGTCATCTTCACTCGAGTGAGTCAGCTGAAAATCAGTATTCTGCTTCTAAAAAAGGGGTCTTCAGGGTAGTTTCTTCCAACCCTTTTAGTATGTGTTTAGGCCTTTAATGGTCATCCTAAAGAGTTTAAATGATAACCAACTTAGAGTATTATAGAAATAAGCATTTGGAAAAGAGATTGATCGGTTGTCCCTAATTTGGTTATAGGATTTGACATCTGCCAGACGCGTGAGCCCACGGTGCCAAAGAAAGTCAGAAAGGAATAAGGTAGTGACTCTTCTCTTGTACTTGTGTAAATGTATTGTATGTATGTTGTCATGCATTGTGTTGCTGCTGCTGCTTTGTGATGCCTTGTGACGCTTTGTAGAGCTTTGTAATACTTTGTGCCTTGTGATGCTGCTGTATAGTGTTTACCGCGAAAGTGGGCATAGTGATTACAGCGAAAGCTGACATAGTGTTTACCACGGAAGCGGGCATAGTGCATTGTGATTACAGCCGTGAGTGCTGTCATTCATGGCTCAAGCCATGAATCATTGAGTTGCTGCTGAATATGATAAACTTACATGATATGTGTTTATACCTGTATAAGTGATTTATTACTATTGGGATTCTTTAGAATCTCATTCTTTCCAATGACTAACATTTCAGACAGGGCGAGTGGCTCAAAAGGGAAGTGGACAGCCCGGAGTGGTTAACATCTTTTAGGGACATTTACTTTTGGATTGTTGGTTATCTGTTTTGGATTTGGGATTACTGTATGTATATGGGTTGTAAATGTTATTTTGGATATGTAATCCCCTATTTTTGGGAAACTTTAAACCCAATATATATATACATGTAACTCGGGGTTGCCAGGATTTTAGTGTGCACTCTGATATTTATCAAAGTGATTTGATTTCTCAAGTAATTATATTCGAATGTGAATGTGAGACCAGGCTGAATATATTTTTGAACTATTTTTCTGAATACCTCATCTTGAAGATGAGGGATTATAAATGTTGATTTCGTATTATTGATCTCTATTTCACCTTAATTTCATAAACTGGATGTAATTACGCTAAGGGGGTTACACACACCATCCAGTAGAATTATGAAATCATTAAGAGCTTCACTCATCCTTACCAAAATGCATTCTAGTACTTTCTCAGCATCATAGGAAGGGACTAACAAATTACTTTAGTGCTAGCAGAACTAACATACGATTTGTTCTTATCTATTGAACATCCTTCATAGGATCACCAATTATAGAGGTTGTGTTGCCATCAGTGTTAATTTCACATCGGCTTAAGTCCCATTCCCCTTGATAAATCAAAGATTTGTTTCCTCCCTAGGGGCTTTGTAAACAGGTATGCAAGGTTCACTGCTGACCTCACATAATCGATTGAGATTACACCATCTTTTAGCAGCTGCCTTATTATATTATGTCTCAATCAAATATGTCTACTTTTATCATTAAAGGTTTTATTTTTAGCTGTAGCTATTGCAGATTGACTATCATAATGTAAAGACACTGATGGTGTTAGTTTTCCACCTAGTGGGATATCTGCCAAGAAGTTTTTCAACCACTCAGCCTTAGTTCCAGCCAACTCTATAGCAATAAACTTAGAATCCCTTGAGGAACTAGTTAAGATAGTTTGTTTGACTGACTTTCATATTACGGCACCACCACCAAGAGTGAAAACATAGCCACTAGTGGATTTGCTCTCCTATAAATCTGAGATCTAGTTAGCATCACTGTATCCTTTCAATACAACAAAAAATTCATTGTAATGAATACCATAATTCATGGTACCTCTCAGGTATCTCAATATCCTTATCAGAGCCTTTCAATGTTCATTGCCTGGACAATGAGTATATCTACTCAATCTACACACAACATATGCCATGTCTGGCCTAGTATAGTTCATTAAATGCAACAAACTCCCAATAATCTGTACATATTTAGATTGGGCAATTAGATCTCCTGTATTTTTCTTTAAATGCGTATTAGGATCATAAGGAGTATTCATAGGAGACTCATCAAATAGTTCAAACTTTCTCAGAATTTTCTCAATATAATGTTCTTGAGAAAGTATGATACCATTATCATTCCTTATTATCTTTACACCCAAAATCACTTTTGCCTCACCCAAATCTTTCATATCAAAATTAGAAGACAGAAAATATTTTGACTCAAGCACAACACCCATGCTAGTACCAAAGATAAGCATGACATCCACATATAAACAAATAATCACACAATTGCCATTTACAAGTTTTGTATAAACACATTTTTCTACCTCAACAGGAGAGAAACCACCTCTTAACAAAACTTGATCCAATTTTCCGTGCCATTGTTTAGGCGCTTGTTTCAAACAATACAAAGATTTAACAAGTTTACAAAACTTTATTTTCTTGCCCAGGAATAATACAACCTTCAAGTTGCACCATATAAATCTCCTCTTCTAAATCACCATTTAAAAAAGTTGTTTTAACATCTATTTGATGAATGAAAAGTTTATCAATAGAAGCTAAAGCAATTAGGATTCTAACAGAAGAAATCCTAGTTACAGGAGAGAATATATCAAAATAGTCAATATTTTCTTTTTGAGTATATCTTTTGGCTACCAACCTGGCCTTATATTTATCAATAGTTCCATTAGGAAAATACTTTTTCCTAAAAACCCATTTACAACCAACAGGCTTTACTCCTGGAGGCAAGTCTACCAAAACCCATGTTTTATTTTGATTTAAAGAATCAATTTAAGCTTTTATTGCTTCTTTCTAAAAGGATTCATCTGGAGAAAAAATAGCTTCATAAAAATTTTTAGGTTCATCCTGTACCATATATGTATAAAAATCATCTCCAAAAGATGTTTATTTTCTTTGTCTTTTACTTCTCCTTAAATTTTCAACCAAAACTTCATATGAATTTTGTTCAAAAAAAGCAGATGAATTCTCAACTCTTTTAGGAATATACTCAACCTTCAAAAGAAATATATATTCAAAAAACTCTGAATCTTTTGTTTCAACAATTGTGTTATGATCTAAAACATCACTTTTCAAAACCAAAAAACGATAAACAACACTTTGTTGAGCATATCCAATATACATGTAATCAGAAGTTTTAGAACCAATTTTTCTCTTTTTAACATCAGGTAGTAAAACTTTAGCAAGACACCCCCCACAATTTCAAATATTGAAGGTTAGGTACAAAACCTTTCCTTAACTCATAAGGTGCCTTTTTAGTTTTCCTTTTGGGTATTCTGTTTTGTAAAAAACAAGCAGATAACAAGGCTTCACCCCACAGGTTATTAGGTGCTGTACAACTTACAAGTAAAACATTCATCATTTCTCTTAAAGTTCTATTTGTTTATTTCTTCAACACCATTATATTCAGGTGAATAAGGAGGAGTTACTTCATGAATTATCCCTTCTTTTTTGCAAAAATTATTTAATAATAAATATTCCCTTCCTCTATCTGACTTGACCCTTTTAATCTTTTTATTTAATCGATTTTCTACTTCTGCCTTGTACAAAAGAAATTTTTCAAAAGCCTCATCTTTATTTCTCATCAAATATACTTTGGTATATTTTGAAAAATCATCAATAAAAGTAATATAATACCTTTTACCACCTCTGGTCTCAGTTTGTTTTAAATCTCCCAAATCAATATGAATTAAAGCTAACAACTCAATTTCTCTTTGAGTAGAAAAATACGGTTTTTAAGCTTGCTTAGTTTCTGCACAAACTTCACACTTTTGAAAATCATTTTTAGTTTAAAAAATAAGCCCAAGATTTTGCAGTCATTTAATATAAGACTTATGAATATGTCCTAATCTAGCATGTCACACACCAAAAGAATCAACCAAGTAAGCAAAAGAAGATGAATTCTCATTCATTTCATCAATACTCAAAACAAACAGACTCTTATTAGAATAGCCCTTCCCAATAAGAACATCGTTCTTGGTCATAACAATCTTGTTAGACTCAAAACACACCCTAACCCCAGCTTTTCCAAGTAGCGCCATAGAGACTAAGTTAGCTCTGACTTCAAGAACATACAGCACGTCGTTCAATGCCAAGGTCTTTCCAAGTGTGAGTTTCAATACCACTTTCCCTTGTCCCTGAACCTTATCAGTTTGGGAGTCAGTCAGATAAACGTGGTCTTCCCCTTCTTCAAATGAGGTAAACATCTCTTTATTTGCATAAATATACTTGGTAGCTCCTGAATCTACCACCCATTTCTTCACATCAGAGACAAGAAGGGTTTGTGACACCACAGCAACAATGATTTCTTTATCATTGCTATCATTTCCTTTAACCAAATTCACATTTGGCTTAGGAGGATTTCCACCCTTTTGAGAGCTGTCTCCCTTAGCCCTTTTCTTACACTGCGCTGCATAATGACCTGGTTTTCCATAGACAAAATAATTTCCTGTCTTCTTCTTGGAGTTAGTGTCTTTGGGCTTGTAGTAAGGTTTCTTATTTTTATTCTTTTTGTTTTTGGGGTAGTACCTCTTGTTGTGTGGCTTTTCCTCAACTAGGTTTGCTTTAGCGGCCATTTCTTTGCCTTTTGCAGCTTGTATCGCCTTTTGGTTGGTATCTTCAATGATGATATGAGTAATCAGATCATTCAGAGACAATTGTTTATGTTTGTGTTTCAGCTGTTGCTTGTAGTCATTCCATGAATCTGGAAGCTTCTCGATCAGTACACCAGCCATAAATTCATCTGGCATATTGATCTTCTTAGCCCGAAACTCCTCATTCAGCTTGTGGTGCTTATTGATCTGGAGTTTGATGTCTTTGTCATCTATCATCTCCCACTTGTAAAAGTTTCCTATCATAAACTTCAGCTTTCCAGCATCCTCAGTAGTATACTTGAGGATAAATGATCCTTATATCTCATTTGCTTCTTTATAGACATGGTACACATCGAACATATCATTAGATAAAGTAGTAATAAGAGTGTGTCTGCAAACCTTGTTAGCATAGGCCTAAGCATCCTTTTAGGCTTGGTTAGCATATGAGGAAGGCACAGGCTACGTAAGCGCATCAGCAACTCCATGCATGTCAAGAATAGTATAGACACATTCTTGCCAGCATATAAAGTTCTTCCCTTC
This sequence comes from Inga laurina, assembly GCA_963855925.1. Lineage (NCBI taxonomy): Eukaryota > Viridiplantae > Streptophyta > Magnoliopsida > Fabales > Fabaceae > Inga > Inga laurina. Next base: position 68,716,844 of record OY979701.1, on the reverse strand, counting down.
AAATTACACTATCTTAGAGATGTCAGGCAATTGTCTTGGCATAGGCACCAACATTGGGTTAGTACTGGCACCAGTGTTATTTGCTTCAGAAGCAATAGCATTGTTAGCTTTGGCACTAGCTCCGGCACTACTAGGAGGAATAGAAGCCATATTAGCTGGCGTAGTTCTTCTAAATACACTGTGTAATCTGAGTCACGTCCAAGGATACTGTCCTTAAGAGCTATTCCGCAACCATTGGCTAAGAGGAAGCATCACTCTCCAGGATAAAACGGACCCTTCCTGAAAAATAGGGTGAGCAGAACAGTAAAATATTATAGAACTCAGTAGGTAAAAGCTAGAAGAGGAAAGAAGTGCTCGAAGGCAAAAGAGCTGGATGTGTTAAACCTCAAATTGAAGCACCCTTTATATAGACAGCAACCCACAAACGTTTATTTCAAAATCAACACGTTAAATGTGATTAAAAGCATTGTTGCCGAGCTGTTTTCTAAACGTTGCAGCTATTGAAATTTGTACATTGCAGCCATTTATTTTCATTAAAACCAATAAAACATTGATCCACGTAATCTGCCCAAATTGCTTGATTCAATGTCACTAATATTAGTTGAATGTCAAACTTCCATATTCCAAATTTGAAAAACTGTAAGTTTCACAATTTAATGCCACAATAATGGCATTAAAAGCTATTCAAGAAATCATTTCAAGAATGGAAGTGTAACGTCCAGGACTTCACAAATTTACTAGCATAAAAGGCATTAAAACAAATTGATAAATCCATTTATAAAATTAAAAGCCTATTACGTATTCAGTGTCTAGATTTTAAAAAAATAATATGAGCAAAGGAACATTTTCTAGCAAGACATTTATTCTAAAGATAAATCTCAATTTAATGGCAAAGACTCTTAGATAAAATGTGTCCAATCTACTTTTAACTTGCACACAAGGGATGGGAGATATTGCCGGATTTCAACTGGTGGCCTATTATTGAAAGTAGTTCATTCTTCCTCTTAGCCAATCCAAAATTCCTTATTTTTTGGATCATTTCACTTGTTCCATTTGACACACCCATATTATTTATAATAATTCCAACAAGTGCAAGTATATTCATTAAGCATAAGATCATGGAATGATATAGAATTTGGGGACTTAGTAACGGAGCTGAGTATCCCTTTCAAATGGTGTTTAATTAAGCCAATGGAGCTATATTTGGGTTTGGGTTTATGGTAAGTGTGATGGGGAAGGAGAGTGAAAATGTTTGAATTTTGATCATTTCATGTAAATTAGCAACATAAGCTTTTAATTTAATACTGTTGCCTACTTTGGCCCCCTAAATCATTTTGCAATAGGCTTGCTGTGCACTAGAATAAATTAACTTGCTATGATTTATCCCTTTAATATACTAGTATTGATTTGTGGGTGATGGAGAAGGGAACATATGCAATTTGGGAAAAGATGGAATTGGTCTAAGAAATGTCGTACTAGCCCCTACCCATACAATTTATATCCAAGAACTATTTGGAGGAACAAAATTGTATGCAAGGGCACAACAAAGAAATTTGTTTGATATCACCACTAATGAATTTAAAGTGTTTGATATTCCCAGATATGGCATTGGTCATCGTATTTTTTCAATTAAGTGGAAAGTCTCACATTAAAGAGTTTTGATTTTAGATCTTAATTATTACATTGCCGGCTTACTTTGAGTTATTTTGCTATAACAGAACTTCATAAGCTAAAGCTATTTTGCATATGTGAGACTTGATGCCCTTTAGAGTTTTTATCTCTTACAAGGTAAGCAGAGATAGATATTAAATACCATACTTTTGTAGCTTTATTTGACCTACCTATCTATAACATCATGTTGTTGGACTTTAAAAATTGATATATAATATGATTGATGATGCGTGGATTATTGGGGACTTTTTTTTGTCTAGATAATAATATGCCAAAGGGAATCAATATATAATATATTTCTCTTCCCTTTTGCAGAGAGCGGATAACACTGTTCATAAGCCAATCCTCTTTAGCTAAGCCGGCTATCTCGGGCTCTACGTAATCCCAGCCTCTTCGGCGTGACAGTCCCATGCTTGCAATTCAATTCAAACTCAAATTCAAATTCCCATTCAGTTTCAAATTCATTGGGCTTTGCAAAAGGCTGATGTTTGACCTATTTCCTCCCTCTCTCTCTCATTCTTTCCCTCTCCCGTAGCCCTTCCCTATTCTTTCTCTTTCCTCTGGTTCTTCCCTACCCTCTCTCTCAGTCATTGGCTCCATCTCTGCCTTACCCTCTTTCTCCATGATTCGAGCGCTTATCTTATTCTTCTGTTTTTTTTTTTTTTTGCATTCTTCTTCATCTATATCCACTATCTATGTTCTCCTACCTCTAAGAGAGTGGCGGTGATGACGGCGGCGAAGAAGCAACATCGACGAAGCTTTGGCCTCTTATTCAACGTTGCCTCTTCTTCATGGGACCAGGGGAGGTACAAGTTTTGGAGAATCGGATTCAAACCAAACAGACCCATTCTCTAATTTTCTGGTCAACACCATGGATAACAACGGCGAGGAAGCTGGGCCTTTTCTGCAAATGCTATCTTGTATGATAACGGCGGCGAGCATATCGTGTAAGGGACCCAAACATATATATTTTTTCACTCTTTCTATTTTTTCCCTAAACACAATCACCCTTTTCTTGGCAAACTAACCTTCTCAAATACGCTTCATTTGTTTTTGGTTTTCCTTTTGTTGATTTCATGTGTTCTTTACTGTGATTGAAATTACTTTTTGCCTTTGAAAAGAAAGGGTGAGATACTACTGTCAACTCATGTAGAAAAGAAAGTGGTGGGGGAAGATTTGATCCTTTTGTGTTTTTTTTCTTTCATTTCCATTATCTTCAGCTATACCCATGGTTCCTCGTCTTATCTGTTGTATACTAAGCTAATTTCATAACTTTTAGAGCGATGGCGACAATGACTGCTGTGATTAAAAGGCAACACCAAAAACATTGGACCCTTTCGTGCAGCTCAAGGTCAATCTCAGAGTTAATCTCCAAGGGTTAGTGTTTTTCTTTTCTTTAACCACTTTTGCAAACATCGCCACTTAAAAGTTTAAGTTAGAGCCCGTTTGGTTCAACCCCATTGCATGCCTGCAATGGTAATCATGATTGCATTATCAAGAGAAGAGTGTTTGGTAGCTCTTTAGTATGGCAATAGGGTTTACCATGGTAATGAAGATTACCAAAAAATTGGTAATCCTCATTCATACCTCCCCCCTATGAATCCTCATTACCATCCCATTGCATAGTCTAAAAAGTCCAATTTACCCTTTAGTTTCCTTAGTCTTTATTTCACTTATCTCATTTCACTTGCAGCATCACGTCACAACTGCCACCGCCACAACCTCTTCCTTTTCCACCGCCGTCACCTCCACCCGCCACTACCCCTGGCCCCGCTACCGGCCCACCGCCCGTTGCTGCCGCCGGCCCACCGCCCGTTGCTGCCGCCGGCCCACCACCGACCACCACCTCTTCCACCCCCCGCCGCCCGCCGCCGCCACCACCACCTCCTTCTCCATTGCCGCCGCCACTACCACCTCCTATTCCACCGCCACCCTCACCCCCGCCGCCCCCACCCCCGCCACCCACCGCCCACCGCCTACCACCTCCTCCTCCACCCCCACCGCATATTGTCGTCGCCACCACCACCTCCTCCTCCTCCGCTGCCACCCTCACCCCTGCCGCCCCCACCGACCCACCGCCTATCGCCCACCACCACCTCCTCTACCCCCACCACCCACCGCCACTACCACCACCTCCTCCTCCGCAGCCACCCTCACCTGCCGCCACCACCTCCTCCTCCACCCCCACCGCTCATTGCCGCCGCCCCCACCGACCCACCGCCCATCGCCCACCGCCACCTCCTCCACCCCTACCGCCACCGCCACTACCACCACCTCCTCCTTCTCCGCCACCCTCACCTACCGCCACCACCTCCTCCTCCACCCCCCCCCCCCCCCCCGCCGCCACCTCCACTGCCCCACCCCCGGCCCACTGCCCACCGCCACCGCCACCACCTCCTCCTCCACCCCCGCTGCCCACCGCCACCCCTATCATTGCCACTGCCACTACCTCCTCCTCCTCCATCCCCGCCGTCACCGTCTTGTAACTATTTTTTCTACAAAGATTATATTAAGGGGTAAAATAGACTTTGTGTAATATATTAATTTTAAATAATTGTTAAAATATTAACTCATTGCACATTGCTTAAAAATCAAACCAAATACTACCCTTGTAATTAATATCGCATTGCATTACCATTGCATCGCATTGCACTGCACCGCAGGGTGTAATGAGATCGAACCAAACGGGCCCTTAGTTCATCTTCTGCTTTTGGTATTGCGTTCTTTGACCCTTTTGTGTTTCCTATAATATGTGTGTGTGGAAATTGGATTCATCCCCTCCCCCCAATGGGGATCCTCTCACGATCAAGAATTCAAATTCAGTCCATCGCAGACTATGAAAATAAATAAGGGCCCTATTCGTCGAATACAGCCTACTTATTGGTAATTTATTATTCGTTTGACTCATCTTTCGCATATATTCAGATGTTACCTTTACTTTCTTGCACAAATTGATTGCAAGATAGAATTTGGGGGAAAAAAAGACAAGCACAGAACCAAATTTTTCATTATTGAAATACGAAAAAGTTGAAAATGACACTCTTTTTTTGTCCCCCAGGAAAAACAACCAACAAGAAATTGACCCTCTGAATTCTAAAATGTGAAGTTGCTTCTAATTATTATAATTGATTAGTATTTTTTCTTTTGTTCTCTTTTGTTTATCGTTTTGTGTTCATAATCCATCGATGTTAACACTGCTTGATTCCATTTTGGTGATATTGTGAAATGCGGTAAATTGGAGTTCTATGCATTGATGGAAGAATTCTCTATTACAGTATTAGGGAAGTCGGGATAGCCTTCAGGTGTTCGACAAAAGTACTCTGACTATTTTTGTAATAAAAGTATTGTTAAATCTCAATTCTCAATATATTTATTCCTGCAAAAGTCATATCCTGTCAACAAAATATTATTATGAAATTTGGAAACTCATCTCAATAATTTGTTCAACAAGATTTACCAATTATGATTAGACAACTTGACACATATTGAACATGAAATGATTCTGCTTTAATGAATAATAATTATGGTAATGATTCATTGTGACCATGCTATAAACAAATATGGCAAGTTCCTTTTTCAATTATCTTTCTAACATGTTTACTTTTTCTTTGACCCTTTTGTGTTTCCTTCCATTTTTCTGCTGTAAACTCATGCGCGTCAAGTGTTTGTTAGCAATCCCAGTTGAACAGTGGCACGGACAATGATGTAAATCTTACTTTGAAATTACAAATTTTGGAATTTGTTTTACATTTTTCCAGAAATAATATCTCTCATGTCCTTATGTTCTATTGTGCACTATGAAAAATCACTTGCATATATGATTAGTGTTGTGTGCTGGAAGATATGGCTCAGTTAATCGTATTGCCCCTGGGATTGGTCATATTTGATTATTATAACTATTAGTTGAATGTTCAGTCATTTTTGAGTTGACATTTCGTTGTCTTTTGCCATACAGAGTTGTTTTGGCTCCACTGACTAGATAGAGATCTTACAATAATGTTCCTCAGCCGCATGCTATCTTATATTACTCTCAGCGAACTTCCAAAAGGGGGTCTTCTCATAGCTGAAGTGACTGGTGTTTCAGACACTGCTCAAGGGTAATTTGTGTACTTTATAATTCTTTATTTTAATTTTATCCCCTTTTGCTAGGAATTCTAACAAAGTGTTTTTCCCCTTTTCAATGTAAAGATATCCTCGAACACCAGGTATATGGACAAAAGAGCAAGTGGAAGCATGGAAACCCATTGTGGATGCTATTAATGCTAAAGGTGGTATATTCTTTTGTCAAATTTGGCACGTTGGAAGGATTTCTAATTCAGGTAATTTTCTTGCTAAGTTTATCTTTTGCTCTGGGAAAATTATCTAGAAAATTTTCTTTAGCTTCAATTGAACGTATTAAGGGGAATTCCGAAATGATCGAGTCTATTATGGCTGAGAATTTCGAAACATGTGTATTCTTTTGTCAAGTCTGGTTTTCGGTTTTCAGTTTATATTGGTCTCTAAAATGCAAAATTGTAAATGTTCCATTACTCCAATAATTTGGCAATCAAGAGAAAACCTGAATGATCAACATTTTATGCATGCTCAGTGGCAAAACAGTTCATGGAGATATTGCTGGGAAAAGTGTAATGTCTTAAAGGATCTTAGCTTATATATATAGATATACACATGTTTTCTTTTTCCTTTTTTCTTTTTGGTGAAAAGCTTAATAGTGCTCCCTCAATCAAGGAAAGGATGCTTCAAAAACAATTAAGCTACATTTATTTATGTGCGGTTTCTTCCTCCAACATGATGAAATATGAAGTCATGGGTGATATCCATAGGCAGGAAATACATATAGTCTATGCTATTTTTAATACTTCAAAAGTAATGTTATACTTCACAAAAATTTGAATATATATAGTCTCACATTCCTTCCCTTCATCAGATATAATGTCCTATATAGGCTGGGAACATTCTAATTGATGGCATGGGGCCATCAAGCTTGGAGATTTTGGTGTATCTGCTTGTCTTTTTGATTCTGGTGATCGACAACGCACACGGAATACATTTGTTGGGACACCCTGTTGGTAATAAGTTTAGAGTTTAATTATTTTTATTACAATGAACATTTATATCTGATGGTCAAGTCATGTTCTGTTCCTCTTTGAAATCTTGATTCACAATTTAACATTATTTATCTTTTTTAGGAACTTGGCGCACTTTTAGACGTATTTACTCTAGGAAAAGCAGTCAGTTAGCCAGTAAACATTTTCAATGGGTCTTTTCTGCATCACATTTGGTTAGAGATTATGTTCTCACATTAATGAAATGTTTTCATAGCCTTTGAAGCTAAGTTCTTTCATATTGATCACTCTCTTCCTTTTTTACCAGTGAAGTTGACGAAGCTTTATAGGTATTGTATAGGTTTTTTCACCTACTCTAAATCTGTAGATTTATTTATTTATATAGGAATTGCATAGATAAACAGGTTGGAGTATGTATTTAGATATGGTCCTTTTTGAAAGTGGTTTTTGAAGCAGCTTTGAGAACATAATTTCTTCAGCTTTGGTTGTCTTTTCTGCTGCACTAGGAGTTGTTGAGCTTAATATGATTGAGAAATATTTTTATCTGTTCCTCAATCTTTTTTACCTGTAAGTTATATTAAAAATATATTCTTTTACCATTTTTTTACTATGCATATCACCTTTTTCTATGCGATTGCTGTAGTAGGTATAGTTTCTCTTTCTAGCTTTGTTCTGTTCTCCACTACTTTGTTGCTCTTTGTAACTTGCTAAGGATTATTTAAGATGACAAAAAAAAAAACAAAGCGGGATTTGTATGTACTTAAAATTGTGTTGGTGTGGTAGTAAATTATCTGATTAACCCCTGCTGAAGAATGAGAACTGATGATAGGTATTTCAAAAAAGAATGAGATCTATAATTCAGTTTCAGACACCATATGACTGTTGAAGCCTGAAAACTGCTGATAGGTATTAATTACTCTTCCAGTCTTTTTTGACTCATGTCTTATCTTGTGGCCACAATTTGAGATCTACACATTACATTAAAATAGATTTGGAATTTCATACTGAAACTGAAGTTTTTATCCTTCATTATTCTGTACGAACATTTTAACACGGAGAGTTTGTTACAGTGCTTGGGGACTTTTTTACACCCTACTGTGTAGTACATTTAATATCCTATTAAATCAAATCAGAAAGTTTAAGTTTTTTTTAAACCAAAGAAAGTAGTTTGTTGCTTTAGGTTTGTTGGGAGTCATTTCTCATTTTGGTTTAGTTGGATCAATTTGGCCATCTAATTTATGGCATTTCCCCCTTTGGCTTGATATTTTCCATGAGGCAGTAGTAAGAATGAGGGTAATGAGTTTGTAAATGTTTTGGCATTTAATGAAATGACCTTTCTTTTGCATTATCATGTGCCTTCAAATTTTACTTTTGATACCTATGCTTTTGATCTAGAGCTGTAGAGGGTCGGTGTCTAATGATCATGGAGTGTGAGTAAAGATTTAGTGCAGAATCCTTCCTTTTTTAAAAGGGGATAAGCTTTTAGCCAGCTAGGCATTTCTACTCAACTGCTTCTCCTCTTTCCCAAGAAAAGCCTGGGAAAGGGGGCAAAGGGTGAAGTCAGAAGAGGACAAAGGGTAAATGAAGATTTAAGAAAGATTTTTTATCATTTTCTGGTGTCATTTCAGCCAGCTACATGTTTTTTAGCTGCTTATCTCATCTTTTCCAACAAGTGCATATCTTACAATTATGTTGTTTGATAGATTTGTTCAGCTCTGTGATTTATTCACACCTCTATCACTCACAGTGGAACTATTGGACTTATTAGTTTTTAGATTTCTAGCTCAACTATTAGCTGGGTCCTAATTTTTTTGGTTGTCAAAGGGAGGGGTGATGACTGAAGATTTAGTGTAGATCGTACCCCCTATAATATACATATGGGTTCAAGAAACTCATTACTAACATGGTTGAAGGGGATGTATGCATATGTTGTATTATGAAATAGGAATGCAATTGTAATTATCAAAAGTTGATTTTATTATTTCAATTTGATTTCTTGCCTGGCTGTGTAGTATATATTTTATAGTAATTATCAATGTCGGGTATATGAATGAATTTGTTGTCATATAATTTTTCTTAAAATAAGTAACTATTAAAATTTTCTCCACTTTAGTCTAATTAGTAATTTAGAATCCATGCTACAGATCATATTGGTGTAGAATTTAGTGACTTAACAGTAAATGGGATGTTTGGTGACATACACAATAGATAAATAAGATACTAAATTCTAATTTCATAGAGGAAGAGGGCTAATATAGTGATTTGGCTTCTGGTACCAGTGCCATTTGAACATCTATTGGCCAACGTTTGTTTATGGAAAATAGCAAGTAAATGTATTGTAATTCTTTCACCCCCCTCACACACACACATATTTGCCAAATTTTCAGAATTAGTAGGTCAACTTATATATTATATTAAACCTTTAAGGATATTATTTGCATAATATCTTAAACTAACTCTTTGATGTATACCCACTTTCATTTAACATATCCCAGTCAACTTGTAATTCTTTCGTTTGTCTTGCTTTGTTGTACATATGAGAATAAGCTAGGTATTGACTGCTGTGCAGAATTAATTGTGAAAATTAACCAAGTAAACTATAACGTAGACCTAGATGTGAATGTGAACTATATTGTTATGATCTAATTTTAGATTTTTTTTATAATTATTTATCAGTAGGATTTGAAGTTATAGTTCTTCTTACATGCTTAAGAATGATAAAGGCTATCATTTTTAACTATATGAATGCCAACTATATCATTTTTTACAACGTCTGTAGGATTACAACTTTCATAGGCATCATATGGCTACTTTCATAGGTATAGCAGCCATCTGTGTTGGCCTATTTTAAGGGAGGAGATGCTGAAAAAGTTCTACAATGTTTTTTATCCTTATTTCATGGACTAACACAGGAAGAAGGCCAGTTGAGCTGACTTGGAAGATCCTTCAATTATGATGCTTTAAATCTATAGGGTATGATGCTACACATTAGGAGTCCTTAATGACCTTCACATTTTTGGGGTTATGACGTAATTCTAAACCTTATTCAATAATAGAATTTAGATCACATTTTTTATAGCTAGGTGATTAAGTAATTCTCAAATATCAATATCAGACATCATCCAAATCCTTGCATAATGGAGTTACATTTTAGGAAGGGTTCATGAAGATTTCCTGCAGATTGTAGTTATATTCTTTTGTGGGAATTTGGCCTTAGACATACTTCATCAATATGCATGCTCTTACCCAAGGCCCTGCAAATCTTATACCTTTGTACTGTTATATGGTTGTTCATCTCTAAGTGCTTCCTTACCCAAGACCAGTTGATTCAGGAGCAACAAACACTACAAAGAATGTTGAGTACAAGCAAGTTTTTAGAAATTTAGATGCTTAATTATGACCATGTAAGGTGACAACCGAAATAAAGAGCATTTATGTTCATGAATGTAAGGTTGTATGTGTTATGCACAAAAACATAGTGTGAAGTACGTTTATTTTATTTCACGTAGAATGTATAATTAATAGATGTGATGAAAAGGACAGATTTTTTTACCAAATAAATAGATGTTCATTGTTACAGTATAATCTCACCATGCAACGCATGGGTAGGACCTGCTCATTAATATGAAATGAGAAGAAAGAAATTAATGTAAGCCAACCAAATTTGAGTTGTCTGCATTTTCAATTCACTTATGCAGATTGATGACAATTTTTTTACTTGTTGCTTTTAATTTCTTATTTCCTGTTATCAGGGAAATGTATATGAACTTGCAAACTACATCATATGTGTGGCTCCCCACTGCCTTGGCTTCTCGTCAGTTAGATTCCAGTCATGGTAGCCCTCTCCCTAAATATTAAGCTCTCAATAAAAATATATTTATTTTGCAAACAAGCTCCCTGAACATCACGCTCTCAATAAAAAAAAAATACATTTATTATGAAAACAAACACAAAGAGAAAGCTCAATTTGCTTATAAAAGAAAAAAGAAAGCTCAATTTCAAAATTAAAAAAAAAAACTGCCTTGTTAAAAAGGAGAGACTCTTAAACTTAAATCATGCCTGTATGGCTTCCTAATATAAGATTTATAACATTCATGTGTACCCATAAGAACCTTTTTCACTTCCTTACTAGAAAACGCTTACTATCTTATTTTACATATTTGCCCCATCTTTCAAAGCACATCTTTCGTCAAGAAGTGTGTGTTTGGATTAGCTTTTAGAGAATATCTTTTATCATTTACGATGTAAGTATGTGAGAAGAGTTTTTTCTCAATTTGCGGAAATAGGATTTTAAAACCATGGTTTTGCTAATATCCGAACACACTAATAATTGCTTGTTTTCCTTAAAAACTTGGTCTCTCGGTTTGATCAACACCATACATTCTTCAAATATTTTTTTTTTATGATAAATCTTCTATATGTGATGTTATCATTTGTAACTATTGTTTTGGACTTGAAATGGATGTCTTTCCAAGAATGATATTAGTTAGTACCTCAATCAATAATTTAGAGTCCCATAAAACAGAAATTTGTATCAATTAACAGTGTGTGTATTTTTGCTCCTATTTTAAGAAATTTATGGATACTTTTACTCCTAAAAAAATTTATAATGTTGGATGCATTTTTAAAAAAAAAATTTATAGATATTTTTATCTCTTATCGCTTTAATCATGCACATAATACACACGTGTGTTTTTTTGTGTTACAAAAGAGGACCCAAGCCCATATTCTCGGCCCAACTCCTTCTGACACGTGGCGACACCTCCTCACCTCCCATGGTCCCACAACTATGCCTGTTTCCTTGAAGCTTTCTTCTCTTCGAAAGTTAACTGGTGAGCATTTTTACTTCAGTCTTCGCGCTAGGTTTTCCGAATCCACCTCTAAATCCACTCTTCGGTATCCTAAATTCCTTCGCCTCTAAGGCGCCACCACAAACTCCGATTTCATTAGCAAATCTCCCCAGATTCACTGCGCACTCACACATCTCGGCTCTGAAGACTCTCGCATTTCGTTGCTTCCACTATGTCAAACAAGCTGCGCCAAAAGTAACAGACCAAGGTATGTTCCTCACCCTATTATCATCACTAAGGTTTTTTCTTGGGTCACTGATTCTGTATAAAAAGCATATGTGTATATATATATTATCATGTATATTTTTTTAGGTTTTTTTACTTTTTTTTCATTATTGATATTGGCCGAACAAGCGATTTATCACCGATAAAAAAAATATTTTTTGAGTTTCAGATAAAGTGCGACGCAACTCTCTTCTTCGTCTCTAAAGAACCCTTCGATCGGCAAACATTTCGTCTGAGGATGAAGCAGGTGCTAATGGATGGCGGCAAGCCAGTTCTTCCTGAAGATATCATCAGAAACATCCTCAAACGGCTTCCGGTAAAGTACCTTATCCGATCTCAATGTGTATGCAAACACTGGAAAATTCTCATCAAGACCCCATCTTTCATAGCTGAGCATATCCAATACAACACTCATCAAAACCCTTCTCTCCTTTTTCGAGGGCATGGTGGCCCATTTTATCCTTCGGCGGTCTGGTATTTCCTTGACCACGAGATGCAAGTTGTTAAAGCTCGAAGTGAACCTCTTTATGGTTCCTTATCTGGTTTTAGGATCATAGGTTCCATTAATGGCCTGATCTGTTTCCAATCCGATTATTCATCCATTTTCTTATTGAATCCAGCTACTAAAGAGTTCAGACAGGTGTATGAAGCTGTCAATATTTCTGAGCCTAGGAATTTCCTTACAGGATTTGGGTTCAGTTCAACGATAAGCGATTACAAGGTAGTGAGAATTCATCTTTCCTTGTTTAACCAGCGCGTCGTTATTCGATCAGAAGAACGTTCTTTATTTACTGATCGGGTTAATCAAGTGCACATATATTCTTTAAGCACTGGGTCATGGAAGGAGATAGAGTTAGGGAACATAGATGGTGTATCTTTCATGTCTGACGGTTTTCCTGCTAATGGAGCTATATATTGGTTTGGGTTTGTGCCCAGTGTGGGGGAGCGGGATGAAAATGATGGTTGTTCAGTTATTTCATTTGACATAGCAACAGAAGTGTTTACTTCGATACCATTACCTTCTTCAGTCCCTAAATCATTTCGCAACAGGCTTGCTGTGTATGAGAATAAACTTGCTATGATATGTCACACTATGATTGGAAATTTTGAATTTTCCTCGATTGATTTGTGGGTGATGGAGGAGGGAACAGGTGCATCAGGAAGGTGGAATTGGACTAAGAAATATAGTGCCAGCCCCTACCTGGGCAGGTTAAGACCAGGGACTATTTTGAGGAATGAAATTGTCTGCGATTTGTCGGTTACTCGTGCAACTAGTCATGAGGTAAATTATGGGGAAGGAGTAGTTGTTCTGATCAATATCACCACTAATGAATTTAAGAGGTTTGCTATTCCCAAAGAAGATTGTGGTGGTTTGTTTTTCAATTATGTGGAGAGTCTTGTTTCAATTGGCAGCAATCAATTTGAAGAGTTTTAATCCGAAATCTTTGTCGTTACATTGCAGATTTAGTTGAAGCTAGTTTGCTGAAAAAGAACTCGTGACAATTATGATCTTTTTGTACCTATTGATGCCTTTTAAGTTTTTATCTAGAATGATAAGTGTAGATACCTAATCCTTCTGTTTGTGGCTTTATTTGACCTTCCTATCCTATAATATTAGGTTTTTAGTTTTCTTTCAAAGATGGATATATACTTTAGTTGATGATGTGTGGATTATTGGGGACTTTTCGTTCATCGGTAACATAGCAAAGGAATTTAATATCAAATGAGATGGAAGAAATTTAAATGAAGAAAATTCGATTTGCTTTTGTTTTCATTTCGCTTATGCTGATTGATAAAAGTTGCTTTCCATTAGTGGGTTAGAAGAGTGTTTGCCAGGAGTTTTCTGAGGTTGTAGGGCTGTATTGTTTTTTTTCCCTTCAATCGGTTCAATTTACTCTTACCTCTAGGGGTATGTTTGTCTTGAGGGATTTGGACGGGCGGGAAGAAAAATATTTATGATTTGAATTTAAAAAAATTAGAGAAGCAGGTTAATAGTTTTTAATTAATTTTTCACACATTTCTTTCTTACAACTTGTTCTTAAAATTTTGTAACCCCACTTCTTTGATTTATAATCCAACTCATAAAAATTTAACTTTCCCTCCCTTCACCTCATCCCAAACAGTCCCTGTGACGATGAGACAATTTTTTGCTTCTTGCTTTCAATTTCTTCTTTCCCACTTTCTAATTTTTTTTCCTGTCATCATTTCATGTGATACCGGACACTTCATTTTTGTTTTGTTCTTTTTTAATATTTTCACTGCTCTGTGAGAAAGTCCTTCTTCCCTCAAGCACTCTGAAATAAATGGCTTTGGGCAAGCAAAAATCTTCTATCCTACAATCTTATTTTAGATATTTGCAGATGATTTCAATCATCACTACAAGGGTGAAAATAAACAAATCTTTTCAATACACCATCTTTCATGAGTACTGATTGCTTCTCTTCCTTAAAACCTTGACTCTTTGTTTAATCAAAGTGATACATTTTTCACATATTTTGTGTTGTGTTTTGGTACTATCTCACTGTCTATTTCCATCTCCATGTGTGAGACTTTGGCTCTCAAGAAAGCGATGAAGATGGCTCTATATTTGGGATTTGATGATGTTTTGTGCTCAAGTCTTATTGTAAGCTTTTGATTAACTCTATTGTTTGTGGGGTAGATTGGAGAATATACCAAAGGAAATTAATATCAAATGAGAAGAAAGAAATGTAAGCGAACTAAATTTGAGTTGCTTGCATTTTCATTTAACATATGCTGATTTATAAGATTTTTTTTCACTGCCTAGCTAAGAAAGAGGGTGTTTGCTCTTAAAATGATTCGCAGCTTAGAAGAGGCTTTGTTGTTTGGTTTACAATATAAAGGCTCTGTTTTTGTTTTTTCAACCAATCCAATGAATGTGGGGGTTTGGTTATTTTAAGTGATTTTACATTGTATAAGATAAGCCAATAAGAAAAAAATTCTTATAAACTGTAAAAAAACTTTTTTTTTATATATATATAGTAGGTTTTCCCAAACACCTTGCTCTCACTCTCATTACCGATGAGACAGTTTTTTTATTGCATAGTAAGAATAGTGGTAGTCCTCTCCCAGAACATCAAGCTCTTAATAAAAATACATTTGTTAAGAAAACAAACGCAGAGAAAGATCAATTTGATTATAAAAGAAAAGGGAAAGGTCAATTTCAAGAAAAGAAAAAAAGAAAAAAACTACCTCCTTAAACAGAAGAGTCCCTTGAATTAAAATCACACCAGGGTTGGCATCCTTAACGTGGGATTTATAGCATTCATGTGTACCCGTGAGAACCTTTTTCACTTCCTTACAAGAAAACCCTTCTACCTTCGAGTACTATGGAACAGATAGCTTTAGGCGGGCAAAGATTTTCTACCCTACAATATTTTTTTGAATATTTGCAAAAGAAAAATTCTTTTCATTGCCCCATCTTTCATCAAGTAATAATTGCCCCATCTTGAGATGTCGATCACGAGATGCAAGTTAAAGCTCAAAGTGAACCTCTTATTGGTTCCTTATCTGGTGTTTGGATAATAGGTTCCATTAATGGCCTGATCTGTTTCCAATCCGATCATTCATCCATTTTCTTATGGAATCCAGCTACCCGGGAGGTCAGACAGCTGGTCGAAACCGTTAATATTCCTGTGACTAGGGATTTTCTTACAGGATTTGGGTTGAGTTCAATGATAAGCGATTACAAGGTGGTGATAATTCATTACAGGTTTAACCGGCGCGTTATTCGATCAGAAGAACGTTATTTATTTACTACTCGGGTTAATCAAGTGCATGTATATTCATTAAGCACAGGGTCATGGCACGAAATAGAGTTTGGGAACATAGATGGTGTATCTCTCATGTCTAACGGTTTTCCTGCTAATGGAGCTATATATGGGTTTGGGTTTATGCTAAGTGTGGGGAAGCAGGATGAAAATGATGGGCATTTAGTTGTTTCTTTTGACATAGCAGCGGAAGTATTTACTTTGATACCATTACCTTCTTCAGTCCCTAAATCATTTCGCAATAGGCTTGCTGTGTACGTGAATAAACTTGCTATGCTTTGTCACACTACTCTTGGAAATGCTGAATTTTCCTCGATTGATTTGTGGGTGATGGAGGAGCGAACAGGTGCATTGGGAAGATGGAATTGGACTAAGAAATATACTACCAGCCCCTACCCATGCTTGTTAAGCCCAGGGACTACTTTGAGGAATGAAATTGTCTGCAGTTTGTTGGGCATTGGTGCAGCTAGACACGAAGTAAATGAAGGGGAAGGAACAGCTGTTCAAACTCCCTTTTAAAACACATGTGAGTTCATGCCATCTCTAAGAGCTAAGGAAATCAATTATTCACAACCATGGATTCAAGAAAGATAATCATGCTCTGATTCAAACATCTAGCCATAAAATCACATATTTAAATGACCACATTAGCACTAAACCAATTACATTCAGTGGCTGAAATTTCCAGAAACAGAGGATCCACGGCTGTGATGATTTCGGAAACAGATGGGCTACCGTTTGGAACAATGAAGGCGTGGAAGGGCAAGGCTCGCCAGAAATGGGGAAAGGAACGGTGATGATTGGTCGGAGTAAGTGAAAGTGGTGTTGGACTGAAGTTTCCTGACGGCTGAGCTTCCCTCCTCTCAGCTCTCTGCCCTCTCTGTCACACAGCAGCTCCTTCGATTTTATTCCACACTGATCTCTGCCTCCTCTGCTCTGCAACTTCTCTCTACCGACAGACTGTGGTGCTGGTATTGTGGTAAAGGAGTGAGGGAGACGATGGATGCAAGATGATGGTGAGAAAGACGGTAGATGCAAGATGAAGATGGCGGAGATGATGTGTATGGTCAATGAAGCTTTCTGCCGCTCTCCCTGCGAATCCCGACTTTCCCTGTTAGCTGGTCACGATTTGCCTCTTTTTTTTTATATATAATTTTTTATACCTCAAACCAAGTCATTTTAACTTTTTTAAAAATTATTTTTTAAAAATTCCTTTATTTATAAGGAGTTGTAAAAGAATTGTGGAATATTTTTACTGTTTTGTATTGGTTAGAGAAAAATTTTTAAGTACTTAATGATATTTTTATGGGTATTAGGTTTAGAAGGTTATATTATACTATTAGTTGGAAAAAAACTCTTCTGTAATTTTTTAAATTGTATATATGAATATTTAAATATTATATATATATATATATATATATCGATATTTTTAATTGATCATAATCTGACCCCAAGATTAACCTTAATCTAAACTACTGACTTTGGACCCAATATCTTAACCAATTCAATATTTTCGATCCGGATTTTGGTTCCATGCTTTTAACCCTAGGGACTTTTTTTTTTTAACTATCCAAGCAAACACAAAGTGCCTGTTTGGTTCATAAAATTGAAGGTAATGTAATGAAATGTAATGCAATGTAATAGAATGTAAAGTAATGATGATTACATAATTTGTTTGGTTCGTCATTAGAGAAAGATGATACATATATATTTAATAATGTTTGGTTGGATTACATTGAAAATGAGATATATATGGGAATAATATAGCAAAAGACAAAATTACCCCTGTCTACATATATAATAATATATACATTGGATTTATGATAATTTTTTAATATTTAATGATGAAAATATTATTTAGTGTATAGGTTGGGTTCATGTTAATTTTGTTAATATTTAATGATGAAAATATTATTAAATGATGTATTTTAATATTTTTTTAAAGGTGAAATATAATTTTTTAATTTTTAATGGGGAATATTTCTTAAGTTTCTATATTATTAATTATTTTTTAATATTTAATGGTGCTAATTAAAATTATTTAATATTTAACGGTATTTATTGGTGGACACTTTAGTCAATTTAAAAAAATATGATGGTGATAGTGTTATTTTCATTTGATTATAGGATGTTTGCATCCTCATTTATCAATCATAATAATATAATTCTAATTACATCAAATAATATAATCAGGATTATAAAATATAATCTTATTTACATTACATAAGTGCAACCAAACACTATAATCGTGTAATCCTCTGTCATAATCGAACCAAACGGGCTAAAAGTGTGTCGCCACTCTGTGCTTCCTCCCCAAGGATCCTTCGATCGGCAAACCTTTCCTCTGAGAAATGTGTTCTACTTCTACCCAGTTGAGCCCTATGAAGCAGGTGCTAATGGATGGCGACAAGCCAGTTCTTCCTGAAGACATAATAAGATACATTCTCAAACGGCTTCCGGTAAAATCCCTAATCCGATCTCAATGTGTCTGCAAACACTGGTAAAATATCATCAAGACCCAATCCTTCATCGCTGACCATCTCCACCACTTTGCTCATCAAAACCCTTCTCTCATTTTTCAAGGGCACTACTTAGGGCAATACCTATATCATCCTTCGGGCTGGTGTTTCCTCGATCACAAGATGCGAGTTGTCAGAGCTCAAAGCGCACCTCTTATCGGTTCCTTGTCCGGTGTTAAGATCGTTGGCTCCATTAATGGCTTGATCTGTTTCCAATCCGACAATGATTCCATTTTCTTATGGAATCCAGCCACTAGAGAGGTTAGACGGGTGTATGAAATTGTTAATATTTCTGAGCCTAGGGATTTTCGTATAGGATTGGGGTTCAGTTCAATTGTTAACGATTACAAGATAGTGAGTATACATGTTTCCAAGGTTAAGCGGGTTATTCGATATTTATCACATACCAGTCGGGTTAATGAAGTGCAAGTATATTCTTGAAGCACAGGTTCATGGAAAGAAATAGGGTTTGGGAACTTAGATGGTGTATCCCTTATGTCTAACGGTTTTCCTGCTAATGGAGCTATCTTTTGGTTTGGCTTTATGCTAAGCGCTTTGGAGCAGGATGAAGAAGATGGTCACTTGGTTGTTTCATTTGACATTGCAACGGAAGGGTTTAGTTTGATACCATTACCTTCTTCAGCCCCTAAAGTACGTTGCAACAAGCTTGCTGTGCACGAGAATAAACTTGCTATGCTTTGTCACGTTTCTATTACATCCTTTCAATCTGCCCGGATTGATTTGTGGGTGATGGAGGAGGGAACAAGTGTATCCAGAGAAAGATGGAATTGGACTAAGAAATATAGTACTAGCCCCTGCCCATGCTTTTTAAGTCCAGGGACTATCTTGAGGAACGAAATTGTTAGCTATTTTTTTTCCATGGACTATTTTCGTGGTGAAAAAGATGATGAGGAAAGAAAAGTTTTTCTTTTCAATATCACCACTAAAGAATCTAAGATGTTTTCAATTCCCAAATATGGTGATGGCATTGGTTCATTCTTCAATTATGTGGAAAGTCTTGTTTCAGTTGGCAATAACCACATTGAAGGGGTTTAATCCTTTTCATTATTGCATTACAAATTTAGTTTAAGCTACTTAGCTGGAAAAGAACCTATGACAATTATGATCATTTTGTACCGATGAGGCTTGATGCCCTTCTGAGTTTTTTTTTTTAATCTAGAATGGGAAGTGCATATATTTAATACTCGCTGTTTGTAGCTTTATTTGACCTGCATATCTATAATATTAGGTTTTCAATTTTATTTCAAAGATGGATATATATTTAGTTGATGATATGTGCATTATTGGGGACTTTTTTGTTCAGGTAACATGCTGAAGGAATTTAATATCTAATGAGATTGAAGAATTTTAGATAAGGCGAATTTTAGTTGCTTGCTTTTCCATTTCACTTATGCTGAATTATGAAAGTTGTTTTCCACCTAACTAGAGGGAGTGTGCTCTATGGAATATTGGTGGATTAGAAGAGGGTTTGCTTAGAGTTTTATGTGAGTTTCACATTACAGAGGCTCTGTTGATTTTTTTTTACCAATCCATTCAATTTACTCTTACCTCTAGGAACCGATGAGACATTTTGTTCTGCTTCTTGCTTTCAATTTCTTCTTGCCCCACTTTATATTTTGTCTGTCATCATTCCATGTATACCTGACACAACTTTTGATTATTTTCACTTCCCTACAAGAAGCTCCTTCTTCCCTCAAGCACTATGAAATAAATGGCTTTGGACAGGCAAGGATCTTTCCTACAATCTCATTTTAGATATTTGCAGAAGATTTCAATCAGTCATCATGCGAAGAATGAAGAAAATCTTTTCAAAACACCATCTTTCATCAAGTATTGATTGCTTCTCTTCCTTAAAATCTTGACTGTGTGTTCAATCAATGTGGTACATTCTTCAAATATTTTGTGTGTTGGCTGAATGATGATCCTTTTACATGTGAGGATATCATTTGCTACAATTACTTAATTGTTTTTGGTATCTCACTGTCTATTTCCAGAAACTATGGGCTATGAAATATAGTTCTCATTCCAAGTGTGGTACGTCCAGTGACTATTTGGATGAATCAAATGGTTTGTTATGGTAGTGAAAATGAACATCAAGAGCGTAACCACGAACAAAAAATTACAATGTTAAATATCTCTACCAGTAAATTGAAGGCGTTTAATATCAGCAAATGTGGCAGGGGCAATGGCAGTGGCTTTTACGACCATGCAGAAAGTCTTGTGCCAACAAGAAATTGTGTATAATATTAGTGGTGGATAATATTAGTGTAAGGTCCAGAGTCATCAGTGATATTAAACTGTTAAGTGGAGAATGATTAAGCAAAATTTGTCCTATTTTTGCTTAATCTCTATTAATGACTGCACTTGTAATCTTGATGCTCTTTGAAGTAGTTATTTAGAATGATCAATGCGCATCTATATTTAGGACCAGGTGTGTTTCTAATTTTATTTGACCCATTTATAAATTAAACTGTTCATCATGCGAAGGATGAAGAAAATCTTTTCAATTCACCATCTTTTATCAAGTATTGATTTCTTGTCTTCCTTGAAATCTTTACTCTTTGTTCAATCAATGTGATACATTCTTCAGATATTGTGTGTTCTGGTTGAATGATGATCCTTTTATGTGTGAGGATACCATTTGCAACAATTACTTTTTTTTTTTCGGTATCTCACTGTCTATTTCCTGAAACTATGAGGGTAAGGTTATGAATTCGTGTATTTTTCCCTTTCATCCAACTTCTATCTTCATGTGTGAGACTTGGGCTCTCGAGAAAGGGATGAAGATGGGTCTGGATTTGGTTTTTGTTGAGGTTGTGTTTGAGTCTGATTGTTAGCTTTCGATTAATTAACTCTGTTGTTTGTGGAGTAGCTTTTTCTAAATGTCATTGCAGTGCTAACTTGGGGAATAATGTGCACTACAATAATGGCTTGGGCTGTAGCTCTGTTTGGGTCCTGAGATTAGTTGAACCTTGCAACGGATTAGCTTTCAAGGGGTTCTTTTATGAAGGTAGTCCCTTTTGTATGGGATTCTAATCTCCCACCTTCATTGCTAGTTATTCCTTATTGTTTTTTTTCTTAACAGCATCCCTTATTATTGAAGCTGAGGTGTGTAGGGTTGTTGTTTTGTTTGGTTTGATTCTGTTTGGTGTTTAGCTTCTTTTATTTCTCTTTCCTTGTTTTCTTTTGGGGACTAAAATAAGCACGTCGTTAATAAAGGATTGCATCAGAAATAATTACGTTGAGGAACTCCTTTCATCATTTACCTCCATTCTAACACAAGATGGTAGATGATCATAGGTGGGTCAAAAAATGAGCAGTGCACCTAGCAAGTCTAGCTAAATTGTGACCACAACTATTTGCCCTGTGGCTTTGTTATATTGTAAATGTTGTGTTCTCTTTTGTGTTTTATGTGATATGATCCTTTATGAAACTTCCAAGTTGACTTGGGAAGAAAAAAAAAGGCAAGAGTTGATTTTTTTGGGGTCCCAATGTGGAAGAATTCTTGAAGCACATTCCTAACTCCAACATGCAAGATAATGGGCAGAAACCTGCGAAGAAAAGTGAAAGCCTTTGGAAGTGTGTCATTACATTTTAGGTATTCTTATAAGCTTAGATTGGGAAATGGATTATTTGTCACAAATTAACAAGTATCATACTGTAGTTTTTCTAAATATGCAGGAGAGTTTTTGTGCTGAATTTGAATGTATAGTGAAGAATGGAGCAAAAACTATTATCTCTATTTAACTCTCACTACTAAGAATGAATTCCTGATATTTCATGTGCCCGCAATTATAACTCTGTTGATGATATATTTTTTGGTTTACAGCCCCGGTGTCCCACCCCCCTTTGGAGGTAGATTAATCCAGAGTCACCCCCCGGTGTAGAGGGATTTCCCAATAATCGAACTCGGGCCTTTGAGGCAAATGGCGGAAGAGACACCTTGGCTTCTCCTTTCAAACCATCCGAGCCACGCCCTCTGAGCCTGTTGATGATATTTTCAATTATGTTGAAACCTTAACACCAATTGGCGAGTAGGAAGAAAAGTAAGAGGAGCTGGTTTGATTTATGTAGGAAGTAGAAACCTTCCTTTTCATATACTAAGATCACATTTGATCCATTTCTTTGTATCACACCGTTTATTTTTATTTTCAAATACCATGAGGATCATTTAAGAAGAAACATAGGAAAAATGTTCTCTTGCTAGTTGCTATATGCCTATACCCAATGCTTGACTTTATATCTTCAGAAAACGTTAAAATAAATAAATACGAGTAAAATTTAACTCATGATGGCGTTCTCATTTCAGCTCTTTATTAGGAACACAATTCAAAAGAATGATGTAACATACTCTTTTTTAAATGTATAAATAATGATGTAACATACACTCCCATGTCTCAAGCATAGGCTATTTCTAACTAATTTATACAAATTAAGAATAGTTAAATCCAGGTCAAAAAAAAAAAAACAGAAGTATAGCTAAAAACATTGAATTTGTTATAAAATTTAGGGTTAATATAACTTTTAGTCCTTAAAGTTTGGTCCAATTTTGGTTTTGGTCTCTCAAGTTTGAAATCGGTGGTTTTGGTCCCTAAAGTTTCACCCGATTTTGGTTTTGGTCCCTAAAGTTTGAAATTAGTGGTTTTAATCCCTGAAGTTTCACCCGATTTTGGTTTTGGTCCCTCAAGTTTGAAAAGGACTTGGTAACTCGATTATGAAACTTGACCCGACCTGGGGAAAAAACCAAGTCCTTTTCAAACTTGAGGGACTAAAACCAAAATTTGGTGAAACTTTAGGGACCAAAACCAAAATCGGGTGAAACTTTAAGAACCAAAACCACCTATTTCAAACTTGAGGGACCAAAACCAAAATTATATCAAACTTCAAGGACCAAAAATTATATTAACCCTAAAATTTAAATGATCTAGAATATCATTTTTCCTATAAAAATATTATTTTTATTAATTCTACTAGACTTCAATATCAAATTAATTTTTACTATCACATCATCCTTATTAAATATAGACATATATGAAAAATATATTTACTATATGGAATTAATAATTAAACTAAAGCGATTGTTTTAAAAGTAGAGGAGCTATATCTTTGTAATTCTAACAAAACTTAAAAGGGTCGTTATATTTTATTCAAATAAATTTTAAAATAGCCAAACAACAATGCATTATGTATTATATTCTATTCAAATACATTTCAAATTATCTAAATATGGAAAATTGTGGAAAAAATCTCTAATAATAATAAGGATGAAAATAGGGCAAACTCAGGCTCTGGCCTATTGTTAGACCTATATAAATAAACAGGCCAGACTTATTTTTATAAAGCCCTTGCTTATATGTCTGGCCTATTTAAATAACTTTACGAATTATTTATAAATTTACAAACTTAACCTTGATTTTAAGTTTCACATCTCATCGTCCTTACACTCAATCATTGCTTTCGCATCAATCGTTCACCCTTACATCTCTTCTCTTCAATCGCTCGAGATGGCAATGTTAACTCACTCCCTCTTCCATGATTTGCATCTCCACTAAAACATAATAATTGTTGAGTTTTTTTTTAATACCAAGTGAAATATTATAAACTTAGTAGGAGAAGTTTATCTCAATTTATGTGGGAAGAATAAAAGAGGTAAAATCTAATTTTACATGTTACTTGTTATGCTTAGTCGATTTTGGAAAATAGATCTTATTAGTCAACAGATGATTAGTTTTTCTTATTCCTATTTGCTCAGACAATTGTTGTCACTAGACATTCTATTCTTTTCCTCATGAAGCCCTAATATTATTATGAGAATAAATATTAGGCTTTTAAGACATAATGTATGATTGTATATAAGCATGAAGAGTTATATACGAATTTAGAGACATATCTTTAAAAGCTATTTAAAGGCTTACTTAATATAGCCGGGAATACAGGCCGGCCTTTCACGGGCTCAGACATAAACGGGCCGGCCCGTTTAGCGCTGACTCCTGTAAAATCCTTAATTTATGAAGCCCGCGGCCCTATAAAGCTCGCCCTTCATGAGCTCAGGCCTAAATTTATTTTAATTCAAATAAAATCCACTTTCAAGTTTTACAATTTAGTTATTATTTTGTTTTAAATTAGGATACATTATTTTTAAAACTCATAAATTTCTAGTTAAAATAATTATCTAATGCCTAAATTAGCCTATTTTTTACAATTTAAATGAATAAATCATTGTAGAAAACCAAATAAATCAAACCATTTAATAAGTGTTAGCTTGTTACTAATACTCCATTAGGTATTATAATAATATTACATATATTAATTTATTTTAAAAAAATATTAAACGGGCCTAAAAGGGTCAGCCTTACAAGGCTGCAGGGCTGGCTTTATAGACCTGACTTCTTCTGGAGTCTCTAAATCATAAGTCTAGTCCTTGATGGGTTCAGGTCTAAACGAGTTAGCCCATTGGGCTCGATCCGATTTCCTAGCTCTATTACTTAATGTAGGCCTTTAAACATACTTTAGGCCTTTTAAAGGCCTCGACTTGATCCTAAAAAAATCTATATATAGGCTCAGGCTTTAAATCTCTGTTATAGGCCCATAGCTATTTAGGTAAAGTTTAACCTATTCCCACCCCTAAGTAATAACCAGGGTTTTTAAACCCGGACCGGACGGGCCGGTCCGGCCCGGGAACCGGGGAACCGGCCGGTAAACCGGTCCGGTCCGGTCCGGGTTGGGTTTTTTAAAAAAAAAAATTTAATTTTTCCTTTAGAATTTCATACTATAAGTCCAAAATTTTCAATTTCTCACCGGTTTGGTCTTGGTTTAGCTCCGGTTTGGTCTCGGTTTGACCCACTGACCCTTAACCCAGTACCCCGACCGGTTCAATGACCGGTTCGAGTTTTAATACCTTGATAATAACAATGCATCATGTATTTCATTTATTTATTTATTTTTTTTGGTGAAGCATTATGCATTTTCTTATTATTATTGATTATTGATGTTGGGGGGAAAAACGCTTGATAATAGAATTTTCTTTCTTTTTTCATTGGTAAGGTAAGAGTTAGACCCTCTTGCGCATTTCAGCAAACGAATTTGCCACTCTAGTCGGAGGCCTTCCTCGCAGAAATACGTCCTTCCGGGCAAGGCGCCATGAAGTTGGTGGTTATCGACGGCGACGGCGGCGCACCAATTCTTCCCGACGAACTCATCAGAAACATTCTCAAACGACTTCCGGTAAAATCTCTAATCCGATTTCAATGTGTTTGCAAGCATTGGAAAAATCTCTTCAAAACCCCGTCTTTTATCGCCGACCACCTCCACCACTCCACTCATCAAAACCCTTCTCTTCTTGTCCTACAAAGTAGGCCTTTGCACTTACGTTTGCTCAATTGTGAAATGCAAGTCCGTGAAATCGAAGACGCACGTTTGATTGATTCCATGGGTTGTGGTAGGCTCTTTGCTAGGGTTGTCGGGTCCACCAATGGGTTGGTCTGTGCTGAAATCAATAAGTATGATGATAATCCATATTCTCATCCCTTTTTATTGTGGAATCCCTCGATTAGAGAGGTCAGGTGGGTGCCCAGAACTGTTACTCAGGTTCAGTGTCACTTCTTCATAGGGTTTGGTTTCAGTCCAGTTAATAATGATCACAAGATAGTTATGATTTATTCTCCTGAGTCTAATGTTAAGATGAATCAAGTGAAAGTGTATTCTTTAAGCTCGGGATCATGGAAGGAAGTAGAATGTAGGATCTTGGAGGGCATAATTCTTAGGTCCGAACCTGCCACTGCCAATGGAGAAATGTTTTGGTTTGGGTCAAGGCAGGGTGTGGAGGATGGGGATAATGATGGTGGTTATGATGTGATAATTTCATTTGACATGGCAATGGAAGTGTTTAGCATAATGCCAACACCTGATTTAGGCCCTATTTCAAGTGGTAGGCTTACTGTGTATGAGAGCAAACTTGCAATACTTTCTACCCCTGCAGGTCAAGACTCTGAATCTTCTTTGATTGATTTATGGGTGATGGATGAGGGTACATATGCATCCAAGGAGAGGTGGGGTTGGGTTAAAAAATATATTGGCGGCCCCTTTTTAGGCTTGGGACGTCCCGTGATTATTTGGAGAAATGAAGTGGTTTGTGACGGGATTGTAAGCAGTCTCATTAGTGAAACAGAACATGTGGAGTTTGAAGGACGCAAGGAAATTGCTTTATGCAATATCACCACTAATGAACGTAAGATGGTTGATATTGGCTATCGTTGTGAACATATTTTCAATTATGCAGAAAGCTTGGTACCAGTGGGAGGGTTGAAATCGTTGGCAGTGTCTATGTAGGGTTTGGACTTGTTAATGATATTGGATTTGAAGCGGGGAATGATGAAGCAAATACGAAATTGTTGCCTCTGTTTTATATAACTACTAACATACTCAAGACATTTGCTCTTGGCAGATATGTAGTGATGGAGAGTTGCGCAGCTACCTGGAAGCAATTGGCAACATATATTTGAAGGGCCTGGACCCTAAATCTTAATTAGCACATTGTTCCTCATATTTATTTTGTTTGAGCACTGTTGTTATTAATGAGCCCTTCATTTGAGATGATTATGTGCCTATAGTCCTTGATGCCCTCTAGAGAAGTCATCTAAAATGATGAATGTAGACATTTGACTACCGGATGTTTTAAGTTGTATTTTTCGGTTTTCTATCAAATATGTGGTTATATAATTTTGTTCCTCGTGTGCGCATAATTTGGGGCTTTTATATTTACATAGCATATCAATGGTTTGATATTTAGTTCCTTTTATTTAGATTTTTGGATCTGTACAAAGGAAGAAAAGAACCTAGAAACATAGGAGGAAGTGGTCCCTCTTGGTTACCTTGCTGCCTCTTCACTAATGCATATTGGAGGAGATGGATCACAATGTTTATCAACTATGCTAAAAAGCGATTGAATCCCAAAAAAAAAAAAAACAGAGAGAGAGAGAGAGGAAGAAATTGTTCATATTAATTGTAAAGATGGGTTTTGGTTCATGAATTTTTTAGTGTTGTTTTGTTTATCTTGGTTTTCAAAATTTTACTTTTAGAACACTATTATATTTTTTGTAAAGTACATTGGGAGAATTATTTATAAATACTTCATTGGAAACTTATTTATCATATGGGATCTAAGGGAAAATCTTTTACACACAAAGAAAAAATGTTCGAACACACAAGGGAATGTCACATAGGAAAGATATATTGGATACAAGAGAAGATTGTTTGAATACAAAGAAAGATTTTTTTTGCACACAGGGGAGATTGTTTGCACCTGAAGTCCCATTTGCAAATAAGTTTTCAATAAGATATTTATGGATAATTCTCCGGCGTAAATAAGCATTTCAAAAAATTGGGTGTTACTTGTCAAAATCCAAAAATTTAGAGTCTCGTTCAAGAGAAATACTTACATATTTCAGAAGCGCCACCTCATATGTACTCTGACTAACTAAAATATAATAATTCATCTTATTTTAATTTTACATGGCAGATGAATCATCTAAAAAAAATTCAAATTTTATGATTTTAAAAAACATAAACTTCTTAATTTAGAAAAACAAAAAAAAGCAATTCCCTAACATTATTCTTAAAATCAAAAAAGTTGAATTTCTTCAGATGACTTATCTGTCATGTAAGATCAAAATAAAATGAGTTGTTGTATTTTAATTAATCAGAATACAAATTAGGTGGTGTTCCTGGAGCATGTAAGAATTTCTCCACATTCAAAAGAAATTTAGAGTCTTTTTTAATTGTAAATCAATTAATGTATACTAAACTTTTGTTATATTAGTACGAGTGTTTGTATTCTACTTCAAGCAAAAAAAAAAAAAAAAGAAGAAGAAGAAGAAGTAATTTTTTTTTAACAATCTTATCACTATAAGATTTAGAAAAATTTTGAAATACTAAAAACATAACATTAACATAATAGATAAATATTTTTAAAATGTTCAACCTAATAATACGAGAGACATTTGATATTGAAATCTAATTAAATTTAATATTTTTAGCCACCCCAATTATCTTTATGATCAACCTAACAATACGAGAGACCCTTGAATTACTTTTTTTTTTTCTTGTCAAAGAGACCCTTGAATTACTAACAAGTGGCAAAATCTTTTTTTCTTTAAATAAGATATCAGAGTTTGGAAATCTGATAAAAAAAGTAAACTTTAAATTTGTTTTAGGATAATAGCAGGCAATATACGTTCGGATTTTTATTCATA
The DNA here is from genome assembly GCA_963855925.1 of Inga laurina. Taxonomy (NCBI): domain Eukaryota; kingdom Viridiplantae; phylum Streptophyta; class Magnoliopsida; order Fabales; family Fabaceae; genus Inga; species Inga laurina. Next base: position 68,688,454 of record OY979701.1, on the reverse strand, counting down.
AAACCAACTTTTCAGTATAGAAACCCGTGTATAGGGTGTGTTTGGTTTGGGGTGAGATAAAGGGAGTTTATTATCATGTTTGGTTTATTAGAGCAGAAGGAGGGAAGGAGAAGAGAAGGAATCCTTTGTTTTATTCAAAGGGAGGGAGGGAAATTAAAACCAAAGTCCCCTCTCCCGCCCTATAAACACATCTTAGGACTTGTTTGGTTGGAAGGGAGGGGATGAAAAATGAGCCTCTTCCTTAATTTGATATAAAAATTGGAGAGAGGGATTAAAAAGGATTCCAAATTTCTCTCACCTTCTCATTTTTGTTCCTTTTAAATTGAGAGATTTTGGAGAGATGAAAAAATGATCCACTCCTCTCCCATCCTCAAACCAAACAGGCCCTAAATCACAAGAACGCGACGCCAACAGACTCTTCTCACAGAAGAATCAGACCATTGATTGGAGGGCTTTCCTCTGAAGATCGCTTCTTCGTTCTTCACGATCGAGCTCGATGAAGCGGATTGTAGTGGCCGGCGACATGCCGTTTCTTCCCGAAGAAATCATCAGAAACATTCTCGCGCGACTTCCGGTAAAAACCCTAATCCGATCCCGATGTGTCTGCAAACATTGGAGAAATCTCATCAAGACCCCATCTTTCATCTCTGATCATCTCCACCACTTTACTCATCAAAATTCTTCTCTTCTTTTGCAACGGAATGGCTTATGGCATCTTGATTGCAAGATGCAACTCCATAAAGTTGACATGGCACCTTTGATCGATTCCTCGAATACCTTTCGAATCGTCGGTTCTAGCAATGGCTTGCTTTGTGTTGAGGTCGATACGGATTCTGGATTTTATCCTTCCCTTTTATTGTGGAATCCAGCAACTAGAGAGGTCAGACAAGTTGCCCCAAATACGAAAGGTGCAGATCTCCCTTTCAGTATAGGATTTGGCTTTAGTTCAGTTGTTAATGATTACAAGATAGTGATAACTTATGAGTCTGATGGGCCTGATGAGGTTCTGAATGTTTTAGTGTATTCATTAAGCTCAGGATCATGGAAGAAAGTGAAATCTGAGATTACAAATGTCACTCTTATCTATGAAAGCGTCACTCTTAGTTATAAAAGCGTCACTGTGAATGGAACTATGTTTTGGAATGGACTTGGGTGGAATCCAGACACAGATACTTTTTACTTTGCAATAGTTTCATTTGACATAGCGAATGAAGTGTTTACTTTGATACCAACACCTGATTGGTGTGCTTCAACATCTATGCTTACCATATATGAGAACAGACTTGCTGTCCTTTCTTCTTTCGCGAGTCAAAAGCCTGAATCTGTGATTCAATTGTGGGTGACGGAGGATGGTTCAGGTGCATCTTGGGTTAAGAAATATAGTAGCTGTCTCATTCCAGGTGTGGTACGGCCGGTGACTATTTGGATGAATCAAATTGTTTGTGATGTTAGTGAAAATGAACATCAAGAGTGTGATCATGAACAAAAAATTACTCTGTTAAATATCTCTACCAATGAATTGAAGGCGTTTAATATCAGCAAATGTGGCGGGGGCAATGGTAGTGGCTTTATTTACGACCATGCGGAAAGTCTTGTGCCAACTGGAGGAAAGAAATTGTGTACAATATTCGTGTAAGGTCCAGAGTCATCAGTGATATTAAACTGTTAAGTGGAGAATGATGAAGCCATATTTGTCCTATGTTTGCTTAATCTCTATTAATGAGTGTACTTGTAATCTTGATGCTCTTTGAAGTAGTTATTTAGAATGATCAATGCGCATCTATATTTAGCACCAGGTGTGTTTCTAACTTTATTTGACTCATTTATGAATTTTACTGTTCATCATGCGAAGGATGATGAAAATCTTTTCAGCACACCACTTTTCATCAAGTATTGATTGCATGTCTTCCTTAAAATCTTAACTCTTTGTTCAATCAATGTGATACATTCTTCAGATATAAATTGTGTGTTCTGGTTGAATGATGATCCTTTTATATGTGAGGATAGTAGGATACCATTTGCTACATTTACTTTTTTTTTTTCCCGGTATCTCATTGTCTATTTCCAGAAACGGTGAGGGTCAGGTTATGAATTTGTGTATTTTTTCCTTTCATCCAACTTCTATCTTCATGTGTGAACTTGGGCTCTCAAGAAAGGGATGAATATGGCTCTAGATTTGGTATTTGATGAGGTTGTGTTTGAGTCTGATTGTTAGCTTTCGATTAATTAATTCTGTTGTTTGTGGAGTAGCTTTTTCTGAATGTCATTGCAGTGCTAACTTGGAGAATAATGTGCTCTACAATAATGGCTTGGACTGTAGCTCTGTTTGGGTCCTGAGATTAGTTGAACCTTGCAACGGATTAGCTTTCAAGGGGTTCTTTTATGAAGGTAGGCCCATTTGGATGGGATTCAAATGTCCCATCTTCATTGTTAGTTATTCCTTATTGTTTTTTTTAACAGCATCCCTTGTTGTTGAAGCTGAGAAGTGTAGGGTTTGTGTTTTGTTTGGTTTGGTTTGATTCTGTTGGGTGTTTAGCTTCTTTTCTTTCTGTGTCCTTGTCTTTTTTTACTAAAATATACACTTCGTTAATGAATAAAGGATTGCATCAGAATAATTATATTGAGGAACAACTTTCATCATTTACCACCATTCTAACACATGATGGTAGATAGGGGTGAGCAAACGGTTTTTCGGGTCGGTGTTCGGTTAAAACCGAAAAACCGAAAATACATCAATTTTTACAACCGAACCGAAACCGAAATACCAAAAAAACCGAACACCGAAAAACCGACATATTTCGGTTCGGTGTGTCGGTTTTTTCGGTGTTTGGGCCATATTTATGGGCCTTTTTGGTTCACCTATGTCCACTGCAAAAAATCTGAAAAAAAAAAGCCTTTTGTTCAGGCCTGTCCACATTTTGGGCTTTTTTATTAAGACAAAGCAGCTGGAGTTTAACATTGAAGAAACAGTAACAAATTGGGCTTTTTTGCCAACACAGTAGTTAGAGTTTAACATTAAAGAAACAAAGTAACAAACTATAAATCAAAAAGCCAAGTTTGACAACAATGTTGGCCAATAATCATCATACAAAAAATGGCAAATTTAACAACAATATTTCCATTTAAACTGGAGCATCAAATCAAATACAAAAGTTTGCTGTGTAGTCACAACACCAAAATCAACCGCAGCAACTCATCCATTGACCCTTTGTGTGCTGAAATATTTGAACAAAATATATAGCCATCATAAAATGATCCAAAACAGGAGCATAAATGAAATGAAAAGAAAAGAAATAAAATATTACAATAATACAAAGATATTGATAAATGACTTACAAACATATTAGCATTGCATCTACTATGAAATATACACACACAACACTAAGAAATATGTCTAAATAGACTTACTTCAACCCAGAAAAATAACAACTTCAATTTCAGAGACTCTACAATCAAGCAAGCAAGCAAACAGAAAGCTAAAATACAAGTGAGGGCATGAGAGTGAGATTCAGTGAACGAGTGAGAGTGTGAGACCGATCAAGCAAGCAAACAGAAAGTTAAAATACAAGTTTCGAAGTGAGAGTGTGAGATCGAGTGACGGAGTGAGAGTGTGAGAGTGAGACCGAGTGAGAGTGTGAATCAACTCACCCAAGTGAGAGAGGAGGCTGAGACGCCAGATCCAGGCTGAGATGGCAGAACTGAACTGAGACGCTTAAGCGAGACGCCGAAGTGAGAGTGAGGACTGAGGAGGCAGAGACGGCCAGATCGACGGTGAGATGGTTGATCGGTGTTCGGAGGCAGAGAGGGCGAAGTGAGAGTGTGAGAATCGAACACTCAGGCTCTGATCTGAGGCTAGGGACGGGGACGGGAACGGGAGAGCTCGTCGTGGCTAGGGTTTTCTGAGAGGTGAGAGTGCAGATTCGAGATTCAGATATGAGAATATGAGATGCGACCATTAGGCATTAGGCTGTGGGAGAGTAAGGGCGAAATTGAATGGGCTTGGGCTTGCGTGTGAGGTTGGCTCTTGGGTTTAGATATGTAGTCCATTTATATAAACTGAAAGCAAAAAAAAAAAAAAATACATGAAACGACGTCGTTTTAGCTATACTTCGGTTATTCGGTTTTAACCGAATTATTTTCATAAAAACCGCACCGAAAACCGAAAATTACCTATTACCCAAACCGAAAAAAAACCGAAAACCGAAAAAACCGAAACCGAAAAACCGAATTGTGTTCGATTCGGTTCGGTTTTCGGTTTCGGTTAATATTTGCTCACCCCTACAGATGATCACAGGTGGGTCAAAAAATGAGCAGTGCACCTAGCAAGTCTAGCTAAATTGTGAGCGCAACTATTTGCCCTGTGGCTTTGTTATATTTTAAATGTTGTGTTCCCTTTTGTGTTTTATGTGATATGATCCTTTTTGGCCCAAAAGTATATCAATATCACTTTTTTCCCTACAAAATCTATTCTCTCAATAAATTCTCTAAAATTATTTTGTATCACTTTTTCTCCGGAAGCTGTATTCTAAAAGCTAATTCAAACAGACTCGGTATAGTAATCATCTGTTGAAACTTCCGAGTTGATTTTTTGTGGCTCCCAATGTGGAAGAACTTGAAGGTTGAAGCACATGCCTAACACTAACATGCAATATTATGAGCAGAGACTTGGGAAGAAAAGTGAAGGCCTTTGGAAGTGTGTCATTACATCTTAGGAATGCTTATAAGCAGAAATGGATCACGGGGAGTGGTTAGTAGATTGATTCTTTGTCGCAGACAAGTATCAATTGGCTGAGTAGGAAGAAAAGGAAGAGAAGCTAGTTTCATTTATGTTGAAACCTTCGTTTTTATATTAAGATCCATTTCTTTCAATCACTTGATTTCCAAATACCATAGGGATCATTTAAGAAGAAACATGGGCAACATGTTCTCTTGCTAGTTGCTACACCCAAAGCTTGACTTTATATCTTCAGAAAACGTTTAAATAAATAAATAGATAAAATTTAACTCATTTAATGGCGTTGTCAATTCTGCTCTTTATTAGGAATTCAACTCTTTATTAGGGACACGGTTCAAAAGATGATGGAACATACTCTTTTTTTTATAGTAATAATGATGTACCATACTCTCTCACATCTCAAACATAAGCTCTTTCTAACTCATTTATACAAATTAAGAAGAATAGTTAGAAACACTGAATTTGTTTTAAAATTTAAATGATTTAGAATATTTTTTCCTGTCAAAATATTATTTTTATTAATTATACTAGACTTCAATATCAAATTAATTCTTACTATCACATCATCCTTATTAAATATAGACAAAATATAGACATGTATGAAAAAAATACTTAATATATGGAATTAATAATTGATCTAAAGTGAATGTTTTAAAAGTAGATGAGCTGTATCTTTGTAATCCTAACAAAACTGAAAAGGGTCATTGTATTTTATTCAAATAAATTTTAAAATAGCCAAATGCCAGCCAATGCATTATGTATGATATTTTATTCAAATGCAATTTAAAATATCTAAATAGGGAAAATTAGGGGAAATCTCTAATAATAACAAGGAAAAATATTATATAAATCCAGTTGAAATACCAAAATTCAAATTTAGACTTCCACTTTTAACAAATTATTGATTAGGCCGAGAGGCCTAATTAAAGATTTCTAAATGTTGTTAAATGATAGCGTTGCCCCCTTATAGTTATCTCTTCTTTTCCAAATCATCTTTGTCTGCTAATTCAATTCTCTCTTTGTTCTCTTGTTTTAATTATGATTATTAGTATATTAATTAAAAACCACCAAAATCTACCCCATGATTTAATGTGATTCAAAATGGAATAGGCACATCAATGTCCATTAAATCCCTTTAGAAGAATGGAGGGCTGATTTCTTTGTCATGCATATAGGATCAATATTTGAAAAATGGAACAAGTGAAATTCTCCAACCACCACATAGGAAGGTTTTTGATGAAGTAGAAGAATGAATCCATCCATTATATTCTTATATTTACATAATATCTTTGTTAGACAAAAATATTTGTTGCGATTATAGAGGATATGTACACATTTGAATAATTTTATATATAAGTTTTTTTTTTTAAATAAAATTATATTGTACATATAGATTTAAAATTATATTTATATAATATCTTTGCTGGACAAAAATATTTTTTACAATAATATAGGAAGTGTACAAATTTGAATAATTTTATTTTGATAAATAGTAAAGTTTTTCTAAAAAATTATATTTTTTATATAGATAAATATTTGTTTGTTTTAGTAAATCCTATTAAAAGAAGGTTGAATTAATCAAATTTTAATTTGGGTCACTAAACTTAATAAATTATAAATTAAGTTATGACACAATTAGATATTTAGAAATTGGGTCAAATTACATCCATACCCCTTAGTTATTAACCCAATTATTTTAGCTGATTACATCCATACCATCCTTTGCGGCCACAAACATATAACGAAAAATGACAAAACTCAACTTCGTAAAAATTGATAATACATGAAATACACGAAGGATTTGCCTTGCTAAGCTATCCAACCTCCTAAATCTGGAAGAGATATGCCTTCATCACTTTTGTTAACGACCTTTTTAAAGACAGTGCCTGCCCAGTTTTTGAAAGCAAACAAATCTGTTGTGAAAGTATGTCTTCTAGCATAAGGGAAGAAGAAAAACAGATTAGAAGCATGAAGATCACCAAATGTAATATATACTTGATGTTAAAACCAGAATTAATTCACAAATGGCAAGAATCTACGAACTATTTTATCAAACAATCAAACTACCATTAAAACCTTAACCATTTAGTATGATTAGAAGGCTTAGATAAAAACCTAAATAGATCAAAATCATGAAATAAAGTTAAACTAAGAAAACTTGCAGTCAATTCCCACACGTCCTCCTCGGAAGCATTGCATTCATTTGGTAGGGTTGTAAATAGCTTGGTCTGCATCTTTGTTCCAATCACCACCAGTAACTTCTGCACCCTCGCCAAGAACAATCCTGAAGACTGAATTCAAAAAGTATCTGTCTGAACATCTCCAAACTTACTTGCTTTCTGCTTGAAAAATACTGTTTGTAATTCTGTTTCATATTTGCAATTTTATGATGAACAAGTGTGATGATTCTTTGTTGTGTGTTGTTAGGTTTCTGAACAGAGCCTGCAAATTCAAAAATCCAGAGCATGATATAAACCCAAACCAAAAACAGAATTAATAAAAGCTACGCAAACACAAGAAGAGGGTTCCTCACAGCAACAATAAAACCTTGGAATCATTCAAGTAAAATGAGTATTCCAAGACAGCAAACCCAGTGGAAATTCATGCCTGATTTTGTTGGTGTAAATAGGGTTCGTCGCGCGTACGGCAACAATCCGCAAATGGGGGGTTTCTCAAAGAGACACTAGTACAAACTCCTCACAGCAAAGATCGTAGTTTCTCCAGGCGATAGTGATTCATTCTCAATGGGACTGTGCTACAGTACTTGGAACGAGCATTTCTTCCTTCTCTTTTCTTCTCGTTTGCGCATGGGTATTCAAGAAATCCATTAAATTTTAAAATTCCAAATCGTGTTAAATAACACGATTTAAAATTTATTAAATTTAATGAACTAAATTAGAATTTGATTAATTCAATCATTTTTAATAGAACTTTCCTTATTTTATGAAAAAACAAATCATTAGAAAAATTAACTATTTTTTTATCAAACAAACAAATATTTTTAAAATAAAAAGAAAATATTATTTAAATATCATTAAAATAATGAGAAATTGACTTTCCTTTTTAATTATAAAAGGTTGTTCTAGTCTTTTAATAATATTAAAAAATTCTTAATTAGGCCTCATTAATAATTCATTAAAAGCGTAAGTCTGAATTTATATTTTGGTATTTCAATTGGATTTATTTAGTTTCTACCTAATAACAATACATTATGTATTTTATTTATTTTGTTTGGTGATGCAGTATGTTTTTTTTTTTTTTAATTACTGATGTTTGAAGAAAAAGCGCTTTATTGATAAAAGAATTTTCTTTTTTTTTTTCATTGGTGTGTGAAAAAATTAGGGAGAATGACAGAAAAATCCCACTTAAACTTTAAAATCTTAAATTAGTACTTTAACAAAGATTTACATGGTCAATCCCATTATTTTTCTTTTTAGCAGAATTTTGAAGTTCAAATGGTATTTTTTTGTTATTCTTCTAAAAAATTAATGTATAATAAAGTGGGAATATAAAAGTTAGACCCTCTTGTACATTTCAGCAATCGAAATTGCGACTCTAATCGGAGGTCTTCCTTAGAGAAATACGTCCTTCTCCGCGGCAAGCACCATGAATCTGGTGATGGGTTTTGGTTAATGAATTTTTTGGAATCGGTTACGATCCTCTGCTCTTATCATTATCTTCCCGCTCTCTTCCTCTCCATTACTTATCTCAGTTTTTAGATTGAAATATGAGCGATTTAGATTTAATGTTTCATAAAAATAATTTAAAATATTTTTATCACATGTTTAAATTATTATAACTAAAATTTAGCATTTTTGAATTTATTTAATTATTTTTTAATAATTTAATATTTTAAAAATATGTTTATAAACATTAAATTTGAACCGCTCAGATTTTAATCTAAAGGGTAAGATGAGTAGTGAGAGGAAAAGGATGAGAAGAGAATGATAAGAGCAGAGGACCATAGTCAATCCTGAATTTTTTAGTATTGATTTATTTGTCTTGGTTTTCAGAATTTTATTTTCAAAACACCATTATATTTTTTATAAAGTGAATAAGCATTTTAAAAAATTGGGTGTTCCTCAACAAAATCCAAAAATTTAGAGTCTCGTTCAAAAGAAATTTAGAGTCTTTTTTATTGTAAATCAATTAATGTATACTAAACTTTTGTTATCATTTTTTTTTTCGAACTTTTGTTATCATTCAAGTAAACGTGGGTTATTATGTTGCTTAATGTGTGTTTGGATTAATTTTTTAGAATAGTTTTTACAATTTATGAAGAAAGTATGTGAGAGGGGTTTTATCTCGACTTACGGAAAATAGCTTCTGAAACCATGGTTTGAGCAGTGTTATTAAACCCGGACCTAACCGCCCGATCTGGCCTGGGAACCGGTGACCCGGTGAGAAAACCGATCCGGTTCAGTATTTTTATTTTTATTTTTTTTAATTTTTTAATTTCTTTATAATTTAATATTAATAAGCATAAAATTTTCACTCTCTCACCGGTTTGGTCTCGGGTTAGCTCCGGTTTGACTCCGGTCTGACCCACTGACCTTTGGCCCAATATCCCGACTGGTTCACTGATCGGTCCCGGTTTAATAACCTTGAGTTTGGGTGTTTCCCAAAGTATGAATATTTTTAGGGAAAATTACACTTAAGCCCCAAAAAGAAGAAAAATTAAAAAATGGTCCCATTGATAACTCCACGAACAGGTCATTGATAACTCCAAGAGCGGACATTGACAACTTCATAGAGCCATTTTTTCATTTTACAATTTTAAGGAACTATTTTTTTATTTCCTTTTTTTCTTGAATCTTGAGTGTAAATTTTCCATTTTTTTTATTCTACTTCTAGCCAAAAAAGAAGTAATTGTTTTTAATAATCTTATCACTCTAAGATTTGGAAAAATTTTGAAATACTAAAAGCATAACATTAAAGTAATAGATAAATATTTTAAAAATGTTCAACCTGACAAATACCAGAGACATTTGATAATGAAATCTAATTAAATTTAATATTTTTAGCCACCCTAATTATTTTAATGATCAACCCAACAATACGAGAGACCCGTGAATTACTTTTTTTTGTTTTTTTGGGTCAAAGAGACCTTTGAATTACTAACAAGTGGCAAAATCCATTTTTTCTTTAAATCAGATATCAGAGTTTGGAAATATGATAAAAAAAAAAGTTAAACTTAAAATTTGTTTTAAGACAACCGCAGGCTATACATGTTTAACAATTTAAGGAATATTCGTCTGTGTTTGCTTTAGAGCCCGTTTGGTTCAACCCCATTGCATGCCTGCAATGGTAATCATGATTGCATTATCAAGAGAAGAGTGTTTGGTAGCTCTTTAGTATGGTAATAGGGTTTACCATGGTAATGAAGATTACCAAAAAATTGGTAATCCTCATTCATACCTCCCCCCCTATGAATCCTCATTACCATCCCATTGCATAGTCTAAAAAGTCCAATTTACCCTTTAGTTTCCTTAGTCTTTATTTCACTTATCTCATTTCACTTGCAGCATCACGTCACAACTGCCACCGCCACAACCTCTTCCTTTTCCACCGCCGTCACCTCCACCCGCCACTACCCCTGGCCCCGCTACCGGCCCACCGCCCGTTGCTGCCGCCGGCCCACCACCGACCACCACCTCTTCCACCCCCCGCCGCCCACCGCCGCCACCACCACCTCCTTCTCCATCGCCGCCGCCACTACCACCTCCTATTCCACCGCCACCCTCACCCCCGCCGCCCCCACCCCCGCCACCCACCGCCCACCGCCTACCACCTCCTCCTCCACCCCCACCGCATATTGCCGTCGCCACCACCACCTCCTCCTCCTCCGCTGCCACCCTCACCCCTGCCGCCCCCACCGACCCACAGCCTATCGCCCACCACCACCTCCTCTACCCCCACCACCCACCGCCACTACCACCACCTCCTCCTCCGCAGCCACCCTCACCTGCCGCCACCACCTCCTCCTCCACCCCCACCGCTCATTGCCGCCGCCCCCACCGACCCACCGCCCATCGCCCACCGCCACCTCCTCCACCCCTACCGCCCACCGCCACTACCACCACCTCCTCCTTCTCCGCCACCCTCACCTACCGCCACCACCTCCTCCTCCACCCCCCCCCCCCCGGCCGCCACCTCCACTGCCCCACCCCCGGCCCACTGCCCACCGCCACCGCCACCACCTCCTCCTCCACCCCCGCTGCCCACCGCCACCCCTATCATTGCCACTGCCACTACCTCCTCCTCCTCCATCCCCGCCGTCACCGTCTTGTAACTATTTTTTCTACAAAGATTATATTAAGGGGTAAAATAGACTTTGTGTAATATATTAATTTTAAATAATTGTTAAAATATTAACTCATTGCACATTGCTTAAAAATCAAACCAAATACTACCCTTGTAATTAATATCGCATTGCATTACCATTGCATCGCATTGCACTGCACCGCAGGGTGTAATGAGATCGAACCAAACGGGCCCTTAATTTCTAATGATTTAATGTGTGTTTGGATTAACGGTAGAAATTAATTTTTTAATATAATTTATGATATAAGAGATAAATATATAAAAAATTTTTTCTCTCCACTTATATACTTAAAGATTACGTTAAATTGGCACTAAATCATAATTCACGCAGGCAAAAATACAAAAACTGATTTTTATTCATAAAACCAACTTTTCAGTAAAATAAAAACACGAGTATAAAGCACAAGATTCATCTCACAGAAGAATCAGACCACGGATCGGAGGGCTTTCCTCTGAAGATCGCTTCTTCGTTCTTCGCAAAAGAGCTCGATGAAGCGGATTGTAGTGGCCGGCGACATGCCGTTTCTTCCCGAAGAAATCATCAGAAACATTCTCACGCGACTTCCGGTAAAGACCCGGTAAAGACCCTAATCCGATCCCGATGTGTGTGCAAACATTGGAGAAATCTCATCAAGACCCCATCTTTCATCTCTGAGCATCTCCAACACTCCACTCATCAAAATCCGTCTCTTTTCCAACGGGATGGCTTGTGGCATCTTGATTGCAAGATGCAAGTCCATAAAGTTGACATTGCACCTTTGATCGATTCCTCGAATACCTTTCGAATCATCGGTTCCAGCAATGGCTTGCTCTGTGTTAAGGTCGATACGGATTCTGGATTTTATCCTTCCCTTTTATTGTGGAACCCAGCAACTAGAGAGGTCAAGCAGTTGCCCCCAAATACGAAAGGTGCAGATCTCCCTTACAGTATAGGATTTGGCTTTAGTCCAGTTGTTAATGATTACAAGATAGTGATAACTTACGAGTCTGATGGTCCTGATGAGGTTCTAGATGTTTTAGTGTATCCATTAAGCTCAGGATCATGGAAGAAAGAAGAATTTGGGATTAAAAATGTAGGTCTTGCTTATGAAAGTGTCACTGTGAATGGAACTATGTTTTGGAATGGATTTGGGTGCAATCCAGACACAGATACTTTTTACTATGCATTAGTTTCGTTTGACATAGCAAATGAAGTGTTTACTTTGATACCAACACCTGATTGGTCTATTTCAACATCTAGGCTTACCATGTATCAGAACAAACTTGCTGTGCTTTCCCTTTTTGAGACTCAAGACTCTGAATCTTCGATTGAATTGTGGGTGATGGAGGATGGTTCAGGTGCATCATGGACTAAGAAATATAGTAGCTGTCTCATTCCAAGTGTGGTATATCCGGTGACTATTTGGATGAATCAAATTGTTTGTTATGGTAGTGAAAATGAACATCAAGAGTGTAACCATGAAAAAAAAAAAATACTATGTTGAATATCTCTACCAATGAATTGATGGCGTTTAATATCAGCAAATGTGGCGGGGGCAATGGCAGTGGCTTTATTTACAACCATGCAGAAAGTCTTGTGCCAGTTGGAGGAAAGAAATTGTGTACAATATTTGTGTAAGGTCCAGAGTCATCAGTGATATTAAACTGTTAAGTGGAGAATGATGAAGCAAAATTTGTCCTATTTTTGCTTAATCTCTATTAATGACTGTACTTGTAATTTTGATGCCCTTTGAAGAAGTTATTTAGAATGATCAATGTGCATCTATATTTAGTACCAGGTGTGTTTCTAACTTCATTTGACTGATTTATGTGCGAAGGATGAAGAAAATCTTTTCAATACACCATCTTTCATCAAGTATTGATTGCTTGTATTCCTTAAAATATTGACTCTTTGTTCAATCAATGTGATACATTCTTCAGATATTGTGTGTATTTTTCAGATATTGTGTGTTCTGGTTGAATGATGATCCTTTTATATGTGAGGATACCATTTGCTACAATTACTTCTTCTTTTTTCCGGTATGTCACTGTCTATTTCCAGAAACTATGAGGGTAAGGTTGTGAATTTGTGTATTTGTTCCTTTCATTCAACTTCTATCTTCATGTGTGAGACTTTGGCTCTCAAGAAAGGGATGAAGATGGCTCTAGATTTGGTATTTGATGAGGTTGTGTTTGAGTCTGATTGTTAGCTTTCGATTAATTAATTCTGTTGTTTGTGGAGTAGCTTTTCTGAATGTCATTGCAGTGCTAACTTGGAGAATAATGTGTTCTACAATGGCTTGGACTGTAGCTCTGTTTGGGTCCAGAGATTAGTTGAACCTTGCAACGGATTAGCTTTCAAGGGGTTCTTTTATGAAGGTAGGCCCTTTTGGATGGGATTCAAATGTCCCATCTTCATTGTTAGTTATTCCTTATTGTTTTTTTTAACAGCATCCCTTATTGTTGAAGCTGAGAAGTGTAGGGTTGTTGTTTTGTTTGGTTTGGTTTGATTCTGTTTGGTCTTTAGCTTCTTTTCTTTCTGTTTCCTTGTCTTTTTTTTACTAAAATATACACTTCGTGAATAAATAAAGGATTGCGTCAGAAATAATTACATTGAGGAACAACTTTCATCATTTACCACCATTCTAACACATGATGGTGGATGATCACAGGTGGGTCAAAAAATGAGCAGTGCACCTAGCAAGTCTAGCTAAATTGTGAGCGCAACTATTTGCCCTGTGGCTTTGTTATATTGTAAATGTTGTGTTCCCTTTTGTGTTTTATGTGATATGATCCTTTTTGGCCCACAAGTATATAAATATCACTTTTTCCCCAACAAAATCTATTCTCTCAATAAATTCTCTAAAATTATTTATCATCACTTTTTCTCCAAAAGCTATATTCTAAAAGTTAATTCAAACAGACTATGTATAGTACTCATCTGTTGAAACTTCCGAGTTGATTTTTTGTGGCTCCCAGTATGGAAGAACTTGAAGCACAGACCTAACACTAACATGCAAGATATTGAGCAGACACTTGGGAAGAAAAGTGAAAGCCTTTGGTAGTGTGTCATTACATCTTTGGAATGCTTGTAAGCAGAAATGGATCATTTGTGACAGACAAGTATGATCCTGTAATTCTAAATATGCAGGAGAGTTTTGGTATTGAATTTGAATGTATAGTGAAAATGGAGCAAAAACTATTCTATCTCTATTCAAATCTCACCACTAAGAATGAATTCCTGATATTTCATGTGCCCGCAAATATAACTGTGTTGATGGTATTTTCAATTATGTAGAAACCTTTGCACCAATTGGCGGGTAGGAAGAAAAGTAAGAGAAGCTAGTTTGATTTATGTAGAAACCATCGTTTTCATATTAAGATCCCACTTGATCCATTTCTTTGTATCACACCGTTTGTTTTCATTTCCAAATACCATAGGGATCATTTAAGAAGAAACATGGGAAAAATGTTCTCTTGCTAGTTTTTTTTTTTTTTTTGATAGAAAAAGATAATCTACAAACACATCAGAAGCTATCATCCTGAATCAACATGAAATCTCATCCTAGTTACATCATTAAATAAAAAGGTTTTAATAGCATCAGGGGGCGAATATGTGATATGAAGATCAATCGCCATCTTCCAAGCTTCTTTAGCCATAGAGTCTACAACTATGTTAACATCCCGAGAGCAATGTGAAATTTCCACTTTCCAATCTCTATCCAGCAACATTTGAACCTCCTCAATCAGTCGACAATCAGGGTGTTCCTGAGTTACCTTTCCCTGAATTAGATCCATCACTTCACTACAGTCAGACTCAATCATGATTTTTTTGTAACCTCTATCCCATGCGACTTTAAGTCCCCATAAAACACCCCATGCTTCTGCAGTTACTATTGTTCCTCGCCTGATCTGATACATAAACCCCATCAAAAATTCACCATCGTGATCTCTCAACACACCTCCACACGTGCACGTACCTAAGTTGTCATTCCTAGAACCATCGGTATTAATCTTCACCCACCCAAACGGTGGTGGCTGCCACTGTTGTTGATTCATTTCTGCACTCTTATCTTGAAGCAAGCTTGTATTACCCCATGTTAAGCAAACACGAGCACGAGCCAATATGGCCTGTCTACTCCAAGTGTTATTGTTAAAACATCTGTCATTACGAGCCAACCAAATATGCCGGCATAAAACCGTAAACCAAAGACGAAACTCGAATCCCTGTATTACATCTTTTCTTCCCGTACACCATGTAAGCCAGTCATTTCTCTCAAGCATGCAAAAAAATTTATCACTCCAATCAGGCGATAAGAATTCTTTCCATAATTCAGAAGTGAATGGACAATCCCGCAAAACGTGTAGTAGAGACTCGCGTGAGTTATGGTATATATCACAAGTACCCGTGGGATGGCTACCTCGCTGGTAACGCATCATGTTTGTCATTAGACGACCATGAAAGCACAACCACAAGAAAATACGATACCTTTGAGGGACCTTCAATTTCCAAACACATCTTCTCCAATTAATAATGTGAGATTGAGGGGTGCATACTAGATATTTGTAAGCTGATCTAATGGAGAAAAATCCATCTGAAGACCATCTCCATACCGGAAAATCCTCCCCATTAAGATGATTGAATTTAACGAGTGCAATAGCTGCACATACATGGCTTGGTAGCAGGTGATTAAACTTACTCATATCCCACTGTCCTGATGAAGTGATACAATCAGCTACTCTCCATTCATCAACATTTCTAGGCAGATCACTAATTACCAACCTCTGAAGCTTGTCAAAATGCGGTACCCATATATCATTCCAGAAAGAAGTGTTCTGACCATTGGTAACTCTCCAAGATAAACTATCTTTGATCTTGTCCCAACAGTTACGAATACCCCTCCACGTACTAGACTCTGACCGGCGCTTCTCAACTTTAGGAATAATATCACTTCCGGCTTTATATTTTTCTCGTAGAATCTTGACCCAGAGAGAATCTCTTCTATTAATCATATTCCAACCAAGTTTCATCATGAAAGCTTGATTCTGGTAACGAGCCAACCTAAGGCCTAGGCCTCCATCCTCCTTACGTGCACAGACGATGTCCCAGGAGACTAGATGAGGTTTTCTGCTGGCAGAACTACTACCCTAAAGGAAGTTACGACAACGTTTGTCTATTTCATCACAAAGCCCCAAAGGAAGAGGCACTGACTGCATAGCATAAGTAGGCATAGCCGACATAACATATGACACGAGAGTATGCCTGGCAGCCATCGATAACATGTTAGACTTCCAATTGGCCAGACGAGCATCCATCTTATCCAGGAGAAAACTATACGTTGCCTTTGATATTCTTTCATGTAAAATAGGCATTCCCAGATATTTTCCCAGATTCGAAGTCTGAGTAAAATTTAGAAACTCACTGATTTCTTTTCTTCTTATATGGTTTACATTCTTAGAGAAGTAAACTCTAGATTTTCCTGCATTTATTTTCTGTCCCGAAATGACACAGAAGTCATCAAGGATGGCCTTAATAACCCCTGCGTTATCTAGATCTGCTTCTGCAAACAAAATAAGATCATCAGCAAAAAAAATATGAGAGACAGGAGTACCTCGTTTGGAGAGCCTAAACGGTTGCCAAACACCCTCTTCAACTATCATTTGTATAAGATGCCCCAATCTTTCCATCATGATAACAAAAAGATACGGCGATATTGGGTCACCTTGTCTAACCCCTCTGGAAGGACAAAACATATTAGTAGCTTCTCCATTCCAAAGCAGTTGCATCTGAGACGTCGACATACAAGCTTGAATAACTTTACTCAAATATTCAGGAATCTTGAGCTCTTTTAGACATTCGTAGAAAAAATTCCATCTGACACGATCATAAGCCTTCTCTAAATCAATCTTAATGGCCATGAAACCCTTTTTCTTTTTTAAGGACTTCATAGAGTGAATGATCTCCTGCACTAGTATAACATTATCTGAACTCTGACGCCCTTTAACAAAACTGCACTGATTCAGGGCTATCACCAAAGGCATGATTTCCTTGAGTCTTTTTGAAATAACCTTCATAACAATCTTGTATACCACATTGCAAAGACTTATAGGACGAAAATCACGAAACGTCTCTGGATGTTCCACCTTCGGAATGAGAACAATTTGAGTGCCATTGATTTGTCGAATCCACATCGGATCATTAAACACTCGTTTTACTAATTCAATCACAGACGGCCCCACAGTTTCCCATTGACTTTGGTAAAATAGCGGATTGAATTTGTCTGGCCCAAGAGCTTTCAACGGCCCCATGTCAAACAAAGCTCTTTTAATCTCTTGATCTTCAACTGATCTTCCTAGAATTTGTAATTCAACATCATTAAGGATAAGAGCATCCGAATACCAAAGATCCATTATAGTTATTGGTTTCAGTATACAAATTTTCAAAAAAATAGGCTTCCCAAACTCATAATTTCTGCTGCATTATAAGTCCATTCCCCTGATTCAAGCTTTAAAGCTTCTATTTTATTCCTTCTTCGTCTGCCATTAGCCACTGAGTGGAAATATTTAGTATTACGATCACCATCCACATACCAATTAGCCCGAGAGTATTGAAGCCTAATGACTTCTTCCCTTGCCAACAGATTCTCAAGCTCCCCCCATAACTCCCTTCTTAACTTTTCAAGGTTCTCCGAGATACCTACCAAGGCCATCTTTGTATTAATCCCATCTAATCTTCGATATAATCTGTCTTTCATATAGGATATATTTCCGAAAACCTCTTTATTCCATAACCTCAGATCCTCAGTAAATTGTTTAACAGATCCGCCCCAGTCGTCGTCCACCCCCCAATGAGTATGAACAAAATTGTTGAAATCATCATGCATAACCCAAGGTGCGAAAAATCTAAAAGGCCTTCGATTCTTAGCCGTAAGAACATGAGATTCAGTATCAAGCAACACCGGACAATGATCCGATTTATACTTTGGCAAATGTGTCACTGTGGCATTAGGATTATTAGTAAACCAACAGTTATTTACCAAGGCTCTATCTATTCTACTCTGGCTATTCCGATTACCCCAAGTAAATTGAGGCCCATTAAAACCAATATCAAGTAACTCGCTACTCAGAAACCAATTCCGAAAAGACCTATCAATACCAATAGTTGTCCTGTGATTCTTACTCCAACGTTCCTCGGGATTCGAGACAGCATTAAAATCACCAATCACAACCCAGCCTCTAATAGCCAAATGCCTAATACCCTCAAGAGACTGCCACAAATGACATCTAATAACCATATTTGGGTGCCCATACACAACAGATATAGCCCACTCCTCACTAGTACCTTTATTAACCACCCCATGAATAAATTGATCCCCTGAAGAAGTAACAGAAAAATTTAATTTAGAATCCCAGAACAACCACATACCTCCACTAAAACCACGAGCTTCAACCACATGCATATTCGTCCAACCCAACTTCTTAGCAATGAGCTTAGCTTTTGACCTTGGCTGTCTAGGTTAACAGCGCAAATAAATTAACACCATGTCTAGCAACAACATCACTAAGTAACCTTCGAAAGGAGGCATCACCGGCACCCCGAGTATTCCAAGTCTAATAATCATTAAAAACTTAAAAAAGAATAAGAGAACACATACAAACCAGACATCATTGAGACATATGTCCCTTCTGTACTTCCTCAATCCCATACATCACCACGTCATCAACACCTCCAAGTGGACTAACCCGAGGTACAAAAGTCTCTCCTCCTTCCGCACCTGGATCAATAGGGTTAGAGGCTTCTAGACGAATAGTGGGGGAAATGGCTTGTAATTTCATAACATTCTTCTTTCTGCCTAACCCCACTTCCCCACTTAAATTACCAGATGTTCCATCTTCTTTAGTTTTCCCCGTACTCAATATTTCTTTGGAAGGTCCCTCCTCAAACCCTTTCTTCTTAGCTATTTGGCTTCCATGCATTTGAGTCAACTTATTAGAATGCCCAACACTATTCACAACTTTACCATTCAACTCCTTCTTTCTTACATTTGCAATATCCGATCTATTATTACCCTTGCTTCCTTTATTTGATACAGGTAAATGACCATTTGGACCTTTAGTATCATGCAACCTCTCTTCAGTCTTTGAACTCACACGAATCTTCCCCTGATATGCGTTATCACCAACACCGCCTTCAATAATTGTCATGTCTTCAACATTTAGAGCCTCAAAACGAGATCCTCCTCCCATATTTTGAGAATTTAAATCACGCCTATGCTCACGACTATAATTGCCATTCCTTGCATTCGAGTTCCATTGCCCCCTTCTCCGACGTGGCGCTACCATCCACTCCCCATACATTCCATCAGTTATTTCGGAAGATGTGGGCGATGGTGTTATAGATGTAGAAGTCGACGTGCTATCCGTGCATGGCGACTTTGACGTATTTGTAACTTGATTATTTGTGCAATGTTCTGTATCATGGCCATACCTCCCACATGAGAAACAAATTAAATGCAAACCCTCATAAACAATCTTCTTTTCTTTCCCATTAATCATCAAGGATGGAAGCAAAGGTGCATTCAAATCAACCTCAACACATACACGGGCAAAGCGCCCTTTGGTCTGCCTAAGAGTATTTGTATCCACTTTTAGAACCCTTCCTATCTGGTTACTCACCACATGTAAAATACCCTGATCATAGAAATCAACTGGGAATTTAGGAATTCTTACCCATGCTGCAATTTTGGAAACCTCACCAGAATTTGGATCAAACTCTGACTTCCACGGCTGCACTGCTAGATAATGATCCATGTATAACCAAGGGCCTCTTGTTAATGCAAAATCATAGTCCTCCTCATTGTTCATTCGAACCAGAAAATACCCGGACCCTATCTCAATAGTTTCAACCTTCCCTCTACGTCCCCATAATTGTTGCAATTTTCGACCCAATTGATCCTCCCTCACCATCCTGCCAAGTAGTCTAACAAACAACAACGTTGACCATTTCCGTGCTAGCTTCCTTCTAAACTCCGGAGACACAATGATATTAGGACCCTTCTTCGTTATCTCGACCTCAATTCTGGACTTCCATCTGTCCCCTTTCCACCATTCTTCTTCTTCATCTGAACATTCCTCCCTTGTCTGATCTTCAACACATGCCTCCTTGTATGACCTTTTTGTTGCTTCCGGTATAACGGTTTCCTTTTCAATATCCTCATTACTCATCCAGTCCTCCACCTGTGGAGCTAATGATTGCTTACCTGTGAAATCTTCATTACCATCTCGAATTTTCTTTGTAAAACGTTCAAAGGCATCACATTTCTTCATCATTAGCTCAGAAATCATTCTCTCAGGACTACGTTCTCTCTCACGTTCAATCATGACTAGCAGTTTTAAAGCCGCCCAGACGAAAAATATTCAAACCCAAAAAAAAAAAACAACCACCACGCACTCACACAAACTACGAATGCTTAAAATATACCTCACCGACAGCCAATCATGAACAATACAGGACGAAGATAAAAAACGAACTAGGTAGATCTAAGGAATAAAAGGCGCACCCTTGCAAATTACCAGACCACAGAAAGAGACGATCACAGTATACCGAATACAACAACGAAAACGCAGAAGAACAAAACAGATCTGGAAAAAATAACTATAGTTGCAGAACGAAAGACATACTCACAGACATTTACTCAAAATGATCTCCTCTCCCAATTCCAGCAACATACCCACGAACCCAGCTCGGTCGACTGACAAAATCAGAAGCAGAGTGAATCCACAGATTAAAAAAAAACAGCTGATTCAGTGAGCCAGAATAGCAGCACAGAACGGACAGATCTAAAGAAGCAGAGCAGATCAACAGAAAAATTGACGGATCCGGCGACAGACCGTTGCCAATGCAACGGTCAAAAATTCGATTTCTTTCTCAGAACATGAGAGCACGAGCTTCTCTTGCTAGTTGCTATACCCAAAGCTTCACTTTATATCTTCAGAAAACGTTTAAATAAATAAATAAATAAAATTTGACTCATTTAATGGCGTTCTCATTTCAGCTCTTTATTAGGGACACAATTCAAAAGAATGATGGAACATACTCTTTTTTTATAATAATAATGATGTAACATACTCTCTCAAATCTCAAACATAAGCTATTTCTAACTAATTTATATAGATTAAGAAGAATAGTTAGAAACATTGAATTTGTTATAAAATTTAAATGATTTAGAATATTATTTTTCCTATAGAAATATTATTTTTATTAATTATACTACGCTTCAATGTTAAATTAATTTTTACTATCACATCATCCTTATTAAATATAGACATGTATGAAAAAAATATTTAATATATGGAATTAATAATTGAACTAAAGTGAATGTTTTAAAAGTGGAGGAGCTATATCTTTGTAATCCAAGCAAAACTGAAAAGGGTCATTGTATTTTATTCAAATAAATTTTAAAATAGCCAAATACCAACCAATGCGTTATGTATTATATTTTATTCAAATGCAATTTAAAATATCTAAATGGGGAAAATCTCTAATAATAACAAGGGAGAATATTATATAAATCTAACTAAAATACCAAAGTTCAAATTTAGACTTCCATTTTTAACAAATTATTGATTAGGCTGAGAAGCCTAATTAGAGATTTCTGAATGTTGTTAAATGACCACATTGCCCTCTCAAAGTCATCTCTTCTTTCCCAAATCACCTTTGTCTGCTAATTCAATTCTCTCTTTGCTCTCTTGTTTTTAATTATGATTATTAGTATAGTAATTATAAACCAACAAAATTTACCCCATGATATAATATGTGATTCAAAATGGAATAGGCACATCAATGTCTATTAAATCCCTTTAAAAGAATGGACAGCTGATTTCTTTGCCTTGCATATATGATCAATATTAGAATAATGGAACAAGTGAAATTCTCCAACCATCACATGGGAAGGTTTTTGATGAAATAGAAGAATGAATCCATACATTATATTCTTATAATTACATAATATCTTTGTTGGAGAAAAATATTTGTTGTGATTATAGAAGATTTGTACAAATTTGAATAATTTTACGTACAACAAATAGTATAGTTTTTTTAAAAAATTGTATTTATATAATATCTTTGTTAGACAAAGATATTTGTTGAAATAATATAGGAAGTATACAAATTTGAATAATTTTATTTCGACAAATAGTATAATTTTTTTAAAAAATTATATTGTATATATAGATAAATATTTGTTTATTTTAGGAAATCCTATTAAAAAATGGGTGAATTATTCAAATCCTATCTAGTAAAATGAGTATTCCAAGAAAGCAAACCCAGTGGAAATTCATACCTTATTTTGTTGGTGTAAATAGGGTTCGTCTTGTGTACGGCAACAATCCACAAATGGAAGGTTTCTCAGAGACACTAGTACAAATTCCTCACAGCAAAGATCCCTATTTCTCCTAGCGATAGTAATTCATTCTCAATGTGACAGTGCTACACTAGTGACACACATTAAAATGAGTTAGATGCTTGGAACGAGTATTTTTGCCTTATCTTTTCTTCACATTTGCACATGGGTATTCAGAAATTTCATCAAATTTTAAAATCCCTAATTGTGTTAGATAACCTAATCTATAATTTGTTATGCACAATGACCTAAATTAAAATTTAATTAATTCAACAGTTTTTTAATAGAATTTTCCCTTTGTTTTATGAAAAATCAAATCATAAAACAAACTAACTAATTTTTTTATCAAACAAACAAATTAACTACTTACAAATAAAGAGAAAATATTACTTAAACACCATTGAAATAATAAGAAACTAATTGCATCTAGCTACCTTCAAATTTTCTTTTTTAAATATAGGAGGTTGTTCTAGTCTTTTACTAACATTCAAAAATTACGCCTAATTAATAATTTATTAAAAATGTTGGTCTAAATTTATATTTTGATATTTCGATTGGATTTATTCAGATTCTCACTAATAACAATGCATTATGTATTTTGTTTGGTGACGCACTATGTTTTTTTTTTTTAATTATTATTGATGTTGGAAGAAAAAGCACTTTATTGATAAAATAATTTTCTTTCTTTTTTCATTGGTGAGTGAAAAAAATTAATGTCTAATAAAATAGGAATATAAAAGTTAGAGCCTCTTGTATATTTCAGCAGTCGAATTTGCGACTCTAATCGGAGGACTTCCCCAGAGAAATGCGTCCTTCTCCGCGGCAGGCACCATGAATCTGGTGTTTATCGATGGCGATGGAGGCGGCGGCGCACCAATTCTTCCCGACAAACTCATCAGAAACATTCTCAAACGACTTCCGGTAAAATCTCTAATCCGATATCAATGTGTTTGCAAGCATTGGAAAAATCTCTTCAAATCCCCGTCTTTTATCGCCGACCACCTCCACCACTCCACTCATCAAAACCCTTCTCTTCTTGTCCTACAAAGTAGGCCTTTGCACTTACGTTTGCTCAATTGTGAAATGCAAGTCCGTGAAATCGAAGAGGCACGTTTGATTGATTCCATGGATTGTGGTAGGCTCTTTGCTAGGGTTGTCGGGTCCACCAATGGGCTACTCTGTGTTGAAATCAATAAGTATGATGATAATCCATATTCTCATCCCTTTTTATTGTGGAATCCCTCTGTTAGAGAGGCCAAGTGGGTGCCCAGAACTGTTACTCAGGTTCAGTTTGGTTTCAGTCTAGTTAATAATGATCACAAGATAGTTATGATTTATTCTCCTAAGTCTAATGTTAAGATGAATCAAGTGAAAGTGTATTGTTTAAGCTCGGGATCATGGAATGAAGTAGAATGTGGGATCTTGGAAGGCATAATTCTTAGGTCCGAACCTGTCACTGCTGATGGAGAAATGTTTTGGTTTCGATCAAGGTAAGGTGTGGAGGATGGGGATAATGGTGATGTTGATGATGTGATAACTTCATTTGCATGGCAATGGAAGTGTTTAGCATAATGCCAACGCCTGATTTAGGCTCTGTTTCAAGTTGTAGGCTTACTGTGTATGAGAGCAAACCTGCAATGCTTTCTTTCCCCGCAGGTCAAGACTTTGAATCTTCTTTGATTGATTTATGGGTGATGGATGAGGGTACATATCCATCCAAGGAGAGGTGGGGTTGGGTTAAAAAATAAATTGGCGGTCCCTTTTTAGGCTTGGGACGTCCCGTGATTATTTGGAGAAATGAAGTTGTTTGTGATGGGATTGTAAGCGGTCTCATTGGTGAAACTGAACATATGGAGTTTGAAGGACGCAAGGAAATTGCTTTATGCAATATCACCACTAATGAACGTAAGATGGTTGATATTGGCTATCGTTGTGAACATATTTTCAATTATGCAGAAAGCTTGGTACCAGTGGGAGGATTGAAATCTTTTGCAGTGTCTAGTAGGGTTTGGACTTGTTAATGATATTGGATTTGAAGCGGGGAATGATGAAGCAAATACTAAATTGTTGTCTCTGTTTTATATAACTACTAACATACTTAAGACATTTGCTCTTGGCAGAGATGTAGTGATGGATATGGTATTTTTCTTGCGCAGCTACCTGGAACCAATTGGCAACATGTATTTGAAGGGCCTTGACCCTAAATCTTAGGAGAATGGTGGTTTGCATTTGGTGAAAAGAGAGAGAGGAGAGAACTGAATTAATCAGAACTGTTCGCCCTGCCAAGTTAAGGAACCTGCCCTTCCAATTTGAAAGTTTCTTTTGAGCTTTCGAAACTAGGGGAGCGTAGGTTAACTTTGAGACTCTCTTATGCATGATGGGAACACCCGAATATTTGCCAAGGTCAGCTGAGATCATAATCCCAAGGGTTTGACCCAGTTCCAGAGCTCTGTGAAAATTAACATTCTTGGAGGCAAAAATTTTTGATTTGGTAAGATTGATACGATGACCTGACACGTAACAGAAGTGGGCCATCAAATCTCTGATATTCTCCATCTGATCCAAAGATGCTTCACTGAACAGGAAGAGATCGTCAGCGAAGAAGAGGTGGGATAGCTTGGGGCCTGATTGACTGAGCTTGAGAGGTTTCCATCTTCCTTCTTTGACTTCTCGGTTAATGAGCTGGCTAAGACGTTCCATACATAAAATGAACAAGAAGGGACTCAAAGGGTCCCCTTGCCGCACTCCTCTCGTTGGATGGAAAGGGTTTGATAGAGCGCCATTCCATACAACTCTCATAGAAGCATAGGATACACATATCATCAAAAGCGTCACAAAATGATCGTTCAGGCCAAGACTCTGGAGATTAAATTTCAAAAAGTTCCAGTCCAGTCTGTCGAATGCTTTCTCCATGTCAACCTTAATGGCAACGTAACCCTTCTTTCTCCTGATTGTTCTCATGGTGTGTATGGCTTCTTGTGCCAGGATGATGTTATCGCTGCTTTGTCTTCCCCTGATGAAGCTATATTGAGTGGGATGAATCAAAAATTCCATCATAGGCCTCAGTCTATTTGCAAGAACCTTGCTTAAGATTTTGTAGGTCACGTTGCAAAGGGAGATTTGCCGAAACTCTTTGAGGGAGATAGGTTTGTCCACTTTAGGGATCAGAGTAATATGGGTTTGATTAATATCTTTAACCTTGCTAGGGTCTCTAAAGATGGAGAAGATGAGGTCGCAGATTTTAGATCCAACGACGTTCCACTATGACTGAAAGAAGTGAGGCTATAAACCGTCAGGCCCAGGTGCTTTGAAGGCCTCCATCTCAAAGGCAGCATTTTTTATTTCTACTACCGACACATCTTTCTGGATAAGGCCATTTATACATTATTATTCCCATAACTTTAGCAGCTTATTTGGTTTTGATTATGCTAAGAACTGTATGACTAGCTCTTAACGTTTTAGTTTTAAAACTTAGCTTGAATTATGGATGGATTTGATTGATACTTTTTACCATTAAAGTTGAGTCCTTGTTATGTAAATACTCGAAGATGACGACTGAGTGAATATTTTTATCAAGGATTAGGGTTAGTATAATCTTTAGTCTCTTAAATTTGTCCTCATTTTAATTTTGATCTCTTAAATTTCAAACTATATGTTTTGATCATTTAAGTTAACCAAAATGTGAGTTAACTTGAAGAGTTAATCAATCATCCACAAACTTTCCGTGATTTTCGGCCAATAAGTCTCTGTAATGTAGTGTATAAGATTATTACAAAAATTATTTCAAATAGATTTAAATCTATTATGCCATTGGTTGTGGCCTTGAACCAATGTAGTTTTGTGAAGAGGTGCCAAAGTACTGACAATATTATTCTAGTGCAGGAAATCATTCATTCTATGCAAAGTATGAAGAAGAAGTAGGGATTTATGGCAATCAAGATTGACTTAGAGAAAGTATATGACCGAGTTAGATGGAGTTTTCTTTTTGAATGCTTGAATGAACTAAGGATTCCTGACTACCCCTGTAACGTCATTAAAGCCTGTGTATCTACTCCGCAAATGCAGCTACTTTGGAATGGGTGTGCTGCAAAAGCCTTCTACCCTTCCAGAGGAGTTCGTCAAGGAGATCCTATCTCACCGTATCTCTTTGTTATTATGATGGAAAGGTTAGGGCATTTAATCCAGACTGCAGTACATGATGGAGATTGGAAACCTTTTAAGTTGTCGAGGCAAGGTACGACTATTTCTCATGTCTTTTTTCCTGATGATCTCATTCTGTTTGCTGAAGCAAATATGGATCAAGCCGGGGGTGGTGAAAGCCATACTAGATGATTTTTGTGAAATATCTGGGCAGAAAGTAAATACTGCAAAATTGCATATTTACTTTTCCAAGAATGTGGGTCATACGAGAAGAAAGGATATTAGTGAGTTCTTGAATTTTTCCCTATCTTCCAACCTGGGGAAATATTTAGGAATGCCGATCTTGCATGAACGAAGTACTAAGTCTGTGTACAGATTTATTCTTGATAAGATGAATGTTCGCTTAGCAAGTTGGAAACCAAACATGTTATCGATGGCGGCAAGACATACTCTAGTATCATCAATCGTTTCGGCTATGCCATCCTATGCAATGCAAACTATACCCCTCCCTCTGGGTACTGGTGATGAGATAGATAAAATGTGCAGGCAATTTCTTTGGGGGAGTACATCCACGATTCGTAAGCCACATATGGTAGCTTGGGGTCGTGTGTGTTCTCGGAAGAATGATGGTGGACTAGGCTTAAGACAGGCTAGGCTTTGGGGTGCAACTTGATACACAAACGGGATGCATTATGGGTTCGTTTTCTTCGTGAGAAGTATAAGACGGGTAGTGATTTGGTGCTAAAAGTGGAAAAACGACGGACAGAATCCAACACTTGGAAGGGGATCAGATAAAGTTGGGAAAGTATAACTGAGAGTATTTCCTGGAAGATTACAGATGGAACTACGGTGTCTTTTTGGCATGATCTATGGGTTCCCCATTTTGACAAATTGGAGAGTTTGACATTTCAACCATTAAGAAATGAAATGAAGGAATGGAAGGTGGCCGACTGTATTACTCCGTCGGGTCAATGGAATATGGATAAGTTTGGGAATTTATTACCAAAACATGTTGTGTTAGCAATCCAAAGAGTGAATATTAACCGCAATACTAGTGGTGATATTCCTATTTGGAAATGGACACCTGATGGTAAATTTGCACTAAGAGCTGCGTACAAGAGGTTAGCTGGGTACGGTGAAAACCATTCTTTGTTTATATGGAGTCTTATATGGAAGTTGAAAGTCCCTCAACGTTACAGAATGTTTTTGTGGTTACGCGCTCATGGTCGTTTATTGACTAATTTGGAACGAGTTCAACGGAGAATCCACACGAATGAGATGTGCCCTTTTTATCAAGATAAGACTGAATCAATTATGCATGTTCTTCGAGAGTGTGCGAGGGTTAAAGAGATATGGAGTGAGATTCTACCTAGTCCATGGCATCGGCATTTCTTTGGCTCAACAGATAGAAACATTTGGTTAACATGGTGTTTATGCCGTCGTGATCATGTGTATGGCTATGAGTTTCTACATTGGTTTACGGTTCTACGTAGGCACATTTGGTTGGCAAGGAATGACCATATTTTCAATAATAAACAATGGAGTAAACAGGAGCTAATAGCACGTACTTGTTCGGTGTTGTCTTGGGGTATGTCTACACACATGAAACCGAAGTCTTATATCACACCAAGTATGGGTTGGCGACCTCCACCTGCTGGGATGGTTAAAGTTAATACAGATGGATCTAGGAATGAAGCGTCGGGCTGCTGCACTTGTGGTGGGGTGATAAGGGATGAACAAAGCAGATTTATTAAAGGGTTTATGTTTAGGATTGGAAGAGGATCGGTTATCACAGCAGAAGCCTGGGGAATTTTGTGGGGTATGAAATTAGCTTGGGAAGGAGGATTTAGGCATATTATTGTTGAGAGTGACTGCAGCGAAGTATTGGATCTTATTCAAGGACTTGTGCCTGATGAACATCACGATGCTACTTTAATCTTGGAAATTCAATCGATGCTGGAACGTGCGTGGGATGTGGAGATTCTACATTGTTGTAGGGAGGTGAATAGAGTTGCGGATCACTTAGCAAAAATAGCATGGGATATAACAGTGGATTTTCTTGTAGTTGACAGAGAACCTGCTGAAGTTACACGTTTGCTGATGGAAGATGTAAAGAACCAATACATTTATACTGAATTAGTAGAGTAGAGTTTGTAGGGCTATGCCTTCTCTTTTTCTATAAAAAAAAAATGGTATTAACCTTTTTATTAAACTATCATGTAGTACCTTAAGTGACTGAACATCCATGCCAAGCTAATGTTGAAAAAAAAAAAGGAAGAATAAATAACGCTACATTAGATATTTGCATTACCAAGTGCAGCTCCATTAAAATAATCATTAACTTTGCGTAACACAGCCACCCAAAAACATAAAAAACAAAAGAAACAAAAGAGGCCAACTAAAAGTAAACAATCATTCATGAGTTTTTCTCCTGCTTGATGACCAATAAAGCATCCGAATGAATTATTCATTGAAATAATGAGTCACATTGACACATATGGGATGACTAAATGTTTGTGAGTTCCTCTATTCAATCCTTTTCTTTTTTTCTTTTTTTTTTTTTGATACAAAAGGAAAGCATAAAACAAAATTAAAAATAAATACAAAACTAAGAAAGCTGCATAAAGCTAGCCAACGTGTCAGGACCCATAATGGTCAAACCAGGGTAGTCGTTCAAAGCTGTCTTGGCAATTAAATCAGCTCTAGCATTCAAATTTTTCTTATTCGTACACATTTTTTCTTTATTTCTCAAGTCTATAGAGAGTTACACTGAAAACGTTAAATCTTTAATGATTCCATTATATATAATTGAGTTGCAAAGCCTGTACACTAGTCAATGTTTGAAAAACAAAGGAAGAAAAGAACATTAAAAGTATAGGAACATAGGAGGAACTAGTCCCTCTTGGTTAACTTTAGTACTAGTACATCGAGCAGCCTGAGGGTTGCGGGTTGGCCCGTCGTGGGCCATAGGTTAGATGGGGGCTCAGCCCGCCTCTTATTTTATTTTATTTTTTATATGTTTGCTCTTTCTTTTCTTATTCTTATCTCTTTTCTCTTTCACCCACTTACATCACATTTCTTTTCTTTTATGCTTTTGTGTTAGGAAGCCAATTTCATTTTTACTTTTTTTTTTTTTTCATATACTTACATAATAAAAACATATAAACACATCTTTTTTAAATTTAATAATAATAGAATAAATAAATATAATATAAAAATAAAAATGTTAAATAAAAAATATGAGGAATTAATTAAGCACAACATCAAAATAAAGATGATAAGAATATTTGTATTTATTTTATTAAAAAAACTTTAAAAAAAAAAAAAGCGAATCAGCCCGCTTTTGCCCACATGCCCGGTGGGTTAGGCTTGACCGCCATTTTTTGGTGTGTTGGCACGGGCCAACCAGTTTTACCATTTCTAGTTACCTTGCCGCCTCTTCACTAGGGTCTATTTGGTTGGAGGGGAGGAAATGAAAAATGAATCCCTCCCCTTATTTAGTTTGAAAAATTGGAAAGAGGAGTTCTAAAAAAAGGACTCTCAATTTTTCTCATCCCCTTATTTTTATTTCCCTAAATTGGGAGATTTTAGAGGGGATAGAAAGTAAACCCCTCCCATTCCATCCCCTCACTCTAAATCAAACAGGCGCTAATGCGTATTGGAGGGGAATGGATCAAAAAGTTTATCAACTAAGATTAAAGGGTATTGAATCCCCAAAAAAAAATGTAGTGGCAGGCGCCAACAGATTCTTCTCACAGAAGAATCCGACCATTGATCGGAGGGCTTTCCTCTGAAGATCGCCTCTTTGTTCTTCACAATCGAGCTCGATGAAGCGGATTGTATTGGCAGGCGACTTGCCGTTTCTTTCCGAAGAAATCATCAGAAACATTCTCACGCGACTTCCGGTGAAAACCCTAATCCGATCCCGATGTGTGTGCAAACAGTGGAGAAATCTCATCAAGACCCCATCTTTCATCTCTGAGCATCTCCACCACTTCACTCATCAAAATCCTTCTCTTCTTCTCCAACGTAATGGCTTATGGCATCTTGATTGCAAGATGCAACTCCATGAAGTTGACATGGCACCTTTAATCGATTCCTCGAATACGTTTCGAATCGTCGGTTCCAGCAATGGCTTGCTCTGTGTTGAGGTTCATACGGATTCTGGATCTTATCCTTCCCTTTTATTGTGGAATCCAGCTACTAGAGAGGTCAGGCAGGTGCCCCCAAATACGATAGGTGCAGATCTCCCTTTCAGTATAGGATTTGGCTTTAGTCCAGTTGTTAATGATTACAAGATAGTGATTACTCATGAGTCTGATATTTCTGATGAGGTTCTGCATGTTTTAGTGTATTCATTAAGCTCAGGATCATGGAAGAAAGTGAAATCTGAGATTGAAAATGTTGATCTTAGTTATGAAAGCGTCACTCTTGGTTATGAAAGCGTCACTGTGAATGGAACTATGTTTTGGAATGGGCTTGGGTGGAATCCAGACACAGATACTTTTTACTTTGCAATAGTTTCATTTGACATAGCAAATGAAGTGTTAACTTTGGTACCAACACCTGATTGGTGTACTTCAACATCTGTGCTTACCATGTATGAGAACAAACTTGCTGTCCTTTCTTCTTTCACGAATCAAGACCCTGAATCTTTGATTCAATTGTGGGTGACGGAGGATAGTTCAGGTGCATATTGGGTTAAGAAATATAGTAGCTGTCTCATTCCAGGTGTGGTACGTCCGGTGACTATTTGGATGAATCAAATTGTTTGTGATGGTAGTGAAAATGAACATCAAGAGTGTGATCATGAACAAAAAATTACTCTGTTAAATATCTCCACCAATGAATTGAAGGCGTTTAATATTAGCAAATGTGGTGGGGGCAATGGCAGTGGCTTTATTTACGACCATGCAGAAAGTCTTGTGCCTATTGGAGGAAAGAAAATTTGTACAATATTTGTGTAATGTTCAGAGTTATCAGTGATATTAAACTGTTAAGTGGAGAATGATGAAGCAAAATATGTCCTATTTTTGCTTAATCTCTATTAATGACTGTACTTGTAATCTTGATGCCCTTTGAAGAAGTTATTTAGAATGATCAATGCGCATCTATATTTAGTACCGGCTGTGTTGCTAACTTTATTTGACTCATTTATGAACTTTAATGTTCATCATGCGAAGGATGATGAAAATCTTTTCAACACACCATCTTTCATCAAGTATTGATTACTTGTCTTCCTTAAAATCTTGACTCTTTCTTCAATCAATGTGTGTTCTGGTTGAATGATGATCCTTTTATATGTGAGGATACCATATGCTACAATTACCCCCCGCGGGGGCGGTATTTCACTGTCTATTTCCAGAAACTATGAGGGTAAGGTTATGAATTTGTGTATTTGTTCCTTTCTTTCAACTTCTATCTTCATGTGTGAGACTTTGGCTCTCAAGAAAGGGACGAAGATGGCTCTAGATTTGGTATTTGATGAGGTTGTGTTTGAGTCTGATTGTTAGCTTTCGATTAATTAACTCTGTTGGTTGTGGGGTAGCTTTTTTCTGAATGGCATTGCAGTGCTAAGTTGGAGAATGATGTATTCTACAATAATGGCTTGGACTGTAGCTCTGTTTGGATCCTGAGATTGAACCTTGCAACGGATTAGCTTTCAAGGGGGTCTTTTATGAAGGTAGGCCCTCTTGGATGCGATTCAAATCTTCCACCTCATTGTTTATTATTCTTTTTTTTTTTTTAAAACAGCATCCCTTATTGTTGAAGCTGAGATGTAAAGGGTTGTTGTTTTGTTTTGTTTGGTTTGGTTCTGTTTGGTGTTTAGCTTCTTTTCTTTCTGTTTCGTTGTTTTTTGGGACTAAAATATGCACTTCGTTAATAAATTAAGGAGTGCATCAGAAATAATTACATTGAGGAACTCCTTTCATCATTTACCACCATTCTAACACATAATGGTAGATGATCATAGGTGGGTCAAAAAATGAGCAGTGCACCTAGCAAGTCTTGCTAAATTGTGAGCGCAACTATTTGCCCTGTGGCTTTGTTATATTTTAAATGCTGTGTTCCCTTTTGTGTTTTATGTGATATGATCCTTGTTGGCCCAAAAGTATATCAATATCACTTTTTTTCCAACAAAATCTATTCTCTCAATAAGTTCTCTAAAATTATTTTTCCAGAAGCTATATTCTAAAAGCTAATTCAAACAGGCTTGGTATAGTACTCATCTGTTGAAACTTCCAAGTTGATTTTTTGTGGCTCCCAATGTGGAAGAACTTGAAGCACATACCTAACACTAACATGCAAGATTATGATGAGACACTTGGGAAGAAAAGTGAAAGCCTTTGGAAGTGTGTCATTACATCTTAGGAATGCTTATAAGCGGAAATGGATCATGAGGAGTGGTTAGTAGATTGGAAAATGGATTATTTGTCGCAGACAGGTATCATACTGTAATTCTAAATATGCAGGAGAGTTTTTGTATTTGAATTTGAATGTATAGTGAAAATGGAGCAAAAACTACTCTATCTCCATTCAAATCTCACTACTAAGAATGAATTTCTGATATTTCATGTGCCCCGCAATTATAACTGTATGTTGATGGTATTTTCAATTATGGAGAAACCTGTGCACCAATTGGCTGAGTAGGAAGAAAAGTAAGAGAAGCTAGTTCGATTTATGTAGAAACCTTCGTTTTCATAGTAAGATCCATTTCTTTGTATCACCTCATTTCCAAATACCATAGGGATCATTTAAGAAGAAACATGGGCAACATGTTCTCTTAGTAGTTGCTGTACCCAAAGCTTGACTTTATATATTCAGAAAATGTTTAAATAAATAAATAAATAAATAAAATTTAACTCATTTAACGGTGTTCTCAGTTCAGCTCTTTATTAGGAATTCAACTCTTTATTAGGGACACAATTCAAAAGAATGATGGAACATACTCTTTTTTAATAATAATATTGATGTAACATGCTCTCCCACTTCTCTAACATAAGCTCTTTCTAACTCATTTATACAAATTAAGAAGAATAGTTAGAAACATTGAATTTATTAATTATTTTTTAATAATTTGATATTTTAAAAATATTTTTATAAACGTTAAATTTGAACCACTCAGATTTTAATTTAAGGGTTAAGATGAATAGTGAGGGGAAGATGATGAGAAGAGAACGGTAAGAGCAGAGGACCATAGCCAATCCCGAATTTTTAAGTATTGTTTTGTTTGTCTTGGTTTTCAGAATTTTATTTTCAGAACACTATTATATTTTTTATAAAGTGAATAAGCATTTTTAAAAATTGGGTGTTACTCAGCAAAATCCAAAAATTTAGAGTCTCATTCAAAAGAAATTCAGAGTCTTTTTTATTGTAAATCAATTAATGTATACTAAACTTTTGTTATCATTTGTTTTTTGTCGAACTTTTGTTATCATTTAAGTAAACGTGGGCTGCTATGTTGCTTAAAGTATGAATATTTTTAGGGAAAATTACACTTAATTCCTAAGAAGAAGGGAAATAAAAAAATGGTCTTATTGACAATTTCAAGAGCGGGTGTTGACAACTTCATAGGGCCATTTTTTCATTTTACAATTTTAAGAAACTATTTCTTCATTTTCTTTTTTTCTTGGATCTTGAGTGTAATTTTTCCATTTTTTTATTCTACTCCTAACCAAAAAAGAAGTAATTGTTTTTAATAATCTTATCACTCTAAGATTTGGAAAAATTTTGAAGTACTAAAAACATAACATTAAAGTAATAGATAAATATTTTAAAAATGTTCAACCTGACAATACCAGAGACATTTGATAATAAAATCTAATTAGATTTAATATTTTTAGCCACCCTAATTATTTTAATTATCAACCCAACAATACGAGTGACCCTTGAATTTTTTTTTTTTGCTTGTCAAAGAGACCTTTGAATTACTAACAAGGGGCAAAATCCATTTTTTTCTTTAAATAAGATATCAGAGTTTGGAAATATGATAAAAAAAAGTTAAACTTCAAATTTGTTTTAAGACCACAGCATGCTATACATGTTTAACAATTCAAGGAATATTTGGTCTGTGTTTATTTTAATTTCTAATGATTTAGTGTTAGTTTGGGTTAACGGTAGAAGCTGTTTATCTAACATAATTTACGATGTAAGAGGTACATATGTGAGAGAAATTTTATCTCAACTTATACTAACATACTTGGTGAATGTTAACTTAAATAAGCACTTAATAATAATTTACGCAGGCAAAAATACAAAAACTGATTTTTATTCATAAAACCAACTTTTTCAGTTGAATAAAAACACGAGTACAAAGCACAATAACGCCACGCCAACATATTCATCTCACAGAAGAATCAGACCATTGATCGGAGGGCTTTCCTCTGAAGATCGCTTCTTCGTTCTTCACAATCGAGCTCGATGAAGCGGATTGTAGTGGCCGGCGACATGCCGTTTCTTCCCGAAGAAATCATCAGAAACATTCTCACGCGACTTCCGGTAAAAACCCTAATCCGATCCCGATGTGTGTGCAAACATTGGAGAAATCTCATCAAGACACCATCTTTCATCTCGGATCATCTCCACCACTGCACTCATCAGAATCCTTCTCTTCTTTTCCAACGGAATGGCTTATGGCATCTTGATTGCAAGATGCAAGTCCATAAAGTTGACATTGCACCTTTGATCGATTCCTCGAATACGTTTCGAATCGTCGGTTCCAGCAATGGCTTGCTCTGTGTTGAGGTCGATACGGATTCTGGATTTTATCCTTCCCTTTTATTGTGGAATCCAGCAACCAGAGAGGTCAGACAGTTGCCCCCAAATACGAAATGTGCAGATCTCCCTTTCAGTATAGGATTTGGCTTTAGTCCAGTTGTTAACGATTACAAGATAGTGATAACTTGTGATTCTGCTTGTCCTTATGAGGTTCTGCATGTTGTAGTGTATTCATTAAGCTCAGGATCATGGAAGAAAGTAGAATTTGGGATTAAAAATGTAGGTCTTGCTTATGAAAGCGTCACTGTGAATGGAACTGTGTTTTGGAATGGGTTTGGGTGGAATCCAGACACAGATACTTTTTACTATGCATTAGTTTCGTTTGACATAGCAAATGAAGTGTTTACTTTGATACCAACACCTGATTGGTCTACTTCAACATCTAGGCTTACCATGTATCAGAACAAACTTGCTGTGCTTTCTTTTTTTGAGACTCAAGACTCTGAATCTTTGATTGAATTGTGGGTGATGGAGGATGGTTCTGGTGCATCATGGGCTAAGAAATATAGTAGCTGTCTCATTCCAAGTGTGGTACGTCCGGTGACTATTTGGATGAATCAAATTGTTTGTTATGGTAGTGAAAATGAACATCAAGAGTGTAACCATGAAAAAAACATTACTATGTTAAATATCTCAACCAATGAATTGAAGGCGTTTAATATCAGCAAATGTGGCGGAGGCAATGGCAGTGGCTTTATTTACGACCATGCAGAAAGTCTTGTGCCAGTTGGAGGAAAGAAATTGTGTACAATATTTCTGTAAGGTCCAGAGTCATCAATGATATTAAACTTTTAAGTGGAGAATGATGAAGCAAAATTTGACCTATTTTCTCTTAATCTCTATTAATGACTGTACTTGTAATCTTGATGCCCGTTGAAGAAGTTATTTAGAAGCGCATCTATATTTAGTACCAGGTGTGTTTCTAACTTCATTTGACTCATTTATGTGCGAAGGATGAA
The DNA here is from genome assembly GCA_963855925.1 of Inga laurina. Taxonomy (NCBI): domain Eukaryota; kingdom Viridiplantae; phylum Streptophyta; class Magnoliopsida; order Fabales; family Fabaceae; genus Inga; species Inga laurina. The sequence goes on along the minus strand of OY979701.1, from coordinate 68,652,137 downwards.
GAAAATCTTTTCAATACACCATCTTTCATCAAGTGTTGATTGCTTGTCTTCCTTAAAATCTTGACTCTTTGATCAATCAATGTGTTACATTCTTCAGATATATATTGTGTGTTCTGGTTGAATGATGATCCTTTTATATGTGAGGATACCATTTGCTACAATTACTTTTTTTTTTTGGTATCTCACTGTCTATTTCCAGAAACTATGTGGGTAAGGTTATGAATTTGTGTATTTGTTCCTTTCATTCAACTTCTATCTTCATGTGTGAGACTTTGGCTCTCAAGAAAGGGATGAAGATGGCTCTAGATTTGGTATTTGATGAGGTTGTGTTTGAGTCTGATTGTTAGCTTTTGATTAATTAATTCTGTTGTTTGTGGAGTAGCTTTTTCTGAATGTCATTGCAGTGCTAACTTGGAGAATAATGTGCTCTACAATAATCGCTTGGACTGTAGCTCTGTTTGGGTCCAGAGATTAGTTGAACCTTGCAACGGATTAGCTTTCAAGGGGTTGTTTTATGAAGGTAGGCCCTTTTGGATGGGATTCAAATGTCCCATCTTCATTCTTAGTTATTCCTTATTGTTTTTTTTTTTTTTTAACAGCATCCCTTATTGTTGAAGCTGAGAAGTGTAGGGTTGTTGTTTTGTTTGGTTTGGTTTGATTCTGTTTGGTCTTTAGCTTCTTTTCTTTCTGTTTCCTCGTCTTTTTTAAATAAAATATACACTTCGTGAATAAATAAAGGATTGCGTCAGAAATAATTACCTTGAGGAATAACTTTCATCATTTACCATCATTCTAACACATGATGGTGGATGATCATAGGTGGGTCAAAAAATGAGCAGTGCACCTAGCAAGTCTAGCTAAATTGTGAGCGCAACTATTTGCCCTATGGCTTTGTTATATTGTAAATGTTGTGTTCCCTTTTGTGTTTTATGTGATATGATCCTTTTTGGCCCCAAAGTATATCAATATCACTTTTTTCCCAACAAAATCTATTCTCTCAATAAATTCTCTAAAATTATTTATCATCACTTTTTCTCTGGAAGCTATATTCTAAAAGCTAATTCAAACAGACTCTGTATAGTACTCATCTGTTGAAACTTCCAAGTTGATTTTTTGTGCTCCCAGTATGGAAGAACGTGAAGCACAGACCTAACACTAACATGCAAGATATTGAGCAGACGCTTGGGAAGAAAAGCTTTTAGTACTCTGGAAGCTATATTCTAAAAGCTAATTCAAACAGACTCTGTATAGTACTCATCTGTTGAAACTTCCAAGTTGATTTTTTGTGCTCCCAGTATGGAAGAACTTGAAGCACAGACCTAACACTAACATGCAAGATATTGAGCAGACGCTTGGGAAGAAAAGCTTTTAGTACTCTGGAAGCTATATTCTAAAAGCTAATTCAAACAGACTCTGTATAGTACTCATCTGTTGAAACTTCCAAGTTGATTTTTTGTGCTCCCAGTATGGAAGAACTTGAAGCACAGACCTAACACTAACATGCAAGATATTGAGCAGACGCTTGGGAAGAAAAGTGAAAGCCTTTGGAAGTGTGTCATTACATCTTTGGAATGCTTGTAAGCGGAAATGGATCATTTGTGACAGACAAGTATCATACTGTTATTCTAAATATGCAGGAGAGTTTTGGTATTGAATTTGAATGTATAGTGAAGAATGGAGCAAAAACTATTTTATCTCTATTTAACTCTCACTACTAAGAATGAATTCCTCCTGTTTCATGTGCCCGCAATTATAACTATGAGCTTAAGAGCTCATGTTTGTGCTTACAATAATTCAATACATAGATTATAATGAGTATTTATAGAAATATAGAATGGGAAAACGCGGGAAAGGGAAACAGAGACAGCGGCGAGATTGAAGGAAATGGGAGAAGGACTTTCGGTGTTGGTCAACAATGTTAGGCCACCACCGAAAGCCTTCCTGACTTCTAACGCTCCCCCTCAAGCTAGAGCATATATATCGATAATTCCCAGCTTGCACCGAAATCCTTCAAACTTGGTTCTGCTTAGTGGTTTTGTCATGATATCAGCAATTTGGTCATCAGATCGTATGTGGGATAATTTCATAATACCTGCTTCAATCTTTTCTTTAATGAAGTGTCTGTCTATCTCAACATGTTTTGTCCTATCATGATAGACTGGGTTTTTTACCATTTCAATGCTAGCTTTGTTGTCACACCACACTTGCATCGATCCCTCATGTGGAATTCCTAATTCTTTCAGTAACCTGATGATCCAAAGTCCTTCACGTACTCCATTGTTAACAGCTCTCAGTTCTGCTTCTGCACTTCTTGTTGACACCACAGTTTGTTTCTTACTTCTCCATGTAACTAGATTTCCCCACACATATGTGCAATATCCTGAGACTGACCTTCTAGTTTCCCTGTCTCTTGCATAGTCTGCATCAGTGTAGATTTTAATATCTTTGACAATGCCTTTCTTGAAGAAGATCCCTCTTCCAGGATTAAGCTTTAAATAGCTTAGGATTCTGTACATAGCCGCCATATGTTCTTCTTGTGGTTGATGCATGAATTGACTTATTATTCCAACTGCATGGCTAATATCTGGACGTGTGAGTTAAGTATATGAGTTTCCCGACAAGTCTTCTATATCGTTCAGGCCCATGATACGGCCTCTTATTTCTTCAAATGAGTCATTGAGTCCCAGGAGGAAGTCATATATTCGTCCTTCTTCTACTGTCTTCCTATATAATTGGGCATCTTTGGTAGTCTCCCATGGAAGTGATTCAAAGAGATCTTGCTGTTGCCATAGTTTATGCAACGCTTTATAATAATCAGTAACTGTTGAGTTACCTTGTCTTAGATCTCGAAGTTGTCGTTTCAGATAGATTAAAGCAGCAGTGTTATCAAGAGAAGAGTAAGTTTGTTTTACCTCATCCTAGATTTCTTTTGCAATAGTTGCAAGTAGATATCCTTCGCTGATGTCATCAGTCATGGAATTGCACAACCAACTCATAACTTGATTGTTCTCAGGAAACCATATATCAAAATGGGTGTCATCAGGGGCAGGCTGTGGTACTGCTCCATTGATATACTTCTCTTTTCGTTTGCCACGAAGATACCTTAACACAGTTTGAGACCATTGTAGGTAATTCCGTCCATTGAACCTATGGTTAATAGTCATAATCTGACTATCGGAGAGTTCTGGAGTCGTCCCCGTTTTGCTAGTAGTGGAAGAATGAGAAGAAGAGTCTTGGGTCTCAGCGTTAGTACCTGACATAAGTGCTATTGGAGTTCCTTCGATTATGGGTAGATTTCTAGGAAAAGATCCAAACACCGGGGATAATCTAGAAGAATCCATTTTCTGGCAGAAAAATGGTCGTCGGAGCACTGTAGACGGTGGCGCGTGCAACTCACGCGCTGCTGTGACTGCCGGCGCGTGTATCTCACGCGCAGTGAGTTGTGACGGCGCGTGTGATTCACGCGCTGGTCAGAATGTTGCCAAATTCCTGGGTAAGGCCGATCGGCACCCTCTGATTCATCCTGGGTGGGTGGTGACGTTTTACTCGCCGGCGTGGACCTCCCCTGTTTTTTGTTCATCTCTGCCGTTTCTCTCTCGCACTCTCACAGTTTCTGGTCGCCAGTCATCTTGGGATTGCGCTCTGATACCATATGAGCTTAAGAGCTCATGTTTGTGCTTACAATAATTCAATACATAGATTACAATGAGTATTTATAGAAATATAGAATGGGAAAACGCGGGAAAGGGAAACAAAGACAACGGCGAGATTGAAGGAAATGGGAGAAGGACTTTCGGTGTTGGTCAACAATGTCAGGCCACCACCGAAAGCCTTCCTGACTTCTAACAATAACTGTGTTGATGATATTTTCAATTATGTAGAAACCTTTGCACCAATTGGCGAGTAGGAAGAAAAGTAAGAGAAGCTACTTTGGTTTATGTAGAAACCTTCGTTTTCATATTAAGATCCCACTTGATCCATTTCTTTGTATCACACCGTTTGTTTTCATTTCCAAATACCATAGGGATCATTTAAGAAGAAACATGGGAAAAATGTTCTCTTGCTAGTTGCTATACCCAAAGCTTGACTTTATATCTTCAGAAAACGTTTAAATAAATAAATAAATAAAATTTAACTCATTTAATGGCGTTCTCATTTCAGCTCTTTATTAGGAATTCTGCTCTTTAAGTGTGTGTTCGGATTAGCTTTTGGAGAATAACTTTTACAGTTTGAGGTAAGTATGTCAGAGGAGTTTTATCCCGATTTACGGAAAAATGTTTTTGAAACCATGGTTTTGGGGGTAGGAGAACACACAAGAATTGTTATAATAATAATGATGGAAAATGCTCTTTTTATAATAATAATGATGTAACATACTCTCTCACATCTCAAACATAAGCTATTTCTAACTAATTTATACAAATTAAAAAGAATAGTTAGAAATATTGAATTTGTTATAAAATTTAAATGATTTAGAATATTTGTTTTTCCTATAAAAATATTATTTTTATTAATTATACTAGACTTCAATATCAAATTAATTTTTACTATCACATCATCCTTATTAAATATAGACATGTTTGAAAGAAATATTTAATATATGAAATTAATAATTGAACTAAAGTGAATGTTTTAAAAGTGGAGGAGCTATATCTTTGTAATCCTGGCAAAACTGAAAAGGGTCATTGTATTTTATTCAAACAAATTTTAAAATAACCAAATACCAAACAATGCATTATGTATTATATTTTATTCAAATGCAATTTAAAATACTCTAAATGGGGAAAATCTCTAATAATAACAAGGGAGAATACTATATAAATCCAACTGAAATACCAAAATTTAAATTTAGACTTCCATTTTTAACAAATTATTGATTAGGTCGAGAGGCCTAATTAGAGATTTTTGAATGTTGTTAAATGACCACATTGCCCCTTCGAAGTCATCTCTTCTTTTCCCAATCACCTTTGTCTGCTAATTCAATTATCTCTTTACTCTCTTGTTTTTAATTATGATTATTAATATAGTAAATATAAACCAACGAAATTTACCCCATGATTTAATATGTGATTCAAAATGGAATTGGCACATCAATGTCAATTAAATCCCTACAGAAGAATGGATAGCTGTTTTCTTTGTCTTGCATATAAGATCAATATTAGAATAATGGAACAAGTGAAATTCTCCAACCACCATATGAAAAGGTTTTTGATGAAATAGAAGAATGGATCCATACATTATATTCTTATAATTACATAATATCTTTGTTAGACAAAAATATTTGTTACGATCATAGAGGACATGTACAAATTTGAATAATTTTATGTACAACAAATAGTATAGTTTTTTTAAGAAAATTATATTTATATAATATCTTGGGAAAATCCTTCAAAAAGAATTTTTAAATTAGCAAAAGACGGAAAGGTGTTCCGAAATTCCATATTTCCACAAAAGTGCGAGTACCTGATCTGGGATATTAAAATTGTAGACAAAATGACGTGCGTAACCCTCGAAGTTTTAAAATTGAAAAACGTTGAGGAAATAAGAAGGGCGAAATTGCGCGAAAACTCTGTCGGGACTCTTCATCTTCTTCCTGCGTCGTCGTTGTCGTTGATGGAGCGTGGTTTTGTCGCGTTGAGAAAGGATAGTAGTAGCGACATTGTGCGGCGAATTTGGGGTGGATTTGAGGAGGAGCGAAGGCAAGAAGAGGTTGTGGTGAAAGACATTGGACAGTTGCAGAGGCACCAGTTTGCGGCTGCGAATTTGAGCTTAGGTGTTGAAGTTGGGTAAGTGGTTGTGATTAAAATTGTATTTCATTTTAACTTATCCACTTGATTAGAATGGGGGTTCAATGTGGTTGGGTTAAAATTAGTTTGGGAAATATGGATGAAACGTATGAAATGGTGCGGGCAGTGCTTAATTTGGAACCTTGTAAGTGAAGTTGGGAATCGTTGAGGGGAAGTTGTGAAAATAAGTTGTTAAGTTGGGAAGTTTGAATTGCAACTTTTGAAATTTCTAAACCGTTGAAACAGCATATTAACGCGTCAATTTGTGAAGTTGTGACAGGGTGTTCAGATGTAGGGAATTGTGATTTTATTGTTGTGAAAATGTTATACATACAGTTGCGAATAACTTAAGTGAAGTTGTGAAACAAAACCTCTAAAAACTGCATGTTAAGTTGTGAACACAAAAGAAGAATCTGTGAAAACGATAATGACACGTTGGTAACTTGTGAAACAGCATATGAAGTTGTGGATGTGAGTAGAAGTTGTGATAGGGTTTGTAGATATAGGAATCGGCGATTTCACAGTAGTGAAAATGTTATGGATAGTGTGGATTGTTTTAAGTGAAGTGCTGAATCCCTAAAATAACATTTGAAAATCGAATGTTATCCTGTGAAAACATTATCGGAGTTTGTGAAAGCGTAATGAAAAGTTGATAAATATGTGTAGAGGTCAATTTAGGTGAGGAAATTGTGAAATTCGTAGACGAACTTTTGAATCGTTATGCAGAAGTTGTGAATTTTTCTCCATAAGTTGTGAGACCTTATTTGACTGTGGGGAAATAGATATTTGCAATAGTTGTGGTTGTGATGGGAATGTTGTAAAATGGTATGAGAAGTTGCGATGACGTAGCTTAGATGTGTTAACTTTTCATGTACGAATAAAAATGTTATTAAATGTGCTGAAATCCATAGTTGATGAGTGTAAACTGAATTTTGTGCAGGTAAAAGGAGATGGGGGGACACAAAGGTGAGACATCAAAGGCAGAACAAGTAAAGGCAAAAAGTGTCAAGAGTAGAGAAGTAATGAGAGAAAGTGAAAAGTCGGAGGTAGTAAAGGGCGATGGTGAATAGATTAAACCAGTGATGAGTGGGTTTATGATGTTTAGAAACGAGTATATGGCCAAGTTAGGGGAGAAGAAGAAAAGGATGGCAAATGAAAGTAGGTCGGCAGGGAAGGCATGTCGTGAGTTGCCAGAGGTGAAGAAGAAGGAGTACAATGATAAAGCTATAGAAGGACGGCCGAAAAGGAAGATGAGGAAAAAGGAACTGCCATTTCATACCGCTGCTCACTGGGAGGATTTACATCATTGGTGCAGTTTGTGAACGGTAAAGAACATTTGAAGGAGAGGGTTAAGAGAATAGGATTTGGAAATCTATTGAAGGTGCAATTGGACAGACTCCCCCGTGACCTGATTGTGTCCATGCTGAGAGCATATGACCCAACAACACATCAATTCAGGATTAGGGGGAAGACAAAAGAAATAGAAGCATCAGATGTGCACAAGTTGCTTGGTATACCTGATTCAGGGGAGGAGGTGAAGGTGGATGTGGAGGATTCGAATAGAAGATATCAGTGGTTGAAGAGGGAGTATGGGAGGAAGAAATATACGGACATTCTGAAGCACATAAAATCTGGGACAGCTGGCGATAAATTTGAGTTTATGTTTGTGCTGTACAGTTTAGGGACTTTGTTATGCCCTACCTCGAGTGGGCTCATAAGTGACTGGATGTTGAGGGTTATGTTCTGCATAATGGACCGTTTTGAACATTATGACTGGGCAACATACATGATGAAATACTTGTGGAAAGAAATGAGTGATTATGTGGAAGAGTACAGGGAGAAGAAGAAAAGGGAAGGGAGCAGCAACGTGGGTGGTTGCCTGTACTTACTCCTGGTATGTCACTGTTTACATTAAATGTGTAGCTATCATTCAAGCTAAAAATAATGATCCATATATTTTCTATGGTGCAGTTGTTCTTTGGTGAAAATTTCCCTTTAAAACAAAGTGTTCGCGAACAGTCCACCACACCAATTGAATTCTGGACAAAGGAAAAGATCAACAAAATGGTGAAGACTGAGAGGATGAGCAATATGGGCATTTTGTATCAAGGAAAAGGGTCTGAAGTTAGGGCAGGGAATGAGGACACAGATAATGTCCCATATTTAGACTCGGTATTTGTCTGTGGAAGCTAATTTAAAATGCAAAAACGATTTAATCATGTGATTGACAAATTAAGTTGTGCTGTCACTATAGGAATTGAAGGAGGTCTATGCGTGGTTGGTGAAAGTTATCGATGAAAATCGAAACAGACTTGTAAACGTGGTGGTGCAGGAGCTACTCAATGTCCAGCTCGCACGAGAGGCCAGGGACAAAGCACAACAAGACGGCCCTGGTGTGACAGTAGATGAGGAACATACAGATGAGGATGATGATGATGCGACAGATGCTTCTCACGACTCAGATTCTGATGATGCAAACGCAGAACGTTATCATGTTGATGACGATGAAGATGATGATGCAGAGGGAACTGAGGTTGCGGAAAAAGTCCCCATGGATGACCATGCAATTCAGAGGCCTCAACAGCTGCGGAGATCAAAGAGGCAGCCACTGCAAGCGATGACACGTCCATTTATACAGTTGGATGGGAGTCGAAAAAGGAAGACGCCAACGCATGATCAGAAAACGTTGTTTAACATAGTTTCCACAATGGCCAGAGGTGCTGAGGTTGAACTGTAAGTATCAACGTCATGTGATTGAATGACTGTTATGTTGTTAGTATATTACCACAACACGGGAAGCGATGAACTAACTGCCATTGCATTTGAAATGTTTTTGTAGGTCGTTGGTTCAGATTTTGGATGAAGAACTGTGTCGAGACCAGTTGTATACGTTAGGGGGAATTCAAAGACTAAGTAATACGGTATGTATGGATAACGGCTTACGTGGAGAATGGTTTCATTAAGTTATGGTGAATATTATTTGTAGTTGATGCAATGGTTTCTTTGCTGCTGTAGGTGATGTCGGTTGTGTGTAAGGCTTTAATGTATCACTTCAATGTGGAGGGAGGACAGCCGAAGCGCCATATTTTTTATGCATGGTTCATGGTAATTACTTATTTGTTGTGTAGTGGAACAACATTTTATTTGACTATATTATGTGCACATTACTCAGTACTATGTGTTTTTATGCAGACAAAGTTGGTAGGTAACCCAATAGGGTGGAAAGTGTCTTCCGCGAGTAAAGAATTCTCTCCCAAAACCGTCGGTTATAATATAGGCAACTGTGAGTTGATAATGGGTCCGGCACTTGTCCGTGGCCACTGGTTCTGTGTTGCGTTAGAGACAAAGACTATGACCTTCTACGTGCTGGACTCAATGAAGCCTGATCTAGGCAGAAAGAAGACTACAAGGAAGGGTGGCGTGATAGATGATTACATATTTGTGTTAAATTTAATTGTAAGTTCACCTAACTCCACTACTGTAGTTGAGGTGGTTTACTTCAGTTGACTCACATCGTAAGACGCATAAATGTTGTTTTTTCAGAGAGATAGGTTCGTTGACATCATGCACATTGTTAAACCTCATCTGGCTGGGAAGAAGAGGATGTCAGATATTATGTGGCCTCCTGTTGTGCAATAGAATAATCTATAAGCTTCTTGGCATTTGCCTCTTACAATTTAGCTTCCACTGTTTCGTTAAGTAACACAATGTTTTCATGTGGGTGAGAGTACAGGAGGGACTATGGTGTTCATGTTATTATTTGGTTGAGCCAGTGGACCCCGGAAGGTGATTTCCATTATGAAAATGTAAGTGGTCCAGATTTTCCTCTGTATGCATTCTTATATGCTTGTGATTTCCATTATGGTTTCCATTGAACCTGACACTGAGGGAATTACTTATTTCCAGGAACAAATTCAGCAATTGCGGAGCGACATTATATGGTGGTTAGTTAATCATCCGCTGAATTTAAAGCGGGACACAGCTCTGGCCCTCATTCCCTCTGGAGAAAAGTCTAGCAAAAGACGTGCTTAGGTTATGTTCCCGCGATATAGTAAACATATACAGTTGTCCATGTAAAGTGTTGTTAATGTCATAGAGTCATGTACGGTGCATTGTACTGACAAAGTGATGCACTTTAAGGTACGTTAATGACATATATGTTGCAATTGCGGGATGCAATGTTTCCCAGTTGACTCCTCTATCATGACCTTCTAAAATGTACTTGTATGCCACCAACAATATCTGTGTTTGTCTGTCGCAATGTAACTATGTCCTTGCCATGAGAGGCAGTGTAAAAAAGTTTTTAAGAGAACTAATATCCCTAACATAAAAAGGCTGATGTAATGAGGCACAATGAATAATATAGTATTTAGGGTTGAATGATGCACACATTACATAAGCACACATTACTACGCACGTGCGCCACTTCCATTTCCAACTGCCAATAATCTGATCAGCACTGCTAACAATCCATAGTCAACAATGATGATGCACACATTACATAATGATTGTGTCCAATCAATACACCCTGCTAAGCAAGTGCGACACTTCCATTTCCAACTGCCATTACTCTAATTAATACTGGAGGCAACAAATTCATAGGCATATACACTATAGCGCGGTCATAAATTGATGTTACCTAGATAGTGCTTTGGTGTCTCAGTCAGGATGGCCATTGAGCAGTCGAGTGGATATCAGCACTGGACGGTAACAAGCGAGTTATTGTTTAGAGCCTTGCGTTTCTTTCCGCATTTGCACTCGACTTGAGGATTACAACTCGAGTTACTTGCATAATTGGACGGTTTCCAGACAGTGCTTGCGTCAAGACTTACGAGTACGGACTCGAGTTGTCCGATTACCAACTTGAGTTGTCATCGTCACTGGAGGGTAACCCGATGGTGATGGTGAGAAGCGGCACCAAACTCGAGTTGCGTAGAAGGTCACTCGGCGCCGTTCTTGGATGACTTACGAAGCTCACTCGAGTTGTCCGATTACCAACTCGAGTTGTCGTCATCACTGGAGGGTAACCCGATGGTGATTGTGAGAAGCGGCACCGAACTCGAGTTGCGTAGAAGGTCACTCGGCGCCGTTCTTGGATGACTTACGAAGCTCACTCGAGTTGTTCGATTACCAACTCGAGTTGTCGTCATCACTGGAGGGTAACCCGATGGTGATCGTGAGAAGCGGCACCGAACTCGAGTTGCATAGAAGGTCACTCGGCGCCGTTCTTGGATGACTTACGAAGCTCACTTGAGTTGTTCGATTACCAACTCGAGTTGTCGTCATTACTGGAGGGTAACCCGATGGTGATTGTGTTTGTTGTTGTTAAATGTGCATAAGTAATGTGCAAAAAGCAACACGTAATTGGTCATACTTGGAGTCCGTAGCAAAAAAAAAAAGAAAAACCACTTGCACGTTAAACCTGACGCATGGATGAAGTCTTTGAAACATTTACTCTAAAATTATTTCTTTGCTGAACTGCATGTTATGAGAATTTAAAAAAAAACATGGGGACTATCGTCGTCTAAGTATCTGGATTAACGTCTTTATCGTTGTCGACTCCCTCATTCATTTCTTCCTCCTCCCATGCGTCAATTCCTTCAATCGCATGTGGTTGAACATCCAGTCCTTCTGGTTCATTCATTATGTGGTACAGCCAGCTTACTTCTGTGTCGTAAATGCAATTTCTGAATCCGGCCTGGCATGGTTGGTTCTCACAGAATCTATGTTTGGGACGGTCAAATATGTTCCTGTTCAGTCCCCAGTTCATTGATTGTAGGTGTCGTGTCAGTCGCTCTTTAATTGAAGAAATTTTGCCTGAGTCGATAATGGCTTCAAGTCTGTGTACTGCTTCGTTCCCTTCTGGTGTGTCCTTAAACTTACTCCATTTTGCAAGCACTAATATGGTAAATGAGAAACTTGCATCACAGTTGTTTAGGACTGCAGCCTCCCGTATTTGTGACAGACCTTTATCTCTGTATCGCTGTTCTGGTGTAGTATTTAAGCCCTCTAATGAATAGACTAAATGGATTACCGTTATGGAAACATGTCAGCAGGAAATGAATGTGTTGCTCACTTCTTGTCCATCCTAGATGATCATAGTTCTCCAGTAGCACGTTCTTAAAGAATTCTGTTGAATTTCTTGCTATCCTTAGGATGCGGCATGAATTCTTGAAGTGATAATAGTCTTTCAAACTTGATGATGCTATGTAGCACATCAGTTCTATTAATATTGTTTGCGGAAGCTTCAGAAGCGGTGAGTCATCGTTGCTGGTCGTTCTTCTATGTCTGGATTGGTCTGGTGGGAAGTCAGCCATGTTCGTGCGTGTTTGTTCCTGCAAGACTGTTTTGTTGCCTGTGCCCTAAATAATTGGGTGTGTGGACTATTTGTAGTTTTTAGTGCACGACCAAGCGTAGCCGTTTTATTTTATCGTGTGTTTTAGTTTTGTTGGTGGTGGTGGGTGGAACGTGGCGGTTGTGTTGATTGGTTGATTGTGGTTTACGCCTTTTGATGTCGTGGGTTCATTGGCGGTTACCAGAGTGCTTCGCATTCGTAACTGAAAATAGTAATGTGAGTCTGTTCTGTTGCATGTAACATTTAAGTGGTATTGCATGTTTTTTTGCTTCCGTTTTGTGTTTGAACTGTGTTTTGTTTTACAATTGAATGTGTTTGTGATGGCCACGCGTCTATATTTTGTAATTACTAATTTATGCACATTAATGAACTGAAGGTCATATTATATCCAGAGCACCAATGGTGTCAAGATGCACCGAGCTTGAGTTTAAAATAACACACTCTAGTTAAGTAGTCACATAATGAGAGGTACAACATGCAATTACATGACCTTCTAAACATACTTGACCACAGCACCTATGCCACCAAAAAGATCTGTATTCATGATGACAAAACTTATACAATTTTCACAGACTAACGTTTGTGTTACTTAATTACAGAAAGATCAAACCACAAATATATTCATCAGGCACCATGCAACACATTTAGCCATGAAACAGAATAAACATTGTCATTGCAATTATAGGCCATCACACCATAATCATTATGTACCAGACAACATGACTATCAGTAACACATGAACCATGAACAAGACATTATACAGAGAAGCAATGCTCTCTACGTGGGCTCATACTAGGAATATGTCTTCATATTCATGTCTCCCCCTTGTTGTTGTCATCTGGAAGGGTAAATGTCGTACATAATTTGAAGGTTGCAGAGGAAGACGGTGGAATGCGAAGAGGAGCTACTGGTAGAATAGGGTCTGTCTCAGTGGTAGAATAAGGTGGTGTATAGGGTGTAACTGCAGTGGCAGGTTTAATGGGGGCAGAGGTTTGATCATGGGAGCCAGAGCATGTACGAGAGGGGTCCTGTATGGGATTGGTAACTGAGGGCTCAGAACTGGATTGTGGAATAGCTTCTGGGTCCTGAGGGATGGGAACCTTTGAGAGTGTGGTAGGATCCGGGGGTGTCAACATAACATTGGTTGACGTAGGAGCACATGGAGCATTTTGAGTGACTAAGTTTGCAGGAGTTGTAGATGATGGTCCAGATGGAACAGGTGTAGAATTACACTGTGACGGCATATCAGAAGGATGAAAGTTGAAGTGATCTCTGAGGACAGCTTCATAAGTATCAAGGCGATGATTAAATTCCCTCAACTGCTGAGTATGAGCATCTTGCATTTGAAATAGCCTCTCGAAGTTCTCATTAATGCCATTAACCAGACGTTTGACTTGATAGTCAACCATTTTGACTAGATAGGCATTTGAGACCTTTATGTGGTCTGTGGTTGTTTTCAATGTATCCTGGATGTAGGTCTGAATTGTGGCTGCCATTAGGGGTGAGCAAAGAACCCGTAACCCGCCCGTCCGCCCGCAGTCCGGAGTTTTTGGCCCGTTTAAGCCCGCCCAGATCAGGGCCCGTTACGGGTATGGGCTGCCCGTACCCATTTATATTAAACGGGTGGGACACGGGTTGAGCCACGAGGCACCCCGCACCCGCCCGTTACCCGTTTAATTTTTTTTTTATGTAATGCTCTTCGTGTGGCGGTGTGGGTGTTCCTGTGTGTGTGTGTCACAAATGAGGGCAAGAGAATGAAAACATGAACCCTAAAATTCCCTTCTTCATACTTCATCAGTTCATCTCTGCGCGACGCGAGGCCGAGACTCTTGAAGGTCGAGTCTCATCTTTCTTTGGTCCTTCTGTTATCGCCGGCTCGCCGCAAGTCGCCACCGCTAGCCTGCGACAGCCTTTCGCACTTCGATCCAGTGCTCCCCTTCGATGGCTGTCGGCGACAGCCGACAGAGTCAGGCCTCAACCTCACCGTGAGTTTTCCTTCTAGGCTTCAAGTTCGACATTGTCCTCTCCCCGTCAGGCTGTTAGTTCGTCAGGCGTTCGCCCCCAACGTCAACTCTCTTTCTCGTCGGCCCATCGCAGACAGGGGACCTCAACTGGGCAACTTCCGATTTACATGTACGGCTCAAATCTGTAAGTGTTTATGCTTGAGATCAAGGTCTTACTTCCCAAATTTTTTTTGAACTGATATAGTGATCTGTTTGAGGTGTGATTTAGGGCTTTTTGAAATGTGTAAACAGGTAGCTAGCTACTGCATGACTTTAATTTCTGGCTTTCTGCGAAATCTTGTGTAATGGAATGTAGGTGGATTAGATTTGCAGTTTTGGCCTTCTTTTATGAAGATATACTGCTTTCTTCAGTGTGTAAAGAGCTAGATGACGTGAATTTATTAGTATTGGCTCTAGTGTTTGTTCATTTTTTGTTCTGCTACAGAGTTTTGGATAATCTTTACTGAGATTTGAATGCTTCTTTTCACTTTTGGCCTCATTCTGTGAAAAAAAATGTCATATTTTGTATGAACCAAATCTATGATAAATCGAAAATTGAATCCTTGTGTAGGTGAGACATTTTCATTTTTCAATGCTCGTAGTTTTGAAGTTGTGTGTCTCATATCTCATTATCTTTAGCATATTGTTAATTGAAAAATAATAAAGAATCTATATTATATGTTATAGAGTTCCTATTTTTTTGAATTATTTCTGATGATGAAGTTAGAACTGAGTGGCATCTCATTTCCGTAAACAATTGCAATTTGGCTTGAACAGGGCTTAAGGTTCGCTAGTGCTTGCTGGCTTTATACCAAATTTTAAAAGAAATTGCCATCTCAATGGCAAGTCTGTGATTTTTTTTCCTCTCTTTAAAGAAATCAAATGATGGTACTATGAAGTCTAAGTAAGAATGTCATCCCTGATAATTCTGGATTAGATGTTTACTTGACTTTGGAGGATTAACTCTGCATGTGTAGAAATTGTAACAAGTTGCAAAACTTTGAAAGGGGAAAAAAGGAATGCAAGCAAGGACTAAATATAATTTTTACAGGTAAATTGTATATTTAGTTTGATTCAACCACACTTTGCATTAGTTTATGAGTCATGTAGAACAACCCCCCTCCTCTCACTAATAGGAACTCTATAATGAAGAATCATTTTGAACCTCAAGTCCCTTTTATTTTTATTCTTATATATAGTCATCACTTTCTTTGAGATACTGATTAATGAAACTTTCATGATGCAGGGGACAAAGAAGCATGGCACAAATTCCACCATAAAATGTGCACAAGGAAGCTGCAAATTGATCAATCAGATTTATCTTCATTGGTTTTGTAGAGGAAGATGCAGCAGCAGAAGGTGAATCTGAACAGTGAAGATTTGAGGTTGAAGATAAATAGATGATGAATGTTTTATGATTGAAGTTATTCAAGTTTGAACTTCAATTACTAGTATTTTGTTTTTTTGTGACTTGTGAATTGATAGAATTGTGAAGTTCTAAATTATGATGCATGAAGTTTGAACTCAACTTTTGGATTTGGATGCTTTGAGGGGTTATGCTTTTTCTTGTGTTTTTAATTTCATTATGAATTGACAGAATTGTGAAGTTCTGAATTCTGATGCATGAAGTTTGAACTCAGCTTTTGTATTTGGATGCTCAGAACTTTGATGATCATGGATTCATGGATGATAAGGCCTTTAGTTCTCAAGTATTTTTAATAGATGATCATGGTCTCATGGATGATAACCTATGAAAAAAATTTCTGCCTTTTAGCCTTTTAATTCTCGGCTGTGTCTCTTTGGAGATACTTTGAGGGGTTATGCTTTTTGTTGTATTTTTAATTTCATTGTGGAGTATTTCTCTTCCATAAATATTTGATGAATGTGAAGGATTAGACTTCTTGTGGTAGCTGGTAAGGGAGGGCAGTCTGCTGATGCTGAAACGTTGAGTGTTTTTTTTTAAAATTTTTTTTAAAAACTGGGCAGATTCTTAAACGGGTTGCCCGGACCCGTTTAAGAATACCCGTTTAACCCGTACCCGTTTTTCCACGGGTTAAACGGGTTCATTCACGGGTACGGGGTGCCCCGTACCCGTTTAATATAAACGGGCGGGTCACGGGTTGGCCCACAGGGCAGCCCCGCCAGCCCGTTGCTCACCCTTAGCTGCCATGAATGGGGGTCCAGGAGACCCAACTCTTGATGATTGTCCCTCATCCACTTTGGGTCTCTCAGATTCCATGTCCTTCCTTTTCTTTGTTGTTATACTTGTAGAAGCACCCACTGGCAGCTTAATATTCATTCTGCTTAGGTGAATGCTGTCAAACCTTGGAATACGAACAATTTGCTCATTAGGTTCGAGGTACCAGATATTGTGCAGTGTCAGAAAGTGAGAGATCAGTTGCGGAAACGGTAGAGGGGTACTCCTTGTGGAAGACTTCCTGTATCTATTTATTTCATTGTAAATGTGTTGCCCTATGTTCCTCTGTTCTTTAGATAGAATTGAGACCATCAGCTGGTAATCTTGTCCCATGAAGTGAGTGAAATTGTTCGATTTGTTGACCATAGATCGTGAGTATATGTACCACACAATCCGATGTACATCACTCAAGGAGCTAGGTTTGAAAGTTAAAGTTTTACTTCCACCCATTGGCTTCATAATCTGACATATTTCTACATCACTGAATTCTTTTACAGGCCCTGTTGGAGGATTGTCTATGCCAAGGTAAGTGTTAATCAATGCAGGAGATAGTTGAATCTTTTGGCCCCTAACAGTTGACTCTAATCTTTCTTCTATCAGTTCGCCCACCTCATCACAAACCTCAACCACCTCCAAGTTACAATAGAAGTGCCTCACTACAGAGGGACTATATGACGTTTTGATGGTCAACCAAGGTTCATAGTACTGAAACCAAGTGTACAGATCTAAAGCGAGTGTGTCCTTAATATGTTGTAGATCTAGATAAACAACAGGACAGAATGATTTATGAGCGAAATCATCATCATACCTGCTCTTATCATTAGGCTCCAGTGTCTCTGAATTGAAATCTGGTAGTGGTCCCAGAAGCTCATCCTCCAGTTCAGGAGGTACATTACACTTTGCTTTTTGATTTGAAGTTGATGCACCCCCATATCTGGATTTTGTGGGTGCATGCAAAGTCTGGTCAACCAATTGAGTCACAATCTTTGTTATCTTCCGCTCTAAGTCTTCTTATGTTTTATCTGTGGAGGTTGAGGCCAAATGTTCTGTAGGCACTGACATGACTAGTTCCTTCGAAATGGGAGAGGCTACTTTTGGCCGTTTCTGCTGTGATTCTGCTATCACAACCCCTGTGACCTGCTCGGTTGTTCTGGTGGTAGTTGCTCCTGAACTTTTGGCCGAGTCTTCCTCGGTTTGTTCAACGGCTTACTCCCTTTGGACAGCAACTTCTGTGAATTACGAGAATCTTTCTTCCCACTGTCGGAGCCCTTGGTTCGCACCATTGCACCAGATTCCAGAATGACAAAGTGCGATGCTAGGGCTAGTCCAAACTCTGCTTCTCGACTCAATGAGGGTTAGGGGGAATGGAGCTTTTACGCCACGATTGTTTGAATGGTATTTACGGTTGTGTAGAACTCAACTGACTAATAGTACATTTCTCGTCACTTAACTCGAGCGCTCATTTAGTCTGAGGTCGAGTGGAGTGAACAGAAATGTTTGGTGATTGAGGGATTTAAAGCGTGGAATTCTGATTAACTCAAGTTATAGTTCATTCACTCGAGTTAGTATTCCCCTTTTGGTTTGTCACTTTCTAGTTACCCTCTAGTGATCATATTAACTCGAGTTGTAAGTGGTTGACTCGAGTGAGCATCGTGAATTGACAGCACGAGGTAACTGGAGTGAGTTTTCTACAACTCGAGTTCTGCGTATGTTGATAGGTTAACTGGCTGGTTACCTTCCAGTGATGCGTACAACTCGAGTTTGTCATTGCCCAACTCGAGTCCACACGTCGACTGAACACAGTATCGCACTGGAGTAACTTTTGTCCAACTCGAGTTCTGCTCTCCTCCAGTGATGCGTACAACTCGAGTTTCTTATGGCCCAACTCGAGTTCACACGTCGACTAAACACAGTATCGCACTGGAGTGACTTTTGTCCAACTCGAGTTCTGCTCTCCTACACACGATAACTCTTCGGTTACCCTCCAGTGATGCGTACAACTCGAGTTTCTCATGGCCCAACTCGAGTCCACACGTCGACTGAACACAGTATCGCACTGGAGTGACTTTTGTCCAACTCGAGTTCTGCTTTCCTACACATAATAACTCTTCGGTTACCCTCCAGTGATGCGTACAACTCGAGTTTCTCATGGCCCAACTCGAGTCCACACGTCGACTGAACACAGTATCGCACTGGAGTGACTTTTGTCCAACTCGAGTTTTTCTCTCCTACACACGATAACTCTTCGGTTACCCTCCAGTGATGCTTACAACTCGAGTTTCTATTCCATCAAACTCGAGTTATCACTTACTCTTATCATATTCATAATAAGATCATACCTTTTCCTGAGCAAAGAAAGTTTGAATAAACAGTCGGTAGCATCAATAGCCATGGCCCTGCTTTTCCCATCCCCATCCAAACAGCAGATTGTATTACCACAAGTCTTTGAAATATAAATTGGGACATCAAGTGTTGTTATTAACATATTATCTCCGTTTAGAAGACAAAATTTGATGTGATTTAAAGTTGTGTAAATAAAAACACCATTGTCATCCCACCCTCCACCTGTGGAACGGATTGTCTAAAGCAGGGTACATTGATGCACAAACAATATACTTCACAAAGGCTATATGAATATCAGCAAGAAGTATCATCTACTGAACATCATTATATATACATCACTCATTAATCACCAGTTCACTGTGTACTAACATTGGGTTACATGAACACAGATCTTTTTGGTGGCATAGGTGCTGTGGTCAAGTATGTCTTATAAGGTCATGATAGCAGATGTTTATGGTGGCATAGATGCTATGGTCAAGTTGGTCTTAGAAGGTCATGAACACATATCTTTTTGGTGGTATATGTGCTGTGGGGAACTATGTCTTACAAGGTCATAAACACAGATCTTTTTGGTGGCATAGGTGCTGTGGTCAAGTATGTCTTAGAAGGTCATGATAGCAGATGTTTATGGTGGCATAGATGATATGGTCAAGTATGTCTTAGAAGGTCATGATAGCAGATGTTTATGGTGGCATAGATGCTGTGGTCAAGTATGTCTTAGAAGGTCATGAACACAGATCTTTTTGGTGGCATAGGTGCTGTGGTCAAGTATGTCTTAGAAGGTCATGATAGCAGATGTTTATGGTGGCATAGATGCTGTGGTCAAGTTGGTCTTAGAAGGTCATGAACACAGATCTTTTTGGTGGTATATGTGCTGTGGTGAACTATGTCTTACAAGGTCATGAACACAGATCTTTTTGGTGGCATAGGTGTTGTGGTCAAGTATGTCTTAGAAGGTCATGATAGCAGATGTTTATGGTGGCATAGATGCTGTGGTCAAGTACGTCTTAGAAGGTCATGATAGCAAATGTTTATGGTGGCATAGATGCTGTGGTCAAGTATGTCTTAGAAGGTCATGAACACAGATCTTTTTGGTGGCATAGGTGCTGTGGTCAAGTATGTCTTAGAAGGTCATGATAGCAGATGTTTATGGTGGCATAGATGCTGTGGTCAAGTTGGTCTTAGAAGGTCATGAGCACAGATCTTTTTTGTGGTATATGTGCTGTGGTGAACTATGTCTTACAAGGTCATGAACACAGATATTTTTGGTGGCATAGATGCTGTGGTCAAGTTGGTCTTAGAAGGTCATGAACACATATCTTTTTTGTGGTATATGTGCTGTGGTGAACTATGTCTTACAAGGTCATGAACATAGATCTTTTTGGTGGCATAGATGTTGTGGTCAAATTGGGCTTAGAAGGTCATGAACACATATCTTTTTGGTGGTATATGTGCTGTGGTGAACTATATCTTACAAGGTCATGAACACAGATCTTTTTGGTGGCATAGATGCTGTGGTCAAGTTGGTCTTAGAAGGTCATGAACACATATCTTTTTGGTGGTATATGTGCTGTGGTGAACTATGTCTTTCAAGGTCATGAACACATATCTTTTTGGTGGCATAGGTGCTGTGGTCAAGTATGTCTTAGAAGGTCATGAACACAGATCTTTTTGGTGGCATAGGTGTTGTGTTCAAGTATGTCACATGGCAATGATCTTGATCCTGTATGGGATATATGTATTCGCATATTGATTCAAAGTACATTCTAGATAACACAGAGCAGTTAGATAAACTATGTATTCCCACCCACACAGCAGCAGCATTTCAACCAACTGATAAAAACTAGATAACACATAGCAGTCAGATAAACTATACATTTGTATTTCCATACTGATTACAACTTGAGAAATAGTTGCCAAACTATACATAATCAACAATATACTTGTGTACAAAAGCAGTGGCTACTTACATAAACTTTCAACTTTCAGTGACAACAGAACATTAAGATCTTACTGCTTCTTAATGTTTTTTTGTCACTGACACGACACGACACTGCATACATTACATATAAAAACTGGTTCCCCTGTACCTCATCCTTTCATTCCAAAAACCATTGAAGGGTCAAACCAAAACATATATACAACATTAAAGATGAAGCATCAAAGATGATCATTAGAGTTCAACATGGGTTGGGATTTTTGCACGTCCTTCTTGTGTGTCCTGCTTTATGGCACCGTGTACAATGGTAGATCTTTCTATTTTGGAACTGTGATTCCTGCCTCCTTACTCTTGGTCTTCCAGGAGGTCGACTTGTGATTGGAGGGTTGAGGAACGTAGCTTCAGACATGTTTTCCATGTGATAATCCCTATAATCATTGACGTTCGGTATGTCTATTGTCACAACCAGAATCATGCTGTGCTAGTAGATCCGTTGCTGAGCTTCTATCTTATAACAATCCTCAACATAATCGTAGATGTTGCCATGCACAACCTTCACAACTGCACACGCATGTGTGCATGGAATCCCACTCATCTGCCATGCCCCACAACTACATTGTTGTGATCGCAAGTCAACCCCATGGTCTCCACGTACTGTATGCACACTGAATCTACCCTGCCCATAATCTTCACACCCCATATGCTCACATCCACTCACATTTTCCATAACCTTTGCATCTATATTTGGTCCAACACAATTCTTCCACTTGTTCATTGCCACATAAGAGGCATGCATCTTCTTTGCTACTTTCTCACGATGTGCGTGAATTAATTGGGCTACATTATACTTCCTCTCCTTCACCATCCATGCATTGAATGACTCGGCGATATTGGTTGTTTTGTTATCCCATCGTTTGTATGGGAACTTGCTAAGAGCCCACCTATCAACATCACCATGATTGTTAATCCATTCATATAACTCTTGACAATGCTCCCGCATCTTTTCCATTGCTTTATCAAAGTCATCCACACGTCTTGCATATGCAATCTTGTCAAGAAGCATCAGTCCATCCTCCTTTGACCGGTTACTAGTCTTTCTCTTGCCCCTGTTTATTTTTAGTATCTCTGCATTGAAGTTCTCCTTCACATGTCTATAACAGAATGCATGACGATGCCCTCCAAATATTGCTGTCACAGCACCTATTTTGCCATTGTGACTATCTAACACAATTGTCAACTCCATAGAACCACAATCCTTTTAATCATATGCATGAACCAAGTCCAATCGTCTAGTGTCTCTCCCTTCACAATTGCTATGGCAAACGGCAACAGCTCATTATCCGCATCATAGGCTGAAGCTGCAAGTAGAGTCCCCTTATAAGGCCCACTTAAATGAGTTTCATCAACATATAGTAGATGCCTTGCACCCCCCATGAAACCCTATACACATGACCCATATGCAATGAAAACTCTTTCAAACCTGCAACCATATGCTACCCATTCAGCAACTGTATTAGCATCAGTTTCCTTCAACCTTTGGCATATCCATGGGATTAACATGTATGATTGTTCCGGTCTTCCATATATGTCTTCCATTGCCTTTTCCTTTGCCCTATATGCCTGTTTATATGTTAGCTTCACACCATACTCCCTTTACAGTATCTTCATAATCTCAGTTGGACGCTTCTCGGTGTGATTCCTAATCTCGTCGATTATTATTGATGATGTCAAAGTAGATCTTGCACCATGGCCGCTCACTTGCAAATGATCTTGAGCTGAATGAACATGATCTTTGATGAATTTTGTCACACACAGTATTCCAGAACTCCTGCCCACTGCAGACGCACATAATTTCCAAGGACAACCCTCTACTTTACACGTGACATACATCTTGTCCTTGCTATTCCTATCATATTTATACATGAACTTATGTGCAATGCTATACTTGACAAGACTTCTCTTAATGCATCGGCATGAGGAAAATGCTGCCCGACCCCGGAAATTACTCCTGACCATTTCAAATAGCTAGTGTCACTAAAATTTGTCTGATCTGTCTCATAAGTTATACACCCACCACCAATTTCAAATGACACAACCTCAAGATCATTGCCATGTGTCATGGGAGATACCTCTACTTCCGGTGACCGTTCCAATAATCTGTGGCTCCTGCATACAACAATTACAACACTTTATAACTTATTATCAGCTTGGGAATGAACAAAATATTACTAACTTACAGATGCGCATTATTCATTGGCAAGGATTCATTGCCATTCTCTATATGGGCTACCAACACATGCGCACTGCTTTCATTGAACCGAAAAAGGTTTTCAATTTCACTATCATTGTCAAGCTCAATTAATGTCCTCTCATCAAACATTACTGTGTATTTAATGTCACAACTGCTCCCTTCATGACCTATCAATCTTGATATAATTTCTCTTAAATCTTCCATTCTTATCCCATCTTTTAGTACCTTTACCCTCACACTGCCTCCGATTTATTTAACTTCACCGTCATTATTATGTTCAAATTTCCCCCTACGTGAAAATAACAAAACAACTCCTTTGCACAGCTTGAACCAATATTACAATCCATTTTTTTACGCATCCTGCAACAAATAAATAACACACTGTTAGTTGAAAAACACAAAACTACATGGCTACCTCAATCTTTCACAAATCTATATTAGGGTTTTTCAACTTCTTATTAATCGTTTCTTACAAAATCCACCCCATTTATTCTATTTAACCACAACCCTGAAACTAACCATCCCAACCTCCTCCCCGATTCAGGCGGCATCTGCATTTTTCCCCATACCACTCTTCAACATTCACGTCCTTCAAACCCAAATACCCCGCAAAGTTTCCCACCCAAATGAAGACGAAAATGGTTTTGCTTCAGCTCGACCACGCGGGGAAGAACATTGTGGACTAATAAAGTACATACCTCACTGCTGTTTGTATCGCCTCCCACTTACGTTCCTGCGCGATGACGCTCTCCCTGTTTCGCGTCACCTTCTTTTGTCATCAACTTCTTTTCTTTCATCAGAGGAAAAATTTGTCATTTTACATTCAATTCTAATATTCCAGTTAACGTACTCGCATTGATCCGGGATATTATATTTCCACGCACGTCTGCGTCTTTTCATAATTTAAAGGTTCTTTTTGAGGGATTTTCCCTAATATCTTTGCTGGACAAAAATATTTGTTGAAATAATATAGGAAGTATACAAATTTGAATAATTTTATTTCGATAAATAGTATAGTTTTTTTAAAAAAATTATAATAGATAAATATTTGTTTATTTTAGGAAATCCAATTAAAAGATGAGTGAATTAATCAAATCCTATCTCGTAAAATGTGTATTCTAAGAAAGCAAACCCAGTGGGAATTCATGCCTGATTTTGTTGGTGTAAATCGGGTTCCTCGTGCGTACGGCAACAATCCATAAATGGGAGGTTTCTCAGAGACACTAGTACGAATTCCTCAGCAAAGATCTCAATTTCTCCAAGTGATAGTAATTCATTCTCAATGTGACAAAGCTACACACATTAAAATGAGTTAGATGCTTGGAACGAGCATTCCTGCCTTCTCTTTTCTTCACATTTGCACGTGGGTATTCGGAAATTTCATCAAATTTTAAAATCTATAATTGTGTTAGATAACTTAATCTATAATTTGTTATGCACAATGGCCTAAATTAGAATTTGATTAATTCAACTATTTTTAAATAGAATTTTCCCTTTTTTTATGAAAAATCAAATCATAAAACAAACTTACTAATTTTTTTTATCAAACAAACAAACAAACTACTTAAAAATAAAGAGAAAATATTACTTAAACACCGTTGTAATAATAAGACACTGATTGCATCTAGCTACCTTCAAATTTCCTTTTTTAATTATAGGAGGTTGTTTTAGTCTTTTAATAACATTCAAAAATTAGGTCTCATTAATAATTTATTACAAGTATAGGTTTAAATTTATATTTTGATATTTCAATTGGATTTATTCAGGTTCTCTCTAATAACAATGCATTATGTATTTTGTTTGGTGACGCGTTATGTTTTTTTAGTTATTATTGATGTTGGAAGAAAAAGCGCTTTATTGATAAAAGAATTTGGTTTCTCTTTTCGTTGGTAAGCGAAAAAAATTAATCTCTAATAAAATAGGAATATAAAAGTTAGATCCTCTTGTATATTTCATTTCGAATCCGGATTCTCTCCCTTACAATTCCCTTCCCTTGTGCTCCCCATACTTGAAAAACAGCCGTTTTGGATCCCAAAAAATGGGGTGGTTGGGTCCTTTTTTTTTTAAAAAATATTTAATACTCTGAAGTATTTTTTAAATGATACCTAGTATCTTAAAATAATTTTTAATACACTAATCACCCTCAAATTGTTTTTAATAGTAACTATTGTCTAACAAATTACACTCTAAAATATTATTTCAGTAACACTCATTATCATAAATTAATTTTTAACTCACTCAATACCTTAAATAATTTTTCAGTAGTAACTATTGTCTAACAAACTATATTCTAAAGTATTTTTTTAGTAACATCTAATATCGTAAATTATTTTTTAACTCATTTAGTACCTTAAATAATTTTTTAATAATACCCAATATCTTAAAATAATTTTTTTTACATCTGATCACCTAAAATATTTTTTTATTAGCACTCTATATCTTAGATTATTCATTATAATTAGAAAAATATTATTCTTCCCGACAAACTCATCAGAAACATTCTCAAACGACTTCCGGTGAAATCTCTAATCCAATATCAATGTGTTTGCAAGCATTGGAAAAATCTCTTCAAATCCCCGTCTTTTATCGCCGACCACCTCCACCACTCCGCTCATCAAAACCCTTCTCTTCTTGTCCTGCAAAGTAGGCCTTTGCACTTACGTTTGCTCAATTGTGAAATGCAAGTCCGTGAAATCGAAGAGGCATGTTTGATTGATTCCATGGATTTTGGTAGGCTCTTTGCTAGGGTTGTCGAGTCCACCAATGGGTTGCTCTGTGTTGAAATCAATAAGTATGATGATAATCCATATTCTCATCCCTTTTTATTGTGGAATCCCTCTATTACAGAGGTCAGGTGGGTGCCCAGAACTGTTACTCAGGTTCAGTGTGATTTCTTCATAGGGTTTGGCTTCAGTCCAGTTAATAATGATCACAAGATAGTTATGATTTATTCTCCTAAGTCTAATGTTAAGATGGATCAAGTGAAAGTGTATTCTTTAAGTTCGGGATCATGGAAGGAAGTAGAATGTGGGATCTTGGAGGGCATAATTCTTAGATCCAAACCTGTTACTGCTAAGGCAGGGTGTGGAGGATGGGGATAATGAGGATGGGGATGATGGTGATGGTTATGATGTGATAATTTCATTTGACATGGCAATGGAAGTGTTTAGCGTAATGCCAACGCCTGATTTAGGCTCTATTTCAAGTCGTAGGCTTACTGTGTATGAGAGAAAACTTGCAGTGCTTTCTTCCCCTGCAGGTCAAGACTCTGAATCTTCTGTGATTGATTTATGGGTGATGGATGAGGGTACATGTCCATCCAAGGAGAGGTGGGGTTGGGTTAAAAAATATATTGGTAGTCCCTTTTTAGGCTTGGGACGTCCGGTGATTATTTGGAGAAATGAAGTTGTTTGTGATGGGATTGTAAGGAGTCTCATTGGTGAAACAGAACATGTGGAGTTTGAAGGACGCAAGGAAATTGCTTTATGCAATATCACTACTAATGAACGTAAGATGGTTGATATTGGCTATCGTTGTGAACGTATTTTCAATTATGCAGAAAGCTTGGTACCTGTGGGAGGGATGAAATCGCGCAGTGTCTATGTAGGGTTTGATGAAGCAGATACTAAATTGTTGTCTCTGTTTTATATAACTACTAACATACTTTGACATTTGCTCTTGGCAGAGATGTAGTGATGGAGATGGTATTTTTGTTGCGCAGCTACCTGGAAGCAATTGGCAACATATATTTGAAAGGCCTTGACCCTAAATCTTAATTAGCACATTGTACCTCATATTTATTTTGTTTGAGCACTTTTGTTATTAATGAGCCCTTCATTTGAGATGATTATGTGCCTATAGTCCTTGATGCCCTCTAGAGAAGTCATCTAAAATTATGAATGTAGACATTTGACTACCGGATGTTTTAAGTTATATTTTTCGGTTTCCTATCAAATATGTGGATATATAATTTTGTTCCTCGTGTGTGCATAATTCGTGGTTTTTATGTGCAAGAGCAAGATGTGGCTCCACTTCCTTATTCTGTGTGGTTCATGCCCATTTAAGGGGTATTTTTGTCCTGGAAGTTTTAACCGAGGGTCAATTTTGTCTTAGAAGTTTTTTGGAGGGCAATTTTGCCCTGAAAGTGTAAAAAATAAATTAATTTACCCTTGCCGTTATTTCAGTTAATTTTGACCATTAGTTAGTTGATCAAATATGTCGATTTGGCAGTTTGTATGTTATCCACATCGTTTTTTGTTAAGGTGTAAATTTATCCCGAAAGTTTTAAATCTAACTTTGAAAAAAGATGAAGTAGATGACATATAAACTTTTGGTGCCAATTTATATCTTAACAAAAATAATGTAAGCAATATGCGAACTTTCAGTTCAGCATAAATAGTTAACTAATGGTTAAAACTAACTCAAATAATAGCAAGGATAAAATTGTTCCAGCTTTTAATACTTCCGAAGCAAAATTGTCTCACAAAAAACTTCCGAGATAAAATTACCTTTTAACCCCCAAACAAAAGAACCCAACTAAAAGCAAATAATCATTCATCAGTTTTTCTCCTGCTGGATGAATAAAGTACATTAGTCAAATATTTGGAAAACAAAGGAAGAAAATAACCTTAAAAAATAGATAAATATTTTAAAAATGTTCAACCTAATAATACGAGAGACCCTTGAATTACTAACAAGTGTCAAAATCTTTTTCCCCCTTAAATAAGATATCAGAGTATGGACATCTGACAAAAAAAAAACGTTAAACTTTAAATTTGTTTTATGATAATAGCAGGCGATATGTTTAACAATTTAAAGAATATCCAGTCTATACTCTATAATTATTTTAATTTCTAATTTCTAATTATTTAATATACAAAAACTGATTTTTATTGGGAAAATTCCAGATAACTACAAGGAAAAATACAAAAGGACAGAAAGGTTGGGTGAAAATCAAAAATCCCAAATCAGTTGCTCATGAGGAATCTGGCATTTCATAAGTTTGCAAAATTACCTCCTTACCCTTCTAAAAAGGGGAAGTAAAGAGACAAAAACGGAGGGAGGGAGACAAAGAAAGAGGCAAGATTCAAAACGGTGGTGCGTGCGGTGGGGAACGAGGAGACAGGGACACACGAGCGGTGGGGAATGAGGAGACAGGGACACACGAGCGCCGGCTGAGGGGAACGAGGAGACAGGGACACACGAGCTCCAGCTGAGGGGAACGAGGAGAGAGGAGATCGGACTGACGCACGGTGCGGTGGGGAACGTTGGGCGGCGCGGCGAAGGGAGACGAAGGTCCGGCGAGGGGTGGGGTGTGGGAAGGCGGAGCGGCGCGGTTGTGATTCGCACGGTTGGCTTCTTCGATTCGCACGGTTGGCTTCTTGGATTGTCGTGTGCGTGTCCTCTTCTTCCCCATTTTCTCGGGTCTAACTTCTGTCAATGTTAAATTTTTTTTTTATTTTTGAATCAGGTGTTCATTTTACTGGGGTGTGGGCGGCGCGGTGAGAAGAAGCCCAGGCGAGTGTGGTGGGTAGGAAGGAGGAGCGGCGAGGCCAGACGAGTGTCGGGGTGTGGGAAGGGGGCGTGGGGCAGGACGGTGAGGCACGGCACGGAGTGGCGGCGCTCGTCTGCTGTTGGTTAATCAAAGAAGGTGAAGAGAAAAGCTGAACTGGAATCGGAAGGACCTTATACCCGTATGCTATAGGTATTGCCAATAATGTTCATGGTTGTGGTATGATTTTTTGGCATTTGTCAGTAGGTGAATATAAATAGAGATTGCAGAAACTTTGATTGATTGAGGTAGAATAGGTTGAAATTAGTACTGAAAGGATGGTAATGGGGAAGTAATGGATAGCAGGACTTCTAGTGACTGTACTAATGCTGCCAAAGTATGCACTGTCATGTAGTTCCACTAGTAGATTTGCTTGTACTAATCCTTAATCTTTGCTCGGTTGATTGACTCGCACTAGTACATTTATATATTTTACATGTGCATATGTTGACTTCTTTTGATTAATAGTTAGAGGCATGTTGTTAATAAAGAAGGTTATGTTGTTAATAGTGAGAGAGATGTTGTTTTCAGGCATATGTTGATTTCTTTTGATTAATAGTGAGAGGGATGTTGTTAATAAAGAAGGTGATGTTGTTAATAGTGAGAGAGATATTGTTTTCAGGCACATGTTGATGTCTTTTCATTAATAGTGAGAGGGATGTTGTTAATAAAGAAGGTGATGTTGTTAATAGTGAGAGGGATGTTGTTAATAAAGAAGGTGATGTTGTTTTCAGGCACATGTTGTTGTCTTTTCATTAATAGTGAGAGGGATGTTGTTAATAAAGAAGGTGATGTTGTTAATAGTGAGAGAGATATTGTTTTCAGGCACATGTTGATTTCTTTTCATTAATAGTGAGAGGGATGTTGTTAATAAAGAAGGTGATGTTGTTAATAGTGAGAGAGATGTTGTTTTCAGGCATAACAAAGAACTAAAAATTTGTTTTCAGGCAGTTATTCCTGTAGTGACAGAAATAGGAATTAGATCGATGGCCATGAGGTTTGAATGTGTTTATGAATATGACTAATTTGATTGAGTGTAACATTGTAGAGGTTTGTATTCTCATGCATAGAATTCATTGGATTATACAATTGGATACATGTCTGGTTGAGGGTCTATTTTGTTAAGGCCCCTGTACTTGGTTGTTGAAAGTTGTTTTGTAGCAAAACATGGTGGTTGAAGAAGGGCACGATTTGGATGAACAAGGGAAGAAGGAGGTGGGAAAAGGGCAGACAACAAAAGCTTTGAACAATGGCTTAGTGTTGTTTAAAAAAGAGTTTTTCAACAAATTGAAGGGGAAAAAAGATGATAAATGTGTTCTACCCTTCAATGATGCCCTAGAAGCATGGAGAGCATTAAGTGACCGGGAGAGAAAGGAATATTGTGAGAAGGCAAAATATACTCAGAATGAAAAGAAAGCAATAATGGAAAAGAAGACTACGAAGAGGAAAATACCTTTTATCACACGTTCCTCAATCCGGCAATTTAAGCAATTGGCTGACTTCATAAGCAAAGACACAAGTCTGAAGGATAGGGTTGAGAGATTAGGTTTCGGGAAGTTGCTTGAGGTTGGAGGTTGCAATCGGTTACCGAAAGATCTTATTGCGTCAATGCTCCGGTCATATGATCCACCAACTCACCAATTCTGAATTAGGGGAAAGACAAGGGAAATTTCAGCGGTTGACGTGCACCAATTACTCGGTGTGCCGCATGGAGGTGAACTTATTTGTGGTGATGTGGATGATGATGACCCAGTGTACACAAAGCTAAAGAGTGAGTATTCAAAACGGCTATATAGCAAGATTTTTGAGGCCATTATTGGGGGTAGAGAGAATGATCATTTTGAGATCTTGTTCATGTTGTACACACTTGGAACGTTTCTAGCTCCTACTGCAAGTCCAAAGGTCAGTTATTGGGTACTGAAGGTGATGAGTGCGACCATAAAGGGCTTTGAGAAATTTGATTGGGCGACCTTCATAATTCAAGAGTTGTGGAAAGAGATGGAAGACTATGTTAGAGCTGTTAGGAAGAACAAGACTACCAACACGAATGTCGGTGGATGCGTGTACTTATTGTTGGTACGTATTTATATATTTTTTCCAATTTATATGCTTCAATTGCCAATTGTTGTAGCTGAAAATATGTGATTGAATGGACAGCTATATTTCGGTGAGCACTTCACAATGGTGACAACTGAGAGACACCAATATGGTGATGCTATAAAGTATTGGACTGAGGAGAGATTTAAAGAAATGGTTAAATTAGAGAGGGAAAGCAATATGGGCATACTATTTGGAGGAACGGCCTCCCAAACATATCTGCAGCCAGAGGACAACATAGGAATTGACCATTTGGACCATGTATTTATATCTAACTTCCCGTAGTTGTACGTTACAAACAAACTCCTAACATTGACATTTCATTTCTCGTGATTAGGACCTGAAAGATATGTATAGAAGATTGACGAGGGTCATTGCTGAGGAGTTGATAAAAGTCCAAGTGAAGAGAGGGGGGCAGGAAAAGATCAATGGACAAGAAGATCACAAGAAGGAAGTGGACCCTCATGCACACGATGTTCATAACGTTGTTGCTGCTAAAGTAGAAGAAAATTATGAGGAGGAAGAGAAGGGCTCTGAAAGTGATTTTGGTGATTCTCCTATTAGCGTATCAGATAGTGGAGCAAAAGGAGGGGACGCTGTGGAGGACGAAGAGGTTGGCATGGGTCAAGTGTTGCGCAGATCATGTCGGGTTAGAAAAGAGAAGAAAATAGAATCCCTGTATGTTATGCCTAAGGAAATTAAGCGGAAAAAGAAGGAAGTGGACGACAAGGAAAGGTTTTTCCATATAATTTCCCAGCTCCCTCCAAGCATAGGTGGAGATAAGTGAGTGATCGACGTTTGCCTTACCTGTCATTTGTTTTTTAGACCAATTGAATAATGTTTTGTAACCTTTGTTTTGTTGTTGCCTTGTTATTTAATGTAATGATAGGGAAATGGTGACCATGTGTGACGAATATGTCACTCGAGAAGAGCTATACTCTTTAGGTGGAATTCATAAGGTGAACAATCGGGTAAGTAAGACCAAATGTAGATGATAAGCTGTATATTGTTTAGTAAATGGCCAATGTTTGATTATGTCATTTTGGACTGCAGGTGGTGTCGCTTGTTTGCAAGACTTTGATGGCAGATATGAAGGAACAAGGACTCATTAAGAGGCACATTTTTGATGCCGACTTTATGGTCAGTAAATTGTGAGGAAATAAGGGGTTGTGCCTTTTTTTATTGATACTAATATGTATATTTTGTAGGCGCTTGTTGTCGGCAAAGGTAAGAATTGGAGACCCTCAGATTACAAGGGTCACTTACTGCCGGAGCGAATAGGCTACAATATAGCGGATTGTGAATTGGTTATTGGCCCTGTACTTGTGCGTGAACATTGGTTTTGTGTTGCCTTAGAGCCGAAAACCATGAATTTCTTTGTTCTGGACTCTATGCAACCAACAGTTGAAAAGAAAAAAACAAAGAAAAATAGCATATTCGAAAATCCCCAAGACTACGCGTGGAGACATGTGTACTGTGCTTTTTCACTTACTGTTTCTTATCATTTAATATGTTCAGACCACAACTCCACTGATGTTATTATTTTTTTGGGGTTCAGCGGGACAGGTTTTATGATATACTTCAATTTGTCAGTCACAATCGGCATGGCAAGAATCCAAAGGCTGATATCATTCGGGCGCCTATACCACAGCAAAATAATTTGTATGTCTTACCTATACCACATCAAAATAATCTGTATACCACAGTGGGACAAGTTGACTTTTTTCACTTGTGTTACCAAGGAAGTGATTGTTGTTTGCAATTATAGGAAAGACTGTGGCGTCCACGTGTTGATATGGTTGTTTCAATGGAGCCCAAATGTGACACTCGATTACACAAATGTATGTACTTTTGCATGTCAACTTTACATGTGCACTCAACTTTTCATGTGCACTTTACTTTTCATGAAAATGTTCTCTACTTTTGATGCGTACTTCATTTTCTGTAGGATCAAGTAACACAGTACAGGAAGGATATTTTATGGTGGCTGGTCAATCATCCTCGAAATGCATCTCGTGTTGACGCTCTTAGTCTGTTGGCAAAGCCACCTACTAAACGACAACGGGTTACACAGTAGGCTTTAGTCATATTGTCTGCCACAATAGGAACATGTTGGCATATACCTTTTTGTTGTGGGCAACGTTAGTTTCTGAAAAGCATGATAGTAGTGTGCACATGTTGTGCCTTTTTGTCCCCCTGTTTGGACGCTACTTTGCTGCCATTGAAAGGGCAATGTGATGACGTGTCGCATGTTTGTTAATTATTTGAATTTTTTATCTCACCTGATGTACATTTGTTATTAACACCAGCAACCCGTACATTAACACCGCAAACCTCTTAAATAACATCACATGGCGAGTTTACAAACAGCATTACATTCGTTATTAACATCATTACATTCGTTATTAACATTTGCTTCCTGCTATTAACATCGTTATTAACATCATAACATTCGTTATTAACATCATTACATTCGTTATTAACATAATTACATTCTTTATTAACATCATTTATTAACATCAGTACATTTGCTGCCTGCTATTAACATCATTACATTCGTTATTAACGACTTGGCGTCGTTAATTAACAGCATCCAATGAACATGTTAGGACGGCATCATGTATATTACAAACACAACTTATATGCGCGTAATAACATCTTTCCTTTCGCTGTTAACGACTATGCCTCGCCGATTCACATCTCCGAATAACAAGTTTGGACGACGTCACGTAGATGGAAAAACACAACTTGTGTCTGCGTAATAACATCTTTGCTTTCATTGTTAACGACTATGCCTCGCCCATTCACATCTTCGAACAGCATGTTTGGACAACGTCACGTAGATGGGAAAACACAACTTGTGTCTGCGTAATAACATATTTGCTTTCATTGCTAACGACTATGCCTTGCCTATTCACGACTATTCTTGTCTTTATTAACAACTTTATATTTAGTATTAACAACATTATTTCATTCATTAACATCTTTCGAACAACAAATGTGAACTTTTTAGCATCGTTGGCTTAACGCAACACCTTGCACATATTCCATACACACGGACAACAGAAGATGTGTGAAGGAACAAGTTTGCAACAAAACATGTTACCAGCCTAATGACATCATTTCCCTCTATAATAACAACATGATTAAGTGGATTAACACCGTTATATATGTATCAGTTCCTGACAGATCACAATCTGCATAATTACATTTCTAAACCATATAAAGCCCAAAAACAAGTTACACACTGCCCCTTGTACACGTTGACATATTTCATGACAAGGGAACATTATCTCTGGACTAGTACATAATGTTTCCTTGTCACAAACATTGGATTACATAAACACTAATTAAAGTAACTACCTACTGGAGTACGCAATTGACACCAACCCATCTCCCAAAAAAACCATGAGTGGGTTGACAGCACCTTTACAAAAGCATAATCAAAAAGTTTTACTTCACAATATTGCAACTCCTTCATGTTGACAGTTTCACTTCATCCAATATCAGCCTGGGTTTGGATTTTTGCATGTCCTTCTAGTGTGACCGGCTTCATGGCAACTTGCACAGTGGTATATCTTCTTGTTTTGGAATTGCAATTCACGCCTTTTGGTTCTTGGCCTACCTGAAGGTCGGCTGGTCCTTGGGGGCAACAGAAAAGTTTGACCTGCAAAATTGTCCAACATATAGTTGTTTGTGTCAGGTTTGTTGATTGTCACAATAGGAACCATACTACGCCTATAAATCTGTTCTTGGGATGTGATTTTGTAGCATTCTTCAACGTACTCATACACATTGGCATGAACATGCTTTATGGCTGCACAAGCATGTGCACAAGGGATCCCCGACATTTGCCACACTTGACAACTGCAAAGACGTAAACAAAGATCAACACTTAATGCTCCATATTTTGTATGAACACAAAGGCTACCCCTACCATAATTTTCAGGGGACATATGTTCAGCATGAGCAACATTTTGCTTCAGCATTGACTCTATGTTGGGGCCTATCCCATTTTTCCACTTACTCATTACCATACTAGATGCATACATCTTCTTGGCAACCTTCTCACGATGTTCATGAATAAGTTGGGCCACATTGTGTTTCCTCTCCTTCACCATCCACACGTTAAATGATTCAGTAATGTTAGTAGTTATGTTATCCCATCTTCGGAAGGGGAACTTGCTCAATGCCCATTTATCAATATCCCCTTGCTGATTCAGCCACTCATACATCTCTGGATAGTAATTTTGCATGTAGTCCATTGCCTTATTGAAATCGGCATCCAACCTTGCATATGCAATATTATCAAGCAACCGTAATGCATCTTCCTTTGAACACCCACTAGTCTTCCACTTGCCTCTATTTACTTTCAGCAATTCTGAACTAAAATTCTCCTTCACATGCCTATAACAATAAGCATGTCTTTCCCCCCCAAAAATTGTCCTCACCGCCCCTTTAATTGCATTGTGACGGTCAGACACGATTGTTAATTCAATGGACCCAACTATGTCTTTTATCTTGTGTAAAAACCATGACCAATCCTCTAATGTCTCCCCCTTCACAATAGCGATTGCAAAGGGCAATATTTTATTGTCCGCATCATACGCAGAAGCAGAAAGCATCGTTCCCTTGTATGGTCTAGACAAGTGGGTGCCATCAATGTATAGCACATGTCTAGCACCAGTCACGAATCCATCAATATAGCAACCATATGCAATAAATCTTGAGGTCTTCCTTCAATCGGTCACAAATCCAAGGTATCAACATATACGAATCTTGAGGTCTTCCTTGTATGTCTTCCATGGCTTTTTCCTTCGCCCGGTATGCTTGCTTATACGTAAGAGTTACACCATATTCTGTTTGCAACGTCTTTCTTATTTCATTTGGACGTTTCTCAATGTGATTTCTCACCTCATCAACTATAATTGACGATGTCAAGTTAGATCTTCCACCATGACTAACCTGAAGATTGTCTTGCGCACTATGAAAATGTTCATCACTGAATGTCGTTACCCGTAGTAATGGGCTGGTCATACCAATAGCATTTGCTGTTACCCTCCAAGGACATCCAAAAATCTTACATTTAACTGAAATGCTGTCCTTACTATTTCTCACAAATTCAAACTCAAACTTGTGTGCTATGCTGTACTTGTACAACGCCTTCTTAAAAGCTTCTGCATGTGCAAAACTCTGCATGACTCCTGAAAGTAATCCCCTCCATTTCGTACAGTTCAACTCCGGCATTGGTGTAGGTGCACTCTCTACTCCACAGGGCAACCTATTACATCCTCCACCAATTTCAGCAGTCAAACAAGCAGCAACACTTTCATAATTGACTGGTTCATAATCATTTTCCACAATGCTTCGACACTGAGTGGATGTTTGTTGTGACAGTCCCAGTAGATCTTCAGCCCTGCAGTGAATAACAACTGCATTCGTTAATAACCAACAAGAGCTTCATAAATAACAACTATAAATATTACAAAATTTTACACTTACATGTCTACCTCAACTGATATATCTGACACATTATCATTCCCATTTTTTGCTATATACACATGCCCACTCCTTTCATTATAGTCATACAAGTTCTTCACTTCACCATCATCATTTAAATCTATTAGTGTCTTCTCATCAAAGCTCACTGTATATTTCATCTCACACATGTTACAATCAATCCCAAGCCATGATGATATCATCAACCTCAAATCTTTTAGTGTTATCAGCTGTTTTAGCCACTTCGCCTTCACATAACCTCCAACATATTGAATTTTACCTTCATCATTACACACTAATTTGCCTCCAACATGAAAATAACAAAATAGTTCCTTCAAAGACGATGAACCTTCATTACATGTCATTTTGCATGCTTACCTGAAAAAAAAATAATTACATTAAAGTTACACCACCCTTTATAATCTCACCTACCACCTACAATTTACAACAATACTATATGTTTTAACATCTCGATCCTCACTGTTAACAACACCCAATAATC
Organism: Inga laurina; assembly: GCA_963855925.1. NCBI lineage: Eukaryota > Viridiplantae > Streptophyta > Magnoliopsida > Fabales > Fabaceae > Inga > Inga laurina. The sequence continues at coordinate 68,615,614 of OY979701.1, read as the reverse complement.
TTTACCCTGCATGTCCTATTAACAACAACATAATGATCTTTAACATCTCCATAATCACTGTTAACAACACCCAAAAATCATCACCCTCTATCTCATATTAACAACAACATAATGTACTTTTACATCTCCATATTCACAAATAACAACACTCTGCCCATGTCGTCACTCTGCCTCTATTATTATCACCCAGTCAATAGGTCTTTACATCTTCATACTCACTAATAACACCACCCTCACCCACGTTACTATCCAGCGCAACACCACCTTTCCCCTGATTCAACACCCATCCCGTCAGTACTCACAGTAAACAAAAATGGCACAAGCTTCATCAATCACTCAACAAAACGCAATCGAATCCATCGCACAACTATCAAAATTGTTCTATTACCTTAAAGCCACTACTTTTATGTCAGATCATCTAACACCCCCTTACCCATAATGCGTCCGCTTCGATTACGTACATCGCAACCAAAAACCACAAACATTTTTCAATCAACGTTCAAGAAACACAGCGTAATCATCATTTCTCTCTCAGATTTGCTTACCCGTGGCTTGCCTCTGATTTCCGTAGCTTTTCGTCGTCTTTTGTCACTTTTTGGCGCCACAACGCTGTATGTTACTTATGTTGACGTTTTTCCTTTTCATGTCTTTTAGGAGGGTAAGGAGGTAATTTTGCAAACTTATGAAATGCCAGATTCCTCATGAGCAACTGATTTGGGATTTTTGATTTCCACCCAACCTTTCTATCCTTTTGTATTTTTCCTTGTAGTTATCTGGAATTTTCCTATTTTTATTCATCAAATTAATTTTTCAGTAAAATAGAAATATAAAGCCCACGAATGCGATACCAACAGAGTCTTCGTGCAGATGAATCAGACCATTGATCAGAGGGAAGATCCGTTCTTCGTTCTTCCCAATCGAGCACGATGAAGCGGAGGACTGTAGTGGCCGGCGACATGCCGTTTCTTCCCGAAGAAATCATCAGAAATATTCTGATGCGTCTTCCGGTCAAAACCCTAATCCGATCCCGATGTGTGTGCAAACATTGGAGAAATCTCATCAAAACCTCATCTTTCATCTCTGAGCATTTCCACCACTCCACTCATCAAAACCCTTCTCTTCTTCTCCAACGCAATGGCTTATGTCTTCTTGATTGCAAGATGCAACTCCATAAACTTGACATTGAGGCTTTGATCGATTCCTTGAATACCTTTGAAATCATCGGTTCCAGCAATGGCTTGCTCTGTGTTGAGGTCGATACGGATTCTGAATTTTATCCTTCCCTTTTATTGTGGAATCCAGCAACTAGAGAGGTCAGACAGTTGCCCCCTCATACGAATGGTGTTGATCTCCCTTCCAGTATAGGATTTGGCTTCAGTCCAATTGTTAATGATTACAAGATAGTGTTAACTTGTGAATCTGATTGCCCTTATAAGATTCTGCCTGTTGTAGTGTATTCATTAAGCTCAGGATCATAGAAGAAAGTAGAATTTGGGATAGAAAACGTAGGTCTTTTTTATGAAAGCGTCACTGTTAATGGAGCTATGCTTTGGAAGGTGTTTGGGTGGAATCCAGACACACATTCTTTTTACCATGCAATAGTTTCATTTGACATAGCAACTGAAGTGATTTCTTTGATGCCAACACCTGATTGGTCTACTTCAACATCTTGGCGGCTTACCATGTATGAGAACAAACTTGCTGTGCTTTCTTTTTTCGCAACTCAAGACTCTGAATCTTTGATTGAATTGTGGGCGATGGAGGATGGTTCAGGTGGATCTTGGGCTAAGAAATATAGTAGCTGTCCCATTCAATGTGTGGTACGTCCAATGACTATTTGGATGAATCAAATTGTTTGTTATGGTCTTGAAAATGAACATCAAGAGTGTAACCATGAACAAAAAATTACTTTGTTAAATATCTCTACCAATGAATTGAAGGCGTTTAATATCAGCAAATGTGGTCGGGCCACTGGCAGTGGCTTTATTTACAACCATGCAGAAAGTCTTGTGCCAGTAGGTGGAAAGAAATTGTGTACAATATTTGTCTAAGGTCCAGAGTCATCAGTGATATTAAACTGTTAAGTGGAGAATGATAAAGGAAAATTTGTCCTATTTCTGCTTAATCTCTATTAATGAGTGTACTTGTAATCTTGATGCCCTTTGAAGAAGTTATTTAGAATGATCAATGCGCATCCATATTTAGTACCAGGTGTGCTTCAAACTTTATTTGACTCATTTATGAATTTTACTATTCATTTCTCTTTTGTAGATGGATATATAATTTAGTTGTTGGTGTATGGATTAGGTTGGATTTGTTGTCAAAATAATAATAGACCAATGATTTTATATCATTTGCAAGGGAAGAAAAGATGACACAACAGGTTCAAATCATTGTGCCGAAATTGAAAAGATCTTACTATTATGGTATCTGCCGTCATAATTCTCCTTTTCCACTCTGCAACAAAATGGTCTTATTCTTCAGTGATTAACTTCCACGTAAACTTGTCTGCAGAAGTCATTAAAAGAAAATAGCTTCTTAACTTGTGAAGTTCTCATTCTTATTCTTCTTCTGAAACACAAATCAAAAGAAGAAGATTAACGTATATACCTATTCAGACCAAACGGTGCCACGAGAAGATTATCTCTTGCAACTTTGTCAACTATAACGTTTGGTTCAGTTTCATGTAGTACATCACACATAAAGAGGAATAGGTTCAGTTTTATGTAGGATTTGGACTTGTTAATGATATTTTGGATGTGAAGTGGATGTCTCTCTTCAATCTCACTGCAAACAAACTTGAGATATTTGCTTTCGGCAGATGATGGTCTTGTACCAATTGTCAGTTTATATTTGAAGAGTTTTGACCGTAACTTTTCATTAGCACATTGTGGCTCATATTTTGTTTAGATACTTTTGGTATAAATGAGCCCTTCAGTTGAGATGATTATGCTCCGATAATCCTTGAGACCTCTTAGAGAAGTTATCTAGCTAATGGATGCAGACATTCAACTTCTAGATGTTTTAAGCTGTATTTGACCTATCTATATTATAGAATTTTTGGTTTTCTATCAAATATGCCGATATATAGTTTTGTTCCTCCTGTGTGCATAATTTGAGGTTCTTTTATGTTTACTTGGTGTATCTATGATTTTCTTCATATCATGAAAGGGAAGAAAAGTAGAGTAGAAATGGATTAAATGCATTGTTTACATGGTATATTGAAAAAATTAGAGAAGTTGGGTTAAAAGTTTTTAATTAATTTTTCAAACTCTTTTATCTTACATATTTTTTTTATTAAAATTTTATAAATCCACTCATTCAATTCTTTAAAATTCAACTCATAAAAATTTTACTTTCCCTCCCTTTCCCCCGTACCAAACAGCCCTTGTGATGATGGGACATTTTTTAGCTTCTTGCTTTCAATTTCTTCTTCCCCACTTTCTAATTTTTTTTCTCGGGTTAATATAATCTTTGGTTCTTCATGTTTACCCTCATTTTGATTTTGGTCCCTCAAGTTTCAAATCATAAATTTTGATCCCTGTAAGGGCAAAATGGTCTAGGTTTTTATTGAGTGATGGGTATCGATATTTTAAACAAAATGAAACTTGAGGGACCAAAATCTATAGTTTGAAACTTGAGGGACTAAAATCAACATGAGGGCAAACTTAAGGGACTATTAACCTTCTTTTCTTGTCATCATTTCATGTATACCTGACACTTTTTTTGAAAAAATTATTTTCACTGCCCTATGAGAAAGTCCTTCTTCCGTCAAGCACTATGAAATAAATGGCTTTGGACAGGCAAGGAACTTTCCTACAATCTTATTTTAGATACTTGCAGAAGATTTCAATCATCATGTCAAGGATGAAAAAAATCTTTTCAATAAACCATCTTTCATCAAGTATCGATTGCTTGTCTTCCTTAAGGCCTTGAGTCTTGGTTTAATCAATGTGATACATTATTCAGATATTTTGTGCTTTAGTTGAGTGATGATCCTTTGTATATGTGAGGATACCATTTGCTACAATTACTTTTTTTTTGGCATCTCACTCTCTATTTCTAGAAACTATGAGGGTAAGGTTATAAATTTGTTTCAGTAAAATTTAAAATGTCTTCAAATGAGACATTCTTGGTGTGCCTACTTGGAAGTGCAATAGTTTTAACTTAATCCATCCAGATCACCGGGCGAGGAGACAATGGTAGAGATGGAGGACAATCGTCGTCAGAGATTTGGTCCATGACTGAATTTAATTCCTGGCAAAGGAAGAAGAGGAGCAAGAGGATGATAAGCTAGGAAATAGAGGTGGGGAATCAGGAAGAATGGACAGGGAAGGCATGGCCATAAAGGGCATGGTTGTATTGTTGGGAGTGGAGGAGGAGAGGGAAGTCAGAGGGAGGAGAGGTAAATTTTGGACGGACATGATTCTAGGATGCTAAGGGTGTATTTGGTTTAAGTGAAGGGGAGGGGGTAAGGGTAGTAAATTACCTTTTTGGGTTCGTCCCCTCTAAAATTTACCCTAAACCTTAAACCTTTTAATGAAAAGGTAAATTTTGGAGGAGACCTGTTAACCTCATGAATTTCTTGTCAAACTTGCACATTTTCTCTTATGTCTTCCACATTTTGGTGTACTAATAGGTATTTGGGAGTGCAAAAGTGAAGGAAACGTGCATGAAGCATATTTGGCATAGAAAGAGCATAAATGTGGTGGTATTATATGAATATTTGTTTTGATTATCAACTGTGAGCTTTTATGGAGTTGTTTGTGTTGATAGAGCTACAACTCAGTCACAGTAGGAGTTGGAGAAAGCCCAATTCAATGAAAACATGGTGAATGGAGTTTAAGTAATCAATCGTGTTGTGGAAATTCAAGAAGGGATGTAAACAGACCTTGACGGAAGCGAAACTGTGTTTCAAGCAGCTTGGCTGTAGCCAAGCCATTTTACTGGCCACTGCCAGGCAGTTTTAGCAGTCTTGGCCGCGGCCAACACTTGGTTAGAAACATATTGGCCGCGGTCGACATATGGTCAGTAACTTACTGGCCGCGGCCAATCATCTCATAGAACCTCACTAGCTGCGGCCAAGGACCTGCTGACCACGGCCAACACCCGATACAACTATTATGTGTTTTGTCATTTAGGGCCTATAAATTATGAATCCATGGACTGAAACCATATCTTCTAGATCCGAAAAACCTTAGGAAGGCGACTGTGACATTCCTCTGAGCTTAGGTGTGCTGCAAATCAAGAGAAATCAAGTGGAGATTGAAGATTTGAAGATATTCAAGCTGATTTTCCTTGTGTTTGCTCATTTCTTCCCCATTCTTCTCCATTTTGCTGATATGGCTGTTTATGCTCTGTATTTTGGCATTCATTTTCTGGATATAAGCAGCTAAACTCTTATTCTATGATTATTTTGAACCTTTGTATCGATTAATACTTGGATCTTCCTATTAGATATGAATAGTTTTGATGATGTCTAATATAGATGTCAAGTATTAAGAGCGAAAAGTTTGTATGATATACTTATTCTCTACATTAACTAACTACTATATTTAATATTGTATATCTTGTAGATTAGTCATAAATCCGATGGTGGGTTGATGTCATAATGCCTCATATGTGGAGAATGATCATCAAGAAGGAAGTCAAGAGGCAAGGGTTGAAGAAAGAAGGCATTGCAAGAACTACGTACTGGGAATATCAAGCAAAGATTGAAGAAGATTGAAAAAGATTGAAGATATTCAAGAAGATATCTAGTTGGGTTATGAAGAATGATCATCAAGTGGCAAAACAAGAAGAAAGAGATTGAAGAAAGAAGAAGAAGGATGGAAGAAAGAAGAACTTATAAGATCAAATGAGAATATCAAAATTCAAACTCTTAGAAGTGATACCGGAAGTTGGAATGGGTCAATACGAAGCTAAAATGATATATACGGAAGTTATGATACCTTCAGGAATGGTTACTCGAGTAGTCACTCGAGTAATATGGCACTGCTTCATTTTCGAGGTGATTACTCGAGTGCCTACTCGAGTAATCTACAAAGTTACTTGGAGATTACTCGATGGCTCACTCGAGTAATGACACTCTGTTTTTCGCGCGTCAGGATAGAGGTTCGATATTTTAGGCATATTTCTCTAACCACATGTCGAATTGATCTGAAACTGATTGCATATGAAATTAGACTCCCAACACGAACTATGGACACCAAGATCACATTTAAAGGAGTTCATATGAGAGAGATATGATCTGTTGAAGTGGATACATGAATCAGCGTCTTTTACCAGAACAAGGTTTGGTATTTTGGACATAACTCTCAAAACACATATCGGATTGAGACGAAACTGGTGTTATATGAAAGTAGACTCAAAGAGCTTTCTAAATATATATAATTTGTCACATTTCAAGTTATATACTAAGATCTATGCCTTCTGGAAGTTGATGCTCATGATTTCAGACTTTGTCTAAATGCAGAAGATATTCTTTGGATGATAACTTTCTGTATAAAATGAGTTTGGAGGTGATTCTTGTTGCATTGGAATGTAGATCATAAGGGATTTCCAATGATATATAATTTTCCATGTTTCGAATCAAAATCAAGAATTCACTTAAAGGGCTTACTCGAGTAATCTACAGTTTTATTTGGAAGCTTACTCAAGTGAGCACTTGAGTAATGCATTTAGAAATGCTGTCGGCCAAGATTTGAATGATATTACTCAATGGACCACTCGAGTAATCTGCAAAGTTATTTAAGAACTTACTCGAGGGATCACTCGAGTAACTAGAGAAGAAATCTTCCAGTAGCTCTCGGCCAAGAAATGACTCACATCACTTGAGGGACTACTCGGATATGAAAAAGTAACATTACTATAGGGATCACTCAAGTAATGAAATAGGAAATGCTCTCGGTTAGATTTTAAACAGGATTACTCGAGGGCTCACTCGAGTAATGACCAATGCTTACTCGAGTAATGATCAAGGCTTACTCGAGTGACCACTCGAGTAATGCTTCCCAGGAATACACAATAACATTCTGAAGCTTTCGAAAATCATGGGATTAACTATGTAACTCACTCTTCTTGCTTCCAATCATTCTTACACTTCATTATATTAGTGTTTAATGTATATCTCCAGGAGTATAATGAAGAAATAATGTGAAGAGACAAAAGTTGACTTTACGGAAGCGGAGCATTCACCAACCACAACGGCTATTTTTCAAAATTGAAGAACAGTCAACGAAGCTACGCCACTCTAACGGAAAGGTTGAAATACTTTCAACGGCTATCACAACTCATCTATAAATATGGGTACATTCAACAAAGAGCAACACACCAACGAGAAACATGCAAAGATCATGAATCATCTACTTCAACCCAACTACTCTCTGTTCTTATCCATTTTCTATATCATGTATATTTGAGAGAGAGATTATTTGTATTGTGCTTCAGTATTCATCTATTTACTTCTGAGAGAGAAGATTGATTGTAATCTTTCATAATCAAAGTTGTATCCTTACGGGGTGTGTAAATGATAGTAACTCAGTTGTAACCTTACAATGTGTAAGGGGGAGTAACTCGGTGAGAGATTTGTAAAAGGCTTCGTAAGTGCCCAGCTAAACTTGTGGGTTGTAAAGACTTTTCTTGTGCCTGTATTAAACAAGAAGATAGTGGATTTGAAAATCTCAGGAGGAGCCTGGGGACTGGACATAGGCCATTGCAGATTGGACCAAACTAGGATAAATCACAGTTTGCATACTCTCTTCCTTAAACTCTTATATTTCCAGCATATATTAATTGTTGATTTATGATTCATTACTTTCATATTTATTACTTCCTCTAAGATGCAAAAAGATTTTCTAAGTTCTTAAGATTTTTATCTTATACCCAATTCACCCCTCTCTTGGGTGTCAGCTGGTTCTAACACTTCCTCTCTTTTACGTATGAATGACATGTATGTGTTGATTTTCTTCTTGCATAAAGCTTCTGAATACTCGGCCTTCATTTAGATTGTTATGTTTAGTCTATTTTGACTTGAGAAAGCGAAATGTGAGTAAAGAACTTATTGGAAATCATGTTTGCCTTAACATTTACTTATTAAATGGATGGATTGCTAATGACATAGAGATATAGTCATTAACCTTGTATTGTCAATGTAGATTGATGCTAAATGCATATTCTCATTTGATTGTAGCAAGAGATTGTGCATATTAATTGAGTATATGAATTTGATTCTGACTTGAGAAAGCTGAACTAAACACCTTTGAATCTAAACTAATGCATATACTCATTGGAGACATTAAAAGGAAGGAACTTAATTAAGTTTTTATGAAATACAAAGGGGATAAATAATCATAGTTTCCATATTAGATTTGATTTTACATACTCAAATACCGTTGTTTTTAAATACAGATTTTACAAATTCTTTCCTAAACCAACAACATTGTCTTGACTCAACTTGATTGAATGCACTAAGCTTATTGTTCGATTTTAATTGTTAAAACAAATCCTTGAGGGAACGATACTTTACTTATCATTGCATTACTTGATACGATCCGCGTACTTGCGGAGGCGAAAAGAGCCCGCTCAAAAAGGTAATTTACCCCCCTCATCCTCCCGTCCCCCCTCCCCCCTCCCCAACCCTCTAACCAAACACACTTTAAGGGACAATGAGAAAAAAGACGGTAAGAGTATCCTGTTCCTGACATAATATCTTTTAAATAAATTTCAAAATAATTCAAGGGAAAATTCCAAAAAAAGAACTTGGAATTTGCAAAATTTCAAATTAGTTATTTTCCAAAAAATAAGTTGGGAATTGCTAATCAAGTTTCGACATTTCATAATCAATTTTTGGTAAGAAACCTGATTTGGAATTTTACAATTTCCAAGTTCTTTTTTAAGGATTCTCCCAAATTTCAAAAACATTTAAATATCATTTAAAATTTCAAGATCGGAAGACATTAAAGATGCTGATTCAAAAAAATCATTTAAATAAATAATGAAACAAATAAGTAAAATTAACTCAGTTAATGATGACGTTCTCAATTCAGGAACACAATCATAAAGAAGGATGCACGCCATTTTCGTATGTCAACTAATTCATATGTAATAATGTATTGATAAAAAGAAAAATCCCTGATAAAGAACTTTACAAATCCTAAAAGACAAAAAGGTGTTCCGAGTATTCATAATCTCAGAGAAGTGTTAGTACTTGATTTATATATTTTGATATTTAACAGAAATAGCATAAATGCCCTTATTAAATCTCATTTTTACTTTCTTTTGTCCTCTCTCTCTCACTTCTTCTTTAGGTTTCATGCTGAGATGGTCTAACAATGGCGGTTGAAACAACCTCCTCCAACAAAGTCAATGGTGGCCTTGGCCTCCTCAACAATGATGAAAGACAATGGCGACGTCCTCTAACAAGGAGGAGGAGGAGGGGCATGAAGATTCGGGTGGAGGTGTACCTTCACTTCTGGAATTCCTTCGAAGGTAAGGAAAAGCGGCATGAAGATTTGAGTGGAGGTGGTACCTTCACTTCTGGAATTCCTTCAAAGGTCTTCTAATACTCCCAAGCTTGACATAATCCCTGAGGAAGATCTAGATTTTTAAGAAGACGATTCTTTCAACTTGTGATCTCATAAGTTTCAAATTTTCACAATATGTGTTAAGGGTTTCATAAGTTCTGATAGATTTTCACAAGTTCGGATAAGGTTTTTACAAGTTTTTAAAAGAATTTCACAACTTACTTAAAGAATTTCACAAGTTGCAAATCAAAATTCACAATATTTGATAAAGGTTTCACAAATTTTGATAAAGATTTCACAAATTCGAATAAAGTTTTCACAAGTTCTTAAAATAATTTCACAACTTCCATAAAGAATTTCATAAGTTGCAAATCAAAATTGACAAGATTTAATAAGGGTTTTCACATGTTCTATAGAAGTTTCACAAGTTCGGATAAGGTTTTCATAAGTTATGAAAAGAATTTCACAACTTCCTTAAAGAATTTCAAAAGTTGCAAATCAAAATTCACAAGATTTGATAAGGGTTTTACACCTTCTGATAAAAGTTTCACAAGTTTGGATAAGGTTTTCACAAATTTTGGTAAGAATTTCACAAGTTTAAATCATGTTTTTGCAACTTGCAAATAAAAATTCAACTCTAATAAGAGTTTCACAAGCTGTGGTAAAGGGTTCATAAGTTTGGATAAGTTTTTCAAAAGTTCTCATAAAATTTTCACAACTTGCAAATCAAAATTCAATTCTAAAAAGGGTTTCATGAGTTCGGATAAGGCTTTTACAAGTTCATATAAGAGTTTCACAAGCCTACAGAAGAGTGTATCCAACCACACACAGTGCAGTAGAAATCCTGTAAGCTTTCAGTCGCCGACAAATCAAAGTGCTCGAACTTCTCGATGAGTTGAGAAAGCGTTTTCGAGCCATTGTTTCTGAAGGATTTGAGGAACAAGACGTTGTTCTTGGCTTGAGCGAAGCCGGCCTTGTCGAAGCCATCAGAGATGGGCTCGATGGCGATGTTGGGAGCAATCATGGAGTTGATAGTGTATTTGGTGGTGGCAACGGTGGCTTTGATGCCCTTAGAGGATAGCACTGAATTCAAAAGGAAAGCAAAAACAAAAACAAATCATTAGTTTAATCTAGAGGGGGAAAACAAGCAAAAACTTTGTAGATGAGGAAGTTGAGAGGATGGTGGGTGGCTCCCACTTGAAGATGCTGGTGGTGAATGTTTCGGGATCCATGGGGAAGGCAAAACAATAATTAGAAAAAATGGAAAGCGCAGAAGCTAGTGAGAGAAGTGGCTGTGAGGAGTGAGGAAGAAAATGAAGGGGTAAGGGGTATATAGATTAGGAACAACTTTGTACTTTCATTTTAATTTTCAAAAAGATCCATTGGGCACTAACATCTATTTGGGAATATACATATTCATTACACCTACTTGGGATTGTAAGCAGTCTCATATGGATGAAACTGAACATGTGGAGTTTGAAGGATGCAAGGAAATTGCTTTATGCAATATCACTACTAATGAATGTAAGATGATTGATATTGGCCATCGATGTGAACATATTTTCAGTTATGCAGAAAGCTTGGTACAGGGATGAAATCGTTTGCAGCGTCTATGTAGGATTTGACTTGTTAATGATATTGGATTTGAAATGGAGAATGATGAAGCAAATACTAAATTGTTGTCTCTGTTTTATATAACTACTAACATACTTAAGACATTTGCTCTTGGCAGAGATATAGCGATGGAGATGGTATTTTTGTTGCGCAGCTACCTGGAACCAATTGGCAACATATATTCGAAGGAAGGGCCTTGACCCTAAATCTTAATCAGCACATTGTACCTCACATTTATTTCGTTTAAGCTCTTTTGTTTTTAATGAGCCCTTCAATTGAGATGATTACGCGCCTATAGTCCTTGATGCTCTCTAGAGAAGTCATCTAAAATGGTGAATGTAGACATTTGACTACCAGATGCTTTAAGTTGTATTTGACCTATCTATATTTAGTTCCTTATATTTAGATTTTTAGATCTGTACAAGAGCAGGATGTGGCTCCACTTCCTTATTCTGTGTGGGTCATTGGGTGCCCATTTATACATTATTCCCATAACTTTCAGAGCTTATTTGGCTTTGATTATGCTAAGAATTGTATGACTAGCTCTTAACGTTTTAGTTTTAAAACTTGGTTTGAATTTTGGATGGATTTGATTGATACTTTTGACAAGTAGAACCCTGTGATGTAAATACTTGAAGATGACGACTGAGTGAATATTTTTATTAAGGTTTAGTTTAACTAGAGGTTAGTATAATTTTTGGTCCCTTAAATTTGTTCTCATTTTAATTTTGGTCTCTTATAGTTTAAACTATATGTTTTGGTCACTTAAGTTAACTAAAATGTGAGTAAATTTGAAGAGTTAAAGATCACATTAACCTTTTTATTAAACTATCATGTAGTGCCTTAAGTGGCTGAACACCCATGCCAAACTAATGTCGGGGAAAAAGGGAAGAATAAACAACACTACATTAAATACTTGCATTACCAAATGCTGCTCCATTAAAATAATCATTAACTTTACATAATAAAACTACACCCAAAACCATAAAAAACAAAAGAAACAAAAGAGGCCAACTAAAAGTAAACAATCATTCATTAGTTTTTCTCCTACTTAATGACTAATAAAGTATCCAAATAAATTATTGATTGAAATAATAAGTCACCATTAATATCAACACACATGAGATTGTTAAATGTTTGTGAGTTCTTCTATTTAATCCTTTTTCTTCTTTTTGTTGTTGGATATCTCATTCGTACATATCTTTTCTTTGTTTCTCAGGCCTATATTGAGTGATAGAGAAAAGTCAAATCTTTAATGATTTTATCACATATGATTCAGTTGCAAAACCTATACACCAATCAATGTTTGAAAAATAAAGGAAGAAAAATTGGGTGTTACTCATTAAAATCCAAAAATTTACAGTCTCGTTCAAAAGAAATTTAGAGTCTTTTTTATTGTAAATCAAGTAATGTATACTAAACTTTTGTTATCGTTCAAGTATACGTGGGTTACTATCTTGCTGAAAGTATGATTTTTTTTTATTCTACTTCTAGCCAAAAATGAAGCAATTTTTTTTTAAAATAATCTTATCACTCTAAGATTTGGAAAAATTTTGAAATACTAAACACAAAACATTAACATAATAGATAAATATTATAAAAATGTTCAACCTGTTAACACGAGAGACATTTGATATTGAAATCTAATTAAATTTAATATTTTTAGCCACCCTAATTATTATTATGATCAACCTAATAATAGGAGAGACCCTTGAATTACTAACAAGTGGCAAAATCTTTTTTTTTTCCCCTTTAAATAAGATATCATAGTTTGGAAATCTGATAAAAAAAAAATGTAAACTTTAAATTTATTTTAAGATAATAGCAGGCGATATATGTTTAACCATTCAAGGAATATTCAGTATGTAATTATTTTAATTTCTAACGACCAAAATACAAAAAGTGATTTTTATTCATAAAACCAACTCCTCAGTAAAATAGAAACATGAGTGTAAAGCGCAATATCGCGATGAAGCGGAATCAGACCATTGGTTGGAGGGCTTTCCTCTGAAGATCGCTTCTTCATTCTTCACAATCGAGCTCGATGAAGCGGATTGTAGTGGCCGGCGACATGCCGTTTCTTCCCGAAGAAATCATCAGAAACATTCTCACGCGACTTCCGGTACAAACCCTAATCCGATCCCGATGTGTCTGCAAACATTGGAGAAATCTCATCAAGACCGCATCTTTCATCTCTGAGCATCTCCACCACTCCACTCATCAAAATCCTTCTCTTCTTTTCCAACGGAATGGCTTATGGCATCTTGATTGCAAGATGCAATGTTGACATTGCACCTTTGATCGATTCCTCGAATACGTTTCGAATCGTCGGTTCCAGCAATGGCTTGCTCTGTGTTGAGTTCCATACGGATTCTGGATCTTATCCTTCCCTTTTATTGTGGAATCCAGCTACTAGAGAGGTCAGACATGTGCCCCTAAATACGAAAGGTGCAGATCTCCCTTTCAGTATAGGATTTGGCTTTAGTCCAGTTGTTAATGATTACAAGATAGTGATAACTTATAATACTGCTGGTCCTGATGAGGTTCCGCATGTTGTAGTGTATTCATTAAGCTCAGGATCATGGAAGAAAATAGAATTTGGTATTAAAAATGTAGGTCTTCGTTATGAAAGGGTCACTGTGAATGGAACTATATTTTGGGATGGGATTGAGTGGAATCCAGACACAGATACTTTTTACTATGAGATACTCCCTCCGGTCCTAATTATAAGACAAAGTTGACTTTTTTAGAGAAATTAAGGAAGCCAATTAAATCACTTCAGAATATTTATATTTATAGTTTTTTCTTCAAACTAAGTAATTTGATTAATAAACTAATATATAATCCAAAGATACTAAAAATATAAATACTCTAAAGTGATTTAATTGGCTTCCTTAATTTCTCCAAAAAAGTCAACTTTGTCTTATAATTAGGACCGGAGGGAGTAGTTTCATTTGACATTGCAAATGAAGTGTTTACTTTGATACGAACACCTGATTGGTCTACTTCAACATCTAGGCTTACCATGTATCAGAACAAACTTGTTGTGCTTTCTTTTTTTGAGACTCAAGACTCTGAATCTTTGATTGAATTGTGGGTGATGGAGGATGGTTCAGGTGCATCATGGGTTAAGAAATATAGTAGCTGTCTCATTCCAAGAGTAGTACATCCGGTGACTATTTGGATGAATCAAATTGTTTGTAATGGTAGTGAAAATGAACATCAAGAGTGTGATCATGAAAAAAAAATTACGATGTTAAATATCTCTACCAATGAATTGAAGGCGTTTAATATCAGCAAGTGTGGCGGGGGCAATGGCAGTGTCTTTATTTACGACCATGCAGAAAGTCTTGTGCCAGTTGGAGGAAAGAAATTGTGTACAATATTTGTGTAAGGTCCAGAGTCATCAGTGATATTAAACTGTTAAGTGGAGAATGATGAAGCAAAATTTGTCCTATTTTTGCTTAATCTCTATTAATGACTGTACTTGTAATCTTGATGCCCTTTGAAGTTATTGTACGAGGTGTGTTTCTAACTTCATTTGACTCATTTATGATGAAGAAAATCTTTTCAATACACCATCTTTCATCAAGTATTGATTGCCTGTTTTCCTTAAAATCTTGACTCTTTGTTCAATCAATATGATCATTCTTCTAGAGTCGGAAATATGGGTTGACCCTTTACGGGTTCGGGTCTAAACGGACCGGCCCGTTTCCTAAAAAACCCCTAATTTTTAAAGCCCACGGTCCTACATTGCAACGGATTAGCTTTCAAGGGGTTCTTTTATAAGGTAGGCCCTTTTGGATGGGATTCAAATCTCCAACCTTCATTGTTAGTTATTCCTTTTTTTTTTTTAACAGCATCCCTTATTGTTGAAGCTGAGAAGTGTAGCGTTGGTGTTTTGTTTGGTTTGGTTTGATTCTGTTTGGTGTTTAGCTTCTTTTCTTTCTGTTTCCTTGTCTTTTTAGACTAAAATATACACTTCGTTAATAAATAAAGGATTGCATCAGAAATAATTACATTGAGGAACTCCTTTCATCATTTACCACCATTCTAACACATAATGGTAGATGAGCATAGGTGGGTCAAAAAATGAGCAGTGCACCTAGCAAGTCTAGGTAAATTGCGAGCGCAACTATTTGCCTTGTGGCTTTGTTGTATTGTAAATGTAGTGTTCCCTTTTGTGTTTTATGTGATATGATCCTTTTTGGCCCTAAAGTATATCAATATCACTTTTTTCCCAACAAAATCTATTCTCTCAATAAATTCTCTAAAATTATTTTTTTTGGAAGTTATATTCTAAAAGCTAATTCAAACAGACTCAGTATAGTACTCATATGGTGAAACTTCTAATTTGATTTTTTGTGGCTCCCAATGTGGAAGATTTCTTGAAGCGCATACATAACAATAACATGCAAGATAATGAGCAAACACATCGGAGGAAAAGTGAAAGCCTTTGGAAGTGTGTCATTACATTTTAGGAATACTTATAAGAGGAAATGGATCATTGGGAGTGGTTAGTAGAATGGTAAATGGTTTATTTGTGACAGACAAGTACTACCTCATGTCCTAATCATAGGACAAAGTTAACTCTTTTTTGAAGAAATTAAGGAAGTTAAATAAGTTACTTAATCATATAATATGTTATGTATCCTTAGATTATATATTAATTTATTAGTTAAACTAATTAGTTTGAAGAAAAAAATAAAAATAAAATACTTTAAAGTAATTTAATTAGTTTCCTTAATTTCTCCAAAAAAGTCAACTTTGTCTTATAATTAGGACCGAAGGGAGTATCATACTGTAATTCTAAATGTTTTTGTATTGAATTTGAATGTATAGTGAAAATGGGGCAAAAACTATTTTATATCTATTCAAATCTCACTAGTAAGAATGAATTCCTGATATTTCATGTGCCCGCAAATATAACCGTGTGTTGATGGTATTTTCAATTATGGAGAAACCTGTGCACCAATTGGCTGAGAAGGAAGAAAAGTAAGAGAAGCTAGTTTGATTTATGTAGAAACCTTCGTTTTCATATTAAGATCCCACTTGATCCATTTCTTTGTATCACACCGTTTATTTTCATTTCCAAATACCATAAGCTATACCCAAAGCTTGACTTTATATCTTCAGAAAACGTTAAAATAAATAAATAAAATTTAACTCATTTAATGGCGTTCTCAATTCAGCTCTTTATTAGGGACACAATTCAAAGGAATGTTGGAACATGCTCATTTTTTTATAAAAATAATGATGTAACGTACTCTATCACATCTCAATAGCTATTTCTAACTAATTTATACAAATTAAGGAGAATAGTTAGAAACATTGAATTTGTTTTAAAATTTAAATGATTTAGAATATTTGTTTTTCCTATCAAAATATTATTTTTATTAATTATACTAGACTTCAATATCAAATTAATTTTTACTATCATAGACTACAAAAAAAATGGTATTCTGTAGCGGTTATACCAAACCGCTACAAATATTAAAATTTGTAGCGGTTTTAACCTGAACTGCTACAAATTTGTAGCAGCAAGCTACGTGCCAAGTGGCCCGACAGATTAGCAGTGTTTTTTTGTAGTGGTTAGGTAGAAAAAGCCGCTACAAATTTGGCACGAAATTCCCGCTAAAACTTGTAGCGTTTCAATTGTAGCGGTTAATAAACAAGAACCGCTACAATATTCCCGCCACTTGACGCAACCAAGACCCACCAACAGTGTAGCGGTTATAGCAACAAAACCGCTACAAAATCCCAAACGTCTTGTATTTGTAGTGGTTATAAGGATATAACCGCTACAGAATTTCAGGAGTCTCCATGTTTGTAATGGTTCTGGACCATAACCGCTACAGAATTTCAAAGGTTTTTGTACTTTATAGCGGTTATTATAAAACCGCTACAAGTTTAGGTCGCCCTTGGTGATTTGTAGCGGTTTACGTAGCGGTTATTGGGATAACTGCTACAAATTTTTGGCTTATTTAAGACCGCCGCCTCCCTCCTTTTTTCTGTTTGCTCATTTTGTTTTCTGGAGTTTCTCTGAGTGGTTTCTTTTAGATTTGAGCGTTCAGACGTCTGTGAAGGAGTTTTTGCTACACTATTTCTCAGTATTTGCACTTGAGGTATGGAGATAAAACTTATTTTATTTGTATTTGTATTTTTATTATTTTTTTACATAATAATGTGACTAAAATATTTTTTTTTTTGAATTTTTACAGTTGATATGGCTTCAAGAGAAGATAGGGGGAAGGCCCCTGAGATCTCTAGACCGATTTTGCGGGGTGACAGCAGCAAGACAGGGGGCAGAGGGAGGGGGCAGCGCGGAGGGAGGGCGACCTCAGCATTTTAGCCCATCGCCCCACAGCAGTTGCCCTTACCATAGGCACCGTAGACGATCCCACAGGATACGACTACACTAGAGGTGCCTGAGTTTGGGGGGCAGATATCAGTATCGAGGAATACGACGAGGATGATTTCGAGATCCCGATTGGGCTCAGGGAGATGGAGCAGTTCCTCGATGAGGAGGAGGCTCGGGAGCAGAACAACCCACGAGGGTCGTCTTTGCAGTCCACTGGGTTTAAAGTGCAGGTCCAAGGTAAATAAATTTTTTTATTTAATAAATTATTTATTTAAATTTGAAATGTTAAATTTGAATTACAATTTATCTAACGTGCGGTAAACTGTGCAGATGAGCAGGGGAACGTGTCAACGAGGAGGCTGGACGTGGCCGGTCTGAACAGCATGGACTGGATCCTGTGAGTTATAGTGCCGTGGAATGAGGGCACTGACCAGCCCATCGACAATGGGGGTCACCTGTTCAACCGCTTTCTGAACGAGCTGGCGCGAATTGGATGTAGTTCCCCTTTCACTTTAAGACGTGGAGGCAAGTTCCGAAGGGGCTGAAGGATCAGGCTTGGGAGGAGGTGGTTTAGGTAATTAATAGTATTTAATTAATATTTTTTGTAATTAATTATATTTAGTTAATATTTTTAATAGGATTTTTGTAATTATTGATGTTTAAATAATTTTTTTGCAGTTGCGGTTTGCCGTCCGGGCCAACAGGAAAAGATACACCCTCGTGAAGATGGGTGACGGTTGGAGGAACAGGAAGAACTGTCTCTTCCACAGGGTGGATAAGGACGGGACGATGCCTCTGGAACAGCTGATCGAGAGCATCCCGGATGGCGTGCCGCCGAACGACTAGGTAAGTTTCATCCAGTTCAGGAGGAGCCTTGAGTGACAGGTAATGTATTTATTAGATTCTTTATATATAATTTTGTAATTGTTAATTATTAAATTATAATTTCAATTTAATTATTTTTAATTTGAACTTTATTAATTTTAAATGTTTTTTATTGTTTTAATACATTTAATATTGTTTTTTTAGGAGCTTTCTCATATGAACACCAGGATCCGTGGGCAGCAGACGATCCACCACACAGCAGGATCGAAGACCTTTGCTGTCACCTACAGCGAGCTGGTAACTTTTCAAAATATCACTGACTTTTAGCTGGTTATTTCATAATACTAATTGAATTTCGTAATTGTTTTAGGAGAAGAAGGCACACCAGGAGAACTGTCAGATGGACTATGGGGAGTTGTACGCCATCACACACAGACACTGTGAAGGGACTGCGACCTCTCAGCAGGCAGAGGCGGACATTGTAAGTAATTTTATTATTATAATTTTTATAAAACCAACTTAATAATGAAAAATGCTAATTAGTAATTGTTTCATAAAATGGCAGGAGCGGATGTAGTAGTCGCAGGCTGAGCTGTGAGAGACCCAGGCCGAGGAGTCACAGGGGTCAGTGGACCCGACGGCTCCTTTGAAGGCGGGTCTAGGTCAGGCTGAGCACCCCGGACACGTGCGGGGGATGGGGATAGGTGCCAGACCTAGCATGGTCTACGATAGGAGCGCCGCCTCTGAGTCTGGCAACTCTAGAGGGGTCAGACGTCTGATGGACGAGTCTATTGACCAGCTGCGGTTAGATTTGGAGCAACAAATAACATAGCAGCAGCAGCAGATGCACTAGCTGCATCTACAGCAGATGCTGCTACAGGCTGATTTGATCTACGCTCAACAGACGCAGTGGCGTGATATCGCAAACAACATGCTCGAGCGGTAATAAAGTCATCTGTTCCTAAGTATGTCGTCCAGCCTACTCCTCCTCCTGCTCCTGCTCCTGCTGATGATGATGGTGCGGTTCACTCTGCCCAGCGTCCTGATCCAGCAGCACCTGAGGGAGCACTAGATGATTAGCCCCCAGCTACTTAGTTTAGGACATCTTTTTTTTTTATTTGTTGTTGAAACATTTGTAAATAAATATATATAATTTTGTATTTCAGAACTTAAATTCTTATTCCATAATTATATTTATATTATTAGACCGCGTTGTTGAATTTGTGAATTAATTGCAACAATATTATTTATATTTCTAAAATAAAAAAATAAAGCATATATGTATTTGTAGAGGTTTTATAATAAAGACCGCTACAAACATATACGGTTGTATCGGTTCTACAATAAAAACTACTACAAATATACATAATATTTGTAGCGGTTCTACAATAATAACTGCTACAAATATACAAAATATTTGTAGTGGTTTAACAATACAAACTGCTATAAATATCAACATTTGAATTTTGGAATTTGCCGCCTTTGTGCACATTTGTAGTGGTTATTTTATGTATAATCGCTACAAATTAAAAATAATTTTTCCATTTGATGTCCAACGACTTTAATATTAGTAGCGGTTGTATATATAGAACTATTACAAATACTCAACTTTTAAATTTTGAATTTCCCACCACTGTGTGCAAAATTCCAACGGCTTGAAAATTAGTAGCGGCTTTATACATATAACCGCTACTAATTTTTTAGAATTGTAGCGGTTAGTGTAGCGGTTTGTGAACCGCTACAAAAGTTTAAACGTTGGAATTTTAGAATATAAGGTTCTTGGCATTCATCATTCTCTATTCACTCATCTTCTTCTCTATACTTTCTTCTCTCTTACTAGTAGCTATGGATAAATCATGGATCAGGTTTCCGTGTAATTCTCCGGAATATTTGTACGGATTAAACAATTTCTTGGATTTCGCATTCACTCACGCCAGCTGTAACGGCAAGATCGTCTATCTGTGTCGGAGATACAAATTCAAGAAGTGGCATGCACGAAATGTTGTGAAGGAACATTTGCTTCTGAAGCCTTTTCCTGAGGACTATACGTTTTGAGCAGTTCATGGTGAGAACGCCGGCATTAGATATGATGATTCTCTTCCTCGAAGTTCTCAAGTAGGCGTTCAAGTATATGAAGATAATCCTGTGAATGATGTTGTGTGTGATGCGTTTGGATTTTAAGGAGACAACTTCAACGAAGAAGTGCACGGTTCTGAGCCGGTTTTTATGAGGAATGAAGCAGCTCGGGATTTTTTCAGCTTGATGGATGAAGCAGATCGTCCTTTATATCAAGGTTGTCGTAAATATTCTAAATTATTTTTCTTAATCAAATTGTATCATATCAAGTGCTTGTGTGGAATCACAGATAAGGGAATGTCGATGTTGCTCGAATTATTGTAAGATACATTCCCTGACGCTGAGATTCCCACAATGTTCTACGAGGCCAAGAAGATTATCAACAGGTTAGGGTTGAACTATCAAAAGATTGATGCATGCACAAACGATTGTATGCTGTATTGGGGAGACAATTCTAGCAGGGAGACTTGTAAGAGATGTCACACATCGAGGTACAAGACAATTCGGAAGGAGAAAAAGTAGAAGAAGAAACCTGCAAAGATTCTCAGGTACTTCCCTTTGAAACCTCACCTACAAAGATTATTTATGTCGTCTAAAACTGCGGAGCACATGAGGTAGCATGCCGTTGATAACAATGAAGACAGTAAATTAAGACATCCCTGGGATACAGATGCTTGGAAAACGTTTGACAACGACTTTCCAGATTTTGCGACTGACCCCAGAAATTTTGGCTTGCGTTGGCGACTGACGGTTTCAATCCTTTCGGGAATCTTAGCACAAGTTACAGTATTTGGCCAGTAGTCTTAGTTCCCTACAACTTACCCTATGGATATGTATGAAACAAAGCTCTTTCATTATGTCTATGATCATTCCAGGCAAAAAGGCACCGGGCAATGACATCGATGTGTATCTCCAACCGCTTATTGTGGAATTGCTTGACCTGTGGAATGTCGGCTTGGAGACGTACGATGCTTACGGCAAGACTTTGTTCAACTTGCGTGCAGCCTTGATGTGGATGATTAGTGACTTTCCTAGCCTTGGCACATTATCTGGTTGGAATGTGCATACTGGGTCGGCATGTCCAGCTTGCAATTTTGACTCTGACGTAGTGCGCCTTCCCCACATCCGAAAGTGGTGCTTTATGGGGAATCGAAGGTTTCTAATGGAAGGCATAAGTTCAGATTGCAACGGAATCGCTTCAATAGGAAACCAGAAAAAAAAGAGGACCACCTCAGACTTTGTCCGGTACAGATATCTTACAGCAGCTTGAGCATGTTGACTTCGAGTTTGGAAAAAGCGACGATTCAGCACAAACTCGCCAAAAGACGCGCAGGATTTGGCGCCTTAGCAGTGGATGAAGATAAGTATTTTATTCACTCTTCTATATTATAGATCTAATTTACTTTGCCACAGTCTTGATGTAATGCATATTGAAAAGAATGTTTGCGATAATGTGCTGTATAAGCTGCTTAACGAACCCGGTAAGACAAAAGATCACCTTCAAGCAAGGAAAGATTTACGTGCCATGGGAGTTCGTGAAGACGCTTGGCCAGATGAGCATGACAAATTTCAACCGGAAAAGTTTACCCTCACAAAACCAAACAAGGAAGTCTTCCTCACGACGTTGAAGAAATTAAAAGTTCCTGAAAGGTATTCAAGCAACATTTCTCGATGTGTTGACTTGCAGGCTTGAAAGGTTACTGGTCTGAAGAGTCATGACTCACATGTTCTTATGTAGTAGTTACTCCATCTAGCTATAAAGAATGCACTTCCTCCAGATGTTTCCATCGTTTTGGTGGAACTTTGTTCTTTCTTTCGGAAGTTGTGTTCTAAGGTTTTAATTGTTGAGGAGCTCGATCAACTACAGTCCAAAATAATTCTTACGCTTTGTCATTTGGAGATGATCTTTCCTCCGTCCTTTTTTACTGTGATGGTTCACCTTACAGTCCACCTCGTTCATGAAATAAAGCTCGCTGGACCAGTATAATATCGTTGGATGTATCCGATTGAGAGATACTCATTTTAAATATGTTCTTTATTCTCCGTATTTAATGTTTGCTAGTCGTCCTTTTCAGCATCTTACGTAAGGAATAAGGCGTGGCCAAAATGTTCTATAGCTGAAGGCTATATAGGGGATGGGGTGCTATATTTTTTCTCAAGGTACTTTGATGATCTTGAGACGGCTTTCAACCGCCCACCTCATGTTGATGATTGTCCTGAACCTGCGCCGACATCAGGAGAATTTATCCCTTGTGTTGGTAAACCAGTTGGAGCAACTGAGAACTTCAAACTAACGACAACTGAGAAGTTGCAAGCACATAGACATGTCTTAATTAATTGCACTCAAGTTGAACCTTTCATACGGTAAGAATTTTACACTCACATGTTATTCGATCTATATCTTTCGTAACATTTCTCACTTTCATTTCACTATCGCCTTTCCATTATTAATTGCAGGGAATTCAGAAGTCATGTTAAGCGTCAACTCAGGATCCGTACACAGACATCCTCGGAAGTTGATAGGAGGGTCCATAGAGAATTTCCGAGCTGGTTTGCCTGTAGAATACTAAATGACCAACCCACACTCACTAGATTTCAGAGCTCTCGCAATCGGCCCTCTTGATCATGCAAAACGGTTTACAGCATACAATGTCAATGGTTTTAAGTTTTGCATAGTTTCACGGGATCAAGGATTGCAAACTCAGAATTCGGGTGTTTATGGCATATTTGGGACAAGGAGTTATGTGAGCAGCAGTGACGCCAACATGCAGTTCGGAGGCGTCCCTTACTATGGCAAGCTTTTTGATGTGGTTGAACTTAATTATCAAGGGTGTTTCACCGTGACGCTGTTCAAGTGTTTGTGGGCAAATACCACTACTTCTCGGGGACTGACAACTGATAACTTAGGGATCATATCAATCAAATTTTCACGGCCGATTCATACTGGTATTTCTCAAGATGATGAGCCGTATATTCTAGCTTCAGAGGCACATCAGGTTTATTATGTCGAGGATGAGAGGCACAGGGATTGACATATGGTCGTTCTTTTAAAGCCACGAGACTTTTACGACATGGGTGAAGGCGATAATATCGTCTACGAGAGTGAGCCATTTCAGCCAGCCGATTTTGAAAACTACTTCCCTGAAGGCGATGCCAATTTACCTCTACTACGGTAAGTTTTTTTAAATCCACGTCATTTAAATTAAAATTTTCAAATTTAATATTACATCCCTAACAATAATTTTTCTACATAATTTCTGTAGGGATGGCGACGATGAGTGATCAAATTCAAATTATGCTTTTGTCTTTAAAAAACACTGGAAAAAAATTTTAAAATAAAATTTTAAAAAAAATAAAATAATATTTGTAGCGGTTATTAAACCGCTACAAAAATAAAAATAACCGCTACTACTAAAAACCACTACAAAATGGATACATTAACCGCTACAAAATAGTACGTGGATCCCTATAAATGCCCTTACCACAACTCATTTCAAACACTCCTCAATTTCTTTTCACCTTACGTTTCTTTCATTTTCTCTCACGTACAACTTTTTTTATATGAGTAGATGAGCTGAATAATACGATCAAATATGGTAACAAGTTTTTTAATTTTTTTTACAATACTTCTTTCCTTTATATAAAATTTATTCTCACCATTTTTTTTCTAGATATTTCAGAGTTGTATCTCATTTTCATCTATTTTTCATACACAATTACATTATATTAGACAACATAATAATTCCTTATTACCTACGTATCCTTAATAATATTATTAATATAAATTTTATACTAATCCAATTAAATTAAATTTTTCCTTTTAATTTATTAATAAGTTAAACTATTGAATATTTAGCTAAATAAATTAGATAAACTAATAAAAAAATAAACTATTTAATTTAATATTAAAAAAACAGAAACAAATGATCGTATATTTTTAAAACTTTTTTTAAATATTTGTAGCGATTATTAAACCGCTACTAACAAACGCGCCTTTTTAAACTCAAATTAAATTTTTTGGCGCTAAATTTGAATTTCATGAAATTAGTAGCGGTTTATTAACCGCTACAAAATTGAAAAAAAAAATGTCATGTTTCTTTTCCCACCTTCAAAATTTCAATTTTTTTATATTTGTAGCGGTTATATAACCGTTACAAATATCTCTGAAAAAAATTTCGTTCATGGGGATGTTGTAGCGGTTTGGTGGAACCGCTACAAAGGATGTAGCGGTTATTTTCCTTGAGTAGTGGTTTTATATAATCGCTACAAAACCGCTTACAACATACGATTTAGTAGCGGTTTTCCTAACCGCTACTAATGTTGTTTGTAACGGTTAAAACCGTTACTAATACCCATTTTTAACCGCTACTAAATCACATTTTTTTTGTAGTGACATCATCCTTATTAAATATAAACATGTATGAAAAAAAATATTTAATATATGGAATTAATAATTGAACTAAAGTGAGTGTTTTAAAAGTGGAGGAGCTATATCTTTGTAATCCTAGAAAAACTGAAATGGGTCATTGTATTTTATTCAAATAAATTTTAAAATAGCCAAATACCAACCAATGTATTATGTATTATATTTTATTCAAATGCAATTTAAAATATCTAAATGGGGAAAATCTCTAATAATAACAAGGGAGAATACTATATAAATCCAACTGAAATACCAAAATTCAAATTTAGACTTCCATTTTTAACAAATTATTGATCAGACCGAGAGGCCTAATTAAAGATTTCTGAATATTGTTAAATGATGGCATTGCCCCCTCAAAGTTATCTCTTCTTTCCAAAATCACATTTGTCTGATAATTCAATTTTTTCTTTGTTCTCTCTCTTTTAATTATGATTATTAGTATATTAATTAAAAATCAAAGAAATTTACCCCATGATTTAATATGTGATTCAAAATGGAATAGGCACATCAATGTCCATTAAATCCCTTTAGAAGAATGGACAGCTGATTTCTTTATCTTGCATATAGGATCAACATTAGAAAAATGGAATAAGTGAAATTCTCCAACCACCACATAGGATGGTTTTTGATGAAGTAGAAGAATGAATCCTTCCATTATATTCTTATATTTACATAATATCTTTGTTAGACAAAAATATTTGTAGCGATTATAGAGGATATGTACAAATTTGAATAATTTTATGTACAAGTTTTTTTTAAAAAAAAAATATATTGTATATATAGATTTAAAATTATATTTATATAATATCTATGCTGGACAAAAATACTTTTTGCAATAATATAGGAAGTATACAAATTTGAATAATTTTATTTCGATAAATAGTATTGTTTTTTTAAAAAACTATATTGTTTATATAGATAAATATTTGTTTGTTTTAGTAAATCCTATTAAAAATGGTTAAATTAATCAAATTTTAATTTGGGTCATTAAGCTTAACAAATTAATTTGGGTCACAGCAACAATAAAACCTTGGAATCATTTAAGTAAAATGAGTATTCCAAGAGAGCAAACCCAGTGGAAATTCATGCCTGATTTTGTTATGTAAATAGGGTTCGTTGCGTATACGGCAACAATCCGGAAATGGGGGGTTTCTCACAGAGACACTAGTACAAACTCCTCACAGCAAAGATTGTAGTTTCTCCTGGCGATAGTGATTAAATGGGATTGTGCTACACTAGTGACACACATTAAAATGAGTTAAACGCTTGGAATGAGCATTTCTTCCTTCTCTTTTCTTCTCATTTGCACATGGGTGTTTGAGAATTTCATTAAATTTAAAAATCCCTAATTGTGTTAAACATAGTTATCAAATCGAGATACGAATCTTGAATCAGAATGTATCGTGAATCTTAAGATTCATGATCAATTATTTACAATGATATAAATGTAATATTCACATAAGAGAATATCAAAAGTTTGTAGATATTAGTAATTTGGCATTTTAAAGACAAATAGCACTCCAAATTTCATAAAACTAATATTTAAAGAGCAAACATCAAAATGACAAATAGTCCCAAAGATCAATTGAAATAAGTTAAGTCACTGTCATACTCCAAAACTGTAACTTAAAAGAAAAATTAAACATATCATTCATCACTCATGATTATTTATCTCCAAGATCAAAGGAAATACATATAAATATAATATTTTTTCTACATAATATGATTAATTAATTAATTAATTAAAGATCCCATAAATTATGAAAATCACTTAATCTAAATAAAATTCGGTTGAAATATATCAAATATCATGAATTCATGATAAATATTAGATTTAGATATTTTATATATAATAATTTATGTATAATCTTTTTTCTTAAAAAACATAATATTATTTGATTGGATTTCCTTAATTTAGGCGTTCTAGTTTTTACTTTTGTTTTGCTGGCAAAAAAAAAAAAGTTTTTACTTTTGTTTTCAAAGTCAAAAAGGGGATATTAGAAAAGGGAAGCTGGGAACGGAAAAGTGGAAACAACGAACCAAAAAAAACAGCTAAAAGCCTGAAACGTCGGTGGAAAGAAAAGGAAAGAAATGAGGAAAAATGAATCTGACCTAGTCGCGCATAGAAAAAAACTCATAAGAAGGTCCCGGTGGGGGCGGGTCGCTCACAGATCCGACCCAGTTCTGTCGTTACCCATCGTCTTTGAAATCGCGCGACCCTCCTGAGAATCACGATTCTAGTGATTCCGGTGAGAATTGAGCGATATAGGTCCGATTCAGCGCCAAAACGAAACACATCACCGATTTGTATCATTGGGAGCTTGTTTTGGATCGATTTGTGCGATTTGTATCTCGATTCTTCCGATACTAATAACACTGGTATTAAATAACAAAATTTAGAATTTGTTAGATTTAATGACCTAAATTAGAATTTGATTAATTCAATCATTTTTAATATAACTTTCCCTTTGTTTTATGAAAAAACAAATCATTAAAAAAACTAACTATTGTTTTTTATCAAACAAATAAACAATTTTAAAAAAAAAATAAAATATTTCTTAAATACCATTAAAATAATAAGAAATTGACTGCATCTAGCTACCTTCAAATTTGCTTTTTAATTATAAAAGGTTGCTCTAGTCTTTTAATAACATTAAAAAAATGGGAAAATCCCTGTAAAATACTCTCGAAATAGGAAAATCCCTATTTGGTGCATTGAAAACCCAAATCCCTATTCAGTCATGTGGTAGGAATCAGGGATTTTAGATTTAAGTGGAAATGACACAACTAGCCTGTAAAAAAGCCTGCCTGAAATGCATAAGAGTAGGAAAGAAAGGAAGGGGAAAAATATGAGAGAGGAAAGAAAGGACGGTGGCGGGAGAAAATAAGTAAGTTTTGGAACACCTGAAAGTTGAAGACAAAGTAGAGATAACCGACGGTAAGTAATTATTGTGTAGAAATGATATTTGTATTGTGAATCTTCCATCTTCCTCTTCTGAAATTGTGAACATTTGTGATGGGTTTCTGGTAATGGACGCTTGCTTTTATAGGTAAGGGGGCGTTGGTTGAAGATGAAAAAAGGTTGCAGCTTTAAGGTAATGGGAGATTGTTGATGGTTGTGTGGTGGATTTCATTGTGTTTGGTGGTATGAATGGTGAAGATTGTGGGTTTTTTTATTGTTGGGGGCACTCGCGCGAGTAAACCATAATGGCTGTTGCGAGTTGTGATATAGCTGAGGCTTTTTGGTTGGGGGATGGTGTTGTTTTCAGTGAAAAAGGAGATGTGAAAAGATACTGTGTTGTTGTTAATGGTACAAGGAGGGTAATGCTATAGGGGGTGTTGTTAAAACTGAAGAATGAGATGTTAAAATGAATGGTGTTGTTGTTAATAGTTCATGGAGGGTGATGATAGGGGGCATTGTTAATAATGGAGATGGAGAAGTTGAAATAAATTGTGATGTTAAATGAGAATACAAAGTTGTTAAAATATACTGTAAAATATAACGTGTTGCTGTTAATAGATACAAGGTAATGATATGTGGATGATGCTGTTAATGATGAATATGAGGATGTTAAAACATATAGGTTTGTTGTTAATTACCCCTGTTTGGTGATGAAATGAGCAATTATTCTGTTTCATAAAGAATGACTGACAAGATTACTTAACTGACATAATGATAAGCGGCTTTTTTTAATTAATTCTCTCTTTTTGTTTTTTCCAGGTAGGCATGTAAAATGACATGCAACAAAGGCTCAGAATATGTGAAGGAACTATTTTGTTATTTCCATATTGGAGGGAAATTTGTGTGGAATGATAAAGGTAAAATTAAATATAATGGTGGTTATGTGAAGTTGAAGTGCTTGAAAGAGGTGATAACA
The DNA here is from genome assembly GCA_963855925.1 of Inga laurina. Lineage (NCBI taxonomy): Eukaryota > Viridiplantae > Streptophyta > Magnoliopsida > Fabales > Fabaceae > Inga > Inga laurina. The sequence goes on along the minus strand of OY979701.1, from coordinate 68,586,913 downwards.
CTTAGAGATTTGAGGTTGATGATATCATCATGGCTTGATATTGATTGTAACATGTGTGAGATAAAGTATACAGTGAGGTTTGATTAAAGTACACTAATAGATTTAAATGATTATGGTAAAGTTAAAAACCTTTTTGAATATAATGACAGGAGTGGCCACGTATATATAGAAGCAATAGGAAATGATAATGTATGCCACATATCAGATGACCCACAAATGTAAGTGCAAATTTTGTAGGGATGATAGTTGTTATTTATGAAATTGTTGTCAGTTATTAAGTAACAAAAGTTGTTATTGTAATTGACTGTAGGTATGTAAATTCCTTGGGACTCACAAGGAAGATCTATTGATTGTCAAATCAATGTGGAAAATCAAGATGAAGCATAGTACTATGAAAGTGTTGCTTTGTGTATGACGGCTGAAATTCCTGGAGGATCTAATAAGCTACTTTGTGGAGTAGAGAGTGCACCTATACCTAGCCTAGAGTTGAATTGCGCAAAATGGAGGGGAATAATTTCAGGAGTGAAGTAGACATTTGCACACGTGGATTCTTTTCAGCAGGCACTATACAAGTACATCATAGCACACAAGTTTGAGTTTGAATATGTGAAAAATAGCAAGCATAGCATTTCAGTAAAGTATAGGAGTTTATGTTGTCCTTGGAGGATAACAGCAAATGCTATGGGTAAGACAACCCCAATACTACGTGTGACAACATTCAGAGACGAACATTATCATAGTGTACAAGACGATCTTAAGGTGACTCATGGTGGAAGATCTAATTTGGCATCTTCCATTATAGTTGATGAGGTGAGAAATCACATTGACAAACGTCCCAATGAAATAAGGAAGACGTTGCAGACAGAATATGGTGTCACTCTTACATACAAGCAAGCATACAAGGCGAAGCAAAAAGCGATAGAAGACATACAAGGTAGACCAGAACAATCTTATACATTAATACCTTGGATTTGTGAGCAGTTAAAGGAAACAAATGACAAAACTGTTGCTGAGTGGGAAGCAAGTGGGAATAACATGTTTGAGAGAGTATTTATTGCATATGGGTGCTGTATTGAGGGATTTATGGCTGGTGCGAGACATGTGCTATACATTGATGGAACCCACTTGTCTAGACTATACAAGGGAACAATGGTTTCAGGTTTTAGTTATCATGCAGACAATAAAATGTTGCCGTTTGCAATAACAATTGTGAAGGGTGAGACATTAGAGAATTTGTCATGGTTCTTATAGAAGATTAAATAAATAGTTGGGTCAATTGAACTCACAATTGTGTCAGACCATCACAATGCAATTAAAGGGTCAGTGCAAACAATTTTTGACAGTGAACGACATGCTTATTGTTATAAGCATGTGAAGGAGAATTTCAGTTTAGAATTGCTTAAATTAAAAAGAGACAAGAGGAAGCCAAGTGGGTGCTTAAAGGAAGATGCACTACGGTTGCTTGATAATGTTGCATAGGCAAGGTTAGACGCAGATTTCGAAAAGGAAATGGATTACATGCGCAAATCCTATAAAGAGATAGCAAATTGGTTGATTCAGCATGGAGATATCGATAAGTGAGCCTTGGGTAAGTTCCCATTCTGAAGGTGGGATAAGATTACTACTAACATAGTCAAATCATTTAATGCGTGGCTGATGAATGAGAGAAAACACAATGTTGCACTACTTATCCATGAACATCGTGAGAAGGTTGCCAAAAAGATGTTTGCATCAAGTATGACAATGATTAAATGGAAAAACGGTGTTGGGCCCAACATAGAGTATATAGTAAAGGAAAATGTTTGTCATGTTGAACATATGTCACATGTTAACTATGGTGGCAGTAGGATTTGTGTCCATACCAAATATGGTTCCTTAAATGTTGATCTTCATTTGTGTAGTTATACTTGTAAAGTGTGGCAAATGTCGAGGATTACTTGTCCTCATGGTTGTGCAGCCATCAAGCATGTTCATGGCAATGTCTATGACTATGTGGAAGGATGCTACAAAATAATAGCCCAACAAAAGATTTATAAGCGTTGCATGACTCCATTAGTGATAATCAAAAAGCCAGACCCAAACAACTATATGCTGGGTCATCTTTTGCTTAGACATTGTTGCTGCCACCTAGGAGAACCAGACCTGCTGGAAGGCCAAGAACCAGTAGGCGTGAATCACAATTCTATAATAAGAAGATTTACCACTATGCAAGATGCCATGAAGCGGGGCATACTATACGAAAATGCACAAATCCAAACTGAATTTGGCAAAAATCATCTTTTGAAGTAACCATTTTGTAGATATAAGGAGCTAGAATATTTTGAAGTAAATATGTTGATAGTGATGTAAATTTTCTAAACTTACCCTGCTCATAGTTAGCAAGCCTATTGAAGTAATATGTATAATTCTTTTTTGGGGAAATGAGTTGCTGCATATGTCTTAATTTTTTGGTTGTGACAAGGAAACATTAGGGTGAGGTGCAATGTTAATGTTCCCTTGTCATTACAGGTCAAAAATCTACTGTCACAGCTTTAAGGGTGTACCTTATGCAGTTATGTAATTATGCAAGACATTATGATATAATGTTAATGTAATTATGCCATATATAATACTATTATGTTAATGTTATTATGCGGCATATGTAATTATGTTTCTGCTTTCACTGTGTTATGTGACACAGAATGTGGCTGAATTTCCCACGGTCATGTATGTGTTTTCCCAGAAAGTAAGTTGGCAAACAAGAATATTAAATTTGTTAAACAAGAAGGTTAAATTGTTAACCAAGAGCAACAAGCTGTTACTAATGAAATTCATGTTGTTATTGCCTCACTGTTGTTTTCATAGGTAATAGGAAGTCAGAAGTGTGCATTCATGTAACTTTTCTAACAAGGTACGAAAGTTGTTAAAACAGAGTGTAATGTTGCTAATTATTAAACTATTGTTGATAAGGGTCCCCTAGTTGTTGTTCTCCCAAGCTACCCTCGACATGTATTGCTGTGAATTTTTTAAGTTGGTTAACAAGACACGAATATTGTTAATAAAGAATGTCTAGTTGTTAATAGTGAAATTCAAGTTGTTATTTTTCCCTTTGTTTTCAGAGGTCAAAGAAGATAACAATGTTGTGAAAAAAGAGTGTGTTGTTGTTAAATATGAAACTTCTATCGTTGATGGTCCCCCACTTGTTGAACTCCTACGCTACTCGCGACATGTATTTTTCTGAACTGTTGAAGTTGATAAACAAGATACGACAGTTGTTAATAATGAAAGTATAGTTGTTAATAGTGAAGTTTAAGTTGTTATTTCCTCCCTTGTTTTCAGAGGTCAAAGAAGATAACAACGTTGTGAAAAAAGAGTGTGTTGTTGTTAAATATGAAACTTCTATCGTTAATGGTCCCCCACTTATTGAACTCCCATGCTACCCGTGACATGTACTTTTTTGAATGCTTGAAGTTGTTTAACAAGATATGACGGTTGTTAATAATGATAGTATAGTTGTTAATAGTGAAGTTCAAGTTGTTATTGCCCCCCTTGTTTTCAGAGGTCAAAGAAGATAACAACGTTGTGAAAAAATGAGTGTGATGTTGTTAAATATGAATCTTCTATCGTTAATGGTCCCCACTAGTTGAACTCCCACGCTACCCGCGACATGTAATTTTTTGAACTTTTGAAGTTGTTTAACAAGATACGACAATTGTTAATAATGAAAGTATAGTTGTTAATAGTGAAGTTCAAGTTGTTATTTCCCCTTGTTTTCAGAGGTCAATGAAGATAACAAAGTGTTGAAAAAAGAATGTGATGTTGTTAAATGTGAATCTTCTGTAATTAATAGTCCCCTAATTGTTGCTCTCCCACACTACCCCCGGCATGTACTTTTTTGAACTTTTGAAGTTGTTTAACAAGATACGACAGTTGTTAATAATTAAAGTATAGTTGTTAATAGTGAAGTTCAAGATGTTTCCCCCCTTATTTTCAGAGGTCAAAGAAGATAACAAAGTTGTGAAAAAAGTGTGATGTTGTTAAATGTGAATCTTCTGTCGTTAATGGTCCCCCACTTGTTGCTCTCCTACACTACCCTCGACATGTACTTTTTTGAACATTTCAAGTTGGTTAACAAGATACTAAAGTTGTTAATAATGCAAGTATAATTGTTAATAGTGAAGTTTAAGTTGTTATTTGCCCCCCTTTTTTTCAGAGGTATCAGGAAGTCACAAGTTCGCAATGTTGTCAGTTGTCAAAGAAGATAAGAAAGTTGGCAAAAAAGAGTGTGCATTTGTTAATGATGAAACTGTTGTCGCTAATGATACCCCAGTTTTTGCTATTCCAAGCTAAGCGGGACATGCCCTTTTTTAAACTTTATGAGTTGGTTAACAAGAAACGAAAGTTGTTAATAAAAAATTCTAGTTGTTAATTGTGAAGCTCAAGTTGTTATTGGCACCCCCCAATTGTCTTCAGAGGAATAAAGCAGTCAGAAGTTCTCAATCTGGTCAATTGTCAAACAAGTTAAGTAAGATGTCAAAAGAGCATCACGTTAATTATGAAATTGTTGTTGTTAATAAACCCCCCACTTGTTAATGGCCCGAGTTGTTGTTTTCATAGGTTACACGTGACATGTATAGTGTTTCAATATCGTAAATTGTCAAACACGAAAACCTAGTTGTTAAAAAATAACATACATTTGATAATATACAAGCACTCCTTGTTAAGATGCGTAAGTTGGCAAACAAGACCAGAAAGTTGTTAAACAAAAAGTTGAACTTGTTAAATATGAATATTAACGTGTTACTTCCTAACATTGGGTTGTTACATATATCCCTAGGCATGTACACTCATCTACCTTACAATCATGTACCCTGGGCAGTACGATCATATTGAAAATTACAAACTAACATATCCCAAGTCAAAAAAACAACTACTACATAAAGTTTCCTTGTAGATGTCCAAAATAAACTAAAGAACTATGGTGTCAAACGTTGACGTTTAATTGGTTGATGGGATAGAAGATCAAGAGCATCGAGTCTTGATGAATTTTGATGGTGATTCACCAGCCACCATAGAATGTCCCGCCTGTACTATTTGACTTGAGCCTGTACACGACTCAAAAATCAATAGTTCAGTTCACTGTACTTTCAAAACTAGACAAAAGTCGACATACATATGAACTATTGTGGTTACCTCTGTGTAATCAAGTACCGCAAATGGACTCTACTGGAACAACCAAATCAAGATGTGAACACCGCATTCAAGGCTACGAAATCCATATAACAGCCATATACACAAAAGAAAAAGGAAATGGATACAACAGTCATATAGACAAAATACAACAGTCAATTCTTATAGATTATTTTGCTGAGGTACTCGCGCACGAATGATGTCTATCTGTTGCTTCTTCCCATGTCGATTGTTACTGACGAATTCCACTATATCAATAAATGTGTCCCTCTACAAAAAAATACAAATACTTTGGTTCAGTTGGGGAAATTTAATTGCTAATGTTCATGACAATGTTAAAGCATAAAGTTCCTTACACATATCTCTGCTGCCAATGATTGGGGATCTTGTAAGGCGCTATTTTTCTTGCTTTTCTTTGTGGAATCAACAATGAGTTTTATTGAGTCTAGAATATAAAATTTTAGTGTTTTTGGTTCTAGGCCTACACAAAACCAGTGTTCTCGGACAAGTACATGCCCTTGAGCAAATCACAATCTGCAAGATTGTACCCTAATCGATCAGGCAATAATTGCCCCTTGTAATCTGAAGGTCTCCAATTCTTTCCTTTACCAACGATATGCATCTCTAACAAAATTTATATTAGTACCCAAAAACCTAACATATGAATACCCATAATTTGTTTGCATCTTACCATAAAGTCTGTATAAAAAATGTGCCTCTTTACTGGTTCATATAGTTTCAAATCTGCTATCAATGCCTTGCAAACAAGGGACACCACCTGAAATGCACAAGTACATAATGAAGTCGTCCCCACAAACTTAAAAAATTACAAAGTCTTGAAGCCATGGCAATATTGACCCAATTGTTAACCTTGTGGATTCCACCCAAAGAATATCTCTCTTCCCGAGTGACGTATTCATCTTGCAATGTAACCAAGTCCCTGTAATAGTTTTTTATACAAATAGTCAATACAACAATGTTGCAAGAAAATTTTTGCATGTCCACTTCCTTACAAGTACATCATGAAATATACATAAAACACTCACTTTTGGCGATCAAAGCGTGGAGGATATAAGGAAATTATTGTGAAAAATCTTTCCTTGTCGTCAACTACCATCTTCTTTCAGGATATGGCCTTAGGCATGACAAAGGGGGACTCAATTTTCTTTTCCTTTCTAACCCTAGTTGATCTTCGTAACACATTATCCTTGGTAACCTCTTCCTCCTCCACAAGGTCCACTCCTTCTCTTTCACTATCTGAGTCCTTCGAACTTTCATATAAGTGACGCTCATTTTTTCCATCCTTCTCTTCTTCTTCAACATTGACAATGTCCTCTTGTTGGTTCTCTCATTCTCCTCCAACCTTTTAATGTTCCTCTCTCTTCAGTTGAACTTTTATCAACTCCTCTACAATTACACTCATCAACCGTCTATACATATCCTTCAAGTCTTGAAGCAAAAAAATTAATCAAAACTTGTTACACACAGATGTACTAATGAATACAAACAGTTAGAAATCAACAAACACATGGTCCAAATGATCAATTCCAACGTTTTCCTTTGCGTCAACATTTACTTTATATGCCCTTCCTCCAAATATTATGCCCATATTGTTGTCCCTCTCTAACTTAACCATTGTTTTTAATCGATCCTCAGTCCAGTAGTTAACAGCATTGACATATTCATGTTTCTCAGTTGGCATCATTGCAAAGTGCTCATCAAAATATATCTGCCAAGCAAATAGTATAACAATAACTTAAATACTTGCCACTTAAGCGTACCATAACATAAGTAAATTTAAGTACATACCAACAATAAAGTACATCATCCACCAACATTGGAGTTACCCCTCTTATTGTTTCTCACATCCCTTACATAGTCTTCCATCTCTTTCCACAAGTTTGTAATGATAAAGGTCGCCCAATCAAATTTCTGAAATCCCTTCATTGTCAACCTCATCACCTTCAGTAATCGTTCACTAACCTTTTGGGCTTGCAGTGGAAGCTAGAAAGGTTCTAAGTGTGTACAACATAAAAAGGAACTCAAAATTTTCATTCTCACTATCGTTTACAATAGTCTCTATAATGTTACTGTATAGGCATTTTGAATATTCACTCTGTAACTTTGTATAAATCGGATCATCATCATCCACCTTAGCACTCACCATGTCCCCACAGTAGGGAACCCCAAGTAACTGCTTCACATCCAATGCAGAAATTTCGCGTGTCTTGCCCCTGATTCGGAATTAGCGTGTTGGTGGATCATATGAGAGGAGCATTGACACAATTAGATCTTTTGGCAGTTTCTTATAACCTCCAACATCTAGCAGCTTGCTGAATCCTAATCTCTTCACCCTTTCCTTTAAACTTTTATCTTTATTTATGAAGTCAACCAATTGCTTGAATTGCTAGATTGAGCTACGAGTGATAAAAGCTACTTTTCTCTTCGTACTCTTTTTCTCTTGTCTTACTTTCTTAGTGTATTTAGACTTCTTACAATATTCCTTCCTCTCTTGGTCACTCAATGCTCTCCATGCTTTTAGGACCTCATCATTATGCACAACACATTTGTCAGATTTCTGTGGCTTAAATTTCTTGAAAAACTCAATTCTAAACAACTGCAACCCATTGTTTAAGGCTTTATATGTATCCCCTTTATGCAACACCTTCTTGCCTTGTTCGTCTAAGATCTGCCCTTCTTCCACCACCTTTTCCCCTTCTTCAACCACCACATGCCCTTCTTCACTTTTGTTCTGCCCCTCTTCTGCCCGTTCCTGCCCTTATTCAACCACCATCTTCTTTTGCAAAACAGAGTTATACAAAGTTCAAGCACTATAACTGATTGGTAAAAAAATACCCATTCTTTAATCTAACATAATAGACATTACAGCTTCTATTCTCAAGAAACTAATGTTAAAAAATGATGTGTTTATTACCAATTGACAGACATTCCACATGTTATTCATATAAATACACAATTTGAAAATATGAAGCTGAGACAGATCAAGGATGACAAAAAATAAGTACCCCTGCATATATATGGCACAATAACTATATACATTCGTTGAAAGAACATTAATGAGATAAGGACCAATCAAATATCAGTACCTTCAAGTGGACTCTGAGGTTGGAGCCTCTAGCCTTGTAAATCATTCAGGCAATAATCTACATTTAAAAATCATAACACTCCCAAACCCCCAAAAAATATACCTCTAAAATAGTAGAGCAAAACGTTAAATAATGAAGGAACTACAGCAGGAAACCCATCGTCACATAGCTCAAACAAGAATAAAAATTTGTTATTTTTTAAAGTGGTGTCGTTAATGTAGAGCCTGAACTTGTTAATTTCCACAAATCTTGTTATTCTCATAAGTTTTACTGGCCATGTTTTGGTTTTTCGAGTCATAAGTTGTTAAACAAGGATGGAATGATGTTATTTCTTAACGTGGTGTTGTTTCTATAGAATCTTAAGTTGTTAATTGGCCCCATAACTTGTGAGTGTCAGAAGTTCCCCTGTTTTTCCTTGGTTTTCCACATCAGCAGTTGTTAAACATAAACAACATGTTGTTATTTTTAAACATGTAGATGTTACTGTACAAACTTAAGTTAGTACTCATCCCCCCTACTTGTTGGTCTCCCAAGTTCCACTGCCCATGTTTTCATTTTCCACATTAGTCGTTGTTAAACAAGGATGGCCGTTGTTATTTTCTTACATGGTGTTGTTACTGTTGAAACATTAGTTGTTAATGGCCCCCAACTTCGTACTCTCGCAACTACCCTTGGGCATGTCTTGGTCCTCCACAAAAAGACTTGTTAAACATATGGCAAAGTTGTTATTTTTTAACTAGGTGTAGTTACTGTACAATAAACGAAGAGTCAAACACTTCCGATACCCACTTCCCTCTCTATATACACATCAAACAAAGACACAAATCAAGAATTTGACAGAAAACCCAAGTCATTACAATCCCTTTACCCATTACATACAGGATGCTCTCAATGCGGGAAAAGGGCAATATACGATAAGAAACAAGTTCATCACATTATTGTTCACCAATTGCAACCAACACCACCAGAGACAATCACAAACAGTAAAAGGCAATACATGACAGCAAATAAGCACAAGCCTTCACATTGCATCTTCCAATCATTATATAAACTGAAAATTTGAAAAAATGCCAACTTACCGTTATCGATCGTCTCCACGCACACCCACAACTGTCAACGACACTCGAACTCCTCACAATGCCGACGCAAGCCTCTTACCAAACCTACCGCTCTCAACTCTAAACACGATCGCAGAACCTCACCCAAGAACTCATCATTCAAAGTCCCCACAATACTGCCAAACACCGCAGCTAAATCCCACAGAAGAACCTGCCGTTCGCTGGCTGACAACGTCGCCACCATCTCTCCCCGACCCCACGACTCTTGAAACCGAACTTCACCACCGACCGTCACCAAAAATCCCTCGTCCCCTTCGCCTTTAGTATTGTCAAACTCGTTCAAACTGTTTTCTTCAAGAAAAAAAATGTTTCGCCCCCTTCACTCTACCCTAGCAAAATGCACAATATTGAAATGATTTGGGTCAGAACTAATTTTTGGGAAAATCATTTATGGACTTCACATCTACTATTGCCTTCCTTTCTTTCCCACTCATGCAGTTCAACAGGCTTTTTTCCATGACTAGTTGTGTCATTTCCACTGAAATTTACAATCCATGATTCCTACCGCAGGACTGATCAAGGATTTGAGTTTTCAATGCAACAAATAGGGATTTCCCTATTTCAAGTAGGGGTGTTCGGGATCGGGACGAGATCGGAAAATCCCATTCCCGATCCCGATTCTGAAAAGTGTTTGGGAAGCAATTTCATTCCCGATCCCGAAAATTTCCCGTCCTGATGGGACTGGAAATTCCCGGGATCGGGATCAGGAATTTCCCGAATTCTCAGAGATTTTCAATTTCTAAATTCTGATAACATCCGTTTTAGGTTTATAATGGTTGTTAATCTCTTATTAATTTTTTCCCCTTTCACAATCAGATTTTCAATCCTAGCTGGGAAACAAAAACCGAGAAAGGAGAAAAACAAGAGAGATGGCTCTCTCAATTATTTTGGCTTTGGGCATGAGACAATCTCAACTCAGCGCATTCTGACCAATGCATAATCCCAATTCAAAAGTCAAACAATCCCTAAACAAATTAGAGAAAACAACACCTGTGACTTGATCAGGACAACGCAAAAACCAGATTCCAAGGGTAAATAACATAAGCTAAATAACTCAGAAATTGAACATGATTTTCAGGCACCTGGGATTTACAATTTAGGAGAGAAATCAAATAGATAACCATTTTATATAGCAAGCAGAGCTCAAACAATAAAAGTCCAAACTAATTAAGAAAAATAGGGAGGGGATGAGGTTGATAGAGCTCGCCATTTACAGAGCTTGACGATGGATCTGGAGGTGATGAGCAACTGGAGGCGATGAACGATCTAGAGACTGGAGGCGATGAGCGACTGGAGGACCATCGTTCGTCAGGAAAACCTTCAGGTAGAGAGAGGAGGAAGGGAATTTTAGGGCTCAAAAGAGTTGTATTGATGAGGAGGAAGGGAATTTGACTGTTCTGCTTACTCTGTATTGTTTTAGACTTTTAGTTAATAGTTGGAATAGACAGGGGACTTACTAGCTTACGTCTATTAGACACCAAAAAAAAAAAACATACATGCACATTATTTCGGAATCGGGAAAAAGTCTAGATCGGGAAGTCTCATTCTCGATCCCCACCTTATTTTTCCTGATCCCGAATTTTTCCTATCCGGAAAATTTCAGGACAGGATTTTCTTGTCCCGATTTGCTCTAGATCGGGACAGGAAAATGATGAACACCCCTAATTTAGCGAATATTTTACAGGGATTTTCCTTTAAAAAATTCTTAATTAGGCCTTATTAATAATTCATTAAAAGGGTATGTCTGAATTTATATTTTGGTATTTCAATTGGATTTGTTCAAGTTCTCCCTAATGACAATACATTATGTATTTTATTTATTTTGTTTGGTGAAGCAGTATGTTTTTTTTAATTACTGATGTTTGAAGAAAAAGTGCTTTATTGATAAAAGAATTTTCTTTCTTTTTTCATTGGTGAGTGAAAAAAATTAAGGAGAATGATAAAAAAATACCATTTAAACTTCAAAATCCTAAATTAGTCCTTTGACAAAGATTTACATTGTCAATCCCATTATTCTTCTTATCAGCAGAATTTTGAAGTTCAAAGGGTATTTCTCTGTTATTCTCCTAAAAAATTAATGTATAATAAAGTGGGAATAAAAAAGTTAGACCCTCTTGTACATTTCAGCGATTCTAATCAGAGAAATATGTCCTTCTCCGCGGCTGGCACCATGAATATGGTGATGGGTTTTGGTTAATGAATTTTTTAGAATTGGCTATGGTCCTCTACTCTTATCGTTCTCTTCTCATCCTTTTCCTCTCTATTACTTATCTCACTTTCTAGATTGAAATCTGAGCGATTCAAATTTAATGTTTCATAAAAAATATTATTTTTAAAATATTTTTATCACATATTTAAATTATCATAACTAAAATTTAGCTTTTTTGAATTTATTAATTATTTTTTAATAATTTGATATTTTAAAAATATTTTTATAAACATTAAATTTGAACTACTCAAATTTTAATCTAAGGATTAAGATGAGTAGTGAGGAGAAGATGATGAGAAAAGAATGGTAAGAGTTGAGGACCATAGCCAATCTCAAATTTTTTTAGTATTGTTTTGTTTGTCTTGGTTTTCAGAATTTTATTTTCAGAACACTATTATATTTTTTATAATGTGAATAAGCATTTTAAAAAATTGGGTATTACTCAGCAAAATCCAAAAATTTAGAGTCTCATTCAAAAGAAATTTAGAGTCTTTTTTATTGTAAATCAATTAATGTATACTAAACTTTTGTTATCATTTTTTTTTTCGAACTTTTGTTATCATTTAAAAACATGTTTGTTTCAACTTATAAAAACTTATAAGTTGCTTTTTACGTAAATCGAGACACAACTCCTCTCACATACTTACTTCGTATACCGTAAATCACTATTAAAAAGTAACTTATAAGCAATCGAATCGCTCAACCAAACATACCCTAAGTAAACGTGGGCTGCTATGTTGCTTAAAGTATGAATATTTTTAGGAAAAATTACACTTAAGTCCTAAGAAAAAGGAAAATAAAAAAATGGTTTAATTGACAACTCTAAGAATGGGCGTTGACAACTTTAGGGTCATTTTTTCATTCTACAATTTTAAGAAACTATTTTTTTATTTTCCTTTTTTCTTCGATTTTGAGTGTAATTTTTCTAGTTTTTTATTCTACTTCTAACCAGAAAAGAAGTAATTGTTTTTAATAATCTTATCACTCTAAGATTTGGAAAATTTTGAAATACTAAAAACATAACATTAAAGTAATAGATAAATATTTTAAAAATGTTCAACCTGACAATACCAGAGACATTTGATAATAAAATCTAATTAGATTTAATATTTTTAGCCACCCTAATTATTTTAATTATCAACCCAACAATACAAGAGACCCTTGAATTATTTTGTTTTTCTTGTCAAAGAGACCTTTGAATTACTAACAAGGGGCAAAATCCATTTTTTCTTTAAATAAGATATGAGAGTTTGGAAATATGATAAAAAAAAGTTAAACTTCAAATTTGTTTTAAGACAACAGCAGGCTATACATGTTTAACAATTCAAGGAATATTCGGTCTGTGTTTATTTTAATTTCTAATGATTTAGTGTTAGTTTGGGTTAACGATAGAAACTGCATATCTAACATAATTTATGATGTAAGAGATAAGAATGTGAGAGAAATTTTATCTCAACTTACGCTAACATATTTGATGAACGTTAACGTAAATAAGCACTTAATATTTTTTTTTTTTTGCCAACAGCACTTAATAATAATTTACGCTGGCAAAAATACAAAAACTGATTTTTATTCATAAAACCAACTTTTCAGTAAAATAAAAACACAAGTACCAAGCACAATAACGCGACGCCAACAGATTCATCTCACAGAAGAATCAGACCATTGATCGGAGGACTTTCCTCTGAAGATCGCTTCTTCGTTCGTCACAATCGAGCTCGATGAAGCGGATTGTAGTGGCCGGCGACATGCCGTTTCTTCCGGAAGAAATCATCAGAAACATTCTCGCGCGACTTCCGGTAAAAACCCTAATCCGATCCCGATGTGTGTGCAAACATTGGAGAAATCTCATTAAGACCCCATCTTTCATCTCGGATCATCTCCACCACTGCACTCATCAGAATCCTTCTCTTCTTTTCCAACGGAATGGCTTATGGCATCTTGATTGCAAGATGCAAGTCCATAAAGTTGACATTGCACCTTTGATCGATTCCTCGAATACCTTTCGAATCATCGGTTCCAGCAATGGCTTGCTCTGTGTTGAGGTCGATACGGATTCTGGATTTTATCCTTCCCTTTTATTGTGGAACCCAGCAACTAGAGAGGTCAAGCAGTTGCCCCCAAATACGAAAGGTGCAGATCTCCCTTTCAGTATAGGATTTGGCTTTAGTCCAGTTGTTAACGATTACAAGATAGTGATAACTTGTGATTCTGCTTGTCCTTATGAGGTTCTGCATGTTTTAGTGTATTCATTAAGCTCAGGATCATGGAAGAAAGTAGAATTTGGGATTAAAAATGTAGGTCTTGCTTATGAAAGCGTCACTGTGAATGGAACTATGTTTTGGAATGGGGTTGGGTGGAATCCAGACACAGATACTTTTTACTATGCATTAGTTTCGTTTGACATAGCAAATGAAGTGTTTACTTTGATACCAACACCTGATTGGTCTACTTCAACATCTAGGCTTACCATGTATCAGAACAAACTTGCTGTGCTTTCCTTTTTTGAGACTCAAGACTCTGAATCTTCGATTGAATTGTGGGTGATGGAGGATGGTTCTGGTGCATCATGGGCTAAGAAATATAGTAGCTGTCTCATTCCAGGTGTGGTACGTCCGGTGACTATTTGGATGAATCAAATTGTTTGTTATGGTAGTGAAAATGAACATCAAGAGTGTAACCATGAAAAAAAAATTACGATGTTAAATATCTCATCCAATGAATTGAAGGCGTTTAATATCAGCAAATGTAGCGGGGGCAATGGCAGTGGCTTTATTTACGACCATGCAGAAAGTCTTGTGCCAGTTGGAGGAAAGAAATTGTGTACAATATTTGTGTAAGGTCCAGAGTCATCAATGATATTAAACTTTTAAGTGGAGAATGATGAAGCAAAATTTGACCTATTTTCTCTTAATCTCTATTAATGACTGTACTTGTAATCTTGAAGCCCGTTGAAGAAGTTATTTAGAATGATCAATGCGCATCTATATTTAGTAGCAGGTGTGTTTCTAACTTCATTTGACTCATTTATGTGTGAAGGATGAAGAAAATCTTTTCAATACACCATCTTTCATCAAGTGTTGGTTGCTTGTCTTCCTTAAAATCTTGACTCTTTGTTCAATCAATGTTACATTCTTCAGATATATATTGTGTGTTCTGGTTGAATGATGATCCTTTTATATGTGAGGATACCATTTGCTACAATTTCTTTTTTTCTTTTTTTGGGTATCTCACTGTCTATTTCCAGAAACTATGTGGGTAAGGTTATGAATTTGTGTATTTGTTCCTTTCATTCAAGTTCTATCTTCATGTTTGAGACTTTGGCTCTCAAGAAAGGGATGAAGATGGCTCTAGATTTGGTATTTGATGAGGTTGTGTTTGAGTCTGATTGTTAGCTTTCAATTAATTAACTCTGTTGGTTGTGGGGTAGCTTTTTTCTGAATGGCATCGCAGTGCTAACTTGGAGAATAATGTCTTCTACAATAATGGCTTGGACTGTAGCTCTGTTTGGGTCCAGAGATTAGTTGAACCTTGCAACGGATTAGCTTTCAAGGGGTTCTTTTATGAAGGTAGGCCCTTTTGGATGGGATTCAAATTTCCCATCTTCATTTTTAGTTATTCCTTGTTTTTTTTTAACAGCATCCCTCATTGTTGAAGCTGAGAAGTGTAGGGTTGTTGTTTTGTTTGGTTTGGTTTGATTCTGTTTGGTCTTTAGCTTCTTTTCTTTCTGTTTCCTTGTCTTTTTTTTTTACTAAAATATACACTTCGTGAATAAATAAAGGATTGCGTCAGAAATAATTACATTGAGGAACAACTTTCATCATTTACCATCATTCTAACACAAGATGGTGGATGATCATAGGTGGGTCAAAAAATGAGCAGTGCACCTAGCAAGTCTAGCTAAATTGTGAGCGCAACTATTTGCCCTGTGGCTTTGTTATATTGTAAATGTTGTGTTCCCTTTTGTGTTTTATGTGATATGATCCTTTTTGGCCCACAAGTATATCAATATCACTTTTTCCCCAACAAAATCTATTCTCTCAATAAATTCTCTAAAATTATTTATCATCATTGTTTCTCCAGAAGCTATATTCTAAAAGCTAATTCAAACAGACTCTGTATAGTACTCATCTGTTGAAACTTCCAAGTTGATTTTTTGTGGCTCCCAGTATGGAAGAACTTGAAGCACAGACCTAACACTAACATGCAAGATATTGAGCAGACACTTGGGAAGAAAAGTGAAAGCCTTTGGAAGTGTGTCATTACATCTTTGGAATGCTTGTAAGCAGAAATGGATCATTTGTGACAGACAAGTATGATCCTGTAACTCTAAATATGCAGGAGAGTTTTGGTATTGAATTTGAATGTATAGTGAAAATGGAGCAAAAACTATTCTATCTCTATTCAAATCTCACCACTAAGAATGAATTCCTGATATTTCATGTGCCCGCAAATATAACTGTGTTGATGGTATTTTCAATTATGTAGAAACCTTTGCACCAATTGGCGGGTAGGAAGAAAAGTAAGAGAAGCTAGTTTGGTTTATGTAGAAACCATCGTTTTCATGTTAAGATCCCATTTGATCCATTTCTTTGTATCACACCGTTTGTTTTCATTTCCAAATACTATAGGGATCATTTAAGAAGAGACATGGGAAAAATGTTCTCTTGCTAGTTGCTATACCCAAAGCTTCACTTTATATCTTCAGAAAACGTTTAAATAAATAAATAAATAAATAAAATTTAACTCATTTAATGGCGTTCTCATTTCAGCTCTTTATTAGGGATACGATTCAAAAGAATGATGGAACATACTCTTTTTTTATAATAATAATGATGTAACATACTCTCTCAAATCTCAAACATAAGCTATTTCTAACTAATTTATATAGATTAAGAAGAATAGTTAGAAACATTGAATTTGTTATAAAATTTAAATGATTTAGAATATTATTTTTCCTATAGAAATATTATTTTTATTAATTATACTACACTTCAATGTCAAATTAATTTTTACTATCACATCATCCTTATTAAATATAGACATGTATGAAAAAAAATATTTAATATATGGAATTAATAATTGAACTAAAGTGAATGTTTTAAAAGTGGAGGAGCTATATCTTTGTAATCCAAGCAAAACTGAAAAGGGTCATTGTATTTTATTCAAATAAATTTTAAAATAGCCAAATACCAACCAATGCGTTATGTATTATATTTATTCAAATGCAATTTAAAATATCTAAATGGGGAAAATCTCTAATAATAACATGGGAGAATATTATATAAATCTAACTAAAATACCAAAGTTTAAATTTAGACTTTGATTTTTAACAAATTATTGATCAGGCTTAAGATGGTTGATATTGGCGATCGTTGTGAACATATTTTCAATTATGCAGAAAGCTTGGTACCAGTGGGAGGGATGAAATCGTTGGCAGTGTCTATGTAGGGTTTGGACTTGTTAATGATATTGGATTTGAAGCGGGGAATGATGAAGCAAATACGAAATTGTTGCCTCTGTTTTATGTAACTACTAACATACTTGAGACATTTGCTCTTGGCAGATATGTAGTGATGGAGAGTTGCCCAGCTACATGTAGAGTTGGGAATCAGGGCCGGCCCTAAAGGGTTCGGGGTCAGGAAAATTGCAGTTTTTCAAGGCCCGGCCCGAGAGCATCAGGGCCAGGGCCAGGGCCGGCCCGCAGGGCCAGAAAATCCTTTTCACAATATTTAATTATTTTTCCTACGTATTTTCCCGAAAGAGATATAATTAGTAAATAACAACGATTAAAGTTCTAATTTAACACATAAATGTTGTTAACATTAAGGTTTAAATAACATGTCTTTTCCAACAAATAAACACAGTTATTAATGTATAATCAAAGGTAAAATCATGTCCATAAATAACTCACACAAAGGCCAAAGTATAAGAAGGCAAGAAGCTAAATACTCTAACATCTAAATAACATGAGTATGATGACTATTATTTTCACCTTCTTCGCCACTATCATCAATTTCAAGGACATTTGATTGTGTTTCACTTTGAGCAGTAGGTTCAAGTAGTCAAATAATCACAACCTCCATCAAAAATCATACTCTATGAGGCAGAATAGTATATAATATGATTTTAGTCTAAATAGGCAAAACAATATACTCAAAAATCATACTCAAAAATCACAATATGATTCAATTAGACAAAACAATATACTCAAAAATCATACTCTATATAATATGAGGACAGGATGACATATAGATTCAATAAGGTAATTCAAAAATGTAACATGGTTCATTTCCAAGTAAAAAATATAAAAAAATAAACGGGCCTAAAGGGCCGGCCCAAGGCCCTCAAGGGCCGGTCCTTTTAAGCCCGAGGCCCTACAGGGCCGACCCTTTTAGGCCCGACTTCCTTTTGAGGCTTCAATTTACAAGCCCGGCCTTTGAAGGGCCAGGGCCTAAAAGGGCCGACCCGTTTTCCCGGCTCTAGCTACCTGGAAGCAATTGGCAACATATATTTGAAGGGCCTTGACCCTAAATCTTAATTAGCACATTGTTCCTCATATTTATTTTGTTTGAGCACTGTTGTTATTAATGAGCCCTTCATTTGAGATGATTATGTGCCTATAGTCCTTGATGCCCTCTAGAGAAGGCATCTAAAATGATGAATGTAGACATTTGACTACCAGATGTTTTAAGTTGTTTTTTCGGTTTTCTATCAAATATGTGGATATATAATTTTGTTCCTTGTGTGCGCATAATATGGGGCTTTTATGTTTACCAATTAAATCACTTTAGAATATTTATATTTTTAGTATCTTTGGATTATATATTAGTTTATTAATCAGATTACTTATTTTGAAGAAAAAAATATAAATATAAATATTCTAAAGTGATTTACTTGGTTTCCTTAATTTTTCTAAAAAAGTTAACTTTGTCTTATAATTAGGACCGGAGAGAGTACCTTAAGTGGCTGAACATCCATGCCAAGCTAATGTTGAAAAAAAAAAAAGGAAGAATAAATAACGCTACATTAGATATTTGCATTACCAAGTGCAGTTCCATTAAAAGAATCATTAACTTTGCGTAACACAGCCACCCAAAAACATAGAAAACAAAAAAAAAAAAACAGAAGAGGCCAACTAAAAGTAAACAATCATTCATGAGTTTTTCTCCTGCTTGATGACCAATAAAGCATCCGAATGAATTATTCATTGAAATAATGAGCCACATTGACACATATGGGATGACTAAGGCCTTGTTTGGTTCAATGGAAGGGAGGGGAATGGAGGTTAAATGAGGGGAGGTGGGAGGAGGGGGAGGAGGTTATAAGCTTTGTTTGGTTGGATGGGAGGGGAGGGGAAGAGAAGTTTCTTGTTTGGTTCAGGAGAGGAAGGGAGGTAAGCTAATTAAATGTTGACAAATATGCCCTTAGTACTTTATTTAAATATCAAAGATATTATTTCATAAGTTATAAATGGCAAAAAAACCTATTACCTCACTTATATATAATTAAAAAAAACTTATATATATATATTTAAAATGATGATTTTATTAATTTTAATATGTTACTTCATCAAATTTAATATGTTTTTTAAATTTAAATTTAAATCTAGATCCTAAATCAAATTATAATCCTAAGATAACGAAGATAATTTGGGTATAATTCATCCCATATTATTGAAATATTTGTGATTATGTTAAAAACATACAAACATATCTAATTCATCTAAGATTATCTTAAGTATATACTTGTGATTATATTATAACAGATAAAACACATTCAAGTATAAAATAAACCATCGAACTTATCTAAAATTGATGTATCACACAAAAGAAACATGATAAAAAAAATCCAGCAATGAAAAAGAATGTTATGTCAAACTTGAAAAAATCAATAAACAATAGTCAAATCAACGTCACTTAAAATAAAAAGTCACCAAATGATTAGCAAACCAAATCAATAAATAATAGGCAACATGAACACAGTCATTAACCTAAATATTTGCTAAGTCTCCCATAATATCTATGAGCAAATCCTTACGAGCAACAACAGGACATTCAACAAATGTCCTTAGTTGGTCAACATCACCCATGAGAACTCTATAGATCTTGGTAACATAGGTTGTTGGGAAGCCACAATCTTTAATCATGTTCCATATTTCTTCACTGGACAATTGTGGAAGCTTTCTAGAGCTTTCTCTAATTGCTTGAAATAAGTGGCATATTTAAAAGCATAAATTCTCAAACTTAAATAAAAATAGTTGAAAGTCTAAAATCAAACGTATTAGAATACATGGCATACTTAAAAAAAAAAACACAAGTCTCAAACTTCAAATAAACTTAAAACAAATAACTCATCAAATAAAAAAACGTCTAATTGATTAGGGTACATTGCCACCTCGTCTTATTAGCCAATTTTGATAATCTATCCACATCTCATTTGCTATAGTATCTCTAATAAGCTGTCCTTGAGCAGCCTCCTTATTATCACCACGTCGATCATGATTATTAAACTAGAATAGAAACAATGCATTAATATTAGATATAAAGTTTAGTCTCGTCAAGGCAACTTTTGAGCACGAAATATAATAGAAGCAATGCAGTAAATTTTGATAAATAGGAAACCCCCCGAAACTCATAGCTAAACCAAAAATTAAACTAAATTCAGAAACCATTGAACAATATATTTTCCCATACAATATTTTGCGGAACTATTACCCATGAAAACGAACAAGAGAACTTAAAAGAGGGTGAGAGAAGAACCTAATTATATAAATATAAACTTGCCTGAAAGAAGGTTTGGATTGCTAGAATAGCTACTTGCGGTAGTAATGGATAAACGGGAGAAGGAGAGGCGAAGCAATCAGCGACACGAGGGAGGAAGATGGCTGATTTAAATGCAGAGAGCTTAATAATATTTCGCACGATATGATTTTGATTAGATAGATTTGATTAGATATTATTTAGATAGATTTTATGATTTATTTGGCTAATTCTAACAATAATCATATGGGATTTATAATCATATGGATAAACTTGGGATAATGAAAAATTAATATGGGTATTTTAGTCAAAATGAGATATAATATTTCTCACCCCTCCAAAAAACCCCAAATTTGGAGGGTTGCAGAAGGATGGGAGGGGAGCACTAAAAGATAAAATTTCTCCCCTCCCCTTCCTCCCATTTTTCCCAACCAAACATGCTCACCCCCACGACACACCTCCCCTCCCCACACCTCCCCTCCAAAAACCTCGAACCAAACAATGCCTAAATATTTGTGAGTTCCTCTATTCAATCATTTTCTTTTTTTTCTTATTCGTACACAATTTTTTTTTTTTTTTGTTTCTCAAGTCTATAGAGAGTTACACTGAAAAGATTAAATCTTTGATGATTCGATTATTTATAATTGAGTTGCAAAACCTGTACACTAGTCAATGTTTGAAAAAGAAAGGAAGAAAAGAACCTTAAAAGTATAGGAACATAGGAGGGACTGGTCCCTGTTAGTTATCTTTAGTATTATTAAACGTAGGTTGTGGGCCGGCCCGTTGCGGGCCGTAGGCTAGACAGGGGTTCAACCCCCTCTTTTTTTATTTTATTATTCTCATCTCTTTTCTCTTTCACCCACTCACATCACTTTTTTTTTTTATGTATTTGTGTTAGAAAGGCAATTTTATTTTTACTTTTCTTTTTTTATTTCATATACTCACATAACAAAAACATATAAATACATCTCTTTTAAATTTAATAATAATAGAACAAATAAATATAATATGAAAATAAAAATATTAAATAAAAAAATAAGGAATTAATTAAACACAACATTAAAATAAAGATGATAAGAATATTTGTATTTATTTTATTAAAAAACTTAAAAAAAACAAAACAAGCGAGTCAGCCCGCTTTTGCCCTCATGCCCGGAGGGTCGGGCTTGACCGCCATTTTTTGGTGTGCTGGCACGGGCCAACTGGTTTTACCACCTCTAGTTATCTTGTTGCCTCTTCACTAGGGTCTGTTTGGTTGGAGGGGAGGGGATAAAAAATGAATCTGTCTCCTTGTTTGGTTTGAAAAATTGGAAAGAGGGGTTCCAAAAGAGGGGCTTTCAATCCCTTTCATCCCCTCATTTTTGTTTCTTCCAAATTAGAGGGTTTTGGAGGGAATAAAAAATGAGCCCCTCCCATTCCATCCCCTCCCTTTAAACCAAACAGACCCTAATGCGTATTGGAGGGGTTGGATCAAAAAGTTTATCAACTAAGATAAAAGGGGATTGAATCCCCAAAAAAAATGTAGTGGCAGGCGCCCACAGATTCTTCTCACAGAAGAATCCGACCATTGATCGGAGGGCTTTTCTCTGAAGATCGCCTCTTTGTTCTTCACAATCGAGCTCGATGAAGCGGATTGTAGTGGCAGGCGACTTGCCGTTTCTTTCCGAAGAAATCATCAGAAACATTCTCACGCGACTTCCGGTGAAAACCCTAATCCGATTCCGATGTGTGTGCAAACATTGGAGAAATCTCATCAAGACCCCATCTTTCATCTCTGAGCATCTCCACCACTTCACTCATCAAAATCCTTCTCTTCTTCTCCAACGTAATGGCTTATGGCATCTTGATTGCAAGATGCAACTCCATGAAGTTGACATGGCACCTTTAATCGATTCCTCGAATACCTTTCGAATCGTCGGTTCCAGCAATGGCTTGCTCTGTGTTGAGGTCCATACGGATTCTGGATCTTATCCTTCCCTTTTATTGTGGAATCCAGCTACTAGAGAGGTCAGACAGGTGCCCCCAAATACGATAGGTGCAGATCTCCCTTTCAGTATAGGATTTGGCTTTAGTTCAGTTGTTAATGATTACAAGATAGTGATAACTCATGAGTCTGATATTCCTGATGAGGTTCTGCATGTTTTAGTGTATTCATTAAGCTCAGGATCATGGAAGAAAGTGAAATCTGGGATTGAAAATGTTGATCTTAGTTATGAAAGCGTCACTGTGAATGGAACTATGTTTTGGAATGGGGTTGGGTGGAATCCAGACACAGATACTTTTTACTTTGCAATAGTTTCATTTGACATAGCAAATGAAGTGTTAACTTTGGTACCAACACCTGATTGGTGTACTTCAACATCTGTGCTTACCATGTATGAGAACAAACTTGCTGTCCTTTCTTCTTTCACGAATCAAGACCCTGAATCTTTGATTCAATTGTGGGTGACGGAGGATGGTACAGTTGCATATTGGGTTAAGAAATATAGTAGCTGTATCATTCCAGGTGTGGTACGTCCGGTGACTATTTGGATGAATCAAATTGTTTGTGATGCTAGTGAAAATGAACATCAAGAGTGTGATCATGAACAAAAAATTACTCTGTTAAATATCTCCACCAATGAATTGAAGGCGTTTAATATTAGCAAATGTGGCGGGGGCAATGGCAGTGGCTTTATTTACGACCATGCAGAAAGTCTTGTGCCTATTGGAGGAAAGAAAATGTGTACAATATTTGTGTAATGTCCAGAGTCATCAGTGATATTAAACTGTTAAGTGGAGAATGATGAAGCAAAATATGTCCTATTTTTGCTTAATCTCTGTTAATGACTGTACTTGTAATCTTGATGCCCTTTGAAGAAGTTATTTAGAATGATCAATGCGCATCTATATTTAGCACCGGGTGTGTTGCTAACTTTATTTGACTCATTTATGAATTTTAATGTTCATCATGCGAAGGATGATGAAAATCTTTTCAACACACCATCTTTCATCAAGTATTGATTACTTGTCTTCCTTAAAATCTTGACTCTTTCTTCAATCAATGTGATACATTCTTCAGACATATATTGTGTGTTCTCTTTGTTTCCTTGTTTTTTGGGACTAAAATATACACTTCGTTAATAAATTAAGGAGTGCATCAGATATAATTACATGGAGGAACTCCTTTCATCATTTACCACCATTCTAACACATAATGGTAGATGATCATAGGTGGGTCAAAAAATGAGCAGTGCACCTAGCAAGTCTAGCTAAATTGTGAGTGCAACTATTTGCCTTGTGGCTTTGTTGTATTGTAAATGTTGTGTTCCTTTTTGTGTTTTATGTGATATGATCCTTGTTGGCCCAAAAGTATATCAATATCACTTTTTTCCCAACAAAATCTATTCTCTCAATAAATTCTCTAAAATTATTTTTCCAGAAGCTATATTCTAAAAGCTAATTCAAACAGACTCGGTATAATACTCATATGTTAAAACTTCCAAGTTGATTTTTTGTGGCTCCCAATGTGGAAGAACTTGAAGCACATACCTAACACTAACATGCAAGATTATGAGCAGACACTTGGGAAGAAAAGTGAAAGCCTTTGGAAGTGTGTCATTACATCTTAGGAATGATTATAAGCGGAATTGGATCATGGGGAGTGGTTAGTAGATTGGAAAATGGATTATTTGTCGCAGACAAGTATCATACTGTAATTCTAAATATGCAGGAGAGTTTTTGTATTTGTATTTGAATGTATAGTTAAAATGGAGCAAAAACTACTCTATCTCTATTCAAATCTCACTACTAAGAACGAATTTCTGATATTTCATGTGCCCCGCAATTATAATTTGATGGTATTTTCAATTATGGAGAAACCTGTGCCCCAATTGGCTGAGTAGGAAGAAAAGTAAGAGAAGCTAGTTCGATTTATGTAGAAACCTTCGTTTTCATAGTAAGATCCATTTCTTTGTATCACCTCATTTCCAAATACCATAGGGATCATTTAAGAAGAAACATGGGCAACATGTTCTCTTAGTAGTTGCTGTACCCAAAGCTCGACTTTATATATTCAGAAAATGTTTAAATAAATAAATAAATAAAATTTAACTCATTTAATGGTGTTCTCAGTTCAGCTCTTTATTAGGAATTCAACTCTTTATTAGGGACACAATTCAAAAGAATGATGGAACATACTCTTTTTTAATAATAATATTGATGTAACATGCTCTCCCACATCTCAAACATAAGCTCTTTCTAACTCATTTATACAAATTAAGAAGAATAGTTAGAAACATTGATTTTATTAATTATTTTTTAATAATCTGATATTTTAAAAATATTTTTATAAACATTAAATTTGAACCGCTCAGATTTTAATTTAAGGGTTAAGACGAGTAGTGAGGGAAAGATGATGAGAAGAGAACGGTAAGAGCAGAGGACCATAGCCAATCCCAAATTTTTAAGTATTGTTTTGTTTGTCTTGGTTTTCAGAATTTTATTTTCAGAACACTATTATATTTTTTATAAATTGAATAAGCATTTTAAAAATTTGGGTGTTACTCAGCAAAATCCAAAAATTTAGAGTCTCATTCAAAAGAAATTTAGAGTCTTTTTTATTGTAAATCAATTAATGTATACTAAACTTTTGTTATCATTTTTTTTGTCGAACTTTTGTTATCATTTAAGTAAACGTGGGCTGTTATGTTGCTTAAAGTATGAATATTTTTAGGAAAAATTACACTTAATTGCTAAGAAGAAGGGAAATAAAAAAATGGTCTCATTGACAACTCTAAGAGCAGGTGTTGACAACTTCATAGGGTCATTTTTTTATTTTACAATTTTAAGAAACTATTTCTTCATTTTCTTTTTTTCTTGGATCTTGAGTGTAATTTTTCCATTTTTTTATTCTACTTCTAACCAAAAAAGAAGTAATTGTTTTTAATAATCTTATCACTCTAAGATTTGGAAAAATTTTGAAATACTAAAAACATAACATTAAAGTAATAGATAAATATTTTTAAAATGTTCAACCTGACAATACCAGAGACATTTGTTAATAAAATCTAATTAGATTTAATATTTTTAGCCACCCTAATTATTTTAATGATCAACCCATCAATACGAGAGACCCTTGAATTACTTTTTATTTTTCTTGTCAAAGAGACCTTTGAATTACTAACCAGTGGCAAAATCCATTTTTTCTTTAAATAAGAGATCAGAGTTTGAAAATATGATTAAAAAAAAGTTAAACTTCAAATTTGTTTTAAGACAACAGCAGGCTATACATGTTTAACAATTCAAGGAATATTCGGTCTGTGTTTATTTTAATTTTTAATGATTTAGTGTTAGTTTGGGTTAACGGTAGAAGCTGCTTATCTAACATAATTTAATATGTAAGAGATAAGTATGTGAGAGAAATTTTATCTCGACTTACGCTAACATATTTGGTGAACGTTAACTTAAATAAGCACTTAATAATATTTTTTTTTACCAACAGCACTTAATAATAATTTTTTTTTGCCAGCAACAGAAACTAATAGCATTAAGTTTAAATAAAGTTACATTGTCACATAAGATACAGCAAACCAAAGCAGCGAAAGAGAAAATAAACAAGTTACAGCTAACAAACACACTGTCCTAAACCTAGCTAACAAACTATAGAGGCTAAAATATAAATACTCTACAATGCAGCCAAAACACAATAATAATAGTGAGACAACATCCCCTCCAATCGCTAAGTATGCTTGAAACTGGGAAGAAGGTCGATATGCCTGATAACAATGGCAAGACTCTTCTAAGGAAGCTTTGGTACTCCTTCCGGCTACCAAATCTGCTTCTCTGGGAACGCACCTGCAAAAGAGGTTCCTAACCAGATTCCCTGACACACAAGTGTACTCAAGGAGAATAACAATCAACCTATTGTCAGAGAATGCACAATCACATAGACCATAGGAAAAATAAATCCAACTCCAATCTGAAGATAAGCAGAACTGCCATATACACTGAACAGGCTCATGTCTTGACCTATGATGAACAGTGTTGATCGATACACTGAACAGGCACAAAATGAACCCATGATGAACAGCGCATACAATTCCACTCAAACAGATCAAACCCAGAAAACTGAAAAAAATTACCTCTCTATCCCACACAGCTACCTTCAACCTCCACCCAACAATACTAAATTCTGAATGTATCCTAAGGACTCTGTTTCTAGGGCTTAGGGTAGCCAGTCCAACTCTTTCCCACCGATAAATCTTCCACACCAACTTAGGTAGGGTATATACCATTTGGGTAAGGTATTTTGACTGATAATACGCACATACCAAAGAAATATAATAGCTTACCCAATCATATGAGACAAACCAAACCACAACAGGTATCAATTCTTCTAAATAATCATCTGACTTAAACAAAGAATAACCAATACCTAAATAGGTTCTCCCACCCGCAGCAAATCTCAACTCCAATAATACATCAGTCGGAACGAATTTAATTGTTAGCAATCTACTCACCTCAGGAGCCAAAGGTCGCCGAAATAATACCTTTGCGTATCTTCTTTCCGATTCCAATGATTTCCCCAAATCGGCAGTGAGATCCCAGCGTCCCCGTGTCCATTGTTCCTTCAACATCTTACCTTCGCCTGAGGGACCACCAGCAGCGAGGTCCTCCAACTCCATGGCACAAATTTGTTTGAACTTTGAGCTCCAATGTCTTAAGCACCGCACCACCGCCACCGATCTGCCCCCAATTTCCTGACAACCCCAACACTCGTCCCTCATCTCCTCTATCAAACGCTCAGTCGAGAGAGGGAGCCCTCGCGTCGATTTCCCCACCCACTTCAGAGGCCATGGAGGCACCCACCGGAGGTCGTCAACGGATGATGTAAAGTGCGTTTGTGGTTTGCCCTCTTCCTTATATCCGCTAACCAAAACCTGCTGCTCGTCGCCGTCG
The DNA here is from genome assembly GCA_963855925.1 of Inga laurina. Lineage (NCBI taxonomy): Eukaryota > Viridiplantae > Streptophyta > Magnoliopsida > Fabales > Fabaceae > Inga > Inga laurina. Next base: position 68,559,609 of record OY979701.1, on the reverse strand, counting down.
CGGGACTCGCCCCCAGTCCACCTATCCTTAGGCCGTACCAGAAGAAGCCTGCCGCTCAACTCCATCGAGGGAGACACAAACCTTCCAGGCAGAACGAGCGGTCGCCGCTCAACCAGCACTGGGCTGGATCCCGCCGACGCACCCATTCTATCGGAAAAAGGAAACCCTAGCACAGGGACATCTACTCGCACAAGGGCGAAAAAACCTCGCACTTAATAATAATTTACGCAGGCAAAAATACAAAAACTGATTTTTATTCATAAAACCAACTTTTCAGTAAAATAAAAACACGAGTACAAAGCACAATAACGCGACGCCAACAGATTCATCTCACAGAAGAATCAGACCATTGATCGGAGGGCTTTCCTCTGAAGATCGCTTCTTCGTTCTTCACAATCGAGCTCGATGAAGCGGATTGTAGTGGCCGGCGACATGCCGTTTCTTCCTGAAGAAATCATCAGAAACATTCTCACGCGACTTCCGGTAAAAACCCTAATCCGATCCCGATGTGTGTGCAAACATTGGAGAAATCTCATCAAGACCCCATCTTTCATCTCGGATCATATTCGCCACTGCACTCATCAGAATCCTTCTCTTCTTTTCCAACGGAATGGCTTATGGCATCTTGATTGCAAGATGCAAGTCCATAAAGTTGACATTGCACCCTTGATCGATTCCTCGAATACGTTTCGAATCGTCGGTTCCAGCAATGGCTTGCTCTGTGTTGAGGTCCATACGGATTCTGAATTTTATCCTTCCCTTTTATTGTGGAATCCAGCAACCAGAGAGGTCAGACAGTTGCCCCCAAATACGAAAGGTGCAGATCTCCCTTTCAGTATAGGATTTGGCTTTAGTCCAGTTGTTAACGATTACAAGATAGTGATAACTTGTGATTCTGCTTGTCCTTATGAGGTTCTGCATGTTGTAGTGTATTCATTAAGCTCAGGATCATGGAAGAAAGTAGAATTTGCGATTAAAAATGTAGGTCTTGCTTATGAAAGCGTCACTGTGAATGGAACTATGTTTTGGAATGGGTTTGGGTGGAATCCAGACACAGATACTTTTTACTATGCATTAGTTTCGTTTGACATAGCAAATGAAGTGTTGACTTTGATACCAACACCTGATTGGTCTACTTCAACATCTAGGCTTACCATGTATCAGAACAAACTTGCTGTGCTTTCTTTTTTTGAGACTCAAGACTCTGAATCTTCGATTGAATTGTGGGTGATGGAGGATGGTTCAGGTGCATCATGGGTTAAGAAATATAGTAGCTGTCTCATTCCAGGTGTGGTACGTCCGGTGACTATTTGGATGAATCAAATTGTTTGTGATGTTAGTGAAAATGAACATCAAGAGTGTGATCATGGACAAAAAATTACTATGTTAAATATCTCTACCAATGAATTGAAGGCGTTTAATATCAGCAAATGTGGCGGGGGCAATGGCAGTGGCTTTATTTACGACCATACAGAAAGTCTTGTGCCAGTTGGAGGAAAGAAATTGTGTACAATATTTGTGTAAGGTCCAGAGTCATCAATGATATTAAACTTTTAAGTGGAGAATGATGAAGCAAAATTTGACCTATTTTCTCTTAATCTCTATTAATGACTGTACTTGTAATCTTGATGCCCTTTGAAGAAGTTATTTAGAATGATCAATGCGCATCTATATTTAGTGCCAGGTGTGTTTCTAACTTCATTTGACTCATTTATGTGCGAAGGATGAAGAAAATCTTTTCAATACACCATCTTTCATCAAGTGTTGATTGCTTGTCTTCCTTAAAATCTTGACTCTTTGTTCAATCAATGTGTTACATTCTTCAGATATATATTGTGTGTTCTGGTTGAATGATGATCCTTTTATATGTGAGGATACCATTTGCTACAATTACTTTTTTTTTTTTTTTTGGTATCTCACTGTCTATTTCCAGAAACTATGTGGGTAAGGTTATGAATTTGTGTATTTGTTCCTTTCACTCAACTTTTATCTTCATGTGTGAGACTTTGGCTCTCAAGAAAGGGATGAAGATGGCTCTAGATTTGGTATTTGATGAGGTTGTGTTTGAGTCTGATTGTTAGCTTTTGATTAATTAACTCTGTTGTTTGTGGAGTAGCTTTTTCTGAATGTCATTGCAGTGCTAACTTGGAGAATAATGTGCTCTACCATAATGGCTTGGACTATAGCTCTGTTTGGGTCCAGAGATTAGTTGAACCTTGCAACGGATTAGCTTTCAAGGGGTTCTTTTATGAAGGTAGGCCCTTTTGGATGGGATTCAAATGTCCCATCTTCATTGTTAGTTATTCCTTATTGTTTTTTTTAACAGCATCCCTTATTGTTGAAGCTGAGAAGTGTAGGGTTGTTGTTTTGTTTGGTTTGGTTTGATTCTGTTTGGTCTTTAGCTTCTTTTCTTTCTGTTTCCTCGTCTTTTTTAACTAAAATATACACTTCGTGAATAAATAAAGGATTGCGTCAGAAATAATTACATTGAGGAACAACTTTCATCATTTACCATCATTCTAACACATGATGGTGGATGATCATAGGTGGGTCAAAAAATGAGCAGTGCACCTAGCAAGTCTAGCTAAATTGTGAGCACAACTATTTGCCCTGTGGCTTTGTTATATTGTAAATGTTGTGTTCCCTTTTGTGTTTTATGTGATATGATCCTTTTTGGCCCAAAAGTATATCAATATCACTTTTTTCCCAACAAAATCTATTCTCTCAATAAATTCTCTAAAATTATTTATCATCACTTTTTCTCTGGAAGCTATATTCTAAAAGCTAATTCAAACAGACTCTGTATAGTACTCATCTGTTGAAACTTCCAAGTTGATTTTTCTGTGCTCCCAGTATGGAAGAACTTGAAGCGCAGACCTAACACTAACATGCAAGATATTGAGCAGACGCTTGGGAAGAAAAGTGAAAGCCTTTGGAAGTGTGTCATTACATCTTTGGAATGCTTGTAAGCGGAAATGGATCATTTGTGACAGACAAGTATCATACTGTAACTCTAAATATGCAGGAGAGTTTTGGTATTGAATTTGAATGTATAGTGAAGAATGGAGCAAAAACTATTTTATCTCTATTTAACTCTCACTACTAAGAATGAATTCCTGATGTTGCATGTGCCCGCAATTATAACTGTGTTGATGATATTTTCAATTATGTAGAAACCTTTGCACCAATTGGCGAGTAGGAATAAAAGTAAGAGAAGCTACTTTGGTTTATGTAGAAACCTTCGTTTTCATATACTAAGATCACATTTGATCCATTTCTTTGTATCACACCGTTTGTTTTCATTTCCAAATACCATAGGGATCATTTAAGAAGAAACATGGGAAAAATGTTCTCTTGCTAGTTGCTGTACCCAAAGCTTGACCTTATATCTTCAGAAAACGTTTAAATAAATAAATAAATAAATAAAATTTAACTCATTTAATGGCGTTCTCATTTCAGCTCTTTATTAGGAATTCTACTCTTTATGTGTGTGTTCGGATTAGCTTTTGGAGAATAATTTTTATAATTTACGACGTAAGTATGTCAGAGGAGTTTTGTCCCGATTTACGGAAAAGTGTTTTTGAAACCATGGTTTTGGGGTAGGCAAACACACAAGAATTGTTATAATAATAATGATGGAAAATACTCTATTTTTATAATAATAATGATGTAACATACTCTCTCACATCTCAAACAAGCTATTTCTAACTAATTTATACAAATTAAAAAGAATAGTTAGAAACATTGAATTTGTTATAAAATTTAAATGATTTTGAATATTTGTTTTTCCTATAAAAATATTATTTTTATTAATTATACTAGACTTCAATGTCAAATTAATTTTTACTATCACATCATCCTTATTAAATATATACATGTATGAAAGAAATGTTTAATATATGGAATTAATAATTGAACTAAAGTGAATGTTTTAAAAGTGGAGGAGCTATATCTTTGTAATCCTGGCAAAACTGAAAAGGGTCATTGTATTTTATTCAAATAAATTTTAAAATAGCCAAATACCAAACAATGCATTATGTATTATATTTTATTCAAATGCAATTTAAAATATCTAAATGGGAAAAATCTCTAATAATAACAAGGGAGAATACTATATAAATCCAACTGAAATACCAAAATTTAAATTTAGACTTCCATTTTTAACAAATTATTGATTAGGCCGAGAGGCATAATTAGAGACTTCTAAATGTTGTTAAATGACCACGTTGCCCCTTCGAAGTCATCTCTTCTTTTCCCAATCACCTTTGTCTGCTAATTCAATTCTCTTTTTGCTCTCTTGTTTTTAATTATGATTATTAGTATAGTAAATATAAACTAACGAAATTTACCCCATGATTTAATATGTGATTCAAAATGGAATAGGCAAATCAATGTCCATTAAATCCCTATAGAAGAATGGATAGCTGTTTTCTTTGTCTTGTATATAGGATCAATATTAGAATAATGGAACAAGTGAGATTCTCCAACCACCACATGAAAAGGTTTTTGATGAAATAGAAGAATGAATGCATACATTATATTCTTATAATTACATAATATCTTTATTAGACAAAAATATTTGTTGCGATCATAGAAGACATGTACAAATTTGAATAATTTTATGTACAACAAATGGTATAGTTTTTTTAAGAAAATTATATTTATATAATACCTTTGCTGGACAAAATATTTTTTTAAATAATATAGGAAGTATACAAATTTGAATAATTTTATTTCGACAAATAGTATAGTTTTTTAAAAAAATTATAATAGATAAATATTTGTTTATTTTAGGAAATCCAATTAAAAGATGGGTGAATTAATCAAATCCTATCTCGTAAGATGTGTATTCTAAGAAAGTAAACCCAGTGGGAATTCATACCTGATTTTGTTGGTGTAAATAGGGTTCGTCGTGCGTACGGCAACAATCCATAAATGGGAGGTTTCTCAGAGACACTAGTACAAATTCCTCACAGCAAAGATCCCAGTTTCTCCAAGTGATAGTAATTCATTCTCAATGTGACAAAGCTACACACATTAAAATGAGTTAGATGCTTGGAACGAGCATTTCTGCCTTCTCTTTTCTTTACATTTGCACGTGGGTATTCGGAAATTTCATCAAATTTTAAAATCTCTAATTGTGTTAGATAACTTAATCTATAATTTGTTATGCACAATGGCCTAAATTAGAATTTGATTAATTCAACTATTTTTAAATAGAATTTTTCCTTTTTTTTTTTTATGAAAAATCAAATCATAAAACAAACTTACTAATTTTTTTTATCAAACAAACAAACAAAGTACTTAAAAATAAAGAGAAAATATTACTTGAACACCGTTGTAGTAATAAGACACTGATTGCATCTAGCTACCTTCAAATTTCCTTTTTTAATTATAGGAGGTTGTTTTAGTCTTTTAATAACATTCAAAAATTAGGCCTCATTAATAATTTATTAAAAGTATAGGTCTAAATTTATATTTTGATATTTCAATTGGATTTATTCAAGTTCTCTCTAATAACAATGCATTATGTATTTTGTTTGGTGACGCGTTATGTTTTTTTAATTATTATTGATGTTGGAAGAAAAAGCGCTTTATTGATAAAATAATTTTTTTTCTTTTTTCGTTGGTAAGTGAAAAAAATTAATGTCTAATAAAATAGGAATATAAAAGTTAGATCCTCTTGTATATTTCATTTCGATTCCGGATTCTCTCCCTTGTAATTCCCCTCCCTTGCGCCTTCCATACTAAAAAAAAAACAGCCGTTTTGGATCCCAAAAAATGGGGTGGTTGGGTCCTTTCTTTTTTTAAAAAAAATGTAACATCCTGAAGTATTTTTTAAATGACACATAGTATCTTAAAATAATTTTTGATACATTGATCACCCTCAAATTGTTTTTAGTAGTAACTATTGTCTAGCAAATTACACTCTAAAATATTGTTTCAGTAACACTCATTATCATAAATTAATTTTTAACTCACTTAGTACCTTAAATAATTTTTCAGTAGTAACTATTATCTAGCAAACTATATTCTAAAGTATTTTTTTAGTAACATCTAGTATCATAAATTATTTTTTAACTCATTTAGTACCTTAAATAATTTTTTTAATAATACCCAGTATCCTAAAATAATTTTTTTTTTTTTTGCATCTGATCCCCTAAGATATTTTTTTATCAGCACTCTGTATCTTAAGTTTAGACTGTTCATTACAATTAGAAAAATATTTTACCATGCTGAATATAAAAAATGTTATTTCATGATACTGAATGGTATTAAAAAATACTTTAGGGTTATACATATATAAATGGCGGTGGCTTTATTTACGACCATGCAGAAAGTCTTACTCCCATTGGAGGAAAGAAATTGTGTACAGTATTTGTGTAAGGTCCTGAGTCATCAGTGATATTAAACCGTTAAGTGGAGAATGATGAAGCAAAATTTGTCCTATTTTTGTTTAATCTCTATTAATGAGAGTACTTGTAATCTTGATGCCCTTTTGAAGAAGTTATTTAGAATGATCAATGCGTATCTATATTTAGTACCAGATATGTTTCTAACTTTATTCGACTCATTTATGAATTTTTCTGTTCATTTCTCTGTTGTAGATGGATATATAATTTAGTTGTTGGTGTATGGATTAGGTTGGATTTGTTGTCAAAATAATAATATATCAATTTACGGTTATCTTCTCAATCTGGACTGTTGGATTAAGATCTCAACGGTTCAGATTTTTTTTAATATAAAATTATTATTATTATTATATTTTTATAATATATTAAATCTGAACCGTTGAGATCTTAATCCAACGGTCCAGATTGAAAAGAGGACCGTAAGTGGATGGGAAGGAAGAGGACTGTAGCCGGATCCTTTGTAAGGGAAGAAAAGACGACACAATAGGTTAAAATCATTTGTGCCGAAATTGAAAAGATCTTACTATTATGGTATCTGCCATCGTAATTCTCCTTCTCCACTCTGCAGCAAAATGGTCTTATTCTTCAGTGATTAACTTCCATGAAAACTTGTCTGCAGAAGTCATCAAAAGAAAATAGCTTCTTTACTTATGAAGTTCTCATTCTTATTCTTTTTCTGAAACACTAATCAAAAGAAGATTAAAGTATGTGCCTATTCTGACCAAAAGGTGCCACAAGAAGATTATCTCTTGCAACTTTGTCAACTATAACATTTGGTTCAGTTTCATTTAGTACATAGCACATAAAAAGGAATAGGTTCAGTTTTATGTAGGGTTTGGACTTTTTAATGATATTTTGGATGTGAAGTGGATGTCTCTCTTCAATCTCACTACTAACAAACTTGAGATATTTGCTTTTGGCAGATGATGGCCTTGTACCAATTGTCAGTTTATATTTGAAGAGTTTTGACCCTAAATTTTCATTAGCAAATTGTAGCTCATATTTATTTTGTTTAGACACTTTTGGTACAAATGAGCCCTTCAGTTGAGATGATTATGCTCCGATAATCCTTGATGCCTTTTAGGGAAGTTATCTAGCTAATGGATGTAGACATTCAACTACTACTAGATGTTTTAAGCTGTATTTGACCTATCTCTATTATGGAATTTTTGGTTTATATCAAATATGCGGATATATAGTTTCGTTCCTACTGTGTGCATAATTTGAGGTTTTTTTTTTAATGTTTACTTGGTGTATATGTGATTTTCTTCATATCATGAAAGGGGAGAAAAGTAGGGGAGAAATGAATTAAACACATTGTTTACATGGCGTGTTGAAACAATTAGAGAAGTTGGGCTAAAAGTTTTTAATTAACTTTCCATATTTTTTTTATCTTATATCTTCTCTTTATTAAAATTTTATAATTCTACTTCTTCAATTCTTTAAAATTCAACTCATAAAAATTTTACTTTCCTTCCCTTCTCCCCTTACCCAACAGCCCTTGTGGTGATGGGACATTTTTGTGCTTCTTGCTTTCAATTTCTTTTTCCCCACTTTCTAATTTTTTCTTGAGGTTAATATAATATTTGATCTCTCAAGTTTGCCTTCATTTTGATTTTGATTCCTTAAGTTTCAAACTATAAGTTTTGGTCCTTGTAGGGGCAAAATAGTCTAGGTTTTTATTAAGCGATAGGAATCAATGTTTTAAACAAAAAGAAACTTGAGGGACTAAAACTTATGATTTGAAATTTGAGGGACAACAATCAAAATGAGAGAAAATTTAAGGATAAAAAATTATATCCACTTTTTTTTCCTGGCATCATTTCATGTATACCTGACACATTTTGTTTAAAATTATTTTCACTGCACTATGAGAAAGTCCTCCTTCCCTCAAGCACTATGAAATAAATGGCTTTGGACAGGCAAGGTCTTTCCTACAATCTTATCTTAGATACCTGCAGAAGATTCCAAACATCATGTCAAGGATGAAAACAAAAAAAAAATCTTTTCAATCAACCATTTTTCATCAAGAGTTGATTGCTCGTCATCCTTAAAGCCTTGGCTCTTGGTTTAATCAATGTGATACGTTATTCGGATATTTTGTCAAAGTGACTTACGATATGACTACTAAAAAATTGACATTTTTTATCATTAAAGCCTAAAGGTTGAACCCACCCGAATTCACATTCTATGCTCATTCAAAAGATGAGCATGTAGTGCTCATCTCCTAATTTTGGGGTTATTTATTTATTTTTTTTGAAAAAAATATTCCATATATTAAAAGTTAATTAACTTAAAATATCAGATGTTGAAACAATATTTCAAATATTAGATGCTATTGAAAAAATATTTTAAGTTGTTGGTATTGTAGGAAAAATATTTCTAAATACAGAATTAGAAATTAATTAATTTGAAATACTAGATGACAAAAATATTTTAAAGTGTAGTATACAATTTAATCTAAATAAATAATAATATATATAAAAAAAAATGCCCTATCCCAAAATTGGGGGATGAGCATATCGTGCTCATCTTTTGGATGAGTATGGTATGAGGACCTGAACCCACCCTTATTGTGGAAACACTTGAAAAAGATGATTTTTTTTTAACAGAAACTTGAAAAAGATGATTAAAGGTTGAATATTTTATTCAATACTCTTTCTGTCTTCAAAACCAAAAAAGAACTAAAGAAGACATTTTTTTATGAACTTATTGCTTTATAATTTCAAAAAAAATCCTACACAAATAAATAATTGCTAAATATTTAACATTTTTTAGCTAACCTGAATATTTTTATGATCAACCTAAATAGTAGGAGAGACATTGGATTACTAACTCATTTGACATTGAAATCTTTTTCCCCCTAAACAAGATTTTTTTTTTTGCCCAGACCCTAAACAAGAGATTAGAGTTTGGAGATCTGATAACCAAAAAAGAAAAAAAAAAAACTTTAATAAATTTGTTTAGTTTAATGATAATGGAACTCCATGAAGTTGAGAATGCACCTTTCACCAATTCTTCGACTACCTTTCAAATCGTCGGTTCCAGCAATGGTTGACGTCGATTCAGATTCTGTATTTTCTCCATCCCTTTTATTGTGGAATTCAGCGACTAGGGAGGTCAGACAGTTGCCTCCCAATAGGAAAGTTCTACACCTCCCTTTAGATGCACAGCTATTTTTCGATGTAGGATTTGGCTTCAGTCCAATTGATAATGATTTGTGATAATTTACTTTGCCCGTCCTCATCATGTCATTTTGCATGTCGCAGCTTATTCATTAAGCTCAGAATCATGGAAGGAAGTAGAATTTGGAATAGAAAATGTAGCACTTTTTGATGGTAGCGTCACTGTTAATAGAGCTAAGTTTTGGTTTGGGTTTAGTTCGAAGGATGGTACAATAGAGAGTTTTTACAATGTGATAGTTTCATTTGATATAGCAAATGAAGTGTTTACTTTGATAACACTTGATTGTTCAATTCCAAGACCTATGCTTACAGTGTATGAGAACAAAATTGCTATGTGAAGAGATATAGGAAGACTGAATTGATTATCATACGAATGAATTACATATATTTATACAGAAGTAAATCAGACATAATACTGTTCAATCAAGGAAAAATATGAACAACACTATACAATCAGAGAATAAAAACTACGCCTTGATTTGTGGATCTTGACTTTGGTGCTTCTACACTCCCCCTCAAGTTGAACTATAGATATCAATCAAGTTTAACTTGCCAATCTGCTTCTTTTGCTTTGCGATCCTCTTGAGCAACTGCCCCACAATGATAAGTTTGATTTTGCAGGGCATTAAGTTCTTGCCAAAGTGAGGATTTTTCTAGATAATAATCATCAAGTGGCATGTGGTCCTGTTTTATCTGCCATATCTTTTGCTTGACATCAAATATGCGAGACCTATTTCCCACAGGACTGTATGTTTCACGAAGAGCTTCCCAAATTTCTTGAGCTGAGGGAAGATACATAAAATTCTTCTTAATTGAGGATGACATTGCATTGATTAACTAAGATGATACCAATGCATTCTCAGATTTCCATTTTCGAAACTCCTTGGTTTCTAATGTTGAGGGCCTTTTAGCTTCACCAGTTTTATATTCAAGTTTATCTCGCCCATCAAGAGCAAAAATCATGGATTGAGACCATTCCCAATAATTGTCACTCGTAAGTTTCTCAGAGACAAGAAGAACACTAGAGATGTCATTAGAACCAGATCGAGGCCTAGAGGAAGAGGCATAAGAAATTGTAGACATAATGACAGTTTAGTCCTCCAAATCTTCAAAATGAAAAATTGGTGCTTTGAATTTCAAAAATACCTGGTTGGTCTTTCGAATTTGGAAAATGACAGATTTATACTTGATCAATTAAATAAGTCTGCTTTCTCCTAGTCTCTCACTTCCTTTTTCCTCTTTCTCTTTCTCGTTTTTGCTCCCTCGTGAGCAAGATCAGTTTTTTTTAACGAAGAAGAGAAATAAGAGGCGTGAAGCAGTGAACCCACGAGCAGAGAATCACGGCGAGAAGATGCCTCCAACAGAGACCTTGTGTGCTGGAGGCTGAGAGCGTCGGCTACTGAGTGGATGCTGAGAGCGCCGGAGAGTGTGTCGGCGGGTGAGGAGATTCAGAGGCGGAGACGATCTGTGAGAATTGACAGACCTCTGATAGAGAATTGACGATGGTGATAATCAAAATTACTCACTGGAGATCGATGCGTGGTGATTCACGGTGAGTGATGGTGATTCACGGTGAATCAGAATTCTTTCTGTCTCTCTAAAATTTTCTCGGCCGTCGTGGAGGCTAAAGTGTCGTCACTGCACCAGTTGTGGTTGCAGTGAGAGAAGAGAAGCAGATCGAGAAGTCGACCGAGGCATAGAGATGACAGATATGATGGAGATGACGGAGAGAACACAGAAAAAAGGTGAGGAACACGCTGCTTGTCCCCTATTTTTTCTGCTGTTTTCTCTGGTTCAGTGCTAAGAACGCAACGGACGTGAAGTAAAGTCCAGGGTCGGTGCTTGAAGAGAAAGCCAACGACTTGAGAACGGCTTTTGAGTTCGCTGGTGGAGTTGGTGGTTGGCTTTGAGTTCGCAGGTGGAGTCAGCTTTGCATTCGCCGGTGGAATTGGTGGTTAGATTGGCTCGGCAACTGTCTGTGACAAACGATAGATGTCGTTGGGCAGAGGCAGTGATGACTACACTGATTTCCGGAAATAACGATCAAGATTATCAATCAGAAACGGGCACAGGGACGCTGGGATACACGTCGACAATGCCGGAGACAAAGACACCGGTTTTGGTTCTGATATTGCAGAACACACAGGTGAGTGGATTTGAGTCAGTCTCGATTATTTTCTTCTTCAATGCTCTGATACCATGAAGAGAAATAGGAAGACTGAATTGATTATCATACGAATGAATTGCATATATTTATACAGAAGTAAATCAGACATAATACTGTTCAATCAAGAAAAAATACGAATAACATTGCACAATCAGAGAATAAAAACTACACCTTGATTTATGGATCTTGACTTTGGTGCTTCTACACTATGCTTTGTTTTTCTGAGATGCAAGACTCTGAATCTTTGATTTAATTGTTGGTGATGGAGAAAGAAATGTAGTAGCTGTCTATTTCCACGCTTGGTACAGCCAGTGACTGTTTGGATGAATCAAATTGTTTGGGATTGTGCTTTTGCTAGTGAAGATGAACATCAAAGGTATAGAAAACGTAAACTTATCCTGTTAAATATCTCTAGCAATGAGTTGAAGACATTTGTTCTCAGCAAATGTGGAAGTAACAATGGCGGATTCAGCTATGCAGAAAGTCTTGTGCCAATTTGAGGAAATTAAAGAATTGTTTTTGTACATGGTCTAGAGTCATTAGTGATGTTAGCTGTTAATATGAAGAATGATTAAACAAAATATGTTCAACTTCTGTTCACTCTCACTACTGATGGATGTACTTGTAATCCTTGGTGCCCTTTGAAGAAGTTATTTAGAATGATCAATACACATCTATCTATAGTACCAGGTGTATTTCTAACTTTTATTTGACTCATTTATGAATTTTTCTCTTCATTTCTCTTTTGATGATGCGATATATACCGATAAATTTATTTCATTCGCTAGGGAAGAAAAAATCATACATCAGGTTCAAATTACAGAGATTGAAAAGATCTTATTATTATGGTATCTGCCATCATAGTTCTCCTTCTCCACTTTGTGCATCAAATTGTCTCTCTCTTCTGTGCTTGACTCGAATGAAAACTTGTCTGCAGAAGTCATTGATAGAAAATTGCTACTTAAGTTCTCAATCTCATTCTTTGCTGAAAACACTATTAAAAAGAAGACTAAAGCATGTACCTATGCAGACAAAAAGGTCTCACAAGAAGATTAAAATACAGCGGTTTATGTAAATAGTTTTCCACCTTACAAAAGGTTGTGTGCCTTTTAGATAGATCATTAATGGATAAGATCAGAACTCAGAAGAACATTGCTGAGTTTTGTTGATGCTGATAACTCTTTCAAGAATGTTGTGGATGAGGTTAGACTTTTGTGTACGTAGAGATTGGCAGGTTCTTTTGTATCATACTCCCAGGAAAAACCTTACTTTAGCATATCAGTTAGCTAAACTCTCCCACAACAGAGGGTAATTTTTGCATCTTTCGTCAACCTCCACCTAGTAGCTATGAGGTGGGTGTTGATGAAAGAGGTTAAGGGTAGGTGTCTATTGATTGTATTTTGTTTTTGTAAGTAATGATATGCAGTATTATTCAAAAACAATTTTATAATTTCTTTGGAGCGTAGAAGATGTCAACCTCCACCTAGTAGCTATTAAGTTTCTTTTTCCACATGTTACACTGTAAATCAATTTTATATAACCAGATGTCTAGCAAGCTAAAAGGGGGAAAAACATAAGCATTACAGAACGATTTTTACAATTTCTTTGGAGCGTAGAAGATAACCAATTACATATATCATTGGTCGGGATCTCAAAAAAAAAAAGTTACTAAGTCATAAATTGTCGGGATCAATCACAAATTTACGGAAATGAATTTATGTCATAAATCAGTTTGAAGTAATCAAAACCAAATTCAGCCCTTTATAATTTATAAGAGTATTTTAGTCTTTTAACAATATTCATAAATTCCTAATCTAGATTTTAGTATTCCAACAGGATTTAATTAGAATTTTCCCCTATCTTTATGATCAACCTAATAATACGAGAGACATTTTGAATTACTCACCAAAGGCATCAATCATCAACTTTTAACTTTACTCTCTAAATCTTGTGTGACCTGCTCTATAACCCAATTATGCTTGAACCAGGTCAAATAATCATAATCTTAATTACATTAAATAACATTTATGATGATTGGCAAATAATAATTGAACATAGCCTTTCGATTTAATTTCAAACAATAACTATAATCTTCCATGATTGTAGGAAATAGTAACTTTAACATTCAAATCCTAATTAAATCAAAACACATTTATAATGATTGACAAATAATAATTGGACGTAGCCTTCCAAATTTAAAATTACCTAATTGCGTACATTGCCACACATTTATGATGATTAGCAAAAAATTAATTGGACGTATCTTTTCAAATTTTAAGTAATGACTGTAATCTTTTATGATTATAAGATATAATAACTTTAACATTTCAATCCTAATTAAATTAAAACAATCAATACAGGTCAACTCTATTTCCAACAATTGCACTCTAGTAGGACTAAATTGCAACATACAATCCTTTGAACAAAATTGCTCTAAAAGGAATAATTAGGAAGGAAGAATGCTAGAGGTTAATATGAACAAGAAACCCACTAACAAGACAACTAATGTGGTTTATAGAGAAAGTTTTCAAAATATGATGTAAGATTCATTTTTTTGTTGAAAGATTATTTCGGTGATATATTTAGTAAAAAACCAAAATTGTAGTCATTTACCCCTACTTTATCAAATTTTGTCCCCCATGTAGCCTTCCATTTATAATTTATTGATACTCTGTTGACACACCAGGGAGTAATAAATTCTCCAAAAAATGCTCCCTCAAGATGTGATATATGAGCATGATTATAATCACCCTTTATGCATGGAAAAAAAAATCACCATTTATGCATTTCTGAGCTAAAAATTTAGTTTTATAGATATACACATAAATGTATTACAGTCATAACAAATTAATTCTATAATATACCATTAATCAAAATTCACGTTCTCGTGCAACCGGTTAATACTAATTTGATTAATAAAACAAGTTGAGATTTACATTTTACAGTTTTTTTTATTAAACAAGAAGAATATTTGTCTCCCATTGATAACAGGAACTTTCGTGCGATAGTTCCTACGTTCTTCATTCTTTACAATCAAGCACGATGAAGTAGATTGTAATGGCCGGCGACATGCCGTTGCTTCCCGAGGAAATTATCTAAAACATTCTCATTCGACTCCGGGTAAGATCCCTAATCTGATTTTGATGTGTGTGCAAACATTGAAGAACTCTCATCAGGACCCTATCTTTCATCTCTAACCTTATCCGCCACTCCACTCATCAAAACGCGTCTCTTCTTTTCCGATGAAATAGCTTATGGTTGCTTGATTGCAAGATGCAATTCCATAAAGTCGACCATGCACCTTTGATCGGTTCCTCGAACTACTTTTGATCGTCGGTTCCAGCAATGGCTTACTCTGTTACAGTAAAGTGGAGAAAATTGAAGTGTGTATTATTGAATAATAACTCTGTTTATATACAAATCAATGCAACACAAAATAAGCAACTGACCTACAACTAATTACATTTAGCCATACAACAAACTAATAGAAAGTGGTTATAAATTAATCATCTAACTAAACTATAGTTGTCACCCCCTACAAGCTGGAGTATGGATGTTCAGCATGCCAAGCTTGGAGATGAGCTCATGAAAACGGGTAGGATGAAGGGGTTTAGTAAACACATCAGCAAGTTGGTCTTGAGTTCGAACTGGCAGGAGCTGAATGACCTGAGCCTGGACCTTCTCACGTACTAAATGACAGTCTAATTCGATATGTTTGGTCCTTTCATGAAATGTTGGGTTGGAAGCAATTTGAATGGTAGATTGGTTGTCACAATAAATGAAAGCAGGATCAATGTGGGAGATGTCAAAATCATGCAGCAAATAAAGCAACCATTGAACCTCACAAGTGGTGGAACCAAGAGCCCTATATTTGGCCTCAAAAGAAGAGCGAAAAACAGTAGTTTGCTTCTTAGCTTTCCATGAGATAAGGGAAGAACCAAGAAAAACAGCATACCCGGTGACAGAACGATGAGTGTCAACACACCCGGCCCAATCAGAATCACTATAAGCTCTAAGTTTTAAATAAGAGTCAACAGAGAAACGAATACCAGCACCAGGATTAGATTTAAGGTACCTCAAAACACGATATGCAGCCTGAAGATGAGCATCCAAAGGAGCAGCCATAAATTGGCTCAATTGCTGAGTGACAAAACTAATATCTAGCCGAGTAGCAGTCAAGTATTGGAGCCGGCCAACTAAACATCTAAATTCTTGCGGATTGGCCAAGAGGGTGCCTTTCAAGCTAGAAAGTTTGAGGTGTGGATCAATAGTGGTGGAGGCTGGCTTACAAGAAAGTAACGCAGGTCGCCAAGGTTTTTAATAGTAAAAGTTGTATCCAAGTTCTACTTTATGACATTAATTTCAGCTAGATCATTACCAGCCAATACAACATCATCAACATAAACTAGTATAGCTGTAAATGAAGTAGAAGAGACCTTTAAAAACAATGAATGATCAGATGCAGACTGTGTATAACCATAGGAAACTAAGGCAGAAGACAACTTAGAGTACCATTGCCTACTATCTTGCTTGAGACCATATAAAGATTTTTGAAGTTTGCAAACCATGTTAGGTTGAGAAGGAGTAAATCCCTTAGGTAACTCCATGTAAACCTCTTCGTGTAAGTCACCATGGAGAAAGGCATTATTGACATCAAGTTGATGTAAATGCCAATTCTTAGCGGCTGCAATAGAAAGAAGCAAACGCAAAGTAGTCATTTTAGCCATAGGAGAAAAGGTGTCAATATGGTCTACTCCCTCAACCTGAGTGTAGCCTTTAGCTACTAAACGCGCCTTATGTCATTCTATCTCACCATTGGCCTTGTATTTAGTTTTAAAAACCCATTTGCAACCAATAGGTTGATTTCCCGGTGGTAAAGTAGTGAGTTTCCAAGTCTGATTTTGCTCAAGAGCCTTAATTTCTGAAGCCATAACATCCCGCCAAATAAAATCTTTAACAACCTTACTATAAGTGGTGGGATCAGAATTGGAAGAAACAGACAGAACAAAATTTTTATAGGCAGGGGTTAATGTGGAATATGAAAGAATCGAAGAAAGAGAATACCTAGGAATGCCATGTGATGATGATTGGGCAGTGGAGGTTGAAAGAGTGCAATGGTAATCATGCAGATAAGAGGGAGGCAGATGGGTTCTGGTAGACCGACGAGGCAAAGGGGAAGAAGGAGAGGAGATGATGGTGGAGGGGGGAGGATAGGAAACAAGGGTAGGGGCTGAGATAATGGTGAAGGGGAATCATCTAAGAAGGTAGGGAAATCCTGAATAGTAGGATCAGGGTGAGGAGAAGAAGGTGATAAAACTGAATGGTGAGTGGGATGAAAAGGGAACACAAGCTCATGAAAGTCAACATCCCTAGAAAGAAAAATTTGATTTGTAGATAAATCTAATAAAGTGTATGCTTTAGAACCTGTAAGAAATCCCAGAAAAATACATTTCTTGGCACGAGAATCAAATTTAGACCTATGAGAAGCCAAAGTACTAGCATAACATAGGCAGCCAAAAACCTTAAAATCAGAATACAGTGGTGCTGTATTGAACAAACGTTCAAATGGAGTAGAGTTATGCAAAACAGGAGTTGGTAAGCGGTTGAGAATGAAGACAACATGTTGAATAACAAAAGACCAATAGCAAATGGGAATATGGGAGTGAAAAAACAAAGCACGTGCGATGTTAAAAAATATGTTGATGCTTGCGTTCAAGCAAACCATTTTGTTGTGGAGTGGCCATACAAGAAGTTTGATGCAAAATAAGATGGCATAGAAAATTCAGCACCATTATCAGAACGTATGATTTTAACAGTTGTTGAAAACTGATTTTCCACAAGAGTTAGAAAAGTTTTAAGATGGCCACGAGCCTCAGACTTATCTTTAAGGAAAAAAACCCAGGTAAAACGAGGATAATCATCGACTATAGTCAAAAAATACTTATAACCCTGTATAAAAGGTGTGGAAAAAGGTCCCCAAATATCAATATGTATTAAATTGAATGTTGCATTACAAAAACTTGTGCTTAAAGGAAAGGAAAGGTGTTTTTGCTTGCAAAGTGACAAGTATCACATGGTAAAGTCAAGGGAGTACAAGTAATGTCTGTAGCAACTTTATTTAATACAGTAAGAGTGGTATTAGAAACATGGCCTAAACGAAGATGCCACAGAGTATATTGAGAAGTTGTGGTACTAGCTGCCGAATGCACTTGAGAAATAGGAGAGGAAGAAAACTTATCTACATGAAAAACATATAGCCCGTCAATGGAACTAGCTGTACCAATCATCTTCAAAGGTAGGGGTGAGTGTATCTGACAAGAATTGGCAGAAAAAGTCAGGACACAATCAAGAGACTTGGTAAGCTTAGAAACAGAGACAATATTATAAGCAAAGTCAGGAAGGAAAAGGACATCAAGTAAAATCAAAGAAGGTGATAATTGAACAGAACCAGAAATTTGAGCAGTAGTACGAGCACCTGTTGGTAAACGAACACCAAGAGGAGTTATGGAAGAATATGATGTGAACAAATCTAAGGAGCAACAAACATGATCAGTGGCACCTGAATCAATGATCCAGGTGTCAAAACTATTAGAGGAAATGTTGTTGCATATACTTGCGGATTGGAGAGAAGAAGAGGTGGAGAGATGATTGACTGAAGAAGGAAGTGGTGGCTGAAGCAAAGTGAGAAGCCGTTGGTACTGCTCTGGAGATAGGGAAGGTAGCAAAGAGGCTGTTGAAGAAACCTGAGAAGGAGGTGCTGACTTCATAGAGGAAGAGTCAAGAGCAGAATGCGACTGAGAGACAACATTGTTCATCGATGAAGATTGATTTTGAAACTTGAAACCAGGGGGAAACCGTGTTTATGGTAGCAAGTGGCCTCCGTATGTCAAGCCTTGCCACAATAAGTGCACATCTTGGATTCTGAAGAGGAAGAAGTGGTCCTAGGAGCCGGAGACGAATGAGGTCGTGCCGATTGAGTCATAAGCACTGTAGAGGAATCAGGCGAAGGTCGTAGCTCTCGTTCTTGCTGAAGGACAAGCAAAAACACTCGATTAATCAGAGGAAGAGGATCAAGCAGGAGAATCTGAGACTTGACAGACGCATATTGCTCATTAAGACCACGAAGGAAACGAATAACCTGATCTTCGTCACGGTGAGTAAGAGCAATTGCCGTTGAACCACACGCACAAGCCTTGAGAGGCCGAATGTTAGCCAATTCATCCCAGAGAATCTTCAAGTGAGTGTAAAAGTCACTCACACTCAAACTGCCCTGCTTCAAAGAATAAATGTCCTCTTGGAGTTCAGCAATCCGGAATAGATCTGATTGTGAATAGCGAGATTGTAGATCGGACCAAATCGTAGCAGTGGAATCAAACCATAGAATACTCTTAGCAATAGTAGGAGATAGAGACTTAAGCAGCCAACCTTGCACCAAGTTATTACATCTTTCCCATGCCGGAGAAGAAGGATCAGAAGTCGCCGGCTGTGGCAGAGAACCGTCGATGAAGCGAAGCTTGTTTTTGGATAGCAACGCCATACGCATCGCCCGAGCCCAGGTATGGTAATTGGACCCATCGAGAGGCGGCGCAACCAAGACTAAGGCAGGATTTTTGCTTGGGTGGATATAGAAATGGCTGGACTGATCAATAAGCAGATTTGAAGCCATAGAGAAGAAAGACGGGGAAACCAAGACGTGGCAGCGAAAAAAAAAGTCAAAGAGAGAAAGGACAAAGTGGAGAGAGAGAGGAAAAAAATCACATGTCTCTGATACCATGTTACAGTAAAGTGGAGAAAATTGAAGTGTGTATTATTGAATAATAACTCTGTTTATATACAAATCAATGCAACGCAAAATAAGCAACTGGCCTACAACTAATTACATTTAGCCATACAACAAACTAACAGAAAGTGGTTATAAATTAATCATCTAACTATACTATAGTCGTCATACTCTGCGTTGAGGTCGCCATGTATTGTTCATATTATCCTAATCTTTTATTGTGGAATCCATCAACCAGAGAGGTCAAACAGTTGCTCCCATATATGAAAGGTAAACGACGCCTTTTTGATAGAGTTTGGCTACAGTCCAACGGTTAATGATTGCAAGATAGTGATGACTAATGATTCTGATCTTGCTTATGAGGTTCTACATTAAACTCAGTATTATGGAACGAAGTAGAATTTGGGATAAAAAATGTACAACCAGCTAGTATCTGAAAGCCTCACGGTTAACGGTGGTGTGTTTTGGTTCGGGCATACAAATGCATACAACGATGTTATAGTTTCATTTGATATGGCAAATGAAGTGTTTATCTTGATACCAACACCTAGTACTCCAACATCTAGGTTTACTGTGTATGAGAACAAAACTTGCTGTGCTTTCTTCTTCTAGGATTCAAAACCCTGAATGTTTGATGGAATTGTGGGTAATGGAGGATGGTACAGATGCATCCTGGGCTAAGAAATATGGGAGCCGTCTCTTTCCATGCTTGTTACTTCCAGTGACTATTTGGGTGAATCAAATTGTTTATGACGGTACTATTGTTAGTGAATAGAGACATCAAGATTGGAATCATGAACAAAACATTAGTCTGATGAATGGCTCTACCAATGAATTGAAGACGTTTGATAACAGTGACTGTGGCGGTGGCAATGGTGATGGCTTTATTTTCCACCATGCAAAAAGTCTTGTTCCAATTGGAGAATAGAAATTGTGCACGATATTTGTATAAGGTGTAGAGTCATAAGTGATATTAACTGTTAAGCGGAGAATGAGGAAGCAAAATTTGTTATATTTTTTGTTCAATCTTACTACTAATTAATGTACTTGTAATCCTTGATGCCCTTTGAAGAAGTTATTTAGATTGATCAACTCGCATCTATATTTACTACCAGGTGTTTCTAACTTTATTTGATTCATTTATGAATTTTTCTGTTCATTTCTCTCTTATAGATGGATATATACTTTGGCTACTGGGGTATAGATTAGGTTGCATTTGTTGTCCATATAATAATAATACTAATGATTCTATACAATTTGCAAGTGAAGAAAAGATTATACATCAGGTTCAAATCATTGTGCAGAGATTGAAAATATCTTTCTATTGTGGTATCTGCCATCATAGTTATCCTGCACTCAGTGCAACAAAATGGTCTTATTCTTCAGTGCTCGACTTCCATGAAAACTTGTCTGCAGAAGTCATCAAAAGAAAATTGCTTCTGATGCAGTTCTCTTTCTTATTCTTTTTTCTGAAACGCAAGTCAAAAGAAGATTAAAGTATGTACCCATTCAGACAAAAAGGTGCCACAAGAATAGATTCAGTATTATGTAGGGTTTGGACATTAATGATATTTTGGATGTGAAGTGGATGTCTCTGTTCTATCTGACTTCCAATAAACTTGAGATATTTGCTTTTGGCAGGTGATAGTCTTGTACCAATTATCAACATATATCTGAAGAGTTTTGACCCTAATTTTCATTAGCACATTGTAGCTCATATTTATTATGTTTAAACACTTTTGGTAGAAATGAGCCCTTCAGTTGAGATGATTATGCTCCTATAATCCTTGATGCCTTTTAGAGAAGTTATCAAGGTAATGGATGTTTTAAGCTGTATTTGACCTATCTATATTACATAATTGTTGGTTTTCTATCAAATGCGGGTATATAATGTTGTTCCTACTGTGTGCATAATTTCAGATTTTTGTTTATATAGTGTATCTATGATTTTTTTCATATCATGAAAGGTAAGAAAAGTAGAGGAGAAATGAATTAAATACATTGGTTTGCACAAGTAGTTTTTGCTAGTACATCTTTAGTTTTGAGGAATAGGAAAGCAAAACATTTGCTTGATAATAGTCCTTATATATATATATATATAAGTTATTAATATTTATCTCATGCTTGAATCAATAACTTGGATGTAGTATTGTATTTTGTTTATATAAATTTATTTGGGTTAAAGAGAAGATTGTATGGAGAAGAGAAGAAAGGAGAAAGAAGAGGAATATGGGAAGAAATCCTTGATTAAAGGTTGAAAGAACAATAAGTTTAAAGAAAAAAGCTCAAAGAACGTTCAATTTTATTTAGATTTAAATTTTTAAATCTCTTATAAAAGAGTAAGATGGGAATCTGCTAGGTTGTAAATTATTCCCATAATTTGATGGATTTTTTCATGATTAAAGTTTGAGCCCTTATTTATCAGCCGGGTTGGAAAGGAGTTTTAATGACTTGAGCACGAGATTTCAAGTTTGAGTCCATATGAATATAGAAAATATATTTGGAAGAGGAATTCCAATTAAGCCTGACAATATTCGAATCTGACCCAACTAAATTACTGTATTAAAAAAAAAGTTTCAGCCATAATTCTATTATTTTAGAAGCACTTGAAGAAGATGAGTGAATGTATATTTTTTTTTGGGTATAGTACAAGTGAATGGAGCCAACCTGCATATTCTTTCATGTGTTAAGCTTCCTAAAAAATCTGTAATAAAGTTGACACAAGTTGCATCAATTTTTTCTCGGGATCAAATGGTGACAAGAAAAGAATTCATCAGTCCAATAAGAATAATTTCTTCAAACCAACCTCTGAGGGTGGATTGGGTTTACGTAGCACAGCGCAGATTAATCAAGCTCTCTTGGAAAAACAAACTTGGAGAATCATAACAACTCCTGAATCTTTGTTATCATCTACCTTAAAGGCAAAACACTTTGATTTAAACAATGCAGCCATAGTGAAGAAACCTAATAATTCCTCATGGACATGGAAAGGCATCCTTCAATGCTCTGACATCATAATCAAGAATCTGTCCTGGAAGGTAAGCTCAGGAACCTCAATTGATATTAACCACCCTTTGTGGTGGCCTATGCAATCTATATCAGAAATAGAGGGTGCTTTGCAAACGGTATCTGATTTATTAATGCATCTTTCATCAAGTTGGTCCCCAATTAGATGGAATTCAAATTTGGTTCGAAGGTTTTATACACCAGAAATTGCTCAACAAATCCTAGAAATTTCTGTTTCCTTTGTAAGGTTTGGATTAGTTTTTAGGGGCAATCAATACTATCATTTGAATGGAGGAAGGTATCAAGAAGTCACCTTTTTGACATCCTTTGTTTTAGAGCATCCTTGGCATGGATTCTTCATTCTAATTTTCACTTAGAAGGATAGAAGCTGAATCTGCAAATGATTTGCCTAAGGAAACTTTTCATCCCTCCAGCAGGCACAAATCTATCGTCCAGTAATGTCATCTATCATGATATTTCTTATTTTCTTGCCAATTTCTTTTTCAGTAGGGTGAACTTGGTCAGAACAGTAGACCAACATTTAAGATGTTTTTAAGTTTCTTGTTGTACTGTTCATGCTGATATGTGATGGCAAGATTATATTTTTTAATGTACTAATCTCATTTTACTTGATAATATTGACCTTTCATCCAAAAAAATAAAAAAAGAGAGTACTTTTATTAAATTGCCTTCTTGTGTGGTGTTGTTGGGCAGAACACATCTTAGAGTTGTATAAAAAAAGAAGACATCTTAATTTTTTTTTTTTTTTTTTTTGCCAGACACATCTTAAAGTTTTCAATTAATTGGAAAATGGGTTTTGGTTAATGAATTACTCATGTATAGGCAGAATACGTCTTAAAGCTTCTGGCCTACGCTTTGGGACTAATTTGTATATTTTGTTCCGCAATGTTTTATGGGAAAATTTCACTGCATCCTCTGTAGCCATTGATATCAAATAGCCCCCAAAATTTTCTAAAATTTCATTACACCCCTTAGAACTAAACTGAAATTAAAATTTGTGTGTGAAAAGATAATTGTGCTCTTACTTCACAAGTCAAACATGATTATGTCCAAGGCACATGTGAGAATTTATAAGTCAAATATGCTTATCACTACTACAAACAGGGGTTTTAACGTCCCTATTTTGGCATTTTTAACGTTCAAAAACAGGAGCACGTCTACGTGGGGGGCGTAGTATGTTTTAAGAAAAGATGTCCTAAAAAATGGGACGTCTAAAGTTCCGTTGTGGAGGACTTTAGACGTCCCAATTCTCAATAACGACATTTAAAGTGGGAACTTTAAACATCCCAATTCTGAATTTAGGACGTCTGAAGTCCCCCGTGAGGACTTTAGACGTCCCTTTTCTCAATTTGAGACATCTAAAGTTCCTCTACAAGGGGATTTTAGACATCCCTTTTTTAAATTTGGGACGTTAAAAGGTTTGATTTTTTTGTAAAAATGATTATTTATATTCTACATTACCCAGCAAATTCAAACTGTAGAAACAGAATAGAAAATGGATTCATAAACCACAATGTCCGTTACAAAATGGTAGGGACATCCAACATTACAATCTTTACTATATATACGTATAATAACAATTCATACAACCTACTACTATATATGTACAATAACAACCAGAAAGTGTCAAAACGCTGTCATCACACAACTACTAACTAATATAAATAAAAAGTTTACTGATATATATGTTGAAGAAGATGTCCAGCCAAAAGGTCTTTGATTAAATTAATGTCTTTATGTAGGTAGGCATCTTCATTATCAAAAATCTGAAAATTAGAAAATAAGCTTTGATGAAATGAATCAATTAGCATTCGAGAATGAAGAAGCAATTACCTCTTCAAAATTGCTAATAATTCCACTTTGAATGATGTTATACATATAAAGTATAATATAATATTCGCATTCAGTGTTGCTAGGTTATCGAGGGCACTTTAAATCAAAGCCAATAGGTTGTTAAAATCAATAAAGGTATATCTAAAACGACCGTCAATGAAAGAATTAGAATCGAAACTACTTATTTTCGGATAAAACCACTTTGGGTATCTAACGACTTTACCCTCACGAGACCCGCCCGCCTAGGACTCTATATGTTTGAGTTGCACTATCATGAAATCAAAATCAATAGAAATTAGAACTATTCATTTTTTAAGAGTCAATAAAATACAACAAAATAACTTACGTGTCGAAGACAAATTTTGTATCTTTGTCTGGCCTTTTATGCAAGGGATCAAACTAATAGACTAAATTGCAGCGAGGACATATAGCACACAAACTCCAGTAGTAACTATAACAACATGTATAGATTAAAAGGAAGTTAGATAACAAGGCAATTATATATTAAACATTTTAAATAGACAAAATGAAAATACGAACCGTTGAACAATGGGTGCTAAATAACAACGAAGTTTGGTCTATCCTATTGCGTAACCCACATAGTGAGTCCTTGCCGCCACAGTATTGGTATCCCCTGTCGTATTTGCAGGACATAAGAATCCATACAAATCCGGTCTTTCCATGTCTATGCAGAGTGTCACATCCCCCCTTCGCCCAACCGGCCTACCCGTCACTGGGCTCCGACCCAGGACTGAGGCTAGGATGCTGGACCCACCCACCGGTGCTGTCCGTTGGGCTTATGGGCCCAAGACTCACAAGAGTCCCTCGCTCCCCAAGCGATTTTTTTCGCCTCCGTGGGAATCGAAGCCATTACCAAGGGGTAAGTAGCGCCTCAATGCATTCCCACTACCACTTGAGCTAGTGGTAGTGGGAATGCATTGAGGCGCTACTTACCCCCAGGTAGTGGCTTCGATTCCCACGGAGGCGAAAAAATCTCGCTTGGGGAGCGAGGGACTCTTGTGAGTCTTGGGCCCGTAAGCCCAATGGACCGTACCGGTGGGTGGGTCCAGCATCCTAGCCTCAGTCCTGGGTCGGAGCCCAGTGACGGGTAGGCTGGTTGGCCGAAGGGGGGATGTGACACAGAGGCAATGGAAGATGCTATAATAGAATTAAAATAAGGAATGAATTATTGAATGTATGGAATCAAAAAACCACTATATGAATTCTACGGGAAAATTGAAAAAAAAACTTACCGCATTGCAAATTTCATCCATCCTGCATCAATCTCCTCTAACTTGATAAACTGCTTGAGATTTGTATTGTCAATCATGTAGGGATACTCCAATGTAAGGCCCATAATCCCTTGAGGCATCTTCAAGTCAACCTGTTTAATGCCTTTGTAGATCTGTTGCAGCCGTGCTAAGTAAGGCCATTTCCTCACATCTTCTTCATCCTTTTAGAACATTAAAAAATAAATTGTCATTAGGATGCCAACATAGCTTCAGTAATAGTAGGGTAATGCCTACCATTGAAGGTGTTGCCCCTGAACCAATAAGATTGTGAGGGCAAAGGATGAAAGATCCTATCGCCTGACCTAATATGCCAACTATGGATCAGGAATAGGGATGATTGTACCTTCTTCCCCCTTTCTAACACACGTCACATTCACCCTACGAAAATCCTGCGGAATTTGCTGTTGATGGTGGGTGGTAGCATGTGTGTGAACGAGAGAATCGGCAACAACACACAACAGTGGATCATCCAAATAGAGGGTGGAAGGGTCTCCTGACGCTGGAGTGGGAGAAGGGTCACCAAGTGGTTCCTCCAGAGGGTTGTAACTTCCTTTGGTTCTAGGGAAGGCCGGGGATTCCTGAGTTCTACGCTCGTCACTTGCCCTACGCGATTCGAACATCTTTATCATTTCAAGTTGAAGCTCTGGCAATAGCTCTTGTCGAAGCTTGTTGTAAAGTTGTTCTTGAGCTCTCGTTCGACTTCCTCTCGAATCTTGGCCATAAGGTCCCTACTAGGTTCAGTTTGTAACGAATAACGTAAGTCTCGTCCAAAATACCTGGAGGAAATAACTCCCCGTGTCTCTCCTCGAACACGACCAGGGTCATCTGCCTTCCCAATAGGCATTAACAAGATGTCTATCCGGCTACTTGGATTGAACAAACCTTGGCTACTATGATCTTCCAGTTCATCTTGTAGTATACAGTTTATCGTAAATGATTCAAAACCATTCTCGATATGAAAAAAATTGGGTAATTATGGTATAACTACTTACAATCCTCATAGCAACCTCAGCAACAGTCGGATTTATGTACTTCCCACCCTTAATCCTCCCTGCTTTCCATTTTTTGTGACGTGGAGGAGGTGCCAGGGCCTGGATAACAATGCTAGGATCTGATGCCGCTGCTTCCTTCATTTTCTCTAACTCTTCTTGCATCATTTACCGCTCAAGCTTCCGATAACCACCACGAGACATGTAATGCTGATATTTATTTTCTACTTGCCTTTGTGCATTTACTGCACTTAATTCCTATGAATGAAAAAAAAACAAATCAATGATATCAAGTATATCAAAATCAAAAGCTCTATATTATTATGACAGAAATCTTACCAAAAATTGAGGATCTTCCCGTGATGCCACAAACAACCTCTAGTCCGCTGGAGACAAATATGAATAGTGCTTACATGGATCCTCACCCCTAAGGTCTCCTCGAATGTACCTTGCTGTTAGCTTGTTCTTGAAACCTTTCCAGCATAGACAAACTTCCCCCATCCGGTGCTTGTACATCTCCTGGGTGTCTGGGATATTGTATGTTTGCTGCATGGTAAAACATAAGATAATTAAATTTGAAGCAATAGGAATAAAGCTACAATTATCATAGATGTATCAAAACTTGTGTACCAGAAGTGTTTGCCAAATCATGTCTTTCATTTTTCTGGGAACCAATCTCCAATTATCATAGGTAATGCGCACTTTGCTTCGACCCAAATACCCTAAGTAGCTAATGAAATGGTCTTTCTCAGGACCAATTGGATTTATATTGGCATCGAAGTCCACATGTAGCCTCTCTTGTTGATGTTTATGACGTGCAACCAATGCTCCCATCTTTGTACAGCCTCTAACCCTTCTTGCAACGGGTTCATCTCTAGGCCTTTAATCATCTCTAGGGCTTTCGTCATCCCCAACACTTTGTGATGAGTCACTAGAGTTGTCCATATTCCTGTTAACACAAAAAGCATCGTCATATACGTAAATAAATTGCAATAAAAATAAAATAAACTAAGCAGGAGTAAAACAAAAAAAACACACAGTTCTCTTTTATAAGTTAAGGTCTTACTCTATATTGTTTCCCATATTCCTTCACCATGGTCATTTCTTACAGCATATTCTTCATCATCTACCAATTATACTTCATTTGTTCTAGGTAGAGTTATTGTGAAAGGTGGTGTATCGTCAAGGTTGAAGGTTGGATCATCGTATTTCTATTTTTTACTTTTAAGTACAATGGACATTTTTTGCTTGCAGGATCTGTGACATAAAACACTTGTTTCGCCTGGCTTGCTAGAATGAAGGGCTCATCTATAGCTAACTCTTCAAAGATCGACTGAGATAAATCCAAATTATTTATCTATTACCACAGTATTATTGCTAACCCACTTACATTTGAATAAAGCAACTTTGAACTTGTTGTATATAATCTCACATATTTCTTCTATAACTCCATAATAGGCCATGGACGCTAATATGGGGTTTTTGTCTCTCAAATTGGAAAAGTGCATGGCTTCATCTTCTACCATTACCCCACTATTTTGCATGGTACTTCTGTCATCTTGCTCTTTTGTATATAAAGAATAGCCATTTATATCATAACAGGTCTAAGTAATGACTTGAAACGAAAGCCCCCAAGCTAGCCACTCGATTGTCTCAGAAACACCG
Source organism: Inga laurina (assembly GCA_963855925.1). Taxonomy (NCBI): domain Eukaryota; kingdom Viridiplantae; phylum Streptophyta; class Magnoliopsida; order Fabales; family Fabaceae; genus Inga; species Inga laurina. Next base: position 68,531,258 of record OY979701.1, on the reverse strand, counting down.
GTCTCGTGCGAAACCTTTTGCGCAAACCACTCTATGAATGTCTTGTTTTTCTCAACAACAATCTATTTGTCATTCTTCCTTGGATTCTTGTTCTTCAAAGTCTTTCTGTGTTCATTTATGTAAGGTTGAACTTCTTCCATATTATTCAAGATATACAAGTGTGCTTGCAACACCTCTTCACGAGGAACATTCTTCACTTTTAGTCCTCATGTTCCCTTGCTTCTCCCCTCTTCATGCCGAGATTGTTCTTGCTTCCCTGACATATAATCTTTACAAAACTCTATAGCCTCGTCAACTACATATCTTTCTACTATTGAGGCTTCTGGTCGATAAGGATTTTTAGAATACCCTTTTAAGATCTTCATGTATCATTCGAAAGGGTACATCCACCTCAGTTAAACCAGACCGCAGAGCCTTACCTCCCTTACCAAATGAACTATCAAATGCACCATTATATCGAAAAATGAAGGAGGAAAATGCATCTCTAGTTGTGACAAAATAATATAACCCTCATTTTCCAGTTCATCCATCTTTTCAGTATCAATGGCTTTGTTACAGATAGCATTGAAGAAAACGCACAATCTTGTTATAGTGGTTCGCACTTCATCTTTTATTATGCCTCTAATAGCTACTGGTAATAGTTGTTGCATCAACACATGATAATCATGGGACTTCATTCCCACTAACTTCAAATCATCCATTGAGACACATCTTCTCACATTAGAGGAATACCCTTACAGCACCTTAATTTCATGCAAACACCCACACAAACTTCTTTTCTCTGCTTTTAATAGTGTATGAGCTGCTGGCTCTATGTATGCCCTCCTACCATTATCTCTTAGTTGTGGATGTAACCGTTCTCTTATTCCCATATCAACAAGGTCTAATCTCACACTAATCCCATCCTTAGTCTTCCCTGGTATGTGCAAAAGCATACTGACAAGGCTATCACAAACGTTCTTCTCCACATGCATCACTTCAATACTGTGTCTCAAGTCTAGGGGTGGAAACAGGCCAGGTGGCCTGTAGCTTGGCCTGTTCAGACCTAGCCTGTCAGGCTAAAAGGCCAGGCTAAGGCCAAAACAAAAGTCTGTTTTGCTTAATAGGCCAGGCCAAGACCTATTGACAGGCCTGTTAGGCCTGTCAGGCCGGCCTGAGCCTGTTGAAATATTTAAAAAAATAATCAGATAAGGGTTAAAGGATAATTTTGCCCGAGCCTGTAAATTTTAGCCTGTTTAAGGAGGCCTGTTTTTGGCTTGCTTTGCAGTGTGGCTTGTAGGCTTGTCAGTTTGCTTAAAAAATTTTAAAAATTTAGGCCTCTTTAATAGGCTTCAGGCCAGGCCTAGGCCTAAAAATTGGCCTCCAATAGGCCACATGCCAGTTTGTGCCTTAACAGGCCTGGCCTGTTAAGGCAAAAGCCTTGCCTGGCCTGGCCTGTTTCCACTTCTACTCACGTCAAGCCAACGCCAATATGGAAGATCAAAGAAAATGGATATCTTCTTCCATATGTTCTTCTCACCCGTAGTCCTTTGATTTTTACCAAAAGTGACATTGATACGTTCTACTGGACTATAAACTTCCTCTCTGGTTAATGCCTTTCGAGCCATTCCATGCTCCGGTAAGCCTTTAAAATGCTTTCTTAGCCTATGATACGGGTGGAACCGATGAAGAAACCTTCTTTAGCCAAGGTAGACAGTTTTTCTTTCATGCTTTAGTTGATGGAAGTGTGTGTTTGCTTCACATATCGAGATGCTTTATGACCCTTCAGGCTGTACCCTGACAAGTTTTTGTACGCAGGGAAGTTATTTATCATAGTGAAAATCATTGTATATAGCTTGAAGGACTCCTTCTTATAAGCATCAAACACATCTAAGCCTTCCTCCCACAACTTCTTCAAGTCCTCAATCAAAGGCGTCAAGTAGATATCAATATCGTTCCCTGGCTGTTTTGGCCCAGAAATCATCATAGAAAGCATTATATACTTGCGTTTCATACATAACCAGGGAGGAAAGTTGTATATTACAAGGAGAACCGGTCATGTACTATGTATGCTAGTAGAGTTCCATACGGATTGATTCCATCAGTACAAAGCCCAAGCCGAAGGTTTCTCGGCTCACTAGCAAATTGAGGGAACATTTCATCTATTTTCTGCCATTGTGGAGAGTCAGCTGGGTGCTAAAGATATTTTCTATCAGATATTCTCTCATCATATTCCATCTCAACTTCTTTGCTTTTGTTGCAATCGCAAACAAATGTTTAAAACATGGTATTATTGGAAGATACCACAAAACCTTTAAAGGTTGCCTTTTAGTTGTCCTATCACCACAACCACAATCTTTCTTCACTTTGTATCATGCTATTTTACATTTAGGACACTCACTAAGACCTTTAGACTCATTTCTATATAGTACACAGTCATTAGGGCAAGCAATGATTCAAAAACCGGACCGAGCCGGACGGTCGAACAGGTTCGACCGGTGACCGGAACATTCTCCGGCTCGGCTGATGTGATTCAGCCGCTTTCCTAGTTAGGCCGTTTTCAGCCACCACAAGCCGGCCATTAAGACGGAAGCCGGAGTTAGCCCCGAAGCTGGAGCGGTTTTTAAGAAACCGGCCGGCTTAAATCTATTATTTAGTTTCAAATCATTGAAAAGGAAAGAGGAAGGAAAGAAGAAAGAAGACACGAAAGATCTGCTCTTGTGATGAATTTCATCGCCATCCTTCATCTTTTCAACTATGCGCTGCCAATCTTAGGGCAAAGAAGTGGTGGAACCTCCAACAGTGGAACAACCTCTGGCGCTTGCAAATGTGGGAGCAAGAAAGAAAACAGCCAAAAGGTGTTCTAGATGGAGAGAACTAGTAGCAACTATCAAGGGAAAAAAGCAAAGGACTCATCGGGTGTCGTGAAGCGTATGCTATACGCATTGGGCAGATATGGGTAAAATAATGTTTAGTTTTTAAAAGCAAAATGCATTAAAAAATTCTGGAGGGGACAGTTTTAGAATAGTATGGTGATCTTTTTTTGATTATCCTTGTTTTAATTTTAGTTCAATTGCTTTTCCCAAGAAAAACAGTGATTCGTTTATTTTCCAAAATTGATTGTTTCTTTTTTCATGCATAATGAGACCTCCTTTCTTTAATTTGAGTTTGAAAAAAAGAAAATTAAACGTGAGATAAATCATACCTGTTTTTCAATGTATATGATGGGATAAATCATATCTATTGAAATAAAAGTTAAAGATTTACTATATTATATGATAGCATTAAAAAGCTATCAAAAGTGTTTATATCAAAATGTCATGATTATTTTTAAAGATAAAAATCTTTAAATCATTATACACATGTATCTAAAAAATTAAATGGTAAGATAATCTTTTTTTATATCTAAATAATTATATATGTATATAATAATATTTTTATTTAATTATTACGTCACCGGCTCGACCGAATGCCTAAACCGTTTTGACCGTTTCAACCATGACTTGCTAGCTTTTCTGGCTCGACATCCGATCCGGCTTTTAAAACATTGGTATAAAAACATTCAAAATAAACACATCCTACATATTAAAATAAATGAAGTTGATTACATTTTAGTCGAGGCCTAAACTTTTAATCAAAGTTTGACATTATAGTTTTTTTAACAAATTAGACAAATTATATTTATATCATTATATATGTATATAAGTATTATTTTAAATTTATTCTTATGTGACCAGCTTGACCGGACGATCCGACTGTTTGAACCATGACCCGCTAGCTTTTCCTACTTGATTTCCGGTCCGGCTTTTAAAACATTGATATCAACATAATCAGATTTGTATAACCCTTGAGTAGTAGATATTTTAAGCACTTATACATATAGGTGACAATTGATGAGATTTTTAAATGGTGTTGTGTGACTTTACTAACTTCATATGAAATTAGACTAGCGACTAATTATTGTAATATATACATATATATAATATTTTTAAATTTAATTATTATGTCACCGGTCCGGTTAAACGGCTCAACCGGTCAAACCGGTTGAACCTTGACCTGCTGACCTTTCCGGCTCGACGTCCGGTCCGGCTTTTAAAACATTGAGGGCAAGCATGTATCTTTTTATACTCCATACCTATCGTTGACAGGATTTTCTTGGCCTCATACATACGATTCAGAAGTACATTATCTTCTGGAAACATATCACACAATAATTCAAGCAGCAAAGTGAAACTACTATCGGTCCGCCCATAAGTTGCCTTTAAGTTAACCAAATTTAATGTTCCTGTCAATCGTGTGTACTTACTCCTAGGGTACAACGGTGTCTCTACATCACTCCGCAAGTTGTCATACTCCTACGATTGTGCAAACGACTTTACATCAATATTGTGAATCATTTTCTCCATTTTATCTTCATCTATGACATCCACATCTTCATTCTTGTGCAACGGACAATCCGTTACTTTCTCATCATGCCATATCCACCTTGTGTATCGCATATTTATTCCATCATAAAGTAGGTGATCCTTTATGACATCAACATCCCATCAACTCTCATTTAAACAATTGACACAAGGACAAAAATACTTCCCATTTTTTGCTGGAGCATTCTTTCTAGCGAATTCAATAAACTCTTCCACCCATTTCTCATATTTTTTACTAGTTCTCAAAGCATTCATCCAACTGTGATTCATTTTGTTACCACCTAAGCCATTCCCAATAACACTCACGCTTAGAACAATTGTCAATGATATGATGAACGATATGATGTGATTGCCTTTTTTCACTTTTTTCGGTAGCATTTCCCCATAAAAATAAGACATCTCAAAATTTCAAGCAACCCTATCTCCACTACACTAATAATCATACTAATATAATCTAAAAAAGAGGTGATGGTGGTCGTGGCAGTGGGCGGCGGGGGTGGAGGAGGTGGTGGTGGGCGGTGGGCTGGTGGCGGCGGCGGGGGTGAGGGTGGTGGCGGAGGAGGAGGTGGTGGCGGCGGTGGAGGCGGCAGGGGTGAGGGTGGCAGTGGAGGAGGAGGTGGCGGTGGGCCGGTGGCGGCGAAGGAGGAGGTGGTGGTGGTGGGGGCGGCGGGCGGCGGGCGGCGGGGGTAGTGGAGGAGGAGGAGGTGGCGGTGGTGGTGGTGGGCGGTGGCCTGTGGCGGGGCCAGGGGTGGTGGCGGTTGGAGGAGGTAGTGGTGGCGGCAGAGGGTGGAGGTGACGGCGGTGGAAGAGGAAGAGGTTGTGGCGGTGGTAGTTGTGACTTGATGCGGCAAGTGAAATAAGATAAGTGAAACAAAGATAAGGGAAACTAAAGGGTAAATTGAACTTTTTAGACCATGCAATAGAATGGTAATGAGGATTCATGGGGGGGAGGTATGAATGAGGATTACCAATTTTTTTGATAATCATCATTACCATGGTAAACCCTATTACCATGCTAAAGAGCAACCAAACACTCTTCTCTTGGTAATACAATCATGATTACCATTACATGCATGTAATGGGGTTGAACCAAACGGGCTCTAAATTCATGATCTTTAATATGATATGCTATATGAATAGTTTAGACGCCAATTGATATATATCTATGATATTCTAAGTGCGTTTATGAATGTTTTAAACCATTTTGAAGCTTCTAATATTCATAAGTTGGTTCCAATATTTTTTGTTATATTTAAATGTGTTATAAACATGTTTTTCATATATTATAGAGTGAATATTGTCTTATTTATATTATAATGAAGTATGATTTAGTTGATTATTCATTATATTATTATATGTTTTTGACAAGTGGGAGTTTTTAGGAGTTATTAGTCCTAAAAGTTAGAGTTGTAAAAGAACCTATATATAATTCTTGACAGAATTTTAGTGATATTGCTAATATTTATGTGATGGGAGATACAAACATATACTTCTAATCAGGAATTTAGTAGTATTACTATTTTTTCTAGTTAAGAATAATATAAGTACATGACATTGTATACTGTATTGTGCTATATATATATTGTCGATGATATGGTCAATAGTTTGATTCCCTTAGAGAGACATATTGAATGTGAAATAGATTTGTCATAGAATTGAAAATGGCAACTAAGAACATCATTGCTGAGTTAAATAAAGGGGACAAATTAAATGGTGACAATTGGGATATCTGGCACCGAAAAGTCCAATATATTTTGGAGGAACAAGAGGCAATGGAACCTCTAACAACATTTGTAGCACAACCTGTTGCTGGGAATATGGCCCAACATAGAAGGGACCAAGAGGTTTATGAGGCTTGGAAAAAGAAAAATAGCATTGCAAGAATTACATTATTGAGTAACCTCATGTGTGAATATGAGAAAAATGAAATAGCGCAAGCCATATAGGCAGCGTTGAAAGACAGGTTTGGTGGTACATCAACCTCTAAGCTTAGACGATTAACTATTAAGTTTGATACATATAAGCTTAGGCCAAATACTTCCATGAAACAACATCTAAGAGAGATGGCAAATATAATTAGAGAATTGAAGGAAGCTGGGCATACTGTGTCTGATGAACAACAAGTTCAGGCAGCGATAAGATCATTGCCATCTAGTTGGGAGAACTTGAAGGTTAATCTAACCCATAATGAAAGCATAAAAAATTTTAATGATGTCGCTAAACACTTGGAACTAGAGGACGAGCGCTTGGAGGCATACAAGTCCTCTGGCCAAGCCACTACACAGAGAGTGCATGTCCTTCTAATGCAAAACCTGATTTCAAGAAGGGGAATAAGTTCCAAAAGGATGGAAAGAAGGACAAGACTAAATTTGTAAAAGGCAAAAAGGAATTCAAGAAGAAAGGAAAAAAGGGTGGGAAGAAGAAGAAAAATGACTTAAAGAAGGTCAAATGTTTTGCCTACCAAAAGATGGGTCATTTCGCACGGGATTGCACCGAGCGAAATGAGAGTGAAAAGGTACTAGTGATTTATGTAAATTCACATGTTTCCTATGTTTCTAGCACTATTTTCCTAACAGAGAATATCTATTCTTCTTGGATTTTGGACTCAGGTTCAACAGACCACGTGACGAGGGATCGAGGATCCTATGTAGAATACCGTCGGTTGCCTGACAAATGTAAGTGGCTTTATGTAAGGCAACTAGAAAACCTTTTGGTAAGTGAACTTGATAACTCTCCATATTTTATACATTTAAAGGATATTTTGAATATAATTGGAGAGTTATCTAGACAATTTTAGAAAAATTTAATAAGATTTTATTATTATAAGATTAAATCAAGGTTGAGGCATTATTTAGGGGATTTTATTGAAAATATCATAATTTTATTTTAAATAGAATTAGGTAATATTAGATAAAACAATAAAAAAGTTTTAATAATAAATACTTTATGTTAGTTTCATTTATTTTACCTTTTATTTTATTGTTGTTTTCTCTTTGTGTAAATGGCAGGTGATGTGAATTTTGGGTTTTGGGCTTTGATTGCTAATTAAAGATATTGAGAGGAGTACCCATGGTAAAAAAAAAAAAGAAAAACGGAAGACCTAGAGAAAGGGTGGAGCCGCACAATAAAAGAAGAAAAACACGAAAGAAAGAGAGGCACAACAAGAAGAATTGAAAAAGGGCATATTTTTCATTAACTTCGAGAGCTACAGAGCAGCGAAAAGGAAGAGAGCCGCAATTGATTTGAAGAAATCAGTAGAGAAGCAGAGCAGCAGCCACAATTGTTGACAAGGGAGCTTCGTCTCTTGACTTGAGGAGCCGCACAGTAAGAAAAGAGAAGCAAAGAAAGAGAGTAGCGGACATGGAAGGCGAACCAGAGCAGAATCGGAAGTGAGCCAGAGAGGATTGGTGAGGCAGCTGATGCCGTTGTTGATTTTGGTGGATGAACTAATATTGACGCCGACAGTGAGCAACAGAGAAAGAGAGATGCTGTCATTAAAGCTGAAGGTAAGGATGTTGTTTGTGCTGAACTTGTGACTAACTTCAGAACAGGATTAGTGAACAATTTTAGTCTCTTCTTGTGCTTTCTCTTACATGGATTTGGATATTAAATTCATTGTTGCTGCTGGTTTGAATTTGATTAAAGCCATGTGAGGCTAGTTGTTTTTGAACCTAGAGTAGTTATGAATTAATTTGAGAATTTGAGCATGTATGAACTCATTAATTGGTGCTTATTGTTATTCTTGTTTACTTAATCTTATATATTTTATCTATTTTGTGCTTGATCACCACTAAGTATGAATTTGAGAAATTTAGATTATCCTTGGGAGAGAGGGATTTTAATCAGACCATAAGATTAAGTAATGTAGGATTAGAATTTATTCTAATTTGCCAATAGGATAGGAATATACCTATTGGATCCATATAATCACATTAGAGTGAATTTGAACATTTATTGCCTCTTGAGTAAATTAGTTAGGAATAACAATTATAACATGAGAAAGGAGTATAAGTGATTGGAAGACATTTATATTCATTTAAACTCTAGATTAACAATTTAACATTAAGTACTTTTAATTGGGTAAATGCATGCTCTAAGACTTAAAGAAGGGATTAGCCACTCTAGGTTGTTTTTATCATTTGAAATATTTAAATAATTAAATTTACTACTTTTGCATTTGTTTAAATTGTCTTTCAATTTCCTTCTTTGATTTGCTCAACTTAAATGAAAATAGGAACTTTAGTGCCTAATTATCTATTACTTTGGATCTCTGTGGGACGACCTTGATTTGCTATTATACTATTCCAATGGCCCGTACACTTGCGGTGCGTATTTAAAATTTAGTAGCATCAGAACTAGATCAGAACAACCATTGCAATTAATTCATTCTGATATTTGCGGTCCTATGAGTGTGAGGGCAAGGCATTGAGCTTGGTATTTTATCACTTTTATTGATGACTATTCACGATATAGTCATGTCTATTTGATCTCACATAAGTTTGAGGCTCTTGAGTGCTTTAGACGATACGTAAATGAAGTTGAAAATCAAATGGACAATAAAGTTAAAGTGTTAAATACTGATCGAGGATGTGAATATTTATCTGATCAATTTAAAGAGCTCTGTGAAGAAAAAGGGGTAATTAGGCAGCTAACTATCCCCGACACTCCACAACATAACAGAGTTGCTGAAAGAAGAAATAGAACGCTTCTAGACATGTTTAGGTCAATGATGGCACATGCAAATCTACCAATTTCATATTGGGGTGATGCTTTAATAACTGCTACCTTTATACTTAATCGTGTACCCTCAAAATCAGTTACTTCAACACCTTATGAGTTATGGACAAAATGCAAGCCGGATCTTAGTATCCTTAGACCATGGGGGTCAGCTACATACATTCATGATAATTCTCATAAGTATGGAAAGTTAGGTCCTAGAGGAAAGAAATGTATCTTTATAAAGTACTTTGAACAATCCAAAGGATATGTTTTCATAGGCGAACATAAAGATAGAACAGTGACTGAAATTGAATCTAGAGATACTACATTTCTAGAAAATGAATTCCCTAATAGGGGAGACATTGACCGCAATGTATCTCTTTATGAGACATAGGAACAAACAAGTATAGAACATGTTGGTATGCCTGAATCATCTCAAAATGTTGATCTAAGTAGGAGCTTAGAAATGTCAACACAAAGACCTAGACAAAAGAAAAGACAAAGACAAGAAGCTCCCATAGGAAAGAGTAACAGGGAAAGTATACTTAAAAGACGTTTCCAAATAGAAAGTGAAGCACTTATTGTTACTCCTGATGGGGATGATGAACCACGTTCGGTATTAGAAGCATTATCGAGTCCTGCTAAATATGAATGGAAAAAAGGCAATGGAAGAAGAAATAAATTCAATGAGAAAGAATAAAGTTTGGGAATTGGTTGACATACCAAAAGGGCGAAAAGCCATTGGGAACAAGTGGGTTTCCAAAATTAAAAGAAAAGTGGATGGGTTAATTGATAAGTATAAGGTATGATTAGTTGCAAATGGGTATACATAGCAGGAAGGTATAGATTATGAAGATACCTTCTCACCTGTGGTACGATTTAATTCTATAAGAATTATTCCAGCAATAGTAAACAATTTAGACTTGGAATTACATCAAATGAATGTTAAAACTGCATTTTTAAATGGTGACCTGGATGAGGAAATCTATATGGAACAACCATTAGGTTTTATTAAAAAAGGAAAAAGAAAACAAAGTTTGTAAACTTAAAAGGTCTATTTATGGACTGAAGCAATAATTCAGACAGTGGTATTTGAGGTTTCATAAAGCAATAACCTCCTATGATTTCTAAATGATTGAAGAAGACCACTGTGTCTACATCAAATGGTTTGAGGGTAATTTTGTTATATTATCCTTATACATAGATAATATAATATTGGCTGAAAATAATCTGAATTCGATTATAGCTATTAAAGAATGGCTTTCATCGAATTTTGAAATGAAAGACATGGGTGAAGCAGAGTATATACTTGGAGTTAAGATCCAAAGAGATCATTAAAAAAGAATCCTATATCTTTCATAAGAAAATTACATTAAAAAGATTCTCGAACGATTCAATATGAGAGTACCAATCCACTATTAGTGCATTGTGATAACACTGCAGCCATAACCTATACTAAAGATCCCAAGTATTATAGTAAGACCAAGCATATAGACATTAAGTACAATTTTGTAAGAGATTATATAGCACAGAAAATTATTGTTGTACAACATATTTCGATCAAGAGTATGGTCGCTGATCCCCTGACCAAACCAATTGCCAAGGAAATATTTGAAAAACATGCAAGGGCACTTGGTGTACGTAAAATGTAAAATCTCAAACTTTATTATATTTATGATTACTTTAAGTACTTATCATTATTAGTATAAATGTCTGTGTGAAAGTATATAATGTCTAGTATGTTGTACAGATTTGTGAGGTTGTCTCTCTCACACGAGCAACTGCCTTTGACACTCAGGAGGGGTGTGCAAAGATGAGACAATTGTGTTCACCAGTAAAGCAGCTAGAATGCTGATATGGTAGAGAAGAAACACAAACTATGTCTCCTTGACAATAGTGTAGCATGTCAAGATGAGATCCATAAACTTGAATATAAGTATGGATCGAATCATGGGCAACCACTTCCATGATGGCTGTAGCCAGATAACAAATTCTTCAATATTGACGTCTGAGTAGAAGGGAAGAATTTGGGTTTAGATGTTGGGAATGTCTAGACTTAAATTTGTACAGTGTTAAAAATAGAATGCAAAACGAAATACACTCTTATGGTGTAAGACTAACACTGTAGCATGCGATTCATACCGCATGTACTAAAGAATCGCAAACAGGAAGCAAGTAAGAAGATCCTTGCTTAATTGTTGTGTGAGTACCAGGAAGTTTCTAATTCTTCCATTGATATCCTTTGACTTTGACAATGTCACAGAGGTGTGCTTCAGCGTCTGCTACTTTAGCATGTCCTACGATCATGATAGATGCGATCCATGGTATTATATTAGGAAAGCGGCTGATGTATATTGAAGTGATATCTGGGTGAAAGGAAGATTACTTGAAATATACACAAATATGCTAGTGTATGAGACATGTCCTTTATGATATTATTTTTTATAATTTCATAAGTGTGGATACTATGCATACTAGAAAGGCAATCTGAGTTTTATATTGACTCAAAAGGGATTAGATTAGCCATGTGAAAGTGTATATAAGTGAATCTAGGATATTTAAGGCACAATATTAAAATCAAGCTACACAATTAAGGTTGTCTTGTGCTGGTCTCTATAAAGGAGATTTCTAGTACATACACCTATATGCAGATATCATGTCTACGCGGTCACGGTAAAGCACCTAGTATGAAAGAAGGAAGAAAAAGAGACATATCTAATCCACCAAGTGTGAGTGAGAGATGTTGGAAAATAGCCTAGTCCACCCTTGGTGGATTAAACCCAAGCCCAATAGAATTGGGGTCAAAGTATAAATAATATAAATACTTGGGTGTATATATGTAATATTTTCCAAACCATAATGAGTCATATTGTTTAACCGATATAATATGACTCTACAAGTGGTATTGTTTCACCAAAATAATATGTCTCTCAATCAAAAGGATATCTTGTCTCTTTGATGGAAGGACATATTAAAAAAAGATCCTTAAATTTTCAATTGGAAAGTTTTCCCCAATTCCTCCTTAAGGGTTTGTTTGGTCTGAGGGGAGGGGAGGGAAAGTGGGTGAAGGGAATATTTTTTTAAGTTGAATTTAAAAAAATTAGAGAAGTGAGGTTAAAAATTTTTAATTAATTTTTCTTACTCTTTTATCTTATATATTTTTTTATTAAAATTTTATTACCCAACTTCTTCAATATTTTAAAATTCAATTTATAAAAATTTTCCCTCCTCTCCCTTCCTCTCCAAATTCCTCATACCAAACAGACTCTAAATGTATGTGGGTTAGAAGTATCTCGCCTATAGTTTGAAATAACTCGTGTTATTTATAATAAATAAATAACACGCATTTTTTATTCAATACTCTTTCAAGCAAAACCGAGGTAATTTTTTTGATAAACTTATAGCCCTAAAACTTGGAAAAAATTGTAAAATATTAAAAAAAAAATAACAACAATATAATGGAATTGACAAAAATACTATTAACAGTTTAACAAAGACGAATAATGAGATAAATATTTTTAAATGTTTTCTCTTGGCTCTAATTAAATTTAAAATTTTCTTTCTATTTTAGTTTTCTTTCAAATATGGATCTATAATTTAGTTGAAGTGTGGATTACTAGGAACTTTTTTGATCGGTAACGTGGCAAAGGAATTTATTATTAAATGAGATGGAAGAAATTTAAATAAAGCAAATTTGATGAAAGCTGTTTTCCATTGGTGGATTAGAAGAGTGTTTGCTAAAAGTTTTTTGTGAGGCTCACAGTACAAAGGCTCTGCTGTTTTTTTAATTTACGCTCGCCTCTAGGGGCTTGTTTTTAATAAAGGATTTGGAGGGGAGTGAGAAAAAAATTTTATGAGATGATTTTAAAACAATCATAAAAGTGGGGTTAAAAGTTTTTAATTAATTTTTCATACTTTTTTATCTTATATATATATATATATATATTTTAGAATTTTATAACATCTCTTCAATCTATCTCTTTTATAATATTTGTAGTAAAGTCGTTAAAAACCGTCCCGTGAGTGAATATTTTTAAGAAAAATAGTTATGTTTATATTAATGATGTTAGTGTATTCTATTTACTCTTACACCAATAAATATCAATATCCATATTTATAATTCATTTTTGACTATATAATTATTTATCGCTCTCTTTTATAATTCAATATCAATATTTTATATTTTATATCCATAAATTATTAGTTAGCCCCAATGATTCAAGGAGCTAACATAATAACAATTTAACCCGTTAATCAAGGAGTTATTATAATCATAATTCAAACTAAATCTGTAAGAAGCTTAATATATAAGAAACATTTACCCCATGATTATAGTAATACTTATATATATTAACAGCATCAATGTATCCCATTTTGTGTTCTCCATTCTTCATTGTTATTTAGTTTTAGAAATTTGACAAAGAAATAGTAGTAATAAAAATAGATCATACTGACGATGTTAAATATTGTTCATTCATTTAAAAAAGTCAAGCACTTTCTACATTGGAGGTAAACAATAGGTCGAAAAACCAAACTATAAAAAAATCATGACCAAATAAATGGCAGATTCTTCTACAATTTTATGAGATATTAATTCCAAATCACATAAAATTGCAAACGAATAAAGATAATAGGGGGGAAAAATGCTCCAAGCTCCTCATATTGGCAAACTATTTTCGTACAATTAATTTTACTCACCCGGTCCTTAATATAGTAGAAAATTAATTTTTTTAAAACTTAATGCTCTGAAACATGAAAGTTTTTGAAATAATTAAAAAAACATTCACATAATAAAAATTACAAAAAAAATAAAATAAAATAAAAAAATGCTATTAACACAAAGAAATACTATATAAATATTTTTAAATATTCAATTTCTTTCGACCCTAATCATTTTTGTGATCAACCTAATTAGCAGAAGAGACTTTTGAATCTTTGACCAAGGAGAGACATTTGAAATATATTTTTAAATTAAATAAGAGATTAGAGATTGGAAATCTAATTAAAAAGTTAAACTTTAATTTTTTTTTATGATAATGGCGTTACATGTTTAACAATTTAAAGAATATCTCTTTTGTCGTAAAAAATTTAAAGAATATTTAGCCTGTCATTATTTTAATTTCTAACGATTTACAATAATTATTCATACTGGCATCAATCGATTCAAAGACGGATTTTTATGCATAAAATTAATTTTTAAGTAAGAAATAGAAATATAAAGCATAAGAATCCGACGCAGTAGATTCATAATTGTCTCATTGTTTCGGGGAATAAGCTTCCCTGCTTATCCTTTCGAAGAGGAGGAGGAGCTCCTCTTTAGGTCTTTCAGATTTAATTTTTTTTAAAATTATTTTAATGAGTACAGAATGTAAAATAAAAAATAATCTTTTAACTAATTTTTTTATGTAAAAATAATCAGTTTAGAAAAATAAAATCTAAACTGTCTAAATCCCATATGAACCGTCTAAATAAGAACAGTGCTAAAAGATAGGCACCGAAATGGGTTGCTTGTTTCGGAGGCTTTCTTCCTTCTTCATTTTTCACAATCAAGCACGATAAAGCAGAGTGTAATGGCCGGCGACATGCTATTTCTTCCTTAAGAAATGATGAGTAACATTCTGATGCGACTTCCGGTAAAGTCTCTACTCCGATTTGGATGTGTGTGCAAACATTGGAGAAATCTCATTAAGACCCCATCTTTCATCTCTGATCACCTCCGCCGCTCCGCCCAACAAAACCCTTGTCTTCTTTTCCAACGGAATGGCTTTTGGTCGCTTGATTGCAAGATGCAATTTCATAAGGTTGGCAAAGTCCCTTCGATCGATTACTTAAATACCTTTCCATTAAAAAAAGGTAGTCTCTTAAAAAAAAAGAAAAGAAAAGAATAACTGCTGGGATTATTTATATACACACAATGGAAAGGAAATTAAAAAAATCTTTTCAACAGGGGCAAAATAAAGTCCTGATGCACGAGAGTGCAAGAGCACACTTGCTTTGCAAGGATTATTTGGATTTCTGACGATTAACAAAATTTAGTATTTAAATTTCTTATAGAAATATTTTTAACGATGCCAGTAATTGAACCAAAATGTTAAGAGATTGCTTCTTTAAAAAAATAATTATTTGGTGCCAATATTTACTATTTTTATGCTTTTGATTAGGGTATAATTCAATTCATTAATTTTAATTTCCTGCAACTTATTTTTGTATATTTTAATCCATTTAAAATATTGATATCTAAATTTTTAAAAATAAAATTATAAAATCTATTTTTTTTTTTTAAAATTCAAGTGCTAAGGACATAAATAGTTGTAACGATAAGAATCATCAAGTTATAGCAAAAGAAAGTTAAGGAACTGAGTTTTAAACAAATTAAAACTATATGTATAGAACTAAAGTTTGAGTAACTTAGAATCAAACTAAAAATCAAAAGCATAGGAAACAAATCATTAATTTTTTTTCATAAAATCAAAGAATTCAATGATTTTAGCAAAATGGGAAGGAAACCCTTAATTTTTAATCGAAAAAATTATAGGAACTGACTTATAAAATTAAAGTTCAAAGTCGAATTAAAATTATAGAAACCAAATCAGTAATTTTTGTTAATAACAAAATGAAGCCTCAATATAGATTATCCCTTTTCAGCATATATAATCAACGCCAATTTTGGAAAAGGCTGGGAAAACATGAAATCATTAATTTAAATTGTAAAAACAATAGAACTATCGGATTTTAGCAAACTTGGAAGGAAGACTAAGATTTGGTTGAGGTGATAAGCGATTAGACACAAATTTAAATCCCAAAAAATGCATTTGTTGGGATTAACGAAATCCTTTTATCCTCTAACCCAGATATTATACCCTTTATCAGATAAAAAAGGGCCATCCGTACTTTTGAAACCTTTGCACATAATGTAAAACTAGTGAAGGGAGCCACACCTTTTAAAGTAACTTGCCTTCAATATGGTTGGAACAGGCTTCTGGTTGCTCTCTATATTATTCAGAAACCCATGAACATGCTGCAAAAGGTGAAATGCAAGTTGAACTTTGAAAATACAACTAAATTAAACACCGACTAACTTTGGCATATATAAATCTATAGCGGATCTGAAACTTTGCAATTTCAAGTTATATAAACCTCAGATCTCGCAGCAATAATCAGCTTTCCTTTGTGTTCCAACACACATCAAGAATAAGAGACTACTTTTGTTTTGAACTTTTTTAAGAAACAAATGCTTCACAAAAATGGAAGACAACTATAAAATCTGAAGGTTTTCGAAGAAAGATGATGAAATTGTGAAATCAAACAGGAAGTACGACATCAACTAAACAAGAAAATACAAAAAGGCAGTTGAACTCACCGAAAATAAAATCACAGGGAATAACTAGTCATTTTTTTTGTTTAGATATGAGCAGGAGCAACCTCAACTAAACAAGAAACTACAAGACAGCTTTTTTAAACAACTTTTTCGGATTTTTTCTTGTTGAAATAAATATCACAAAACCAGAAAAGTTAAAAATGATAACAACAAAGCAGAAGTGCCAGCAAAAAATGCATAAGGAGCAAATTCAGGATTTTTTTAAAATTCTTCTTTAGATATGAGAGAGAGAGAAAGAAAACAGCAATCAAGAGACACAAGCAACACAAAGCGCCGAAAAAACGTCGAAGAAAAAGTTGGGGAATATATCCATTTCAAGGATAATGTTTTTTTAACCTGAAATTTCAAGGATTATGTTGAAACAGTAAAAAAATCATGAATTAAATAAGAGATTTTGTATATAACTAGTGTTAACCCCCGTGCATTGTACGAGAACGTGAATTCTGATTAATGGTATATTGTATAATTAATTTTTTATGACTATAATGCATTTATTTGTATATCTATAAAACTAATTTTTCAGCTCAAAAATGCATAAAAGGGTGATTATAATCATACTTATATACCACATTTTGAGGGAGCATTTTTTCAGGGAATTTATTACGCTTTGGTGTGTAAACAAAGTGTCAATAAATTAATAAATGGAAAGCTATGTGCGGGACAAAATTGGATAAAACAGAGGTCAAATGACTACAATTTTGGTTTTTTAGTAAGTATATCACTGAAAGAATCTTTATACAAAAAAAATGAATCTTACATGATATTTTGAAAAATTTCTTTATAGACCATATTATTGTCTTGTTGGTGGGTTTATTGTCTGAATCAAGTATTAAAATCTTGATGTCATCCATTGATTTAACTCTCGACAAAGTAACATATAACTGACTATGTGTGAAGACAAGTCTGGGTAAGTATAATCCAACATTAGTCATTGATTGTCCCTGGCTCTTATTTATTGTCACAGCAAACGATAGTATGATGGGAAATTGCCTATGCGTCAATGTGAATGGGAGTTTAGACTCCAATTGATTCATATCCATACGATGAATTAGAACTTCTTGACCTGTACTTGTACCATTGAGCACGATTGCTTTAATAAAGTGTTCCCCAAAAATATGACCTTCAACCTGGTTCCATTGCAGAGTCCCGCAGCTTGATCTATATTTCGTATGAGCATTATGGGTACTCCGACTTTCAGTGTAAGTATATGTGGAGGTAATTAAGCCATAGCATTTTATTGTGTTCAAGAATTATGTAGTATACAACTCTTGAAATGATGAGTAGCCTCGATCTGTTGAACTCACAAAATCAAAGCTAAAATATTCAACAGCATCACTAGGCAATAAGGCACACATGCAGTCATTGATCTGCTCTACAACTTCTACTGTTGGTGACAAAATAGCCCTATTAGTATGATATTCAGAATCAGACAAATGATGGAGGAGATCAGGATATGTAGCTTCGATGATCGATTGCAAAGGATCATGACAGTCCAGAATTAAAAATATTCTGGTATTTCTACCTCTGATATTCCATCATGGGGCGAACCAATTCGGCCATCACCAACATCTAGAAGCCAGTCTGAAAATTGCTTCAGCTTTGAATAATCTTCAGATGAACTTGAAAATAACCACATGTTCTTGGTATGTTGGAACAACTTACAATGATCCCATAAATGAAAAGAGTTTATGCTCAAGTTGACAATATCCTCACGGTTACCCCTTGGGATTACATGCAATATTTGTCTAAAGTCCTCTCCCATGACAATACATTTACCTCCAAAAGGACTATTACACTTCATTATATTTCTAAATGTCTGATTAATTGCTTTTACAATGCTGCAATTCCACTGGCAGTTGCTCGGATTGTAAAACTATTCCAAGTTTGTCATAACTGTGTGAAAATGGATAATGATGTTTTCCAACATATCAATCAAGTAGCTTCCGTATTTAAGTTTATTATGCAGGAAGTACCTTTAATGTATTTTCAAAGGTTGAAAAACATATAACAATGGCACTTTTATGGCAATAAATAAGGTTTTCCAAATTTTCATATTCCGTAGGTAGAAAAGGAATAGAGATTATTACTATAATGGTTTTAATTGGATTTTGAATGAGCATCTGTAACCCCCCCTCCGTAATTATATCCAAAATACACGATTAAAATGAAATAGAGACCAATAATAAACAAAACTCATTTAAAAACCCATACTTTTCGAAATAGAGTTTTCACAAATATCGTTCAAAATCCATTTCATCTGGTCTCGTATTCACGTTTCGAATACAATTACTTCACACAGAATATCACATTTATACAAATATCAGAGTGCTCAACATAATTCTCGGCAATCATAGGTTCATACCTTTATTAAAAGGGTATATAAAATCTGATTCAGGGGATTACACAATCTCATCTCCAAATACATATCCGAATATACATCCCAAAATATATATAGTTATCCCAACTAGCAATGATAACCAACTACCAAAATAACAACCCGAAGGAGTCCTCGTGGCCCTTGATTGCTTGCTCCATCCTCGATCCACCTACCCTGTCTAAAATGTTGGTAGGGGAGGGTGAGATTTGAGAGAATCTCAGTAGGAAAACATTACCAATATGCATGCAAGATAAATGTTTAATGCATGACATGTTTGCATCACATAACTCATGCTCACACAATGACAAATTTGTAAGCTTAATGCTTCGAACAACATACTTATAGCCATAGCATAAATTGAAACATAGCTTCAATCATTCATATATGTTCACATAATCAAGCAAAGCAATAACATGCATCATCACACTAAAACAGATTGTTAGATCCCATATGTTTTGATGATAACAAAGATTGGATCAATAATATAAAAGAATTTGATAACAAACAAATGAATTTTGAACAATGTAGCAAAGCATTACTTGGAGTAAGCACTGGAGTGATGAACCAATTCTGTGAAGGCTTACTCGAGTAGCAACTCGAGTAAGGGAAGCAATTACTCGAGTAACCAAAGAAAATTTCATCCAGTGAAGCACTGCCTAATTTTGAACAAAGTTACTCGAGGGAGTACTCGAGTAATCTGCAAAGTTATATAGACCATTACTCGAGTAGCCACTCGAGTAACATGATTTTCAAAGGCATCACTCGAGTAGCCACTCGAGTAACCAGGTCAAAAATCTTCCAGTAGCTGTCGGCCAAGAAATGCAACACTTTACTCAAGTAGCCACGCGAGTAACCATGTAAGAAAAAGGATTTACTGGAGGGACCACCCGAGTAATTTGCGGAGTTATTTGAGGCATTACTCGAGTAGCCACTCAAGTAATCAGAAAGCAAACTCTCGGCCAAGAATTTGATCCAATTACTCGAGGGAGTAATCGAATAATATGTCATCCACTCGAAGCACCACTTGAGTAAGATGTGAAGAAAATTGAAGGCCACTTCAGTAGCCACTCGAGTAACCATATTACCACAGTCATGACCCGAGTAACTTGTGAAGGTAAAGACAAGGCCACTCGAGTAACAATCTTGATCACTCGAGTAGCCACTCGAGTAAGGGAGTCCAGAAATTATGTTTTTGATCAAATGTTTATTAAATTGTTATCTATATGATTAACTCTTCATTGCATTAATATCCTAAGTACATTTGCAGAGAAACAATGAAGAGATCATGCAATTGTGTATGCAAGGTCAATAAGTAAAGAACAAAAATTTTGAAAAGATCTCTAATAAGTTATTTCAAAAGTGTTTTGAGGTTTAAATTCAACAACCAATTTCATATGAAAAGAATTTAAGAAGCATATGTTTCAAAACTCAATTTCAAAAACTTTGTTCAAAATCACCAAGTTTTGTCATCATCAAAAAGGGGGAGAATGTTAGATCCCATATGTTTTGATAATAACAAAGATTGGATCAATAATATAAAAGAATTTGATAACAAACAAATGAATTTTGAACAATGTAGCAAAGCATTACTTGGAGTAAGCACTGGAGTGATGAACCAATTCTGTGAAGGCTTACTCGAGTAGCAACTCGAGTAAGGGAAGCAATTACTCGAGTAACCAAAGAAAATTTCATCTAGTGAAGAACTGCCTAATTTTGAACAAAGTTACTCGAGGGAGTACTCGAGTAATCTGCAAAGTTATATAGACCATTACTCGAGTAGCCACTCGAGTAACATGATTTTCAAAGGCATCACTCGAGTAGCCACTCGAGTAACCAGGTCAAAAATCTTCCAGTAGCTGTCGGCCAAGAAATGCAACACTTTACTCGAGTAGCCATTCGAGTAACCAGGTAAGAAAAAGGATTTACTCGAGGGACCACCCGAGTAATTTGCGGAGTTATTTGAGGCATTACTCGAGTAGCCACTCGAGTAATCAGAAAGCAAACTCTCGGCCAAGAATTTGATCCAATTATTCGAGGGAGTAATCAAGTAATATGCCATCCACTCGAAGCACCACTCGAGTAAGATGTGAAGAAAATTAAAGGCCACTTGAGTAGCCACTCGAGTAACCATATTACCACAGCCATCACCCTAGTAACTTGTGAAGGTAAAGACAAGGCCACTCGAGTAACAATCTTGATCACTCGAGTAGCCACTCGAGTAAGGGAGTCCAGAAATTATGTTTTTGATCCAATGTTTATTAAATTGTTATCTATATGATTAACTCTTCATTGCATTAGTATCTTAAGTACATTTGCAGAGAAACAATGAAGAGATCATGCAAGAAGAGCAAAGTCAAATAAAGTGTCCGAACATTCACCTACCACTACCTACCGCAAACAGATAGTTTTCAAATTAAAAGAACAGTCAACCGTTGCTGCGCGACTCTAACAGACATGTTTGAACTGCTTCTAACGGATAGTACCAATCATCTATATATATGGAGCATTCAAAGAAAAGAAGACAAGACACAAGAACTGAGAACACACATCGATCAATACACTTAGTGCTTTTTTTTCTTATACTCATTCATTGTACTTCAGTGATTATATATTTTCTCTGTGAGAGAGTTTTTCATTACAAACTCAATATTTGTTATTGAGATAACTTAAGGTTGTGAAACCTTGAGTTGGGGATTTGATTACAACGTGTAAGGGGGAGCGAGTGTCCAAGTGAAGGAACTTGCTGTGTACTGAGGTGCCAAGAACCCATTGAATCTTGGAGAATATAGTGAAACTCTCAGAAACGCTCTGAGGACTGGACGTAGGTCAAAGTGGTTGTGCCGAACCAGTATAACTCCCGGTGTACACTTCAGTGATATTTCTCTTTACTTTCAACTATTTTAAATATTCAGTCAATTATCTTATACTAAACGAAATTTTTGATATCACCCAATTCACCCCCTCTTGGGTGAAACGCTTGCACTAACATTTGGTATCAAAGTAGAGGTTTTCTTGTTAAGGTTTAACAGCCTAAGAAGGATCCAATGGCAAACATGGGTGAAGGCATTTTTCCCGACGGAGCTTCTATCATAAGACCTCCGGGTTTCAATAGCAAACACTTCTCATTCTGGAAAGCGAAGTTCAGAGTCTTCGGAATGGCTACTGAATATGGGCTATGGGATGTGTTTGAGAGTGAAAGCTACAAACCTGAAAAGATTGTAGATTCACAAAGAGTTCCCAAGACACCAGCAGAATATGATGAGAATGACAAGAAACTCATTACACTCAACAGCAAAGAAATTCTAATGATTCAAAGTGCCATAAGTCAAAATGAGTACTTCAAAATCTGTACACTCCCAACACCTAAAGAGATGGGGAAGCCTTGGAAATTGCTCATGAAGGAACTTCAGGAATAAAAGAAAATCGGATCAATACTCTGGTTACTAAGTTTGATTTACTTCAAATGAAATCAGGTGAGTCTATAGCTGAATTTGAACTTAGATATACTCACCTTGTTAATCAACTTGCAGCACTTGGAAAAGTCTATGATCAACATATCCAAGTACGAAAGATTTTAAATATTCTTTCTAAAGACTAGGAGGCAAAGGTCACTGCAATTGAGGAAGCAAAAGGTGAATCAATGCGATCGGTTGCTTCTCTATTCGGAAGTGTTGGATACGATTAGTTTTGATGATGTCAAATATAGATATTAATTATTGAGAGCAAAAAGTTCACATAATGTATTTATCTCCTACGTTGAATATGCTATTCGAATAGAGGAGAACTGTTAACAGTTGAAAGTATTCGGATAAGCACATTAGTATTCGAATAGTATGCTTAACAAATTTTTCTGAAAATAATTCAAGTGAAAAAGTATTCAAATAGTCAAGGCATTATCCGAATAGTCAGTGTGATTTCAAACTCGGCTTCTAAATATGTTATCCGGATAGTAGGATAACTATTCGAATAGTGTTATGATTATCCGAATAAGTTTTTGATGAATTTCAGCATCAATATCACAAGACTATCAGGATAGCAAAGTTACTATAAGAATAGTAAGATTACTATCAGAATAGTAGGGAGACTATCAGAATACTTTTTGACATATTTCAAAGAGGACTATTCGAATAGTAATGGAACTATCAGAATAGTCTCAGTGTAAAAAATCAAATATTATTCGAATAGTGAAGTGACTATTCGAATAGTCCATAACTGAAAAAGGGTGATTTTATTCGAATAGAAGAAGTGCTATTCGAATAACGCAGCAGACTCTGTTTCTTTCAGCATGGGTGATGTTCAGTATTTTGGTCATATCTCCCAAACCACAACTCGGATTGAGGTGAAACCAGTGGCATATGAAACTAGACTTCCAATGCGTCATTTTGACACCAAGATCACATTGAAAGGAGCTTAGATGAGAGAGATATGATCTGTTGCATTTGATACATGAATCAGCATCTTATTCCAGAACAGCTTTGGTATTTTGGACATAACTCTCAAAATACATATCGGATTGAGACGAAACCAGTGCCATATGAAAGTAGAGTCAAAGAGCTTTCCATGGATAGTTAATTTGAAATATTTGAAGTTATATCCTAAGAGCTATGCCTTCTAGAAGTTTCTGCTCGTGATTTCAGAGATTGTCTAAGTACAGTAGACATTCATTGAATCATAACTTTTGAAATACAAAGTATTTGTGATTGATTCCAGTTGCTGTGCAAAGAAGACTTAAAGAGCTCTATAGGGATAGTTCATTTGCCATGTATTTATATCCAAAGAGTTACACCCTCAGAAGTTTATTCAAATATAGAGGTTGTAGTTTTCGTTTGTGAACATTCTTTCTCAAAGGTGCACTATTCGAATAGAGCAAGTGCTATTCGAATAATATCATATATTTTGTGTGAAAGACTATTCCTACAACGGTTGGAATATTCGAATATGAAAGTTCATTATGAAGAATATTATTCGAATACAAATGACACTATTCGAATAATATCATATGTTTTACAAGGCAACTATTCGAATAAGGAATTCACTATTCGAATACACTTCAAGTTCTAAAAGTTTATTCGGATAGAGGATAAAGTATTCGAATAAATATTACTCATTATCAAAGAAGGCTATTCGAATACAACAGATGTTATCCAAATAACTGATTTTCCAGAAAACAGAGTATCACCTTGAGACTTCTGAGAATCATTGAAATTTTGTGTAACTTGTTCTTATTGATTATAATTACTCTAACACTTTATTATATCAGTGATTAAGCATTCTCCAGGTGATCAAACAAGAATTAAGACACAAGACAGAGAAAGCACTTTTGTGTCAGAAGCTTCCAACGACTAGTTCAATAGTAATATTTTAAGCCTCAACGGGAAGAAGAAAAGCTCAAACGGTCAAATGCTCTTCATCAACTATAAAAGAAGAGTCATTCAAAATGAACAGAAGAGAGAGCCCACGCCTACAATGTTGATATGCTATTACTCTGAATCTTACTTGACCGAAGCACTGTAATAATACTCCTACCATGTACTTCAGTGTTAATAATTATCTACTTCATATAGAGAGAAGTAATCTTTCGTTGTAATCATTCTATATTTGTGAGAGTTACTCAAGATTGGGGAATCTTGAGTGGGAAACAAATTGTATCCTTACAGTGTGTAAGGGGGAGCTCATATCTCAGTGGGAGAATTGTAAAGGCTTCACAAGTGGCCGGATCAAACTTGTGAGATTGTAGTGGTTCTCAAGTACCCGGTTAAACTTGAGGGAGATAATGGATTGAAATCTCAGGAGGAGCCTGGGGACTGGACGTAGGTCATCGTGGATTGGACTGAACCAGGATAAATTACAGTTTGCATCTTCTCTTCCCTAAACTCTTATATTTCCAGCATATATGATTTCAATAACTGATTATGGTTTTATATTTCACTACTTACATACTTATTGATTTCATAAGATGCGAAAAGAATTTCAAAGTAGTTAAGTTTTTATAATACACCCAATTCACCCCCTCTTGGGTGTCAGCCTGTTCTAACAGGAAGTCTTTCTGAATATGAAAGCAAATTAAAGTTCAAACAAGAACTAGATGATATTGGTGACAAGAAGAAAAAAGGTCTAGCACTGAAAGCAAAAGAAGAAGAACAAGATGAAGATGAAAATCTTGACAATGATGAAATGGGCCTAATCATGAAACGATTCAGAAAGTTCTATAAGAAAGGCCAAGGATTCAAAAACTTTCAGAAAGGAGGAACAAGCAATAAAGAACACATCATCTGCTATGAATGTGGAAAGCTAGGACATTTCAAATCAGAATGTCAAGAATTGATTTGGAAGAATAAAGAAAAGAGAAAAGAAAAGTTCTACAACAAGAAGAAATCCTTTATATCTGCCATATGGGGAGATAGTTCTTCTGATGAAGAAAGCGATGAAGAGGAAGTAGCCAATATATGTCTAGTTGCTCAAGAGAAAACAGAAGAAGAGATATGTCTTAAAGCATCCAAAAACAACAAGTGGTACATAGATAGTGGATGCTCTAGACATATGACCGGAGATTTCAAAAGTTTTACCACATTGCAACCTAAGGAAGGTGGAAAGGTAAAATTTGGAGGAAATCAATATGGAAAGATAGCAGGAATTGGTGAAATAAAAAACGACAAAGGAATACAAGTCAAAGATGTATATTACGTTGAAGGCTTATGTCATAATTTGTTGAGCGTAAGTCAAAGTGCAGATAAAGACAACTAGATAATATTTGATTCAGAAGAATGTCTGATTTTCAACAAGAAAGACTTACAACTTGATAAGAAAAATATCAAGACAAAGCTCAGAGCAAAAAGGGAAGGTAACTGCTATACACATGATATCAATAGAAAAAACTCTGAAAATTGTTTTTTGAGTAATGCCGATGAAAGTTGGTTATGGCATAAGAGACTAGCTCATATCAACATGCACTAACTAGGTAAACTACTCAAAAAGGATTTAGTTCTTGGGTTACCCAAAGTAAATTTTAAAAATGATTTGTTTTGTGATGCATGTCAAAAGGGTAAACAAACTAAATCATCTTTCAAATCAAAAAATGAGATTACAACAAATCAACCACTTCAATTGATACATATGGATTTAGTTGGTCCATCAAGAGTTAAAAGCCTCGGTGGCAACTTATATTCATTGGTCATTGTTAATGATTTCTCTAGATTTACATGGACTATTTTTCTGTCATCAAAGGATGAAACTTTTGCAGAATTAATTGTTTTTGCCAAGAAAGTGCAAAATGGGAAAGGTATGTCTATTGCAGGTATCAGGACAGACCACAGTAGAGAATTTGAAAATCAAGCCTTTGCTCCAAGGACACCACAACAAAACGGAGTCGTGGAACATAAGAATAGAGTGCTCACTGAAATGGCTAGAGCAATACTAAATGAAAAGAACGTGTCTTAAGTTTTCTGGGCCGATGCAATGAGCACAGCATGCTATATTTCAAACAGAGCCTACATTAGAACAAAACTTGGAAAGACACTATATGAGCTATACAAAGGAAGGAAGTCGAACCTTGCTCATTTACACATCTTCGGTTGTAAGTGTTTCATTCATAATAATGGTAAAGATAACTTAGGAAAATTTGATTCTAGAATTGATGAAGGAATTTTCCTAAGATATTCTAACCGAAGTAAAGCATATAGAATTTTCAATAAACGAACATGTGTTGTTGAAGAATCAATTCACGTTGTATTTGATGAATTTGAATCCTCTGACAAAACCATTGATGATGAGCAGGAAATTGTTTTAAATCAAAAAAATGGTCAATCTATTTCTAAATCTCTTATTCCAGAAGTTAATCAAACTAAGGGAGAATATCAGTCTCTAGAACAACCTAAAGCTTGGAAATACAATAGGAGTCATCCCCTAGATCAAGTCATAGGAGATGTAAATGAAGGAGTCAAAACTAGAAATAGAATTTTAAATGAAGTTATTTTTTCTACCTTCATTTCTGATATTGAACCTTCTAATATTGACAAAGCCCTATCAGACAATGATTGGGTTATAGCAATGCAAGAAGAACTAAACCAATTTGAAAGAAATCAAGTCTAGGATTTGGTACCCCGACCTAAGGATCATCCTATCATAGGCACTAAATGGGTATTCAAGAACAAACTTGATGAATCTGTAATTATTGTCAGAAACAAGGCAAGATTGGTGGCCAAAGGCTATAATCAGGAAGAAGGAATTGATTATGAGGAAACGTATGCTCCAGTAGCTAGATTGGAAGCTATACGAGTACTCTTAGCCTTTGCATGCATAAAAGGATTCAAACTCTATCAAATGGATGTAAAGAGTGCATTTTTAAATGGCTACATCATGGAAGATGTATATGTAGATCAACCTCTAGGTTTCGAATATGTAACCAAACCTGACCATATTGTCAAACTCAAAAAGGCTTTGTATGGTTTAAAACAAGCTCCTAGAACATGGTACGAAAGGCTCAGTAAATTTCTTATTGATCAAGGTTTTGTACGAGGAAAAGTTGATACAACGCTTTTTACAAAACGAAAACGTGATGATATATTAATTGTGCAAATATATGTTGATGATATAGTTTTTGATGCTACTAATGAAACTATGTGCAAAGAATTTTCTGAGATAATGCAGGGGGAGTTTGAGATGTCAATGATAGGAGAATTAAATTTCTATCTCGGTTTGCAAATCAAACAAAGAAAGAATGAGATTTTCATATCTCAAACGAAATATTTGAAAGAGCTATTGAAGAAGTATGGATTGGATGAAGCAAATGGAACGGACACACCCATGAGCTCAACCACATTGCTTGATGCGGATGTCAAGGAAAAAGATTACAATATCACAAAATATAGAGGAATGATTGGATCATTACTCTATCTTACTACAAGTAGGCCTGACATTCAATTCAATGTGGGTATGTGTGCAAGATATCAATCAGCACCAAAAGAGTCACATGCTGAAACCGTCAAACGAATCTTCCGATATCTTACTGACACGCCAGAATTGGGTCTCTGGTATCCTAAAGGAAGAAGTGAATATCTAGTTGCATACTCAGACTCTGATCATGGAGGATACAAGACGGACAGAAAGAGTACGAGTGGATAAGGCTAATTTCTTGGAGGCTCACTTGTAATATGGTTTAGCAAGAAGCAAACTACAGTGTCTCTTTTGTCAACGGAAGCTAAGTATATTGCAGTATCAAGTTGTTGTGCACAAGTAATATGGCTAAAGCAACAACTCCAGGATCTTGGTATTTATTTGAAAGAGATACCAATATACTGTGACAACACTAGCATGATAAGCTTGGCACAGAATCCCGTTCAATATTCCAGAACCAAGCATATTGATGTTAGACATCACTTCATCAGAGATCATGCCCAAAAGAAAGATGTTAAAGTGATATTCATTCCAACTCATCTTCAACTAGCTGATATCTTCACAAAACCTCTTGCTAAAGATCAATTTTTATATATTAGACGAGAATTGGGAATGGTAAATCCCAATGAATTGTAAGTTATTTAGTGTTTACAAAATGTTATATGATGTTATTAATTAATGTTTTGATGATTACTAACTTAAGCATCGGAGTTTCTAGCAATTTGTTTTGTAGGATCATAATAATCTGTTTTGAAGTATAAATAGCAGAGGTTAATAGAGGACAACATTAATGGAGTGACAACCTCAAGTAATGAGCATTACTGGAGTGAGAACTTGAAGTAATGGATACATTACTCGAGTAATGAACTTGAAAATGTATCAGTGAAGCATTAATTTCAAATGAAACGGCACAACGGTTGGAAATGAACAGTCAGAAGGTGAAGAGACAGTTTACCCGAGGGAGGCCTCAAGTGAAGTTCATCATTACTCGAGTAAGACCTCGAGTGAACCTGGGTCCAGATTTCAAATCTGATGATTTTGAGCTCAAATCTGTTCTAAAGAGTCATCAAATGATCGAGGGAATATACATGGATAATTACAATATTATTCATACTAGGTATGCTATCAAATTTGCTGTATTTGAAATTTTTTAGTATGATCACTCGGGTAGCTACCCGAGTAGAGTTGATGATCACTCGAGTAAGCCCTCGAGTGATGTCGGGTTCTAGGTTATTTCAACTGATACTCGGTCATTTCTCACAAAATCTCCTCGAGTGATTCTCCTAGTGCTCTTACAAAAACTTTTCAAACTCCTTTTCTCTTCCCATAACCGTTAAAACCCAACGATTTATACCTTCAAAAACCTCTCAGATTGCTATGAATCACTTGCCCTAAAACTCACAACCTCATCTCTGTTTTTCTGAAATTTTCGTTTTTCTACAATCCAATGGTGAGAACAAAATCTCCAAATCTTAGCACTCCTTTTGAGTCTTCTGAACCATATCAACCCTCTGATTCACATTCCTCTCCTCCTACCAAGAAGAGGAAAATTTCTCCTAAATCAAACCCCAAGACCAAGCCGCAAGCCAAACCTAAAGTTTAAGGGGTTGTAATTAAGGAACCCATTACCACAAGAGCTCAATCCAAGAAGAGTTCACCTCCTGGAAAAGGGAAAACTACAAAAGAGCCATCTCCTCCTACCTCTGATTCATCCGACACACCTACCTTTACTCCTAAGTCTATGAAAAAGCCTAAGGCTAGTGAGAAGCTTACCAAAGTCATAATAGGCATGCTTGATGAAGCTTCCAATATAAGGAAGCAAAGAAAGGGTAATCTTTAAAGCAAACAGGAGAGAAGGATGAAGAAATTACATTTCCTCCAAAGGGATTCAACGTAAGAAATCTTGAGGAATCACAGAAGTACCTGAGTCATTTTGCAAGAAGAAATGTATACAAGATGTACTACATTGACTACAAGGTGCTTCAAGAGGTATTGAAATTCGATCTAAGTCCCTACCTTAATTCCTATATGCCCTAGTTATCTGTCAAGCTTCCTTTTTGCACCAAAATAGTGAGACATTTCTATTGTAACCTCGAACCGATTAATGACCCCATTAAGAAGTCTATGGAAGAAGAGATGACTTCTGAGGTTAGAGGTCAAAGAATTCTAATCTCACCTTCGAGAATCAATACCTGGTTAGGAATAGAAAATCCTCCTGATGATTATTACCCTAACCTTAATTCAAACCAGATATTCTCTATCCTTAGACCTGGTGAGATAGTGGGACCTCTCAACTTCAATCCAAGTGATATGAGTGATTTTCATAGAGTCCTGTGGTATATCTACTCTAGAGCCATGGTGAACAAATCCAATAACTTCACTCATTTCATTGAGAGGGACTTCAAAAAATTAGCCTCAATGATCCTCAAAGAGCAAAAAGACTTAGGAGAGCATATCTTCAGTGAGATCAAGAGGTATCGGTATGAGGGAAAACCAACTACTCCAATGCCTTATCCTCAACTAATTTTCTTGTTTCTCAAGAAGAACAAAATTTGGCATTTGGAGAGTATAGAACCAATTGAGAGGTTAGCACCAGTGGGAAGGAATCAAATTGGAAAGCTAAATATTGAGATTCCTTTGAAGACACCTCTAGAAGCAAGTCCTAAGAAAAAGAAGAAGACTGACACAGCAACAAGCCGGATGGATGACACACAGTCTTTTGCTCCAACCAACACATCTTCTCCATCCGTCTTTGGTGCAGTAATGCAAACGTTCATGGAGAACATCCTGAGGAGTTTCCATATTGATATTGCGAATACCAATGCGGAATTGGTAACTCATATGAATGAGAAGATAGGACAACTTGTGGAAAAGATGGATAAGAGGCATGAAGAGTTACTTGCTGAACAACTTGCCCAGGGTAAGCTTCTGAGATCTATTGTTGCTATACTTGATACTATGGCATCTAGATCCTTTACTCCTGGTCCTTCTAGTATTCCTGAGCCCATACCTATCCCTGAACCAGGACCCTCTATACCCACTGAGTATAGACCCTCTGAGAGTGGACCTAGCAATATGTTATTCTCTATGCTTGACCCTGACACATCCAAGCCTATTCACATCACTACTGATGATCCACCTCAGCCTTTTCAGCCAGAGCCCATATCTACTCCCATTGCTTCACCTGTACGCATTGAGGAGGTGCTTGGTCTTCACCAGTTGCTACAGAGGAAGTAGAGATTACTTCTCTAGTTCCTTATCCTTCATCTCCGGTGAATCCTCTAGAGGATCTTCAGTCACTACCAGTGAACCTTCCTGATCCTGAACCATCATCTTCAAATCCTTCCAGTTCAGATAGTTCATATGAATCATTGGCATTTCTTATCACTCCTATCTCAGCGGCCAAGCTACCTACTCCTTCCCATAATTGATTCCACCTTTGTGATGAAGACAAAAAGGGGGAGAAGAGCCTGAGTAATTTTGTGTGATAAATGATTGAGTTGATTGGGATTGGATGTATGGGTCTTTTAGGTGTTTTTCAATTTTTTTAAGCTTTGAATTCTAAGTTATATATTGAACTCTTATTTATGCAATTTTCTATGCCATTAAAGTTAAACTTCATTGTGAAATTATATTGTATTATAGAACTAATGTGTTTTCAATTGTGTATGCAAGGTCAATAAGTAAAGAACAAAAATTTTGAAAAGATCTCTAATAAGTTATTTCAAAAGTGTTTTGAGGTTTAAATTCAACAACCAATTTCATATGAAAAGAATTTAAGAAGCATATGTTTCAAAACTCAATTTCAAAAACTTTGTTCAAAATCACCAAGTTTTGTCATCATCAAAAAGGGGGAGAATGTTAGATCCCATATGTTTTGATAATAACAAAGATTGGATCAATAATATAAAAGAATTTGATAACAAACAAATGAATTTTGAACAATGTAGCAAAGCATTACTTGGAGTAAGCACTGGAGTGATGAACCAATTCTGTGAAGGCTTACTCGAGTAGCAACTCGAGTAAGGGAAGCAATTACTCGAGTAACCAAAGAAAATTTCATCCAGTGAAGCACTGCCTAATTTTGAACAAAGTTACTTGAGGGAGTACTCGAGTAATCTGCAAAGTTATATAGACCATTACTCGAGTAGCCACTCGAGTAACATGATTTTCAAAGGCATCACTCGAGTAGCCACTCGAGTAACCAGGTCAAAAATCTTCCAGTGGCTGTCGGCCAAGAAATGCAACACTTTACTCAAGTAGCCATTCGAGTAACCAGGTAAGAAAAAGGATTTACTCGAGGGACCACCCGAGTAATTTGCAGAGTTATTTGAGGCATTACTCGAGTAGCCACTTGAGTAATCAGAAAGCAAACTCTCGGCCAAGAATTTGATCCAATTATTCGAGGGAGTAATCGAGTAATATGCCATCTACTCGAAGCACCACTCGAGTAAGATGTGAAGAAAATTGAAGGCCACTTCAGTAGCCACTCGAGTAACCATATTACCACAGCCATCACCCTAGTAACTTGTGAAGGTAAAGACAAGGCCACTCGAGTAACAATCTTGATCACTCGAGTAGCCACTCGAGTAAGGGAGTCCAGAAATTATGTTTTTGATCCAATGTTTATTAAATTGTTATCTATATGATTAACTCTTCATTGCATTAGTATCTTAAGTACATTTGCAGAGAAACAATGAAGAGATCATGCAAGAAGAGCAAAGTCAAATAAAGTGTCCGAACGTTCACCTACCACTACCTACCGCAAACAGATAGTTTTTAAATTAAAAGAACAGTCAACCATTGCTGCGCGACTCTAACAGACATGTTTGAATTGCTTCTAACGGACAGTACCAATCATCTATATATATGGAGCATTCAAAGAAAAGAAGACAAGACACAAGAACTGAGAACACACATCGATCAATACACTTAGTGCTTTGTTTTCTTATACTCATTCATTGTACTTCAGTGATTATATATTTTCTCTGTGAGAGAGTTTTTCATTACAAACTCAATATTTGTTATTGAGATAACTTAAGGTTGTGAAACCTTGAGTTGGGGATTTGATTACAATATGTATGGGGGAGCGAGTGTCCAAGTGAAGGAACTTGCTGTGTACTGATGTGCCAAGAACCCATTGAATCTTGGAGAATATAGTGAAACTCTCAGAGACGCTCTGAGGATTAGACATAGGTCAAAGTGGTTGTAGCCTAACCAGTATAACTACCGGTGTATACTTCGGTGATATTTCTCTTTACTCTCAACTGTTTTAAATATTCAGTCAATTATCTTATACGAAACAATTTTTGGCATCACCCAATTCACCCCTCTCTTGGGTGAAATGCTTTCACTAACACAGATATCAAATACATGCAGGAGAGGTAAGTTCCCTACACTTTTCCTTCCACCTATGCTCTAGCACCGGCTACTCACGATCAAGGCGAATACTGAACCCTATAATCCAAATCAAGGATATAGGGTTAATCTCTAACCCAAATCCTTACTTCCATATTAGTTAAAGTTGGCTACCATTCACAACCTTTAGGTGGCTATAATAAGCTCAACGAAAGCCTAAAGGATTGGGAAGTATTAGGTTGGAAATCACCTTTCAAAATCACAAAAAAATTAAAAATGGGGGTTTGCTGCAGCCAAAACACACATAGAAACTTTTGCACTGCAGCCAAGATTTTCTGCTGCAGCCAAGGTAACTTTGAAAATTCATAATTAATTCCAGAAAAATCGAAACGAGGTGATCCTAAATTCAAATAAAAGATATTTAAGTTCTCTTCATAGGAAAATATGAATCAAGGATGTCCATAACCACATAAATACAGAATTACACAAATATCCACACTGCTCCAGCATCAAACCCAGTTTCGACCTCAAACTTTGGGCAAACATGAATCCCAGTTCACAAAATGAAATGACACAAATTATATGTCCATTTTGAAGCTTAAGATGTGAAATTCAAGACTAGAAAGTTTCATAATTTTCTGACATCATTTGCCCATTCAAAATGGCAACACAAACGGACTGCCCAGAATAGAGATTCACTAGACAGAATTTCAAATTTTGCATCTTTGCTTCCAATGGTCCCATTTTCACATCAAACATCATTCTCACACAAAATTTCACAAGGAATCCATTGGAAACATGAAAACAACCAAATTCACATTATATTGACATGTTTTACAGCAATCTCAACGTGTCACACAATTTCACATTTCAACCTCTAGCATTGCAACTTTTCCATTTCCAATGCCAAACCAATTCCAATGACCAAGTTACACAACAAAACACATTTCCAACACAAAACACATGACAATTCATGCATTTCACAATTCCAACAAAATCAGGGAAAAAACCAAAATTCACAATACTCAACCAATAACCACAATAGTTAGGTCAAAAGTCATGAAATACTCACCTCTTCCTCTTTCCCAAACCAATTTCTTGATTCTCCATCTTTCCACTTTTGCTCAAGCTCTCAAACACCTCCAATCAAGAATCTAAAATCATAGAGATGAAGCTCCCATAAACATGATCAAGATTAATGAAGAGGATTTAGCTATTAGAGGCCAATAAGCAAGCCAAATACTTACCTCTTGCTTTCTCTTTCCTCCAAGGTTTGAATGAAAATGGAGGTTTTGGAGAGAAAGGGATGAGACAATGAAGAAGGAGGGTCAGTTTTTGGATACTAAAAGCCTCATTAGGCTGACCAAAAAAAGAAAAGAGGAGAGAGAGAATGTTTGAAATCTTGACTCAAGATCTAAGGGTCCAAATTGTGCCAAGTGTCACCCTCTTGCTCCATCAACCATGAGTTCACATAGGCACACTCACACATGATTCCAACCCTTTTGATCTATCACAAATCAATCTCAACCATTGATCTTCAAGTTACCAATGAGTTTCCTCTTCGGTAATTGGTCGGTAACTTTATCGTTTTACCCCTGATTATGGCAATTCACACTGAATCACCCCCAAACTCATTTTCTCATTCCTTTCTTTCACAATGCGCCCTCCCCTCTATTTTTATTCAATTTAGATGTTAATCCATAATTGAACTCAAATGCAGGGTTCTGGCACTACTCACAACACTTACGAATCACATTCGAGTGTCAAATCACATCATAGTCTCCAAAAGGGTTTATTATCACTGACCACATCCACTTTTGGAGTCATTAACACTTAATCGAAATTTAGGATTTTGCTAAACCGGGGCTTAGCAGTCAACTTATCTCAGGCTTATTCTCTAGCTTCAAGTCTCAGAATTCGGGGTATTACAGCATCAATCTCTTTGATGTTAATGTCTCATTTTAAATTTGATTTGTTACCAAAAGGTACAAAATGAATAATTAATGCAATAATATTCTTAAAAAAATCATTTGGGTAATTAATTAGGTAATTAATATTATTTGTGATGCAAATACCCCAATATAAGTAAATGCATGTTGTTAATTTGTGGAACCTCTAACCATAATTATCGTGAGTAATTAGTGACAAATTTGTGACGGGATTGGGCCAAATTAAAAACATACAGTAATTATTGCAATGTTAATAAAAACATACAGTAATTACAGTAATAATAATTTAAATCGGCTAAGATAATATATTATTGAATGATGCATTTCGTCACATAAATTATAATTATTGTCAAGTTTTCAAATTAATGTTAATTTGATATAGGATTAAAAATTATTTTCTTTTTAAGTGAACTCTTAATTTTAATGTTAATGCTAGCATATGTAGAGATCTATCAATAATAAAAACACAAATTTTTATACAAAAAGGGAAATAAGAACAAAGGAACTGAGAATTGATATTATTTTGGCAAACAATCGTTAATTAAAATCATTATTAAATTTCAAGGATGTTATTTTGGTATTACTCTATTAAACTTCTTAAACTTCTTATATTACTCTAACCATAACTTCATTATTTGTGAATCCTCAGACCACAAATTTCATGAGAATTAAAATCATGATGTTATTTTGGTTACATATTATTTGTGAATCTGAGAATATCTTTTTGCTTGCATATTTTTTATTTTTTGTACCATTTGTTCGGCAAACCATCATAAAAACGTTAGACAATTATGGTATTATAATAAAAACATGTGGTAATTATAGTAATAATAATTCAAATCAACCAAGGTGATAATTGAATTATGTATTTTATCGCATAGTTTATAATTATTTTCAAGATTTCAAAATACCATTAATTTGATATAGGATCAATAATTTACCTTTTCCTTTTAAGTGACCTCCAAACACTACAAAAAAATGTAATTTAGTAGAGGTTAAAAATGGGTATTAGTGAACCGCTACAAACAAGTTTAGTAGCGGTTACTAGAACCGCTACTAAATTGTATGTTGCAAGCAGTTTTGTAGCGGTTATATAAAACCGCTACTTAATCAAAAATAACTGCTACATCCTTTGTAGCGGTTCAACTTAACCGCTACAACACCCACATGGATGAAATTTTTTTCAGAGATATTTGTAGCGGTTATATAACCGCTACAAATATAAAAAATCGAAATTTTGAGAGCGAAAAAAAATGACTTTTTTTTTTGTAGCGGTTATCAAACCGCTACAAATATAAAAAATTGACATTTTGTTGGCGAAAAAAAATGACATTTTTTTATTTTGTAGCGGTTATATAACCGCTACTAATTTTGAATTTCATGAAATTAGTAGCGGTTTTGAAAACCACTACTAATTTCATGAAATTCAAATTTGGCGCCAAAAAAATTTAATTTTAGTTGTAAAAAGGCGCGTTATTTAGTAGTAACCGCTAAAAATATTTAAATTTTTTTTTAAAAATTTACAATTATTTGTTTCTGTTTTTTCAATATTAAATTAAATAGTTTATTTTTTTTATTATTTTATCTATTTCAATTAGCTTATTATTTAATAGTTTAACTTATTAATAAATAAAAAGGAAAAATGTAATTGAATTGGATTAGTATAAAATTTATATTAATAATATTATTAAGGATAGGTAGGTAATAAGAAATTATTATGTTATCTAATATAATGTAATTGTGTATAAAAAATAGATGAAAATGAGATACAGTTATGATATATCTAGAAAAAAAAAATGGTTAGAATAAATTTTATAGAAAGGAAAGAAGTATTCTAAAAAAAATTAAAAATCTTGTTACCATATTTGATCGTATTATTCAGCTCCTCTGCTCATACGAAAGAAGTTGTAAATGAGAGAAAATGAAAGAAAGGTAAGGTGAAAAGAAATTGGGGAGTGTTTGAAATGAGTTGTGGTAAGGGTATTTATAGGGATCCACGTACTATTTGTAGCGGTTAGTGTAGCGGTTATTAGTTAGTAGCGGTTATTTGTATTTTTGTAGCGGTTTAATATTTATAGTGCTATTTGTAGCTGTTAATGTATCCATTTAGTAGCGGTTATTCATTTAGTAGCGGTTATTTTTTTATTTGTAGCGGTTTAATAACCGCTACAAATATTATTTTAATTTTTTTTAAATTTTTTTTACATTTTATTTTAAAAACTTTTTTGCATTTTTTGTAAAGACAAAAGCATAATTTGAATTTGATCACTCATCGTCGCCATCCCTACAGAAATTTTGTAGAAAAATTATTGTTATTGATGTATTATTAAATTTAAAAAATTTAATTCAAATGACGTGGACTTAAAAAAACTCACCGCAGTAGAGGTAAATTGTCATCGCATTCAGGGAAGTAATTTTCAAAATCAGCTGGCTGAAATGGCTCACTCTCGTAGGCGATGTTATCGCCTTTACCCATGTCATAAAGGTCTCTTGGCTTTAAATGAACGACCATGTGCCAATCCCTCTGCCTCTCGTCCTCGACATAATAAACCTGATGTGCCTTTGAAGCTAGAATATACGGCTCATCATCTTGAGAAATACCAGTATGAATCGGCCGTGAGAAATTGACTGATGTGATCCCTAGGTCGTCAGTTGTCAGTCCCCGAGAAGTAGTGGTATTTGCCCACAAACACTTGAATAGCGTCACCATGAAACGGCCTTGATAATTAAGTTCGACCACATCAAGAAGCTTGCCACAGTAAGGGACGCCTCCGAACTGCATGTTGGCGTCACTGCTGCTTGCATAACTCCTTGTCCCAAATGTGCCATAAACACCCGAATTCTGTGTTTGCAATCCTTGATCCCGTGAAACCGTGCAAAACTTAAAACCATTGACATTGTATGTTGTAAACCGTTTTGCATGATCAAGAGGGCCGATTGCGAGAGCTCTGAAATCTGGTGAGTGTGGGTTGTGGTCATTTAGTATTTTACGCGCAAACCAGCTTGGGAATTCTCTGTGGACCCTCCTATCAACTTCCGAGGATGTCTGTGTACGGATCCTGAGTTGACGCTTAAGATGACTTCTGAATTCTCTGCAATTAATAATGG
Source organism: Inga laurina (assembly GCA_963855925.1). Taxonomy (NCBI): domain Eukaryota; kingdom Viridiplantae; phylum Streptophyta; class Magnoliopsida; order Fabales; family Fabaceae; genus Inga; species Inga laurina. The sequence goes on along the minus strand of OY979701.1, from coordinate 68,493,074 downwards.
AAAGGCATTAGTGAAATGAAAGTGAGAAATGTTACGAAAGATATAGATCGAATAACATGTGAGTGTACAATTCTTACCGTATGAAAGGTTCAACTTGAGTGTAATTAATCAAGACATGTCTATGTGCTTGGAACTTCTCAGTTGCCGTTAGTTTGAAGTTCTCAGTTGCTCCAACTGGTTTACCAACACGAGGGATAAATTCTCCTGATGTCGGCGCAGGTTCAAGATAATCGTCAACACGAGGCGGGCGGTTGAAAGCCGTCTCAAGATCATCAAAGTACCTTGAGCAAAAATATAGCACCTCATCCCCTATATAGCCTTCAGCTATAGAACCTTCTGGCCACGCCTTATTCCTCACGTAAGATTTTAATTTCCCAAGGAACCTACGAAGTACAGAAGAGAAAATTGATATAAAATGATGAAAAGGATGACTAGCAAACATTAAATACGGACAATAAATTAAAGCACATATTTAAAATGAGTACCTCTCAATCAGATACATCCAACGATATTGTACTGGTCCAGCGAGCTTTGTTTCATGAACGAGGTGGACTGTGAGGTGAACCATCACAGTAAAAAACGACAGAGGAAATATCATCTCCAAATGACAAAGCGTAAGAATGATTTTCGACTGCAGCTGATCGAGCTCCTTAACGATCAAAACCTTAGAACACAACTTCCGAAAGAAAGAACAAAGTTCTACCAAAACGATGGAAACATCGGGAGGAAGTGTATTCTTTATAGCCAGAGGGAGTAACGGCTACATAAGAACATGTGAGTCATGACTCTTCAGGCCAGCAACCTTTCAAGCTTGCAAGTCGACACATCGAGAAATGTTGCTTGAATACCCATAAGGAACTTTTAATTTCTTCAACGTCGCGAGGAATACTTTCTTGTTCAGTTTTGTGAGGGTAAACTTTGCCGGTGGAAATCTGTCATGCTCATCTGGCCAAGCGTCTTCACGAACTCCCATGTCGCGTAAATCTTTCCTCGCTTGAAGGTGATCTTTTGTCTTGCTGGGTTCGTTAAGCAGCGTATACAGCACATTGTCGCAAACATTTTTTTCAATGTGCATTACATCAAGACTGTGGCAAAGTAAATTAGATCTCCAATATAGAAGCGTGAAGAAAATACTTATCTTCTTCCACTGCTGAGGCGGCGCTCCTGCCGTAGACTATGCTGGGTCTGGCGCCTATCCCCATCCCCCGCAGGCGTCCGGGGTGCTCAGCCTGAGCCAGACCCGCCTTCAAAGGAGCCGTCAGGTCCACTAACCCCTGTGACTCCTCAGGCTGGGTCTGTCGCAGCTCAGCCTGCGACTGTTGCATCCGCTCCTGCCATTTTATGAAACAATTACTAATTAGCATTTTTCATTATTAACTTGGTTTTATAAAAAATATAATAATAAAATTACTTACAATGGCCGCCTCTGCCTGCTGAGAGGTCGCAGTCCCTTCACGGTGTCTGTGTGTGATGGCGTACAACTCCCCATAGTCCGTCTGACGGTTCTCCTACTGTGCCTTCGTCTCCTGAAACAATTACACAATTCAATTAGTATTATGAAATAATCAGCTAAAAGTAAGTGATATTTTGAAAAGTTACCAGCTCGCTATAGGTCATAGCAAAGGTCTTCGATCCTGCTGTGTGGTGGATCGTCTGCTGCGCCCGGATCTCGGTGTTCCCCTGAGAAAGCTCCTGGAAAAAAATATTAAATGTATTATAATTTAAATTTAAATACAAATTAAATTGAAATTATAATTTAATATTTAACAATTACAAAATCATATATAAAAAATCTAATAAATACATTACCTGCGCCTCAGCGCTCCTCCTGAACTGGACGAAACTCGCCCAGTTGTTCGACGGCACGCCGTCCGGGACGCTCTCGATCAGCTGCTCCAGAGGCATCGTCCCGTCCTTATCCACCCTGTGGAAGAGACGGTTCCTCCTGTTCCTCCAGGCGTCACCCATCTTTATGAGGGCGTACCTCTTCCGGTTGGCCTGGACGGCAAACCGCAACTGAAAAAAAATTATTTAAATATCAATAATTACAAAAAACATAATTTATAAAATATTAATTAAATAGAATTAATTACAAAAAATATTAATTAAATAATTTTAATTACCTGAACCACCTCCTCCCAAGCCTGGTCCTTCGGCCCCCTCGGAATGTGCCTCTACGTCCTGAAGTAAAGGGGGAACCGCATCCAGTTAGCGCCCAGGTCGTTCAGGAAGCGGTTGAGTAGGTGACCCCCATTGTGGATGGGCTGGTCAGTGCCCTCATTCCACGACACTATAACTCGCAGGTTCCGGTCCAACCTGTTCACACCGGTCACGTTTAGCCTCCTCGTCAAAACGTTCCCCTGCTCGTCTGCACAGTTTACCGCACGTTAGATAAATTGTAATTCAAAGTTAACATTTCTAATTTAAATAAATAATTGACTAAATTAAAAAATTAATTTACCTTCAACCTGCACCTCAAACCCAGTGGATCGCGAAGACGACCCTTGTGGGTTGTTATGTTCCTGAGTGTCCTCCTGATCAAGGAACTGCTCCATCTCCCTGAACCCAATCGGGATCTCGAACTCCTCCTCGTTGAGGAAGTCCTCGACGCTAATATCTGGCCCCCCAACCTCAGGCACCTCTGGTGCGGTCGTCTCCTGTGGGATCGTCTGCGGTGCCTGTGGTATGGCCGACTCCTATGGGGGGATAGGCTGAGATGCTGCGGTCGCTCTGCCTCCGCGCTGCCCCCTCCCTCTGCCCCCTGCCCGGCTACTGCCACCCCGTAAAATCGGTCTGGGGACCTCAGGGGCCTTCCCCTTATCCTCTCTTGAAGCCATATCAACTGTACAAATCAAAACAAAAATAAATTAGTCACATTATTATGTAAAAATCTAATAAAAATACAAATATAAATAAAATACGTGTTATATACGTACCTCAAGTGCAAATACTGAGAAATACTGTAGTAAAAACTCCTGCACAGACGTCTGAACGCTCAAATCTTGAAGAAATCACTCAAAGAAGCTCCAGAAAACAAAATGAGTAAAAGGAGAAATGAGGAAGGCGATGGCTTAAATAGGCCAGATTTTAGTAGTGGTTATTCAAATAACCGCTACTGTAACCGCTACAAATAATTAAATTTGTAGCGGTTTAACAATAACCGCTACAAATTATGACAACGTTTGAAATTCTGTAGCGGTTATTGCCCAGAACAGCTACAAATGTTGAGACTCTTGAAATTCTGTAGCGGTTATAGGGGTATAACCGCTACAAAATGCTGACCTTTGGTATTTTGTAGCGGTTTTCTTGCTGTAACCGCTACAAATAACCGCTACATTGTTGGTCGCGCCAAGTGGTGGGAATATTGTAGCGGTTTCTGTGCATTAACCGCTACAAAATCACCGCTACAAGTTTTGGTGGGAATTTCGTGCCAAAGTTGTAGCTGTTTTTTGTACCCAATCGCTACAAAAAAGCTTGCCGTTACAAATCTGTAGCGGTTTAGGTAAAAACCGCTACAAATACGATAATTTGTAGCGGTTATATTAAACCGCTACAACTTCACCACTACAAAATACCTTTTTTTTTGTAGTGAAATTTTAATATTAGTGCTAGTATATGCAAAGATTTAACAATAATAAATTCACAATATTTTATGAAAAGGGGAAATTAGAAAAAAAAAAAAAGAAGCTCAGAATTGATATTATCTTGATTCCTATTCAAGAGATTTATACCTAAGGTGTCAGCATAAATTTTTTTATTTTAAATCATCCACTAAATCCACTAAATCAATGAATTTCTAGAATATCTACGTACTGAGTTTTTGTAAAATTATAATGCAAATGCATTTTTATCGCCATATTAAGTGTATATAATCTTATTGTTTTTTTATTGTGTACATACTTGCAACTAACAAATCACAAATGAAAATAAGTTAAAGGAACATAAGATAAGCACTTTTGTTGAAAAGTAGAAGAGTTCCACTAAGCATTATAACTCTTTAATGGATAGATAAAGTCAACCATCAGAGTAACAAAAGCAAAAATATACTCGGAATCCATATTCTAAAATTAGCATGACCTTCTACAAATATATTGGATGTAGAATTAAAGTACAGAATAAAATTTGAAGGAAAGACCACTGCTTCTTTTTCTATTTTGACGTTTTTGGTTGGTCTGGTTGCACTAAAGCTAGTAGTTGACAATTCAGATAGCCCAATATCATCAACTTCGACATGTCCACTGCTTGCAATCTTCTTTCTCTTTGATGCAGCCATAACAAGAGTCACCATCTGAGATATGCTTATGTCATCTCCATCACCATCATTTTCATTGCTCATATTCTGTTCCAAAGTTATTGATGCAAATGACTCCAATGGCAAAATCTGGGAAGCAAAACATCAATAGAGGTTGGGAAAAGAAGGTTGAATAATAAAGTAGTTATGATGCAACTTGCTTACATTCTCATTGGAACTGGCATTAGAATAATATCATTGACTAGGACAAAGCTGAATGCATGAAGAGGGATTTGGAAGTCATGTTTCTGAAAAAATGTGTTAGCGTGAAACGTAATCTTCCAACGGTGTGAGCATGTTTTGTAGTCAGCATTGTTGGCCAACACTTCAAGGTTTTTAAATCGGTACACCTCACCCTCTTTGAAATCCTCAATGTACCTATGGATTTGTCCCCTCTGGACAATTGAACCCTCAATTCAATCACCCTGTTTGCAAATAGTTAGATGAAATATAAGCAACACATAATTTTCACTTAGTGAATTGGTGAATGTGACGACTACATTAGATACTTACTTGTTTGTCGACTAAGATCATACTGACTTTACAGATCTTAAATGTAACCCCCTTCGATAATCAGGCTGGGATTAGCGTTTAAGCACAATTAAATATCGAATAAGAAATCCGGGACAATTAAAAATTTTTTAAAACACTTGTACAAATGGATCTCTATTCATTTCATTCATTAAAACAAATGGCCTATTTGGTCTGTTACATATACAATATCAGAGTAAGCACAATTCCCGACGTTCACCCGGGATAATAACATTAATCCAAAGGTTTATACAGGGCATCATTGCCCATCTCAGTATCCATACCGGGGATTACACAAAACTATACCACTACAATTCTATTCAATATGATTACATTGATCCAAAATGATAACCAATTCGATATAAACCAAAATATATAGCTAAGACTACCACTGGCAGTCCTAATCGTCCTTTGCCACTTGCTTGCTTTTCGATCCACTTGCCCTGTCTAAAAATGTTATTTGGAAAGAATGAGATTCTAGAGAATCCCAGTAGCAACAGTTTATTTATATGATGCATATATACAAAGCAAGTCACATATGTCACAATGCAGCAATCAATATTCGAGACCGGGCTTTCTCCACGTCCCCTTCACTATCATTGTAATCGAGTCCGGGCTTTCACCACGTCCCCTTCACTTTCACTTTAATCGAGTCCGGGCTTTCGCCACGTCCCCTTCACTTTCACTTTATTCGAGTCCGAGCTTTCGCCACATCCTCTTCACTTTCACTGTATTCAATGACTAATGCAAACAAGCAATGCAATACACATGATATAGGATAAAGTGTCACTATCTTTGTCTTTCCTTCCTTGAGCAGGCACAGGCCTTCTATGCTTCGGGCAGATATCAAATCCTAAAGTCATAATTAAGGATGAAACATTATTCTCTATTCCAATACTCAATTAACTCTTCAACTCTTAGATTTGGTTATCAATAATGACCCTTAAGAAGCCACAAATGCCTCTAAATAAACCCCTAAAAGGTTGGGAAACAAAAGGTTGAAGGTCACTTTTCGAAAACACTAAGTGCTAGAACACAGGGTTGGGCTGCGGCCCGCCCTTCCTTGGGCTACGGCCCAAATATGGTCAGAAGGCCGTGGGCTGCGGCCCGCCATTCATGGGCCGCGGCCCGAATCAGGCCAGAAAGGTTTGGGCCGCGGCCCAGAAATTTCCTGACTCTGGGCTGAACTTCAAAAAACCATAACTAATTGTAGAAAAATTGAAACGGAGTGATTCCAAAGCCAAATGAAAGGTATTTGAGTCCTATTTCAAGGAAAAATATGGTTTATAACTTAAAATCATCACAAAAATACAGAATCACCCAAAACCCAACATTACTCCAAAACAGAGTTCTGTTTTTTATACCAAACTTTGGCAAAGCATAAATCTCAGAATACTAAACGAAATGACACAAAATATATGTCCATTTTGAAGCTTGGGATGTGAAATTTAAGACTGGAAAGTTTCACAATTTTCTGAAATCATTTGGTCACTCAAAACGTCCACACAAATAAACTGTTCAGACAGAGTTCACATTGACAGCATTTTCCAACTTTTCTACCAAAGTGTTCAATGACTCCAAAATCATTAACCAAGCTTATTCCCATACAATTTTCCACAAGGAACACAATGGTAACCTCAAAATGACCAAATTCATACTCTAACCACATGCCCTGTTTTGACCAATACACCATAACCAACACAAAGTTCCCCAAACTTTACTTTTAATGATTCAAACCAATCCATTTGTCCAAAAGACATCACAATATACCATTTCCATTATCACAACATGCCAAACTCACTAAGACCCTAATTTTCGAAAATAGGGCAGAAATTTCCAGAAAAATCAATGCTCACCAACATCCACAATATATATATCAAAAGGGAGATAACACTCACCTCTTTCACTTTGCCAAAGAGATTTCTTGATTCTTCAACTTTCACAATCTCTTGAGGTCATAAACTACCACCAATGAACACATTTCAACCATCACAATGAAGCTCTTCATTCAAGGATCAACATTAAAGAAGGAAGTTTGAGCAATAGAAGCCATTTTCCTTACCTTTTTGCAAGCTTTTCCCCCCTTGTTTTTCTGCAACAATGGCGAGAGAGAGAAGGAGAGAGAGGACGAGAGAGAGAGATGGAGGTGGAGTGAAGAAGGGAAAAAATGATTATACTCCCTCCATTTCAGTTTTTGCTGCGCCAAGTGAGGGAAGAGAGGAGAGAGAAATGCATTTTTTATCTCATTTGACTTTTCTTTACCTTCCCCCCACATGTGAGCTTGCCATGTGTCCACTCCTCATTGGCTCTCACACAATAAGCACCCATTAGCTTCTCTAATCTCTCCATTAGTCATTTTAATTACACTTCTCATTTCTCTTTTAGCTAGTAATTAATTTTCTCTATTAATCACTAACTAATTGCCCAACAATTTCATTATTTCAATTTCCCAACAATTATGACATATTAAATAATATTGTCACCAATATACATTAATTTAACTTTAATCCGATAATTATCCTCAATATTTATCATTAGGCCTCAATCAAAAATTGGGGCGTTACATTAAATGGTGGAGCCTTCTTTGCCATTGTCCACTTCCTAAGTACCCTAACAATAATGTTCCAAGTTTCCTTGCTATCATCAACGTCCTTAAGTAAAGCATGAGCAATGTTTGTCATTGCTTGAGTTGATGTATATGAGGATGAGAGGTTTTTTTATGAGATATATAATTGTATGTGTGCTGTATATGAGGAATTTCCGAACGGTTTTATAATGATTTGTCCGACATCTTAATTTTAATTCTCAATTAATGTGATCCATGCCCTTTTTTTAACCAATTCAATATCCCTATTCAACCTTCTTCCTTCTAAATTTTAGCCGTAATATCCTTGTCAATTAATTTTAGCCGTAATAAAAAAAATAGATTACCGAGTTTGTAATGGGAAAAAAACTGTGTTTCTTGACTCGTTTTTTTCATACAAATAGACCATTGAGTTATGGAATAGTCTTTTCCTTATATGAATTAGGGGTGTCCAAAGTGTCCCGGTCCCGGTTATCCGGTCCCGGATTTTAATCCCGGGAATTTCCCATCCCGGCCGGGACCGGGACCGGGAAAACCGGGACCGGGATCTAAGGGACCCAGGACCGGGACCGGGACCGGTCACATACCTTGTGATCCCAGTCCCGGTTTTTTTATTTTTTTTTAATTTTTTTCTTAAAAATTAAGTTATTGTTTTATTTTTGTATTTTTTATCCCATAATTTAAGTTATCATTTGATAAAATGTGTATCGCATATTTAGTTGGAGTTAAACTATATATATTGTGATACTAATCCTACTATATAATGTATAAAAATAATAACAAAAATGATGAAGGCGATCATAATAATAATAATAAAATGTTATTCTTCAATTCTAGATCAATTTGTGTGATTATTATGGCCTTATTAGATGTTAAATAATTACTTTAAACACTAGATTATAGAAAATTTAACTAAAATAATAATATTTTTTAAATTTAATTTTTTTTAAAAAAAACCGGGATTTCCCGGTTTGATCCCGGTCCCGCCCGGGATTACCGGGACCGGGACCAAACCGGGACCGGGATCGGGATGCAATTTGCATCCCGGCCAAAAACCGGGACCGGGACCGGGAGTGGTGGATCCCGGTCCTGGTCCCGGTTTTGAACACCCCTAATATGAATGACTTTCAAAACATTAAAATGAGACAAAAATTCATTCTAACATGTCGGTCCTTAATAAAAAAATTGGGCGATAATCCTTTCCTCAATTAATGTTGTGAACTCTTCCTTCCAAATTATTCCTTTTAGAGCAATTATTATTTGTCGTACTAAGAAATTATTATTTTTTTGAAATTTGAAAGGATGCGTCTAATTATTATCTGCTAATCATCATATATGTGTTTTAATGTAATTAGGTTGTTTGAACTTTGAAAGGATACGCCTAATTATTATATACTAATCATCATAAATGTATTTCAATGTAATTAGGTTGTTTGAAATTTGAAATGATACGTTCAATTATTATCTACTAATCATCATAAATATGTTTCGATGTAATTAGGTTGTTTGAAATTTGAAAGGATATGTCCAATTATTATTTGTCAATCATCATAAATGTGTTTTGATTTTAATCTTGATTGTGAGAGTAAATATTCGACCCGAGTCAAGCATAATTGGGTTATGGAGTGGATTGTATGAGATTTAGAGAGTAAAGTTGATGGTAGTGTTTAATTCTTCCTTACAATTTATATAACTTGCAATTAAAAATTGTACAAAAAAAAAATTTCTTATATTTTTAAGATTTTATTTTCTTATACATCAAAACATTTAATTGGTGCTAAATCACACATTTTGGACCAAAATACCTCTCTTTGATGCAAATGTTGATACAAATGTAGTTTAAAATTCATTCAAAAAAATTAGAGAATCTCTTTTCAAACTTTTTCAGGAAAAATTCCAAAAAAAATACAATTAAAAATGAAAAAAAAAATTGGTGCTGTGAATTTATCAAATCTCATGTCAGTATTGGAATAGGTATCTGGGATTTCTAATTTTGGCCAACTGACCAAATTGCCTTGAGTTAAGTTCTGAAACATGAAAGTGAGGTCGTTAATATAAAATCTGATGTTAATATAGATACAGATGTTGTAATTGACCCCCTGAAACTCATTGAGGGCAATTTGGTCATTTGGTTAAAATTGAAAATCCCATATTCCTACTTCAGTTCTGACTTGGGATTTGATAAATTCGCAACACTAATTTGTCTTTTCCCATTTTTAATTGTATTTTTCTGGAATTTTTTCTAAAACTCATTTGATAACTTAAAATTTAAATACATAAGTTATTGTGGGAAAATTAATAATTTTATATTCTAACATTACTTCGATTAACAAAATTTAGTATTTTGAAACTTTTTTAATAATGTTCAAAATTGAACTAAAACGTAATAGGCAGTTTTTCTATAAAAAAAAAATAATAATCAATTGTTTCTATGGTATCTCAAGTTTCTCGTGTTCAAATTGATACAACTTATTTCTTAGAGTTTAAGTCATTTAAAATGTTAATGTCTACATTTTGAAAAATAAAATAATAAGGACTAAATTTATGTTTTGAAATCGAGGAACTAATGACTTAAATTGCTATAATTATCGAAATCCAATTGTGACGTGTCAAATTTGAGAGACCAAGTTTCAACCAACTTAAATTATAGGAATTGACTCATAAAATTAAGTCGAATTAAAATTATATAAACCAAATCATTAATTTTACTTGTTAAAAAAAAATAGAACTATGGGATTTTAGCAAAAATGGAAGGAAAACCTTCTATTTCAGTTAAAAAAATATAAGGCGGCAAACCAAATAAAGTTTTGGTTGAGATGATAAGCCCATACACAAGTTTAAACACCAGAAAGGGCATTTTTTGAGATTGATGAAAACCTTTTAGCTACTAACCTAGATAACAAAAGGGATAATTAATATGCAGATCATTATAGTTTTAATTAATTTTTAATTAATCCGTGTACTTTTTTTGTTCATTAGCTCCTTATACTTTCACCTATTTTTAATTAGTTCTTATATATTTGTTTTAATCAAGTCCTTATTGTTTCACCGGGTTTTTAATTAGGTCCTTATAGGTTTTTTGGATTTTCATTTATTAAATTAATTGAAAATTAAATAAAGTAATAATATTATATATAATTTACTAATCATAAATTTAAATTAATAAATATATAATTCAAAAAATTATTAATATAATTAAATAGTAATTCTTAATTAATTAATTATAATTCTATTCTGTTTTTAGAAAAATGTATTATTATAATTCAAGAATATAAAAATAAATAATATAAATATATGTTTTATGAAAAAATTATAAAGAATTTTTAAATAATTCAAGAAAAAGAATGTAAAAAAAGGTATCATAATAATTTATTATTTATAGATAATTCTATTATACATGATAATATTATATTTTATATTTATATAAGAACATTGTTAGAATTTATTGAATAAATAATAAAACAAAAGTACTGGGCCATAATAAAAAATTATATGAAACTATAACAACTTGCTAAAAAGAAAACAAAAACCATATAAGCCTAATTTTAAAATTGGTTGAAACAATAATGACCTACTTATTAATTATCCCAATGAAAAATGGCAATATCTGAAACTTCCACACATAATGTAAAACTAGTTCAATGAGCCATACCTTTTATAGTAACTTGCCTTCAGTATGATTGAGACAGGTTTCTTCTTTTCTTTCTCGGTTGCTCTCTATATTATTCAGAAACACATGAACACGCTGCAAAAGTTGAAACGCAAATTAAACCTTAAAAATATAGATCAATTAAACCCCGACTGGCTTTGGCATTTATAAATCTATTTTGTCAAAACTTATTAATAATGACCTACTTATTAATTATCCCAATAAAAAATCGATACAATTTAAAAGAAAAGGAGAGGCAGCAGACGCAAGTGAAAAAGGAGAGAAGCTGTGTCCGAATAGCGGTAACTCAGTAAAGTTTGTGATTTAGAAGGAAGTCAAGTCAGTGCATTGTGGTTCAGACACTGGTTCAATGCAGGGGGAAACAAGTATGGTTTATGGGGATTATTTACTCTCCATGTGATTAGAGATTACCAAAAAGAAAGGTAAAGGCATAGGCATGTCATTCCAAAATATATAGGGTTAAAGTGCAAAAATATACATGTGATTTTTCTTAAAGTTCGTCTAACAGCAAATGTTTTTTTTAGGTGCAAAGGTAACTATGTGGTTATAAAATATGTGCAAAAGTCACATTTTCTGTTAAAAGGAAAATGTTGACCGTGAAATAGAAATTTGTTGACTAATTATGATGATATGGACAATGACTTGGCAGGTGAAGTTGAAATAAATGTTGAGAGAAGTAAAATAAAAGGCAGCTTAATCAATAGGTTTTAAGTGTTGCATGTGTAGCTGGCGATTGAGAGAGTTGACGAACAAGAGGGAATCGTTGCAGGCGGTGACAGCGGTGCCGGAGGAGAGGGAAAGTCAGTCATTTGGGCAATTTTTGGGTCAAAACAACTGAGAGAGCGAGGGGTGAGGGAGTTCGGTTAGGATTGACGGAGAAGAGGAAATCAACACCGAAGGTGGCAACGATGACAAAGGTGATAAAAAATCGGTGGATTTGAGTTCGCTGGAGAGCGAAATTCTTGCCTCCAAGGTTCAGATTCCATACACCTAGATCTCTCTTTTGATCCAACCTTTTCTTGATCTAATTATGGTTATTATCTTTGGCTATTACATTTGTGTGGGGAAAAATTTTCGTTTGAGTTATAATGGAATTGTTTGATCTTTTGGCTTTGTGAATCGGTTATATTTTGCAAATAATTTTTCAATCTATGCTGAGAATATACAAGTTCTCTTGATCAATCTATGCAAATACTTTTGATGTTCATTGAATGCGAGTAAATTTTCAATCTTTTTCACTACTTCTGGGCAAATTCGATACAAATGCCTACTTATCAACCCATTCCACTTCTTCATGGGCAGCTTTGCAAATTTATCTCCCTTATGGACCCAATTTTGTCTCCATCCCTGGCACGAAACATCAACCCTCCTTTGGAAGGAAATGTTCTTCCCTAACTGCTGTCCATTTGTTCCCCTTCCAATTTGATATCGCTTCCTTCCCCCTTTGATTCGATTTCATTTTTGTTTGCCCTCTGATTTGATTTCGCCGTCAATGTGCTTCCTTCAACCTCGCTCTCGTCCGATGCTGTTTCAATTTTTTCCCAGTAATTGATGCCTTTCACCCTCAGCTCAGTTTGCCTACATTTTAAATGTGATTTTTTTTTTCTTTTTTTCAACAGTAAAGTATTCCAGTCAGCAACTTCACCTGCCAAGCCATCATCCATATCATCACAATTAGTCAACAAACTTTTATTTCACAGTCAACGTTTTCCTGTTAACAGAAAATGTGACTTTTGCACCTATTTTGTAACCACATAGTTACTATTGCATCTAAAAAAAATATTTGCTGTTGGGGCGCACTTTGAGAAAAATCACATGTGTATTTTTGCACCTTAACCCAAATGTATAACTAGTTGGATTGTTTGGATCGTATACTTATGCATTTCTTGGGCTCCGCGTAATTGGAACAGGTTTCTTGTTTTTATTGGCTGCTCTCTACAATCAGCACACAAGAATTACGCTGCAAAAGTTGAAACATAAATTGAGCTTTGTGAATACAAATCAATTAAAGCACCCACAAACTTCGCCATAAATCTATATCTTCAAATTTTAATAGACGACTTTCTCTGAATTTTTAATTTTAAAATTTTTCAATAAAAGATCTTTCTCACTTAATTAAAAATTTTTACCAATAAAATTTTGGGTTAAGGGGCAATTTTGCTCCAAAAATCTTTGGCAATTTTGCCCTGTATATGTAAAAAAAAAAATGGAGTAATTTTGCCTTGAGTATTATCCTAATTAATTTTGACCGTTAGTTAACCAAATATCTTAAACTAATAGCCCACATGTCATCTCCCATATTTTTGTTAAGGTTAAAATTTATCCCTGAAATCTATGTGTTATCTACATCATTTTTTTAAAAAAAATTAGACTTCAAATTTTTGGGGCAAGTCTTCTATTCAAAAGTCTATTAATAAATTGAGAAAAATATTTTATTGAAAAATTTTAAAATTTTGCCCAACTCTTCAATAAAATTTTTTTGTGCCCGGAGGTATTCTATCCCTAATTAGTCTAGTATCCAACTCAACTAAATTGTTTTATATAAAAATATAGATTTTAATAATCCCCCAACCAATTTTTTTCTCTCTGCACACGTGAGCCCCTTGCACACGGTCTTACTTTCATTATTTTAAAAAGAAGTAAGCATCATTGGTCAGCTGACGTGATCGAGAGAAAGGTAAAAATCGTTCTCATCAAGGAGGAGGTCGCGTGAGTGGTAATTTATTATACTGTTTGGAATACATTGGTAAATCTCACAACAAAATAAAGTCTTAATTAGGGCTGAGTAAGGAACCCAAAATTTATGAGTCGGCCTATAATCCAGTCTAATTGGGTCAATTTGAGTCCGCCCAAAATAAATCCATGATGAGGCGGGTTTCAACCCGCCCATTTAAAACTTAAATGGGTGGGCTACGGGCACACCTTCGGACTGCCCGTACCCACCCATTTAATTTTTTTTATTTGCGTTACCTTGATTGTCCCTCCCTCATTTGATCATTCCCTCCCCAACTCAAAGTAAGATTTATTTTCTCTTAATTTGTTTTGCAAAGAAAGATTTAGCTTATGGAGCTACAGACCCTCTCTCAAGTGAATCTGAAGATGATGGTGAAAACTGAAGCATGAAGATTCAATGGAAAAATGTCATTTTGTTAATATCTGTAGTTGTAATGTGTTAATTTAAAATTTAGAGTTTGTTTAAATTTAGGTTTTTTTGTGTGAATTGTGATTATTGAACTTTGAAGATTCAGATTTCAGGATTTAAATTGATTGCTTGATGGATTTGGATTGCAGGATTGATGCTTATGTGAATATGTATGTTTTTTTTTCTTTCAAAAAAATAAACCGGTCCATATAAATGGGTTCCAGGTAACTCGGTTAGCCCGCTCATTTATTGGCTAACCCATTTAACACGGGTTAAATGGGTTGAGGTATGCCCATACCCATATAAAGTTAAATGGGCGGGCTATGGGTTTAGCCATGGGCTGCCCAACCCGCCCATTGCTCTCCCCTAGTCCTGATGGGAGTGCAACGCTTTGAAAGGAATATTTGGATTTCTAACAATTATCAAAATTTCGTATTTATTGGCTAAAAATAAAATAAAAATTTCGTATTTGAATTTCTTATTGAAATATTTGTTAGTAATTGAACCAAGAGATAGTTTTTAAAAAAAAAACTAATTAATTGGTGTGTCCATAATGACCGACTTGGTTTTTATAATTTTGATCAGCAAAATGGGAAGGAGACCCTTATATTTACCAAAGAGAATACAAGAGGCATCTTTAAAACCTTTAGACATATAATCTAAAACTTACCTTCAATATGGAGCGTGGACGTTAGAACAGGTTTCTTGCTCCCTATATAAAAATAAGCTGCAAAAGTTGAAACACGAATTGAATTGCAACGACAAAATTTGATGATACTTCCACTTCTCCTTAATGTAAGGCATACTGCAATAAAGTAATTGAGCTATAAAGCGATTCTTAAATCTTCATTAGATTAATTAAACATTGCGTTGTCTATAGAACAAAAATATATTGAACTTGCGATAACATTTATCAAACTGCGGAATCTGAATGTGGATAAACCTCTGTAATCAACTTTCCTTACTGTACCAGCACAGTTCAATGAAGAGACCACCCTTTTGCCCTCTTTTTATGGTGTTTTGAACATCTTTAATGCCTCATTTGATATATTGGAAGAGTTTTTTTGTGAGAGTGAAAGTGGAAGTGGAAGTGAAATTAGAATTGGAGGTAGAACTAGGGTTAAAAGCATGTTTGTATGCAGCTGGAAGTAAGATATAAGATTTATTTAATATATGTGTTTATATTGTGAAAAAACCAGAATACCCATAAAATTAAAAAAAGATGTTTAAAGCTGGGTCGATTGAAATTAAAAAAAAGAATATCTGTGACAGAGAGACCTTGTCGGCGTCCGTCGACTAATTCGCCCCAAATCTTCTTCCTCCAACTCTGCCATCGGAAACACAGGAACCAAAATCAAACTATTCCACCATTAAATCACTGCAAGCACAAAATCAAACCAAAAAGATGAAGAAGCTACCATTGCAGAAGTAGAGTGGTTGTATCGATTTTCAAGTTGCAGAAAAGCCATTGAAATCTTAAGAAGAGAGAGAGAGAGAGAGAGAGAGCAGTTATGAGATTTTCAAAGCAATGAATAACAAATCTAGATTTTGTTTTTTCATATCCATCGTTTTCCAGGCATCCCCTCGGAAGATCTCATCCATGTCAGAGTTGGTAGGTGCTGGAGATGATGGAGATGATGGGTATTGGAGATGATGACGGCGAATAAGTAGCAGGGAGTGACAACGTCTTCTATGAATTTCTTTTTTCACGTCGTCGTGCTTGGTGGATGCTGCTTCTTGGGGAGAACTTTTGCCGGACGCCGTCGGAGGTAGATGTCGGAGGGATAGGCATGGGTCAGAGGGGTGGATGTGGTTTATAATTATGACAGGAAAAGCAGTGGATTGACAAAATATTAAAGGGTATAATTGGAAGAAAATCTCACTTCCATGGAAATCAAACCAGTTTCATGAGGTAGGCCATAGAACCCATTTCCATCAAATTTGATGGAAATTGGTTCTATGTGGAACTGAATTTTTTTATACCAAACAATTTAATTTTGAATTCCACTTCCATTTTTTATTTCTCTAAACTCAATTCCAACATACCAAACGGGACATTAAGAAGTGAATGGTTCATGCAAATCTAAAGGTTTTAGCCGAAAGACAATCAATTGTAATAACAAACAGGAAACAACATAAACTAGAAAACGAAAACAATAAATAAGAAGAATTCAAAAAGAAAAAAAGAAAAGGAAAGTAGAGGGAATAATTCTTTCTACTTTTTTAAGAGATATGAGTAGTAAAAATTCAAGTGCAGTTTTTTAGGTCTTTTTTCCCTTTAAGAAATATCAAAAACCAGCAAACTGAAGTTGAAAATGATCACAATAAAGGTCCCAGCAAAAAATAGAAGTTGAGCAAATTCAGGATTTTTTTTTTTAAAAAAATATGAAACAGAGTAAAGGAAAACAGAAATCATAAAATAAACAGGAAATTGCAGAAAATATGTTTAAGAACAAGGAAGGAAGGATTTGAAATTATGAAAGAAGACAATGAGCACAAGCGAAAATATAGCAGAAATTAGTGAAGAGTGTCAAGGAAAGAAATAAACCTCGCAATTTACAGTAGCCCGACCAATTTCCAGGTACATAAGAAGCAAATTCAGGATGTTTTTTTTTTAAAAAATCTATAAAAATAGGAGAGACAAAAAGCAAATGGAAATATGGAGATACAAGCAAAACAAAGTTCCGAAAAGACTTTAAAATAAAGGAAAATGTGCTTATATTAAATTTAAATGTTTTAGTTATACAAACTTATTTCTTTCATAAATTTTGAAACTTAAATAAATAAGTTGGTTGAACTAATTTTTTAAACATGAATGTAAAAAAATAAATAATATTTTATCATAAATCAATATAATTTAAATGTATTTGAATATAATCATACTTGATTATATAAGTTTTTTAAATTGAACCATTGAAGAGAAATAGTAAACTATCTGATTGTGACAAATTAATAATATATATTTCTAACATCATTTTAATTAATACATTTAGTATTTTGAAATTTTTAATATTTTTGGAAAATCCTAAATAAGGTTAGATGTCCTATAATGAGATTTCAAAATTTGATGAGCTTACCATATTACCCCTCATTTGATTCTCTCTTCTGATATCTAGGTTTTAACTCAATCTTTATTATTGACATGATACAACACAATTTTTATAATTGACTCGGTTGTAACTCAATTATTAACTTTAACTTGAAGTAGCTCAATTCTTATAGTTTAAATCATTTAAAATGATGATCCCTACATATTTCTTTTGAGAAAAAAATAAAACTATCAGGATTGAGATTATTTTTTGAAACTCATGAATTAATGATTTAAATAGCTAAAACTATAGAGTTAAAGTTGCAAAGCTTCAGAAACTAAGTTTCAAATAATCAACTAAATTTACAACAAAAAAAGAACTATGTGATTTCAGCAAAATTGGAAGGAAACTCTTAAATTTTACTTTGTAAAAAACACTGGAGGGTATTTTTAAAACCTTTGGACATAATTTAAAGGGGAAATTTCATTTTGCCCACACAATAGGAAATTATTTTCAGTCAATCCCAAAATTTTCTGAAACTTCATTGCACTCCATGATTAACATGAAATTAATTTTTGCGAGTAAAAAAGGCAATGATGCCCTTCTTTTATTTTACAAGATAAATATGAAAATTCACAAAACAAATATGGGCATTTATAAAATAAATAAAAATATTTACAAAACAAATAAAGGGATTTAAAAGAACCAAACAGTTAAAAATATTTTGATCATTTACAAGACAAATAAATATATTCACAAGACAAATTAAGGGTTCAAAAAGAACTAGGAAATTAAAAATATTTTGGCTATTTACATGACAAATATGAAAATTTACAAGATAAATATGGACATTGACAAGATAAATAAGATAATTTATAAGATAAAATAAGGCCATCAATATCTTTTCACCACAAAAATTAATTTCATTTTAACCAAAAGGTTGCAGTGAAAAATTCTGGGGATGACTGAAAATAATTTTCTACAAAGATGCTAACTAAAATTTTCCTAATTTAAAGTTAAGGGAGCCACACCTTTAGTAACTTGCCCTCAATATGGTTGGAACTGGTTTCTTGTTATCTGAAACACAAGAATTATGCTGCAAAAGTTGAAACACAAATTAAGCTTTGTAAATACAGATCAATTAAAACACCCACAAATTTGGCATAAATCTATACCTTCAAACTCACATAGTCGGTGATGTGAAACTTTGTGATTTTGTAACACCCCAACTTTTTACATTCATCAAAAATATATTATAATTAATTGAGAAATTTAATAAAATGGTGAATCACTAGTGGAAAAATCACTTTTAAGACCGGTTAAAAAAGATATTTTAGAGCGGTTCTGGATCCAATCTTGATACAGCCGGTTTTAAAAGTCTGTCACATTTTAGACCGGTTATGGAACCAGTCTTAAAAATAAGTTTTAAGATCGGTTATTTATAAAACTGGTCGGAAAATAAATATTTTTAGACCGGTTATCAAAGAAACCGGTATAAAAGGTTGTAATTTTAAGACCAATTTTCTACAAAACAGGTCTTAAATTAATACTTTTAAGACCGGTTTTGGAGAGAACCGGTTTTAAAAGTAATAGTTTTAAGACCGGTTTTTTAGGAAACCGGTCTTAAAAGTATTACTTTAAAACCGGTTCTCTCCAAAACCGGTCTTAAATGTACTTTTAAGATCGGTTTTGGAGAGAACCGGTCTAAAAAGTAGTATTTTTTTTAAAAAAAATTTGTTTAAAACATTTACCCAGCAAGTCATTTCTCTTGTAAAACATTTCACTCAACAAGCAGCATCCATTTCAACGACATTCAAATAAATTCTTCTTTTACAGATTATAACTAATATCTTATACACATGTGAGGGACTCAAAACTCATTGAAACAAATTAAAACTCAACTCCCTTATGCTTAAATAGTGCTGACCGAAACAAAAGCAAGGAAAACAACCATGAATAAACTCACAATCATAGACAGAATTATAATGTAAGGAAATCATACAACCATGACAATGTTGTTTTGACCAAGTTCCTTGTCTTTTTACTTACATACATACATCAAAGATTAAATTACATTAATGACAATGCTATTATTCATTATGGCCAAAATACTTTATACACAATCTTCTCTGGCTGATGATCACTAGCTGGCTTCAGAGAATCTATACTAAGACGTACACCTCATATCCTTCATTTTCTTGTGACGACAACAAAAAAAGTAGTTTTATATATACACCAATAACAATATACATAATTCAAATATAGTTTATGATAATTATTTTAGCTAACTAACCTTCAATGTAGTTTTATAAAGGGATATCCTCCCATATCCCTTCTTGATGATCGTTTCTTGTGCCGTGTTCATTGTCTGCTTCATCTTCTTCGTTCAATTCTAGTAGACCCCTAGAAAAAGAAGAAGTCTCAAGAAGATCATTCATTGAATGACTTTCCTGATTAATATCAACGACCCTTTTTCCTTGGAGAGCTACAGATCACATTTTATTTGTCTGATCAGTAACATAGAATACTTGTTTCGCTTGATATGCCATAATAAAAAGGTTCATCTCCAAAACTTCTACTAATCAAATCAATCAATGTAAATCCCAACTGATCAATCATCATACCATTGTTGACATCAACCCACTTGCATTTGAAAATGAGAAGTTTAACTTTAACATAATCAACCACCCAAATCTCTTCAATAACCCCATAATAAGGTATTGCTACCAATCTAGGATTTTTATCTTTCGAACTAGAGGAGTACATATATTCAACCACTAACATAACCCCACTGTTATGGACGGTGCTCCTGTCATCAAGGGATTTCGTGTAAAAAGTATAACCATTAATCACAAATGAAGTCCAACTTATGACATCAGCCTTAGGACCACGTGCTGACCATTTAATTGTATCAGAAACACATTCTTCACCTTCAACCTTTTGTTTGAACCAATGTGCAAAATTTTTGTTATGCTCCCTAATTAACCTTTGTTCAGTCATTCGACTATTTCCTTTCCATACAATTTCTATTATGAGTATTAATGTAATCTTGAACTTCATTAACATTATTCAAGCTGTACAAGTGGACTTGTTGCAATTCATTAGGATCCACATTCTTTACTGAAGCCCCGCGTCTACCGCCTTCTTTGTCATGACATTCTGGAAGTCCAATGTGTCTTACATTTGATATGTAATCTTGGCAAAACTCCATGGTTTATTTAGAAACATATTTCTGAACAATAGATGCTTCAGGCCTGTTAGAGTTCTTCACATACCCTTTTAGGATTTTTATAGTTCTTTCAATTGGGTACATCCATCATAAATAAATAGGGCCACACAACTTAATCTCCCTGACTAGATGAACAATTAGATGTACCATGATGTTAAAAAAAGAAGGAAGAAAAAGCTTCTCAAGCTGGCATAAGATCATATATCCTTCATTTTCCAGTTCATCCAATTTTTCTGTCTCAATGACTTTACTATAAATAGCATTGAAAAAGAAACAAAGTCTAGTCAAAATATGTTAAAGATCATATTCGGCAATGCCACGAATAGCTACTGGGAGTAGTTGTTGCATTAAGACATGACAATCATGAGACTTTATCCCTACTAACTTCAAATCTTTCATCGACACAAGCTTCCTTAAATTTGAAGAATAACCTGAAGGAACTTTCATGCCATGTAAACACTCACAAAATTTTCTTTTCTCAACCTTAGACAAAGTATGAGCAGCTGGAAGACAAAAAGTTCTCTTACCATATGGCTTTGGATGCAAGTCTTCTCATATCCTCATTTCTTGCAAATCTAATCTTGCCTTCATGCCATCCTTAGAACTACCTTGTATGTTAGTAGTGTCCCAACAATACTATCACAAACATTTTTCTCCACATGCATGAAATCAATATAGTGTCTCACATTAAGATTCGGCCAATATGGAAGATTGAAGAAGACAAACCTCTTTTTCCATTTACTTTTCTCATTACTATTCTTTGTAGTCTTACCAAAGATAACATTTATATTTTTCACCTTTTCATAAACTTGCTCCCTCGTCAATGCCTTCGGAGCATATTCAAACTCTTGTCCACTAAAAAAAGCTTTCTTTAATCTACGATACGGGTAGCCTCGTCTAAGAAATCTCCTATGGCCAAGATAAACTGTCTTTCTTCCATGTTGAAGTTGATGGTAGCATGTTCCTTCTTCACAAATCGGACATGCTTTATGGCCTTTAACACTATATCCTGACAAGTTTCCATATGCAGGGAAATCATTTATAGTACAAAAGATCATGGCTCACATTTTAAAAACTTCCTTCTTGTTCATGTAAAAAACATTAACATCTTCGTCCCACAACTCTTTCAAGTCGTCGATCAAGGGTTCCATGTAAACATCTATGTCATTTCCGGATTATTTTGGTCCCGAAATCAACATAGACAACATGATATACTTTCGTTTCATGCATAACAGAGGAGATAAGTTGTAAATTACTAACAGAATAGGCCATGAACTATGTATACTGCTCAGGTTAGCAAAAAGATTCATGTTATCCGTGCTAAGCCCAAGTTTAAGGTTCCTAGGCTCTTAACTGAAGGCAGGAAATAATTGATCAATTTTCTTCCATTGAGAAGAATCAGTCGGATGTTGAAGCTTTCCATCCGATATCCTCTCATCCACATGCCATCTCAAATTTCTTGCATTATTTTCATTAGCAAATAAGCGCTTGAACCTTGGTATGATTAGAAGGTACCACAGTACTTTTGCAGGAGCGTTATTTGATTTGTACCTCGGGGTTTCACATATCATACACTGTTGTTCCTTTTCATGCTCTTTTCTATACAATATACAATCATTAGAGCATGCATGGATCTTTGTATACTCCATCCCTAGTGGACACAACATTTTCTAAGCATCATAGTATCGAGAAGGCAATACATTATCATCTGGAAGCATGTCCTTAAAAGCCTCAAGCGTTTCTGAAAAACTCTTGTCGCTCCATCCATGCCGTGCTTTCAAGCTTATCAATTTCAATACTGCTTTTAACAATTGGTATTTTTTACACCCCGGGTACAGCGGCGTCTTAGCATCACTGCACATATTACCATATGCATGTGATTGCTCAAAAGCCTCTTCTCCTACATCACGAATAATATCCTCTATCTAATCATCCATATCTGTGTCATTATCATCAAAGTTCACTCCCCCTGTTGAGATGAACTTGGCATTTCTAATTCTTCACCATGCCATACCCACACTGTATAACTCTTACAAAATCCTTCACAAATTAAATGTGTATATATATCTATAGTATTTAGTCACTTCTCATTCAAACATACTATACAAGGGCAATAAAACTTCCCACTACCATCATCAGCATTTCTTTTAGCGAAGTCTAAAAAACCCCTCCCCCCATTATCATATTCAACACTTGTTCATTTAGCATTTATCCAACTATGATCCATATATATCTCAATACTTGTAGCACCCTATATCCAACAACAAAAGGATAGACAAAAAAACAACAACTATAGAGTTTTAGAGATTTCAATGAAATTAACATGCACCATTTGAAACTAGTATCATTTTAACAAACCAATAACATTGACAATAATCAAACAATCACACTAAATTAAAACAGAACATAGAGTGGTATTACTCTAAGCCAAAAATCACAGGGATGTAATTAAAAGTTAGAGCATATATCTAACAAGAATGTGCAAATTTTTTTCCACATTACGTTATCGCAAAACAGTTGGATTTCCAACAAACTATAATAACAACTTGTGGGAATTAAGTGCTCAAAACAACAACAAGAACCATTTTTTCATAGAACATTATTAATTATTGAACCACGTACAACTACATAACAAATCGAACACGTACTAACCTGATTGAAGACCAAGGAGTGAGCTTCAACCTAAAGTCACGGTGGCATTGACTGAGGTTAAAATGAAGTCCTCAAATTCACGGCACTGACAAAGGGAAGTCAAGGTAGAGGAGAATGGTCACTACGGAGAACAGAGGTGGCGGCGGAGAAGACTGAGGATAATCAAAAAATAGCAACGACGAACACAGCAACGGCAGCGGTAATGATAAAGGAAAGTTGAGCAAATGAGGGACAGGACGCCATGGACGAGTTCATAAGAAGCACGAACAGAGCTCACAGAGAAATGACGCAAAGAGAAGAAAGGGCTCATAGAGCGCGCGATCTGGGCGAGGGAGTAAAAATATGGGCAAAAAAACTTACCTTTTAGATCACTTTTCGATAAAAACCTGTCTTAAAAGTGTAACATTTCAAATTTAAGACCGGTTTTGATAACCGGTCTTAAATGCCTTACATTTAAGACCCGTTTTATAGAAACCAGTCTTAAAATGTTAACATTTTAAACAATTTAAAATCTTTTAAATTTAAGACCGGTTATTCTATGAACTGGTCTTAAACGTTAAACATTTAAGACCAGTTTTTATAGAAACCGATTTTAGAATGTTAAAGTTTTTAATTTTGTAAATATTTTCATATTTTTAGACCGGTTTTATTTATAACCGGTCTAAATAAATTTTTTAAGACCGGTTTTTTTAGAACCAGTCTTAAAAGTTCAATATAATTATAGAACTGCCACCGCGCAAATTTTTAAGACCTTATTCGCCAAAACCGGTCTAAATATGGCGGTCTTAAAAGGGATTTTTCCACTAGTGAATATTTATGAAATTTGGATCTTATGAATTTTGAAATATTCATGTTCATAAGGAAATAGGCAAAATAATTCAAGAAAAGAATTAAATTACAAGGGTAATTGCAAAAAACATAATTTTGCTAATTTAGCCCAAGATTAATTATTTCCTAATTAAATGAAGTGAATTTCAATTATTCAAGGAAAATAAAAGAAAATGTATACTTGGATTATTCTTGATGGAATAAATCAAGAATTGTGAAATTAGGGAGAATTATACATAATTTATTTATATGAATTATGGAATTGTTTAAATCATTTTTCCTTTCCCTTTTCCTCCCTA
This sequence comes from Inga laurina, assembly GCA_963855925.1. NCBI lineage: Eukaryota > Viridiplantae > Streptophyta > Magnoliopsida > Fabales > Fabaceae > Inga > Inga laurina. The sequence continues at coordinate 68,468,819 of OY979701.1, read as the reverse complement.
AATTTCGGCCAACTCATAAAAATAAGGGGAAATTAGCTTATAATTAAATTGCAAGAGCACATGCTTGAGTACTACATGAATATTCTCATGATGGTAATGCTACATAGACATGGTAGTTATGGAAATCATGACAATGGTTGAGTGAGTTGGTAGATTAAATGTTGAGTGTAAGATGGGAGGATAAGCTTGAGTGAAGGGATGAAAGAAATGAGTGCATGGAAGAGTGCAAGTTGGAAGAGTTGTTGGCTAGTTGAAGCAAGGGGGAGGATTGTGACAAGTATCACATTATAATCCCTTGATTAAATCAATAGCCAAGAAGAAAGAAGAGTAAATTAATAAAACATCTTCTCTTCCTTTCCATATGCACATTTCGGCCAAAACACCAAGAGAAGTGAGAGAGAGAGCTTGAGAGCATATTGAAGAAGCTAGAGAGAAGAGGAAGAAGAAATCTAAGGTAAGAAGTGATTTCTTAAGCTTTTCTTTTGACTTTTGGCATGAAATCCTTCTCTAAACCTTAATTCTTCATGAATCCATGATCTTCAAGGCTCGTTCTTAACTCAAGGAGGAGAGAGAGAGGGCGTATAGTGAGAGAGGAATCAAGAAGTCTAAGAGGTAAATACACCAAACTCAAATCTATACTTGTATGAAGTTGGTTTTGATGTTTGTTGTTAGTTTGGTGATTTTTGGTTGAGTTGTAAAATTAGAAAAGCCATAACCCAAAGGGGTTATGCTGCCCAAATTTTGTTGATTCATGCTTAAGATGTGATTAATTAAGCTAATAAGGGATTAAAAGTGGAAAAGTATAAGTTTTGGAAGTTAAAACACAAAACTACATTTTTCCATTTTCTTTAAGAATTTTGGCCAACACTGTTTCATGGGGCAAGAGCTAGATTTTCATGAAATAGATGGTTCCATTAGATTTAGTGGGAAAAAATAGGTGGGGTTACAGTTGGTCACTTTTTAGGTAGAGGCCGAAAAAACATAATTACGAAAACGCCACTGAAATCCCTAAATAGGGGATGCCAAGGGTATTTTCACAATTTGACACTGAATCTGGTGATTTCGAACCCGAAAATAGATTCTTTAGGTAAAAATATGTCAGAATAGTTGTAGTCAAAATTTTGAAAAAACGTGCCATCGGGTCGGGTACGGCAGGGCTGGGTTGGGGTCCTGGGGGCATTTTGCTAAATTTTCACCATAGATTAATATAACCACAAGAAACATTATGGAAAAGTATAAAATGATACTTTGATAGGTTATGACCTATTTCTTGTACATTTAATATTTTAGGACCGAGTCAGACGACGGAAGCAACACGTTTATCGAGACACGTTAAAAAGGGATTTCTAAAGCTTTGAGGTAGGAACACTATCCTTCGTACATTATTCCATAGTTATGTGATTGTATGGATGCCATTATTTGTAATTCCACTTTATTAATCAATATGATTTGCCTAGAGAGAGGCAGTTAGTGCCAGAGGTGCACTTACACTGGGAGTTGGCAGAAGCCCAATCGGTGTAGATTATGGGGCTGGACCCTACTCATGTATACATGACGATGATGTGTTTATATTGTTCATTAATTGGTGCATACATGGCATATACCATATTTACTTTTCGCATTCTCTATTAACGATAACATGTTTCTACTGGGCTTCTTCGGAATCTCACCCTATTTTTAAATAAACACCTCAGCAGGTACCAATGGGTCAAAGGGGAAATACGTAGCCACCGGAAAGTGAGTGGCACGTGTCTCAAGGTGAGGACAAGACAGTGGTTATATTCAGTCTGTGTTTTGATATTTTGGAGAAATCTGTAAATAGTAAGTTTCCGCTGTATTTTTTGTATTTCGTTGACGAACGACGTTGGGATTGTAAACGAATATTTTATCAGTATAATTGTACTTTTCTGTATGCCCATTGAATTCCGTCTTTATTACTCTTCGAATATCGAAATGGAAACGGGTGTTGACATATTTCAAGGTATATAAACCTCAAATCTCTCAGCAAGCAATCATCAGCTTTTTTTAGTGCTCCATACAGATCCAGCATGAGAGATCATCTTTCTAAACTCCTGTGAACAACTTTAAGAACAGATGCTTCAACAAAAAAGAAGACAACTATAAAATTTGAAGGCTTTCAAAGAAAGATGGTGAACTTGTTGGATCAAATAGGAAATACAACATCTCCACTAAACAAGAAAATACAAGAAAGGAGTCAAACTCACCGAAAATCACAGGGATTAACAAGTTTTTTTTTTTTGAGAAATGAGCACTGACAAATTGACAAGGCAGTTTTTTTGAAAAAAAATTAGTATTTTTTTCTTCTTGAAGAAATATCACAAACCATAAAAATAAAGTAAAAAATGATCACAACAGCAGAAAAGTGCTGGCAAAAAATTGCTAAAGGAGTGAACTCTAGAATTTTTTAAAAAATTTTTCTTTAAATATGGTTGAGCCAAAAAGAAAACAAAAATCAGGAAATACAAGCAACATAGGGCCAAAAAGACGTTTAGAAACAAGTTGAGAAAAAATAATAAAGAGCGAGCTAACAAGGAGTTATATAAACAGTGAAACGATGAAAGAAGCTTCTACGTGCCAGTAGCGAAAGATGCAAAAGCAGTAAATTCAGGATTTGATTTTTAGTTTTTGGGATGAGAAGAGAAAAAAGAAAAAAGGAAATCAGAGAGTAGAAATAACAGAAAGGAAATAGCATAAAGGAAGTAAAAGAAGAAGGTGAGAAAGCAATAAGAAGCAGAAGAAGAGAGTAGGAGATTTGTGTGAAACTATGGAAGAAGAAGAAGCATATCTGAAGCTTTTGGGAGGAGAGGCTACAAATTAAGGTCTCTAATTAGATATTTAGATAGGAGTCAAGTCAATACAATTTGGTTTATGTTACACTCAATGCTATGCGGTTTATATTATTGGGATAATGAGAACTCAAAATTTCAAATTCTAGTATTCAGATTCCTCATATTTAGTACTAATTTATTTTTTAAAAATCCCATTTTAACCTTAACTTTTTATGAAGTACTCCTACTTAATTGTGATTCTCTTGACTAAAAAGGAAAAGGGAAAATCCCTTAAAAAGAACTTTTAAATTAATAAAAGACGCAAAGGTGTTCTGAAAGTTCATATTTCCATAAAAGTGCGAGTACCTGATGTGGGATATTGAAATTGTAGACAAAATGACATGCATAACCCTGGAAGTTTTAAAATTGAAAAATGTTGACGAAATAAGAAGGGCGAATTTGCGCGAAAACTCTGTCGGGACTCTTCATCTTCTTCCGGCATCATCGTTGTCATTGGTGGAGCGTGGTTCCGTGGCGTTGAGAAAGGATAGTAGCAGCGACATTGTGAGGCGAATTTAGGGTGGATTTGAGGAGGAGCGAAGGCAAGAAGAGGTTGTGGTGAAAGGCATTGGACAGTTGCAAAGGCACCAGTTTGCGGCTGCAAATTTAAGCTTCGATGTTGAAGTTGGGTAAGTGGTTGTGTTTAAAATTGTATTTCATTTTAACTATCCACTTTATTAGAATATGGGTTCAATGTGGTTGGGTTAAAATTAGTTTGGGAAATGTGGATAAAAGCTATGAAGTGGTGCGGGCAGTGCTTAATTTGGAACCTCGTAAGTGAAGTTGGGAATCGTTGAGGGGAAGTTGTGAAAATAAGTTGTTAAGTTGGGAAGTTTGAATTGCAACTTTTGAAATTTTTAAACCGTTGAAACAACATATGAACGCGTCAATTTGTGAAGTTGTGACACGGTGTTCAGATGTAGGGAATTGTGATTTTATTGTTGTGAGAATGTTATACATATAGTTGCGAATGGCTTAAGTGAAGTTGTGATACAAAACCTCTGAAAACTGCATGTTAAGTTGTGAACACAAAAGAAGAATCTGTGAAAACGATAATGAGACGTTGGTAACTTGTGAAACAACATATAAAGTTGTGGATGTGAGTAGAAGTTGTGAAAGGGTGTGTAGATATAGGAATTGCCGATTGCACAGTAGTGAAAATGTTATGGATAGTGTGGATTGTTTTAAGTGAAGTGTTGAATCCCTAAGATAACATGTGAAAATCGAATGTTATCCTGTGAAAACATTATCAGAGTTTGTGAAAACGTAATGAAAAGTTGGTAAATATGTGTAGAGGTCAATTTAGGTGAGGAAATTGTGAAAGTCATAGACGAACTTGTGAATCCTTATGCATAACTTGTGAATTTTTCTCTATAAGTTGTGAGACCTTATTTAACTGTGGGGAAATAGATATTTCCAATGGTTGTGGTTGTGATGGGAAGGTTGTAAAATGGTATGAGAAGTTGCGTTGACGTAGCTTAGATGTGTTAACTTGTCATGTACGAATAAAAATGTTATTAAATGTGCTGAAATCCATAGTTGATGAGTGTAAACTGAATTTTGTGCAGGTAAAAGGAGATGGCGGGACATAAAGGTGAGACATCAAAGGCAGAACAAGTCAAGGCAAAAAGTGTCAAGAGTAGAGAAGTAACGAGAGAAAGTGAAAAGTCCGAGGCAGTAAAGGGCGATGGTGAACAGAGTAAACCAGTAATGAGTGGGTTTTGGTGTTTAGAAACGAGTATGTGTGGCCAAGTTAGGGGAGAAGAAGAAATGGATGGCAGATGAAAGTAGGTCGGCAGGGAAGGCATGGCGTGAGTTGCCAGAGGCGAAGAAGAAGGAGTATAATGATAAAGCTATGGAAGGACAACCGAAAAGGAAGATAAAGAAAAAGGAACTGCCATTTCATACCCGCTGCTCACTGGGAGGATTTACATCGTTGGTGCAGTTTGTGAACTGTAATGAACATTTGAAGGAGAGGGTTAAGAGAATAGGATTTGGAAATTTATTGAAGGTGCAATTAGACAGACTCCCCCGTGACCTGATTGTGTCCATGCTGAGGGCATATGACCCAGCAACACATCAATTCAGGATTAGGGGGAAGACAAAAGAAATAGAAGCATCAGATGTGCACAAGTTGCTTGGTATACCTGATTTAAGGGAGGAGGTGAAGGTGGATGTGGAGGATTCGGATAGAACATATCAGTGGTTGAAGAGGGAGAATAGGAAGAAGAGATATACGGACATTCTGAAGCACATAAAATCTGGGACAGCTGGCAATAAATTTGAGTTTATGTTTGTGCTGTACAGTTTAGGGACTTTGTTATGCCTTACCTATAATTGGCTCATAAGTGACCAGATATTGAGGGTTATGTTCTGCACAATGGACCATTTTGAACATTATGACTGGGCAACATACATGATGAAAGACTTGTGGAAGGAAATGAGTGATTATGTGAAAGAGTACAGGGAGAAGAAGAAAAGGGAAGGGAGCAACAACGTGGGTGGTTGCCTGTACTTACTCTTGGTATATCACTGTTTACATTAAATGTGTAGCTATCATTCAAGCTGAAAATAATGATCCATATATTTTCTATGGTGCAGTTGTTCTTTGGGGAAATTTTCCCTTTGGAACAAAGTGTTCGCCAACAGTCCACCACACCGATTGAATTCTGGACAAAGGAAAAGATTAACGAAATGGTGAAGACTAGAGGATGAGCAATATGGGCATTTTGTATCAAGGAAAAGGGTCTGAAGTTAGGGCAGGGAATGAGGACACAGATAATGTCCCATATTTAGACCCGGTATTTGTCTGTGGAAGCTAATTTAAAATGCAAAAATAATTTAATCATGTAATTGACAAATTAAGTTGTGCTGTCACTGCAGGAATTAAAGGAGGTCTATGCGCGGTTGGTGAAAGTTATCGATGAAAATTGAAACAGACTTGTAAACGTGGTGGTGCAGGAGTTACTCAATGTCCAGCTGGCACGAGAGGCCAGGGACAAATCACAACAAGACGGCCCTGGTGTGACAGTAGATGAGGAACATACAGATGAGGATGATGATGATGCGACAGATGCTTCTCACGACTCAGATTCTGATGATGCAGACGCAGAACGTGATCATGTTGATGATGATGAAGATGATGATGCAGAGGGAACTCAGGTGGCGGAAAAAGTCCCCACGGATGACTATGCAATTCAGAGGCCTCAACAGCTGCGGAGATCAAAGAGGCAGCCACTGCAAGCGATGACATGTCCATTTATACAGTTGGATGGGAGTCGAAAAAGGAAGACGCCAACGCATGATCAGAAAACGTTGTTTAACATAGTTTCCACAATGGCCAGAGGTGCTGAGGCTGAAGTATAAGTATATATGTCATGTGATTGAATGACTGTTATGTAGTTAGTATATTACCACAACTAGGGAAGCGATGAACTAACTGCCATTGCATTTGAAATGTTTTTGTAGGCCGTTGGTTCAGATTTTGGATAAATAACTGTGTCAAGACCAGTTGTATACGCTAGGGGGAATTCAAAGACTAAGTAATACGGTATGTATGGATAACGGCTTACGTGGAGAATGGTTTCATTAAGTTATGGTGAATTTTATTTGTAGTTGATGCAATGCTTTCTTTGCTGCTGTAGGTAATGTCGGTTCTGTCTAAGGCTTTAATGTATCACTTCAACCTGGAGGGAGGACAGCCGAAGCTCCATATTTTTTATGCATGGTTCATGGTAATTACTTATTTGTTGTGTAGTAGAACAACATTTTATTTGACTATATAATGTGTACATTACTCAATACTATGTGTTTTTATGCAGAAAAAGTTGGTAGCTAACCCAATAGGGTGAAAAGTGTCTTCCGCGAGTAAAGAATTCTCTCCCAAAACAGTCGGTTTCAATATAGGTGATTGTGAGTTGATAATGGGTCCGGTACTTGTCCGTGGCCACTGGTTCTGTGTTGCGTTAGAGACAAAGACTATAACCTTCTACATGCTGGACTCAATGAAGCCTGATCTAGGCAGAAAGAAGACTACGAGGAAGGGTGGCGTGATTGATGATTACATATTTGTGTTAAACTTAATTGTAAGTTCACCTGACTCCACTGCTGTAGTTGAGGTGGTTTACTTCAGTTGACTCACATCGTAAGACGCATAAATGTTGTTTTTTCAAAGAGATAGGTTCGTTGACATCATGCACATTATTAAACCTCATCTGGCTGGGAAGAAGATGTCAGATATTGTGTGGCCTCCTGTTGTGCAACAGAATAATCTGTAAGCTTCTTGGCATTTGCCTCTTACAATTTAGCTTGCACTGTTTCGTTAAGTAACACAATGTTTTCATGTGGGTGAGAGTACAGGAGGGACTGTGGTGTTCATGTTATTATTTGGTTGAGCCAGTGGACCCCGGAAGGTGATTTCCATTATGAAAATGTAAGTGGTCCAGATTTCCCTCTGTACGCATTCTTATTTACTTGTGATTTCCATTATGGTTTCCATTGAACCTGACACTGAGGGAATTACTTATTTACAGGAACAAATTCAGCAATTGCGGAGCGACATTATGTGGTGGTTAGTTAATCATCCATTGAATTTAAAGCGGGACACAGATTTGGCCCTCATTCCCTCTAGAGAAAAGTCTAGCAAAAGACGTGCTTAGGTTATGTTCCCACGATATAGTAAACAGATACAGTTGTCCATGTAAAGTGTTGTTAATGTCATAGAGTCATGTACGGTACATTGCACTGACAAAGCGATGCACTTTAAGGTACATCAATGACATATATGTTGCAATTGCGGGATGCAATGTTTCCCGGTTGACTCCTCTATCATGACCTTCTAAAATGTACTTGTATGCCACCAACAATATCTGTGTTCGTCTGTCGCAATGTAACTATGTCTTTGCTATGAGAGGCAGTGTAAATTTTTTTTTAAGAGAACTAATATCCCTAATACAAAAAGGCTGATGTAATGAGACACACTGAATAATATGCTATTTAGGGTTGAATGATGCGCACATTACATAAACACACATTACAACGCACGTGCGCCACTTCCATTTCCAACTGCCAATAATATGATCAACACTGCTAACAATCCATAGTCAACAATGATGATGCACACATTACATAATGATTGTGTCCAGTCAATACACCCTGCTAAGCAAGTGCGACACTTCCATTTCCAACTGCCATTACTCTGATTAATACTGGCGGCAACAAATCCATAGGTATATACACTATAACGCGGTTATAAATTGATGTTACCTAGACAGTGCTTTGGTGTCTCAGTCAAGATGGCCATTGAGCAGTGGAGTTGATATCAGCACTGGACGGTAACAAGCAAGTTATTTTTCAGAGCCTTGCGTTGCTTTCCGCATCTCCACTCGACTTGAGGATTACAACTCGAGTTACTTGCATAATTGGACGGTTTCCAGACAGTGCTTTTGTCAAGACTTACGAGTGCGGAATCGAGTTGTCCGATTATCAACTCAAGTTCTAGCATCACTGGAGGGTAACCCGATAGTGATTGTGAGAAGCAGCACCAAACTCGAGTTGTGTAGAAGGTCACTCGACGGCGTTCTTGGACGACTTACGAAGCTCACTCGAGTTGTCCGATTATCAACTTGAGTTGTCGTCATCACTGGAGGGTAACCCGATGGTGATTGTGAGAAGCAGCACCAAACTCGAGTTGTGTAGAAGGTCACTCGACGGCGTTCTTGGACGACTTACGAAGCTCACTCGAGTTGTCCGATTATCAACTCGAGTTGTCGTAATTACTGGAGGGTAACCCGATGGTGATTGTGAGAAGCGGCACCAAACTCGAGTTGCGTACAACCTGACTCGAGTGCGTTCTTAGATTACTTACGACCGCCGACTTGAGTTTTTCGATTATCAACTCGAGTTGTCGTCATCACTGGAGGGTAACCCGATGGTGATTGTGAGAAGCGGCACCAAACTCGAGTTGTGTACAACCTAACTCGAGTGCATTCTTTGATTACTTACGACCGCCGACTCGAGTTGTCCGATTATGCACTCGAGTTGTCGTCATCACTGGAGGGTAACCCGATGGTGATTGTGAGAAGTGACACCAAACTCGAGTTGTTTAGAAGGTCACTCGACGACGTTCTTGGACAACTTACGAAGCTCACTCGAGTTGTCCGATTATCAACTCGAGTTGTCGTAATCACTGGAGGGTAACCCGATGGTTATTGTGAGAAGCAGAACCAAACTCGAGTTGTGTACAACCTGACTCGAGTGCGTTCTTCGATTACTTATAATCGCCGACTCGAGTTGTTCGATTATCAACTCAAGTTGTCGTCATCACTGGAGGGTAACCCGATAGTGATTGTGTTTGTTGTTGTTAAATGTGCACAAGTCATGTGGCAAAAGCAACACGTATTTCGTGATACTTGGAGTCCGTATCCAAAAAAAGAAAAACCATATGCACCTTAAACCTAACGCATGGACCAAGTCTATGAAACATTTACTTTAAAATTAATGCTTTGCTGAACTGCATGTTACGAGAATTAATAAAAAAACGGTAGAACTACATTCGTCTAAGCATCTGGATTGACGTCTTCATCGTTGTCAACTGCCTCATTAATTTCTTGGTCCTCCCATCCGTCAGTTCCTTCAATCGCCTGTGGTAGAACATTTGGTCCTTCTGGTTCGTTCATTATGTGGTACAACCAGCTTACTTCTGTGTCGTATATGCAATTTTTGCATTCGGCCTGGCATGGCTGGTGCTCACAGAAACTAAATTTGGGACGGTCAAATATGTTCCTGTTCAGTCCCCAGTTCATTGATTATAGGTGTCGTATCAGTCACTCTTTAATTAAAGATATTTGGCCTGAGTCAATAATGGCTTCAAATTTTTCTATTGCTTCATTCCCTTCTAGTGTGTCCTTAAACTTACTCCATTTTGCAAGCACTAATATGGCAAATGAGAAACTTGCATCACAGTTGTTTAGGACTGTAGTATCCCGTATTTGTGATAGTCCTTTATCTCCTGGATCTGCTGTTCTGTTGTAGTATTTAAGCCCTCTAATGAATAGACTAAATGGATTACCCTTATGGAAACATGTCAGCAGAAAATGAATCTCTTGTTCGCTTCTTGTCCATCCTAGATGATCATACTTATCCAGTGGCACGTTCTTAAAGAATTTTGATGAATTTCCTGCTATCCTTAGGATACAGCATGAATTCTTGAAGTGATAATAGTCTTTTAAACTTGATGATGCTATGTTGTACATCAGTTCTATTAATATTGTTTGCGGAAGCTTCAGAAGCGGTGACTCATCGTTGGTGGTCGTTGTTCTATGTCTGTATTGGTGTGGAGGGACGTCAGCCATGTTCCTGCGTGTTTGTTCCTGAAAGATTGTTTTGTTACCTGCGCCCTCAATAATTGGGTGTGTGGAATATTTATAGTTTTTAGTGCACGACCAACCGTAGCTGTTTTATTTGATCGTGTGTTTTTCTTTTATTGGTGGTGGTAGGTGGAACATTGCGGTTGTGGTGATTGGTTGAGTGTGAAGTACAGATTTTGATGTCGTGGGTTCATTGGCGGTTACCACAGTGCTTTCGTTTTGTGTTTGATATGTGTTATGTTTTACAAATGAATGTGTTTGTGATGGCCACGCATATGTATTCACCATTAGATATATTTTGTAATTACTAATTTATGCACATTAATGAACTGAAGGTCATATTATATCCAGAGAGTGATTGTGTCAAGATGCACCGACCTTGAGTTTAAATTAGTCACATAATGAGAGGTAGAACATGCAATTACATGCACCCAATGACATCTACTGCTGACATAAGGAGAGGAAGTGTGGGACGAAATGCAACCCACAACAAGATCTGTGATCATGACCTTCTAAGACATACTTGACCACAACACCTATGCCACCAAGAAGATCTGTGATCATGACCTTGTAAGACATACTTGACCACAGCACCTATGCCACCAACAAGATCTGCTATCATGACCTTCTAAGACATACTTGACCACAGCACCTATGCCACCAACAAGATCTGCTATCATGACCTTCTAAGATACTTGACCACAGCACCTATGCCACCAAATTGCCTCTGCTATCAAGTCCTTCTAAGACATACTTGACCGCAGCACTTGTGCCACCAACAAGATCTGTATTCATGTAACCCAATGTAAGTACATATTGAACTCGTGATTAATGAGGTGGTTATATATGATGTTCAGCAAATGATAGTTCTTGCTGATATTCATATAGCCTTTGTGAAGTATGTTGTTTGTGCATCAATGTACCATGCTTGAGACAATCTGTTCCACAAGTGGAGGTTGGGATGACAATGGTGTTTTTATTTACACAACTTTAAATCACATCCAACGTCTTGTGGGAAAACCAGGGCCATGCTATTGATCCTACCGACTGTTTATTCAAACTTTCTTTGCTGAGGAAAAGGTATGATCTTGTTATGAAAATGATATCAGTCTGAGCTAATGACGTAGAAACAAGATCCTGTTAAACTATACATGTAACTCGAGTGTGCTGGAATTTATACTCGAGTTTTCATCAGCATTGGAGGGTAACCAAAGAGTGATCGTGTGAAGTCGCATCAAACTGGAGGTGTTCAGAACCTAACTCCAGTGCGTACATCGATTACTTCCGAATGACGACTCGAGTTGGCCCATATATCACTCGAGTTATAAACTTCACTGGAGGGTAACTGAAGAGTTAGGGTATGTAGGAGAATAGAACTCGAGTTGTTCAAAACTCACTCCAGTGCGATACTGTGTTCACTCCACGTGTGGACTCGAGTTGGCCCATATATCACTCGAGTTATAAACTTCACTGGCGGGTAACCGAAGAGTTAGGGTGTGTAGGAGAACAGAACTCGAGTTGTACAAAAATCACTCCAGTGTGATACTATGTTCACCCCACGTGTAGACTCGAGTTGGTCACTCATCACTCCGAGTTGTACGCATCACTGGAGGGTAACCAGCCAGTTATCCTAACTACGTACAACTTGAGTTAATATGATCACTAAAGGGTAACTGGAAAGTCAGGAACAAAAAGGGGAAGACTAACTGGAGTTAATCAGGCTTGCACGCTTTGAATCCCTCAATCCCCAAACATTTCTGTTCACTCTACTCGACCTCCGACTTCTATAGCCCTCGAGTTAACTGACGAGAAACGTACTATTAGTCAGTTGAGTTCTATATAATCGTAAATACCATTCAAACAACCGTGCCGTAAAAGCTCTATTCCCCGTAACCCTGAGTGATTCGACAAGCAGAGTTTGGACTAGCCCTAGCATCGCACTTTGTCATTCTTGCATCTGGTGCAATGGTGCGTACCAAGGGCTTTGACAGTGGCAAGAAAGATTCTCGCGATTCACAGAAGTTGCCATCGAAAGGGAGTAAGCCGTTGAAACAACAGAGGAAGCCTCGGCCAAAAGTTCTGGAACGACTTCCACCAGAACAACCGACCAGGTCACAGGGGGTTGTGATAGCAGAATCACAGCAGAAATGGCCAAAAGTAGCCTCTCCCATTTCGAAGGAACTAGTCGTGTCAATGCCTACAGAACATTTGGCCTTAACCTTCACAGATAAAATAGAAGAAGACTTAGAACAGAAGATAATGAAGCTTGTGACTCAATTGGTTGATCAGACATTGCATGCACCTACAAAATCCAGATATGGGGGTGCATCAACTTCAAATAAAAAACCAAAGTGTAATGTACCCCCTGAACTGGAGGATGAGCTTCTGGGACCACCACCAGATTTCAATTCAGAGTCACTAGAGGCTAATGATAAGAGCAGGTATGACGATGATTTTGCTCATAGATTATTCTGTCCTGTTGTTTATCTGGATCTACAACATATTAAGGAAACACTCGCTTTAGATCTGTACACTTGGTTTCAGTACTATGAACCTTGGTTAACCATCAAAACGTCATATAGTCCCTCTGTAGTGAGGCACTTCTACTGTAACTTGGAGGTGGTTGAGGTTTATGATGAGGTGGGCGAACTGATAGAAGAAAGATTAGAGTCAACTGTTAGGGGCCAAAAGATTCAACTATCTCCTGCATTGATTAACACTTATCTTGGCATAGACAATCCTCCAACAGGGCCTGTTAAAGAATTCAGTGATGTAGAAATATGTCAGATTCTGAAGCCAATGGGTGGAAGTAAAACTTTAACTTTCAAACCTAGCTCGTTGAGTGATGTACATCGAATTGTGTGGTACATATACTCACGATCTATGGTCAACAAGTCCAACAATTTCACTCACTTTGTGGGACAAGATTACCAGCTGATGGCCTCAATTCTGTCTAAAGAACAGAGGAACATAGGGCAACACATTTACAATGAAATAAACAGATACAGGAAGTTTTCCACAAGGAGTACCCCTCTACTGTTTCCCCAACTGATCTCTCACTTTCTGACGCTGCACAATATCTGGTACCTCGAACCTAATGAGCAAATTGTTCATATTCCAAGGTTGGACAGCATTCACCTAAGCAGAATGAATATTAAGCTCCCAGTGGGTGGTTCTACAAGTATAACAACAAAGAAAAGGAAGGAAATGGAGTCCGAGAGACCTAAAGTGGATGAGGGCCAATCATCAAGAGCTGGGTCTCCTGGACCCTCATTCATGGCAGCCACAATTCAGAACTACATCCAGGATGCAATGAAGACAACCATAGACCACATAAAGGTCTCAAATGCCTATCTGGTCGAAATGGTTGACCATCAAGTTAAACGTCTGGTTATTGGTATTAATGAGAACTTCGAGAGGCTATTTCAAATGCAAGATGCTCATACTCAACAGTTGAGGGAATTTAATCATCGCCTTGATACTTATGAAGCTGTTCTCAGATATCACTTCAAGTTTCCTCCTTCTGATGTGCTGTCACAGTGTAATACTATACCAGTTCCATCTGCACCATCATCTACAACTCTTGCAAACTTACTCACTCAAAATGCTCTATGTGCTCCTTCGTCAAGCCATGTTATATTGACACCCTGGGATCCTACCACACTCTCTAAGCTTCCCATCCCTCAAGACCCAGAAGGTATTCCACAATCCAATTATGTGCCCTCAGGTACCAATCCCACACAGGACCCCCCTCGTACATGCTCTGGCTCCCATGATCAAACCTCTGCCCCCATTGAACCTTTCACTACAGTTACACCCTATACACCACCTTGTTCTACCACTGACACAGACCCTATTTTACCAGTAGCTCCTCTTCGCATTCCACCCTCTTCCTCTGCAACCTTCAATTTATGTATGACCTTTACCCTGCTAGATGACGACAACAAGGGGGAGACATGACTGTGAGACATATTCATAGTATGAGCCCGAGTAGAGAGCATTGCTGCTCTGTATAATGTATTCTTCATGGTTCATGTGTTACTGATAGTCATGTTGTCTGCTACATACTGATTATGGTGTGATGGCCTATAATTGCAATGACAATGTTTATTCTGTTTCGTGGCTTAATGTGTTGCATGGTGCCTGATGAATATATTTCTGGTTTGATCATTCTGTAATTAAGTAACACAAACCTTAGTCTGTCGAAATTGTATAACTTTTGTCATCATGAACATGGGGGACAATATTAGAGTATGTGTTTTAATCAATACTAACTCCCAAAAGCAACTCGACGAGGTCACTGCCCACTATGTAGTCAGTTTTGTTTGAGGAAACAGTTTTAATCAATAACTCGAGTTCTATTACACCACTCGAGTTAGGAACACAAGCTTCGCAAGTTACCACATGAAGTGGCCAGTTTTTCATAACGGAGCACTCAAGTCTCACGTGTGTCACTCGAGTTATATACAAAATTGGACAAATAATGTCATACTTACTACTTACAGTGAACATGGGTTACCATCATTGCATACGAGATGTTAATTTACTAGTTTCTATGCTTGGTTTCCAAATTCCCAGCTGATATACCATTTTCAGAAGCTGCATGTTATACATTATCAATCTACTATTACTATTACAGTTTCTTAATATCACATAAAACTTGTTCATATTCATTTCTACACAGCATCAGCATTCCAACAAACTATATTGATTAAAAGTAGAGAACATACAGCAGTACAACAAACTATATACATATGTATTCGCATATTGATTCAAAGTAAATAATGTGTTGCCAAAATAAACGTAATCAATGAAATAGTTTAGTACAAAATAGTGATTAGGTAAATAAACTTTCAGTGACAATATGACATAGTCAAGATGTATTTTTGTCACTGATATGACACTGCATACATTACATAAAAAATACTCCATGTTCATATTCATTCCTACACAGCAGTAGCATTCCAACAAACTATATTGGTAAAAACTAGATAACACACAGTAGTATAATAAACTATGCATTTGTATTTCTATATTGATTACAACTTGAGAAATAGTTGCCAAACTATACATAATCAACACTATAGTTATGTACAAAAGCAGTGGATAGGTACATAAACTTTCAGTGACAACAGGATATTAAGATCTTACTGCTTCTTAATGTTTTTTTGTCACTGCCATGACACCACACTACATACATTACATATAAAAACTGCTTCCCATGCACCCCATCCCTTCATTCCAAAAACCATTGAAGGGTCAAACCAAAACATATATACAACAAAAAATATGAAGAATAAAAAATGATCATTAGAGTTCAACATGGGTTGAGATTTTTGCACGTCCTTCTTGTGTGTCCTGCTTCATAGCACCGTGTACAATGGTAGATATTTCTATTTTGGAACTGTGATTCCTGCCTCCTTACTCTTGGTCTTCCAGGAGGTTGACTTGTGATTAGAGGGTGGAGCAACGTAGCTCTAGACATGTTTTCATGTTATAATGCCTATAATCATTGATGTTGGGCATGTCTATTGTCACAACCGGAATCATGCTGTGCTGGTAGATCTGTTGCTGAGCTTCTATCTTAAAACAATCATCAATATAGTCGTAGATGTTGCCGTGCACAACCTTGACAGCTGCACACGCATGTGTGCATGGAATCCCACTCATATGCCATGCCCTACAACTACATTGTCGTGATCGCAAGTCAACCCCATGGTCTCCACGTCCTGTATGCACACTGAATCTACCCTGCCCATAATCTTCACACCCCATATGCTCACATCCACTCATATTTGCCATTACCTTTACATCTATATTTGGCCTAACACAATTCTTCTACCTGGTCATTGCCACATAAGAGGCATGCATCTTTTTTGCTACTTTCTCACGATGTGCATGAATTAGTTGGGCTACACTATACTTCCTCTCCTTCACCATCCATGCATTGAATGACTCGGCGATATTGGTTGTTATGTTATCCCATCGTTTGTATGGGAACTTGCTAAGAGCCCACCTATCAACATCACCAAGATTGTTAATCCATTCATATAACTCTTGACAGTGCTCCCGCATCTTTTCCATTACTTTATCAAAGTCATCCACACACCTTGCATATGCAATCTTGTCAAGAAGCGTCAGTGCATCCTCCTTTGACTAGGTACTAGTCTTTCTCTTGCCCCTGTTTATTTTCAGTATCCTTGCACTGAAGTTCTCCTTAACATGTCTATAGCAGAATGCATGACGATGCCCTCCAAATATTGCTATCACAACACCTATTATGCCATTGTGACGATCTGACACAATTGTCAACTCCATGGAACCAACAATCCTTTTAATCATATGCATGAACCAAGTCCAATCGTCCAGTGTCTCTCCCTTCACAATTGCTATGGCAAATGGCAACAACTCATTATCCGCATCATAGGCTGAAGCTGCAAGTAGAGTCCCCTTATAAGGCCCACTTAAATGAGTTCCATCAACATATAGTATGTGTCTCGCACTCCCCATGAAACCCTGTATACATGACCCATATGCAATGAAAACTCTTTCAAACCTGCAACCATGTGCTACCCATTCAGCAACTGTATTAGCATCAGTTTCCTTCAACCTTTGACATATCGATGGGATTAACATGTATGATTGTTCCGGTCTTCTATGTAAGTCTTCCATTGCCCTTTCCTTTGCCCTATATGCCTGTTTATATGTTAGCTTCAGACCATACTCCCTTTGCAGTGTCTTCATAATCTCAGTTGGACGCTTCTCGGTATGATTCCTAATCTCGTCGATTATTATGGATGATGTCGAAGTAGATCTTGCACCATGGCCCCTCACTTTCAAATGATCTTGAGCTGAATGAACATGATCTTTTATGAATTTTGTCACACACAGTATTCCAGAACTCCTGCCCACTGCAGACGCACATAATTTCCAAGGACAACCCTCTACTTTACACTTGACATACATCTTGTCCTTGCTATTCCTATCATATTTATACATAAACTTGTGGGCAATGCTATACTTGTACAAGGCTTCTCTTAATGCATCGGCATGAGGAAAATGCTGCCCGACCCCAGAAATTACTCCTGACCATTTCAAATAGCTTGTGTCACTAAAATTTGTCTGTTCTGTCTCATAAGTTATACACCCACCACTAATTTCAAATGACACAGCCTCAAGATCATTGCCATGTGTCATGGGAGATACCTCTGCTTCCGGTGACCGTTCCAATAATCTGTGGCTCCTGTATACAACAATTACAACACTTTATAACTCATTATCAGCTTGGGAATGAACAAAATATTACGAACTTACAGATGTGCATCATTCATTGGCAAGGATTTATTGCCATTCTCTATATGGGCTACAAACACATGCGCACTGCTTTTATTGAACTGAAATAGGTTTTCAATTTCATCATTGTCAAGATCAATTAATGTCCTCTCATCAAACTTTACTGTGTATTTAATGTCACAACTGCTCCCTTCGTGACCTGTCAATCTTGATATAATTTCTCTTAAATCTTCCACTCTTATCCCATCTTTTAGTACCTTTACCCTCACACTGCCTTCGATATATTTAACTTCACCGTCATTATTACATTCAAATTTCCCCTTACGTGAAAATAACAAAACAACTCCTTTGCACAGCTAGAACCAATATTACCATCCATTTTTTTGCGCATCCTACAACAAATAAATAACACACTGTTAGTTCACAAAAACAAAACTAAATGGGTACCTCAATCTTTCACAAATCTATATTAGGGTTTTTCAACTTCATATTAATAGTTTCTTACAAAATCCACCCCATTTATTCTCTTAAACCATAACCCTGAAATTGCCCGTCATTAACCACCCCAACCTCCTCCCCGCTTCAGGAAGCTTCTACATTTTTCCCCATACCACTCATCAACATTCACGTCCTTCAAACCCAAATACCCCCACAAAGTTTCCCACCCGAATGCATACGAAAATGGTTTTGCTTCAGCTCGACCACACGGGGAAGAACATTGTCGACTCAATAAAGTACATACCTCACTCCTATTTGTATCACCTCCACTTACGTTCCCGCGCGCTGACGCTCACCCTGTATCGCGTCACCTTCTTTTGTCATCAACTTCTTTTCTTTGATCAGAGGGCCAAATCTGTCATTTTACATTCAATTCTAATATTCCAGTTGACGTACTCGCACTGATCAGGGATATTATATTTCCGCGCACCTTTCCGTCTTTTGCTAAATTAAAAGTTCTTTTTGAGGGATTTTCCCAAAGGAAAAAGCAATGCCAGATACTACTCTAATACAAGAGATAATTAGGGAAAGAAAGGGACAATAAGAGTGGGAGATAGCTGTAGACTGAGAGGTGATAATATGGTCTGGACTACCGGGTTTGGGCTAACCCGTTACAGGTTGGGATCATATGAGTTCTGGTCTAAAAGGACCCCATCAATATGGGTCGGCTTTTAGCCAACGGGTTAGTTTGCCCAACCCATATTATGGATTTTTTTTTAAAAAGATTATTTTTCATTTTTCAAAATTTTTTTAAACAAAATACTAAAACAAACCTAAACCATAAAAAAATTAAAAATACATTACAAATTAAGCATTCATCATAAGTCCACACATGACAAAATAAACATAAATATAAAAGCCATCAGTAGAACTTAAAAATAATCAATAATTAGCTGATATTAATATTGTTCGAATTTGAAGCTTGATGTGTTACAATTCCAATATATTCTTCTAACATATCTTTAGTGTTAAAAATGTATTCCTCTAACATATCTTTTGGATATGTTACAATTCCAATATATTCGATACTTATCTTATTCAGTGTGAAAACAATAAAAGAAAATATTATTCTAAAAATCACCAAATCTTACTTTTATTATCCATTACGTACCTGCAAGAACTAAATTTTACCAATAAAATCATGATAAATACGATATTAACATGATATCTAAATATTCTCATAAATATAAGATACTTCTAGAATATGAAATTTTTTTTCCCACATAGAATATGAAATTCAATATATGTTTTGGAAGCAAAATCATTTTTGGACATACTTCTAGCATTTTAGATCTTTTACGGATTTTTATTTAAACTTTACTATTTAGTGAATCATACTATATATAATCATATCTAATGGACACGTCATTTTTCTTTTATAAACTGTCAAACTAATAATATATATAAAATTATTATTCCACCAAGAAATCACATGTCTCATCATAATGGTCAGTTTGTGAAAATCTTTATTTTCACATGAATAGCAGATCTGAAGCTTTTGGGAGGAGTGGCTGCAAAGTAAGGTCTCTATTCAGATATTTAGACAGAAGTTAAGTCAATACAATTTGGTTTACGTCACAATCAATGCCGTGTAGTTTATAGTATTGGGAGAATAACAATTTATGACCACTCAACAATTTCAAATTCTAGTATTCATATTCCTCATATTTAGTACTAAGTTTTTTTTTTTTAAATCCCATTTGAAACCTTAACTTTTTATAAAGTACTTAATTGTGATTCTGTTGAATAAAAAAGAAAAAAAGCAATGCCATATACTACCCTAATATTAGACTTTTTGGCTGAGGAGGGAAAGAAAGAAAGGGACAGTGAGAGTGCGAGACAGCTGTTGTGGGGCTTTGTACAATAATGACATACACTGATTTCGGGTCTGTTTGGGTTAGCGGTATCAGAAATTATTGTTTTTATCTGACTTTTATAAAAGTTAGATAGGATAAAAGTCAGATTAAAAATGTGATTTGTGTTTAGATTCACGGTGGCATAAGTGACTTTTTTTTTTTTGAAAAAGCTATACTTTTGAGCTTCCTCTCAAAAAGCTGTTTTTGAAGAAAAATAAAATAATTTTTTTATTTATTGCAATCAATATGGGCAAAAAAATAAAGAATGCATTTATTATCCTAAAATTAGACTTATAATAAAGACTAAATTTTTTTTTGTCAAAATAGACTTATAAAAAGGATCAGAGTAATATCATGTATGAAAAGCACTCCCACTTGCCTGCTCTCATTTGCCAAAAAGTCTCTTTTCTTTCATAATCACTGCTTTCTCTCTCCACGGTTATGATAAAAATACAAAATTTGAGCTTATAAATTACCATGACTTTTTTATAAAAGTAAGATAATTTCTGCCATGAACCCAAATGGCCAAAAATCCTTAAAGTTCTTTTTTCCATTGTTAACGTGCGTCTACGTCACTTAACGCTTTAGCAAAGAGGAAAGAATCTGCTCAATTGATTTCATCATTCCGGCTTTTATTATCTCCCCACACACACACACACTCATGATGTGTACTGTGAACTTTGCTCCAAATCCTCATTTCGATTTTATTAGCTTTTGGAGAATAATTTCTTGAGGAAAAATGAAGAATAGTTTTTGAAGAATAGATTATGAGAAAAAAATGATTTTGAGGTAATGAGAGTTTTTGGATGTTATTATCAGAATGCTTTTTTCATGGTCAAATTATTAAAAAGAACATTAACTTTTGTGATAATTACATATTGATACGAGTTCAGATGATCAATTAAATAGTGCAAGTGTACACTGTCGTAATCAAGTAATATAGAAGTAAGTAGAGTATCGTTCCCACGAGGATTGTTCACTAAGTACCAAAATGAGCAATTTTAACTCTATTTAGTCGATCGATTAGTTGGTGATTGAGAGTACAAAATAAAAGTAAGACAATTAAATATGATTGTAGATGATATGAAAGCAAATATGAGAAAAAGCCCTAGGGATTAGATTTCACTTAACAAATTCCGGATTGAATCACTTATCTATTCTAGCCCAATTTACTCCACATGATTAATAGTCGAGTTTCCCTAATTTAATTACTAGCCTCTTCCAAGGTCAAGCAATTCTATAATCAATTGCTAATCCAATATATTCCTATATGAATTTAAGCAATTAATTATGCATTAAGATTTGTGGAACTCAGTAAGACTACACAACTCATATGAATATATTCCTATTTCATATGCAAGTCATGGTTTTAATCATAGGGTCTACACACATGTATCTCCTTCCGGTCTCAACATGCATATTGAAATCATTCAAAAGATGGCCAGTCAATCAAAAGCATTAAGAATAACAATTAAAACTAAATCATGAAGGAGAAATTCAAACTAGATAGTATAAGTTAAGATTCAATCCGTCATTAATAAGCTACGTCATCACCCTAGGAAAATGAAAGTTTAGCACATGATGAAATTAAAAACAAAACCAAAATAAATTGACATTATATAAAGCTAGAATGAAAGCCTCAGAAATACTGCATAAACTTGAATATTAAATTCTCAAACATAAATATACAACCAAAAGATGAATGAAAGATGAAGAAATCAAGCCGTCCATTTAGGAGGTAAAACCTTCTATGTAGGCGGCATGCAAAATACAATACAATCCTAAGCCTTCCAAGATGGAGGCATGCAAAAAGTAATAAAATCCTAAGCCTTCCAAGATGGAGGCATGCAATGCATGAAATTAAATCTAAGAAAACAACACAAAGAACTCAGAAATGTTAGAGAAAGATCTCTCCCGGTCAGAGAAGGACCTCTCCTGGTCGGAGAAGGACCTCTGCTTCTCTTCCTCTCCTTCTCTCTTTTCTTTGAGCTTGGCCTTGATCTCTATTTATAGGGGAAAAAAACGTGTGCTGCAGTACTTTACTATTCCCCTGGCGGCTGCTACAGTGTCGTTGACCTTCTACTGTTCCCCTGGCGGTTGCTACAGTGTCGTTGACCTGCTACAGTACCTTTTTTTATTTTTAATTTTTAAAATTTTTTTTTAAAATGCTATTTATTCCAAAAACAATATTTATTTATCAATCACACCCAAATTTAATATATTAAACGCAAATATCGTCCATAAAATCATCATATAAGGGAAAATAAATATGCAAATATTTTACTTATCACATATAAAAATAAGATTATATTTTATATATTATTTAAGGGTTAAGGTCCAAATTTAACAAAACCGTTAAATTTCACCTAACAACATTAAATTATAAGAGAAGAAAACCCCTAGCGGCATTAAAAATGATGCATCTTAACCCATTATTTAACATTAAATTTCATAATTAATACCAAAAATGAAATAAATTTGTCTATATGTAATGTTAATTAACTAAACTAATTTTTCTAATATAACCAAATTAGATAAATATGTCTTATATTAAAAATAAGAGGGGGCATTAAAATTTTAAATTAAAAAAAAAACGCTGACAGAGTAGCCAAAGAACAACGAAATTCAAAAAAAAAAGAAAAAAAGAAAAGATGAGAGAGAGTGAGTGAGTGGAGTGGGGCCCACACAAGAAAAAAGTGAAAAAAAAAAAGATTATGTCAAAACCTTGGTCATGCAGTTTTTTGAAGTTCCCAAAACCAAGGTTTTGAATAAAAAAGGGACTTTTGGAGAAGTATCCGAAGACACTCGAACTGTTTGATATTTTCGGAAAGTATATGTTACATGGTAATTTTTTTTAGTTGATCCAATTTCGTTTTTTCACTGTCATCTCATTTTCAATTAATTACATGAATTTATTTCTGTGAATCGATCATAACTTGTCATACTTGTATGAGTATATACATATCCATTATACAATAGTTATACTCTTGTGTAATAGATTCAGTTTAATTAAATCATTTGGACTGTGGATCCTCTTTATCTAGGACATCGCCAATTTTTAGACCTAAACATTCTTTCTAATATTTTGAAAGGTTAATATCATTATTTGTCTTTATAATTTAATCAAATTTCATTTTACTTCCTATAGTTTTAAATTATTGGTTTTAATCTCTATAGTTTCATAAGATTTTAGTTTGAGTTTAATGATTCCCATATTTTTAACAATTTTTTTGTTTTGATCCCTGTACTCAAATTTAGGCCAAGTCAATATGAAATTATAGAGTTTAAAACTAACGATTTGAAATTATAAGGATTAAAGCATGTAAATATTATTTCACCAATAAAATGTGTGCACAGTCTGAGCAAAGTTCAAGTTGAATTTAAAAAAAAAAAAAAGTGTACATAAATTTCGCCTCAAATGCAACGAAGCATCTTGCACGTCACAGTTCAGCAGAAAAGTGAAAAATAGTTAAAATTTTTTAATTAAATAGCTAGCAAACAGAGTCAAAGATTGAAGTTGAGTTTCATGTTAAACGAAATGAACTAACTAATGAGATCAAATTTGGTGTTCATAATGGATGGAAGAGAATTTAATAATTAACTTTCTGTTTGGTTGAATGGATGGAAGAAGAGGGAAAATATTTTCATATGTATATCTTTGTCCTTATTTTATATATATATTTTTTCAAAACTTTATTGAATGTTTGACAAATATATTTATAAACAACATTTAGTAAAATTATATTATAAATTTAGTATTATAAAAATTGAATAAACATAATAAAAACATATAATTAATAGCTAATATATATCCAAATAATTATAATTATAATTATAATTATAATACTCCTCCGACCCTTGATATAAGATATATTTGAGTAGTTCATATTGGTTTTAAATATAAGACATAGTTTTCATATTTGTCAACATTTTCCTAATTTACCCCTATTGATAGTCCCTCAACAATTATCAAGGAGGAGAGGGAAGGAGAGAATTAAGAAAGATGACTAAGATGTTTTAGAAAATGTATATCATATTAACTAACTTAACTCACTTCCTTAATCTAATTAAACTAGATAAATATATCTTATATTAAAGGCAGGAGGAGTAACTATATAAATTTATAGGAACAAAACATACACTTTTTGATTTAGCATATTGAACACAAGTTGAATTAATCAGCCAAAGAGGGAAGAATTGAAAAGCCAATCAGAACCCTTTAAAGATTCAGCCAAAAACAATGGCGTCAATGGTGCATCTTTACCATTTTGTATTGATATTAGAATTGGAAGAGTCACGGGGAATGCAGAGGAAAAAGTGAGTTGGATTTTTTCTCTCTTGAAAAGCGCACTTTTCTTCTTCTTCTTCTTCTTCTTCTTCCGACATGGGTGACCACAACCACCGGAAGCTTCCGCCGGATCGGCCGTCTGATATATTAGCTACTGGTAGTAATAAAAAAACGAAAAATGCATCTTCTTCTCAGCCGCCAATGGACACTATTATGTCTGACGAAACACCTCCAGAGGAGGGTGTTCCCATGGAACACGATGACGGGGAAAAGACTGTTAAAACTCAACGGGCTCATGTATCTTATAAGGATTCTCTACTGGGATACAATGGAATAGCCAATGGAGGAGAATGTATGGAAGATGAGACTCTGCTCTCGGACATACTCAATATGGAATGGGAAATGCCAGAACCATCTAAGGAAGTCCTGGCCCTCATGAAGACTAATCCTGTGATTCCTATCACACCAGAAGAATACAATGATTGGTGTAGACCATGGAATGCTGCACTCATCCTCACTGTTTTGGGTAAGAAATACAATGTCTATACATTGAAGGCTCATTTAATCCGGATCTAGAGAACTTCACAATTTGATCTTATAGATATGCCCAACAACTATTTTATAGTTCGATTTCTGCAAAAAGAAGGATGGGGACAACTATATCAGAAGGTTCTCTATGAGGGCCCCTGGGTGGTGCAACAGCACACAGTACTAGTCCAGAAATGGTGTCCCACTACCCATTCAACAATCCATTAGGCAGAATAGTTACTTGGGTTCACATACCCAATATACCAATGCAGTGTTATAATAGAGAGTTCATTACGCGATTGGGTAACTATATAGGGAAGACAATGAAAGTAGACATGCTTACCCCTTATGCCACATCCTCCGATTCAGCAAGAATTGAAAGAGGGAAATATGCTCGGATCTGTGTTGAGCTTGATCTTCAAAAAAAATTGGTTTCACGAGTTATTGCTGCTCATGCTGTGTATCAGGTGGAGTACGAAGGTCTTGGCTTAATCTGTTTTTCCTGTGGGCGTTATGGACATCGTAAAGACGCTTGTCAATGGACATACTGTGATTCGGCTCAATCAGACTCTGCTCCACAGCCAACCCAGCTCCCGATAGTCACCAAACCAGCGCCACCGATGCGTCAACCAAGTGCCAATGAGCAATTTGGTGAGTGGATGATTGTTGGTAGTGCTAGACGGAACCAGACATTGCGGAGGAAGCAAGAAACAGGGGACTTGTCGGAGCATAACGCTGCACGGTCGGCGAGTGCGGGAAGACGAGATCGGAGCTCATCAAGATACCAGGTTCTTGTAGATCTGGCGGATGGCGACGATGTAGCTCATGAACAGGGGGCAATCATCATCCCATCGTAGGCAGTTCAAAAGGAAGGGCAGGAGAGGTCCGAACTCCAAGATGGTGATGGGATTGAGCATCAAGAGTATGCTCGGTCTGTTTCTGTTCAGAGAAGGGGCGGAGATGCTCAGATTTTGCAGAGGAAGGGGACGCGCATAGTCAAAGGAAAAGACAAGGAGCACACTAAAGGATATGGGCCGAAAGGATATGGGCCGAAAGAGGGAGCACACGCACAAGACTTCACAAAAAAGCATGAACAAAGGGCATTGGGCCAGGAAGCTAACAAGCAATCTGCTGGGCCTTCTAAAGCAAGTGTGGGCCGAAGAGACCACATTGTGGTAGGTGGATCTTTGAGTCAAATGGTCAATCATGTTATTTTAACACAACAACTTGGGGGTGGGTCACAAAATCAATCTGTGTTGTTATTGGAAGGACCCAAGGACAATGCTCATAAACCACCTGTGACTTCTATCAAGGAAAAATACAAGCAAAGCACCAGTATTGTTCAACAAGCTTTCATGGAATCCTCGATGCCACCATCTTTGGATGATGATATTGGGGATGATTTTATGGAGGCAGCGCTGAGTGCAGATATACCAGGGGATATTGGTGATAAGTAAGTTCCTCCCTTTTCATTCCTAAGTATTATTATTAATTATGATAATAGCTTCTTGGAATTGTAGAAGTGTAGGGAATAGGACTTTTCCTCGCCTCATTAAGGATTTAGTTATTAAGCATAAACTTGATATTTTGTGTTTAACTGAAACTCGCATTAGTGGTCATAGAGCTGAGGCTATTAATCGGAAAATGGGGTTTAGTAATTGGATTAGATTGGAAGCCACTGGCTTTGCAGGGGGGATCTGGATCCTCTGGAATGATACTGATATTCATGTGGATTACCTGTTTTCTACCACTCAACTTGTTCATTGTAATTTGTTGGATAAGCGAACAAATGAGTCTTTTTTTGCCACTTTTGTTTATGGAGAGTCTGGGATAAATAGAAGAGAGGCTTTATGGACCTCTTTACAAGAAATTGCTCAAGCTACTGGAGATGCTTGGTTGGTCCTTGGGGACTTCAATGCTTACTTAAATCCAGCAGATAAAGTAGGGGGCTCTGAACCTTCTATTCGGGCTATGAAACAATTTTCTGATTGTATTCATAACTCGGCTTTGCTGGAAATACCCATTGTAGGCGATCGGTTCACCTGGGAAAAACAAGGAGTAAGAGAGAGATTGGATTGGGTGTTTGGTAATCTAGCATGGGAGCTCGGTCATCCACACAGTAAGGTTTTCCATCAACTCCGGTACAAATCTGATCATCGGCTTGTAATTGTTTCAGATGCTGCCAATTCCTCATCTCAAGCCAAGCGTCGTTTCAGGTATCACTCTGCATGGGCTTTGGAAGATAGTTTTGCTGAAGTTGTTGGCAGATCATGGGCCAATAAGGGATGGGATCAGGGAAGATTAAGCTTTGAACAGGAAGCTACCAAATGGAACTCTAGTGTTCTCGGTAGTATTCCTAAGAAAAAGCTTAATCTTCTAAAAAGGCTGGAAGGTATTGATAGGGCCAGACAAAACAACACTTCTAATGGCTTACACAAACTCGAAAGGAAGCTGTGGCAGGAATATGGCAAGGTCAGTGCACAAGAGGAACTGCTTTGGTATCAAAAATCTAGATGTAAATGGCTGGCTTGCGGGGACAAGAATACTAGATTTTTTCATACTTCGGCGATGATTAAGGGAAAAAACAGCGTATTGAAGCTCTCCAAGATGAAGAAGGTAACTGGGTGACTGAACAGGAGAAGCTTAGAGATATGGCTGTTAAATTCTTCCAAGATCTTTATACTAGAGATGATCAGGTTCTTGACTCCAGAGATTGGATTGCGCATTTCCCTCCTTTACAGAGCGCAGATGCGGAACTCATTCATAAAGAGGTGGATAGTATTGAGATCAAGAATACGGCTTTTATGATGGTTGCGTTAAAAGCTCCTGGCCCGGACGGTCTTCAGGCACACTTTTTTCAAACTCAATGGTATCATATTAGGGATAAGGTATGTGCTCTTATTCGAGAAGTGTGGCATCGACCAGAGAGTGTTAGGGATATCAATCATACTCACATTGTTCTTATTCCAAAGATTGACAATCCCTTAACCCTCAAAGATTTTTCGTCCCATTTCTCTCTGTAATGTGGTTTTCAAGATCATTACTAAAATTATTGTAGAGCGGATGAAGAGGGCGATGCAGTATTTGGTCCAACCTCAACAGTGCGGGTTCTTCGCAGGACGCCAGAGCATTGATAACATTATCATTGCTCAAGAAGCCATTCATACTATGAGTAATAGGAGGAGGAAGAGAGGGATGGTGGCAATTAAGGTGGATATGGAAAAAGCTTACGATCGACTTGATTGGAGGTTTCTTCAGTCCACGCTTCTCAGCATTGGAATTAAAACTGAGATGGTTAATCTTATCATGGCTTGTACCTCCTCAGTGTCCATGAGAATTCTATGGAATGGCATTGAATCTCACACTTTTCAACCAACGAGAGGAGTGCGGCAGGGAGACCCCCTTAGCCCCTATTTGTTTGTTCTTTGTATGGAACGTCTGGGTCAACTGATCACCAAGGAAGTTCGAGAAGGTAATTGGAGGGGGCTTCGTTTTAACAAACGTACTCCAGTTATTTCTCATTTATTCTTTGCTGATGAACTTCTTTTATTTAGAGAAGCTACCAAGGATCAGGTTGATCTAATGAGGGACATCATGAAATCCTTCTGTCAGGTTTCAGGGCATCAAATCAATTTGCGTAAATCCAAAGCATTTTTCTCCAGGAATGTTCATTTCAATCGAGCATTGGAATTGAGTCGTTATCTGGGGATTGGGATTTCAAGTGATCTTGGGAAGTACCTTGGAGTACCGCTTCTTCATCAGCGTGTTACCAAAGCTACCTATTTTCCCATCATTCAGAAGGCAAAAAAGAGATTAACCAATTGGAAGGGTAAATTTCTTACCATGGCAAGAAGGACAGTTTTGGTTAAATCTGTTCTATCCGCCTTACCTAGCTATCATATGCAAGTTATGCTTCTTCCGAAAGGCATATTAAAGGAATTGGAGAAGGTAAGTCGTAAGTTCATCTGGAACCAGGGGCAAGAAGGTAGGAAGATGCATCTCATTTCTTGGGATCAAATTAAACAAGCCAAAGAAGATGGGGGATTGGGTATTAAAGACCTCCGACGTCAGAATATGGCTTTTGTCATGAAGCTGTGTTGGGGTCTTCTTACTAAGCCTGACCATCTCTGGGTTCAATGTGTAAGAGGGAAATATGGTTGTGGAAATGAAGCATATCCCATGGTTTGCAAGAAGCAAAATTCCTCACGAGTGTGGAATAGTATCACTACTGTTTGGGGCAGCTTTTATCAAGGAATTGGCAGAACTCTGGTAAGTGGCAAATCCACCAACATCTGGTGGGATTTATGGACTCCGCTTGCTGATCCACTAATCCATTTTGTTGACCAAAATTTTCACACATTAAATCCGAGTGCTAAACTCAGAGACTTTGTCTTGGACAATGGCACGTGGAACATGTCAAAGTGGAGAGAGTTCCTTCCCACATGGGTGATTAACATTATCAGTCGAATCCAACCGCCATGTGGTAATGGAGACGATCCTTTTTGTTGGAGGAGTGCTTCGGATGTCAATTTTAGTGTTCGGGCTGCTTATGGTTTTTTATCTACCCAGCAAAATAGATCTCGACCGACTCTATGGAAGAGACTGTGGAAGTTACCTGTTTCGGAGAAAGTAAAAATGTTTTTATGGCATGTTATTCATGAGAGACTTCTTACCAACTCATTCAGAGCTAAGAGAGGTTTATCTTTTCGAGAGGAGTGTCCATTTGAGTGTCACCAGAGCGAAACCATTTTACACATACTTCGTGATTGTGAGGTTGCCAGAGAAGTGTGGTTACACTTTGTTAATCCTAACTCTCGTTTTAGATTTTTTTCTTCTTCTGATTAGTAGGTATGGCTCAAGGATAATATGTCGATCCCACTGGGAAAGACTTATTTTTGTCGGTGGCCATGGACTAGACTTTTCAGTCTCACTTGCTGGTTGCTATGGAAAAACCGATGCAAGGGCGTAATGGAAGGAGCTCGAGCCCAGACTGATGGAAATGTTCATGGTGTCATGTACCAACTCATGGAATATAGTCTTCCTAATACTTTGAAGCACCAGATCTTTTCTTTTACGAAGGATGAGGATAGCATATGGCGGTTGCCAACAGAAGGCTTTGTTTGCCTTGATACAGATGGATCGGTCAACAATCAACAGGAGGCAGCCTGTGGTGGACTGATTCGGGATGATAGGGGTAATTGGCTCCTAGGTTTTCAACGTAAGCTCGGATTTGGCCGACCAACAACGACCGAACTTCTTGCCTTAATGACGGGTCTACAATTGTGCAAGCAGTATGGATTTCAGAAAGTCATTGCCTATACGGATTCTTTGGAGGCGTATCACCTGGTCATGCGAGATAGTGGTCTTAGTCATCCACTCAGAACTGTGATTGACACAGTTAGGGATTTCATCTACTCAGAATGGGATATTGAACTTCTGTATGCTCCCCGGGAAGCAATTCAGTGTGCAGACTATCTAGCTACAGATGCTCAGCATTTAGTTCAAGATCTGGTAGTTTTACCAATTCCCCATCCGGAGTGTCTCTCTTCTCAGAGAAGACATTAGTCAGCTATTTTGATGCTTATCATATGATGTAATTTGTAATATCCAAGCTACCTTGGCCACTATATATATTAAAAAAAAATGGTGCATCTTTCAATACTCATCTACAACAAAAATTAGGTATACTATTCAGCATGGCAGCCAAGACGACACATGCATGATACAAAAGGATCTTGCTGATAGATAGAAAAAATAACGTACGCCTCAATCAAGGCAATGTCATACCAGTGACCAGTGAGTGTAAACAATGAAATTATCAAACAGTGAAATGACACTAAGCATAGCAGGTTTAGTTGATTCTTGGGGTAGATTTTTGCTTCTATATTTGGAGTATGTTGTCGCCAGCAATGCTTGCAACAACCCGTTCTTCATTTGGGTTCCAAGAGAAGTCAGATATTTTGTTTGTGTGACCCTCATGAGTGAACAACAGTTCCAGAGCCTTTTTCAGCGTCCTATGTTGTTTGCTCTTCACCAACCCTATAATATTATGCATACACTTCATTAGTAGGTTTGTCTGTAACTTATGAATCAACACTAGTAGCGTTCTTTGTTTATATTCAACAGTGTTTGGAGTTATTTCAGTACTGAGAAGGGATTAAGGGATACTTCGACATATATTTTACAAGCAAAATCATCTTTAGATATGCTTTTTAGTATTTTGGATCCTTTAGGGTGTGTTTGGTTTGAGGGGAGGGGAAGGGAGAGGAGGGTGGGGAGGGAATGGGAGGGTGGGTAAATTACCTTTTTGGGTTGAAGGTATTTAAATTTTAGGTGAGAACCGAAAATTTAAAAGGAATGAGAGAGTAAATTTTGGGCAAGAACCCAAAATTTAAAAAATGAGAGGATAAATTTTGAGTTTCTTTTATCTAAAATTGTAATTTCACCACCCCACGCTCCCCTCAAACCAAACACACCCTTAAGGATTCTTATATATAAACTTCACTATCCGGTGAATTATATACATATAACATATACTATATATAACAACATCTAACAGACACATCATTTTTCTTTTATAAACCACCAAACTAATAATATATGCAACATTATTGTAAGCACCACAAAATCATATGTCTCATTATAATTATTAGGCTTTGTGAAAATCTTTATTTTCACATAAACATATAAACATTCATATATCCCATAATACTATTATATTTCTATTTTGAGGAGTGCAGATCCTTAGCTGTCATAATCATATTTTCATTACGTCCTTTTCTATTTTCAAGTGATGACTATATATACTTGAATGATGACTATGTAATTAAATGCTATTAATCTTAAATTTAAAATATGTGTAAATTAAAAAAAATCTAAAAACCTTATGAAGACGGCCAATTGTTCCAAACTTATAAGAAAATAAGAAAAAAAATGTCACTCAACTATGAATTGTTCTCCGGCTTCAGCTTATCAGATCTGCAATCACAAGCGTGTATCTTTTGGCAGATTGGTAGATAGGCGCATATCTCCTCTGCAGCCACAGGTCTGGTGCGTATTTCAACTTCTCTACAGATTGACTACTTTGATTTTGTTTTCTCGTATCTTTTCTCTTGCAAATATTTTTTTATTAAATATCAAGCAAGTACAAAAATTATAAACAGAAAGCTATATTAGAACATAGTCCTAGCACCCCTCATTCGCTAAAGAGAAGTTCTATAAAAACCTCAAAACTTGTCATCACAACTTCCTTCATGTTTCCCTATCTCTCAAGTGAAACCATTCCATAGATGTCTACATAATTACTGCTAATGTAAGTATCATTAATTACTTCTTGACAAAACTGGCTATCAGCATCATCATATGATAAACTTAGTTACAACATACTCATGCTCAAATCAAAAGTTGTTGTCTACAGGATGTTTCCAATTATAGACCAAAAAGCTTCCAGCAGACACAATAATGAACCATTATGAAGTAAACAATTACGGACAAATCCAATGATTCTCCATTTGATAAGTTTGACTTTCCTAAAGAATCTTTTATACCACGCTCTGCAGCAGTTGCTTGATATATCACTACATAATTTAATTACAACATATTAACTAAACAATAGAACCAAATCACACAAAATTGACTGAAAAATACAAATTATCACTATATTACGATGAGTTTCAACAAAGATATCCATTTTCAGAAATTGCAAAACTGATGGTGAAGCTAAGGAATATGAATGCAAGATTTACTGCTTATAATGTTCAACAACTTGTAGCCTACATCTGCATACATAGATCACACGAGTGTCCTTTCAAGCTGAGATGAGTATAGCTATAACGAAAATAACAGTGTCCTTTCAAGCTAAATTGTGTAACTCAAGCTAGAAACCATACGGAAAAAAAATTATGTTGACTTGGAAAAAAATATAGGCTGTTGATCTAAAAAGTGAGTAATAACAAAAAACAACTATAGAAGTAGTTGCATAGTATTCATTATTCATTAATAAACCAAATAACTGGAAATTCTTATACGAAAAGTTACAACTATTGAATGTTGCACTTCAGGAGTTTCTCTCGACATCCTTACCCACGAGTTGAATTGAAAATTTAACAAAAGACAACAGACATCATAGACAAGGCACAATATACAAACATCAAACTGTTCAACCCTAGATTCAATCCATGAACCAAAAAATTTTAATACAAACCTCAAAGTTTGAATTGCATCAACAAATAGCAATATATATATATATGACAAAATCAAGAGATTATTCTTCCAATTGACATATAATCAAAGTTGTTGCCAAGGGTTCTAATTTCTTGCTTTCTTATGCAATTTGGACTTATGTATAGATTCAAAAGTTTACATTAAAGATGGGGAACAATAGTGATGAAGATAGTGCCTTGAATACTGACTTCAATGATAGTAAAGAAAAAGTGGATGAAAGTGACATTGAGGTGGTCATTATACAATGTAGAGAAAAATCAAATGAAGAGGATGAAAGTGAAGATTCAGAAAGTCTTGATGATGAGGAAGAAACTAGAGATGAAAATGAAGGAGGAGATAGATACAAACATCCTGGCAAAATGTGCCACCATGGCGTACTCCTAGTTCCTATATGGTACATAGGTCACATGGGAATAGCAAACTGACAATGGCCAGCACAATCCAAGCAACACCACCAAGCGAGCCAATTGATATAACATCAAGTCGACCAAATGCTATGACCTAAAGCATTTATTCTTTTCGCTTTTGCCTCTAAAGAAGATCATGTTTAGTTTGGATTTATTTTAGATTCACACTTTAGTCAATTTCTTATTCAAAATAAATTTAAAATTCACCTTTTTCTTATGTCAGCTATTGACCTAAAATATTTTTAAAATTTGAGATCATTTGTCTTTTTTTTTTTTTTTAAATGTGACATAATAACTAACATAAATATTCATTTAAAAATTAAAATATATGATAACTAACATAAAATAGGTGATAGTCAGGTTAGAAAGCAGAAAGTTAGCAAACAATGCTGCATTTTGATACTGACATATGACTGAAGCTTTTTCTTTACATATATGCATGAGTTTCACTTTTATAGATAGATAAAGGTGGAGGAATATAGTTTAAAAACACAGCAAATATTGTTGGGTAGGCAAGAGAACAATAAAATCAAGTATAGATCTGGAAGTCTAATGTTAAATTTAGCCCCCAAAAAAACAACTATTCCAAATATAAACTGAACATCACAAGAATGTATAATTGAATATCATTCAAGGTTTTTTCATTAAGAATATCAATATGAATTAACAGAAAAAAAAAACCATTCTTTATTACAAAGAATTTTGCCAACCTTAGATGGATCACAACATTGAAACAGAGGATAAACTCTTTGTGGCTCAAGTTCGTTTTTTTTTTTGTTTGCCATCTTTGTGGCTTAAGTTCAAACACATTGTAAACCCAACATCAAAAATCCTCATTTGAACATATGCTTGATCCCGTCCACATTTCTCATAAACAAAAAAAAAACACATCATTGAATTCAAACCCATAATCTCATTTCCAAACAAAAAATTAGCAATCAACGAAAAACCAATCCATGTTCTTTCCTTTAACTAGATATTCTGCAAAACATTCACAAACCCATAAACGAAAACATTAGTAAATCCATACCAGATTCTCATTTTCAAAGAATCTCTTTCAGCAATCAAGAAAACCAATTCATGCTCTCACTCTTTACTAGATATTTACACCAAGATACCTTGCGCGAACTCTAGAGAGAGCTGGTGCAAATACTCGCATTGGTGCTCAAATCCTGCAGAGTTAGACATCATTAGGTAACAAGCTAAGAAGATATTTGGAAAATGGATGGTTGTGGCTCTTCTTCCATGGAATTAAGATTCACTAAAGGAGCACAGTTGGTTCTCAAGATCACGCAACAACAATTTGAAAATAGAAAGAGAGAGATAGAGAAATGAACCTTGATGTCCTTTCCTTGCCTGACCTTCTCTTCGCAAATAGATCTTGAGGGTCACCGAAGTAGCCGGGGCGGCCGCCTTCTTGCTCATATATTTGTGTCAACTGCGAATCTTGTGTCTCCATTTGGTTATATGAGTAGCCCAAAAAATCTTCCCACTTCAACGCTCCAAGCTGATCTCTTAACTTTGGTTTTGTTGGCACTCCATCGTTGCTTGCTACTTCTGATTCGCCCAACCCATACAAATATCAAACCAAGTCCACAACAATATTTTCTGGTATTTGCTATTGTAAGGAAAGGAGGTGTGGAAGAACGCGGTGAATGGATGTTGTTGCAGCTATTAGCCTATAGGTAGGAAACATAGGGAGGTCCTAGGTAGAAGAAGAGTAAAGGAAAATCCTTGAAAAAGAACTTTAAAATAGGGAAAAGATAAAAAAGTGATCTCAATTTATATATTCTCATAGAAATATTAGTGTCTGATTTGTCATTTTTGAAATCAAAAAAAAAAATTACACCACTGCACTTGAAATCATCTTCTCCATCCTTCGACAAAATAATTTCCTCCTCCAACAATGCCGACGGTGGCCACCTCCAACAACGGCGACTATTTCTCCAATGACGGCAGGCTTTAGATCTTTGATCTCTACCACCATATCTGGCTCTCGTTCACGTTCATTCATCGTTTATTCCTCATTAGAAATACTAATCTCTGATTCGGACAAAGAAAACAGGGAAGAACAGGGACCTCAGACATACAGTTCCAGATATGTGAGGGAGGGCTTGCGTTTGTCGTCCTCGTCTTCTTCTCCTTCTTCGCAATACTAATATATGTTTTTCCCTTTTTTTTCACCTTAATAGTGTTTTAGTTTAATAATTAAATCTAAATATATTACATGAAAAAATTAGACCTTAAATATGATTGTTCAGTCGGTCAGCCATTACTTGAATTTACAGCTTTAACGTTTTCCATTAGCCACGTTAACCGTGTTAGAATTATGGGACTAGTTGTGTACTTTATAAACTTAAGGGTTTTTGTATACCTTATGTAAAATTTAAAAGACTAAAATCATATTTTAGCAAAAAAAATTATTAGTACCATCCATGACAACTAGACACATACACATTCGCATACGTGTCGGCATAAACATTTTTCCTTTTTCTCCTTTTTTTTAATAATTTGAATGACAACGTCTTTTTAATTTAAGATGTTTATTTATACGTTTTTTTAAAATTTTATGTACCTTTTGTCTTTATACATTAGTTTTATATACGTAGTATTGTTTATTTTATTTTTTATTTTCCTCTAAAATAATTATATATTATTTAGTTGAAAATTTCATATATTGCAGTGTTATTATGTTAACCGTTAATCTTTATATATATAAATTTATTTATAAATAATTATTTTTATTACATTGTTATTTAATTATTATGTCACTGACCCGACCGAATCCACTATTCAAAATATAACCCATTGACCTTTCCGACTTGAGGTCTTCGGCTTTTAAAACATTAGAACTGATGCACATAATTGAATTAAAGTGTTGTCCATACAAATTGTATATCTTTTGAGATATGGCATAATTAATTGAGGTAGGGATATAAACTAACCGACAAGCATTTATAGACACTAAAACTCTAAATTAGCTAATTAAGTTAAAGCTTAATTAATTAAGTGGGGATGAAAATCCAAATAACAAATAAGGGATTAATGACTTTACGTTGCTTTTGAAATTAGGAGTTACTATTATTTGAATTTCTTTGAAATTAATCAGATTAACTTAACTTAAAAGGAAAATTGAGATATTAATACCTAACTACTAATTTGCCTGATTTCTCGTGGGAATCATACTTTTTCCATCACTTTATTAGTGTGTTTGGCATAGCATTTTTATGGGGCAATCACACGATTAGAGAGTCAATCGCACGATTACAGCTTATTCCTAAATTCAGCATGTATGGTACATGACAACCTGAGCTTTTAGGTGGATCGCACGATTGATGAAAAGCTAGCAAGTGGAGATCTTAGCTTATGGAAAAAGCCCAAAATTTACCTTCTCTCCCTCTACTCTTGCTCATCGACGCTCTCTCTCTCTCTCTCTCTCTCTCTCTGTAGCTGCAACCAGAAAATGATTCAGTGAAATCTGAAGCAGAGGAAGAACCATCGTGAAGCTGCCTCCTTCGTTTCCAAATTCACGTCCTAGCTCTCGATCTCTTTTGCTGCTGAAGATCACCTCTGTGAAGTTGCCTCTCAGCTTGCGGTGCTGATTACGCATCCACGGTACCAGCTGCAACTGCCTCTTTTTTTTCTCAGATGATGAATAATGAATAATAAATCCACCCCCTCCTCAGTCAATACTCATCACTTTTTGTTAGGTTTATTCAAGGAAAAATGTCAGCTAGGTCCCAAGTTAAAGAAAGAATACCACAAAAGTCCTTTTAAAAAGTCAACTGTCAGAAAAGTCCCTAGGGACTTTTCTGACATGAATTCCCAATGACCATTTACCAAAATACCCCCCAAGCAATTTAACCACTGTTATTGGTTACAACATGTTATGCTATATTTACAACTTCGTAAGTCATATTAACAACATAGTAAGTTACATTAACAACATGTATATAAAATGCGTGATTGTGTTGCGTTTACAACCTCTTCAGTTACGTTTACAACTCATTAAATATAACGTAACATGTTGTAAACGTAACTGACTATGTTGTTAATATGACTTACGATGTTGTAAATATAGCATAACATGTTGTAACCAATGACAGTGGTTAAATTGGTTGGGGGGTATTTTGGTAAATGGTCATTGGGAATTCATGTCAAAAAAGTCCCTAGGGACTTTTCTGACAGTTGACTTTTCAAAGGGACTTTTGTGGTATTCTTTCCCTAGCTTGGGACCTAGCTGACATTTTCCCTTTATTATTCAATTCCCTTTTTCAAACGGTGCCGTCCCACTGTAGCTGAAAGAAGACAAAAAAGACTAAGAAAAATATAATATCTACTAATAATAATAAGTAATAATATGATAATACTAACTGATAAAATCAACTGATGGTGTTATACCTTTTTTTTAATAAACTTTTATTACAATTTATTTATTCATTTACCTAGTATTACCTAATTCTATTTAATATAAAATTATGATATTAAATATGATGATACTAACTGACAAATTATGCTGCGCCATCTTCAACCTAAATAAATCATATTTGTGATACAATTAGAGACCAAATTGTACATGACATGTGATCCAATTTTAGTTATGTAATATTATTTAATCAAATTATATATTTTTGCATTGTTAAATTTCCCAACTTCACTTTTTTAAGTTTTTCATAATTTTTATTTTCATTTTTCTCTTATCATTATCACAAAAGCCACTGCTACTGCCAATCCAAACAAGTTTCAGTTTCAGAAAAGCATTTATTACAACCGTCAATCTAAACATAAATCATATTACCTAATTTGACTTTTACCCAAAAATAAGATTGTAAAAAGTCAAATTAAAAAAAATCGCTTTTACAATCACTATTCCACTTGACATGACCCATACACTTGTGGTATATATCAGCGGGAGACGGTTTAGGAGACTCCCCTTAGTCCAAGACCAACATTGCATGCGGGATGATGATCTCTTCCTTCCTCTTCTTCCCTTTCACCTCCCCTAGTTCCTCTCATCTTTAAGATCTCTCTCTCACTCTACTTATGTGCTTTTGATCATGAATGAAGAAGAGGGGTTAGGGCTGGTGAGTTATATTGGCATTGAGACCATTTTGCCCCTCAAACTTCTTTTGTTTTCAACCTCGTCCCTTAATCAACACACTAAGATCCTCAAATAATTCCTAGAAATCAATCCTTATCGTATTATAAAGATTTCCTTCCTTATTTAGCATCTTTAAGCTATAAAATAATTTTCCTAATATGTTTAGGCTAAAACTTAACTTCTAGCCATTTTTCTTGAATTTGTCAAGAAAATAGGCCCTTGATTCCATAAAATAGCTTTACAATTATGTATAACTCTTTTTTGAAAAGGAAATTCTCCATAAACTCCTTTATTTCCCAAAATAACTATCTATAATTTTTCTTTAATTTTTCTAAGGCTTTATATATTTTTAATAATTGTCCGGTACCTTATTTTCCTAAAATTCTTGCATGAAAATAAGCTTTTTCCAAATAATTTATTTTTGGGGCTTTTTTTCAAGTTTTTAAATAACACCCCTGCTATTGGTATATGATGTTATCTTATGATTGAGCAAGGCTTGTTAGTCATGTTTGTGAATTTTGAAATTCAAGACTGTGATTCATGTTGCATGATTAATTGATGATGATAAATATTTGATATTTGATTGCTTGTGTCAATACTTGTTTTCATTTCAATAATCGGAGAGTAATAATAATAGAATTCCATGAGCATACAGAAAAGTACAATTATACTGATAAAAGTATTCGTTTACAATCCCAACATCGTTCATTATCGAAATACAAAATACAGCGGAAGTTTTAATACATACAGGATAACCCAAAATATCTAAGGTATAAACTAATTATAACCACTGTCTTCAACCTTGCCTCGAGACACATGCAAATCACTTTTCCGTATCTACACCTTTGCCTTTTGTCCTACTAGCACCCGCTAAGATGTTATTTTTAAAAAAAAATGATGAGATTCCGAAGAATCCTCGTAGAAACATGCTATCATTTATAGAACATGCGAAAAGTAAATACGACATGAGCCAAGGTATGCACCAATTAGTGAACAATACAAACACATCATCATCATGTATACATGAGTATGACCCTGCATTTTCACTAAATAGGTGAGTTGATGACATCTGGAGTTTGGACACCTTCATCATTGTCAAATTATCAAATTAAGTGGAGGAGGATAGTGCCAATTTAATCAAGTCAGATCAGTTTTGAACATGAAGTATTTGTAGATTTTGAATTGTGGGACTCTAAGAATCATCGTATGTTCTTGAGCTGATCCAAATTAGCAAGGTAGAGTTCCTTCAATGGTGGAATTTGGTCAACATGTGATGGGAATACCTCCTCAAAAGAACAATTTTCCATATGAAGTTCATTCAACTTCGAAAATCTTTCAAGCAATGTATATGGAAAAGTGACCCATTCATTAACAAATCTTTCTATGCAAAGAATTTCCACTTGAGGATAAGGATCCGCTTCTCTTGATGTGAATAGTTGTAAAACAAGATGGGCAAAATAAAGACCCAAACTTAAGATTTCTCTCTCCTTTTGCTCAAAGACATACAGATTCTTTGAAATAGTAATTCATTTGAAGTGAGAACAAAGAAAGATAATGAAATATGAACTTAACATCTATGAGCCTTACAAAAGTAAAATCCACATCTCTTCCCACCTAAGTCATAATTACTGAATATATATAATTGAGTTTCTGCATCTGGCGATAAATAATAACCAAATAATTACAAACCTAACTCAATGTATCCATATTCCTAAGCTAAACAAATCAAATTTTCTTTAACGATAACGTTTCAAATAGAGGAATGAGAAAATATTCTTTACTAGCATCCCCTTAATAGTCATCATAAT
Source organism: Inga laurina (assembly GCA_963855925.1). Classification (NCBI taxonomy): domain Eukaryota; kingdom Viridiplantae; phylum Streptophyta; class Magnoliopsida; order Fabales; family Fabaceae; genus Inga; species Inga laurina. The sequence continues at coordinate 68,428,601 of OY979701.1, read as the reverse complement.
CTGAATTTCATCACACAAAGAGGGTACTAGTTGAACCCATTTTGATGAGCGTGACTCCATAAAAAATGACACACACACACCCACCCACCCACCCACATACATTCTAAGAAAGGTACTAGTTCACTTGTTCATATCAAAACAAGCTTAATGAAGAACTTCAGAATCACAACACACCAATTTAAGAGTCTTTCATACATTAGAGTCAATAACACAAACCATGTCTTAAGGGTAGAGTTTTGACCAAAGTTAAGTCATTCATCACCCAATTTATTGGAAGGAATATTGTTTATGATAAAAACAAAGTCTCAATTACCAAATAATTGAACCTATATATATAACTACTAAAATAGATAACTCGAGAATTCAACAAAAGCATCGTCACAATTTATTGGAAGGAATATTGTCTATAATAAAAACAAAGTCTCATTTACCAAATAATTGAACCTATATATATAACTACTAAAACAAATAACTCGAGAATTCAACAAAAGCATCGTCCTACAAATATCTATCCACATTCTGTCAAGAGTCAACATTATTGTGCCAAGAACACCGCATTAAACAAGAAGTGGGAAAATGGACTTTTAAGATTATGCTTTTATTCTATGTATATCCAAGTAAAAAGGAAAAAAAAAACAAAAATATGGCTGCTCTGTTTCACATATGAAGTTGTTGTTCATATTATAGTAACTACTACTATAAAAAAAATACTGAAATAAATTTCAACAAGCAACTTTATTTGTAAGTGATAGAAAAGCATAGACAAATGTAGCACAAAGATAGGGATTATTTAAGAAAAGAGAAATTAGCGTACAGTAGGCAAAAAGAGGATGCATGTTTCCTTTATGCTTTGTCCTTCCATATATGAGGCCTTTATTAATGTCATAGTAACTTGGGGATAGCCTAGACAATAAGCAAAATGATGGCTATGCTTTTTTTGTTGGATCAAGAAAGCTTGCTCCTTCACAATCATGCCAAATCAATTTCTGAATTTCAAATGTTAAAGTCATAATACACAACAAAACACACCACACATTAATTAAGGGTAGTGTTTTGACCAAGGTCAAGCCATTGATCCCTCAATCTATTGATAGGAACAGTGTCTATGATGAAAACTGAGTCTCATTTATCAAATAATCAAACAATATATAAGTACTACAACATATAATTTGATATTCAATAGAAGCATCATCGCACAAACATTTGTCCACATTCTTCATCAAATGCCAGCATCACCACCAACGGCTGCATTAATCAAGAAAGTAAAAAAAAAAAAAAAAAAAAAAAAAAGACTATTAAGATTATGTTTATATTATAATCCATGTTGTTAGATATAGTAGCATAACCATTTTGTAGTCTTTTATTTTGAAAAAAAAAAAAACTTATCTGAACATGTGTTTTAAATATGTGTTCTGAAAAACAAAAAATAAAAGTTAAATTCTGGAAAACAAAAAACCAGAACATCTTTCTTATGTCTTTTTACTTTTTATTGTACAAACTTAGATAAGAGGCTGATAACATTGTATTTTAATTTCATTAATAGCAATCTTAGCAATAAAATAAACTATGTTTTCACCCCTCACTTCGCCATTTTAAATGTTTTCCAAAATAATTAAGCAAAAATAGATTTCATTTTTTGTTTCTAAAACTTGTTCTGTAAATTTTTTTTATTGAACGGTTTTAGGAACACATAAAGACAAAATAGAATCAAGGGCATAGTTTCTCTGCTTCACACCGCCATTGTTGATCATATTATAATAACTACTGCTGACAAAGAAATCTTGAAATGATTTTCAACAAGCAACTTTTCGTGATAGGAAAGCACTGACAAACGCAAAAAAAAAAAAAAGATGCAAATTATTTAAGAAAAAAGAAGTTGGCATATAGAGAGCAAAAGAAGTTGCAAGTTTCTTTTATGCTTTGCCCCTTCATATATGAGGCTTTTATTGTCATCATAGTAACTACTATTAGAAGAATATATAGAAAGTAAGCAGAAAGATAAAAAGAAAGGTCTTTGGCAACAAAATCATAAAACTAATAAACCTGAAGATGATAACATCTACACCTATCCATGCATGTTACTAGTAGCATAATCAGTTTTGCAGAAACTGAGTCAAAAAAATTGTTTCTATGATTCTACTTTGTCGATATATATATAACATGTTTTAGTGAAAAAATTTGGTTAAATAGTTGAAAGAATCTGACAAGACCCTATCACTATGCTGTCAAAACTCACAGAACACAACAAAAAAGTAGGGAAGTCAAAATGGGTAGTCATGGTGAAATAAAAAGAAAGGCAGCCGTTAAAAAGTGAAGAATTTGGAGAAGTGTGACTTAGGCCTGGAGTGAAGAACTGTGCGTTCTTGTCTAGAGTTTCTTGTAGTGTCATTGTGGGTGGGTTGTATCTTTTTATCTTTGTTTCGCGTCTAATGTTCTTGTATCAATGTTGTGCATTGTTTCTAAGTTTGTAGTTGTATTTTCCATCACTTTTGTGAGTTTGTTCTTTGTATATTTGAAAGTGTTTTATTCTGGAAGTATCTATGGAGGGCTCTAATAGAATCAAATATCAAAATAATCTTTTAAGTTTTTTTTTAATATATGCCAGTCGTTCTTTTTTGCCTTAACAACATCTAACCTCCTTAAAATAAACAAAACCTTTTCACTTTTTAACTCAACCAGCACAATGGAGAGAATGCGCGAAAAGTTGACAGATATGAAAAGTTAAAAAAAAACACACACACAAGAAAAGATGGCTCCTCTGTTTCATCCCTTAATACATGAAGCTATTGATGATATTATAGTAACTGCGTTTGGAAAAAAGTAATTAAAGTAAATTTCAACAATCAACTCTGTTCTTGAGTGATAGGAAAACACAAACGTGACAAAAAGCTCATTTACAAAAAGATAAATTATCATAGAGGGCCAAAAGAGAAAAAAAAAAATCAGATTCAAGTTTCTTTTATGCTTTGTCCCTTCACACATGAAATTTTATTGATACCATAGGAACTACTACTATAAAAAAAAACATAGACAATAAGCAGAAAGAAACAAACTCATAAATCTCTTCAGCAAAAAACTCACAAAGCTGACAAACCTGAGATGATATCATGGATGATGAACTTATCCTTCTATATATTAAAGCTATCCTGCAATACCAAATCATAATATAATTTGCCTCAAAAAATATAATTTTGAAAAAAGATAACATTGGCATAAGCATGATATAGTTATCAATTTTTTTATTTCCTCCCACATTATCTAAATATTTTTTTTGAAATAATACTTTTTTAAGTCGAAATATCATACCTTTACTGAGGATAGCCCTTCCGTTGTTTTATTAATGTCTCCTTCATCCTTCCATTCCATGCCATGCTCTTCAATTTTCACTTTAGACAACTTTGATGTTTCCAACACTTCTTGACAAAACATCTTCATTTCAGGGCACCTAGTTACTTCTATCTTTTTTAATTTTGGGAATTTGAAGATGTGACTTTGTGAAGAAAACATCTTCAAGCTTGGCATATCAGTAAGTTTGATCTCACACAACTGTTTAAATGTGATTCCACCTTGTACATCTTCATTGGTCTCGTTCATTACAATTTCCTCCATCTTTTTGCAATCATTTATCTCCAACTTTCTAAGACTAACCAAGCTTTTGGCAGTTGAAGTTGTCACTAAATAGATGAGCTGATGACATCCAGATACGGACAGCAGTGTCAAATCTTTAAATGAAGCAGAGGATGGCGCCAACTTGACCAAGCTACAACAACTTTTGACTTTGAGGACTTCTAGATTTTGATGAATAGGTGGTAGCTGAGAATCATCCTTCCATATGCTCTTGAGCTTATCCAAATAGGCAATGTATAATTCCTTAAATGGTGGGATTTTCCCCATAAAATCAATAATCTGGTCCTGTGAAGGGAATATCTCCTTGAAGGAGCAATGCTCCACATAAAGCCAATACAATTGGGGAAATCTTTCAAGGGAGCTATAAGGAAAAGTTGCCCCTTCATCCGTGAAGCTTTCTACATAAAGGTGTCTCGCTTGAGGAAAGACACTCATTATTGTTCTAATATTCTTTCCATTTAACGCCATTTTCCAGGTTGTGGAAATGACCTATAAAATGATCATTAATAAAGCAATTACCAAGATTAGCATAAATTAAATCAAGATATTGTTTTAACTAATTAAAGCATTCTTAATGGATCACTCATCTTTTGCTAACATTTATATTTTTCATCATTCCCCTAAAATCATATCTGGAAGTTACAATCAGGAAAAAAAATCCTTTAAATTAATTTTATTGCCCACTTTCTTTTCTCTAAATTAAATTAAACAAAATACCATCAGTTCTAACTTCAAATTCATATTTTGTGCTAGCTAGCCTTTTGACAATGAAAATATTGTGAAAATATTGATCACTAATAAAACTATTCCTAGAAGAAGGCAATTTAATAATTTAGGTCAAGATATTTTTTAATAGAATAATTTCTTATTTTATTGTAGATAAAATCTTTCTTAACTGATCCGTCATCTTCAGCTAATATTTAAATTTAAATTATTAATTTTCGTCTAATAAAATCACATCCATACTTCAAAATAAAAATGAAATCTTTTAAATCATTTTATCGCCCCTTTCTTTCTAGTCAGATATTTAACAAGCAATAATAACAGTATTTGCAGTCTACCACATTCATAAATCATCATTTGTTTGTACAGTTTCGTGTGCAATTAGAGTCTTGTAAATTTTATAATTCATGGTTAGATGACAGAATGTCCAAACTTCAATATTTTGTATTAAATATTTATCTCATGTTGAATTCTAGATGATGAGCAATTCTTTAAAAGTGGAAAAAAAGAATGTCAATACGTTCAACGTACCTCTTCAAAAGTAAATAGATGTTGGATGGTGTTGTTGAGATTGGTCATCCAAATATCTATATGAGGTTCATAATCTCTACTCACTCGGATGCTTTGAAGCTGCAGGGCATGAATGGCTCCTGGACAAAACATTGTGAGCTGAGGACACATTATTATACTTACATGTTCCAATAAAGGAAATCTAAAAGTATAATTATAGCCACAAAATCTCTTCAATCTTGGTAAATAATCAAGTTTCAAAGACTTCATCTGGTTGAATAAGATTTCCTTGTCCTCATTATTCTCTCCTTCATGCTTCCTTATAATTTCCTCAATTTGGTGGCAATAACTAATTGAGAGATGTGTGACATGGACCAAGGTTGGAGCTGCTGCTGATGTCATCAGAGTGGTCAACCTAGCACACCCGGTCACTTCAAGATGTGTTAGACTCAGTGGCACAACAACTGATGATGACTCCATCTCTTTATGATAATCATTCAAATCTTCAAAACCAAACACCATCTCCAACTTGTCACAGTTGCTGACTTTCAATTTTTCCAAATTGCTTAAAGATTTCAGCACATGAAAAGGCACCAATTTCATAAAATCACATTTTTTCACAATCAATGTTTTCAAGTTGCTAAATGAGTTGTTAAATGTGATTCCCCATTCTACATCTTCGTCAGTCTCATTCCTTACAATTTCTTCCAATTTTTCACATTCATCTATCTCCAATGTTTCAATATTCACCAAACTCTTGACAGCTGAACATGTCACTAAATAGACAAGATGATGACATTTGGACACCTTCAGCACTGTCAAATTATGAAATGAAGTGGAGGATGGTGCGTGTGATGGGAATATCTCCTCAAAGGAACAATTCTCCACATGAAGTGTGTTCAGCTTTGGAAATCTTTCGAGCAATGTATACGGAAATGTTACCCACTCATCAACAAATCCTTCTATGCCAAGAATTTCCACTTGAGGACAACAGTCCACCGGAAATTGGTCATTCCTTATCATGATAACATCATCCTCATCTAACACCATCTCTCTTGATGTTACATATCGCTGTAAAACAATTATGGGCAAAGAAATTATTCAATTATAACAACATAACTTCATATTTTGTGCTAAGCAACGTTTATATTCAAATAATAATGTCCTGTTTTTGTATCACGTCATTTCGTACTGAATTAGAAGTTTAGTTAAATTACTTTATTTTTTATTTTGTCCCAAAGTCAAACGAGCTCACTAGAAGAAACAAAACTTGCAATAAATTGTTGCTCATTTTCTTCCTCATCAAATAAGTGTAAGACATTTGCATTTTATAATATATCTTGGAAAAGAAATAGTCATATAAACTAAGACACAAAAGAACAATAATACTAAAACATTTTGCTATTTATCCCATTAATTAGTCATGATGTAATTGTTTGTGGTGTTTTGTAATTATAAGGTTAGTAGAAACTCCGAAACATCTTTAGAGATATTCATAACAAATATCATGACAATGGAACTTTTATAGATGAAAAATTATGTATAAGCTAGAAATAGTAATAATTGAGCTTCCTAGACGCACCTGTTGGTAGAATGTTTTGTAAAGATTGGTGTACCAAATTTCATGATGTTCTCCAAAATAATCTTGTGACAGTTGAACGCTTTTAAGGGATGGTGTATCAATAAGTCCTGGAGAGAATTTTTTGAATTTCGGACATTTTTTTATGACAAGTTTATCCAATAATGGAAACCTGAAAGTATAATTGTGGCGGCAAAATCTCCTTAATCTTGGTAAACCACTAAGTTCCAATAACTCCAGCTTTCTGAAAAATATTTCATTGTCCTCATCATCCTCTCCTTCTTGCTTTGTTATAATTTCCTCCATTTCATGACAGTCACCAACTGAGAGACACCTAAGATGAACCAAGCTTCGAGCAATTGATGATGTCATTAAAGTGGTCCACTTAATGCAAAATTCCACATTAAGATGTGTAAGATTCGGTGAAGAAACTAAGAATGGTGACGAGCTTCTCATAATGATATTATTCCAGACAGTCAATTTTGAAAACCGAGCAACATCTCCCCCTCCAAAAGCCTTCTCAAATTGTCCACGCAACACCAGCTTCTCTAACTTTGTAAAGCTTTTCAACAATGATCTGTACGAAATAGTTGTTGGTTTTTGAGAATATAGAGAAAGAAGTTTAACATTGGGGAAGTGGTATTTTGGGAACTGGCCACTCCCTATCATCTCAGCAGCTTCTTTACGCCCCAATGTCAGCTCCTCCAATTCTTGAAAAACCTGAACAATTATAAATCAATAATAATTAAATTGTGCAGAAAACTGTAACAACTAATTAATACAATAAAAGATATATGTTTTTCTTATGATAGTACCTTCAAATTAAAATTTGATACTTATTTCTCAATTTTGACTTTCATATTTCATTAACTTTAAAAATTAATTATGATAAATTAAAGTGAATATGAATTTTTAGTCTGGAGTCTCAATCTTCCATTATGACATGAAAATATTATTTCTCCTTTCTTTTTAAAATGAAAGCATTAAAATAAAGCTTATGACATCTCAATTTTTTTTTTCAAAAAAAAAAAAAAACCTATCCCGTGACTCACGTCCACCAACACACAATTTTTTTTTTGGCACTGGGACCAACACACATAATTTAAAACAAAAAAGTGAGGATTAGAGTCCCTCTTTTTAATTATTTAATTATTAGATAATATCTTTTAATTAAAATAATTACTATAAATTTTTCATTTTTAAAATTTTAATCATCATATCCTAAATAGTGTTCTATTAAATATTCGATTGGTAGGAGTAATTCATATTTTTAAATACTCAAAAGTGTCAAATTCAAGCGTTGTTTAGGTTGCAAAACAAAATAATTTGATGTTTCATTATTTAGTTTAATGCTTAAATTTATTTTCCCCCTATTTACTTGGCTTACTTTAAAATCATACAAATAACTAATGAATAGCTAATTTAGAACCGTACCTCATTGTGACGGGAGAATAGAGGATATTTTGAGTTTAGTGTGCTCTCTTCCTCATGTATTTCTGATGAACTTGAGATTTCCTTTTCAAATATCTCTAATTCATCACAAAGTTTAATAGATAACTGGTGAAGGTGTGGCAATTTTAATGTGTGTTGGTGTGGAAAAAAATTCCTCAACTTTTGAAGGTCATAAAGGTGAAGGGAAGTCAGACTAGGAAACTCAAATGCAACAGCAGCAGATTCTAAAACTCGATCCTTTGCAACAATCACATCTATACCACATTGAAGTATTCGAAGCTCTTCAAGATCACAAAGCATGCCTTTGGCTATAGATGCAGGAAATATACTTGTGAGGCTTTCACATTCATCAACACTTACGCTCCTTAGACTTGGGAAAGAGACAATTCCTTGGTGGTGATTGCTCCACACATTCTTCAATTTTGGCAAGTCCCGCAGCCTTAACTTTTTCATTGGCACAACCACGGATGATGACTCCACCTCTTTATCATCTTTCAAATCTTCAAAATCAAACACTATCTCTAACATGTTACACTCGCAGACTGTTAGTTCTTCCAAGTAGTTCAAAGATTTCAGCACATGAAGGGGCACCAATTTCACAAAGCCGCATCTTTCCACCATCAATCTTTTCAAGTTACTGAAAGAGTTGTGTGAAAGTTGATCATCCCATATCAATGCAATCGAACCATTTAAATCGTATAATTCCAATATCTCTAACTTCGGAAATAACACCTGCAGAAGCAAAATATGATCAAATGCAAAATCACTTTTGAACATAGGTTCATTTTTAATGAAAGATTATTTGAACGTGTAAATAATATTCCCATCTACCACACTATTTTTTCAAGACTGAATAAGAATAATTAGATAAGTATTGATTAATTTAGTGCTCTTAAGTGGGCAATAATTAAATAATATGAATATACATTATTGATGAAAAGCGATTAAAAGATTTAGTACAGTGGTTAATCACCATCAAAACCATGAGCTACTACATTCTCATAAATAGTTTGGAGATAGGAACAATTCATATATTAAAATACTCAAAAATATCGAGTTAAATTGTTTTTAGGTTTAAAACGAATAATTTGAGGCTTCATTATTTATTTTAATTTTAAGTAATTAAAAAAATTAAAACAAAAACTTCAAGCCTCCATAAATAGCCTAATAACAAATAAGTAATTTAATTCTATACTCAAAAAGATATTTTGCAGGCAATTAAGTGTGAAGTTTATTTGTAAGAAGATAAAATGTGAATAAAATAATCTGGACATACCTTTTTGTTGAAAAATGATTTGAAAGTTTTATTGTATACGTTCTTTGTTGCAGCTTCATCATTACCACCAATCTGAAGATACCTTAAATGTGGAAATTCTCTTCCTTCATGACTAGGAAGAACATTTTCATGTGCATTAGATCCATATAAATACAAATCTTCAACTCCTTCCAATAACTTTTGAAACCCACCCTTCAAATGGATGCTACTCTGTAGATGAAGTTTCAATATCTTTGAAGTTTCATAACTATCTTGCCATTCCCAATCTTCTCCTATGAATATTTTGTATCTCTCCAAATTCATATCTGAGAACAATTTCTCTGGCAACATAGAGACATTAGGAATATGAATATCTAAAGAAGAGATTGGCAAATTCATTAACTCGTCAAGACTTGCATTTTCATTAGCTTCACTGCATCCTTCAACTTTCCACTGGTGAAAGCTATTCCCCATGTACAAAACCTCCAATTTCTTGAAGCTAGATAGGAGTTTCTGTGGAATCACTTTGAGATTGGAGCAATGAGATAAATTCAACATTTGTAAAGAAGTCAACCCTTCTAATTCAATTGGTAGGCATTGAATTACAGAGTAAGCAAGACTTAAGACTTTTAAATCCTTCAAGCTTCTGACCTCAGCTATGTCCCCCAACCAACTGTCCCCCAACCAACAAGAGTGTAGGCACAATGCTTTTAGTTTATGTAGGAAAATGAGGAATGATAATGACGAAAAATGCACATTAGTAAATGCCAACAGTTTCAGCTCCTTTGAAGATTTGAAAAACATGCTGGGTATGTTCAAATCCCGTTTTGTGCTGTTTAGCAAAAAGAATTGTAATCTTGGACAATGCAATCCTTCTGGAAGGTCACTAATGTCACTCTCTTGTAAGCAAATTCCCATGCAACCTTCTAGCATATTTTCGTCTGGCCATTCTTTCAACCTTCTGCGTATGAACGAATGTAATTCATCAGATGCAACCCGCCATGCAACGTCTCGAAAAACGTCATGTATTGTAACATGATGACTAGAAATGCTATCAAGAAATAAGTTTAACGATTTTAGCTTCTTTACAATAGCAAAGACCCTAACACGAGCATTCTCCATGTTTTCTATGCCATCAAGAATATCTAACCCCACAGAGTACATGAGCAAGTCTTCGATTGAGGGATCATGGGATAACATAGAAGAGAGCAAGAAAAATTGTTTATACTCTGGTGAGCTTAGACGATCATAGCTCAATTTCAAAATGGTATCCACCTCTCTTGTTAATGTGTTGGTTCTCCCAAAAGGATTATTCAATCGTGCACGGGCATCTTTCCACTCATTAATATCTTTATTCCTCAATGCCTTGGCAGTTGTAGCAATTGCTAGAGGAAGGCCTCCACACTTTCGAACAATATCAGTGGCTATAGATATCAAGTCAGTAGAAAGTTCAGCAATCTTCTCGAACAACTTCCATGCATCATCCTCTGACAAAACACCCACTTCGACAATTTTTTGACATTTCATGCGATCTAACAATAACTCTTTTTCCCTTGAAGTTAGTAAGATTTTGCAACCTTCATTCTTTTTGCTATCATTTTCAACACTAACAAAGGGAATTCCAACTTTGCCCAAGTCAAGTTCCTCCCAAAGATCATCCAATATCAGGAGCATATTCTTCTCTTTCTTCAACCTCTCACATAGACGAAAAGCTCTAACTTCTTTATCGTTTTCCTTTAGGTGCATATTCAGCTTCTCAGCAATCTGAACTTGAATATTCTCAATGTTCAAATCTTGAGAAACAGTGGCCATGATCACCTTTTCAAATATCTTTTGATTCTTGGCTACCTCTTTCGCTATAGTGGTCTTGCCAACACCACCAAGCCCACACAATCCGATCATGTGAACATCAGGGTTCCTCAATTCCTCCAAAATTTTATTCATAATTGGAACTCTCGAATCAATCCCTTCATTGCCTTTTGTGTTGGTTAATTCTAGGTTCGATGGGAGAGGAGGAAGGTATCCAATTTTACCAAGGTTTCTCTTTGCAAAAATTTTAGCACCTTCTTCTGTCATTGCCTTTGCTCTTTTGCTTAGTTTATAGCGTAGCCACGGGTTGGGACATGAAGTTATGCTACACTCTGTTTTTGCTTGACTCTCTTCTTCACGAAACTTTTCTACTTGCTTTGATAGCGCATCTACTTCACCTAACCAATGAAGAACTTTTTCTACAATTTGTTCTCCATTGTTTTTAGCCTCATCTATTTGATGTTGTATGGAGCTTCCTTCAAGGGTGAGTTCCGTATGTTGTCCGTTGAGCTGGTCAATGTTTCTATGATAGTAAATCAAATAACGAAGCTGCTGCCAAATTTGGTTGAGCACTAGGTCGCGAAACTTGTCAACCAAACCACAAGTAGGATCCATTTAATTTGTGCTCTGTTAAAAACATATAGCCAACACTCAATTAAACTTGGCTTGTTAATGCAGCAATATCGGTAAGCTTGAAAACAAACGTCTTACCTTTTTTCCCTAAATTAATGATGATAAAAATTTGATATCCCCTTTTCTTTCTCTCTTTTCTACGCCCTGTGAAAATCAAAGCAAGGATGAGATTGTTGGATGATTGGGATTGGACAATATTAAATTTTTTTTAGTCATGCAAAGTATTATTTTCATTTATACAATAACAAAATATGATCCAGATACTCTGTATTTTCACCCTTTTTTTTTTTTTTGCAAATAGATATTCATGTGAAAGAATAAGTCTTGATCTTTTCCCAAAAAAAAAAAAAAATTATTTGAAATTTCATGTAGGTGAAGTAAGGTCAAAGGCAAGCTCACTAAACAGTTAGGACATAAATTTATTTTTGTTCGGATATACAGTAACCCAGATGTGAAGAGAACATTAGTTTTTCTTAATTAATTGGTTGTTCTCTTCTCTTGCTATATATCTGCAAGAGTTTTTTTTTTTTTTTTTTTTTTTTGAGTGAAAAAGAGAATATTTTGCAGCAAAAGTTGAAACACGATTTGAATTGCAATGGAAAAAATTGATGACACTCCCTCTTCTTAATGTAAGACATACTGTAATAAAGTAATTGAGCTATAAAGTGAGTATTAAATATGCACTAGATTAATTAAACAGAGTGTTGTGTATGGAACAAAAATATATTGAACTTACGATAACAGATGTGAAACTTTGGAATCAGAATGTGGATAAACCTCCAGTCTACCTGCAGTAATCAGCCTTCCTTAGTGTTCCAGCACAGATCAATGAAGAGACCACCCTTTTCCCTTCTCTTTATGGTGTTTTGAACATCTTCAAGAAGCGGATGGTTCATGCAAATCTAAAAGTTTTAGTAGAAAGACAATCAATTGTAAAAACAAACAGCGAAACAACATCAACTAGACTAAGAAACAAGAAAGAAGAATTGAAAAAAGAAAAAAAGGAAAGTAGAGGGAATAACTCCTAATTTTTTGAGAGATATGAGTAGTAAAAATTCAAGTGCAGTTTTTTAGGTCTTTTGTTCCCTTGAAGAAGAAGAAGCAAGGAAGGATTTGAAATTATGAAAGAAGACAACGAGAGCAAAGAAAATATAGCGGAAATTAATGGAAAGTGTCAAGAAAAGAAATAAACCTCGCAATTTACAGTAGCCTGACGTGAAACGTCACAATTTCAAGGTACATAAGGAGCAACCTCAGGAATTTTTTTTAAAACAAAATTTTATAAAAATAGGAGAGACAAAAAGCAAACGGAAATCAGGATATACAAGCAACACAAAGTTCCGAAAAGTCTTTAAAGAATAAATTGAGAAACGAGGAAATAATAAAGAAAGAGCCAGCAGAGAGTGACGTGAACAGTGAAACTATGAAAGAAAATAAACTCAAGAACTTTTTTTTTTTTGGTGGAGAAGGGAGAAAGGAAAAAAGGAAATCAGAAAGCAGAAATTAATAACAGAAAGGAAACTTCATAAATGAAGCAAAAGAAGCTGATAATTCAATAAAAGGCAGAAGGAGAAAGCAGAGATTTGTGGAACTATGGAAGCTGATCTGAAGCTTTCGTAAGTAGTGGCAGTAACTCAATAACCGAAAAAGTCTCTGGTTGAGAACTTGAGATGGAAGTCAAGTCACTACAGTTTGGTCCAGACACTGGGTCTTGCTAAGGAGAGGGGAAAATTTTAGTTGGAGCAACTTTATTTCATTCAACCTAAAAAAAACTCTAAAATTTTATTCCCCCCTTATAAATCAAAATAAAAATAAATTTTTATGGATAAAAAGATAACAATGTCATTATTTTTTTTTAATTGTTGAATCACACATTTTGGGACCAAAATACCTCTATAGCAAAAATGTGTTTCAAAAAAAAAGGAAAATATGCTTAAAATTCGTTCAAAAAATATTATAGAATATATTTTTAACTTTTTTATATATTAAATTTAAATGTTTTAGTTATACAAACTTATTTATTTAATAAATTTTAAAACTTAAATCCATAAGTTGGTAGAACTGATTTTTTAAACATGAATGTAAAAAAATAATATTTTATCATAAATCAATATAATTTAGATTTATTTGAATATAATCATACTTGATTATTTAAATTTTTTAAATTAAACCATTTGAGAGAGATAGTAAATTATCTGATTGTCTAGGCAAATTAATAATTATATATTTCTAACATTATTTTAATTGATACATTTAGTATTTTGAAAATTTTAATGAAGTATCTTTGCAAAATTCTAAATCGGGCCAAATCTACTAAAATGGAATTTCAAAATTATAGAGGCAAAGTTGCAAAGCTTCAGAAAGAAACTGAGTTTCATTTAAAACAAAATTGGAAGAAACTCTTAAATTTTACTTGTGAAAAACCACTAGAGGGTATTTTGAAAACCTTTGGACATAATTTAAAGGGAAAATTTTATTTGGCTCCCTCTATAGGAAATTATTTTCAGTCAACCCGCAAAATTTTTTGAAACTTCATTGTACCCCCATAGTCAAAATGATATTAATTTTGGTGGATGAAAAGACAGTGATACTTTTTTTGTTATTTGACAAGACAAATATGAAAATTCACAAAACAAATATATATTTATAAGATAAATAACGTCAAAAGCACCTAAGGAGTTAAAAACATTTTAACTATTTATAAGACAAATATAAAAATTCACAAAACAAATATAAACATTTACAAGACAAATAAAGATATTCATAAGACAAATAAGAGAAAAGAACCGAGGAAGTTAAAAACATTTTGGCCATTTATAATACAAATATAGACATTTACAAGACAAATAAGATAATCTATCAGGCAAATAAAGTAAGAGCATCATTGTCTTTTCACCCATAAAAATTACTTTCATTCTTACCAAGGGGGTACAGTGAAATTTCAGAAAATTTTAGGGATTGACTGAAAATAATTTCCTACATAGAGAGGCTATCTGAAATTTTCCTTAATTTAAAGGTAAGGGAGCCACACCTTTAGAGTGTGTTTGGTTTGAGGAGAAGGGAAGGGACGGACTCTCATTTTCTCATGAGGATTGAATTTTTGAGTGGGGAGGGAAGCAAAATTTTGGCTCTCTCTGTTTTTTCTTCTCTCCTCTCTCTACCTCGTCACCTCCTGAATTACATGCCTATCTTATTATATGTTATTTGCAGTGAAAAATTTGTTTTCCACAGTTCGGTTCGTGAAGGCTCCTCCAACTGGAAAATAATTAATTTATTGAATTCATGTCCACACACTATTATTTTTATTTCGAAAGCTTTGTATAGAATCAAAATCCAAACTGAACTCATTTTTTGTCAAAAAACTGAGCTCATTATAGATTTTAGATTTGAACCGTTTTTGCAATTGGAACTTTGATATTCTTCTGTAGCATATTTTCTGTATGTTTTCCTCTATGTACATGCAATAGTAATTGTTCTTTCTCCTACATTTAAATAATTACTTATATTGTTCTTATAGGAATCCGCGGACAAAACCTTACCAATAATATACAATGATTTATGAAGAACCATTTGAATCTGGAGGTGGCGAGGTAGAGAGAGAAAGAGCGGGAGAGGAGGAAAAAGGCGGAGAGAAGAGTAGAGAGGGAGCATGGAAGAGAAATTATGTGTATTGTAGAGGTATTAGATGTAATGTGTCTTTTTGCCTTTTTCCCTATTAGATTTGATTAACGGTTAGGATTAGCAAAATGGAGGGACGTGGACCACAAACTAAATGGAGAGGTTACTCGCCATTCATGTGGGCTTTAAAAGTGACAATGGAATCATATTGATCCGCCAAACATTAGGTATCAAGTTTTGGAGAAGACCCAGAGAAGACTTGATGTTGCTCAGCTACATAGTAGTAGTATGCATCTCTGCAAGTGTTTTATGTTTTTGCATGTTTTCGGCTACTTAGCATGTAATTATATGCTTCCTAGTTATAAAATAATTAGATTAGATTCCTTGGCATCAATTTATAATTGAATAATATCAATACAAAGTATGTATTGATATTACAGAACAACCATTTTCTTCTGCTAAACAATCAATACTGAATATTGTATGTCCTACTTATATCCATGTTTATTAGATATGGTAGTATACTTCTAACCTCCTAATTTTTATTCCAATAATTTAAATAATTTTTATAAAGAAAATACTTCATGTTAAATCAAATTTAACCAAGTTATTATTTAAGTAAAGAAAATTTATCTAAATATGTGAATTATGGAAATAAAGGGATTATGAAATATTAATAATCAAAATAGAAATAAAGGTAAAATAGAAAAAATGAATGAAAGAATTAAAAAATACTGAAATAGTCAAGGGAAAAACTTTAAAAGAAAAGGAAAGGGGCAAAAGGCCCGCGGCCCTGCCTTTTGACAAGACATCAAATATGTTTTGAATTCAAAACCCTCTCCCCGCGTCAATTCAATTAACAGGCGGGCTTGTTTGGTTAAAAGCGAGGGGATGTAAAAGGTTTGTTTGGTTGATAAAAAAAGGAGGCAAGGGTTTTTTTTTTTTTTTTTTTGGTTGTCCACCCGGTTCATCGGAGTTTTGCCCTAATTATATCCAGATCCGACCCACGTCACGCACCTGGTTTTAGTGGGAGAGTCTCTCAATAGGAATTTTTTACATACACAAGGCTCTAACCCGAGACCTTGTTTAAACGGAACCAAGCCGCTTACCACTTGAATCAACTCCCATTGATAGGCGAGGGTTTTTAATAATACACTATGTGTGTGTTTGGTTGGGTTTATTTTGCCCAAATAAGCCTGATTTTAGATAAAAACGCCCAACTGAAAACGAAACCCGTTTTTGAGTGTTTGGAACAGTTTTTTGAAAAAAAACAAAAAACAAAAAGCTCGAAAACGCAGCTTATTTATTAAGCCCGAGATACCCAATTTTTTTTTGAAAAAAACTGCAGCGTTTTTTTTTTTTGTTTGGTCCAAACTTGGCATGTTGAATTTATCACCGTTATGTGCATATACGAAAATCCACAAAAACCTTCTACTGAGCTGGTGGTTAACGAGAGAGATAAAAAATTGAGAAATATATAGAAAAATGTTTGTAAATAGTACCGGTTATTTAAAACTTCATATATAGTCCATTCTAATATATACTAATATTTAATACTCCATCTTATCCTAATTATAAGATAAAATTTATTTTTTTAGAGAAATTAAGGAAGCTGATTAAATTACTTTAAAGTATTTATATTTTTATTTCTTTCTTCAAACTAATTAGTTTAACTAATAAATGGATATATAATCTAAGGAAACATAATATATGATATGATTAAGTAACTTATTTAACTTCCTTAATTTCATTCTTAGTTTGAGCTTCATCTCTGGAGTTACAAGTTTGTATTTTACATGGTTAAGGTTAATTGACTTTCTGTTCCTTTTCTCATGCACTCAGGTGAAGAAGTTATAATTGTTGCATTTTCAGATATCTTCCTGGGCCAGATGATACGTTACTGTTGGATATCGCATATATGATCTATCTAAATTTTGAAGAATATACAAATGTCCTTCAAGTTTTTACTTTTAAAAACCCACTTATACAATCGCTAATCCAAACACGTTTTGACTTATGAAAAATCACTTGTTCAACCGCTCATCCAAACATAAATCACATTACAAATATTGACTTATTTATTAAGTTATTTTTAATAAGCCCAAATTATATAAGTCATTTTTTTTACTGCTATCCCAAACACACCCTATATGTGGTTTAAGAGGAGGGGGGAGGGGAAGAATTATAGTAATTTACCATTTTATCTTAGTATATTAGTTCATGTTTTTTATTTATATGCAATATAAATTAATTTATAACTTATTTAATGAGAAAATCTCATTAAAAGTCTTTTAAAATACCTAAATTCTGAATTAGGTCCCTAAATTTAACAAATTTTAAATCAAGACAACTAACCCAATTCATAATTTTATAATTCAATGATTTTACATATATGCCACCTTACTCATTTGTTCTTTATCTTCTACCTCTCATCTCATTCTTCTCCATCCGACCCCCTCTCCTCTCCTTCAAGTTCCATCCCAAGGTTCAGTTAAGTTTTCAGACCGTGGAAATTTCGCTTGATTCCTTAATTTTGTTTATGTGATTTCTGCTGCTAACGGGAGAAATAAATAATGATTGTTGTTTTCTGCAAAAAAAAAAGTTTTAGTCAATTCAATTTACAGCGAGTGAATTTGGGTTTTCTTTATAATTGTGAAACACATCACAAATTCAGATACATTGAGTCCTAAAAATGGAGTGAAACTGTACGAATTTAGTATTTCTCTCGCCCATCCCTTTGACTTTGATATGAATTCCTGATAGTTTGGTGGTTTGATATGATTTGGTGAAGCCAATGTTGAGTAGACCAAAGTTTTGCAAGCATGGTGTGGAGTCGAAATCAAAGAACGGATAGCTAGATTAAAAAAAATACACATGCTCATTTAGATCTTTTAATACCTCAATTATTTTCTCAAGCATTTTGGTTCGCTGTTTCTCACACACACATCGTGTTATATGTTAACAATTCAAACATATTCAAATGAGACGAAAACAAAGAGAGAGAGATATGGAGAGAGGAATGAAGGAGAGAACGAGGTCAAAGGGCGTTGCAGAAGAGAACAAAGAATTGGAATTAAACGGCTATCAGCGCAAAAAAAAAAAAAAAAAAAAAAAAAGATGATCAAGAAGGAGCAAGAGGCTAGGTAAAATTACTCAATTCTAAATCGAGTTACTTGTCTTGGTTTAGAATTTCTTAAATTTAGAGCCCTAATTTAGAATTTAAATATTTCTCATAAAAGGCTTTTAATAGGATTATTCCTTTTTAATTAAACATGGAATAATTTTTTTTATTTATGATAATAAAATTTTTAATTAATTTTATAACAGATTATTTTTTATTTATAATATTAATAACATATTTTTTATTTAAATGTAATAAAAAAATATATTTTTAATTATAATTATATTTTTATTTACAATAATATAATATTATTTTCAATTATATTCACAAATTTTATAATTATAATAATTATTTATTTTTGAAAATATATTTTTAATTTAAATTATATATTTTATTTATTTCAATATTTTTAAAATAAATTTATTTCATAATAATTTTTAAAACTATAAAAATATATTTTATTTAAATTAATTTAATAGAAGCAATATATTTTTTAGTTGAAATAATATTTTTTTAATTTAAATTATAATAGCATATGATATAATTATAATAATTTTTTGTTCATAAAATTAGATATTTTTTATCAAATAAATTTTTTAATAATATATGCATTTTTATAATAATTTATTTTTATTTTAAAAATTTTATTTTTTATAAAATATTTATTAATAACGATATTTTTAATTAGAATATCTTTTTTTTCCAGCATTTTAATTAGAATATCACATAAAAAATATAAAGGAAAAATGATCGAGAATTTTTACTTCCCTCAAAAATCCCCCAATTTAAAAGGGAGCTAAAATAAAGTCCCCTCCTCTCCAAAATTTTAATCCGAATGACAGGAACTTCCCTCCTCTTCTATCCCCTCCTCTCCAAATGAAACACAATAACTATTCAAAATCATTTCTATTTATTAAAGTCTCTTCATAAATATTGGCCAACTCGACTAAGCTCTTTTTAATAAATATATATTTTTTAGGTGATTAAAGAGCCTTTTATTTCTCAATGATTCACGCTGTGGGACATCGTCCTTGCAACGCTCACGTTAAAGCTATTACTTTTCTTTTCTTTTGTTTTTTTTGCCAAAACGTTAAAGCTATTACTTCCGCGCGAGAGGGCCTGGAATTTTCTCCTCATGAGAATTATTACAGGGGTTAAAAAATAAAGAAATATTGAATGAAATTACAACAGCTGCCCTTCTGTTTACTGCATGATTTTTTGGGTTTATCCAATCAGGTAAAATATATTGACATTATTAATTACATGTTTTTTAATCCTTTAAAAGACCAAACATGTTTTTAACATTATGTCGGATTGATAAAATTTGACATTTTGAAAATTTTTATTGAAATGTTTTAATAATGTTGAATGTTAAAAGTTGAATTGAAATTAATTATTTTGGTACCTATAATTATGATTTTTTGTAATTCTGTCCCCTAAACTTTAAATAATAATAAAAGTTTTTATATTTGTTTCCATTGTAAATAGTACTAGTAAAACGGATCAGCCCACAGCTATCATGAGCTGGTGCAGCCCACCTTGGTGGACTGGTGAGCGCCTATAATTTTTCTTTTTACATTTTTACTCTTTTTTTTTTTGTCTCATCCCCTTTCTCTTTTATTCACTCACATCACACTTCTTTTCTTTTAGGAAGCTGATTTCATTCTTACTCTCCTTTTTTTTTTTCATATGTTCATATAATAAAAACATATAAACACATCTCTTTTAAAATTTTTAATAATAGAATAAATAAATATAATATGAAAATAAAAGTATCAAATAAAAAATATGAGAAATTAATTAAACATAACGATAATGATATTCAGATTTATTTTATTTAAAAAAACTAAAAAAAAAAAAACGGGTCAGTTCGCTTTAGCCCGCCAGCCCGACGGGACAGGCTGATTTAGCCCGCTTCCTAACATGCCAGCCTGAGCCCGCCAAAAACTAGCTAGCTGGCGGATCCTGTTTTGCCACCTCTAATTGTAAATCAATCTCCTTAAATTTAAATCAGGTTGATGCAACTTAATTCTTTTTTTTTTACCAACCTTTATGCTTATAGTTCATGCCATTTAAAATGTTTTTTTGCTGGTATTCAAAAATGTCGATCTCTATATTTTTTTAAAAAAACAAAATTATAAGGACTAAATTTTTGTGAAAAAACACTAAGTAACTAATGCTTTAAATAGATGAACTGAGTCAAAATTGAGAGGCTAGTTTCAACCCAGTTAAATTTTATATGAACGGATTTATACGAAATTAAAGTTAAAAGTCCAACTAAAATTATAGAATCCAAATCATTCATTTTTCTTATTAATAAAAAAGACGGTATCTTTGGGTTTTTTTTTTTTTTTTAATTAGAAGGGAAAATCTTTAGGAATCTTTAAAAAAAATAAACATGATGTAAAACTAATTAAAAGGGAGTCACACCTTGAATAGCTAGCCATCAGTATGGAACACCCTGCTTCTTTTTTATTGCTCTTCATATTCAGAAGCACAATAAAATGCTGCAAAAGTTGAAACACAAATTGAACTCTATAAATACAGATCAATTAAACAGCGACCGGC
Organism: Inga laurina; assembly: GCA_963855925.1. Taxonomy (NCBI): domain Eukaryota; kingdom Viridiplantae; phylum Streptophyta; class Magnoliopsida; order Fabales; family Fabaceae; genus Inga; species Inga laurina. Next base: position 68,407,706 of record OY979701.1, on the reverse strand, counting down.
TTTGGCATATATAAACCTATTTTGTCAAACTTACCGCAGCAGATGTGAAACTCTGCAATTTGAAGGTATATAAACCTCAGATCTCGCAGCAATAATCAGCTTTCCTCAGTGTTCCAACACAGATCAAGCATGGGAGACCACTTTTCACGGTGTTATTAACTTTTTTAAGAAACAAATGCTCCACAAAAATGGAAGACAGCTATAAAATAGTAAGGTTTTCGAAGAAAGACGATGAACTTGTGAAATCAAACAGGAAAAACAACAACTAAACAAGAAAAATACAAGAAAGTAGTTGAACTCGCCGAAAATAAATCACAGGGAATAACTAGCTTTTTTGTTTTTTTTTTTTTTTTAGATATGAGCAGGAGCAACCCCAACTAAACAAGAAACTACAAAAAGGCAGTTTTTTGAAAAAGTTTTTTCGGATTTTTTCTTTTTGAAAGAAATATCACAAAACTAGAAAAGCTAAAAATGATAACAACAGAGAAGGGCCAGCAAAAAATGCATAAGGAGCAACTTTAGGATTTTTTTTAAAATTTTTTCTTTAGATATGAGAGACACAAGCAACACAAAGTGCCGAAAAGATGTTGAAGAACAAGTTGAGGAATGAAGGATGAAGAGAACAAAAAAAATGAGCTAGCAAAGAGTGATGAGAACAGCGAAACTATGCAAGAAGCTGAGAAAGCAAAAAAAAGGCAGAAGGAGATCAAAGCAGGAGATTTGTGGAACTATGAAAGAAGAAGCCGATCTGAAACTTTCTAAGGAGCGGTAGTAACCCTGAAGTCTGGTTTAGATGGGAAATCTGTGGTTTAGATGGGAGGCAAGTCAATGCATTTGGGTCAATGAGGGGAACACGTACGGTTTATGAAGTCATTATTTTCTTCCCATGTGATTAGAGATCACCAAAGGGAAAGGAAAAGGCTTAGACACGTCATAGAAAAATGTACGTATGTGCTTAGAATAATAGCGACAAAAGAGATTCGGCTTCTTTCCTCTTTCCTATGTTACTTCACATTCTTTTCTCTCCTTTATCCTTTTTTTAACGTTAGAGTCTTATCCATCCATTCAGATTTATTATATTATAAAAATATTATTATAAATTTATCTTAAAAAAAATAATTTTAGTAGTTTAAGTTTATTTTGCATCTAGTATCAAAAAAAATATTTGCATCTTTAAGATAAAATAATAATAATAATTTTATAATATGATAAATCTGAACCGTTGAGATCTTAATTTAACGGTGAAAAAGGGAAAAGGATGGGAATGGGTAGAGGAGAGAAACCAAATCCATAGCAAAAGTATTTTTTTTTTGTAATATGATTTTTGTAAATTTAAGATTAGGTAAAAGTTAAATTATGTAATATATGTTTGGATTGACAGTATTATAAGTAGCCTTTTTAAAACTAAAACTTGTTTGAATGACTATTTTGAAAAGCAAGTTTTGATAAAAACTACTTAAAAAACTTGAATTTTATGAAATAATACATATATGTTATATGTATGTATGTATGTATGTTGTGAAAAATACAGAAATTTATTTAGATAATTAATAAAAAAGCAAGTTTAGAAGTAAAAGACTGAAAAAGATGTAAATTTTATAAAAATAAAAAAGGTAATGTATTATTGGGAAAAATTTTAAAATGCTAAAATGCTTAAAAAATTGGAAAAAATTCCCCTAAAACTTAATTGGTGAGGATGACCTAAATCAAAGACTGATCAAGTGGAAAGTTAAAGTGCCTTTAATTTCTCGTTGTTCAGACTTCACAGGCGTGTGGGGGGCATTGTACGTACTGTTCTCATTAATGTCCTGTTTCTTATGGTAGAATTGAAGGTATGAATTATGAAATTAGAATTGGAATTCAATTATATGAGTTGTGCATGTTTGATATCAAGATATGCTCATAAAATTTAATTTCATATGGAAATTAAATGGGGTAAATTTCATCAAACTCAATTCCACCCAAATAGCTAAGATTTGCAATTCCATGTCTTCAATTCCAACTTTGCCCTTTCTGTGATGAGACCCAGGTTCAAGAATCCGGACCGGACTGGCCAGTCTGGCCCGGAAACCGGTGAACCGGTCCACTCCGGGTTTCAATTTTAAATTTTTTTTTATATTTTTCCTTTAGAATTCCATACTATAAACTTAAAATTTTCAATTTCTTATAAAAGAGAGGGATTTTTTATTTTTTAATTATAAAGGCATTTTGCTCTTTTCACATATACATTAGGACTCATTTCCATGGCATACCAAACATACTTTTAAACCTCATTTCCATTTTTATATCCATTTTCATTTCCATCAAAATCAATTCCATTATACCAAACAGGCCCAAGCTATTGCTTGCGCATGGGAGGACTTTGAAATTTCTCCTAATGAGAATTATTAAAGGGGGTTAAAAAAAATAAATATTAAATGAAATTATAATAGCTGTCCTAGTTGTGTTTAGTGGTAACTTTTTTGGGTTCATCCAAGCTGGTAAAATATACTAACATCATTATTAATTATTTATGCTCCTCTATAATATAACACAGTTTAATTAAACCATTTGCCATGTGGATGATCTGAATCAAGGGCATTGCCTACTTTTGGATCCAAACACTTTCTAATTTTTCTTAAAATTTATCTTGAAATATTTAGGATTCTTTTTTTTTTGGACTCAAAGAAGCATCACAAAAACAGAAAAATTAAATGAAGTGAAGAAACTTTAAAGCCAAACCCATCAATACCCACCTAACTTGTACAAACCCACAATTATGAGAGAGCAGGCTCTTAACAACTAAACTATAATGCCTACTTTAAGTATAGACATATACAATGAAAGCTTTCAAAAATACTTTTTTAATCATGATTTACATACATGTAACAAGCTTTAAATCCCTTTTGAGATGCCTGCTTCCAAACAAGGATAACAGGGTGGCTTCAAAGGCAATAATATACTTCCTTGCAAAAAAAGTTTCTTGTCGGCCATCATATTAAATAAAAACGAATTAAATGGGGAAACTCTAGAATAAGTTACTTATAAAAGATTTGTTTAGTAACTAATTTTCACTCAAGTGCTTTGTGAAAAAAATAATAATTTTTTTCTACAAATTAAAAAAATAAGAACAATTTTTATATAATTTGTTTTCATTTTTATTCTATAAAATTATAAATTCAACATTAATCATGTTACATAAAATAGTCACAACGAGCCGAGTGTCAGCAGTATGATAATCTTATCCATAATAACTTGGAGATTTTTACTTATTGGGCTTCACGTCAACTCTTTATTAACCGTATTTTTTTTTTATCAAAGTTTATTAACCGCATTAACATATGCTTACGCAAGTTTATAGTAATACATACGAGTTTCTGGCAAAAAAAAAAAAAAAAAAAAAAAGTAGTGATATATATATATATATGACTTGTCATCCTAATTTTTCTTGAATATTAATTTTCCTTTAATATGATGTTTGTATTTGGATAATATATACTCCCTTTGATCCTAAATATAAGACAGAGTTGACTTTTTTTAGAGAGATTAAAGAAGCTAAATAAGTTAATTAATCATATCATATGTTGTGTATCATTAGATTATATATCAGTTTATTAGTCAAACTAATTAGTTTAGAGGAAAAAATAAAAAAAATAAATACTTTAAAATAATTTAATTAGCTTCCTTAATCTCTCAAAAAAAAATTAACTTTGTTTTATATTTTAAGACCGGAGGTAGTACAATCTAATCACTTGGGATTTCCGCTCCTATTTGGTGGTTGTGCATCATATTTAAACTAGAATAATATCAATAGTTATTAATTAGGGCAAAAGAGCAAAAATGCTCATGATCATTTATAAAAGGACCAACAGACACCATGTAAAATTTTTTTGTTCAGAAATGCCTATGTACATAACAAAAGGGACCATAAATGCCACCACTGTCACTGTCGGTTAACTGGCGCAATTGGGACTCTTATTTACTCATTATACTATACAGTAGTTGCTGAATAGGAGGAGGACATGGCAGATAGTGTTGGTGTGGGTATTTATTTAAAAGCTAGACTTCCAAGCTTTCTACCACTTCTCTTATTCCATCGATTGAAAAAAAAAAATCCTCTTATTCCATATTTTCTTTTACGGTGGAGGTTGTCAGTTGTCATCTTGGAGAAAGCTTGTGATTCCGCCACTAAAAGGTCGACTGACAGTTCTGTAGTTTCAAAAAAGGTATCTTCTTACCAGCTATTTTCTTCCATTAAAGATCCTGCTTCCTCTGATGATATAAGAAGGAGCAAAACCATTTTCAGAAGAATAAAATCTATTCTGCACAGACATTGGAGAAGCTGCTCGGAACTGAACCAATTGGTTGTATGAAAAATATTAAAAGTAACTCATTAATATACCTTTAAAGTAGGAATTGATCAAAGGAGGCAGGCGCTACAAACCTCGTAGATTTGGTATTATTATCTAAACACCCTGTTATCAAGTTTAAGTTTCAAATTAGTCATATGAAATATAATTGACTTGGAGATCGAAAAGTAACATGCCAAAATAAAAAATCATCTTAACAGATCAGTGCAAATGCCCAGATAGCCTTGGTGGCCAATACTGCTCATGGTATTTGATCTTTTCCAAGAAGTGGCGACTGCTATGAAATTCTGTTCCCTGTACAAGATTCTCTTTCCACGCGTTTGAAATTCCAACCTTGGATTTGATTCGCTCGGTCCAACATCCACAATTTCCAGCTCAGTATCTCTACAATCCCAAACTTCGGCTCTACCCTAACTCACCCTTTTTTATCCTTTTCGTGTTCCACTTCCTTACTTTTTTATTTTTTCCCAGAGTCGTGTTACAGTTGCTTTTACGCGCTGTTTTTAGATAGTGTTTTTCTCTTTTGTTTTTTTTATTTGCCCAGCATGTGTTTTTCAATTGGGTAAAGACCACCATCCAGATGTATTGTTCACTTTGACTGACTCACACTCCACATCATCCTATTTGCTCAACATTTCAAATTAAAGCAGTCAACGTAACGAACAGTGATGGTGGTGTCATTTATTCTCTCTTTTGTTTTGTACATAGGCATTTCTGGACCAAAAAATTTTACCTGGTGCCTATTGCTCCTTTTGCAAATGATTATGTGTATTTTTACTCCTTTACCCTATTAATTATGAATGAATCTCATTTGCAAATATCTAATTTCTTGTGAACAAGTGATATGGACATAAAAAAAAAATACAAATTAAATAAATCTTATTTATAAGTGTGCAATTCTTCATAAATAAATAAAATAAGCAAGCAAATAAACAATATAAATTAATTTTTAGTGACCAAATCTATGATAGGTGGGACAACGTTAGAGTTTTGATGGTCGGCTGCCGGTATCCAACCATCAGAACTCCAGCGACATTGAATTTTTTAAAAAATAATAAAGTCAGTACATAATTTTTTCAAGGCATTTGGTAGAGGATTGAAATTTTCCGAAATTTCAAGGCTGTTAAGGTTAAAGTTTAAGCCATGGGTGGTAGATTGAGCTTTAGGGTCAGTTTGGTGTGAGGGATTTGGAGGGAAAGGGAGGGGAGGAAAAATTTTTATGAGTTGAATTTTAAAAAATTGAAGAAGTGGAGTAATAAAATTTTAGTAAAGAGAATATATAAGATAAAAGAGTAAGAAAAATTAATTAAAAATTTTGAACCCTATTTCTCCAATTTTTTTAAATTCAACTTAAATTTTTTTTTCCTCCACCTACTTTCTCTCACCTCCCCTAAGACCAAACAAGCCTTTGGAGGGGTTTTTATTTCTCAATGTTCAGAATTGGCAGAGGGGGGTGAGCTGTCGTGGGGCATGGTCCATTTACTACATACACTGTCGTCCGTTAAAGCAATTACTGGGGCAGGCCGGACTTTGATTTTTCTCTTCATGAAAATTATTAAAAGGGGTTAAAAAACAAGAAATAAAATATTGAATGAAATTATGCAACAGATTATAACAAATGACTTTGTGCTCACTAGAAAATTTTTTGGGTTGAGCCAATCTGGTTGTTTTCTGTCATACAACATGTACATATAGTGATACTCTTCTATAATACGTACAGTCTCATTTTTTTAAAAAAAAATCTCATAAAAATATAAAGGATTTTCTTACTCAAACAAACAACACAAACGCGCGGAAAAATAAGTGGATGAAAGTTTAGACTTTAGACCCAAACCCATTAATACTTGTTTGGGATCACATTTTGGGTTTTTAAAAGTGTTTATTTACGTAAAACGAGATAAATCTTCTCTCACATAGTTACTTCATATATCATAAATCCCAATTGAAAATCTGTTTTTAAAAACTCCAATCGTTATTCCAAATATACACTGAAATTTTACTCCTTTTTCAGTCAACTGTGGTATCGTCTAACAGTAGTAAGATTATTGAGATCCTTATCATCTAGTTTTGTTTGGCATTAAACATTTGTGCGGAGCTCTAGTCAGCCGGACAGCGCCAAAGCTTTGATGGCTGGTTGATGGAGGTCACTTTGGCTAGGCAGTGGCCAATGAATAGTTGTTGGAGCTTTGAGGACAATTGAACATTTTTTTTAAAAAAAAATAATGTAAGGATAACATTATCTTTTCACTCACAAAGCTTATTATTTTTTGTTCACATGGGTGCAATGATGTTTCAAAGTGCTTAAGGGGTTGGCTAAAATAAAATTACTTACAAGTGAGTTGATTAAAATTTTCCCAAATTTTAATCTTGTAAAGAGTTAGAGTTAAAGGGGCTTTCATTTCTCAATGTCTAGACTTGACACGGGGAATGAGCTGTTGCGAGTCATTTTACATACTACACAATACTGTATACACTGACTTTGTAGCCTAGTAGTATGAATACTCTGTTATAAATGAGAGGTTTGCCGTTCAATTCCATTTTAATAAAGGAGATAAGTATCTACCCTTGTAACTCATAAAGGGGGGGCTACAAGCATCTTCCTTTCTAATGTAAGCTTTCAAGTTGCAAGGGACACAAGATACTGATCTTAACATTAGATAGGTAAAGCAACTGAATCACATAATGCGAATTTGAAGTTTCAGTTCTGTTCAAATTTAGATTTCAAAATCGCAACATTGAGAGAGACACCACACACATGGGAAGGGAGGGCTTTTTAGACACAATCCTTTTAAACCCAAGGTTAGTACAATAATTGTTCTTTTTCATTTGGCTAGTATTTATATATAGGTGACACACATTTCACGTTTAGAATTAATATAATTTAAATATTATGAGACTTCAATGTAATTTAATTATTTTAAAGAATTTATTTATGATTATTTCTCTTCCTTATAACCTATGTGTGATTATACCTATTATTATTACAAGTAACTCACAATAGAGATAGAAGTAAAAACAGGTTTATGAGAGGGGCAGGAGGGGCCATGACCGGCTTTATTTTGGCAGCGTGCTTTGTCGCAGAGGACGTGAAATTTGAAAGGACTTGCGATGCTCACGTTAATGCCATCACTTTCGCGTGGGACGGCTTGAATTTTCTCCTCGTGAGAATTATTACAGGGGTTATTACAGGGGTTAAAAAACAAAGAAATATTGAATGAAATTAAAAGTTACTGGTTCATTTTTTGGGTTTGTCCAATGGAGTAATTATTTCTTTGGAATATTTTAATTTTAATTTATAAATATTTTAAAATCATAATTTATAATATACAAGATAAGTATGTGAGAGAAATTTCATTTCGACTTATATAAAAAATATTTATAAATAAAAAATAAGTTATCCCAATCATAACTCAAAAGACACTGACATTGGGTGTGTTTAGATTGATGATTAGATAAGTGACTTATTTTTACTTAGACTTATAGAATCTTAAAATTGAAAAAAAATTTAGATTGGGTAAAATGATGAGTGTTTGGATTGGCGCTTGGATAAGTAACTTATGTAAAAGTGAATGATGTTTGGTTTGACTTTTGCATAAGTGGCTTTTGTATTATTTAAGAGAAAAAATTGTAAAAATTATAAAAAATAAAAAAATGAAGGGATAATTGTGAAAAAAGCCCTTATTGGCAACTTAATTGCCAAATGGGACCTGAGAAGATATCTATATACGAAGGGATTTTTTCACAATTTTCTCAAAAATTAAATTTGAAAATTTGGCAATGGTACAATTTTAAATAAAATTATATCAAACTCTAATTTAAATTGGTACATTCCAAAAGTTTTTTCTATTGTACACCTCAAGTTTAAATTTTATAAATTATATCAAACTCTAATTTTAATATTAAATCCTGATTCATATTTTCATATAGCTCAAAATCTAACAAAATAAACCGATTAAAATCTTAATAATACCTCTAATAATCCAAATAAATTATTTAAACTAAATTTAATAGGTAAAAACACTATATAGAAACTAATTTATGACATGTTTATAAAAGAAATTGATTATAAAATCATAAAATAACTAAATAATAAATCTAAACTGATTAAAATTAATTATTAATTATTTTCTATATTTCTACAATCATATATTGACAAAACTCAAAACTTGCCTAAACTCTTATCCCAAAGTATTCTCTAATTAGCAGAAGATTACTATCTAAAGAAAGAGAAAATTATTTAGAAAATTTTTTATAGAAGAAGTTTTGTGATTAGAAGTGATTTTGAGTACTTCATTGATCCCCAAAGATATGAAAATACTCCTATCAATATTATTTTATATATACACACACATAAGCTCTAATAAGCTTCATTTTGAGGCTTATTACTTTTTCCAACTTATGACTTTTTCTACCTTAAACCCCATCACTGAAACAAACACCCATTTTAATTTTTTTACTGTTCAAATCCGTTTTTGCACTGTTGAAGTCCGATTAACTGACGCAAACGCCAAAACAAACGAGCACATTATTAATTAGTTATGAAAGAAACTTTAGAGCACTCGCTCATTCAACATCTAAAATAAAACAGAATGCTGGCTGATCTAGGGTATGTGGGGCTAATGATTGCAAAAGTGGTTTTTTTTTTAATATGACTTTTATGAAAGTTAGATAACATTAGGGGTGTAAATAGGCTAGGCTAGATTTTAGTTAAGTAGGTTTGGGCCTAGGATGGAAATCCAAAACCTGAGCTTGTATGTAGGCTTTGTTTAGGTATGAGCCTGAGCCTTTAAAATGTCTGATAAGACCTAAAGCTTATTTAAAGACCTACTTAAAATGTAGGCCTTTAAATAGGCTTAAAACCTATGCATCTAAATTCTTATATAATTTATCAAGCTTATTTAAATGCCTACGTTATGTCTTAAAAATTTAGGTATTCATTCTCATATGAAATAAAAGAGTTAGTAAGAGAAAGAAAAGAACACCTAGTGCCAAAAATTATCTGAGCAAGTATGAATAAGAAAAATCAATCATCTATTGACTAAGGAGATGTATTTTTTAAAATCAACCAAGCACAAGTGACATATAAAACTAGATTTTAACTCTTGTTTTTCTTGTAGAAAATTAGCCAAACTCCTCCTATTGAGATCATTTTCATTTAGGCATCACTAAAATGAACTTACTACAATTATTATATTGTATCAAATGACATAAATCAAGAGAGAGGTAATGCTCTGGCGTTAGATGTTGAGGCTGCAACTGGAGGCTTTCCTATGCTAGATCTATAATTGACACCACCAATAGGACTAGGGTTGTACACATGATATGCTCACTTAGAGACTTGATCCAGATCCTTTACTCTATGTTCTGAATTCCAAAACCATGAGTGTTTGTTTTTTCAATTCTTTTAGAGACTTGGTTATTCAATGCTCACTTGCTCAAGGTTTTTACAAAGAAATTCTTTCTTGTGAATTACGTACCTCTAGCTTTAGACAATAATGAGCATGATGTGACTGTGGCTAACTTGTCTGAGCATGATAATATGAAGTCTAATTTAATTGAATCTGACTCAACTTCTTTTGCTTCTTTTCTTTTCTTTTCTCCTTAGATACATGTAAGGGTGTTGAGTGCAGTACTAGTTGCTTGTCACTTGATAGCTATCTCCCTACCTCACATGCCTTCTATTTTCCTTTTTCTAGTTCTTGTAGTGACCATATCTGTTCTTTTTCTGGGTCGATGGCATTGGACAAGTTCTGGTTGATAATTTTGTAGGCATTTATGATGAGATTAATGGACAGCAAGCTGAAAATGCATTCATTATTGAGAATTCTTTGCATGCTAACATCACTGATGTGCTTGATTTTACATTTGAGCATTTCATATTTCCACCACATGCTCTGCATCGTATTCACAAATCCTTTCATCATGTTCTTTCTTGTGACCCTGCACCTGACATAGTGAGATTTTTTGATGTGGAATATGATTCTTTTTAGTTTGCTCGGGATTTTAAAATTGAACATGGTTGTAACATAATCTGGAGTCTTTTGCATAATCATACCCTTGTTCATGAGATGCTCTCTTGTGATTTGACTCCGGATTTAGATGCACCTAAGTATGATTACATTAAATGCATGATATCTGTACAAACCATTTCTGTTGCTTGTAGTTCTGCCTGGCAGGAATTTTCATGGGATGATTCCCCACTAAACAATGATGCACCATATATCTTGGGACCTTTACCAATTGATCCTGAACCTCCACCACAGATGCGTTGTCAACAAGTTGAACTAGTTCTGGACAGAATTCTGTTTGTCATACGTGATGAGAATTTTTGCTACAAGAATTTGAAGCAATTTTGTCACAAGGTTGTCTCTTTCCCTCACTTACCTTTATTGTTTTGTATTGATTAATTGATGTGTGCTTATGATTGCTTCAAACAAGTATGGGGGAGGGACTATTCCATTAGAAAAGGTAGTAATTTTTGTTACACTCCACTAATATGGCAGTTTGGTGTATGGATGGATGGATTTGGATGTGTATACTTATTTTACTGTTGGTTGGACACATAACACACAAGTGGTTTCACTATGCCTTTGATTTGCTATACGTCTTTTCTGAACTTTGATTTGCTGTGTTTTCTTGTCTTATTATCTAATTTGATTGCATTTAGGACACTGCATCATTTAAGTGTGGGGGAGGCTGTACTGAGTTTGCGATTTATTAATTACTTTGCATGGAGTATTTTTGCAATTCTAGACAATTTTAAGTGTGATGCATTCTTCTGAAAATTCTAGGAATGATGGACATATAAATAAATGAGTGTTTGAGGGAATGTGTTGAATAGAGTTGTCTCAAGGGATACAAACCTTGTGAGCTTGGGAAACTGGCAGTATTAAGCTTAGTAATATATATGGCTTAGTCATTGTAAGTGAAGTCAAGAGAATTAGCCCATATGGAAGGATATTTGAACTTATTCAATTCATTAAATTTTGTGTGCATGCTTTTTAGTTCTATAACTCTTTAGAACTTGTCCTAGCTCTTAGTCGAGGCCAATTTGCACATGAGAGTACATGCATATGATTGAGGCATTCATTTCACATCCCTATGACCTAAACACAAGCAACTTACATGTTTACCCCTTGCTAACCCATTTGAGCGCATCAATTTCATTTCCTCTCACCCTGTACAGCTTTAAACAAGTGTGCATAATTAATTAAGCAATTCCATTGTCTTATATATGAGTATATCATGGCTGACATGATTTGAAAAGAAAATTGATGAAAAAGGAAAAGAAAGAAATGTTCTCAAAAGAAATGGAAGAGCCAAATACAAGAAGGATATAAAAAGGAAAGAGAAAAAAATGATGAGGAACTAGCAAGAAGAAGGCAGCATGAATAAGTGATAAATTGTAATAGAATTGCCTAGATCATATCATGCATACTTGTTTAAATTGTACATATTTACATTCCATACATCCCAACTTAGCCTCACCATCATTACAATCTTGATAAAATCCTCTTGATGCATAGAATCTTTTGATTGTATGGTGGATATTGTAGAGCTTTGACAAGTTTATGGTAGAGCATAGACTAGAAGAGAGGAGTGAAATGAAATACCCTATAATGAGAAGAGAGCTAAACACTTGAACCCAAAGTCTCTTGAATTCTCTTTGCAAAGGTTGAATTATATGTAGAGCTAGGTTTATGCTGGGTGGTGGGATTGTTTGCATGGAGAGTTGAACTTGAGATAGTGAAGGGAAATACATAACCAAGAGCATGAATGAATTCATATGGATAGATTTTCTAGAGTGAATAAGAAGGATTGAATACTTGATATTGCCTAGGAGTGCAAAAGGCTAAGTGTGGGGGAATTGATAAGTCCTAATTTTACCATGTATTTCCATAGCTTTTTCAGAGATTTTAATGATAATATCATATTTAGAATGCATTTATGATGATAAATTGTGACGAATATTGATTATGTGAAATTAATGATTAAAAGAGCTTAATTGATACCTTTTATAATTTTTCCTAAGTACTTTAATTGTGGAACAAATGATAGTACACTGGTATGAATTTTTTTGTAGGAAGCTTGGGAGAAATTAAAGTCAAAGAGTTGAAAAAAGGAAAGAGGACTAAACTGCAAAGTCCAGAAAATTTGCAAGCAGGCAGAAAAAGGGACCAGTTTCCGGAGTTCGACTGCAATTTTGGCCAGCATCCAAATTTCATCTACAGCTATCAGAATTCATGGGAATTTGATTCATAAGGTTGACTCTTCATGGAGAAAGAAAAATCGATCCATTCCACACTCACTCTCTATCTATTTTCTCTTATCTTCATCATCTTCACCTCCAACTCTGATTCCATTATTTTTCTGCCATGGCTGGAGCAACACCGAAGCTCAAAAGAGCTGATTCTTTAACCATGCATGGCTAATTCAATTCTTCCCTGGAGCTATGATCTATTCTGGAGCTACAGAGCTCATTGGGAGCTTCTTCTTCTGTGTTCTTAGCTGGTGTATGCGTTTGTATATTTAGCTTGAGAAGTTGATAAGAGGAATTTTATATTTACGTTTCTGAAATATGGACAGATTTGATTGTGACTATGATAAACGTTGTATTCCTTGATTTCATGTAGGTTTGATTACTCTAGAATATCTGTTTGATATTTAATGGTGATTAGATTGATAAACTCATGGTATGAATCGTTTGATTATATCTTTGGAATTTTCTGTCACATTGCATCTGATTTGTTGCATTCTTGGATATGAATATAAATTTGCTCTATATCCTATTTAGCTATGATGGCAGATTCATTATTCTAGGGAAGGTTTCTTCATCTTATCTAAATAAATCAGAAAATTATAGACAGAATAGTTTAGGACTTTAATTCAGCGATTAGATCTCACGAATGCTACCTCTTTGCTGTAATAATTCTCTTAAATTGTGGCTCATTAGATTTGCTAGGAACTTTAGCATCCATTAGGCTCCTTACAGAAGAATGACCTAGGCTAGTTATTACTATACTATAGTTAGCTTAGTATTTTTGGTAGGTTTAACGATAAGCTCTATCACAGGGCCATTAGGAGAAGAAGTATGATGATGAGAGAAATTTGAACATAAAGAAAATAATAGCGATCACCAGTGTGTCTTATCTTATGGAAAATCTGACAAGTTGGCCTGGAGGACGAGTTAGGGGACGGAGGCCATCGTTGTCCATGACCAACAGAAGAAGCCCGCTGATTATAGGGCGGAGGACCACCTCTGTTAACACCAGAAGTGGTATTATATGTAACATTAAAAACTTGTTCATCATTGTCATCAGGTTCAATTGAAGAGGATTGAAGGACATTCGCTTGAGCAGAAACAGTCTGGATAAAATTCTTTTGCCATGTTTCAGCATAAATTAGCATCGTATGAATTTTTGAGAGAGAGAAACGGCTATAAGCGCTATTAATAACTGCAATTATAGACTCATACTCAGCTGTTAGTCCATTAAGAATATAAGATATATGATCAGAATTAGGCACTCTATGCCCTAGCATTGCAAGATGATCACAAATCGACTTGATTGTGGCCAAATAATCACGCATAGGTAATTCTCCCTTTTTCTGATTTGTCAGCTGATTGCGGTATGACAGAATTTTGAAATCAGAGCTAGAAGAAAACAATGTTTGGATCAAATTTGAACCGATGTGTTGTATCCAACTAGTTTAGGCAAGACGGACGAACTGACCAAAGCTAGAAGCCAAGATGCAAGCGAGGAATCTTGCACCCTAAAATCTTCGAATGCTGGATTGGGAACTAGTCAACCATCATTGCTGCAAACAGTGGCCGGACGAACTCGAACTGTACCATCAAGAAATCCAAGCAACCGATGTTGCTTTGCCATGAGTTGCACCTGCTGTTTCCATATAAGAAAGTTGTGGTCATCAAGTTTAACCGTTATCTTTTTGTTAGCAAAGAATCGTGGTGCAGCAGCAAGAGCTTGAGAGTCGTCACGAACAAAACTAGATCTAGTTGAAATCAGCATTCTCTTGTATCTAACAAAAAATCAAATCAAAGATCAGATCTACAAAAAGCAAAACAATGGATTGGAGTCACCTGCTAAACCTCTGATACCATGCTTGCATAACAGATTAAAGCATAATAGAGAGAGAATGAGAGAAATTCAGAAGAAGAGTAATCTGCATTTTATTCCATTTTTCTTGGTTAGAGTTCACATATTATAGACTTATAGTGGTTATATACTGACTAAGTGACTGCAACAAGCCAACAACCACAACGGATTTAGCTACTTAATTACAAGCCATTGGCCCTGGAGTCCAGCCCATACACACTATAGCCCATACACATTGATAGGGGCCCGGGGGGGGGGGGGATGCCCCAGCCTCCAAGCTCCTCATATTGACAAACTATTTTTGTGCAATTAATTTTACTCACCCAGTCCTTAACATTATCAAAAATTAATTTTTAAGTAAGAAATAGAAAAATAAAGCATAAGAATGCGCCGAATTCATAATTGTCCCATTGTTTCGCAGGCTTTCTCCCTTGTTCGGTTTTCACAATCGAGCGCGTCAAAGCAGAGTGTAATGGCCGGCAGCATGCTATTTCTTCCTGAAGAAATTACGAGTAACATTTTGATGCGACTTCCGGTAAAGTCCCTACTCCAATTTCAATGTGTGCACAAACCTTTCATTGTGGAATCCAACGACTAGAGAACTCACACAAGTGACCCCAAATACGAAAGATGTAGGTCTCCTGTCCAATTGTTAATGATTACAAGATAGTGTCAACCTATTTAAACTTACTATGCATATTGAAGTGTATTCATTAAGATCAGGATGAGGGAAGGAAATAAAATCTGGGATAGAAAACGTGGGTCTTATTTCTCACCAAATCACTGTCAATGGAGCTATCTTTTGGTTTTGGGCTAGGTCGGACGGAACTATCTTTTGGTTTGGGGCTCGGGAGATAGATACAGTATTTATGATATGATGGTTTCATTTGACATACCAAATGAAGTGTTTTCTATAATACCTACCACAGATGCACCAACAACAATATCGGGGTTTGCTGTGTATTAGAACAAACTTGCTGTGGTTTCTTTTTCTCCTATATTCAACGCTCTGAATCCTTAATTAATTTGTAAGTGATGGAGGATGGAACATATGCATCTTGGGTTAAGATATATAGTTGTTCCATTCCATTCTTGGCGCGTCCATTGACTATTTGGACAAATCAAATTGTTTGTCATGTTATTGAGAATGAAGCTCTAAGGTGGAATGGTAAACTAGAAATTGCTCTTTTAAATATCTCTACCAATGAATTGAAGACGTTTGATATCATCAGCTGTGGCGGTGGCAGTGGCAGTGGCGTTAAATTCTAATATGCAAAAAGTCTTTTGCCAATTTTTCTCTGAGGTCTAAAGTCATTATTAGTGACGTTAACGGTTAAGTGGAGAATGATGAAGCAATATTGGTCCTACTTTTGTTCAATCTCACTACTAATGACTCTACTCGTTATCCTTGATGGCCTTTGAAGAAGTTATTTACATTTATGACTCATTTAGGAATTTTGCTCTTCATTTCTCTTTGGAGGATGGATATCTAATTTAGTTATTGGTGTGTGGATTAGGTTGGATTTATTGTCCACGTAATAATATACCAATGATTTTATATCATTCTCAAACGATGAAAAGATGACACCCCAGGTCGAAATCATTGTACAGAGATTGGAAAGGCATTATTTAATGAGCAGAAACATGATTAGCCATTTTGTGACTAGTTTCATCCTTGCTTTTAAAGTCTTCATTCATCACTTGAAAGAGCAGAAACGATTAATAACTGAAGGTAGATTTTAGTCCTGTAATATTTCTTTCTTGTTGTTTGATCTTTTCTTACTCAATTTTAGGTTGTTCAGTTTTCTTTCAAAGATCAATATATACAATTAAGCTGATGGTTTTTTGTGGATTTTTGGTGACATTTTGTCCAGTTAATATACCAATGGTTTTAAAATATAGCAGTTTTATATAAATAGGTTTCTACCTTACAAAAGGCTGTGCGACTCTAGATCTTTAGAATAATATTTGTTCTGAGTTTTGTTGGGAAGTTCAGAGTACAAAGTCTCCGTAAATTTTCCCCCCAAGCCCATTCAATCTCATTCCATGTTTTTTATTTCCTACTTCCCCCTTGGTGCCCTCAAAACATAAATTTTGTGTGTTCTCAAATTCTTCTTCTAGAACTTGTTTTTTTTTTTTTTGCCCCCGCTCATGGCTTGTATAACAGACAATTTGCTGACTTCCCTATCTTTTTTTTTGCCATGTGTTGACTTCCCTATCTGAATGTACTTCTTACCCATATATTTTGGATCAAGACAAGGACCTAGTATCCCACGATATCATTTTAGACCATTTTGAAAGTCTACTTTTAAGATACCTCATCAAATTTCAATCTTTGTGCAAAGATTTCTATCCATATCTTTGCTCAATCACATTATAATCCACACTAGAGAAGTTTTGGGAGATAAAAACCGTACATACCGTGAGAGGGTTACTTTCTTATGGGAGTCTCGAGCCACGAATCCATTTTAAAAAAGCACGAAATCATTGAGGATCAAAAGGGTGCATTGAGTTTGTTCCTCTCTTCGAATTGAACTGCCATGTGGACACATATATATTGAGACAGTGACAAAAGCAGGAAGAATTCCTCTTGTGCATTATGATTAATTCTTCATGAATGTACAATCGCCAAGGGCCAAGGAGAAGATTACTAGAATACTAAGAATGATCATTTCTTGAGCTTTTTTCTTTTTTCTTTTTAGAATTCAAGCGATATCCCCTAGCCCATGATAGCTAGATAATAATCCTCAAGAGATGTAGATATCATCGAAATGGGTTTTGCATCTCTCAGCAAAGTTTTTCCCATGCACACAGCCTAATTTAAACCTAGGACATCATGTTTACGGGACTCAGCCGTCTACCAATTATACCAAGCTTTTTTTGTTTTTGTTTTTGGTAATTCTTGAGT
This sequence comes from Inga laurina, assembly GCA_963855925.1. Taxonomy (NCBI): domain Eukaryota; kingdom Viridiplantae; phylum Streptophyta; class Magnoliopsida; order Fabales; family Fabaceae; genus Inga; species Inga laurina. The sequence continues at coordinate 68,390,334 of OY979701.1, read as the reverse complement.
TTTAAAGCTGAGGAATTAATAAAAGATATGGTGCCCAATGAATCTTTCTTTTTTTTTTTTTTTTAACCTTTAAAAAAATAAGATGTACTGGGTGCCATATCTTGATGAAGAACTTTGTTACGTTGATATCATATCATATTAATCAGGATGATAATACTATGCAAGTAGCAGTCACCAACCAAAATTTTTTTTTTTCACTCATCATATGATGTTTTTTTGATATTAGGGAATAAAAGAAATGTCATAGACATAATTTTTATATAAAGTTGCGGTTGCAACTTGTAATGACATACATTTCTTAAAAAATAATCACATTTAAAATTTTAAACTTGGATCATCCAAGTTTTCTATAGTGTAATATGTATCAATGCACAATAAACTAGTTTTATTGCAGTTATTGTCAATAACGAGAAAAATATATCATTGACACTTGTCGTCTAATTTTATAAGCGCATGATACACATTGTTAGCTATAACGATATTGAGAGGAGTTTGTAATTTTGGGTTTAAGGAGAAAAGTAAATGAAATGAATTATGATAAAAGAAGTTGTAATTTGAAAGAACTATTGATTACATGTGAAGTGAAATCAACCCGCACGTCGCATCGCCCAGGGATTGTACTTGTTTAGTTAATAAATTGGAATAAAGAAATTATCAAAACAATACAAAATTTCAAAAGAAAATCCAAAAAAAAAAAAGATCTACAGATGATTATTAAGAAAAGGTTTAATCTCTTGCCATTTTAGTTATATTTAGAATTTTGTTATGAAATTTAATTGTATTTAAGATTTTGAGTGATGATTATTTAATTTAGCCTAACATCCATAAAACCTCCTAAATTTTAGACGAATTTCATATAACATTTTTCATATTTTAAAGTTTAAATTTAATCTCTTTGATATTTTAATTTTTAACATTAAGCGCCTTAGCGTTAATTTTGCCGGTGGAAGCTGCCACCTCATACAAATGATAATGATGTGACATCTTACATACCATTCTACATGGCATCTCTCTAAATTAATAATTTTATGATAATTATATATTTATAAAATGTAATTTTAAGATTAAAAGAACAAACTCACCGTCCCTTTGTGTCTCGTAGCGGCAGGCTGAAAAATTTCTGCGCTTGCTGCAGATTTCCGTGAGCACCTTCACCACCAACTCAAACACATCTCCCACCCTCTTTTATCAATTAATCTCCGGAAACTTAAACCAAAAGCAGCGTAATAGTAGTTAATATTGGCAGGGGCTTTTTTAGTGAATAATAAAATTTTTTGTACGAGATGGAAAGGACCTTATTACAAAAAAAGAGACAAGATTAGTCAGAGGAGGAAAATGATGAAGCTACACTATCCATAAGTCACTTTGGGAGCAATGAATGATAATAGCTTTTTCTTTTATGAGTGAAAGATAATAGCTTTCACCAATCACCATGAAATAGAGAAAGCCGGAAAAAATCGTTATTGGCTTTGAAGATAGGTGGAACGAGGGTTTTTTTTTTTTGGGAAAATTGCAATAAGTACCAAATAACAGAATTAATTACAATCAGATCTCTTGAAGTCATCAAATTACAATGAAGTCCCAAGGGACATGAATGCTTTTAATTCCAAACATGAAAGTACAATTTTATCCCAATGATAATTTTAGAACATCCAATGACAAGTTATAGCAACCAATTAAGGACAAATTACATGAAAATCAATGACAAGTTTAGACCAACAAGTGACAAATTACATGCCAAAAATTGACCACAATAAATATAGTTCAAAAAGCAAATATAATTTTCACATGTTGTTCTTCTCTTACATCATCCCTTGTTGGTTTTGCATTGTCATCTAAATTCTCTCCTACATACACATAATCACTTTCTTCATTTAATTTAATAAAATGTTCTACTCTTTCATCATCTATTAGGTCTATAAAAGTTGTTGTTTCATCAAATGTAAGTGTCAATTTCATGGTACTTCCACTACTTTCTTTTCTAACAATTGATGCTACAATTGTTCTCAACTTCTCATTTCTAGTCTTTATGATTTTTGTCTTAATGCTATCGCCCCCCAAAAAAAGTATTGCAAATCACCTCCATCTCCATTTAAAAATTGTCCTCCTATATGAAATAGATATGATATATGCTTTCCAGAAGTACTCGTTATCTTTTCTGTTACCGGCCTGTAGAACAAAGTTTTTTTTGGAAACTACTCCCTCCAGTCCTGTTTATAAGCAACTTTCCTTTTGATTGCGCAAAATGAATTGGTAGTTAAAAACAATAAGCGTGTCAAAAATGCCATGTTTTTTTTTTCATATACGCCCCTATTTATGAAAAGAGTATAGGAGAGAAAATAAATAAAAAGTATGAAAGATAATGAGTATAAGATAAAAGAGAAAATGAGTATTTAATAAGGGTATAATAGGGAAAAGAAGCTTATAGTTTAAGACAAAAAGTAAAAGTTATTTATAAAAGGGACTAGCCCTATGAAAGAGAAAATTTCTTATAAATAAGACCGAGGGAATACATGAGTGTTAGAGTACGTATTATATTGACAACATATTTTGAAATCGCATAATATAAGTTATAAACACATAAAGCTTTATCCTTTCATTCATTCATGTCTAATTTGAAAAATGAAAGGCTAGGGGGTTTAAATTCAAACTTTGAAATGTTAAGGGTTATATGTAACTAATACAAAGTTCATGGGTTTTTGTATAATTTAGCCTATAACCAAATAATCTTTGATTGCTCTGGTTTACTCTCATTGACTCGTTTTGTCTTTAGTCCCTCAAATTTTAAAATAGAGATTTTGTTCTTTCAAGTTTTATTTTCAAAATATTCAATTTCTTTGTATTCTAATTAAATTTAATATTTTTTAGCTTACCTGATTGTTTTTTCTGGTCAACCTAAATAGTAGGAGAAACGTTTGAATTACCAACGCGCATTTGATATTGAGGGCCCCCCCAAAAAAAAAGATATTAGAGATTGGAAGTCTAATATAACAAAAAGGTTGAATTTTAAAGAGGACATGAGAGAATAAGAATTTTAAAATTCCAAAAACCTAAATCATATTTGTTACAATAATTGATAAAGTAATTATTGATAAGCAATTTATAACTCATTTTATTGGAAATACCTTATTTAGGATTTTATAATTTTAAAGTTCTGTTTTTGTCATTGTCTCATAAATTTGTTTCATGGTGATGGCAATATATATTTAACAATATTTACACAATTTAAAAAAAGAATACTTATTCTGTTATTATTTTAATTTCTAACGATTTAATTAATAATTATTCATCCCGGCAAAGATCAATAAAAAACGGATCTTTCATCCAAAATAGAAATATAAAGCTTAAGAATGCCATGCATCAAAATCTTCCTGCAGAAGAATCCCGAAACGTCCCATTGATTGGAAGGCTTTCCTCTGAGTGATCCCTCGTTTGTTCTTCGCAATTGAGCGCGATGAAGCAGATTGCACTGCCCGGTGACATGCCATTTCTTGCTGAAGAAATCATCAGAAACATCCTGAGGTGACTTCCGTTAAAATCCCTAATCCGATCTCGACGTGTCTGCAAACATTGGAGAAATCTCATCAAGGCCCCATCTTTCATCTCTGAGTACCTAGGCCACTCCACCCATCGAAACATATCTCTTCTTTTCCAACGAGATGGCTTCTGGTTGCTTGATTGCAAGATGTAACTCCATAAAGTTGACCTTTCGCCTTGGTCCGACGATTGATGATTACAAGATAGTGATGACTGATGATTCTGATCCTGCTTATGAAGTATTTACTTTGATACCGACATCTAGTACTCCATCATCTATGTTTACTTTGTATGACAACAAACTTGCTATGCTTTCTTTTTCTAGGTTTCAAAACCGTGAATGCTTGATGGAATTGAAGGTAATAGAGGATGGACAGATGCACCGTGGGCTAAGAAATTGTTTATGATGAACAAAACATTAGTCTAATAAATATCTCTACCAATGAATTGAAGACGTTTGATATGAGGGAATGTGGCCGTCGCAGTGGTGGCGGCGGCGGCTTTATTTTTCACCATACAGAAAGTCTTGTGCCAATTGGAGGATAGAAATTGTGTACGATATTTGTACAAGGTGTAGAGTCATCAGTGACTAACTGTTAAGTGGAGAATGCTGAAGTAAAATGTGTTCTATTTTTGTTCAGTCTCTCTACTAATGACTTTATTTATAATCATCAATGCGCTTCTAAATTATGTAGTACATCGCACATAAAAAGAATAGGTTCAGTTTATGTAGGGTTTGGACTTCTTGATGATATTTTGGATGTGAAGTGGATGCCTCTGTTCTATCTGGCTACAAACAAACTTGAGATGTTTGCTTTTGGCCCATGATAGTCTTGTACTAATTGTCAACATATATTTGAAGAGGTTTGGCCCTAAATTTTTATTGTTAGCACATTGTTGCTCATATTTATTTTGTTTAAATAATTTTGGTAGAAGTGAGCCCTTCAGTTGAGATCATTATGCTCCTATAATCCTTGAAGCTTTTAGAGAAGCTATCTAGCTAATGGATGCAGACATTCAAATACTATATGTTTTAAGCTGTATTTGACCTATCTATATTATAGAATTTTTGATTTTCTATCTAGTATGGGGATATATAGTTTTGTTCCTAGTGTGTGCATAATTTGAGGCTTTTTGTTTACATAGTGCATCGATGACTTTGTTCATATCATGAAAGGGAAGAAAAGTAAAGGAGAAATGAATCAAGTACGCTGGTATGCACAATTGTAGTTTTTGTTAGTACATGTTTAGTTTTGAAGAATAGGAAAGTAAAACGTTTGCATGATAATAATTCTCGCGTGTGTTGTTGTAGGCAAAATCTGCAAAAAAAAAAAAAAAAAGATTCGAGTCATATCCAAGAATACTATCCTTAAGAGATATTTTATAGCCTTCTCATTCAATAGGAAGCGATAGCTCTCCAAGATTGAACGAACCCTTCTTGTAAGGATGCAGGGTGGCAGAATTGATAAAAGATAAAGCAACTCAATGAGAGATTATTGAAGCTTCTAATTCTCTTTTCTAAATAGTGTCACAATTGGGGTATTTATAGATACTGAATCAATACATTAAAATGGTGCCTCTTGAAGGCTACACCTCTTTAATTAAAATGTCATAATTATCCGTTAATTTTATAAACTATGTTGATTCATGAACCAACACAAATCCCTTAATTCATAAGACCATGACTTCTCAAAACGCATATCTTCATTTATACATATTCTATAATATTGGAGAGACTCTTTCTTTGACACACCCATATGCAATATTTACAACAATTCCCTACATGTGTCAAAGAAAACACACCGTTAGCTAAGTTACGTCCATGGATATAACCATTGTATCTAGTGGTTCTTTGGACTATGAACTAGACTGATACTCATAACACATGATACATAGAGGTGTCAGTGGTCCTATGGACTATGAACTAACATCTCTTGGGCAGTTAGGCGTATATCAGAGGCATTAAAGGTCAGACTATGTAATATCCCAAAATTCATATACCAAATATCCAATGTATATTTATTCAAAAAATAGAATAAATGGTGAATTTTGGAGAATTTGACAACTATGCTGCCAGTGAAAATTTCTTGTGAGGCTGTGATGTTTGTCATGTGGTTTTGGATGACCAAATGACATCCAAAAATTGTGAAATGTTCCAGAATGAAAGTATACATTCCAAGCTTTAATTTAATAGGTGATATGAATTATTTGGACATGTACACTAAGAGTTATGAATTTTTGAAGTTTACCTAGTGAAATTGGCTACTTTCTAGGACAACGTCCAAAGATTTAAATTCTAGGAATGTTAAGCTTTCAATTGGCTAAATGTTATATTTTTTTCTTAAAACTAGACTCAATAAGGGTTAAGTGGACTTTGGAAGCACCTCAATTGGATGTCTAAAAATAAAGATATAAATTTTAAAGTTGAGTGAAAAAATACTGTCAGTTTTGCTCAAAAATTACAAAATGTATGAGCAAAATGATAATTTGCTAATAAAATAAGAGGCTGATTATTTTTCCTTCTCTAAAGCTCCATTTTGTTCAAAAAAGAGTAATAAGCGGGGAAAAATAATTTAATATGAATTTATAACAATTTTGGCATAAGGTCAAAGTGGAAAAGCAAAAGATGACTATTGGGTCCAAATTTGCAACTCAAGTAAATGTTTGTGGAGAAGGATAAATGTGCTGATTTAAAATATCATATTACTCCCTTCCCATATGTATTGTTGGCCAGGTGATGTGAAGAGGGAAAAGGATGATATCAATGATCAATTATCTCATGCTATTCGGCCAAGCAAATTGAGAAAGAGACAAAGAGGATGAAGATGATATTTTTAAAGAGGCTTTCTCTTTCCTTAAGCCTCACATTTCGGTGCTTCAGCTGAACCTAGAGAGAGAGAGAGAGAGAGAGAGAGAGAGAGAGAGAGAGAGAGAGAGAGAGAGAGAGAGAGAGAGAGAGAGCTCACACACATATTAGCAAGAACACCAAAGGAAAGCTTGAGAACAAGGAGGCAAGGGTTCCAAGAGCAAAATCAAAGGTAAGAGCTTGTAATCTTAGTGATTTTGCTTCCTAATCACTTTGGAACTTCCTCTAACATCTTCTTCTCCTTGAAATCCATGGATAGCAAGCCAAATCAAGAGTGTAGAGAGAGAGAGAGAGAGAGAGAGAGAGAGAGTAGAGGTGATTTTAGAGAGAGAAAGTGGTGAAATCAAGAGGTAATTTCATAAACTTAATCCTCTTGTGCTATAAGTTGTTGTTGTTGGTTTTGGTTGTTTTGTAAATTTGAATTGATGTAAATCCTAGGGGAAATGTTGCCAAAATTTCCTCTAATCAGGTTCAGTTAGTTTTTAAGTAGTTAATCATGTGATTAGAAATGGAAAGGAAGTAATTGAATAAGAGAAATCAAGAAAACATATTTTCCCTCTTAAGAACACTAATTTCATCCAAGCATATAACTAGGAGAAGGAGATGGAATTTTGAAATTCTGATGGTTCCATTGGATTTAGAAGGGAAAATTTTATGGGAATATGGGTGTTCATAATTTTTGAAAATTTGTATAAAAATCCCGAATTTATTGAAGTTGTAGGTGAATGTTGTTTGATCTGCGTCTAGCGAGGCAATATTGTTAAAAATGGATTTCGTGGGATAATTATGAAACTTGACAAGATTAAAATAAACATATAGAGCTTTAATTTGATAGGTAGTTTGTAATTTTTGGATAAGTATATTAAAAGATATATATTTTCAAAGTTGTGCCTTGTTTGTGGAAGGAAATCTGGAACAGTGCAGGTTTGGTGAATTTTTGAGAACAATATGGTTGCAGTGGTCAGAATTGGGGATTTCCCCCCTAAAAGTACATTTAAAGAGCTTCATTTAGGCTTTGAAATCAGTCACATTGGATTTTTACAATTAATTATGAATTTCCAAAGTTGACTGAAAAATTTGCTAGTTTCTGAAAATAGCGAAACTGCACTATGCAGAATTGCACTGTGCAGAAACTGTGATAACTGCATTAGATAACCAGCAGAGTTTGATTTAGAGACGGTAGTAGTACAAGATATAATCAGTTATTTGTTAACTTTAATTTTGATAGGAATTGGAAACTTCTTAAGCCAAAATCAAAGTTTAGGACGGATATTGGAACTGGAAAAGAACTCAGGTAGTAACTCTGTCTTTCATAAATTATGTGAATGTTTTATATGTTTGTGTATATCATCTTCTGTGATATAATTAATGAACACTATTTTACTGAGTAGGACAATTTGTGCGAGTAGACACTTTTACCTTATTGTTGAGTAAGAATCCGATCGAGGTATATGAATAGTGGGGAAATTGCCTCGATTCATGTATACATACCGTGTTGTTGTTTGTGTTGTTAATATATTGCATAACATGGAGCATGAAATATTTAATTTTTGCATATTATATGATTAGCTATATGTTACTACTGAGATTCTTTTGAATCTCACCCTTTTTCAAAATTAAAAATATTCTAGCTAAAGGTAGTGGCTCGAAGAACAAAACCGTGGCTACCGGCTAATAGAGTTCCGGTGCACGTGAAGACTGTTGTTGGTTATCTAGCTTGTAATTTATTTTCTTTTGAACATGCTGTACATTTGTATATATATTTCAAACCCTACAAGGAATTTCCTATATTGTAATTAAGTACTTAATGTCAGTATGTTTCTGCTATTTCTGTATGCCTTACAGAATTGTGCGCTTATTACTCTACGTATATCAAAATGTTAAGGGGTTTGACAAACTATATCCTCTCTTTTTTGCTATTTACGGTAGTTTTACACATTATGTCAGCCATATGTGCTTTTGGTGTGTAATGAATGCTCTAGAGATTTTATCATAATCTCATAGGAGCAGCCACACTCCAAATTCATAGATGTGATTTCATGTAAGTGTACCTGCATTATGCACTATCTCGTTAAACTATGAAATCCTTAAGAGATTTGTTTAACCTACAATAATATAGTCTAGCACATTCAAAGTGTCACAAGAAGGAACATAAAATATATTTGTGTTAGTTAGAATTGATGAACGACTTATTCTTACCTATTGAACCTTCTTCATGGGATCATCAATCACAAAGGTTGTGTTGCTATCGCTATCAATTAGTAGTTGGCTTTAGTTGCATTTCTTTTGACATTCCAATAATCAATTTCCTACTAAGGGGTTTTGTTAACGGATCCAATAGGTCTATTATTGACCTCACCAAATCGATTGAGATAACTCTACCATAATTCTTAAACAATTTTTCACTTACATCATTGTTCTTTCTATAATGGTAATCGCCATATTTAACAAGCACATATCATCGACACTAAGTGTCTGTTTCATACCAAAATATTTGTTTCTATATTGTCAACATTCTTAGCATTTCATCTATTTTCAGAGTAATCAACTCTGACTCACTTAATATTTTATTTTTGTCACCAATAAAGGTCAATGATATCCAGTGGGTTTCCACATATAAACTAAATTTCAGTTACCATATGTGCATATCAATACAATGGGAATTTACTATACATGATGCCATCATTTATGATATCCCTTAACTATTTCTTTCTCTGCATGAGATTTTATATATGCTCAATCGCTACATATCATTTGCCATGTCATGACATTTATCAATGCTACAAATTCTCAACAATTTGTGCATACATTGATTGAGCTTTAAAATCATCTCAAGTAGTATTATAAGGACTATTCACATAATGGTTCTCTAAACCAATCTTCAGAAACATTTCTCATTTATCATCACTATTCCTTATGATTTTAATACCCAAAATTGCATTTAATTCTCCCATGCTCCAAGCGCATAACAAGATATATTTGACCATACATGCCCATGCATTCACATTAAAGTTCAATATATATGTTCACAATAATCATGCATGCATGTACCAAGATAAATACATATCCACAAATCATGAAAACTTAAAACACCTTTATCTAAATACTAAATAAATAATTAAATTTTCATATTACTACTGTAATGCTTATTTAAAGCTATATGCAAAGTTTAATAATTCACATCAAGATTTTCTCTTCATAGCAAATAACAAAGCCTTCATTAAATTAATTTTAATCATAACGCACGTCATATATTGCAATTTTATAATTTTCCTATATATCAATATATATATATATATATATATATTCTAAGATGCCCCAATAAGACACTCTACATCTTAGGCACCCCCACACTTTCAAATATTTCAATAAAAATTTAATTCTAAGTTAATTATAATCTCATGATATAATTTTTTTTCATGATAGTTAAATTAGAATTTCTCAAATATTTCATTCTAATTTCACATAGGATAACGGAATTTAAATTCAAAACTTGTTTTCTAGAAAATCACATAAATGTGATCTTATATGTCAAATATATTATCTAAATAATATCGCACACCAATTTTTTTATTTTTAAATACTGCATAATAGAATTGTTGTAAATAAGTTCATGTCAACAACTAATATTGGCCACTCCACTCTTCATTCAACACGCGCGCTCTCCCGCCCACACACAGAGTTTTTCACATAAATTTCTAAATATTTAATTATTTTAAATACCGATATTTAATAACATTCAGACATATTTAAACATGTGAAACTAATGCCTCACGTATTTCAAATAATCATATTATAAAAATCACTAAAATATAAACATATTTTGCAGAATTAAAGATATATGATTTTCGAGATTCAAACTAATTGATATGGTATATCAAAATAAATCATACATCATTCAATTTATTATTTATGTTCATTGATCATGGTAAAAAAATCCTTTTGATAAATTAAATAGTGGTTAAGATATTCACAAATATCATCAGATTTATTAAAACATTTTTTGTCCAACTTCCAACTATTATTACGTTAAACACAACAAATCCTAAAATTTATTCATTCATAAAAAGAATAGGAGATTCGCAAAATTGTAGGATAGATAATAGGGAGTTAGCAACTATTAAACAAAATAATATTTCATTGACTTTAAACCCCTCTACATAAATATAATAAATAATCATTTAGTCAATCACAAGATGATATTCCACTGATGGTTTCAACTAAATGAATATGAATTTCTCAAACATGTTATCATCCTAAAAATTAGGAATCTATATGATTATTTTTAATAAATCCTCCAACTGAATAAATTAAAGGGATGAAATATGATTTTTAGTAACTATCCCATTAATCAAATTAATATATTTATTAACTGAAATTAATAGAGCCTTAATTTAAAGGATATAATATTACAGTATCACTCCGGGTAGGAATTTCCAAGATTAACATCAATAATATCTGGATTTCAATCGGAAAATTCAATAATTAAATAATATACTAATTAAATTCAACGAACACAAACCTATAACCGCATGATTTTTTTTTTCTCTAACTGTGTTCCGTTATACTTTCTTATTCCACATATTTTTTAAAAAAAATTAAATGATATCTTGACTTTAAACGTACGCCAAATCTCATCCCACATAAGGTATAAGTATAACTGTCACAAAACTAAAATTGACGCGTACCTTTGCGGTTCATCAAAGTGAAGAAATATATGACTTTCTTCTTCTTCATCGTCTTCTGAGCAGTTGCACCGCCTCCTTCATTAAGCGTGGAAAGACAGTCCAATTTGCAGGCTTCTTTTCTGCCTCTTGCCTGTGTTTGCAAGAATAACAGCCTGTTGAAGGGAAAATTGGGTATTTGTCCATGACAGTGATGGACATAGCCTGCTTATGTTTCACATACATGAAGACCCAATTCTCACTGCTTTCATTCTTAGTTATCATTGGACCAACGTATTTTTACTTGCATGAGATTTTTCCTCCATTCTCAATTATCATGAAGTACCCCCAGTTGGGTAATATACAATCTTTTCCTACAGATCTTTCCGTTGAGTTTCACGGCAATTTAAATGGCAGTGCAAGCGACAAGAACCAAGAGTCAGCAACAGTTTCTCAAACCCAATCCAGTTCCTTTTTGTCTTCAGGGGAAGGGACAAATTCAACCTTCTAATACTTGGCTTAAAATTCAAACCAAAAACACTATAAGAAATAAAACATGATTGCTGATCATAAGAATCCATTCAGCAAAACTGCCAATTGAGAGGCAGAGATTGGAATGAAAAGCTTATCTCATTTTCTAATATCTCTCAAGAGCGTAGACAAATTCCGCAAAGAAACAAGAAAATATTTGGTTTGAGTTATATCCGATAATACTATCCTTAAGAGATATTTCGCAGCCCCCACAATTAATAGGAAGCGGCATCTCCCCAGGATTGCGAAAGATAAAATAACTTAGTCGGAGATTACTGATGCTTCCAAGTCTCTTTTCTAAATGGTGTCACAATAGGAGCATTTATAGACACTAAATCAATACATTGAAGTGGTGTCTCTTAAAGACTACATCTCTTCAATTAAAAGGTCATAATTATCTGTTAATTTCATGAACCATGTTGACTCATGAACCAACACAAATCCCTTAATTCATAAGACTATGACTTCTGAAAATGCGTTTTTTCATTCATATATACTCTATAATATTAGAGAAACTCTTTCTTTGACACACTCATATGCAACATTTACAACAGTTGTTACTGCTTGAGGTCTTTAATATAGAGCTATTTGACTTTTTTGGAAAGGGAAAATGACCCAAAAAGAACTTGTAATATACCAAAAGACAGAAAGATGTGAGAACATTTGGAAATACCACAGAGGTGCTAGCACCTGTGAGGGATTTATAATTTCAGGGATAAATTACCATTTTACCCTTACCTATTTTTTTATTAAAATAATAAAAGCCCCTCCGCCAGCCGGAGCCCCCGCCGGCCACCAGCGACCCCACCGCAGCAACCGGCGGGTGCCGCCGGCGGGGCTCTGGCTGGGGCGGAATATTCCCCAAAGCTTTAGGGAAAAAATCCCAAAACTTTGGGGGGTGGGGGGTTCGAACCCCCCCACTTGTGGTGTGAGGAAGTTTATCAGTAATTATACTACAAAATAAAAATATATAGTAAACTTTGATTTTTAACTAAACCATCCAACAAATTTAGATAAGGAATTGACAGATTGATAAAAGAAATTAACAACTTCATAAATTTCACAACTTTTGTTTTTCAAGCAAAAAATCCACCTACTCTATTAGATCATTCACTAGTTTAGATAAGGAATTCCCAAGTTCATATGAAGAATTAACAAATTAAGATAAGGATTTCGCAACTTTTATTTAGTAAAAAAATTTTAAATTAAATTTTATTAATAAGCTCCTTTTTGTTAGTAAAAAAATTTAGACAAAAATTCATATAAACGGACAAACTCTCGGGATTCTAAATCACTAGCTGATAACCCGCTAGTGATGATCACCAAAGGGTAACCCTTTGGTGACCCCGTGACCCCGTCACCAAAGGGTAACCCTTTGGTGATCATCACCAAAGGGTAACCCTTTGGTTATCATCACTAGCGGGTTACTCGCTAGTGATTTAGAATTCGTCTGTTTGTACGAATTTTTGTGTAAATTTTTTTACTAACAAAAAGGAGCTTATTAATAAAATTTAATTTAAAATTTTTTTACTAAATAAAAGTTGCGAAATCCTTATCTTAATTTGTTAATTCGTCATATGAATTTGAGAATTTCTTATCTAAACTAGTGAATGGTCTGATAGAGTAGGTGCATTTTTTGCTTAAAAAATGAAAATTGTGAAATTTATGAAGTTGTTAATTTCTTTTATCAATTTGTCAATTCCTTATCTAAATTTGTTGGATGGTTTAGTTAAAAATCAAAGTTTACTATATATTTTTATTTTGTAGTATAATTACTAATAGGCTTCCTCAGCCCAATGGTGCATGACTACAAGTGGGGGGGTTCGAACCCCCCACCCCCCAAAGCTGTGGGATTTTTTTCCCAAAGCTTTGGGGAATATTCCGCCCCTTGGCGGAATATTCCCCAGCCGGAGCCCCGCCGGCGGCACCCACCGGTTGCCGGGGGCCGGGGGCCGGTGGGGGCTCCCACTGGGCCGGCCGGTGGAGGGGCTTTTATTATTTTAATAAAAAAATAGGTGAGGGTAAAATGGTAATTTGCCCCTGAAATTGTAAATCCCTCACAAGTGCTAGCACCTCTGTGGTATTTCCAAATGTTCTCACATCTTTCTGTCTTTTGGTATATTAAAAGTTCTTTTTGGGTCATTTTCCCTTTTGGAAATATTAATGAAGCTAAATAAATAACTTAATTACAACATATATTATGTATTACTAGATTATATATCAGTTTACAAGTCAGAAAAATTAGTTTAAAAAAAAATATAAGTACTTTAATGTGACTTATTTAGATTCTTTAATCTCTCAAAAAAAAAAAAAATTCAATGACTTTTATATTAAAAGCTAGAGGTAGTAATATTTATCTCATGCCTGAATTAATAACTTGGATGTAAAATTGAATTTGTCTATATCAATAACTTGGATGTAAAATCGAATTTGTTTATATAAATTTATTTGAGTTGTAGAGAAGATGATATGGAGGAGAAAAGAAAGGGAAAAGAAAAGGAACATGGGAGATCCATGATTAAAGGTTGAAAGTATAAGGGAAAACCACAAAAAGATATTAGTTGAGTTTTAAAATTTTAAATCAGTCTTATTTTTTATAAGAGTACATGCATTGACTATAAAAATAATAATTGATAAATCATTTTAATAAAAAATTACTTATTTATTTAAGATTTTGAATTTCAATTTATTTTTTATCTGCCATTAGATCCATTAGTTTCTGGCCGTTAAATTATCCTAACACCATTAAAATTCTCTGTTAAATGAAAGCCAAGAAGTTTGAAGCATCTTTCCCTTCTCTCTCCTTCCGCCACGACCCCACGTCTCAACCAAGCTTTCCTCCCTTCTTTGTTAATTCCTCAACATCTTCTCCTTCCCCGACAAATATTCTTCCGTCCTGTAAATGGATCACGGCTCATCATTCTTCGTGATGGAATTAAAAGAGTAAATAGAAAGAGGAGGTACGTATCGGGTTGGGTCAGGTATAAAAAAGCGAAGCTCATGCACTGGTTAGACTACAAGAATCTGAACCGGATATGCACAGCAATGCACCAGAACAGAAAAATGGAAGAGAGGAAGGGAGAGCGCAAGATGGCTCAATTGCTCTGGAGTGAGGAATGAAGCTGGTGGAGGCCTCTATCTATAGACGCCCGAGGTGCCACCTTTGTCTTGCCAATCAAGAGGCATTTACTCTTCATCAATCAAGAGGCTCCCGCAATTAAGCAGGAGGCTCCTCGTGGCAATCAACATTTTATGCTGATTGCCTTGACCAATCACACTTATGTGTGATTTGGTCTTCCTCCATCAGCATAAATGCTGACACGATTTCCTCTTATTTGCTTCGAGTCCTTCTGAAGCAATGGTCCGGTCCATCAAGGGTGGACTTGGACTCGAGATCCAACACTTCCAATGAAAAACAAGAATCTTGAGCTGGTGATATTAAATTTTTGACCCATCGTGCCAAGAAATCGTGGCTCATTCAATAAAGAATCTTCTTGCGAAGGAAATAGCATCTGTTAAAATTTTCGTCCTTTTCCCACTGTGTCAACACCTACATTTCAGAGTTTTACTTCAATCTTGTTCTCCTATTGTGAATAACGTGGCTGAAGCATACCCAACAAAGCCATCACTGAACCAGACACCATGAATCGTTAGATAATTCCACACTTTATCATTTATAAGTCCCCCTTCTTCACCTATCAGTGAACCACCCATTATCGCAGCTACAGAGAGAGTGAGAAAATGGTGGATGAGAAGCAGCTTAACGGCGACGCCGAAGCAGCAGTGTATGGGATAGTGAAGGTGGACCCCAAGCCTTACAATAGTGAAGGTGAAGCCTACGGTGGAATCAATAAGAGCAGAACAATGAGGAATTAGTGGGGGATGATGAATAAGAATTTTTTATATGAGGAAGGAATTGAAGGTGGGGTTGAAGAGTCGTGATTGAAGAAGATGATCAGCATGATTTCCAGAGTATGAGAATCATGAGATTGCAAATGAATATGAACCGAGCAAATGTTGAGGAAGGAAAGCTTGGACGGGACGCGGGTCGTGGCAGAAGGAGAGGGAGAGAAGGGAAAGATGCTTCAGCCTTCTTGACTTTCATTTAATAGAGAATTTTAACAGTGTTAGGATAATTTAACGGTCAGGGACTAACGGATCTAACCATAAAAAGACTATAACAACCTATAGATTAATTTTCCCTTTAAAATTTTAGATCTCTTAGAAAAGAAGTCAAAGGTTGTAAGGTAAGGAAGAAAAGGCGTTTGAAGAATGGGCCATGTAGCTACGCTTCCTTCTTTTGAGTGGCACATTGATTACCTATTTATAAATTACTCCCATAATTTGATTGATATTTTTTATGATTAAAGATTGAGCCCTTATTTATCAACTGGTGTTGATTCTAGTGAAAAGAGTTTTAGTGGCTTAAGTGCTTAAATACGAGATTTAAATTTGAATCCATATGAATATAAAAAATATTTTTAGGAGGGCTATTCCAATTAAGCCCGGTAATATTCGAACTCCGACCCAATTAGATAGCTATATTAAATTGTCTTGTATTAATTATAAACACTGGTTTTGGTTAATATGAATTATATACGCAGAATACATCTTGAGGCTTGTGATCTACTCTTTGGGCTTTGGGACTAATTTGTATATATTTGGTCCCCAAATGTTTTATTTCCGTAACGCTTTATCATCAAAGTATTCGTGGGTTAGTGGTAACTTGCCTAAAGTTTTAAATAACTCATATTATATATTTTTAAATAACATGAATGTTTTATTTAATACTCTTTCAAGCCAAGACATACCAATGGTATGTTATGATCATCTATCATCTTCACAAATGTATACAATTTTTAAAAGTCAAGGAATTAAAGGATACCGCTTACAACACCTCATGAATAACACAGTTAACGGAAACAAGATTGACCTTGATGGAGAGCTATTACTAATTTAGAAAAAGTGTTTTAGACCGGTTTTGATATTGGTATAGTTAAAGGCTATTTAAAAAAGTTCAGCACTTTCTAAATTGGGGTAAATGATCGGTCTAAAACTTAAAATATAGAAAAATAAAGATAAAATAAAATCGCAAATTCTTCTACAATTGATGAGATCTTAATCCAAGATCACATAAAATTGCAAAAGAATAAAGGTGATAATAAAAAAATGCTCTAAGCTCCTCATATTGGCAAACTATTTTCGTAAAATTAATTTTACTCCCCGTTCCATAATATAAGTAAAAAAAAAAAAGTAATTTTTTTTACAAACTTATTGCTCTGAAACTTGAAAATTTTTGAAATATTAAAAAAAATAACATTCACATAATAAAAATTACAAAAATGCTATTAACAAAAAGAAATAATATTTAAATATTTTAAGATGTTGAATTTCTTTCGACTCTAAAATTAAATTTAATAGTTTGTTAGTTAACCTAATTATTTTTGTGATCAACCTAATTAGTAAGAGAGACATTTGAATCTTTGACAGAAAAAAACAAAGGAGAGACATTTGAACTATTTTTTTTAACTCAAATAAGTGATTAGAGATTGAAAATCTAATTCTTCGAAAAAGAGAATGGAAATCTAATAAAAAAAGTTAATACAAAAACGGATTTTTCTTCATAAAATTAATTTTTCAGTAACAATATAAATATAAAGCATAACAATGCACCGCAACACATTCTTAATCGTCCCTTTGTATCAAAGGCTATCTCCTGGGAGATCCCTTCGTTGTTCACAATCGAGAATAATGACACCGACTGTAATGGCCGGCAACACACGGTTTCTTCCCGAAGAAATAATCAGAAACATTCTCATGCGACTTCCGGTGAAGTCCCTACTCCGACTTCGATGTGTGTGCAAAGATTGGAGAAATCTCATCAAGACCCCATATTTCATCTACGAGCACCTTCACCACTCCACCCATCGAAACCCTTATCTTCTTTTCCAACTGAACGGCCTACGGTTGCTTGATTGCAAGATGCAACTCCATAAGATTAGCGAAGTCCCTTTGATCGATTCCTCAATTGTCGTTGGTTCTAGCAATGGCTTGCTCTGTTTTCATGTCATTAGGTATCATACATTTTCTCCCGATATTTTCTTGTGGAATCCAGCGACTAAAGAGTTTCGAGAAGTGCCCCCGAATACAAAAGTTGTAGATCTCCGTTTCAAAGTAGGGTTTGGGTTCAGTCCAATTGTTAATGATTACAAGATAGTGTTAACTCATGAGTCTAATCATGAGGTTGCGCATGTTGAGGTGTATTCATTAAGATCAGGATCATGGAAGGACGTAGAGTTTGGGATAGAAAACGTAGGTTTTATTTCTCAGCAAATCACAGCCAATGGAGCTATCTTTTGGTTTGGGGTTCGGTGGGAGCCAGCTAAAGCTCGGTTGAAGTCATCTACAGTTTATGATGTGATAGTTTCATTTGATATCGCAAATGAAGTGTTTTCTTTGATACCTACCCCAGATCGGCTTGCTCCAACATCCACATCTAGGTTCGCTGTGTATGAGAACAAACTTGCCTTGCTTTCTTTTTCTCCTATTCATGACTCCGAATCCATGATTAAATTGTGGCTGATGGAGGATGGTACAGATACATCTTGGGTTAAGATATATAATTGTCACATTTCATTGTTGGCATATCCATTGACTATTTGGATGAATCAAATTGTTTGTCATGTTATCAAAAAGCAACATGCAGGGTGGAATCATGAATTAGAAATTGCTCTGTTAAATATCTCTACCAATGAATTGAAGATGTTTGATATCAACGAATGTGGCGGAGGCCTTGGCAGTTGCTTTAAACTCCAATATGCAGAAAGTCTTTATCCAATTTTTGGATAAGGTCTAGAGTCATTAGTGATATTAACTATTAAGTGGCGAATGATGAAGAAAAATTAGTCATATTTTTGTTCAATCTCACTACTGATGACTCTAGCTAGCTGTTATCCTTGAGGTCCTTTAAAGAAGTTATTCATCAACTTTATTTAGTACCAGATGTTTTTACCTTTATTTGACTCATTTATGAATTTTTCTGTTCGTGTCTCTTTTGTAGATAGATATATGATTTAGTTATTGGTGTATGGATTAAGTTAGACTTGTTTTCCCTATAAAAAATATAGCTATGATTTTGTATCAATAGCAAGTCATTGTACAAAGATTGAAAAGATCTTGTTATTATGCTATCTGCCATCATAGTTCTTTTCCTCTTTGTGCAACAAAATTGTCTTTTTTTTTTCACCACGCTGTTACAACTGTGTTTGACTTTCATAAAAGCCTTGCCTGCAGAAATTAAAAGAAAATTGATTTCTTAACTTATTAAGTTCTCGTTCTTGTTCTTTTTTTTTTTTTTTCCTGAAAACACAAATCTTAAGGAGAAAATTAAAGCATGCATCTGTTCAGGCAAAAAGACGCCGCAAGAAGATTATCACTTGCAACTTTGTCTCAACTATAACATATGGTTGAGTTTCAACTTTCAAGTAGCACATCACACATACTCCCTTTTGTCCTTATTACAAGGTAAACACCTAACAGGTGTATTTGATCCTTTTTATAAGACACTTGCTTGTTTTCAAAAAGCATTGGATATTCTTTTTCCATGTATGCCCATGATTAATAAGGGCAGTGGCTAAGAGTGATAATTAATATGATATTAGAGTTTAGTGGAATTAGTAGGGGTAATATTGGGAATTACTTATATTTTAGGACAAATTTAATAACTTTAACTGTTTTTGTTGGTTTATGAGAATTGTTTGTTGGTGCTTTATAATAAGAACCAGATAAAAGAATAGATGTGTTGAATTCTAATTTTGTGGATTATGTATAGCTGCCAAAATCATAACCGCAGCTGAAAGGGACTAATAAATACAATTGACTAGTAGCAAAAAAAAAAAAAAAATACAATTGACTCATTTGACTTTTTTATTGAAAGCAAGGTACTGAAAATCGGACCGGACACTGAACCGGTCAAGGCACTGGGTCAAGGGTTAGTGGTTCAAACCGGGATCAACCCGGGAGTCAGACCGGGGTCAATAAAAAAAAATATATATAATTTAAATGTGTATGCATACCATTCAAAAAACCACATAAACGTTTTTTTTCCGCCAATAGTCTAATATAACCTCCTAAATCTAATACTTACAAAAATATCTATGTATCAATAAGTACATAAGGATTTTTTTAAGCCTAAATATTTCAAAGCTCTTTGCGAATCCAAAAACAAAATAAAGAGCATCCCCCAATTCTATTTGTAAAACAAAAACCAAAACAAAGTCTAGTAACATAGTCATTCAAATCCATAGGCACCAAAACAATTTATCAATGCCCTCAAAATTGTGTTGGACTATATTCAAATCTAAAGGATTAGGAGGAGAAGCTGCACGAGGAAAACCAAAAACACTAGTAATAGTAACATGATCATCATTCAATGACGGAGGCTCAGGAATATCCATGTCTTCACCACCTATATTGCAAGAATTAATACAAGTAATAATGAATAAGTAAGTATTTACTTATACAAGAATATAATCATAAATCATAATAGGAGATACAAACCTTCAGAACCCCTAGCAAAAGTTGAAGTTTGTTCAATTTCTTCATTACTAGCAGCAGTAGCAGCACTTTCAAGATTTGTTATATCTATATCATCAAAGTTAGGAGTTGTGTCTTCTTCTACCACCCAAAAGTCAACTTTGTCAATTGATTCAAAGTCAACTGGATCATAATTAGTCTTCTTCTTCTTGAATATACTCCTACAATAACAAAGAATATCAAAGTAATCAAATATAATTTGCAAAAGGTATGTAAAATCACCATTATCCTCTAATCAAACTTACCTATTCTTTAATCGTAGATTATAATTCGTATAATCAAAATCATTTAGTTTTTCATGTTGCAATCTGTTTCTTCTTTTGGTGTGGATACGCTCAAATAAACTCCAATTTCTCTCACACCCAGAAGATGAAGCAGTTTGGCTAAGGATGCGCACGGCAATCTTTTGCAATTTTGGAACCGAACCCCTATAAAATGTCCACCACTCACCTGCAATATTTAGTTGAATGTTAATTACATGTTATAATAATTACAAGTGCAATTAAAATTAAATTTGTATACTTTGTTACTTACATGGGTCTAGTTTCTGGGCTGCTTTTTCACATGACATTTTATTAAATGAATCTTTATGATCGTGATAAACAACTAGTTGCTGCATCATCATAAGATAGTCATGACTTGGACTAGAGTAGGACTCAAACACATCAATAAGACCTTGCACTACGCTATATTTCTGAACAAATGTAGGGCTATACAAGAATGCAGGGTTTAACAAATATGCGGATGCATGAAGGTGACCCTTCAAATGCTTATCCCATCGAGCTTGAATAATATAAGTGTACGGCTTATATTGTTCTTTACTTTTAGCAAACATCTCCTTGATTGCCCCTTTGGCCCTTTGCATACCTGCATAAATATAAGGAAAAGAAGGCTTTTCATCAGAGTCAACAATTCTCAATAATTTTATGAGAGGAGACACGATGTTCACAACTTGGAAGCAATCAATCCAAAATCGACTATCCAATATGATAGCACTAAACAATTTCCCAGCTTCACTTCTTGCTAATTTGTGCTCAACAAAATACTTGTCAACAACCAAAGCCTGCAAGTCATGCTTATGCATATAAATGCTATGCAGAGTAATGAAAGTAGTAGCAAACCTTGTTACTCCTGGACGCACAATTTCTTTCCAACCCTCTCTTTTTCTTAGCCATAATAAGAATACCATATGATTATAAGTAAATATGGTTATCTTAGATGCCTTTGTCGCAATATCAGACACATGAGGCATGCTTGCAATATCTTTCAACACAAGATTTAAACAGTGGGCAGCACACGGTGACCAATAAATTGCTTTATAACTTTGCTTGATCAACTTGCCACATGCTACATAGTTGGATGCATTGTCAGTCACCACGTGAACAATATTCTTAGGACCAACCCACTCAATCACTTCACGAAATAACAAGAATAAAGTTTTGGCATCCTTGACTAAATCTGAAGCATCCACTGATTTTACAAACAATATGCCATGTGTTGAATAGACTAAAAAATTTATCAAAGTTCGGTTGCTAACATCAGTCCAACCATCTACCATGAGTGTACAACCCCTTTCACTCCATTTAGCTCGATAACTCTCAATAAGTAGTTGGCACTCTTTTTTCCAATCTCTCAACAAGTTAACTCTAAAATCATAAGCATTAGGGCCTTTAAATCCAGGCCCAATCGATGCAACAACGTCAAGAGCTTTCTGAAATAAAGGGCAATCAAAAGTATTAAATGGAACACAATTAGCAATAGCCCATTCAGCGATAGCCATCTTGGCTTTGTATTGTGCTTCTTTACTTGACAATACACTTTTTATGCTTGGTTGTGAACCAGGGGTTGTCCTAGGAGGAAAATAATTCTCAACACTCCCAGAAACTCTCTTGTTGGCACTACTCTCAGGGACTATCGTAATTGGAGTTGAAGCAATTGGATCATTGTTGCTTTCTATATCTTCAATAATGTCCTCATGAACATTCTTACAGGTCTTTTTCTTTGCACCTTCTTTTAAAGATTCTTACATCCTATTACGTACATCAAAAGGAACCTTTTTGCAAGAAGCAACTTGACCAGTAACACCAGCAAGGTGTTGCTTCATCCTATTTATTCCGCCTCCTCTGTAACTTGATGTACAAAAAAAGACACGTATAGACGTTTACTTTCCCTTCTTTTTTAAGGGCAAAATATGCCCATGCTGGGTCAGCTTTTCCAGGTCCTTGAACCGACGAGGAAACTCAGCATTAGTTGTAGCACCAGTAGCATTAGTGGTTGCATTCTCATTAGGAGTGGGCGTCAAAATCTCAGCATTTGTATTATCCATAACCAGAATTCTCAGAACAGAGCACAAATAAATAGCTACAAGAAAATAATGAAGGCAAAGCAAATGAACTCAGGATATATCGTACACTAGAAACTTTATCATCAATCTAAACCAAGCTAATTAACAAGCACACTGCCAATGATATTAAAAAGTTGCAGGTCACCCTCATTGAATTGTCTTATGTGCAAAAGCTCAGTGATATATATATATATATATAAAATCCAACCAAGCTAATTAACAAGCACACTGCCAAAGCCAAAAGCATGCAATAAGTAGGTCTCAGAAAAACAAGTTGGGAGTGCAAAGTTGTAATCTTTTTGGTGATCGATCCTTTTGTGGGTGCACAAGTAGTTGTTACTTATTTCACAAGTGGCTTTCCAAAACTTTTGTGGAAGCAAAGAAGAAAGTGATGTTTCCATTCAAAAACAAAAGAAAGGAAAGGAAATGGAAATTAAAGGTTTTTCCCAATGCTTAACTAACAAGAAATTAAAACCAGCTTAGGCATAATCTACACTCAGATCTCTGCTTCCCAACCTGTCATTCACACATAACTCTAAATAATTCAAAGTGAATGAATCATGCTCCAAATAGGCAAAGTAATTATGAGTGAATGTAGAATTGCAGCTATATAATTAGCTATTGAATCTGAACATAACTCTCAAGTTCTCTTTATATTGAAATCAGATACAGATATATGATGTAATATTATGAGTTTTGATCCAGGGATAAAAATAGAAAGTCATAAATTTCTTATCTTAAAGTGTGAAATTAAGTAACTAAAGCATTATTCTCAGCAAAAGCAAGCAAAAAAATGAATATATTTTCAATCAAACTCTTCATAAAAAATGATTATACTCGATCACAGACAGAGTCACAGACCACAAGCATTGAATTTTGGCATATTGTGTGAGAGGCTAAAAGGCTAAAACCGAGCACAGAGTTACACACCGAGCACAGAGTTACAGAGTTACACACAGAGTTTTCAAGCTTTCAAGTCTAAAACCGAGCATAGAGTTACACACCATAGAATCACAGATGCAATGAGAAATCAATCACAGAGTCACAAATGCAACCTTTCAAGTAAAAGAGCAAACCTGAACGACGGACGGCGTGACGGCATCATAGAGTCATCAGTGCCCATGACGACCCAGAGAGGTCAGCACCCACGGCGACGGCGTCACGACGAAAATAGAGACACCTGACTAGTCGCAGACGCCGAACTTGTCTCTGCCGTGAACAAAAAATAGAGACCCAGAGTGGTGCCAGCGTCACGACAAACAGAGCAATCACCGGTAAAGGTTAAAGCTTTCCGGTTGCTACCGCAAGAAGGAAGGGGAAAAGGAAGTTCGATTGCAGATTATGGCCAATGCTAGATTCTCGATTTCATCTTCAATGGCGACGGAAACTGGAGATCGAGAGGGAGGGAGACAGACGTGGAGGTTTAAAAAAAAAACTCGGAGGGAGACTGTTAGATGAAGCGTCCGCGGGAAGAAAGAAATGAGAAATCAGAATTTGAGGGAAATATTAAAAAAAGCAAAGAAGCAAAACGGCGTCGTTTTGAAGATGGAAAAAAAAATATATATATAACCCAACCTGGGGCAACCGTGACCTGGCCGGGTTACCCCGATTTTCACCGGGTCAACCCGGGTTGGCCGGGTCACCTTCTCCTAGTTTCTAACCCCAAACCG
This sequence comes from Inga laurina, assembly GCA_963855925.1. NCBI lineage: Eukaryota > Viridiplantae > Streptophyta > Magnoliopsida > Fabales > Fabaceae > Inga > Inga laurina. The sequence continues at coordinate 68,366,127 of OY979701.1, read as the reverse complement.
GACCGGACCAGTCACCGGTTCACTGGTTTCCGGTCCGAACCGGCCGGTTCGGTCTGGTTTCAAATACCATGATTGAAAGAGATTAAGGAAGTTAAATAAATTAGTTAATCATATCATTTTTCAAAGTATCATTTGATTATATATTAGTTCATAAGTCAGATAAATTAGTTTGATATAAAACAAATAAATATAAATATTTTAAATTAATTTATTTAGTTTACTTAATCTTTTTAAAAAAGTCAACGGGAGGTTATATTAAGAGTATAACGTAGTACTTGCTTTTCCTTATAAATATTCTAATGTCCAAAATTATTTTCTTTTTTGATAAAATATCCTCAAATATTTTTCAAAATCTAAATATAATTACATTCAAAAAAATATAAATATAAAACTAAAAAAATTATAAAACTTCAAAATCTCAGCATATTTCATATGATCAAGCAGATTATTAAATTTAAATAATGCTTAATTTTTATCTTTTATTTAATATATAACATATGTAGAGAAATATCTCCAAAAAAATAATATATTTAACCCATCATATGATATCTAACGGTTTAACATTTATTCATATTGGCAAAAGTCAATAAAAAACGGATTTTGATTCATAAAATAAATTTTCAGTGAAAATAGAAATATGAAGTAAGGGTGAGCATGGTGCCTAGTGGCCCGGTGCACCTACCCTGACCCTACAAAATATTACCCAGCCTAGCCTTAAAAAAGTGGCTCGAAAAAAATTTGGGCAACTTTGGGCGGGCTAATAACTGGGTAGGGTCGGGTATCGGGCAAGGGTTGCTGCCCTGCCCATTTGGCCAAAAAATTATTTTCATTTATTTAAAATATAAAATTTCATATCAATTTTTTTATTTCCTCTCTTTTTTGCCCTAGCTACTAAACACTATTTACAAGTAGATTTCTTCCTTTCTTCTTTACTTTGAGATGTATTAAATTATAGTGCCTTTTATTTTTTTTTTCTAGATGCTTCATCATTTGATCAACTTTTGGAACATTGAATTGATGCAAACTACTTTGACTTTACGGCTTTAATTACAATCATTTTGTTTCCTTATTTATAATGAATTATGGATGTTGTTTAATTTTTAAAGTATGGATATTTGTTAAGACATATGGTAGTTTTAAAATTTCAAGATTCAAGTTGTAGACTTATTTTGAAATATCCCAAGATGTGGAATCATCAAATGTATTTGAAGTTCATATTACTTAGGGCAAAGTTAAGACATATGGTATTGGTAACTACAAGAATATTCATGAAATTTACATGGAATTTTTTTTTTCATATGTGGACAAGATAAGGCGTTATCACTTAGGTAGGGAAGCCCACCCTGCCCAGCCCACCCTTGCCCAGCCCAAATGGTTAGGGTTTTTAGTGGGCAGGGCAGGGCATCTTGTAGCCTGTTCATCCTTCAGGCTGGGCATCGAGTAGGGGTCTCGCCCTGCCCAGCCCAACCCATGCCCACCCCTAAATTATGAAGCATAATCTTATCTTTTTTTTCCATATAAAGCATAAGGGAGAATTGCTAAAAAAGACCTTATTGGCAACTTATTTGCTAAATGGGACCTGGGAAGATATTTGCATATTAAGGGAAGATTTCTGCACACGTAGGGAAGATTTTTATACATAGGGAAGATCATGTGCACACCAGGGAAGATATTCTGCACACGTGGAAGATAATCTGCATGCGAAGGTTCCATTTAACAAATAAGTTGCCAATGAGGGATTTTTTCACAATTTTCCCAAAGCATAATCTTGTCAAGAAAGTTAGGTTAAAAAAAAATCTTATCACAAAAAGAAATACATTTACAATCTGTTGTTTTGATTTCGAAGGCTTTCCCCTGAGAGATCCCTTCTTCGTTTTTTCACAATCGAGCTCGATGACATAGACTGTAATGGCCAGCGACACGCTGTTTCTTCTTGAGGAAATTATCAAACATTTTAATGTGACTTTCGGTAAAGTCCCTACTCCGGTTTTGATATGTATGAAAAGATTAGAGAAATCTCATCAAGATCCCATATTTCATCTCTGAGCAAGTCCACCACTTTACCCATCAAAACCCCTCCCTTCTCTTCCAATGGAATGGCCTATGGTTGCTTGATTGCAAGTTGCAATTACTAAGGTTAGCGAAGTTCCTTTGATGATCGATTCTTCAAATACCTCTATGTTAATCATAGGTTCCAGCAATGGCCTGATCTAGAATAACATGAATGTTTGTATGTCTATAGGCATCATACGTTTTCTCCCGACATTTTGTTGTGGAATCCGGCCACTAGAGAGCTTCGTCAAGTGCCCCCCAATACAAAAGGTGTAAATCTCCATTTCGAAATAGAATTTGGCTTCAGTCCAATAGTTAATGATTACAAGATGGTGTTAATGTATGAGTCTAAGAATCATGGGGTTGCCTATGTTGAGGTTTATTTATTAAGATCAGGATCGTGGAAGGAAGTAGAATTTGGGATAGAAAAGGTAGGTTGTATTTCTCAGGAAATCTCTGTCAATGTAGCTATCTTTTGGTCTGGGTATCGTAGGGATCCAATATAATACTCATAATTCATATGATGTCATAGTTTCATTTGATACCATAAATGAAGTGTTTTCTTTGATACCTACCCCAGATCAGTTTTCTCCAAGAATTAGATCTAGGATTGCTGTGTATGAGAACAAACTTGCTATGCTTTTGTTTTCCCCTATTCAAGGGTCTAAATCCTTGATTAACTGGTGGGTGATGGATGATGGTACAAATTCATCTTAGGTTAAGAAATTTAGTTGTTCCATTCTATTCTTGGAACGTCCATTGACTATTTGGATAAATCAAATTGTTTGTTATATTATTGAAAATAAAGACGTATGGCAGACTCAAAAACTAGAAATTGCTCTGTTAAATATCCTACCGATGAATGGAGGACATATGATGATATCATCAGATGTGGTGGTGGCCATGTCAGTAGCTTTGTTCACCAACATGCAGAAAGTCTTTCGCCAATTTTTGGATAAGGTCTAGAGTCATTAGTGATATTAACTGTTAAGTGGGGAATAATGAAGCAAAATTGGTCATTTTTTTTTCCAGTCCCACTACTAATGACTCTACTTGTTATCCTTGATGGTCTTTGAAGAAGTTATTTAGAATGATCAACTTTTTTTAAGTACTAGATGGTTCTAACTTCATTTGACTCATTTATGAATTGTTAGAAATTGGGCGTACCTGAAGTGTGACTGTTAATCTCTTATACCCATACTAATTGGATCACATTTGCTGAAGCGATTATGACGCACAGCAAATACACCACAGATAGGAAGAAGAAGAGAGAGGAATATGAAACGGAAAGTGATCTGAGAAGAAAAATGAAGTTCTCTGAGATTGAGAACTTCCTCAGACACAAAAACAAGAGAGAACAAGAATGAAGGAACATGAATGAGAAAGTGAAAACTGAGAAAAGAATAATGCTAAGATATCATTATTTCTTATGTGTGCAGTGTATATATATAGTAGTCAAACTTTCCTCTCTAACTTATTCTGTTATGCTTCTTTGGCATATACTAACTTATATGGAAATAACTATTTGAAACTAATTAACAATATATCCTTTACCCCCTTCAAGCTGGAGAATACAAGTCATGCATTCCTAACTTGGAAATAAGAGCAGTGAAGGGAGCATGATCCAGAGCTTTAGTTAGAATGCCAACAAGCTAATGTTGAGTCTGAATTGGCAGCAGATGAATGGTGTGAGATTTAAGCTTGTCTCTAATAATGTGACAATCAATTTCAATATGTTTGGTTCACTCATAGAAAGTGGGGTTGGTGGCAATATGGCAAGCCAATTGATTATCACAGTAGACCAAGGCTGGAAATGGATAAGGAATGTACAAATTATGTAAAAGGTATAGTAACCACTGCAGTTCACAAGTTAAAGAAGCTAAAGCCTGGTACTTTGCTTTAGAAGAAGACTGAGAAACAATGTTTTGCTTCTCACATTTCCATGAGATTAAAGAATCCCCAATGAAAACACAATAGCAGTGACATAATGCCGAGTATCTAAACAACCAGCCCAATCAGAATCCTAAAACCCTTGAGTTTCATATCAGAAGAGGCTAAAAAGAAAAGACCTTTCTCTGGAGAAGACTTCAAGTAATGAAGTACACGATGGGCTACACTTAAATGAAGATCTGCAGGGCAGGACATGAACTGGCTAAGTTGCTGAACTGCATAAGAAATATCAAGGTGAGTGTTGGTGAGATATATCAAGTGGCCAACCAAGGTACGATACATGATAGGATCAGATAATGGCTCCCTAAGGTCTTTGGACAATTTAGTGTTACGGTGCACAGGAGTTTTGAGAGGTTTACTATCAAGAAACCCAAAATCATTAAGAATCTCCAAGGTAAACTTTAGTAGGTGAAGAGAAATACCATGCTTAGAATGAGCCACTTCAAGACCAAGAAAGAATTTCAAATCACCGATATCATTTATCTTAAAGGCATCATCTAGAAGGGATTTGACCCATTGAATCTCACCCATATCATTGCCCATAAGTAAGATAGCATCCACATAAACCAAAAGGGTAGTAAAAGAATGATTAGTCCTCCTAAGAAACAAGGAATAATCTAATTTTGATTGGATATAACCAAAAGAAATCAATACACTGGACAGCTTAGAATGCCATTGTCAACTGGCTTGTTTGAGGACATATAAAGACTTTTGTAACTTACATACCAAGTCAGGAGGAACCTCTATATAGACTTCTTCATCTAAGTCACCATGCAAGAAAGCATTATTGACATCTAGTTGATGAAGATGCCTATTTTGAGAATAAGCCAAAGCCAAAAGTAACAAGACGTTACAAGTGTAAATGATGTATTAAATAGTGCAAGTGTACACTATCGTATTCAAGTAATATAAAAGTGAGTAGAGTATCGTTCCCACTAGGATTGATCACTAAGTACAAAAATGAGTCATTTTAATTCTATTTAGTCGATCGATTAGTTGGTAATTGAGAAAACAAAATAAAATGATTAAATATGAGTGCAAATAATATGAAAGCAAATATGAGAAAAAGCCTTAGGGATCATATTTCACTTAGCTAATTTCGGATTGAATCACTTATCTATTCTAGCCCAATTTATTCCACATTATTGACAGTCGAGTTTCTCTAATTTAATTAATGGCATCTTCCAAGGTCAAGCAATTATATAATTAATTGCTAATCCAATATATTCCTATATGAATTTAAGCAATTAATTATACATTAAGATTTATAGAACTTAGTAAGATTACACAACTCATATGAATATATTCCTATTTCATATACAAGTCATGGTTTTAATTATAGGATCTACACACACGCATCTCCTTCCGGTCTCAGCATACATATTTAACTCATTCGAAAGATGGCCAATCAATCGAAATTATTAAAAACAACAATTAAAACTCAATCATGAAAGAAAAATTAAAACTAGCTTTAATAAGTTAATATTCAATCCGTCATTAGTAAGCTATACCATCACCCTAAGAAAATGGAAATTTAGCTCATACTGAAATTAAAAACAAAACTAAAATAAATTGAAAACTTCATAAATATTGCATAAAACTCGAATGAAAACCTCAAAAATATTGCATAAACTTGAATATTAAATTCTAAAACATATACAACCTAAAGATGCATGAAAAATGGAGAAATCTAGCCATCCATTTAGGAGATAAAACCTTCCATGTAGGTGGCAACCTATATCATCCATAAAGGAGGACTACCTAAGCCTTCCATGTAGGAGGCATGCAAAATGTAATACAATCCTAAGTCTTCCAAGATGGAGGCATGCAAAATATAATACAATCCTAAGCCTTCCAAAATAGAGGCATGCAAGAAATAATACAATGCATGAAATTAAATATAAAATATGAAACAAAGTATACAAAATTCTTAGATAAATGATGCATCCTCCCACTCTGCGATGGCACATATTTATAGGCACTCTCCCACTCTGCATCTGACACATTTTTTCAATGATGCTATAGTGCCATGTCATTTTTTATTGAATGAATAGTATCCTGTTAGCCGAATTTTCCATGCGTAAATAGTAATTGCTACAATGAAATGTCGACAGTTGCTATAGTGAATTCGGTGAATAGTTACAGCCATGAACAGTGAATAGTGAAAAGTGAACAATGACAGCCATGAATACTGCCACTGCTACAATACCCTATCATTTTTTTTTCAGCTGCGCTTCTGTCTTGTTTCAATCCTGTGGGTCTGTTTTTAGGTCTCCTTTCTTCTCTTTTCTCCTTAACTTGGTGTACGCGGCTATCAAAAGAAAGCAAGGAAATATTTATCAATTATATCCAAATTAATTACATTAAGCTCAAATATTGTCTACAAAATCATCATATAAGGAAAAATAAATATGCAAATATTTTACATATCAAATTCCCCCACACTTAGCTCTTGGACGTCATCATACAAGGAGTGGCTAATAAGCGCTTCCAACAAAATCAGAAGTATCAAGTCATAAGTAAGAACACAATTGAAAAATAAAGAGATTATAGCATTCATGAATCAACGAAAATATAAATTGGTAACGTTAATTGAAAATGAATAAACCGAATTCATAAGTGTAACTTATTCTCTTAATCTCCTAAGTATTTAAGGGTAAGTGTTTCACTTAAATTCAACCGAAAAAAATTGCACTACCATAGGCTTGCTAGAAATATCAATCTCCACTCTCTTAGTTCACATGCATAATTCAAATCAAAATGACTTATTAAGGGTTGTAATGGGGTTAAGGTAAAAGGAATATAAAACATGATATAAAGGGCTAAAGAAATAAAGTAATTGAAAAATGGGCTACTTATAAATTTATCTCATCACAACAACCCACAATTCAACTACTTAATATCTTTTTTCTTCTTTTTTATTTTTATTTTTTTCCTTCTTCTTTTTTTTACATAAATTTGCAGCTCTAAAGTTGATGATATATACACCCTACACTTATCAAAAGCTCATTTCACAAAAATTTCAAATGCTTTGCTAATCTTCCAAATCAGGTAAGAGCACTTGATATATCATTAAAATACATGTTAATGGGTTGAGAACAAAGAAACAGTCAATTAGGCTCAAAGGGGCTTATCAACTATATAATTGCAAGGTTGGCTATTTAGCTTTGGCTAAAGAAAATGAATGCCTTTATCATTTTTGAATGTGCATGTTAGATGTAATTTCAACAATATTTAAAGCAAGTTCTAGAATAACAACTTATTAGGTGAATATCACACATAAGAGAAATAATCATTATAGACTCAGAAGCTCAAAGTTAGGAGTTTTTAAACTCAATTCATTCAATCTCAAAATTCATTACCAAATGCAACAATCAGTTGTTCATTCACACTATAAAATCTCTAAATTCAATTGATCCATACTTAAAACTTATATACTCCTTAAGATCATTACAAAGCACTTGAATAAGATGATTTTTGTCACTTTTACTTTTTTTTTTGGAAAAGAAAAAACATGTAACTAATAAAATACATCTCAGGAGTTAAGAACAACTCTTTACTCTACCATTTGTTCACACCCCATGCATCTAATGGTTTTTACTAACTAACTAATTTTTTTTACAATTCCTCCCCTAACCTAAATTAGACATTATCCCCAATGTCTTCTAGAGCTTAGAGAAAAGTTTTTTTTAAAAAACATAAACACACAATAAAGTAAAACCAAAATGCTAAAAGTAAAACTAAGAGATTAAGGAAAGTTACAACCGAAGAGTGGTATATGGATCCTACTTCTGAATGCTATCTGAAGGGTGCCCACCTATTTGCTTGACTAGTATATCTAGTTTAGGTTTATAAGTTTGCAATTGATCAAGCAGCTGATAAGCAGTTGGGGCAGAATTATGGAATGATAAGTCGCTTGGAGTATGAATCCTGTTTCCACATCATGATCAAAAAAAGATAACAGATCATTATAAAAATCATTAACATTTAACAATCCTAATGGCTTTTTGTGAAACTTTAACTTAGCCCAATATGCAACGCTAGAAATGTCATCCAACATCTCCAAACCACTGGGTAGAGCAATGAAAGATTGATCATGGTATAACATTCGTCCCATTTTTGCAGGTAAGATCAAAACTTGTAACTCTTGTCTTAAGGAAAAGGTGTGATCTTCCAACTCCTTCACCCTTATACTCAAACCCTTGCTTCCATTCATGGATATAGAAATGGCCACATTTCTCCTTAGGCCTTGGGTGCCTCCCCTGTATACAAAGTTGATCTTTTTGGTAGCTAACGCAATTCCAAGTTCTTTTGCTGGAGTAACAAACTCTCTATCCTTACCCGAATCAGTTTCACCAAAAATACAGATAGATGTAAATCTACATTTTTGTGTGATACCTTTTTCTCTTTCTTTCTCTCAGACCATTTGTGTTCACAAGTAGAAGAATGTATATTTACAAGTGAAGAATGCATATATATAATACTAAAATAGCGACAACAAAATCATGAAAATCACGCATTTTTCAAAGAAGTTTGAAACTTTTCCAACATGAATGACCAGCTTAATTTGCATGAAGAAATTAAACAAAAAAGAAAGAAAGAAAGTCATAAGGTATTGAAAAGATAAAATAAATTAGACAAAAGCATGATTATATCTAGTAGTGGTGATTTTGGCTCACATCTTCGTCTGGTTTTATGTCCAGTAATGACTTAAGCGATTTCTATGAATTGGGGATTTGCTTCAAATCCAGTTTTCTTATAAACTGGCAAACAAGATCATTTAATGTCAGATTCCCAAGACAGTAGCACCATTTTTTTGGTTGAATACATTCACTAAATCAAGAAGAATACCATGAACATCATCACTCGGGTGTGTCTCAAGAGTTTGAATGATATCATCTAGGGACTCCTTACTCAGTCCATCCTTTATAAATTTAATTTTATCTTCTTGATTTATAGCAACCATACCTTTGCTCCTACAGCGCTGATCACATGTCCACCTTGCACATTTATAGCAAACATTCATTCTTTTAGCTCTTCTCTTTTTGGAGTAAGAAATCTTCCCATTCCTGGTAAAGGTTTAAAAACTAATTTATTAAACTCACATGCTAAATGTACCTTAGCTTCAGTGATCCAGTGTATGTCCTCAGGAAGGTCCAAACGCTTGAATATCTTCATCTTTTCAAGTCGACATATATAGAGCTTCCTGAGTGCGTCTTTGGGAAGAGTGGGGAACTTGTTCTTAAGCTTTACAAGAGATTCCTCCATGGTAACTTAAAATGAAATTGATGAAAATAAAAATTCTCAACACAGTGCAATGTGTTTTAGTGTGCATGAAAGCAAAATGAGAAAGAATGAAAGAAAAATAAGAGAAGTAGGAAAGAAGTTTTGGGTTGCCATGCAAATAGCTACCCTTCTTTAACGTCTTTAGCTAAACAAAGATAAAAAAATTATTTTTTTTATTATTTTATTTTATTTTTATTTTTTTTTAAAAAAATTGCTAGATTGAGGACTTACCTGTTGGTTCATCAAACGTGATGACAGATTTCAAAGTGTTGAGTGCATCATCATTGTATTCTTTAAGCCTTTACCCATTCACTTTGCATTTTTAATCACCATCTTGAATCTCCACAATTCCATATGGTCATACTTGGATTACAGTAAAAGAACCTAACCATCTTGATTTAAGCTTCTTGGAAAGAGCTTTAATCTTGAGTTGTATAAAAGCATTTTTTATCCCGGTGTGAATTGTCTCCTCAAAATTCTTCTGTCATACCACATTTTTGTCTTCTCCTTGCATAACTTGGCATTTTCATAAGCTTGTTGTCTAAATTCTTCAAGCTCATTGAGTTGGAGAAGCCTTTTCTTACTAGCTGCCTTTAAGTCAAAATTTAAGGCGTTTACTACTCAATATGCTTTGTACCCCATTTCTACTGGAAGATGGCATGCTTTTCCGTAGACCAATTGATATGGGGATGTACCAATTAGTCTCTTGAAGGCAGTTCTATAAGCCTAAAGTACATCATCTAATTTCTGTGCCCAATCCTTTCGATTGGAATTCACTGTCTTCTCTAAGATCCACTTCAGTTCTCTGTTTGAGATTTCCACCTGCACGCTAGTTTGTGGATGATATGGAGTTGCAACCTTATAAGTTACTCCATATTTAGCTAACACAAACTGAAGCTGCTGATTATAAAAATGCCTTCCTCCATCATTGATAATTGCTCTATGCACTCCAAATCTTGTAAAAAATATTCTTCCTCAAGAACTTTACAACCACTCGAGAATCATTTATAGGAAAGGTAGTTGCTTCAACCCACATGAAGACATAGACAACATCTACTAAAATGAACTGATTATTAAATGAAGTTGGAAAGGCCCCATAAAATCAATCCCCCATACATCAAAAAGCTTAACTTCTAAGATGTTAGTTAAAGGGGCTTCGTGTCTCCTTAAGATATTTCTCGTTCTTTGACATCTGTCACAAGTTGCCACAATTCTGTGGGCGTCTTTAAAGAGTGTAGGGTAGTAAAATCCTGATTGAAGAACTTCAGTAGCTATTCTATTTGCTCTAAAATGACACCATATGGGGATGAATGGCAGTGATTTAAGATGTTGTCCATTTCTTCTTTAGGAACACATCGCCTGATAATTCGATCTAGGTATTGTTTGTATAAGAATAGATCTTCCCAAAAGTAATGCCTTACATCAGCCAGAAACTTCTTCTTTTGCACTTTAGAAAGTTCATAAGGCATTACTCCGCTTACCAAATAATTCACAAAATCAACATACCATGGGGTAGGTTGTGACTGCATGATAAAAAGTTACTCATTTGGGAAATTCTCCTATATTAGTGATTCTCTCTTTCATTCAGGTGGTTATAACCAAGAAAGATGATTTGCAATGAGATTCTCAATCCCTTTTTTGTCTTGGATTTCTTAGTCAAATTCTTATAGTATAAGCACCCATCTGATCAATCTAGGCTTAGCGTCTTTCTTCTCAATCAAGTATTTGATTGCTAAGTGTTCTGTCCAGACAATTACCTTTGACCGGATCAAGTAGGCTCTAAATTTGTCGAATGCAAACAAAACTGCTAATAGCTCCTTTTTTTGTTATTGCATAATTCATCTGTGTATCTGAGAGTGTCCTACATCATAGTAGATGGCATGAAAGACCTTGCCTTTTCTTTGGCAAAAAATAGCTCTAACTGTATAATCACTTGCATCACACATAATTTCGAATGGAAGGTTCCAATCTGGAGCTATGATGATTGGTGCAAAAGTCAAGGAACTTTTTAAAGTTAGGAAGGTTGATAAGCACTCCTTATTAAACACAAAGGGAGTGTTTTTCTCTAACAGCATACAAAGTGGCTTTGTGATTTTTGAGAAATCCTTAATGAATCTTCTATAGAAGCCGGCATGTCCCAAAAAACTCCGAATACCTTTGATTGAGGAAGGAGATGATAGCTTTTCAATTGTTTCAATCTTAGCTTGGTCTACTTCAATGCCTTGATCAAATACCTTGTGACCCAGTACGATTCCTTCTTTCACTATAAGATGGCATTTCTCCCAATTTAAAACCAAATTTGTCTCTACACAATGTTGTAAGGCTTTTGCCAAATTTGAAAGACAATGGTCAAATGATTCTTTAAAATCTGAAAAATCATCCATGAACCCCTCAATGAACCTTTTCACCATGTCTGAGAAGATCGCCACTATACTCCATTGAAATATTGCTGGTGTATTACATAGACAAAATGGCATCTTTCTGAAAGCAAAGGTACCATATAGACATGTAAAATTTGTTTTCTCTTGATCCTCTGGTACAATTGTAATTTGATTATATCCTGTGAACCCATCCAAGAAATAATAATAGCCATTTCTAGCAAGTCTGTCAAGCATTTGATCTATAAATGGTATAGGGAAGTGATCTTTTCTAATGGCTTTATTGAGCTTTCTGTAGTTGATGTATAGTCTCCATCCAGTCACTGTTCGTTGTGGAATCAGTTCATTTTTCTCATTAGGCACCACTGTTATTCCACCTTTTTTTGGCACAACTTGAACAGGACTTACCCATTGACTGTCAGAGATTAGGTAGATTATACCAGCATCCAGCCACTTTATTACCTCATTTCTCACTACTTCCTTAATATTTGGATTGAGTCTTCTCTGGTGCTCGACTAATGGCTTATAGTTGTCCTCCATCAATATCTTATGCATACAAATTGAAGGACTAATCCCTCTTATATCAGCTATTGACCATCTAAATACTCTTTTATACTCCCTTAGAACTCTTAATAACTTTTATTCTTCTTCGGGAGTAAGTTGTAGAGACGATTACTGGTAATATTGAATTTTCTCCAGATAAGCATACTTTAAATGGGATGGTAGTACTTTCAACTTCAATACTGGTGGTTTCTCTATTGATGGTACCGGCTTACTCAACCTTCCCCCAGATCTTCAAATAGTTTCTTAATAAAAATTGGAGAATTTGCTTTAAGGTACCTAATCTGCTCCAGGATTCTAGGATTAGTAGATTTTGATACATCTACCATTCCTATTGCTAATGGTAGATCCATTAGATTTTGTTCACCATATCTTTTACGCAGTTGGTCAATGTATCTACTCTGTAACAGGTGTCACCTTCATCTGGAAAGGACAAAGCCTTGAAAATGTTGAAGGATACTTGATTATCTTGAACTCGCAAGGCTAAATTCCCTTGTTGTACATCTATTAACATTCTCCCAGTTGCAAGAAATGACCTCCCAAGAATGATAAGAATTTCTTGGTCTTCTTCCATGTCAAGTATTATGAAATCAGATGAGATTATGAGTTTGTCCACCTTCACTAGAACATCTTCTAAGACACCCCTTATATGTTTTATTGATTGATCAGCCAGGAGTAATGAAATTGTGGTCGACTTCACCACTCCAAGACCAAGTTTATTGTAGACAGATAGAGGTATGAGGCTTACACTTACTCCAAGGTCATAAAGTGCTTTTTCAAAGTGACATTAACCTATGTTGCAAGTTATACAAAAGCTGTTAGAGCAAGCGTTTCACCCAAGAGGGGGGTGAATTGGGTGATCTTAAAAATTTCGTTGCAAATATAAAATTTGACTTTGAAATTAAAACATGGAAGAGTAAGGAGAAATATCACCGAAGTGTACACCTGGAGTTATACTGGTTCGGCCACAACCACTTTGACCTACGTCCAGTCCTCAGAGCTTCTCTGAGAGTTTCACTATATCTTCCAAGATTCAGTGGGTTCTTGGCACCTCAGTACAAGCAAGATCCTACACCTAGACACTCGCTCCCCCTTACAAGTTGTAATTCAATCCCAACTCAAGGTTCCACAATCTTAAGTTACCTCAATAACAAATATTGAGTTTTAATGAAATATCTCTCTTCACAGAGTAAATAAGAATCACTGAAGCATAGAAACTCAAGTATAAAGAAAACAGAGTCAAGAACTTGATGATACGTTTGTGAGTGTGTTCTTCCGTAGTTCTCTGTTCAGATGTTCACATATATATAGATATATTGGTAATGATTGCTGGAACGTATTTCTTCATGTCCGTTGGAGCGTGCGCAGCCATTATTGACTTTTCCAGTTTTTGAAAAACATACGTTGTGGTAGGTGACGGTCGGTGACATTTTAATGTTTCATTTGACTTCCACTACTTGAATGATTTCTTCATTGTTTATCTGTAAATAGGCTAAGAATACTAACACAATGAAAGATTAATCATATAGAAAACAAAATAATCAACGTTTGAAAGATTTCTGAATTTCTGGGTTTGCTTACTCGAGTAGCTACTCGAGTATCACATGAAGTTTACTCGAGTACTTACTCGAGTATCATCGGGAAATCTTTGATTAATTGCAAGTCAAAGAACAAATACAAGATTACTCGGGTAGTGCATGGAATAACCAATTTATAAACCTTTGAAAATATATGTTTACTCGGGTATCTACTCGAGTAATGCAGTCACAACTTTATGTCTTACTCGGGTACCAACTCGAGTAAATCTTTATAAAAACTTTTGGTTACTCGTGCTTTACTCCAGTAATGTTGCAGGATTTAGATGCCGAGAGCACTTACCTTGTTACTCGGATACGGACTCGAGTAACTGTACTTGTTGAGCTTGACTTACCCGGGTAATGACTTGAAGTTTTCTGTGAAAATATTTCTTCATACTCGGGTACCTACTCGAGGAATCCATTTCAAGTTTCCACTGACTTTAGAGTATTACTCGAGTACCTACTCGAGTAAATGTTGCAGTGGTACAAAGTGCCGAGAGCATCAGTTTATCAGAAACAGGGTTACTCGAGGAACTCCTCGAGTATCATGGGGAAAACTTGAAGTCAACTGGAAGTTTTCACAGGGTTACTCGAGTAGTGCCTCGAGTAACATTAGCAGTGGTACAAACTGCCGAGAAGTCCACATATTCTGAAACACAAGTACTCGAGTAGCTCCTCGAGTATGATTAAGAAAACTTGAAGGCAACTGGAAGTTTTAATATGGTTACTCGAGTAGCTCCTCGAGTAACATTAGCAGACCGAGAGCTACCTTAAAATTTTACCTGGGTACTCGAGTAACGCCTCGAGTAATGGTGGCAGGTTACTGGAAGTTTTCCTTGGTTACTTCAAGTTTTGGCTCATTACTCGAGTAGCGCCTCGAGTAATGCTTTAGAAGTTTCACTTCTGATCAAGTTCCTCAGCATTTTCTCTTGGCCAATCTTCACTACTTCCATGCTTACCTCAAGTAAAGCTTATTCCTGTCATTACTTAGTTCAAGCTTGATTATTAAACATTTCCTTTTCAAACCATTCTTTTGTTATCATCAAAACATGAGATCTAACATTCTCCCCCTTTTTGATGATGACAAAACTTGGTGATTTTGAACATGGTTTTTCAAATTGGATTCTTAATTAATTATTTCTTATTAAGGTTGAATATACCTTGCATACATAACAACGTCATTAGTGCAACCATGTATCATAATTCAAAACTTAAATGATATCAAATAAAGTCATAATTTAAACACACTTGCATTAAACTTTAAAAATTTCAAATTACAAGATAAATTCAAGAAAGCTAATAACAAAATGCACCCTTGAGCCCATATACAACCAAATATCCCAAATTAAACTAGGACATGTCCACAAAATCATTCTCAAGCTCTTCTCCCCCTTTTTGGCTTCATCAATCAAGTGGACGGCTAGGAGGTTTGACCACGGAAATGGGTGTCACTGGAAGAACTGGAGAACCACCTGAGCTCAAAGAGTCAAAAGAGCTAGATGGGACAGGGTCAGGCAGATGAACTGGAGGGACTTGGATGTCATCGCCTGGAGGAGAGGGTTGGAAGACAACCATGGTAGATGTATCTCCTCCTGGAATGGTCTGATTCTCAGGGGTGGTCTCAGCCGTGGGAGTAAGATGTTCAGAGGAGGATGAGGAAGGAGAGATTTCCTCTGTGGGAGCAGGTGATAGAGTTGGTTTAGGAGCAGTTTCTGGTTAAGGTTTGGGAGGTGAATCATCAATGGTGATGTGAGTGGTCTCATGGGTTTCAGGATCATCCACTGTGAATAGAATTTCTTTGCCTTGGGGCTCAAGTGGATCAGAAACCAGAGGGGTAGATGGTTCATCCTTAGGGATAGGAGTGTCAGAAGGAGGGTTTACTGGAGGTGGTGGTGGTGCAGAAGAGGAGGGACCGGCTGAAGGTCCGGGACCCAATGAGTCCAAGCGTGCCAGAATCAGTCTCAATGTCTCTCCCTGGGCACGTTGCTCTGCTAGCAACTCCTCATGCCTTCTATCCATTCTCTCAACCATTTCTCCCATTTTGGTGTTCATGTGGGTTATGAGTTCTGCATTAGTATTGGCTATGTCCACATGAAAACCTCTGAGCATATTCTCCATAAAGTGCTGGAGAGTGGCATTGAGGAAGGATGGCGATGATGTGGTAGCAGCTGGAGCCGATGACTGAGTGTCATCCATCCTACTGGTCTCTGCCTCAGTGGCCTTCCGCTTCTTCTTGGACCCAGACTCCAAAGGGCCTTTGAGAGGGATGTCGATGTTCAGTTTCCCAATTTGGTTTCTACCCACTGGGGTCATCCTCTCAATTGGCTCCTTACTATCCAAGTACCATATCTTGTTTTCTTTCAAGATTAATGACACAATCTGTGGATATGGCATTGGTGTAGTAGCTTTCCCATCCACCTTATATCTTTTAATCTCGAAAAAGATATATTCTCCCAGAACCTTCTGTTCCTTCAGAAGCAGTGAAGCAAACCACCTAAAGTCCCTATCGGAGAAGTGGGTATAGTTGTTGGCTTTGTTTACTAGGGACCTAGAGTAGATGTACCATAGGACCCTGTGATGATCACACATATCACTCGGTTTAAAATTGAGGGGGCCAACTAACTCACCGGGCTTAAGGATAGTGAAAATTTGATTTGGCTCAAGCTCAGAATAGATATCATCAGGGGGATTCTCTATCCCTAGCCACAAATTGATCCTAGAGGGTGAAATTAATATCTTTTGACCTCTCACAGTGGTGGTCATCTCTTCCTCAACTGAGGTTCGGTTAGGCTCATTTATGATCTCTAGGTTACAGTAAAAATGAGTGATTACCTTTGTGCAAAAAGGTAATCTAATGGACAACCAAGGCATAAAAGGATCTAGATAAGGACTAAGATCGTGCTTTACTACCTCTTGAAGTAGCTTGAGATCCACATAGTGTGTCTTGCACACTTTCCTTCTGGAGAATTGAGTTAAGTACTTGGGAGACTCCTCCAGTTTGCCCACATTGAATCCCTTTGGAGGGGTAGTGATTTCTGCTCCTGGAATCTTGGACTTCTTGGAAGATTGACCCTTCTCCATTTGATCAATGATCCCAGCCATTGCCTTAGCCACATTTTTGTCATACTTTGGCTTTTTGAGTGGCTTAGGAGTAAAGGAGGGTGTAGAAGAATCAGAGTGAGGAGGTAAGGGAGATTTGGTACTCTTCCCTCTTCCGGTTGAGGTACTTTTCTTGGATTGAGCCCTAGTGACAATAGGCTCATTGAGTACAATCCCTTTTGCTTTCAGTGGTGATTGAGGTTTAAGAGGGGTTTTGGCTTTTGATCTTGGGATTAACTTTCTTCTCTTTGTTGGAGGAGGAGAAAGGAGATCAGGGTTTTGTTGTGAATCAGAGGAATCAGTGAAGTTGAGATTCTTGGTTCTAACCATCTTGAAACACAGAAAATCAACAATCACAGTAAAACGGGGTAACTGTCGCGAGTTTAGGGCAGAAAGATTTTGAACAAAATAGGAAGTTTTTGGACTTGAAATCAGTTGGGTTTTGACGGAAATGAAGCAAGGAATCGATTGGGAAAAGTTTTTGAAAGGGTGTATAGTGATTTACTCGAGGAGATTTTGTGGAAATGACCGAGTTTGCGCAAGATAAAGACCTAACCCCCGACATTACTCGAGGCCTTACTCGGGTAATATTCAACTTTACTCGAGGAATTCCTCGAGTGTTCATGCAGAAAAATAAAAATAATTCATTTAAATTGCGTACCTGGCATGAATAATATAGTAATTATCCATGGATGTTCCCTCGATCATTCATAGTCCATTTGGGTCAGATTTGAGTCATTATGCATTATTTTGAGAATCTGAACTCCGACAATACTCGAGGTCTTCCTCGGGTATGCTTCAAGTTTACTCGAGTCCTGCCTCGGGTAAATAGTTTTTCAGCTTCTGACTCTTCATTTCCTTAAGAGCATAACCGTTATGTTTGAAAATCAAGTATCTTGATCCGTTACTTCCAGTTTTGGAGTCCATTACTCGAGTACATACTCGAGTAAAGTTCTTCTTTACTTCAAGTTGTTCCTCGGGTAAAGCTTCTCTGTCACACAATACTTCAAGTTGGTACTCCAGTAAATATGTCCTCTGATCACCTCTGTTTTTATTTCACAAAACAGAGTTTCAACCTTCCTGCAAAACAAATTTCTATATACTCCGATGCTTAAGTTAGTAATCATCAAAACTTTAACAAGTGACTTCATCTAATATTATGAAATACTGAAATTACTTATAACTCATTGGGATTTACCATTCCCAATTCTCTTCTAATGTAAAGAAATTGATCTTTTGCTAGGGGTTTTGTAAAAATATCAGCTAGCTGAAGATGAGTGGGAATAAATATTGCTTTCACATCTTTCTTTTGCACATGATCTCTGATGAAGTGATGTCTGACATCGATATGCTTGGTTCTAGAGTGTTGAACTGGATTCTTTGCCAAGCTTATCGTACTAGTATTGTCACAATAGATTGGTATTTCTTTGAGATAAATACCAAGATCTTGTAGTTGTTGTTTTAACCATATGACTTGTGCACAACAACTTGAGACTGCAATATATTCGGCTTCCGTTGACGAAAGAGACACTGTATTTTGTTTCTTGCTGAACCATGATACAAGAGATCCTCCAAGAAATTGTCCTTGTCTACTGGTACTCTTTCTGTCTGTTTTGTATCCTCCATGATCTGAATCTGAATATGCAACAAGATATTCACTTCTTCCTTTGGGATACCACAGACCCAATTCGGATGTGTCAGCAAGGTATCTAAAGATTCGTTTGACCGTTTCAGCATGTGACTCTTTTGGTGCTGATTGATATCTTGCACATATGCCAACACTAAATTGAATGTCCGGTCTACTTGCTGTGAGATAGAGTAATGATCCAATCATTCCTCTATATTTTGTTATGTTGTAGTCTTTCCCTTTGACATCAGCATCAAGCAACGTAGTTGAACTCATAGGCGTGTCTGAGCCATTTGCTTCATCCATTCCATACTTCTTTAATAGTTCTTTTACATACTTTGTTTGAGATATGAAGATTCCATTCTTTCTTTGTTTGATTTGTAAACCAAGAAAGAAATTTAATTCTCCCATCATTGACATATCAAATTCTCCCTGCATTATCTCAGAAAATTCTTTACACATAGATTCATTAGTAGCGCCGAAAACAATGTCATCAACATATATTTGAACAATTAAAATATCATTGTGTTTTCGTTTTATAAAGAGTGTTGTATCAACTTTTCCTCGTACAAAACCTTGATCGATGAGAAACTTACTGAGCCTTTCATACCAGGCTCTAGGAGCTTGTTTTAAACCGTATAAAGCCTTTTTGAGTTTAAAAACATGGTCAGGTTTAGTAACATCCTCAAAGCCTGGAGGTTGTTCTACATACACTTCTTCCATGATGTAACCATTTAGAAAAGCACTCTTTACATCCATTTGATAGAGTTTGAATCCTTTGATGCATGCAAAGGCTAAGAGTACACGTATAGCATCCAATCTAGCCACTGGAGCATACGTTTCCTCATAATCAATCCCTTCTTCCTGATTATAGCCTTTGGCCACCAATCTTGCCTTGTTTCTGACAATAATTGCGGATTCATCGAGTTTGTTCTTGAATACCCATTTAGTACCAATGATCGGATGATCTTTGGGTCGAGGCACCAAATCCCAAACTTGATTTCTCTCAAATTGATTTAGTTCTTCTTGCATTGCTATAACCCAATCATTGTCTGATAGGGCTTCATCAATATTAGAAGGTTCAATTTCAGAAATGAATGCAGAAAAACTTACTTCATTGAAAATTCTATTTCTAGTTTTGATCCCTTCATTCACATCTCCTATGACTTGATCTAGGGGATGACTTTTATTGTATTTCCAAGCTCTAGGTTGACCTAGGGATTGCTCTTCTTCCTTAGTTTCATCAACCTCTGGAATAAGAGATTTAGAGATAGATTGACCATTTTCTTGATTTAAACCAACTTCCTGTTCTTCATCAATGGTTTTGTCAGAGGATTCAAATTCATCAAATACAATATGAATTGATTCTTCAACAACACATGTTCGTTTATTGAAAACTCTATATGCTTTACTTCGGTTAGAGTATCCTAGGAAAATTCCTTCATCAGTTTTAGAATCAAATTTTCCTAAGTTATATTTACC
The DNA here is from genome assembly GCA_963855925.1 of Inga laurina. Classification (NCBI taxonomy): domain Eukaryota; kingdom Viridiplantae; phylum Streptophyta; class Magnoliopsida; order Fabales; family Fabaceae; genus Inga; species Inga laurina. Next base: position 68,346,115 of record OY979701.1, on the reverse strand, counting down.
ATTATTATGAATGAAACACTTACAACCGAAGATGTGTAGATGAGCAATGTTTGGCTTTCTTCCTTTGTACAACTCGTATGGTGTCTTACCAAGTTTTGTTCTGATATAGGCTCTATTTGAAATGTAGCATGCTGTACACATAGCATCAGCCCAAAATACTTGAGACACGTTCTTTTCATTCAACATTGCTCTAGCCATTTCTGTAAGCACTCTATTCTTGCGTTCTACAACTCCATTTTGTTGAGGCGTCCTTGGAGCAGAGAAATTGTGATCAATCCCATTAGTGTCACAATACTCTTCAAATGCTTGATTTTCAAATTCTCCGCCATGGTCGGTCCTAATACCTGCAATGGACATACCTTTCTCATTTTGCACTTTCTTAGCAAAAACAATAAATTCTTCAAAAGTTTCATCTTTTGATGATAGAAAGATAACCCATGTAAATCTAGAGAAATCATCAACAATGACCAATGAATATAAGTTGCCACCAAGACTCTTTACTCTTGCTGGACCAACTAAATCCATATGCAATAGTTGTAGTGGTCTATTTGTTGAAATCTCATTTTTCAATTTAAAAGATGATTTAGTTTGTTTACCCTTTTGACATGCATCACAAATCAAATCATTTTTGAAAGTCACTTTGGGCAATCCAAGAACTAAATCCTTTTTGAGTAGTTTGCCTAATTGATGCATATTAACATGAGCCAATCTCTTATGCCATAACCAACTTTCATCAGTATTAGTCAGGAAACAATTTTCAGATTCATTTCTACTAATATCTAGAGTATAGCAGTTACCTTCCCTTTTTGCTCTGAGCTTAGCCTTGATATTCTTCTTATCAAGTTGTAAGTCATTCTTGTTGATAATTAAGCATTCTTCTGAGTCAAATATTACCCAGTTGTCTTTATCTGCACTTTGACTTACGCTCAGCAAATTATGACACAAGCCTTCAACATAATATACATCTTTGACTTGTATTCCTTTGTCATTTTTGATTTCACCAATTCCTGCTATTCTTCCGGTTTGATTTCCTCCAAATTTTACCTCTCCACCTTCTTTAGGTTGCAATTTGGTAAAACTTTCGAAATCATCGGTCATATGTCTAGAGCATCCACTATCAATGTACCACTTGTTATTTTTGGATGCTTTGAGACATTCCTGCAATCGAATGACTAGGTCTTAGGTACCCACATCTTTTTGGGTCCTTTTGGGTTAGTATAAATAATTTTCTGGTTATATGAACCTTTAGGTACCCATTTGTAGGTTCCTATCGTTCCTTTCTTCTTATGAATGCATGAAGAAGTATAATGACCTTTTCTATTACAGTAGTTACAAAATGCAAAAGGATTTGATGTATGCACAGAATGCTGAAAATAATTCAAATATGACTTACCCCCTGCTTTCTTTCTACCTTTCCTTTTATCTGACGTTGGATCATATCCAATTCCAGATCGATCATTTACAAATCGTTGAGCTTTTAAAATAACATTTAGCATCTCACTACCTTGTGTAAATTTTTCAAGAGTTTTTGTAAGATCAATGTTTTTCTTTTTCAAAGATGAACAATTTTCACAATCCTTTTCTTTAAGTTCAGTTTCAAGAGCTTTGTTTTTCTTTTTGTAAACAATCAATTCTTTAACTACTTTGATGAATTTAGAATGCAAAGCATTATATTCGGAAAGTAATTCATCATAGGTAGGTTCAGAATCATTTACCTCTCTTTCTATTTCTTCTTGAGCAACGAGGCATATGTTAGCTACTTCTTCCTCATCACTTTCTTCGTCAGAAGAGCTATCACCCCATATAGCAGATACGAAGGCCTTCTTTTTATTGAAGAATTTGCCTTTTCTCTTTTCTTTGTTCTTTTGATTCAGTTCTGGACATTCTGATTTGATATGTCCTGGTTTTCCACATTCGTAGCAAATGATATGATCTTTGCTGCTAGTTCCACCTTTTTGAAAGTGTTTGAATCCTTGTCCTTTCTTGTAGAACTTTCTGAATCGTTTTATGATTAGACCCATTTCGTCATCGTCGAACTCTTCATTCTCATCTTGATTTTCTTCTTTTGCTTTTAGTGCTAGACCTTTCTTTTTCTTGTCACCAATGTCATCTAGTTCCCGTTTGAACTTTAGTTTGCTTTCATATTCAGAAAGACTTCCAAATAGAGAAGCAACTGATCTCATTGATTCTCCTTTTGCTTCTTCTATCGCAGTGACTTTGGCCTCCCACTCTTTAGAAAGAATATTCAAAATCTTTCGTACTTGGGTATGTTGATCATAAGATTTCCCAAGTGCTGCAAGTTGATTAACAAGATAAGTATATCTAAGTTCAAATTCAGAAATTGATTCACCTGATTTCATTCGAAGTAGATCGAATTCAGTGACCAAGGTGTTGATGCGATTCTCCTTTATTCCTGAAGTTCCTTCATGAGCTATTTCCAGAGCTTCCCACATTTTCTTTGCTGTTGGAAGTGTGCAGATTCTGAAGTATTCACTTTGGCTTAAGGCACTTTGTAACATCAGAATTGCCTTGCTGTTGAGAGTGATAAGTTTCTTGTCATTCTCATCATATTCCGCTGGCGTCTTTGGAATTTTCTGAGAATCTACAATCTTTGTAGGTTGATAATTTCCACTCTCAATTACATCCCATAGCCCATATTCGGTAGCCATCACGAACACTCTGAATTTTGCTTTCCAAAAGGAAAAGTGTTCTCCACTGAAACCGGGAGGTCTAGTGATGGATGCTCCGTCGGGAAGAATTCCTTCACCCATGCTTGCCATTGGATCCTTCTTAGGTTGTTATACCTTAACAAGAAGACCTACGCTCTGATACCAAATGTTAGAGCAAGCGTTTCACCCAAGAGGGGGGGTGAATTGGGTGATCTTAAAAATTTCGTTGCAAATATAAAATTTGACGTTGAAATTAAAACATGGAAGAGTAAGGAGAAATATCACCGAAGTGTACACTGGGAGTTATACTGGTTCGGCCACAACCACTTTGACCTACGTCCAGTCCTCAGAGCTTCTCTGAGATTTTCACTATATCTTCCAAGATTCAGTGGGTTGTTGGCACCTCAGTACAAGCAAGATCCTACACCTGGACACTCGCTCCCCCTTACAAGTTGTAATTCAATCCCAACTCAAGGTTCCACAACCTTAAGTTACCTCAATAACAAATATTGAGTTTTAATGAAATATCTCTCTTCACAGAGTAAATAAGAATCACTGAAGCATAGAAACTCAAGTATAAAGAAAACAGAGTCAAGAACTTGATGATACGTTTGTGAGTGTGTTCTTCCGTAGTTCTCTGTTCAGATGTTCACATATATATAGATATATTGGTAATGATTGCTGGAACGTATTTCTTCATGTCCGTTGGAGCGTGCGCAGCCATTATTGACTTTTCCAGTTTTTGAAAAACATACGTTGTGGTAGGTGACGGTCGGTGACATTTTAATGTTTCATTTGACTTCCACTACTTGAATGATTTCTTCATTGTTTATCTGTAAATAGGCTAAGAATACTAACACAATGAAAGATTAATCATATAGAAAACAAAATAATCAACGTTTGAAAGATTTCTGAATTTCTGGGTTTGCTTACTCGAGTAGCTACTCGAGTATCACATGAAGTTTACTCGAGTACTTACTCGAGTATCATCGGGAAATCTTTGATTAATTGCAAGTCAAAGAACAAATACAAGATTACTCGGGTAGTGCATGGAATAACCAATTTATAAACCTTTGAAAATATATGTTTACTCGGGTATCTACTCGAGTAATGCAGTCACAACTTTATGTCTTACTCGGGTACCAACTCGAGTAAATCTTTATAAAAACTTTTGGTTACTTGTGCTTTACTCCAGTAATGTTGCAGGATTTAGATGCCGAGAGCACTTACCTTGTTACTCGGATACGGACTCGAGTAACTGTACTTGTTGAGCTTGACTTACCCGGGTAATGACTTGAAGTTTTCTGTGAAAATATTTCTTCATACTCGGGTACCTACTCGAGGAATCCATTTCAAGTTTCCACTGACTTTAGAGTATTACTCGAGTACCTACTTGAGTAAATGTTGCAGTGGTACAAAGTGCCGAGAGCATCAGTTTATCAGAAACAGGGTTACTCGAGGAACTCCTCGAGTATCATGGGGAAAACTTGAAGTCAACTGGAAGTTTTCACAGGGTTACTCGAGTAGTGCCTCGAGTAACATTAGCAGTGGTACAAACTGCCGAGAAGTCCACATATTCTGAAACACAAGTACTCGAGTAGCTCCTCGAGTATGATTAAGAAAACTTGAAGGCAACTGGAAGTTTTAATATGGTTACTCGAGTAGCTCCTCGAGTAACATTAGCAGACCGAGAGCTACCTTAAAATTTTACCTGGGTACTCGAGTAACGCCTCGAGTAATGGTGGCAGGTTACTGGAAGTTTTCCTTGGTTACTTCAAGTTTTGGCTCATTACTCGAGTAGCGCCTCGAGTAATGCTTTAGAAGTTTCACTTCTGATCAAGTTCCTCAGCATTTTCTCTTGGCCAATCTTCACTACTTCCATGCTTACCTCAAGTAAAGCTTATTCCTGTCATTACTTAGTTCAAGCTTGATTATTAAACATTTCCTTTTCAAACCATTCTTTTGTTATCATCAAAACATGAGATCTAACAAAAGCTTCCTGGATCTTTCAGCTTTGGTGGTAATTTCTTTTGGAGAATAACATTGCACTCCTCAGTAAGTGCAACTGTTTCAAATTCCTCAAGATTACGCTTATTTGAAAGAATGTCCTTCATGAATTTTGCATAACTGGGAATTTGGCCAAGAGTGTCTGCAAAAGGAATGTTGATATGTAACTTTTTGAAAACCTCCAGAAACTTTGCAAATTGTTTGTCTAGCTTTACCTTTACAAGTCTTTGAGGGTATGGAACTGGTGGTACATATGGAGGAGGATTGTCTGGAAAGCTGATTCTTCCTGGTATCACATCCTCCTCCTTCTGTTCTTGTACTTCCTCCTTCTTTTTTTCTTCGCTTTCTTTCTTTTCTCTGTCATCCTTCTTTTCACTTAAAGAATCTTTCAATTCTTTCCCACTTCTTAGTGTAATAGCCTTCCCATATTCTCCTGGGCTTCTTTCAGTGTCACTTGGTAGAGTTCCTGGTTGCCTGGAATTCAACATATTTACAATTTGGCCTATTTGGATCTTCAAGTTCTTTATTGAGGCTTCTTGGCTTTTGAGTGTTGTGTCAGTCCTAGCCATGAATTGAGATGTATTCATGGTTAGTTGAGCCAGTGCATCTTCCACATTAACTTTTTGCTGTGATGGATTTGCTGGTTGAAGAGCTTGTTGCTAGTAATTCCCTTCTCGCCTGAACACATTTTGATTATTCCTCCAAATAAAGTTTGGATGATTTCACCAACCTGAATTATAGGTATTTGAGAATAAGTCTTTCCTTTGATTTTTGATGAAATGAGCTTGCTCTGGCATGAATGGGTATCCTTCTTGACATTGTGTGCTCACATGAGGTCCTCCACATCGATCATAGGCTTCAGTAGGAGTACTATTTGCTTAGTTTGTCAATGAGCCCACTTGCTTAGATATAGATGCAACTTGAGAAGATAAAGTTGTAAGGACATCTAGCTTGTGCACCCCAAGTGCCTTCTTCAAAATATTACTTTCAGAAGGCTATTGGTATGCATTAGCTACCATCTCCTTGAGTAGATTGTAAGCATCATCTATTTTTTTCCCATTAAAGAACCTCCAGCTACAACATCTATAAGAACTCTGGAGATGTGCGTCATCCTACTATAGAAAGTTTGCAGTTGCCACCAATTTAGTAAACCATGATGAGGACATCTCCTTATCAACTCCTTGTATCTTTCCTATGCTTCATAGAGCTTTTCTTGTTTGTGCTGGGTGAATAAGGCAATTTCATTCCTCAATTTAATAGTTTTTGCAGAAGGAAAGTATTTTTCCAAAAATTTCTATGCCATGAGATCCCATGTAGTTATGCTTCCCATTGGTAGCGATTGTAACCAGCTCTTAGCCGTATCCCTGAGTAAGAAAGGGAAAAGTCTAAGTCTAATGGCATCATCAGTAACACCATTATGCTTGAATGTGTCACAGATTTCTAGGAAGTTGGCTATATGTGCATTAAGATCTTCTTTTGGTAAACCACCGAACTAATTTGCTTGCATAATCTAGATAACTGCAGGCTTGATTTCAAAGTTGTTAGCTACTACTGGTGGTCTTCTGATTCCAGAATTTGTCCCCAAGACTGTTAACGTTGCATAGTCATGAAGTGTTTGGTGTATGTTGTTTCTCCCTCTAGATTTGCCATCGAATTGATTAGGATTGAAGTAGACTACTTTCAAACTCTTCGATTTCTTCGACAAGTTTTATCTATCTCTGAATCAAAAGACAATAGTTCAGTCTTCTTCGATCTGGTCATGCACTAAGCAAAAGCCTGCAAAGAAACACAAGACACCAAGAAAAAAAAATAATAATATAAAGACCAAATTAGTATTAAAATTACTTGGTATTGATATTAATGACAACAATCCCCGACAACGGCGTCAAAAACTTGTTATGAGTGTAAATGATATATTAAATAGTGCAAGTGTACACCGTCATAACCAAGTAATACAAAAGTGAGTAGAGTATTGTTACCACGAGGATTGATCACTAAGTACCAAAATGAGTAATTTTAATTCTATTTAGTCCATCGATTAGTTGATGATTGAGAAAAAAAATAAAATGATTAAATATGAGTGCAAATAAAATGAAAGCAAATATGAGAACAAGCCCTAGGGATCAGATTTCACTTAACTAATTTTGGATTGAATCACTTATCTCAATATACATATTTAACTCATTCAAAAGATGACCAATCAATCAAAAGCATTAAGAACAATAATTAAAACTCAATCATGAAGGAAAAATTTAAACTAGATTTAATAAGTTAAGATTAAATCTGTTATTAGTAAGCTATACCATCACCCTAGGAAAATGGAAATTTAGCTCATACTGAAATTAAAAAAAACTAAAATAAATTGAAAACTTCATAAATATTGCATAAACTTGAATAGAGCCGGGAATTTGGGCCGAGCCCGTCGGGCCGGCCCGTTTAGGCCCGAGCTTGTCAAGGGCCGGGCCTATGATTTGGAGGCTGAAAATGGAAGCGGGCCTAAAAGGGCCGGCCTTGTAGGGCCACAAGCCCTGTAGGGCCGGCCCTGAAGCCCTGAGGGCCGGCCCTTTTAGGCCCGTTTAACTTTTTTTTTTAAATGGGCACAAGACAATGGGTAGTAAGCATTGGTCAGAGGTAGAGTTAACCTAACCTAACCTTCATATCAAAAATGCTCTCACATTGATTCAGACATCATTTGACGCTTCTCTTATTTGATTTGATTTTTTCTTTTTTTGCATATATACGCCAAAATTCAAATAAGGTGTTATATTATGATTGACATTTGAAGCTTGTAGGCTTGTTTGATTGTGGCTGTGAACTTATTTAATTGGTTATGAACATTAATTATGGTTTGAAGTTAAGTTTTAGTGTTTGTGTTCTATTAAACTTAAATAATATTTATGTTTTAAATTAATGTTGATGATATTTATGTTTTAAATTAATCACGAAGCAAGAATTGCTTTGAAATTGAGCACAACAAGCAAGTGAGTGATTGAGTTTTGAAATTGAAATAATATGAAAGTGCAAGTTTGGTACAAATATGACATTATGAAGAGTTAATGACTCAGAAACTATGATTGAACCTGAATGATTAGCCATTACAGAAGAACCATTTGGTAAATAAATAACCAAAGGTTTAATAGGCTGTAAGGACACAAAAATTGAAGCAACAGAATAACTGTGGTCAGTTGCACTGGTATCTAATATCCAATATTTTTTTAACAGAAGATGAAGCAAAATTAACACAGTTACCTAAAGCAACATTGTTAATAGCGTGAGAAGTAGAAGGAAGAGGTTCCAGTTGAACCAATTTAAGGAGTTTTTGATACTACTCTATCGTAAAACCAAGATGTGAGATATTGTTATGATTCTATGAATTAGAACTCTGAACAATAGATGGAAGATTCTCCTTATTATTATCCATCTGTTGTGAGACATTATTGACAGCAGATGAGCTATTCCTGGACTTAAAACCAGGAGCAAAACCATAATTCTTATAGCATGTTTCAACAATATGTCTTGGTTTACCACAAAAAGTGCACTTCTTAGCATTACGATCAACATTAAGATAGGAATTGGTTGTTCCAGATTTAGTAAGAAGAACATTAGCAGATCCCATTTCATGTTCTTGTTGCACCACAAGTGAGAAAACTCTATTGATCGGCTGAAGAGGATCAATTATCATGATTTGAGATTTCACAGTAGAAAATCTATCATTAAGACCTTTCAGAAAACGGATTACATAATCCTATTGTTGATACTTGATAAATAAAATATTTGTATATTTATTTTCCCTTATATGATGATTTTTTGTGGACAATATTTGAGTTTAATATAACAAATTTGGGTGTAATTGATAAATAAATAATAATTTTAAAAAAAATTATGGTAGCTAATAGTACTGTAGCACCTGCTGACATTTACTGTAGCAAAATACTGTAACAGCGAATAAAAAAATGGGATTTACTATAGCAGTAGGGGGATAGGTTACTGTAGCAATGAATTAAAAAAATGAGGTACTGTATAAGTGGAGTTACTGTAGCTGAATAAAAAATGACGAATTTGTGCATATAAATTGCAGTGTATCAGACGAAAACACAAGGAAGAAGAGGGAAATTTATTTCTCTGACAGTATGTGTGTGTCCTTCTCTGACAGGAGGAGGATATTGTATTATAGCTTATATTTAATTTCATGCATTGTATTATTTTTTAGATAGACCTCTTTTATGGATGGTATAGGTAGTCTTCCTTTGTGGATGGTATAGGTTGCCACCTACTTGGAAGGTTTTACCTCCTACAAGGAAGGCTATAGTTCTCCATTTTTCATGCATCTTTTGGTTGTATATTTATGTTTTAGAATTTAATATTTAAGTTTTATGTTATATTTATGAGGTTTTCATTCAAGTTTTGTGCAATATTTATGAAATTTTCCATTTATTTTGCTTTTGTTTTTAATTTCATTATGAGCTAAATTTCTATTTTCCTAGGGTGATGACGTAGCTTACTAATGATGGATTGAATTTTAACTTATTAAATATAGTTTTAATTTTTCCTTCATGATTGAGTTTTTATTATTATTCTTAATGCTTTCGATTGATTGGTCATCTTTTAAATAATTTCAATATGCATGTTGAGACCGGAAAGAGATGCATGTGTATAGATCCTATAATTAAAACCATAACTTTCATATGAAATAGGAATATATTCGTATGAGTTGTGTAGCCTTAATGAGTTCCATAAATCTTAATGTATGATTAATTGCTTAAATTCATATAGGAATATATTAGATTAACAATTAATTATAGAATTGTTTGACCTTGGAAGAGGCTAGTAATTAAATTAGGGAAACTCGACTATTAATTATGTGGAATAAATTGGACTAGAATAGATAAGTGATTAGAAATTTGTTAAGTGAAATATGACCCCTAGGGCTTTTTATCGTAATTTTTTTCATATTATTTGCACTCATATTTAATCATTTTATTTTATATTCTCAATCACCAACTGATCGATCGACTAAATAGAATTAAAATTACTCATTTTGGTACATAATAATCAATTCTCGTGGGAACGATACTCTACTTATATATTACTTGTTATGATAGTGTACATTTGTACTATTTAATACATCATTTACACTCGTAACAAGTTTTTGGCGCCATTGTCGAGGTTTGTTGTCATTAATATCAATACCAAGTAATTTTAATACTAATTTAGTCTGTAAAAATTTCAAAAACAAAAGAATTTTAAAAAATGAATTAAAACAATTAGAAAAAGGATTATTATTCATAGCATTCATTTGGTTTAATCAGTGATAAATTATCATATCTTGATTCTATTTTAGGAATGCATGTGGATGGAATGAGACAAGAAAATATAAATGCTAGTTGGATTGAAAATTTTTCTCCTTATAATTGTTTTTCTTGTGCTCATTGTAGAGAATGTCATTCTAATGAGCATTGTCCATATAGCAATACCAATCATTATGTGAGAAATGATTTCAATATGAACCAGACTTATTTTGATAATTCCTTTTATCCTGGTGGAATTTTGGAGTAATAAGAGTCTTTGGATCCATACGGTAGATATTGTCTTAATCTTCCTTTCTACTCTTATCTATATATTGAAGAACACACCTTTGAGTATAAGAAAAAATATGATTTAAAAAGATTATGTGAGGAGTTTGTGGAATCATCAAAGAGATTTATTAGAGAGCAAAAGGAAATTGCCACTAGATTTGAGTCAAGTGTCCAAAATATTTGAATATATGTGAGTCAAATTATTTTGTCACTCGAAACATGAAAGTTGAGACCAGGGAAGGGATGAGGTTTTGAAAGAATTTGTGAAAACCATACCAAAAGGAAGGAATTAGAAATAAGTTTAATTTTTATTGATCTCTATTTCACTTTAATTACCCATTTTCGAATCATAATTATGTTTATCAAGGCAGGGGGTTACAATAGTGGTTGTAGTATAGAAGAGGTTCCCATTGTGGAACCTAATTCTTGTCATGTTGATGTTGAAATTAATATGGATATTCCAAAAGTTGTTGTTCATATCTCTCTTATTGAAGTGTTGACTCTTACTGATAAGAATCAAGAGGATTTTATGGGATGCTCTAAATTTTTGAAAACTCCTAAATCTGTTTGCAAATATATGCATGTTGTGCTCTATTTGAGTTTAGTAAAATTTGTACTCTAAAATTGTCTATGATTGAAGAAGTACAAGTAATTACCTTGAATGATCATTGTTGGTGTCTGAAACATTGTTGCTTGAAAAGAAATGAAGACAAGGTAATCATGTTATTTGATACTTTTGATTAGTAGTTTGTGTTTGGGAAGTCTGGTTGAAGACTATAAATTTAGTGCTGCTTGGGAGGCAACCCAAGGTTTGGTTAGAAGTTTTGTTATGATTTTATAGGACTTTTGGTAGCCCTTGATGACAAGAACATTCAAAGAGTACAATGACGATGCACTCAACACTTTGAAAACTGTCATCACATTTGAGGAACCAACAGGTAAGTCTTCCTTCTTGTAATTTTTTTAAGAAAATAATTAAAAAAATTGATTTAGTCTTTATCTAGCTAAAGACGTTAAAGAAGGGCAGCTACTTGGGAGGCAACCCAAAACTTCTTTCCTACTCTCTCATTTTTCTTTCTTACTCGCTGAAACACACTGCATTGCATTGAGGATTTTAGTTTTCATCATTTTTATTTTAAGTTACCATGGAGGAATCTTTTGTAAAGATTAAGAACAGGTTCCCCACTCTTCCCAAAGAAGTGCTTAGGAAGATCTATAATAGTCAACTTGAAAGGATGAAGATATTCAAGCGTTTAGGCCTTCCTGTGGACATACACTGGATTAGTAAAGCTAAGGTACGTGTAGCAGGTGAGATTCATAAATCATTTGTTAAATATTTACCAGGAATGGAAAGAAGTTCTTACCCCAAAAAGAGAAGAGCTAACTAAAAGAATGAATTTCTGCTATAAATGTGCAAGGTGGACATGTGATCAACACTGTAGGAGCAAAGGTATGGTTTCTATAAATCAAGAAGATAAAATTAAATTTATAAAAGATGGGATGAGTAAGGAGTCACTGGATGATATCATTCAAACTCTTGAGACGCATCTGAGTGGTGATGTTCATCATATTCTTCTTGATTTAGTGGATGTATTCAACAAAGAAAATTGGCACTACTATCTTGAAAATCTTATGTTAACAGACCCTGTTTGCCAGTTTATAAAAAAAATGAATGGGAAGCAAATCCTTGATTCATAGAAAGCGTTTAAGCCGTTACTGGACATAAAACCAAAGGAAAATGTGAGCCAAAATCACAACTACTGTACATAATCATGCTTTTGTCTAATCTGTCTTATCTTTTCAGCAGCTTTTGTCTAATTTGTTTTATCCTTTCAGTAACTTTTGAGTTTCTTTCCACTTTTTGCTTAATTTCTTCACGCAAATTACACTGGTCATTCTTGTTGGATTTTTTTTTAAATTTCTTTGAAAAATGCGTGATTTGTATTATTTTGTTGTCACTGTTTTAGTATTATAAATATATACTCTTTCACTTGTAAATATGCATTTTTTGACTTGTAAACTCAAATGGTCCGAGAGAGAAAAAGAGAAAAAGGGTATCACACAAAAAAGTAGATTTACATCTATCTACATTTTTTGTGAAACTAATTAGGGCAAGGAGGGAGAGTTTGGCAATGCAACGAAAGAGCTTAAACTTGGGTTAGCTACCAGAAAGATCAACTTTGTATATGGGGGAGGTATCCAGGGCCTAAGGGGAAGTATGGTCATTTCAGCATCCATGAATGGAAGCAAGGGTTTGAGTGTAAGGGTGAAAGAGTTGAAAGATCACACCTTTTTCCTTAGGACAAGACTTACAAGTTTCGAGCTTTCCTGAACAACAGGGAAAAATGTTCTACCATGCTGAAGCTTTTATTGTTTTTCCTGGTGGTTTAGAGATGTTGGATGGCATTACTAGCATAGCATATTGAGCTAAGTTAAACTTTCATAAAAAGCCATTAGGATTGTAAATGTTAATGGTTTTTATGATGATCTGTTGTCTTTTTTTAATCATGATGTGAAAATAGGATTCATACCATAAGCGACTCGTCATTCCATAATTTTTGCATCAACTGCTGATCAGCTACTTGATCAAATGCAAACCGATGAATCTCACCCAGATCTATTAGTCAAGCAAATAGATGGGCAATCTTCAGATAGTAGTCAGAAGCAAAATCCAGATGCCACTCTTCGGTTGTAACTCCCCTTAATCTTTTAGTTTTACTTTTAGCATTTTGGTTTATTTTATTGTGTGTTTATAATACAAATTTCTCTAAGCTCTAAAAGACAATGAGAAAATTGTCTAATTTAGGTTGGGGGAGGAATTGTTAAAAACAAATTAGTTAGTTAGTAAAAACCATTAAATCCATGGGGTGTAAAAAATGGCAGAGTAAGGAGTTATTCTTAACTCTTGAGACACATTTTATTAGTTGCATTTTATTAGTTACATGGTTTTTCTTTTCTAAAAAAAAGAGTAAAAGTAAAAAAAAAAATCATGTTTAAGTGCTTTGTAATGATTTTAAAAAGTATATAAGTTTTAAGAATGGATCAATTGAATTTAGAGATTTTATAGTATGAATGAACAATTGATTGTTGCAATTGGTGATGAATTTTGAGATTGAATGAGCTGAGTTTGAAAGCCCCTAATTGTGAGCTTTTGAGCCTATAATGATTATTTCTCTTGTGTTATATTCACCTATCAAGTTGTCACTCTAGAACTTGCTTTAAATCTGGTTGAAATTACATCTCACATACCCATTCAAAAATGATAAAGACATTTATTTTCTTTAGCCAGAGCCAAATAGCCAACCTTATAATTATATCGTTGCTAAGCCCCTTTAAGCCTAATTGACTATTTCTTTATTCGCAACTCATTAACATGTGTTTTATCAAGTGCTTGTACCTAATTTTAAATATTAGCAGAGCATTTGAAATTCTTGTGAAATAGGCTTTTGACAAGTGTGGGGTGTATATATGATCAACTTTAAAGTTGCAATTTTATGCAAAGAAAAATAAAAAAAAGGAAGAGAAAAAAAAGATATTAAGTATTTGAATTTTAGGTTATTGTGATGAGATAAATTTATTCATAAGATGGCCTATTTTTCAATTATTCTATTAAATTTCTTAAATGTAACCTTTCATATCATGTTTTACATTCTTCTTACCTTAACCCCATTACAACCCTTAATAAGACCTTTTGATTTAAATTATGCATGTGAACTAGGTAATGGAGATTGAGATTTTTACCAAGTCTATGGTAGTGCAATTTTTTCAGTTGAATTTGAGCGAAACACTTACCCTTAAACACTTGAGAGATTGAGAGAATAAGTTACAAGTACAAACTCAATTTATGCAGTTTCAAATAAAGTCACCATTTTATATTTTTGTTGATTCATGAATACTATAATCTCTTTATTTTTCAATTGTGTTCTTGCTTATGACTTGACATTTCTGATTTTGTTGGAAGAACTTATTAGTCACTCCTTATTTGAGAACGTCTAAGAGCTAAGGTGGGGGAATTTGATAAGTAAAATATTTGCATAGTTATTTTCCCTCATATGATGATTTTTGTCGACAATATTTGAGTTTAATATAATAAATTTGGGTGTAATTGATAAATAAATAATAATTTTTTAAAAAAAGTATTGTAGTTGATGGAGTATTGTAACACCCTACCGACATTTAATGTAGCACAATACTATAGTAGCGAATAAAAAATGGGATTTACTATAGCAGTAGGGGACAAGTTACTATAGCAATAAATAAAAAAAGATGGTACTATAACTGAATAAAAAAGGACGAATTTGTGCCTATAAATTGCAGTGCATCAAACGGAAAAGCAAGGAAGAAGAGGGAAATTTATTTCTCTGACAGTATGTGTATGCATCCTTCTCTAACAGGAGAAGGATATTGTATTATATCTTATATTTAATTTCATACATTGTATTATTTTTTTAGGTAGACCTCATTTATGGACGGTATAGGTAGTCCTCCTTTATGGATGGTATAGGTTGCCACCTACATGGAAAGTTTTACCTCCTACAAAGAAGACTAGATTTCTCCATTTTCATGCATCTTTTGGTTATATATTTATGTTTTAGAATTTAATATTTAAATTTTATGCAATATTTATAGGGTTTTCATTCAAGTTTTATGCAATATTTATGAAGTTTTCAATTTATTTTGGTTTTGTTTTTAATTTCATTATGAGCTAAATTTCTATTTTCCTAGGGTGACGACGTAGCTTACTAATGACGGATTGAATTTTAACTTAATAAATATAGTTTTAATTTTTCCTTCATGATTGAGTTTTTATTATTATTCTTAATGCTTTTGATTGATTGACCATCTTTTGAATGATTTCAGTATGCATGTTGAGACCGGAAGGAGATGCATATGTGTAGATCTTATAATTAAAACCATAACTTTCATATGAAATAGGAATATATTCATATGAGTTGTGTAGCCTTAATGAGTTTCATAATTCTTAATGCATGATAAATTGCTTAAATTCATATAGGAATATATTGGATTAGCAATTAATTATAGAATTGATTGACCTTGGAAGAGGCTAGTAATTAAATTAGGGAAACTCGACTATCAATTATGTGAAATAAATTGGACTAGAATAGATAAATGATTCAATCCAAAATTTGTTAAGTGAAATATGACCCCTAGGGCTTTTTATCATAATTGTTTTCATATTATTTGAACTTATATTTAATCATTTTATTTTGTGTTCTCAATCACCAACAGATCGATCAACTAAATAGAATTAAAATTACTCATTTTGGTACTTAATAATCAATCCTCGTGGGAACGATACTCTGCTCACTTATATATTACTTGATTATGATAGTCTACATTTGCACTATTTAATACATTATTTACACTCATAACAATACTTAGCTAATTTCTCAAAAGCACCACATGAACATTTGTTATCATAGCTACACATAAGTGGAGGACGCAAATTAATCAACTTGTCCTAGATAATTTTGAGCTTATTATAATATTCACTTATACTAAGATCTCCTTGCTTGAGTGAATGTAAATCATCTTGCAAATCTGCTATACGAACACTACTGGAAAAATCACTTTTAAGAGCGGTTAAAAAAGACATTTTAGACTGGTTCTCGATCCGGTCTTGATACAACCGGTCTTAAAAGTCTTCTACTTTTTAGACCGGTTAAAATTTTTTTAAGGCCGGTTATTATAAAACCGGTCTAAATTAATAAAATTTTAGACCGGTTCTTATCAAGAACCGGTCTAAAAATTTGACCTTTTAGACCGGTTTTATAAAGAACCGTCTAAAAAGTATCACATTTAAGACCGGTTCTTTATAAACCGGTCTAAAAAGTCAAATTTTCAGATCGGTTTTCTCCAAAACCGGTCTTAAATATACTTTTCAGACTGGTTTTGGATAGAATCGGTCTTAAAAGTTGAATTTTTTTTTTAAAAAAATTTTCGTTTAAAAGTATACCCAGCAAGTCATTTCCCCTGTTAAAACATTTCACTCAGCAAGCAGCAGCCAGTTCAATGACATTGAAATAAATAAATCTTAAAACTCATTGGAACATATTAAAACTCAACTCCCTTGTGCTTAAACAATGCTGGCCGAAACAGAAGCAAAGGAAAACAACCATGTATAATAAACTCACAACTATAGACAGAATCATAATGCAAGGAAATCAAACAACCATGACAATGCTGTTTTGACCAAGTTCCTTATCTTGTCACTTACATATACATACATCAAAGATTAAATTACATTAATGATGATCACACTCGTCTTAGGCTGATGATCACTAGCTGGCCTGGCTTCAGAGAATCTACACTAAGATGTACACCTCATATCCTTCATTTTCCTATGACGACAAAAAAAAAGTAGTTATATATATATACACCAATAACAATATACATAATTCAAATATAGTTCAATGATATTTATTTTAGCTAACTAACCTTCAATGTAGTTTTATAAAGGGATATCCTCCCATATCCCGTCATGATGATCATTTCTTGTGCCGTGTTCATTGTCTGCTTCATCTTCTTCGTTCAATTCTAGTAAACCTCTAGAAAAAGAAGGAGTCTCAAGCAGATTATTCATTGAATGACTTTCCTGATTAATATCAACGACCCTTTTTCCTTGGAGAGCTACAGACCACATTTTGTTTGCTTGATCAGTAACATAGAACACTTGTTTCGCTTGATATGCCAATAACACTGACAATAATCAAACAACTAAAACAGAACATAAAGTGGTATTAATTCGAAAAGTCAGAGCATATGAATTATAAAACAATGAGAAGTGCTTAAATTAAAGCAACAACAAGAACTTTTCATTGAACATTATTAATTATAAAACAACGTACAACTAAATAACAGATCGATCGAACACTAACCTGAATGAAGACCAAGGAGTGAGCTTCAACCTAAAGTCATGGTGGCGTCGACTGAGGTTAAAATGAAGTCCTCAAATTCACGGCACTGACAAAGGGAAGTCAAATCAGAGGAGAATGGTCACTGCGTTGCGGAGATTAGAGGTCGCGGAGGAGAAGACTGACGATAATCAAAGAACAACGATGACGAACACAACAATGGAAGCGGTAATGAAGGAGGAGACTTGAGCAAATGAGGGACGGGACGCCATGGACGAGTTCATAACATGCACGGACATAGGTCACAAAGAAATGGCAAAGAGAGAAGAAAGGGTTCACAGAGTGCGCGATCTGGGCGCAAGAGGAAAAATAAATGTGAAAAATCTTACCTTTAAGACCGGTTTTTATTAAAAACGGGTCTTAAAAGAGGGAAAATTCACATTTAAGACCGGTTTGTACAAAAACAGGTCTTAAATGTAACATATTTAAGACCGGTTGTTGGAAGAACCGGTCTTAAATGTGTGAACAACCAGTCTTAAAAAGTTATCCAATTTTGAATTTAAAACTTTTAACATTTAAGACCGGTTTACATATAAACCCGTCTTAAATGTTAAAAATTTTAGACCAGTTTTAATACAAAACCGGTATTAAATATTTAACATTTAAGACCGGTTTATATTTAAACCGGTCTTAAATGTTAAAAAATTTTAAATGCGTAAAATTTTAAGACTTTAAGACCGGTTTTTTTTGTAACCGGTCTAAATAAATTTTGTAAGACCGGTTTTTTTATGAACCGGTCTAAGAAGTTCAATATAATTACAAAACTGCCACCGCGCAAATTTTTAAGACCTTATCCGCCAAAACCGGTCTAAATGTGGCGGTCTAAAAAGGGTTTTTTCTAGTAGTGGAGAAATGTCACTCTATGAAAATCGGCTCTGCAAATCGTCCCAAATGTCTGATGCTCTAGCAATCCAAAGGATGCTTTGGGCAATTGTAGAAGAAATAGATCAAGTAAGCCAAGCGACGACCATTGTATTAACATGTTTCCAAAAAGGAAATAGAGGAGCTGTTATTGGAGGAACAAGAATCACACCGTCGATGAATTGATGTTTGTTCTTGGATTGCAACGCCATTGTCATGGCATGAGACCAAGAATGATAGTTCGATCCCATCAATACTGGTGATACAAGTACAAGTAATGGATTTTCATTAGGATGGATATAATAAGGGTTAGAGGGATTTGAAACAGCATCGGCTACCAAAGATGAAGAAGCCATCGATATAATCAAATGTAGATCAAAAAAAGGTGAGCTAAAACCGCTCTAATACCATAAAACAGAAAGCAATCTGAGAAGAAAAATGAAGTTCTTTGAGATTAAGAACTTCCTCATACACAAGAACGAGAGAGAACAAGAACAAAGGAAAAGGAATGAGAAAGTGAAAACTGAGAAAAGAATAATGCTGAGATATCATTATTTTTTATGTATACAGTGTATATATACAGAAGTCAAACTTTCCTTCCTAACTTATTCTGTTATGCTTTGCTGGCATATACTAAATTATGTGGAAATAACTATCAGAAACTAATTATCAATATATCTGTTAGAATATAGTAGAGGGAATAAGGAATCAATGTGTCAAAATATATTTTTCATGTACTTTACAATTAAACCCCTTACGCCTATTTATAGTGTTCTATGCACCCCTTCCTCTCTACTAATGAATCCTTTCATTAGAGACACCACAAATTCCTTCGACTGAGAGACATATTGTATCAGTGAAACAATATATACCACCACTACTACAAAATACGCTTTTAGCATCCCTTTTTAAGCCTTTTAACATCTGAAAATAGGGGGATGTCTATCTGAGTGATGTAGTAAAAATTGCAATAGCGTCCGTAAAATAGAGGACGTCTAAAGTTTGGACTTTAGACGTCCCTACTTTGAACTAGGGACATCTAAAGTGTGTCCCTGACACTTTAGACTTCCCCAGTTTTAAGTGGGGAAGTCTAAAGTCTGCACTTTAGACTTCCCCATTTTAAAGTGAGGACATCTAAATTAACGTCTAAAGTGTTAATTATGTCCCTTATTATTTAAGGACGTTAAAATTTTTTTTAAATGGCCGTTTATATTTATATACTTCACTGTCCAGCAAATTTAAACTATAGAAATAGGATCAAAGAAATATTGCATAAACTAGAATGGAAACAACAACAGTTCAGCACTATCTAATAAAAATGTTATCTAACAATCTAATACTATGTATAACAACAACTCCAATTATATGTACAATATATATAACCACCACAAAGTGTGTTAGAAAGTTGTGTCCTACACAAACTACTAATTAAATAACTAATATAAATAAAAACTTTACACTTTTATACATTGAAGAAGATGTCTAGCCAAAAGGTCTCTGATCAAATTAATGTCTTCATATAAGTAGGCATCTTCATTGTCAAAAATATGAAAATTAAAAAATAAGCTTAGATGAAATAATGAATCAAGTGAATGAATTAATTTGCAATTCAATTACAACACAAAAAATATTATCCTTTAAGAATGAAGAAGCGATTACTTGTTCAAAATCATTCGTAATTCCATTATGAATGATGTTATATATATAAAGTAAGACATAGTATCCACATTCAGTGCTGCCAGGTTGTCGAGGGCACTATAAATCACAAGCAAATGGTTAAAATCAATAAAGGTATATCTAAAACGACCATCAATCAAAAGAACTTGATTTGAAACTACGTACCTTTGGATACAACCATTTCGAGTCTCTAACAACTTTACGATCGCGTGGCCCACCAAGGATTCGATATATTTGGGTTGCCCTATCATTAAAATGAAAATCAACAAAAATTAGAACAATTCATTTAAGTCAAGAATCAAGAATCAATGAAATATAAACAAAATAACTTACGTGTTGAAAACAATTTTTGTTTCTTTGTATGGCCTTTTACGCAAGGAATCAAACCAGTAAACTATGTTGAGCCGAGGACAAAGAACACACAAACTCCAATGGTAACTATAACAACATATATAGATTAAAATAAAGGTAGATGGCAAGGTAATTATTTATTAAATATGGTATCTCTGCATCATTCTGTAGGCTATCATATTCATGCAATTACGTAAAGGATTCTACCTCAACATTATGAATCATTCTCTTCATCTATGACATCCACAACTTCTGTCTTATGCGACGGACAATCAGTTACTTCCTCACCATGCCATATCCACTTTGTGTATCAAGTATTTATTTTACAAAGTAGGTGATTCCTTATAACTTCAACATCCCGTCTTCTCTCATTTAAACTATTGACACAAGGACAAAAATACATCTCATTTTTTGCTGGAGCATTCCTTCTAGCAAATTCAATAAACTCTTCAACCCCATTCTCATATTATTTACCTGTTCTCAAAGCATTCATCCAACTATGATCTATTTTATTATCACCTAAGCCATTCCCAATAACACTCTAGTTTAGAACAATTGTCAATAATGAGATTGCCTTTTACTATTTTCTTTTACAAATTTTGGCAGCATTTCCTCTTAAAAGTAAGACATCCTAAAATCAAAATAACAAACCATTTCAGCTTAATTTAAATGAAACTAAGCTCATTAGGGCAATTCATATTCAGGACAATGTCAACACTTTAAATCCAAAAATTTCATTAAAGCAATGAAACTTTGAAGTCAAATCAAATACATGCTTTTCATTTGAAATTAAAAAGAAAAAATGAAACAATAATAATTAAACAAATAACAACTTCAATTTCTAATTATGTTTATGTCTTCTAACATTTCTGTTGCAATTTAACTTTTACTTCAAATATTGAATAGGCTCACATATGTAAAAGATTATAATTATTCACATTTAACCATATCATCACTTATCTTCTCATATTTAAAAAATGAGCAAGTTAAAAAATGAAGAAACCCAATGCCACCAATAAATAACTTAATGTTCTTAATTGATCCAGAAGTAAAAGAAATTAATAAAAAAATTTCCAACAGCAAAATTAATAAATTACTCTTCAACTAAAGCCTCCAATTTACTTTTTCTTGTTTGCAACAACTTGTTAAACAAGAGTATTATTTTAGTTCCAATGACTCAACAATTGACTTTTGAATATAACTTGCTGGCCAAAGAGATTCTTACAACTCTACTTGTTAGGATCATGGAACATATTTGTCAAGATAAGTGTAGACTACTCTTTAACAAATTGCAAATCTGAATAGATAACAAACAAATACTTTTTTCCTGCAAAGTTATAAATATAAGAAGATAAGTATATTTTAAATTTTATGAATTCTAAGGCATCAATAACAACATATTTAAAGTACCAATTATATGGACCAATTAGATAGAGAATGAAGACAATGCATGAAGGTGTGGTTAGAAGCTAACCTATAGCAAACGGTTTAGGGGGAGACAACCCATGGTAGTGAGAGGGAGGATGACAGTGACGAGAATGAAAGCAAACCGATCGATAGTGCAAGCCTAGCAGCAGCGACGATGACGAGTAGGCATGATGGTTGAAAGAGAGGGTAAGATGGAGGAGCAAGAACAAAGCACATTTAGACAATTTTGGAGAAAGAAGACGGAGAAAGGAGAGGGAGAACGCATATGGAGAATTGAAGGGGGTTGTAGACTTTTTGGAGAAAGAAGACAGAGAACATACAAGGAGAACACATATGGAGAATTGAAGGAGATTGTAGAATTTTTGGAGAAAAAAGACAGAGAAAGAAGAGGGAAAACGAAGATGCAGAATTGATGGGGGTGGGTGGGAGCCTTTAGGCATCCCTAGTCAAAATTAGGGACGCCTAAACAAACCTTAGACGTCCCCAGCTTGGCTGGGGACGTCTAAGGTTCTGACACCACCTACATTGGCCATGTCGACCAATGCATGTGATGCAACTTTAGACGTCCCCAGCCCAGTTGGGGACATCTAAAGTTAAGCTTTAGACATCCCCAGCTGGGCAGGGGACATCTAAAGGTTCTCAATTTCTAAATTTTGATAGAGCACATGCACTGGTCATGTCGGCCAGTGCATGTGATCCACCTTTAGACATCCCCTGCCTATCTGGGGACGTCTAAAGTTGTTCTATTTTTTTTTAGTTTATTATGGTATTTCCTAATTTTTTGTATTTAGATTTTGCTTTTAATTAGTACTTCTAGTGTATAGAAAAATGAAATAAAAACTTTTTAATAAATTCTGTATGTTTTTAAATTACAATGATTAATTGTGTTTTTAATTATATAATTCAATTCAAACTTCGAAGGTAGCTAGTTAATTAACTAGTATTGAAAATGATATATATATATATATATATATATATATATCCAACATTCACTTTATACATCCCTAGTGGATTTGGGGACGTCTTATGGAGCTTTAGAGGTTCTCTAGTTTAACTAGGGATGTCTGAAGCCATCTGGGTCTATCTTTTGGCACAAGATTCAATTATTTTAGAGCGTAAAGCTATTCAATTCTCACATATAATTATAAATATGCCACTTACTATATTTTGGGTGTCCCTTTTTAAAAAAGGGACGTCCTTTAGGGTAGTAATATGTATTATGTAGTAGTACACTTGTAGAGTCATATTCTATCGCTCAAATAATGTCTCATAATAATTAAAAAATATCACATATGTTTACCCAAGTTTTTATATTATTTATATTTAGACCACAACCTATTGGGCTTGGGCCTAATCCATCAAGGACTGACTAGGCTATTTTTCAACATCTCCCACTCACACTTTATGGATTGGAAAATGTCTCTTTTTCTTTCTTTTTTCATACTAGGTGCTTTGTCGTGACCGCGTAGGAATGATGTCTGCATACAGGTGCATGTACTAGAAATCTCCTTTATAGAGACCAGCACAAGACAACCTTCATCGTATAGCTTGATTTTAATATTGTACCTTAAATATCCTAGATTCACTTATATACACTTTCACTTGGCTAATCTAATCCCTTTTGAGTTAGTATAAAACTTAGATTGCCTTTCTAGTATGTATAGTATATACACTTGTGAAATTATCAAAAGTAATATTATAAGGGACATGTCTTAGACACCAGCATATTTGTGTATATTCTAAGTTAAGTAATCTTCCTTTCACCCAGATATCACTTCAATATACATTAGCCGCTTTCCTAACTTAATACTATATAGCGCATCTATCATGACCATACGACATATGCTAAAGTAGTAGTTGCAAAAGCATCAAAAGTAATATCATAAGGAACATGTCTCAGACACAAGCATATTTGTGTATATTCTAAGTTAAGTAATCTTCCTTTCACCTAGATATCACTTCAATATACATTAGCCGCTTTCCTAACTTAATACCATAGATCGCATCTATCATGACCATACGACATATGCTAAAGTAGTAGTTGCAAAAGCATATCTCTGTAATATTATCAAAGTCAAAGGATATGAATGGAAGAATTAAAAACTTCTTGGGACTCACAACAATTAAGCAGGGATCTTCTTACTTGCTTCCCGTTTGTGGTTTTTAGGACATGCGGTATGAATCGTATGCTACAATGTTACTCTTACACCATATGAGCGTATGTCGTTTTGCATTCTGTTATTAATACTGTATAGACTTAAGTCTAGACACTCCTAACATCTGAACCCAAATTCTTCCATTCTACTCAGACGTCAATGTTGAAGAATTTATTATCTGGCTACAAGCATTGTGGAAGTAGATGTTCATGATTCGATCCATACTTATATTCATGTTTATGGATCTCATCTTGACACACTACACTATTGTCAAGGCGATATAGTTTGTGTTTCTCTTCTATTATCAGCATTCTAGTCATTTTACTTGTAAACACAATTGTCTCATCTTTGCACACTCCTCCTGAGTGTCAAATGCAGTTGCTTGTGTGAGAGAGCCAACCTCACAAACCTGTATGATATACAAGACATTGTATACTTTCACACAGACATATAAACCAATAAATATAAGTACTTCAATTAATAACAAGGGCGAAAGTGCAAATTTAGCAGTAAACAATTTCGTCCAGAGCATCCCGAAGACTTATCTTTTTCGGATGCAAAAATAGCAATAAACTATTCTTTCGGAACAAATTTAGCAATGCCGTTAAATCTACTTAACATCTGTTAGTTTTTGAAATGTGGGTCCTAACAGGCTTCTCCATCTGTATTATTTTAATATTTTTTAATGGAAAATATCACTTAAGCCACATGAAAAAAAATTTCATTTCAATTAATGCCCAGAAGATTATGAAATTTCACTGCAAAACTTAATTTATTTTTACTGACAGAGCTTAATGTCATTTTAACCCAAGGGGTGCAGTGATATTTCAAAATCTTTTGGGCCTTATCTGAAATGAAATTTTTTTCGTGTGCCCTAAGTGATATTTTTTCCATTAAAAAAATATTAAAATAATACAGAGAGAGAAGCCTATTGGGACCCATATTTCAAAAAGTAATCGCAGTTAATTATTTTTAACGGCGTTGCTAAATTTGCTCCAAAAAAATAGTCTATTGCTACTTTTGCACCCGAAAAAGATAAGTCTTATGGATGCTTCGGGCGAAATTGTTCATTGCCAGATTTGCATCTTCGCCCTAATAACAAATGTAATATATATGTTTGGTCTTACTATGATACTTGGGATCTTAGTATAGGCTATGACTGTAGTGTTATCATAGTGCACTAATACTGGATTAGTATTCTCATTGCCAAATCCAAGATATTCAATAAACCTCTTCAACCATAAACCCTCTTGTACTGCTGCAATGCATGCTACGAATTCAACTTCTATAGAATGTAAAGCAATACATGTCTGCTTCTTACTACTCCAACATATGGCTCTATTGTTAGGAAGAAAGTATAACCTGAAGTTGATCTTTGCTCTCTCTCATCTCCATCTACATCAGCATCAGAGTATCCAACTAGGTGTAGATCGCTTCCTTCGTAGCATAGTGTATAGTTAGATGTGCCTATTAAATATCTCAAGATCCTCTTTATTGCTTTCCAATGACGCTCACCTGGGTTGGACTGGAACTTATATACCAATCCTACCGTAAAACAGATATCTGGCTTTGTACATATCAATGCGTATATTAGACTACCAACACTAGCATAGGAAACTTTCCTCATTTTTTTTATCTGACTTAGTTTTAGGACACATATCATGGCCTAAGTTACATCAGAAGCCACTGGGGTATCCAAGGAATAGCAGTTGCTCATGTTGAATAGTTCAAAAATCTTTTTAATTTAATTTTCTTGTGAAAGAGATAGGATTCTTTTTGGACGATCTCTTTGGATTTTAACTCCAAGTATATACTCTACTTCACCCATGTCTTTCATTTCAAAATTGATGAAAGCAATTCTTTAATGAGGTTTTGATTGGGATGGTTGCTAGAGAATCAATATGAGAGGTTGAGGAAAATGATAATGAGGACAAGGCGACAGGAAAAGAATCAGAGATGATGAGGAGGGATAAATATCTTATCGGTGTTACCATATTTAGAGGATTATCTTATCAGATTCAAAGGATTTTATTTATTATTAATACTTGTTAATTGATTATTGATGATTAATTATTGCCCTGATTGAAAGGATTGTATTTATTATTGATTTAAGTAAATCAGTAAATTCACATCTTTCTGGATACACCGCACATAGATAAGAAGCAGTCACAAGTCACAAACTCAAAAGGCCATTCACATAATGCAAGAAAGGATGATTAGGATGATGATTAGATGCTTAAGTGGACCAATTAAATCAACACTAGGAGATTTACATAAGTATATATAGATAGATATATGATATGAAAAATGAGATTTAATATTGTAATAATTTTTATGGAAACAACCAATATAAAAAAAATTATGATAATTTACAACAATTTTATTATCAATGTCACATTTCTTTTTTTTTTTACATATAAAAGGCCATACTATGGAAAGTTACATTCTTCTAAAGGATACAGAAAGCCCTCTACGGGCAAGGTCCTGTCTCAAAATCTCCAAACAACCTGGATAAGGAACTGGAAGAATCACTAGGCCACCCACTAAATGATGAGCCTCTCTGGCTAGATAGTCGGCACACTGGATTGAATCTCGCGGTGCATAGCAAAGCCCGACATGCCAATCCGAGAAAATAAGTTCCCTGATCTCATTAATCTCATTCCTTAAAGGATGATTATGTCTGCCATCCCGCATCACCAGTTGTAATACCTCCATAGAATCAGTGTAAGCCTTCACATATTGGAAATGATATTGCTTACATAACTGAAGCCCAGTCAGGAGTCCGAATATCTCTGCAGAGGTTGGGGACTGTACTGCGAGCTTTCGTTGAAATCCAAGTACCCAATTTCCTTTGTTGTCTCGAACCATCCCGCCACATGCTGCTTCTCGATTGGCCTTGACCGAACCATCCGAATCAAGTCTAACATAGCCCTCCGGTGGTATCTCCCATATGCTATCCTCCTCTCGTCCGAACTGCTGGAACTGATGTTTGAAATTCCCAAACACACTAGTCTCCAACAACTGAAATAAGGTTCCACGAGCAATCTCCTTCGGTTGTGCACGAGTTCCTTCCATCACCCCTTTGCATCTATTCTTCCACAGAAGCCAACATGTGAGATTGAAAGTTTTTTGCCAGGGCCATCTGTGAAGTCTATCAAATCCCATATGACTGGACAAATTCTCCGTGAGCCAAACCTGCAAGTTAGAACAAAAGAACCTGGTGCGATACATTGGTTTAACAAAAGATAACCACACTGATCTCGCAACCTCACAATCTTTCAGAATATGGAGCAAAGTCTCCGCTCTTTGACACTCAAAAGAACACTCCTCACTGGTATTCAACCCTCTCTGAGCTCTGAGAAGATTAGTAGGAAGTCTCTCATGAATAGCTTGCCAAAGAAAAAATTTTACTTTTTCTGGTACAGGTAACTTCCAGACTTTCTTCCAAAGGACCAGAGAGCTCGGGAATCTCTGTGCTGATAAGAACTTATAAGCGGCTCAGACACTGAAACGATTATCAGAAGCACTTCTCCAAGAGAATGAATCAGCGTCACTTCCTCGTGGTAGATGCACTTTATCAATGATGTTAATCACCCAGTGAGGCAAAAACTCTCTCCACTTACCTGTATCCCAATTTCCATTACCCAAAACAAAATCCCTAACCTTAGCACAGGGATCCAAATTATGAATGTTATGATCCACATAATAAATAAGTGGCTCATTTAATGGAGACCATAAATCCCACCAGACATGACTACTCCTACCATCATTCAAAGACCTACCAATACCTTTGTAGAATTGGTCCCATACTGTGGTAATACTCCGCCAGACAGCAGATGGATTTTGTTTCTTACAGACTATAGGGTATAACCCATCTCCACATCCATATTTACCTTTGAGGCATCTCACCCATAAGGCTTCGGGCTCAGTTAGCAGACCCCAACAAAGTTTCATTATGTAAGCTATGTTATGTTTATGGAGATCTTTAATTCCTAAGCCACCAGTTTCCTTGTCCTGTTTAATTTGGTCCCATGCAATAATATGCATCTTCCTGCCTTCTGGACCTTGATTCCAAAGGAAAGACCGACTGATCTTTTCAAGATCCTTCAAAATGCCTTTCAGCAACAGAGTGGTTTGCATCTGGTAACTCAGAATAGCATTCAACACTGATTTAATCAGTGCAGTTCGTCCAGCCATAGTAAGGAATCGACCTTTCCAATTTGCTAACCTCTTCCTAACCTTCTGGATAATGGGAAAGAAGAGAAGATTAGTGGCTCTCTTATGAAGAAGCGGAACCCCTAGATACTTCCCTAAGTCCCCCGTCAAACCTATTCCTGCTCTATTCGCCAAATCCAAAGCCCTATTAATATGGACACTTCGTGAACAAAACACTTTGGACTTAGCAAGGTTAATCTTATACCCAGAGACCTCACAAAATGATCTCATAATTCCTTTCATGATCTCTATTTGTTCAGTTGACGCTTCCCCAAACAGAAGAAGATCATCGGCAAAGAAGAGATGGGAAATTGTAGGGGATTGCCTGTTAAATTTGAGACCCTTCCAGTTGCCGTTGATAACCTCACGGTTAATCATTTGACCAAGCCTTTCCATACACAGGACAAATAGGTAGGGGCTAAGTGGGTCTCCTTGCCGAAGACCTCTAGAAGGACAGAAGGAGGAAGACTCCTTACCATTCCATAGTACTTTCATGGTCACCTGGGATGTGCAA
This sequence comes from Inga laurina, assembly GCA_963855925.1. Lineage (NCBI taxonomy): Eukaryota > Viridiplantae > Streptophyta > Magnoliopsida > Fabales > Fabaceae > Inga > Inga laurina. The sequence continues at coordinate 68,317,726 of OY979701.1, read as the reverse complement.
GTCATAATGAGCTTCACCATCCTGTCAGATAACCCTAAACCAATAAGAGTGGTTTTTAGAAAGTCCCAGTCAAGCCGATCATAGGCTTTTTCCATGTCCACTTTAACAGCCACATAACCTTTTTTCCTATTCTTAGTCCGCATAGTGTGAATGGCCTCCTGTGCAATGATGATATTATCACAGCTCTGTCTGCCAGCTATAAAGCTACACTGTTGAGGTTGTATAAGATAAGACATGACCCCCTTTAGCCTGTTTGCTAGTATCTTCGTTATAATCTTGAAGATTACATTGTACAAAGTTATGGGTCGAAAATCTTGCACAGTCTGTGGAAAATCCACCTTAGGAATTAGCACTATGTTAGTGTGGTTTATGGCCCTAACTTGCTCAGGATCTTGCCATATTCCTCGAACCATATCACATACCTTACCCCCAATTTGGTCCCATTGAGTTTGAAAAAAGTGAGCTTGAAGGCCATCTGGTCCTGGTGCCTTAAAAGCACCCATCATGAAAGCAGCATTCTTTATCTCAGTATCATGAACATCTCTATGAATTAGCTCAAAATCACTACTTTGTAATGGAGGGAACTCGGCTATCCAATCCGATGAATCCATAACTTGTTCATCTTTAGTGTAAAGCTCTTGGAAGAATCGACTAGCCATATGCCTCATTTGCTCTTGATCCTGAATCCAAATTCCATTCTCATCTTGTAAAGCATCCACATGTTGTTTTTTCCTCTTAAGAATAGCAGACAAGTGAAAAAATCTAGTGTTTTTATCTCCCAACTCCAACCACCTGCATCTAGATTTTTGAAACCATATTAATTCTTCTTGAGCACATAATTTACTATTATCCTGCCAAAGCCTCTGTTCAAGCTTAAATAGACCATTATCAAGATTATTCTTCCTAGCTCTATCAATTCCCTCTAATCTTCTCAAAATTCGATGTTTTCTCTTGGGGATACTTCCAAGAACCGTTTGATTCCACTCAGTAGCACCTCTTTCAAATCTCTTTACCCCACTACACCAATCAAAATCATCCCACGCTTTTTGAACCACATTCTTAAAACTATCCTCCAATGCCCATGTCGGTTGATATTTAAAATGAGGCCCTGTTCGTTGGTTAGATAGCCCTATGCCTTCAGCAACAACAAGAACGCGGTGATCAGACTTATAACGAAGCTGATGAAAAACCTTGCTTCTTGAGAATTTAAGCTCCCGAGCTAAATTCCCAAATGCCCAATCCAGTCTCTCTTTCACTCCCTGCTTTTCCCATGTGAATCGTTCACCCACAATAGGAACTTCAAGAAGGTTGGATTCTCTAATGCAATCAGAGAATTGTTTCATTATTCTAAGAGACGGTTGAGATCCACCTATTTTGTCTGAAGGGTTCAGGAATGAATTAAAATCTCCAAGAACAAGCCATGCCTCATGCATAGTGATCGTAATGTTTTTTAATCCCCTCCACAGACTCTCTCTCCTAGTTGCAACAGGTTCTCCATAGACAAAAGTGGTAAATAAAGACTCTTGAGATCTTTTATCTATTACTTTGCAGTGAATAAATGGGGTACTTGAAAATAAATAATCAACTTGAGTATTACTTTCGTCCCAAAATACCCAAATCCCACCTGCAAACCCCGATGCCTCTAGTCTAATCCAGTTGCTAAAACCCAATTTGTAAGAAACTCTATCAGCCTTAGAACCACTAATTCTAGTTTCCAAAAGGCATAAGACATCAACCTTATATTTACTCACAATTTCATGAATGGTGGTAGGGAAGGATCGGCCCCCAGCACCTCTACAGTTCCATGAAGCGATAATCATAATGACACTAAGGATTAAAATAAGAGAGGAGTTACTGGTCCAGATGTTCGCTGACATCCCTATAGCATTCCTCCTTCAGCTCCTCCCTTGCGTGTCTTTCAAAATCAGCATGCATAAAATCATCTCCAACATCATCCTCAAAATGTGAAGGATCTTGCAAGGATTGAAGATGAGAAGGTGAAGCCTGCATACTATGTTCACATTTCTCCTTCATGAAATCATCCAACTTCTTCTCTGAATAAATCCCAGGTCCTTCAAGCAGGAACCTTCCATTTATTTGTTGTGGTCCCTCCTCCTTTCTAGTTTGTATTTGGCTTGAAATCAATTGGGAAGTATTACCTCCCACCAATATATGCTCCCTGCAGCCCAATGATTTATTCTTAGGCCCAGTATTTTTCAGCCCAGCGGATTCCTTGGCCACCACTTGACTTTCGGTAGGGCTTCTCTTGGTTTGTGTCTTCCGTTCAATCCATGTCCCATTCGGTCTATCACTTTCCTTCCCATTCGGTCTATCACTCTCCTTCCCATGAGCTTTCTTCATCATCACTCTCTCCTTTGGCAACTACGCTCTGTCCTCCCTTGTCATATCAGGTCTGCTTAATCGCCGTGTTCCCGAGGCACTCATCCCTCCCAAGTCACCGGCCGGCTGCGCATCCCCTGTCCGTTCTGCAATCTGGAGTTGCTTCCCGGTCATATTATTCTCCCCTAGCGCCCCCTCTTCATTATCCAGCCCAACTAAAGCTTCAAATCGCAAGCTAGATCCGTTGCCCTTCTCTGCAATTTTGGTGGTCCGATAACCTATGTTCTGTTCCAGCTTCCCCTCCCGATGAGCATATGTTCTGGAAGGATGAGTTCTAGTCGATCATCCTACTATCATCCAAGGTCCGAAATCCTCCTCGGTGGACTGGTTTGTCTTCTTCGGCACCATATTTGGAGCTGGCCGATTGTGATGATCCTTCGAGCTTTCCCCTGCATTATTTGAACTTAAATAAGTCCATTGACAAGTCTCCTTCCGGTGCCCATATCGGCCGCACGCAAAACAGATGAGGTTGAGTCCCTCATACTCAACCTGGAAAGCCTGATGAGTTGCAATCACCCTAGGTACTAGTTTCTTCCTTAGATCGACTTCAACACATATTCTAGCGTATTTTCCCCTTTCTATTCTGGCTGTGCTTGAAACCGAATCTGAAGGTGTAAGCAAATCAACCTTCATCGTCTTCCCTATTCTATTTCCTAATCTGGTAATAAATGTTGTATTATAACATTGCACTGGGATATTAGGAATCCGAACCCATATTGCTACCCTACCTAAAGGGTTGTTGAACGGATCAAAATGTGGAGACCATCGCTGGACAAGAATGGTGTGATGTTGAATCACCCACTGACCATCATATAGGACTTTTTGATACATTTGAGCCCACCCCTCTTTTGGCACAAATCTAACCAGAAAATAATTATTAGGTAAATCTATTAGGTCAAAATCTGGGGTCTTCCACAATCTGGATAAATGAGCTTTGAGAGTATAAACATTATACTTCCTTCCCAACACTGTGATAATCAGAGCTGCATTCCATGGTTTACACCATTCACTGTATTCTTCAGTAGAGACAGGAACAACAAGGTGCTGCTGCATCAGATTTTGAACTTCCTCTGTGAGCTCTGGCAGGTCCCATTCACGGTTAATGACATCTGATAAAAGATCTTCATCTTCCACACAAACGCCCCCATTATCTATACCATTAAATCCCATTAGTGAGGCTTTGTAAGAGATTTGCTTCTTCCCACTATTTTCTGGTTTGTTCGCATAAGAGATATCCTGATCCATACACTCAAGCTCCTCTAATGCATTCCCTAGAGCTGCTTCATCAACCATTTCTGTGTCCTCCGCCGCTAAAGAGAGAACTTCATTCTTTTTTTTCTTCTTACTACCACACACCAGAAGATCCGAAGGCCGGTCCGGCGGTATCTTTCGCTGAAGTTGATCACCCATACCAGTTTTTAGCTGTGCACACTTTTCAAGAGAGAGAAAACTAAGCTACTCAGAACTCCTAACAATGTCACATTTCATCATGGGTTTGTCTGGCGTGGCTGGAATATGGGCCTACTCTCAACACCAGGATGTCAGCTGTGAGTTCGTTTACTGTTATAGTTTCAGGTTTTGGTTATGCAAGCGTTCGGTTTCGGCTGTTGTTATGTTTACATATGCTAATTAACTAGTTACCTATTTAACTGGGCAGGCCCAGTAACTCGTGTGTAATTGTAAAATTGCAATGTTTAGTACTCCCTCGATCCCATATTATAAGTTTTAAATAATCAATTTTCTTTAATCAAGAAAATAGTTAAAATTAGTTAACAACAATAACTATGTATTATTTTTATAACTATACCCTTATATGTAAAGAGAACGATAAAAAATACTAAATACAATACATATAGTTAACAAGGATAAAATTGAAAAAACGCAATAAATATGTTTTTTTGTCCGACCACAATAAATATTTAGATTAACATAAAATGAAGCTTATATTTTGAGACAAACTTATATACAAATTTAAAACTTATAATAAGCTTATTAAAGTTGCCTTTTGATCAAAAAAATAGAGGCTCCCATATTTAACACTTAACAATGTATCGAATAGGATTGTCTCAAGAGAAGGTAACACACTTGCACACAATCATATTTAAGCTTGAAGGGCATTTTGATCGATGATAATGTAGATCATGATGGCTCCTTCATGGACATATGAAGCGCAAAAGACGAAAGTAGATTCAGGGGCCAAGTGAAAACTGAAAATTTGGCTCTTGGTATATACACAGACGCAAGAATAAAATTAAATAAAATATTTATAATTTATTTTCAAGAATATTTTTATATCTTTTTTTTGGCAGAATTTTTTTTATCTCTTTTACTGTTAGCTTAATTGAATTAATGACTTTTCCATCCCGTCTCTATTTCCAATAAATTATATCAATCAATACAGTATTTTTTAATTTTATTAAAAAAAGTAATTTTGAAAATTTTTCAAAATATTTTATTTTAACTATTTTTCAAGTATCATAGGAATAATTAACAAATTTTTACAAGTTGGAAAAAAAATTAACAAAGTTTAAAAAAAATGATGAAACTGGTGGATTTGGATATTGTATTGGCTATAAATACCCATGACTCCAGGGGATGTTGGTTTTTTTTTTTTTTTTTAAATATGACTCTTTTTTTAACCTTTTTAAAGGGACTAAGCATAAAACCAAGAAGTAATAAATTGTTTGTTCTGGTATGAAATATAAGATCTTAATACAATTTTTTCCCAAATCTATAATTTTTTATTTGAACTCTTTTTATTAATTGCATATATTATATGGGCAAAAAAAACTAATTGGATATATTCTAATATATAATAGGCCTTTCATCAAGTAGTTTCCAATAAAAATTATTAGAACGAGTAATTTAGAGATACTAACTTACAACATTTTTACAAATATATAACTAACATCATTTATTTACTTAATATCTATAAATTAATAATCTAACTTCTATATTAATTCATTAAACGATAAGAAATTTGTCTCCCAAATGTTAAATACTTGAATTCTTTTCTTAAAGTCTTTTTTATCAATTGCACATATATAATAGGGACTTGGACTTCCATCAAGAGAACAGTTTGTCATGCAAATTATTAAACCGGGTACTTTAGAGAAATAATTAAACAGATCTTTTTCAAATAATTAAACTAATTTTCTTAATCTCTATAAATTTTTTATTTATTTGATCAAGAATATAATATCTTTCAAAACGTTAAAGATAAAAGATTTTCACTTCACTCAATAAATATAATTTTTAAAATTTAGATATATATTTTCCTTCTTACGAAATGAAGTCACTTAGCATATCTATCACCAACTTGTTGAGATGTTGGAGTACTCTTTATTCACTAGAACAATCCAATAGTTGTCTGATGAGTCGCAGCTTTTTTGCATGATTAGCGTACGGAGGCTAGATTGATGGGAGGGAACGATCACTAATGTAGTGCACGATTGTATGACGCGTCGATCTTCTATTGCTACAACAGACTACGGTTCTCTCCATCTACTTTATTTTTTTATTAATAAAATTGTAAGCTTTGATAAATAGATTCCACGAACCTTGTTTTGTTGGTGACGAAGGAAACTTCAAACTTTAAAATTTGAATGAGAGAAATTATGAGAACGGGATAATGAGGAGTCCGTAAAAAGATAACTTGTACTTTAGGTTCATATAATGATAGCAATATATATATATATATATATATATATATATATATATATATAAGTTTTCAGTAGGTTCATTGAACTAAAAGAAATAATATGACTTTTTTGATTCTGAATATAAAATATAGGGAAAATCCCTCAAAAAGAACCTTTAAAATAACAAAAGACAGAAAGGTGTTCCGAAATTCCATATTTCCACAAAAGTGCGAGTACCTGATCTGGGATATTGAAATTGTAGACAAAATGACCTGCGTAACCCTGGAAGTTTTAAAATTGAAAAACGTTGAGGAAATAAGAAGGGCGAAATTGCGCGGAAACTCTGTCGAGACTCTTCATCTTCTTCGAGCGTGGTCGTTGTCGTTGGTGGAGTGTGGTTTCGTGGCGTTGAGAGAGGATAGTAGCAGCGACATTGTGCGGCGAATTTGGGGTGGATTTGAGGAGGAGCGAAGGCGAGAAGAGGTTGTGGTGAAAGGCATTGGACAGTTGCAGAGGCACCAGTTTGCGGCTGCGAATTTGAGCTCCGGTGTTGAACTTGGGTAAGTGGTTGTGTTTAAAATTGTATTTCATTTTAACTTATCCACTTGATTAGAATGGGGGTTCAAATTCGTTGGGTTAAAATTAGTTTGGGAAATGTGGATAAAAGCTATGAAGTGGTGCGAAGTTGGGAATCGTTGAGGCGAAGTTGTGAAAATAAGTTGCTAAGTTGGGAAGTTTGAATTGCAACTTTTGAAATTTGTAAACCGTTGAAACAGCATATGAACGCGTCAATTTGTGAAGTTGTGACAGGGTGTTCAGACCTAGCGTATTGTGATTTTATTGTTGTGAAAATCTTATACATAAATTTGCGAATGGCTTAAGTGAAGTTGTGAAACAAAATCTCTGAAAACTGCATGTTAAGTTGTGAACACAAAAGAAGAATATGTGAAAACGGTAATGACACGTTGGTAACTTGTGAAACAGCATATGAAGTTGTGGATGTGAGTAGAAGTTGCGAAAGGGTTTGTAGATATAGGAATCGCCGATTTCACAGTAGTGAAAATGTTATGGATAGTGCCCTAAGATAACATTTGAAAATCGAATGTTATCCTGTGAAAACATTATCGGAGTTTGTGAAAGCGTAATGAAAAGTTGGTAAATATGTGTAGAGGTCAATTTAGGCGAGGAAATTGTGAAATTCGTAGACGAACTTGTGAATCCTTATGCAGAAGTTGTGAATATTTCTCCATAAGTTGTGAGACCTTATTTAACTTTAACTGTGGGGAAATAGATATTTCCAATAGTTGTGGTTGTGATGGGAAGGTTGGAAAATGGTATGAGAAGTTGCGATGACATAGCTTAGATGCGTTAACTTGTCATGTACGAATAAAAATGTTATTAAATGTGCTGAAATCCATAGTTGATGAGTGTAAACTGAATTTTGTGCAGGTAAAAGGAGATGGGGGGCCACAAAGGTGAGACATCAAAGGCAGAACAAGTAAAGGCAACAAGTGTCAAGAGTAGAGAAGTAACGAAAGAAAGTGAAAAGTCCGAGGCAATAAAGGGCGATGGTGAACAGATTAAACCAGTGATGAGTGGGTTTATGCTGTTTAGAAACGAGTATGTGGCCAAGTTAGGGGAGAAGAAGAGAAGGATGGCAGATGAAAGTAAGTCGGCAGGGAAGGCATGGCGTGAGTTGCCAGAGGCGAAGAAGAAGGAGTACAATGATAAAGCTATGGAAGGACGGCCGAAAAGGGAGATGAGGAAAAAGGAACTGCCATTTCATACCCGCTGCTCACTGGGAGGATTTACATCGTTGGTGCAGTTTGTGAACGGTAAAGAACATTTGAAGGAGAGGGTTAAGAGAATAGGATTTGGGAACCTATTGAAGGTGCAATTGAACCGACTCCCCCGTGACCTGATTGTGTCCATGCTGAGAGCATATGACCCAGCAACACATCAATTTAGGATTAGGGGGAAGACAAAAGAAATAGAAGCATCAGATGTGCACAAGTTGCTCGGTATACCTCATTCAGGGAAGGAGGTGAAGGTGGATGTGGAGGATTCGAATAGAAGATATCAGTGGTTGAAGAGGGAGTATGGGAGGAAGAAATATACGGACATTCTGAAGCGCATAAAATCTGGGACAGCTGGCGATAAATTTGAGTTTATGTTTGTGCTCTACAGTTTAGGGACTTTGTTATGCCCTACCTCGAGTAGGCTGATAAGTGACCGGATGTTGAGGGTTATGTTCTGCACAATGGACGGTTTTCAACATTATGACTGGGCAACATACATAATGAAAGACTTGTGGAAGGAAATGAGTGATTATGTGAAAGAGTACAGGGAGAAGAAGAAAAGGGAAGGGAGCAGCAACGTGGGTGGTTGCCTGTACTTACTCCTGGTATGTCACTGTTTACATTAAATGTGTAGCTATCATTCAAGCCGAAAATAATGATCCATATATTTTCTATGGTGCAGTTGTTCTTTGGGGAAAATTTCCCTTTGAAACAAAGTGTCCGCGAACAGTCCACCACAGCGATTGAATTCTGGACAAAGGAAAAGATCAACGACATGGTGAAGACTGAGAGGACGAGCAATATGGGAATTTTGTATAAAGGAAAAGGCTCTGAAGTTAGGGCAGGGAATGAGGACACAGATAATGTGCCATATTTAGACCCGGTATGTGTCTGTGGAAGCTAATTTAAAATGCAAAAACGATTTAATAATGTAATTGACAAATTAAGTTGTGCTGTCACTGTAGGAATTGAAGGAGGTGTATGCCCGGTTGGTAAAAGTTATCGATGAAAACCGAAACAGACTTGTAAGCGTGGTGGCGCAGGAGCTACTCAATGTCCAGCTCGCACGAGAGGCCAGGGAGAAAGCACAACAAGACGGCCCTGGTGTGACAGTAGATGAGCAACATACAGATGAGGATGATGATGATGATGATGCGACAGATGCTTCTCATGACTCAGACTCAGATTCTGATGATGCAGACGCAGAACCTTATCATGTTGATGACGACGAAGATGATGATGCAGAGGGAACTGAGGTGGCGGAAAAAGTCCCCACGGATGACCATGCAATTCAGAGGCCTCAACAGCTGCGGAGATCAAAGAGGCAGCCACTCCAAGCGATGACATGTCCATTTATACAGTTGGATGGGAGTCGAAAAAGGAAGACGCCAACGCATGATCGGAAAACGTTGTTCAACATAGTTTCCACAATGGCCAGAGGTGCTGAGGCTGAAGTGTAAGTATCAACGTCATGTGATTGAATGACTGTTATGTAGTTAGTATATTACCACAACACGGGAAGCGATGAACTAACTGGCATTGCATTTGAAATGTTTTTGTAGGCCGTTGGTTCAGATTTTGGATGAAGAACTGTGTAGAGACTAGTTGTATACGCTAGGGGGAATTCAAAGACTAAGTAATACGGTATGTATGGCTTACGTGGAGAATGGTTTCATTAAGTTATGGTGAATATTATATGTAGTTTATGCAATGGTTTCTTTGCTGCTGTAGGTGATGTCCGTTGTGTGTAAGGCTTTAATGTATCACTTCAAGCTGGAGGGAGGACAGCCGAAGCGCCATATTTTTGATGCATGGTTCATGGTAATTACTCATTTCTTGTGTAGTGGAACAACATTTAGTTTGACAAAATTATGTGCACATTAGTCAGGACTATGTGTTTTTATGCAGACAAAGTTGGTAGGTCACCCAATAGGGTGGAAAGTGTCTTCCACGAGTAAAGAATTCTCTCCCAAAACCGTCGGTTACAATATAGGCGAGTGTGAGTTGATTATGGGTCCGGCACTTGTCCGTGGCCACTGGTTCTGTGTTGCGTTAGAGACAAAGACTATGACCTTCTACGTGCTGGACTCAATGAAGCCTGATCTAGGCAGCAAGAAGACTACGAGGAAGGGTGGCGTGACAAATGATTACATATTTGTGTTAAACTTAATTGTAAGTTCACCTGACTCCACTGCTGTAGTTGAGGTGGTTTACTTCAGTTGACCCACATCGTAAGACGCATAAATGTTCTTTTTTCAGAGAGATAGGTTCGTTGACATCGTGCACATTGTTAACCCGCATCTGGCTGGGAAGAAGAAGATGTCAGATATTGTGTGGCCTCCTGTTGTGCAACAGAATAATCTGTAAGCTTCTTCACTTTCGCCTCTTACAATTTAGCTTGCATTGTTTCGTTAAGTAACACTACGTTTTCATGTGGGTGAGAGTACAGGAGGGACTGTGGTGTTCATGTTATTATTTGGTTGAGCCAGTGGACCCCGGAAGGTGATTTCCATTACGAAAATGTAAGTGATCCACATTTCCCTCTGTACGCATTGTTATTTACTTGTGATTTCCATTATGGTTTCCATTGAACCTTACACTGAGGGAATTACTTATTTGCAGGAACAAATTCAGCAATTGCGGAGCGACATTATGTGGTGGTTAGTTAATCATCCGCTGAATTTGTTGCGGGACACAGCTCTGGCCCTCATTCCCTCTGGACAAAAGTCCAGCAAAAGACGTGCTTAAGTTATGTCCCCGCGATATAGTAATGTCAACACTTGTCCATGTAAAGTATTGTAAAGTATTGTTAACGTCATAGAGTTATGTACGGTAGAGTCCACTGACAGGACATGCAATTTAAGGTACATTAATGACATATATGTTGCCATTGCGGGATGCAATGTTTCCCAGTTCACTCCTCTAGCATTACCTTCTAAAACGTACTTGTATGCCACCAACAATATCTGTGTTCCCCTTTCGCAATGTAACTATGTCCTTGCCAGAGGCAGGTTAAAAATTTTTTTAAGAGAACTAATATCCTAACAGAATGAATAAGGTTGAATGATGTAATGAGGCACAATGAATAATATGCAATTTAGGGTTGAATGATGCACACATTACATAAGCATTCTACGCACGTGCGCCACTTGCATTTCCAACTGCCAATAATCTGATCAGCACTGCTAACAATCCATAGTTAACAATGATGATGCACACATTACATAATGATTGTGTCCAGTCAATACACCCTGCTAACCAAGTGTGACACTTCCTTTTCCAACTGCCATTACTCTGATTATCTCTGGCGGCAACAAATCCATAGGCATATACACTATAGCGTGGTCATAACTTGATGTTACGTAGATAGTGCTTTGGTGTCTCTGAATTGATGGCCATTGAGCAGTCGAGTTGATATCAGCACTGGACGGTAACAAGCGACTTATTGTTTAGAGCCTTCCGTTTCTTTCCGCATCTCCACTCGACTTGAGGATTACAACTCGAGTTACTTGCATAATTAGACGGTTTCCAGACAGTGCTTGCGTCAAGACTTAGCAGTACGGACTCGAGTTGTCCGATTACCAACTCGAGTTGTCGTCATCACTGGAGGGTAACCTGATGGTGATAGTGAGAAGCGGCACCGAACTCGAGTTGCGTAGAAGGTCACTCGCCTCCATTCTTCGATGACTTACGAAGCGCACTCGAGTTTCCGGATGACCAACTCGAGTTGCCGTCATCACTGGAGGGTAACCCGATGGTGATAGTGAGAAGCGGCACCGAACTCGAGTTGTGTAGAAGGTCACTCGCCTCCGTTCTTCGATGACTTACGAAGCGCACTCGAGTTTCCGGATGACCAACTCGAGTTGCCGTCATCACTGGAGGGTAACCCGATGGTGATAGTGAGAAGCGGCACCGAACTCGAGTTGCGTAGAAGGTCACTCGCCTCCGTTCTTCGATGACTTACGAAGCGCACTCGAGTTTCCGGATGACCAACTCGAGTTGCCGTCATCACTGGAGGGTAACCCGATGGTGATAGTGAGAAGCGGCACCGAACTCGAGTTGCGTAGAAGGTCACTCGCCTCCGTTCTTCGATGACTTACGAAGCGCACTCGAGTTTCCAGATGAACAACTCGAGTTGCCGTCATCACTGGAGGGTCACCCGACGGTGCTAGTGAGAAGCGGCACCGAACTTGAGTTGCGTAGAAGGTCACTCACCGCCGTTCGTGGATGACGTACGAAGCTCACTCGAGTTTCCAGATGAACAACTCGAGTTTCCGTCATCACTGGAGGGTCACCCGACGGTGTTAGTGAGAAGCGGCACCGAACTCGAGTTGCGTAGAAGGTCACTCGCCGCCGTTCGTGGATGACGTACGAAGCTCACTCGAGTTTCCAGATGAACAACTCGAGTTGCCGTCATCACTGGAGGGTCACCCGACGGTGCTAGTGAGAAGCGGCACCGAACTCGAGTTGCGTAGAAGGTCACTCGCCGCCGTTCGTGGATGACGTACGAAGCTCACTCGAGTTTCCAGATGAACAACTCGAGTTGCCTTCATCACTGGAGGGTCACCCGATGGTGATTGTGTTTGTTGTTGTTAAATGTGCATAAGTAATGTGCAAAAAGCAACACGTAATTGGTCATACTTGGAGTCCGTAGAAAAAAAAAAGATAAACCATATGAACGTCGTTAAACCTGACGCATGGACGAACTGTTTGAAACATTTACTCTAAAATTATTTCTTTGGTGAACTGCATGTGACGAGAATTAAAAAAAAACGTGGGGACTATCGTCGTCTAGGCATCTGGATTAACGTCTTCATCATTGTCGACTCCCTCATTAATTTCTTCCTCCTCCTCTGCGTCGATTCCTTCAATCGGCTGTGGTTCAACATTCGGTCCTTCTGGTTCGTTCATAATGTGGTAGAGCCAGCTTACTTCTGTGTCGTATATGCAATTTCTGCATCCGGCCTGGCATGGTTGGTTCTCACAGAATCTATGTTTGGGACGGTCGAATATGTTCCTGTTCAGTCCCCAGTTCATTGATTGTAGGTGTCGTGTCACTCGCTCTTTAATTGAAGATATTTGTCCTGAGTCGATAATGGCTTGAAGTCTGTGTATTGCTTCGTTCCCTTCTGGTGTGTCGTTAAACTTACTCCATTTTGCAAGGACTAATATGGCAAATGAGTAACTTGCATCACAGTTGTTTAGCACTGCAGCCTCCCGTATTTGTGACAGTCCTTTCTCTCCTGTATCTGCTGTTCTGGTGTAGTATTTAAGCCCTCTAATGAATAGACTAAATGGATTACCGTTATGGAAACATGTCAGCAGGAAATGAATATGTTGCTCGCTTCTTGTCCATCCTAGATGATCATAGTTCTCCAGAGGCACGTTCTTATAGAATTCTGTTGAATTTCCTGCTATCCTTAGGATGCGGCATGAATTCTTGAAGTGGTAATAGTCTTTCAAACTTGATGATGCTATGTAGCACATCAGTTCTATTAATATTGTTTGCGGAAGCTTCAGAAGCGGTGAGTCATCGTTGCTGGTCGTTCTTCTATGTCTGGAGTGGTCTGGTGGGAAGTCAGCCATGTCTTTTTTCGTGTTTGTTCCTGCAAGACTGTTTTGTTGCCTGCGGCCTAAATAATTGGGGGTGCGGACTATTTGTAGTTTTTAGTGCACGACCAAGCGTGGCCGTTTTATTTTATCGTCTGTTTTAGTTTTGTTCGTGGTGGTGGGTGGAACGTGGCGGTTGTGCTGCTTGGTTGATTGTGGTGTACGCCTTTTGATGTCGTGGGTTCATTGCCGGTTACCAGAGTGCTTCGCATTCGTAACTGAAATTAGTAATGTCAGTCTGTTCTGTTGCATGTAACGTTTATGTGGTATTGCATGTCTTTTTTCCTTCCGTTTTGTGTTTGAACTGTGTTTTGTTTTACAAGTGAATGTGTTTGTCATGGCCACGCGTATATAATTTGTATGGACTAATTTATGCACATTAATGAACTGAACTGAAGGTCATATTATATCCAGAGCACGTATGGTGTCAACATGCACCGATTCCTCTGTTCCTTAGACACAATTGAGGCCATCAGCTGGTAATCTTGTCCCACGAAGTGAGTGAAATTGTTCGATTTGTTGACCATAGATCGTGAGTATATGTACCACATAATCCGAATTACATCACTCAAGGAGCTAGGTTTGAAAGTTAAAGTTTTACTTCCACCAATTGGATTCAGAATCTGACATATTTCTATATCACTGAATTCTTTTACAGGCCCTGTTGGAGGATTGTCTATGCCAAGGTAAGTGTTAATCAATGCAGCAGATAGTTGAATGTTTTGGCCCCTAACAGTTGACTCTAATCTTTCTTCTATCAGTTCGCCCACCTCATCACAAACCTCAACCACCTCCAAGTTACAGTAGAAGTGCCTCACTACAGAGGGACTATATGACGTTTTGATGGTCAACCAAGGTTCATAGTACTGAAACCAAGGGTACAGATCTAAAGCGAGTGTGTCCTTAATATGTTGTAGATCCAGATAAACAACAGGACAGAATGATCTATGAGCGAAATCATCGTCATACCTGCTCTTATCATTAGGCTCTAGTGTCTCTGAATTGAAACCTGGTGGTGGTCCCAGAAGCTCATCCTCCAGTTCAGGAGGTACATTACACTTTGCTTTTTGATTTGAAGTTGATGCACCACCATATCTGGATTTTGTGGGTGCATGCAATGTCTGATCAACCAATTGAGTCACAATCTTTGTTATCTTCCGCTCTAAGTCTTCTTCTGTTTTCTCTGTGGAGGTTGAGGCCAAATGTTCTGTAGGCACTGACACGACTAGTTCCTTCGAAGTGGGAGAGGCTACTTTTGGCCGTTTCTGCTGTGATTCTGCTATCACAACCCCCTGTGACCTGCTCGGTTGTTCCGGTGGTAGTCGATCCTGAACTTTTGGCCGAGTCTTCCTCGGTTTGTTCAACGGCTTACTCCCTTTCGACGGCAGCTTCTGTGAATCACGAGAATCTTTCTTCCCACTGTCGGAGCCCTTTGTTCGCACCATTGCACCAGATGGAAGAATGAGAAAGTGCGATGCTAGGGCAAGTCCAAACTCTGCTTCTCGACTCACTGAGGGTTAGGGGGAATGGAGCTGTTACGCCACGGTTGGTTGAACGGGATTTGAAGGTTGCATAGAGCTCAACTGCCTAATAGTACGTTTCTCGTCAGTTAACTCGAGGGCTCATTTAGTCGGAGGTCGAGTGGAGTGCACAAAAATGTTTGGTGATTGAGGGAATTAAAGCGTGGAATCCTGATTAACTCGAGTTATAGTTCATTCACTCGAGTTAGTATTCCCTTTTGGTTCGTGACTTTCCAGTTACCCTCCAGTGATGCGCACAACTCGAGTTGCTCATGGCCCAACTCGAGTCCACACGTCGACTGATCATAGTTTCGCACTGGAGTGCGATATGTCCAACTCGAGTTCTCCACGCCTGCACACGATAACTGGCTGGTTACCCTCCAGTGATGCGCACAACTCGAGTTGCTCATGGCCCAACTCGAGTCCACACGTCGACTGATCATAGTTTCGCACTGGAGTGCGATATGTCCAACTCGAGTTCTCCACGCCTGCACACGATAACTGGCTGGTTACCCTCCAGTGATGCGTACAACTCGAGTTTCTATTCCATCAAACTCGAGTTATCACTTACTCTTATCATATTCATAACAAGATCATACCTTTTCGTGAGCAAAGAAAGTTTGAATAAACAGTCGGTAGCATCACTAGGCATGGGCCTGCTTTTCCCATCGGCATCAAATAGCATATTGTATTACCACAAGTCTTTAAAATATAAATTGGTACATCAAGTGTTCTTGTTATTAACAGATTGGGTTACATGAAGAAATTTGATGTGATTTAAAGTTGTGTAAGAAGAAATTTGATGTGATTTAAAGTTGTGTAAATAAAAACACCATTGTCATCCCACCCCTCCAAGTGTGGAACGGATTGTCTCAAGCAGGGTACATTGATGCACAAACAATATACTTCACTGTCTACTAACATTGGCTTACATGAACACAGATCTTGTTGGTGGCATAGGTGTTGTGGTGAAGTATATGTCAGAAGGTCATGAACACAGATCTTTTTGGTGGCATAGGTGTTGTGGTGAAGTATATGTCAGAAGGTCATAAACTCAGATCTTTTTGGTGGCATAGGTGTTGTGGTGAAGTATATTTCAGAAGGTCATGAACACAGATCTTTTTGGTGGCATAGGTGTTGTGGTGAAGTATATTTCAGAAGTTCATGAACACAGATCTTTTTGGTGGCATAGGTGTTGTGGTGAAGTATATTTCAGAAGGTCATGAACACAGATCTTTTTGGTGGCATAGGTGTTGTGGTGAAGTATATTTCAGAAGGTCATGAACACAGATCTTTTTGGTGGCATAGGTGTTGTGGTGAAGTATATTTCAGAAGTTCATGAACACAGATCTTTTTAGTGGCATAGGTGTTGTGGTGAAGTATATTTCAGAAGGTCATGAACACAGATCTTTTTGGTGGCATAGGTCTTTTTGGTAAAGTATGTCTTAGAAGGTCATGATAGGAGATGTTTTTGGTGGCATAGATGCTGTGGTCAAGTATGTCTTAGAAGGTCATGATAGGAGATGTTTTTTGTGGCATAGATGCTGTGGTCAAGTATGTCTTAGAAGGTCATGATAGGAGATGTTTTTGGTGGCATAGATGCTGTGGTCAAGTATGTCTTAGAAGGTCATGCTAGGAGATGTTTTTGGTGGCATACATGCTGTGGTCAAGTATGTCTTAGAAGGTCATGATAGGAGATATTTTTGGTGGCATAGATGCTGTGGTCAAGTATGTCTTAGAAGGTCATGATAGGAGATGTTTTTGGTGGCATACATGCTGTGGTCAAGTATGTCTTAGAAGGTCATGATAGGAGATGTTTTTGGTGGCATACATGCTGTGGTCAAGTATGTCTTAGAAGGTCATGATAGGAGATGTTTTTGGTGGCATACATGCTGTGGTCAAGTATGTCTTAGAAGGTCATGATAGGAGATGTTTTTGGTGGCATAGATGCTGTGGTCAAGTATGTCTTACAAGGTCTTGATAGGAGATATTTATGGTGGTATAGATGCTGTGGTCAAGTATGTCTTAGAAGCTCTAGCAGAATTTTTTGTGGCATATCTGCTGTGGTAAACTGTATGTTAGAAGGTCATTAACACATATCACCAGTTTATTGTGTACTAACATTGGGTTACATGAATGAACAACTTTTTGGTGGCATTGGTGTGGTCAAGTATATCAGTATGTCTTATAAGGTGATGATATTTTGGTGCCATAGATGCTGGGGTCAACTATGTCTTACAACATGAGAGCACCAACATTCCAACCAACTGATAAAAACTACATAATACAGAGCAGTCAGATAAACTATACATTTGTATTTCTACATTGATTACAACTTGAGAAATAGTTGCCAAACTATACATAATCAACACTATACTTGTGTACAAAAGCAGTGGATACTTACATAAACTTTCAACTTTCAGTGACAACATAACATTAAGATCTTACTGCTTCTTAATGTTTTTTTGTCACTGACATGACACTGCATACATTACATATAAAAACTGCTTCCCTGCACCCCATCCCTTCATTCCAAAAACCATTGAAGGGTAAAACGAAAACATATATACAACATAAAAGATGAAGCATCAAAGATGATCATTAGAGTTCAACATGGGTTGGGATTTTTGCACGTCCTTCTTGTGTGTCCTGCTTCATGGCACCGTGTACAATGGTAGATCTTTCTATTTTGGAACTGTGATTCCTGCCTCCTTACTCTTGGTCTTCCAGGAGGTCGACTTGTGATTGGAGGGTGGAGGAACGTAGCTTCGGACATGTTTTCCATGTGATAATCCCTATAATCATTGACGTTCGGCATGTCTATTGTCACAACCGGAATCATGCTGTGCTGGTAGATCCGTTGCTGAGCTTCTATCTTATAACAATCCTCAATATAATCGTAGATGTTGCCGTGCACAACCTTGACAGCTGCACACGCATGTGTGCATGGAATCCCACTCATCTGCCATGCCCCACAACTACATTGTCGTGATCGCAAGTTAACCCCATGGTCTCCACGTACTGTATGCACACTGAATCTACCCTGCCCATAATCTTCACACCACATATGCTCACATCCACTCACATTTTCCATAACCTTTGCATCTATATTTGGTCCAACACAATTCTTCCACTTGTTCATTGCCACATAAGAGGCATGCATCTTCTTTGCTACTTTCTCGCGATGTGCGTGAATTAATTGGGCTACATTATACTTCCTCTCCTTCACCATCCATGCATTGAATGACTCGGCGATATTGGTTGTTATGTTATCCTATCGTTTGTATGGGAACTTGCTAAGAGCCCACCTATCAACGTCACCATGATTGTTAATCCATTCATATAACTCTTGACAGTGCTCCCGCATCTTTTCCATTGCTTTATCAAACTCATCAACACGCCTTGCATATGCAATCTTGTCAAGAAGCATCAGTCCATCCTCCTTTGACCGGTTACTGGTCTTTCTCTTGCCCTTATTTATTTTCAGTATCTCTGCACTGAAGTTCTCCTTCACATGTCTATAACAGAATGCATGACGATGCCCTCCAAATATTGCTGCCACAGCACCTATTATGGCATTGTGACGATCTGACACAATTGTCAAGTCCATAGAACCAACAATCCTTTTAATCATATGCATGAACCAAGTCCAATCGTCCAGTGTCTCTCCCTTCACAATTGCTATGTCAAACGGCAACAGCTCATTATCCGCATCATACGCTGAAGCTGCAAGTAGAGTCCCCTTATAAGGCCCACTTAAATGAGTTCCATCAACATATAGTACATGCCTTGCACCCCCCATGAAACCCTGTACACATGACCCATATGCAATGAAAACTCTTTCAAACCTGCAACCATCTGCTACCCATTCAGCAACTGTATTAGCATCAGTTTCCTTCAACCTTTGGCATATCCATGGGATTAACAAGTATGATTGTTCCAGTCTTCCATGTATGTCTTCCATTGCCTTTTCCTTTGCCCTATATGCCTGTTTATATGTTAGCTTCACACCATACTCCCTTTGCACTGTCTTCATAATCTCAGTTGGACGCTTCTCGGTGTGATTCCTAATCTCGTCAATTATTATTGATGATGTCAAAGTAGATCTTGCACCATGGCCGCTCACTTGCAAATGATCTTGAGCTGAATGAACATGATCTTTGATGAATTTTGTCACACACAGTATTCCAGAAGTCCTGCCCACTGCAGACGCACATAATTTCCAAGGACAACCCTCTACTTTACACGTGACATACATCTTGTCCTTGCTATTCCTATCATATTTATACATGAACTTATGTGCAATGCTATACTTGTACAAGGCTTCTCTTAATGCATCGGCATGAGGAAAATGCTGCCCCACCCCGGAAATTAATCCTGACCATTTCAAATAGCTAGTGTCACTCAAATTTGTCTGATGTGTCTCATAAGTTATACACCCACCACCAATTTCAAATGACACAGCCTCAAGATCATTGCCATGTGTCATGGGAGATACCTCTGCTTCCGGTGACCGTTCCAATAATCTCTGGCTCCTGCATACAAAATTACAACACTTGATAACTTATTATCATACAACAATTACACCACTTTATAACTTATTATCAGCTTGGGAATGAACAAAATATTACTAACTTACACATGTGCATTATTCATTGGCAAGGATTCATTGCCATTCTCTATATTGGCTACAAACACATGCGCACTGCTTTCATTGAACCGAAAAAGGTTTTCAATTTCATTATCATTATCAAGCTCAATTAATGTCTCATCAAACATTACTGTGTATTTAATGTCCCAACTGCTCCCTTCATAACCTGTCAATGTTGATATAATTTCTCTTAAATCTTCCATTCTTATCCCATCTTTTAGTACCTTTACCCTCACACTACCTCCGAAATATTTAACTTCACCGTCATTATTATGTTCAAATTTCCCCCCTACGTGGAAATCACAAAACAACTCCTTTGCACGGCTTGAACCAATATTACCATCCATTTTTTTACGCTTCCTGCGACAAATAAATAACACTTAGTTAGTTGACAAACACAAAACTACATGAGTACCTCAATCTTTCACAAATCTATATTAGGGTTTTTCAACTTCATATTAATCGTTTCTTAAAAAATCCACCCCATTTATTCTCTTCAACCACAACCCTGAAAGTAACCATCCCAACCTCCTCCCCGATTCAGGCAGCATCTGCATTTTTCGCCATACCACTCTTCAACATTCACGTCCTTCAAACCCAAATACCCCGCAAAGTTTCCCACCCAAATGAAGACGAAAATGGTTTTGCTTCAGCTCGAGCACAGGGGGAAGAACATTGTTGACCAATGAAGTACATACCTCTGTTTGTATCGCCTCCCACGTACGTTCCCGCGCGATGACGCTCTCCCTGTTTCGCGTCACCTTCTTTTGTCATCAACTTCTTTTCTTTCATCATCAGAGGACAAATTTGTCATTTTACGTTCAATTCTAATATTCCACTTAACGTACTCGCACTGATACGGGATATTATATTTCCGCGCACGTATCCGTCTTTTAACAATTTAAAGGTTCTTTTTGAGGGATTTTCCCTAAAATATATATATATATATATCTAATTTTAAAAGATTAAAAAAGCTAAATGTATTAGCTAATTATAAGATATATGACATAATCTTTCTTAAATATCACTGTGTGATATTATATTATATTATATATATCGGCTTATTAGTAAGATGAATTAGTTTAGAAAAAAATAATAAATATAATATATAAATTAGATCTTATATATTAGACGGCGGAGAATTTATAGATATATGATCAAACAAGAAATGTACATGCACAACCTGAATAATTTAAGCAACCAAAAAATTTAAACCAGGCACATGATTAAGATACAACACGGATGAACAAGAAAGAAACATCAAATCAGGAAAACACAAACAAATGGCCATAACGAGAAAAATTAAGTAGTACTATACCACACACAAACACAGTCATATTTAAGCTTGAAGGGCGTTGATCGATGATATTGTATATCTTGATGGCTCCTTCTTTCATGGAAATAAGAAACGCAAAAGGAGAAAGTAGATCTTGGGGCTAAGTGAAAAGAGGGCTCTTGGTATATACACAGACGTCAGACCAGGTGCTTTCATAAGTGGAACGCCACAACATTTCAAGATGAATGTAGTACCCCAACCAACTGGTTTCAGAAGAGCCCAGAAACATTGTAATATGAACATGATTGCCAAACCAATCACTTTGACAAGAGCACTTACGCATATAGAGCATTTACGAATGTATTTATAGTGAATTGTATCCAATAGCTCATCAAGGTTAGGGCATTAAAAAAATATTCCCCACTAAAAAGATTTAAAAATTATATTCCACTATTAAAAATATTAAAATATCTTATTAAATAATATTCCCACCATTAATTTAAAAATTATCATGAACCCCTTCATAATATTTCCACTACAAAATATTAAAAACTTATTATGAATCCAACATATGCACTGCACAAATTTAAAAAGAAATTACTTTAAACCCAACATATACATTATACATATTTGTGTAGATACGAGTAATTTTTTCTCTTACTATATTATTCTCATATATTATGTAACGCAAAAAAAAAAAAAAAAAATTTATACATATGCATCCTCTTTCCTTAATGGCTAATCAAATAAATTCATGTAATCATCATTATATTCTATTCTATTACATTGCATTATATTATATTACATTACCTCTGATTTCGTGAACCAAACATGCACAAATTCATTTTGCTCCTTCAAGCAACCGTTCTCTTGACCTGTGCGTGGATGTCTGTCAACTTTATAGGCACTTTAAATTTTAAAGTTCAAAGCCAAATCCCCGGGAATAAAAGGGATCGCATTATTGGGTGCAGCGGATACTTAATTACTCTTAAAGTGTTACTTTATTCTATTCGTAATGGGGAACAAGAATACAAGATTGTTGTGGACCGACTGTTAATTAATAGTGTATCATTTTTCATGTTTAGCGGTGAAAAATTAATTTCATATTTTATAAGATAAATATGTAAAAACAATTTTGTCTTATAAACATTAAATAGGATAGCTTATTCTATATGAAACCAAACAGCCTCTTAGTACAATCAGTTAGAAAGTATGTAGGACGAGAGAAAATTTATCATCATGCGTCAATTTTGCCCACCACATCTTATCTTTTTCCATGATGTGTCAATTTTCTTTTTCTTAAGGTAGACTCCATTTTATTCCTTAGTTTTTATTAGACCAAACAATGTATTAAGCCATTTGAAAAAAAAAAATAAAATAAAGTAGAGCAACATGATGCACAAATCTGATTTGTTCATCATGATCAGCAATATCTCCAATTGTCACCATAC
This sequence comes from Inga laurina, assembly GCA_963855925.1. Lineage (NCBI taxonomy): Eukaryota > Viridiplantae > Streptophyta > Magnoliopsida > Fabales > Fabaceae > Inga > Inga laurina. Next base: position 68,295,378 of record OY979701.1, on the reverse strand, counting down.
TGCATTGATTTCGTCCTTGAGTAAAGACGTATAAAAATGTCTTATCAAGGTTAAATCACCCACAAATTAAAGACATTAACATGTAAAAGTAATTTAGTACTATAAGTGGATTGCATGCAAAAAGAAAATAGAAAAAGAAAACTACTCCCTCCAGTCTTTAATATAAAACTTATTTATCTAATTTAATTATATTAAATATGTTAGTTATATTAGTGACATGTTTTAGAAAAGAAACACACCCTAATTGCCTTCTTTAATTCCCTCCACCTCTCAGTTTCTCACTTACTTGATTATTGTTGAAAGAGTATCACTAAAGGTAAATTAGAAAACAAAACTGATAAATATGAGAAATAAGTCTTATGTTTAGGATAGAGACTAACTCTCTGATTAAGTCTTATATTGAGGACCAGAGGAAGTACTATTTTAGGGTGGGCACTTTTTTAGGATAGACACTATTTACAGAGCCAAAGCTGCCCAAAATTTTTTTGGACCACTTGTTTAGGGTTGGAGTGGGCAATTTTTTGCAGGGCCAGGATAGGCACACCGGGCTACTGGGCACCATGCTCACCCCTAATTGACCCTGCCTACATTAAGAAGATTTGAATCATTGGCATTTAATTATATGTGAAGGAGTGAGGGTAATTTAATTTGAATAAAAAGTCAAAAACATCATGGAGTTGAAAATTGATATACTCCCTCCTCTCCACAATTAACTTTCTTCTCATGGGGCTGGCCCTTGAGATAAGCAATTTTCTTTTTATATCTCAAAATTTAAATTATTTTTTTTTCTACACCTATTAAATACATAGCTTTATATTAATTATCTCACATTCATCACTAATTTTCTTTCATTTAATCATTTATTAGACATTATCTCTCATATTTTCTACTCATTCTCTTTTAAATTTTTATTCATTCTCTCTCCTATACTCATTTCATAAATAAGAGCATATTTAGAAAAGACATGATATTTTTGATATATTTATTCCTTTTAACTAATCTTAATTATTAGTTAATTTTACGCATTCATAAAAAAAGTTGCATATAAAAAGAATTGGAGGGAGTTGCGGTTGTTAACTAATTGGCTAAGAATTATCCTCCACCCTCACAACACAGGTGGCAACATGTTATCTCGCCCAGAGGACCAGGTTGCTTCCATATGAAGGATACGAACCACGCCTTTTCCTTTTTTTTTTTTTTTTTTCCTGTCTATAGAAAGAAGGGGGGGGGGGAACGGAAATAAAGAAGATTAAAAATAGACCATGTATTGACGTAAAGAAATTGTGGCCAAAAGTTGAGATATGGTGGTGCATCTTCCTTGTTTGTATATTTATAAAAATATACAAGTCTAGATGAGTCAGTGGGATATACTGTTGTATTAATAGCCACGTTTTTCATCTCTACTGTTTGAGTGTTTGTTCATTTCAGTTATCTATTTATTTTCTTTATTGAGACGGTTTGAAATTATTGACCCTGCCAACATTAAGAGTGTGTTTGGGTAAGTCTTAAACTGTGGTTTTAAAAGTCCGTTTCTGTAAATCGAGACAAAATTCCTCTAACATATATACCTCATAAATCGTAAAAGTTATTCTCCAGAACTAATCCAAACACACACACTTAAGAAGGTTGAATCACTGGCTTTTAATTATATGTGAAGGTGTGAGGGTAATTTAATTTGAATAAAAAGTCAAAAACAGCAAGGAGTTGAAAATTGATATACTCCTTCTCCTCCTTCTTACAAGTAACTTTCTTTCTTATGGGACTGGTCCTTAAAATAAGCAATTTTCTTTTTATGTCTCAAAATTTAAAGTACTTTTTCTTTCTAACCTTATTAAGTACATAACTTTATATTAATTATCTCACATTCACCACTAATTCTCTTTCATTCAATCATTTATTACTCATTATCTCTAATATTTTCTAGTAATTCTCTTTCATATTTTTATTCATTCTCTCTCCTATACTCTTTTCATAAATAACAGCATATTTAGAAAAGACAACATTTTTTACATATTTATTCTTTTTTATTAATCTTAACTGTTAATTTATTTTACGCAATTATAAAAAAAATTACGTATAAAAAAGATCGGAGGGAGTATAGCATAAGTAATTGTGGTTGTTGAGTTAACTAATTGGCTAAGAATTACCCTCCACCCTCACAACACAGGTGGCAACATGTTATCTCGCCCAGAGGTTGCTTCCATATGAAGGATACGAACCACGCCTTTTTCTTTTTTTTCTTTTTTTTTTACTGGGGGGGGGGGGGGACGAAATAAAGGAGATTCAATATAGACCATGTATTGACGTAAAGAAATTGTGCCCAAAAGTTGAGATATATGGTAGTACATCTTTCTTTTTTGTATATTTATAAAAGCTTTGGTTTTATAAATACAAGTCTAGATGAGTTAGTGGGATATGCTTTTGTATTAAAAGAGTGCTTACAAAAGTAGATGTTATAAATTGTCTGTAGTTAACAAGAGATATTCACATTGATATCGATATTTACATTTTTTAACCCTTTTTATTGGGTGTTTTACTTCTTCATTTCAACAAAACACACACATTCACGCTTAACGATTGCTTCTTCCATTTCCATTGTTTCTTATTCAATTTATAGCAATTTAATGAACATTTAAAACACTCCATCTTTCATTTGCTTCCATCATTTTGACATTACTACCATCTTCATGTATACCCGTAACAACTTCTTTTTTTTTTTTTTTAAATTCTTTTTTTGGGAGGAATCCTACGCGTAAGTTTGCATAATTAAAAAGAAACTACGCGTAAGTCTCTCTCTCTCTCTCTCTCTCTCTCTCTCTCTCTCTCTCTCTCTCTATTTATATATATATATATATATATATATATATATATATATATATATATATATATATTCAAAATAGAATTATTCATAGCAGGCGTGTTATCAATTTTTTATGTTAATTAAAATAATTAAAAAAGAAAGGAACATGTGTTTTAAATCCTGTAGAGCTCAAAATAAGCTCTTTGGACCAATGCGTAGGACAGGCCCAATAAGACAAGCCCACTTATTTGTAATCCAAGACCAAGTCTACCATCTCCCTCAATCACCTAGTCAAACCCACAAGCTAATATAGCGTCACAATCCTTTAGTAGGGGCAACCCCTCTAACCAGTTGAGATCCATGAAAAATGAAACAACCCCATCTGAACGTGGGTTGAGGCATGTGTTATAAAAAACAGGATAGAATCACACCTCAAAAGGATTATTTTCTCATACAAAATTCTCCTTCGGTCGTTTTTGTAACGCCCCAAATTTTGATTAAGGGCTAATGAGAATTATTGAGAATGTAATCATGAATTAAAGTTGAATTAATGTGTATTTGTGACAATATTATTTAATATATCATAATTGATGGAAAATTGATAGAATGGGATTATTGGCCTTAAGTTGGTGATTAATGGGGAAATTAATTACTAACTATGGAAAAATGAGAAGTGAGATTGAATGGTTAATGGATGGATTAGAGAAGCTAATTGGTGATTTAGTGAGTGAGAGCCAATGAGGAGTGGACACATAGCAAGCTCACATGTGGGGAGGGATATGAGAAAAGTCAAAGGCATTTTTAAAAGGGATATGAGCAAAGTCAAAGGCATTTTTAAAATATATTTTCTCTTTCTTCTTCCCTCTTGGACGCTGAAATGGTATGGGGGGATAGAATCATCATTTTCTCTCTTTCTTCACTCCTCCTCACTCTCATCTCTCTCGTTCTCTCTCTCTCTCCTCTCTCTTGGAGCCATTGTTGCAGAAATAAGGGGGGAAAGCTTGCAAAAAGGTAAGATGATCCCAAATGCTCAACCTCATTGTATTAATGTTGTTCCTCACATTAAGAGCTTCAATTTGATGATCATAGTTTGGCATTTGGGGCTGAATTGAGTTCTTAAGGAATTGTCAAAGTTGGAGAATCAAAAAGTCCCTTTAGAAAAATTGAAGAGGTTAGTAAAAGAAACTTTTTCATGTATGTTTCATGCCATTCAAGTAAACTTGGAAATTCTGGAAATTATTGCCTTGAATTTTGAAATTGAGGGTCAATGTGTTGATGGTATGTTGTTGTTATGGAAATGGTGCCTTGTTTAGTGTTTTGAATGGATAGTATTGAAATGAAGCTTAAATGATAAGTTTGGGAACTTTGTGTTTGGTTTTGTGTATTGGTCAAAACAGGGCATGGTGATAGGTTGGAATTTTGGTCATTTTGAGGTTACCATTGTGTTCCTTGTGGAAAATTGTATGGAAATATGTTTGGTTAATGATTTTGGAGTCATTGGACACTTTGGTAGAAAAGTTAGAAAATCTGTCTTGTGTGAACTCTGTCTGGGCAGTCAATTTATACGAGCTTTTTCAATGACCAAATGGTGTTTGAAAATTCTGAAACTTTCCATTCTTGAAGATCACATCTCAAGCTTCAAAATAGACATATAATTTGTGTCATTTAGTTATGTTAACTGAGAGTTATGCTTTGCAAAAGTTTGGGACAAAAACAGAACTTTGTTTTGGAGTAGTGTTGAGTTTTTGGTGATTCTGTATTTTTGTGATGATTTGAAGTAATGAGCCATATTTTTCCTAGAAAAAGGACTTAAATAACTTTCATTTGGCTTTGGAATCACCTCGTTTCAATTTTTCTAGAATTAGTTATGAATTTTAGAAGTTCAGCCAAGAATCAGGGAATTTCTTGGCCGCGGCCCAAACCTTTCTGACTTGATTCTGGCCGAGGCCAGTGACCTTCTGACCATATTTTGGCAGCGGCCAACCCCTGTGTTCCAGCACTTTGAGTTTTTGAAAAGAGATCTTCAACCTATTGTTTCCCAACCTTTTAGGGGTTTTATTAGAGGCATTTATAGCTTCTTAAGGGTCATTATTGATAACCAAATCTAAGTGTTGAAGAGTCAATTGAGTATTGGAATAGAGAATAATGTTTCATCCATAATTATGACTTTAGGATTTGATATTTGCCCAGAGCGTAGAAGGCATGTGCCTGCTCAAGAACGGAAAGACCAAGGTAGTGACACTTTATCCTATATCATATATATTGCATTGCTTGTTTGCATTAGTCATTAAATACAGTTACAGTAAAAGGACGTGGTGAAAGCCCGACCTTGATTATAGATACAGTGAGGGGACATGGCGAAAGCCCGGACTTGGATACAGATAAAGTGAAGGGGCGTGGCGTAAGCCCGACCTCGTATATAGTGAAGGAAATGTGGCGAAAGCCCGGTCTCGAATATTGATTACTGCATTGTAATATATGTTTACTTGCTTTGTATATATGCATCATATACGTAAACTGTTGCTACTGGGATTCTCTAGAATCTCATTCTTTCCAAATAACATTTTTAGACAGGGCAAGTGGATCAAAGAGCAAGCAATTGGCAATGGACGATTAGGACTGCCGGCGATAGTCTTAGTTAGATATTTTGGTTTTATATTGAACTGGTTATCATTTTGGACAAATGTATATATTGAATAGATTTATAGATATAGTTTTGTGTAATCCCCAGTATGGATATTGAGATGGGCAATGATGCCTTTTATAAACTGTTGGATTAATGTTATTATCCTGGGTGAACGTCGGGAATTGTGCTGATACTCTGATATTATATATGTGACAAACCGAATAGGCCTATTGATTTTATAAATGAATGAACGGAGATCTATTTGTACAAGTGTTTTAAAAAAAGTTTTTATTTACTCCGGATCTCTTATTCAATTATTAAACGTGTTCAAACGCTAATCTCGGCCTGATTATCTAAGGGGGTTACATGGGCTTACAGTTTTGCTCTATACTTTATTATTTAATTAGCTTATCATCTAATCTTCATTATTTGTGTCCTCACTCACTACTTTGTATTCGACTAATATTCTCAATAAAGCTACTCTTTACTTCTAATTGCCTCTTTTTCATAGTTTTATCCATTAAACCTCTACTTTGTCAGTGACTCTATACGTAATATCCTAACCAACCAAATTTTGGTGAAACAGTTTGGCGCCGTCCGTGGGGAATGGCAATGCATTTTCAAAAAATATTTTTCTTTTGCTATTCATTTTGATTATTTATCATGATAGATGGGCCTACTAACCATGGTGAACGTCTTGACAAATTAACAATTTTGTTGAAGGAGCAAACCGCATAGATTTCCAACTAGGCACTCCTACCAAGGATAGAGGAGTACAACTTATATGTCAGCTTGGTGAGGTAGTACATACCCTCACAAAGATGGGCGATATGGTGAGGTGGAACCCCAAAATCAAGAGGCCAGTGGGACTGACCCAAATGATGTGAATTCAATTTCGACTATGGCCATCGGACAACAGATGCATTGACATAGGTTGGAAGTGTCAAAACTCCTTAAGCGCAGGTACTAGAGGCATTTATGAACCAACAACGATAAAGCTACTTTGTTAAATAATGGAACTAACCATGTAGGTCCGTTACTAATGGAGCCACCTAAGAATCCAAGAACCATCAATTGCATAATGGGAGTCTCAGAGATCAATGGCGTCACCTACTTGGTAGCAAGAGGATGAGATAAATGAACTAGACCAATCACACAATGACCAATGGCAATCTCTATGTTCCTGTATAATTTTGATATTAAACGTGTGCTGGTTGATCTAAGTAGTTTAGTTAATATCGTATACCTTGAGATAGTTAAGGAAATAGGAGTGGAATCCCAAATCATTCACACACCATCTGTACTAGTCTTCCATAATGGAGTACCAGACATGACCATCAGAGATATAACCCTCTTAACTTATGTAATGGGGTTAAACTTGCCATTCAAATACCAGGTGTTGGACTACCCATCAACATACAATGCGTTGTTAGGAAGACCTTGGATCCACAGGATGAACGTTGTGCTATCTACCTTCCACTAATTAGTAAAATTCCAAACTCCTTGGGGTGTGCAACAAATAAAGGGGGATAAGAGGATAGCTAGGGAATGTTACCAGATGACCTTGAAACCTTCAGAAAAGAGGCCTACATAGCAATTACAGGGCTTGCCCCCTTCAATAGCCCAAAACCAGCCTGAGGTGGAGGAATTTGAGGAAGTACACCTTGACACTGACCATGCAAAGAGGAAAGATTATGTGGGGGCTGACTTACCATTTGACATACGAGATACATTGATTGAATTTTTAACTAACAACATTGATTGCTTTGCTTGGTCCCATATGAACATGACGGCATAGACCCAGAGATGATCACACACCAACTGAATATTGACCTGATATACAAATCAATCATGCAAAAATGTTATAAGTTCATACCTAAAAGGAATAGGATCATAAATGTGGAGGTCCAAAAACTTCTCAACATTGGGTCGATAAGGGAAGTATAATACCCCAACTAGCTTGCTAACATCGTGGTCATACCAAAAAAGAATTGCAAGCATCGGGTATGTATAGACTTTATTGGTCTAAACAAAGCATGTCCAAAGGATTCTTTTCCATTACCACATTTGGACATGAGTTACTAAGCTTCATGGATGCCTTTTCTAGGTATAACCAAATTTTAATGCATCATATTGATAAAGAGAAAACAACTTTAATAATTGAACAAGGTATTTATTGTTATAAAGTTATGCCTTTCAGGCTAAAAAATGTAGAAGCAACATACTAAAGGTTGGTCAATCAATAAAATGTTTGCAAGTCAAATAGGTGGGACTATAGAAGTCTATGTCAATGATGTGCTTGTAAAGTCCATCCAAGCAAATCAATACATGATGCACCCGGAGAAAACTTTCCACTTACTTGATATAATATGAAGCTAAATTTGGAAATATGCTCATTTGGTGTAACATCCAAAAAATTCTTGGGATACTTAGTGTCACAAAGAGGGATCGAAGCTGTGTCAGACATACCATCACCAAGGTGCTTTAAGGACATCTAGAAGTTAACCAGACGGGTAGTAGCCCTTAGGAGGTCCATTTCCTGATCATCTGAGAAATGCCACTTGTTCTTCGATGCTTTAAGAAAGAACAAAGGCTTTGAATGTAGTGAGGAATGCAAAAATGCCCTACAATAGTTGAAACAATACCTCACCAAAGCACCTTTGCTTTCAAAACCAAAGGAAGGAGAAACATTGTATGCATACCTAGCAATCTCCCCCAGAGCTATTAGCATTGTCCTATCTTACAAGTGTAAATGGTCTATTAAAAAGTGCAAGTGTACACTATCATAAACAAATAATAGAGAAGTGAGTAGAGTATCGTTCCCATGAGGATTGATCACAAAGTACCAAAATTAGTAATCTTAATTCTATTAGGTCAATCGATTAATTGGTGATTGAGATTACAAAATTAAAAATGATTAAATATGAATGCAAATGATATGAAATCAACTATGAGAAAAAGCCCTAGGGATCATATTTCACTTAAAAAATTTCATATTGAATTGCTTATCTATTATAGTCCAATTTATTCTACATGATTGATAGTCGAGCTTTCCTAATTTAATTACTAGCCTCTTCCAAAGATGGTCAATCAATCAAATATATTAAAACTAATAATCAAAACTCAATCATGAAGGAAAAATTAAAACTAGATTTAATAAGTTAAGATTCTATCCGTCATTAGTAAGCTACATTATCACCCTAGGAAAGTGGCAATTTAGCTCATGATGAAATTAAAAACAAAACTAAAATAAATTGAAAACTTCATAAACATTGCATGAAACTCAATTATTAAATTATAAAACACAAAGATACAACTACAAGATGCATGAAAATGGATAAATCTAGCCTTCCATATAGGAGGTAAAACCTTCCATGTAGGTGATAAGTGGTAACCCATACCATCCATAAAGGAGGATTACCTAATCCTTCTATGAAGGAGGCATGAAAAAGAAAATATAATGCATGAAATTAACTCTAAAATGGTGTGATTCCTTGTGTCTTGAGCTCCTTTATTTATAGATAGAGGGTGTGTAAAAATTTCCACATTGTTAGGCATGAATTTTGACCTTAAACTTCCTTTATTGACCTTGTGGCTGCCAAACTTCTTGATTGCTGCCTAATTTTGACATTCAAAACAGTGGAATTTCAACATGTGATCTTCATAAAAGTTGTAACTCTAAATCTTAGCTTGAAGACACAACTAGAAGATCCCCATTTCGACATTTGTAGCTCAAGTTATGGTCAAATTAGTGAGCAAAGGTCAGTTAAGAACAAATTCACATCCTCAATTTCCAAGAAAAATTCAAAACCCTTGAAGACAGAACTGGGTTTTAGGCTCAACATAAAAATTGTAGAGCTTTTTCTTTGCTATTTATCCATAAAAGGAACATCCCAATCCGACATCTAGAGCTCCAGATATTGCCTAAAAACCGAAACAGGGTCAAATTTAATATTTTTCAATAAATTCTATTTTATGCCAAAATCATCATTTCTTTATCAATTATATCTAAATTTATTAAATTAAGCTCAAATATCATCTATAAAATTATCATATAAGGAAAAATAACTATGCAAATATTTTACTTATCAAACTCTCCCACACTTAGCTCTTGGACATCCTCAGATAAGGAGTGACTAATAAGTGCTTCCAATAAAATCAGAAGTGTCAAGTCATAAGCAAAAACACAATTGAAAAAGAAGAGATCAGTATTCATGAATCAACGAAAATATAAACTGGTAACTTTTTTTGAAAATGAATGAACCAAGTTTGTAATTGTGACTCATTCTCTCAATCTCTCAAGTGTTTAAGGGTAAGTGTTTTGTTCAAGTTCAACTGAAAAAATTGCCCTACCATAGGCTTGCTAAAAATCTCAATCTCCACTACTTAATTCATATGCATAATTCAAATCAAAAGGACCTATTAAGGGTTGTAATGAGGTTAAGGTACAATGAATGTAAAATATGATATAAAGGGTTACATTTAAGAAATTTAATAGAGCAATTGAAAAATGGGCTATTTATAAATAAATTTATCTCATCACAACAACCCACAATTTGAATACTTAATATATTTTTTTTCATTTCTTTCTTTCTTTCTCTGTTTTTTTTTCATAATTCTGCAATTCTAAAGTTGATGATATATGCACCCCACACTTGTCAAAAGCCTATTTCACAAAAATTTCAAATGCTCTGCCAATTCTTTTGAATGAGGTAAAAGCACTTGATATATCATTAAGACACATGTTAATAGGTTGAGAACAAAGAAAAAAATCAATTAGGCTCAAAGAGGCTTATCAACGATATAATTGCAAGGTTGGCTATTTGGCTCAATGAACCAGAATACGAAGCTTTGATCACAGGGTTGCAGCTTGCCAAGGAAGTCGGAGCTAACTGACTGGAAGTCAGGTGTGACTCACAGGTAGTGTCCAAGTAACTGAATGGATCGTACTAGGAAAAAGACCCACATATGCAAGCCTAACACAAGTTGGCGACCTTACTAGCTAAAAACTTCCATGAGTTATAGATAACCCAGGTGGGTAGAGACAACAAATGAGAGGTCAATGTATTAACCAATCTTGGGTCCTCCAACATCAATACCAATAGTTCATCTATGATTTTTGGTGACCCACCCAAGTTTGAGTATGGTACGATCAAATAATCTAACATGGGATTGGAGATCCCCTTTCTATAATACTTGCAGGAAGATATCCCCCTAGAGGATAGGAACGAAGTTCGTAAGGTGAAGGTTCGAGCTGCTTGATTTTGTATCCTAGATGACAAACTATACAAAAGATCATACGCAGGACTACTTATAAGGTGTGTTAAAGCATAAGAGGTCAGTTACATACTAAAAGAAATTCATAAAGGGGCATATGGAGACCATACAGGGAGCATAAGCTTGGTACACAAAACACTCAAATCCGGGCATTATTGGCTCACTTTGCAAAAATATGCTATTACTATAGTCAAAAAGAATGATAGAAGTCAGAGGTTCACCAACCTAACACACCAACCACCTAAAACATTACATACCATCGCACCATCCTAGCATTCATAAAGTGGCAAAGGACATAGTTGGGAAACTACCCATGGCTCTAGGGAAGGTTGTATTCTTGTTGGTACTAATAGACCATTTCACTAAGTGGGTTGAGGTAGAGTCATATGTGTAGGTACATGAACATGATGTTATTGACTTTGTTTGGAAGAACATTATTTGTAGGTTTGAACTACCTAAAGAAGTAGTCTGTGACAACGGATCCTAGTTCATAGGGCACAAGTTCAAAAACTTCTACCATAAATAAGGAATAAAGCTTTAATTCTCTATCTCATGTAATCCTAAGTCCAATAGACAAGCCAAGTCAAGTAATAAGATCATTATCAACTGACTAAAGAAGAGGCTCGACAAGTCAAAAGACAGATAGGTCGAAGAGCTCCCTTCAATCTTATGGGCATATCAAACCATCCCTCACACATCAATAGGGGAGACGCCTTATTCCTTGGTATACAAATCCAAAGAAATAATTCCAATAAAGGTTAGAATGCCCTCTTTATGGTATAGTTGGAAAGACAAAGAGTCTAACAAATAATCCATAACCGATCAGTTAGACTTACTTGGCAAGTGCTAGGAACAAACCTTGATTAGACTCGTGACATACCAACATGAAGATAGCCTGGTACTACGATAGGATCATACTCACCAAACAATTCAAAGTGGGAAACTAAGTTTTATGGAGAGTCTTCCAAAACACTGAAGAGACAAGCGATGGTATGTTAGATCTAGCATTTGAAGGTCCTTACTGAGTAATTAAGATAGTGGGATAAGGCACTTACCATCTAAGTGACAAAAATGGAAAGCCTGTCCAATGAAGCTAGAACGCCATACACCTCAAAAGATACAATTTTTGAGTCCGTTCTTTCAACTTAACTACTACATTATCATGCTTACTAACCTTATGGGCAAGGTATGAAAACATGATGATCCATACTATAAACGCAACCATAACACATGACCAACTCTTTAAGCTAAGTGGTCTGGTCGTATTTAGTACTTGGATAGACAGATAAGGCCCTTACCAATTAACTAGGGTAGTCGGTCAAAAGGCATACCAACTAAGCGACAGAAATGAGAAACATATTAAATGAAGTTGGAACACAATACATCCAATAATGCACAATTTCTAAACCATTACCTTCTGAGTTCATTTTTAGATTTTATGCACTTACTAACCTTGTGGGCCAGAACATGATGATACATACCATAAATATAACCATGACTTATGACCAATGCTCTAAGCTATATGGTCTAGTCATGTTCAATACTATGAAAATGAAAGTCCCACCATCTATTTACTTTGTTTCATTACAGGATTCCTTCATATTGAAAACCTTACTTTTTAATGATGTACCATCCAAATGTTGTTGGTTAGTCAAGGTTCTCTTACGACATACCTACTACAACATTGTAACCTCCTCAAAATACTATGTCGCATGTTAGTTTCTATAGTGTGGAATATCCTATTTATTAAAGTCATACTTTGTTTAACACTTGACTAACTGTTATAATTATTGCCTTCTAACCTGTGACTACCTACTTATGAACCTATGCTTGATACATCAAAATGACCTACTAACTAGAATGAAACACAAAAGATTACAACACTCTACTTTGATGCTTCTAAATATTGATGACCCAACTTTAGGGGTGTCTCATAGTGGAACACAAATTAGGCCACAAAGATACAACGTATATACCTACTAACCAAAAACCACATGCTTGGTCAAACATTATCTCAATGCTATAATATGTACTTCTATATATAATTGTTCTAGCAAATAAAGCTTTCTATCAACACCTCTAGACATTGATAACCTAACTTTAGAGGTGTCTTGTGGTGGAACACAAACCGAGGCCACAAAGATGTGACGTACATACATAGTAACCAAAGTCCCGCACTTGGTAAAACATTATGTCAATTATGTACTAGCATACACAAATATTCTAACATAGCATGCATAAACATTCTGACAAATAAAGCTTTGTACCAATACTTCTAAAAGTTAACAACCCAACTTTAGGGGTGTCCCGTGGTAGAACACAAACTGACCATGAAGATGTGACATATGTACCAACTAACAAAATTTACTTGTTAGATGCTATGATAATATTATAGTATGTACCATCATAAGCATTCTAGTATCAAAGCTATTTATCGGCACTTCTAAACATTGAGAACTTAACTTAGGGGTGTCTCGTGGTGGAACACAAACCAAGCCACGAAGGTACGATGTACGCTCCCATAAACTAAAATTCTCATACTTGGTTGGATACTATAATAGTGTGTACTAGCAAATGCAAACTCACTAACCTATAAGATTATATAATGACAACCTATCCAATATGAAAAACACTTTTAATTGCGATCAATATATCACATATGTGGACTGACGTACCAAAAACAATGTCACACTAGCCACAAAGTACTATGTCACATAGTGTAAAATGCAAAACACCTTAGTTATAGAAGATTTGTTGTCCACACATAACTAACATACCAACAGACCAAAATTCTCATACTTGGTCGAGTATTATAACAATACTATGGATTCACTAATAAACAATTTACTACATTGCATGGCACAAAACATGAAATACCATAGTTCCAAAAGGTTTGTTGTCCAAACATAATCTAGATACCAGGGATGCCATCCAAACAAACTATGAAGCGAGAAAAGTCACATAAGATGGTGCATCATAATACAAACCAAAGATCGTCAAGTGCATAAATCACTACTAACCCATTAGTTGAGCAATACATCCGAAACAAAAGCAGAGCCCAATCATAGAAAACCCAAGAGAATGGAATCAAAGTGAGTTCTATCAAAAGGACACATGCAGCAATGAAACCTTCATCTTCCGACCTACCACTAAAAAGAATATGATATTCTATTATTGCTTGGTCGAGATCTTATCAGTTTGACTGGCCCTCTTTGAACTCCTCTATCAAATAAGCCCAAGTTTGAAATACATGATGTTAGAGTTGGTTTCTTAAGATTATGAAGGATATCATTGGCACAAGGGAGATCACAATAGTGTCAGATAGGAATCTTGCCATCATAAGTGTTGTTTGTTGTATATTTGGATTTCAGAGACACGTATTTTGTTACCGGCACGTAAAGGAAAACTTTAGTTCACAGTTTGTCAAGCTTAGAAGAGTAAAGGATAGGACTTCTTCGAACAGCAAAGAAGATGCACTTAAAATGCTTGATGCTATTGCATATGCACGACATGAACATGAATATAATGTTGCATTAGGTAGGTTAAAATTGTTTTCTCTGGAGTTAGGTATGTGGGTTGAGACTGAAGGAGACGTTGAAAGATAGGCGCATAGCAAGTTTCCTCACAAAAGATGAGATAAATTAACATCAAATGTTGCGGAGTCATTTAACGCTTGGGTATTGAAAGAGAGGAAGCATAATGTTAATGCTTTCATTCATGAGCATAGAGAAAAATTAGCCAAAAAGATGGTTGCGTGCAAAACAACGATGAGAAATTGGAGGAATGGGATTGGGCCAAATATAGAGTCTAAGTTGATGGAACAAGTCAAGGGAGCCGAAAATCTACAATGTGAATATTATGGTGATGATATGATTTCAGTTGCAACAGTGTGTGACAGTCGAGTCATCCATCTGAGTGTTGACCTCATAGGGTACACATGCACTTACCTGGCATGGCAGATGAGCGGAATCCCTTGTCCACATGCATGTGCAGCAATCAAGTTAGTTCATCGTAGTGTCTACTCGTACGTTGATGAATGCTACAAACTTTGTATCCAAGAAAAAATATATGTAACGGCCATGAGGCCTGTAGCAATGCATGATTGCCCACGTGCTGAAGCCCTTACTGTGACACAGCTGATGACTCATAATTTATTGCGACCACCACTTACTAGAAGGCCCCGGGAAGGCCAAAATGAAAAAGGATTGAATCTCAGTTTCAAGACAAAAGGGTTTATCAATGTGGCAGGTGCAATGAAGCTGGCCACACTTTAAAGACCTGCAAGAATCCTAATCCAAGCTGAAAAATCATGCTCGTTTTGGTTCTTTTAATTTTGGAAAGTACATGTCATAGTATTTGTGTAAATATGAATAGATACAAATCCATACTAGTTCTATAGCAATGGTATGTCACTTTTGTCTTACTTTTGCATGCATTTTCAGCTGTAAATGAAGGTTGGATATGAAGGTTGGATATAATATAGCTTGGTATCTCACTTTCATTTATGGAAGGTTGTAATGAGTTGTAAATTATGTTGTCAATGTATGGACCTAAAGTTATCAGTGTATGCCCATGGAGTTGTTAGTATATATTTATGTAGTAGTGTTGACGTTTGCGTTACGTGCTTTCATGTTTTGCAAGTTTGAAGCTGATGTAAATTTTGTTGTCAACGAATGGATGTCAAGTTGTCATTGTAGGCCCATGGAGTTGTCAGTGAACGCCCATGGAGTTGTTAATATATATTTATGCAGTAATGTTGACATTTGTGTAAACCATTGTCATGTTTTGCAAGTTTCAAGCTAATGTAAATTTTGTTGTCAATGAAGGGACGTCAAGTTGTCATTGTAGGCCCATGGAGTTGTCAGTGAATGCCCATGGAGTTATTAATATATATTTATGCAGTAATATTGACATTTGTGTAAACCACTGTCATGTTTTCAATGTTTCAAGCTGATATAAATTTTGTTGTTAATGAAAGGACGTCAAGTTGTCATTGTAGGCCCATGGAGTTGTCAGTGAACGCCCATGGAGTTGTTAATATATATTTATGTAGTAATGTTAACATTTGTGTAAACCACTATCATGTTTTCAATGTTTCAAGCTGATATAAATTTTGTTGACAATGAAGGGACGTCAAGTTGTCATTGTAGGCCCATAGAGTTGTCAGTGAACACCCATAGAGTTGTTAATGAACGCCCCTTTAGTTATCAGTGAAGGCCCCTAGAGTTGTCAGTGAAGGCCCCTTAAGTTGTTAATGAACGCCCCTTGAGTTGTCATTGAAGGCCCCTTCAGCTGTAAGTGGAGGCCCGTTGAGTTGTTAATGAACACCCCTTGAGTTGTCAGTGAAGGCCCCTAGAGTTGTCAATGCAGGCCCCTTGAGTTGTTAATGAACGCACCTTTAGTTGTCACTGAAGGCCCCTTCAGTTGTCAATAGAGGCCCCTTCAGTTGTTAATGAACGCCCCTTGAGTTATCAGTGGAGGCCCCTTCAGTTGTTAATGAACGCCCCTTCAGTTGTCACTAAAGGCCCCCTCAGTTGTCAGTGGAGGCCCCTTCAGTTGTTAATGAACGCCCCTTGATTTGTCAGTGAAGGCCCCTAAGTTGTCAGTGTAGGCCCCTTAAGTTGTCAATGGAGGCCTCTTGAGTTGTTAATGAACGCCCATTGAGTTGTCAGTGAAAGCCCTTAGAGTTGTCAATGCAAGCCCCTTGAGTTGTTAATGAATGCCCCTTTAGTTGTCATTGAAGGCCCCTTGAGTTGTCAGTGGAGGCCCCTTCAGTTGTTAATGAATGCCCCTTAAGTTATTAGTGAAGGCCCCTTGAGTTGTTAGTAAAGGCCTCTCGAGTTGTCAGTGAAGGCCTCTCGAGTTGTCACTGGAGGCCCCTCAAGTTGTTAACACACTTATGTTGTTATGAATGGTCAAGTGAGTCTCAGTGTGTGTTTGGTTTAGCTTTTACGACTTACGAGGTGAAACCTAGGTTTGGGAAATTCTGAAACACTCACTTAATGGGTTGGTCTGATGGCAAGTGATGCACTACGATATGGTACTAATTGAATAAAAGATGCTGAGACAACGAAAAACATGCATAAGCAAATTGTTAACACACTCGTGCCACGGTACTTGGCCCAAGTGCCGTGGCACTTGAGAAGTGTGTGCAACATTGCACTCTCGGGTGCAACGGCACTTGGCCTAAGTGCCATGGCACCTGAGAAGTGTGTGCAGCATTGAATTCTCTAGTGTGACGGCACTTGGGCCAATTGCCTCGGCACCAGGGCATACTTATATGAATAAACTAGAAGCATCTCTTTTCTTTGAACGAATAAAGTAGCACCTTCTTCTTCATTGCATAAACTAGAAATTCAACAAGGCTACAAAGTTTCAACAATATACTAGGATGCGACCATTACAGAGAAAAACATTACAAAGCTTCTTTTTCCCTTCACTGAATAAACAAGTAGCTTCTTCAGTGCATAAATTGCAAAATCAATAAGACTACAAAGTTTAATGTTAAGGATTGTAGCTCCAGATAACAAGGCATGTTCTTGAGAAAGGTGACTGCTAACTTCTCCATAAGGGGTGTCTTGTTTAAAAGTCACATATTCTAGCTTTTTTTGGCTTCAAATTTACAGGGCATCTACAATAGACCGGGCCAGACTTAGCATTCAAATGGAGCTTTCTTTGCTATATCTTTCACAATGAGAGGAGAAGAATCAGTCATCCAGAACTGGAGTCAAATGCATTCGTGCCTTCTAAAATTAAATTTAATACATACAATCAGATATGTAAAAATATAGGAATTCCACTATTTACAACATCAAGCAGAGACTCGCCAAGACTAAAAGCATGCATTGATAATACAATTCTCCTACACATTATAATTGCTGCTTATTTGAATTGGCAATGCAACATCAAAAAAATCTCACCAAAATATTTCACCTAGTGAATAACACCTCAACATGAAAAATAAAACATACAAAGGGAATGACAACTTTAGACCTAAAATAATTTACCAATAGCCATTATGTAAAAATTGTCAAGAGAGCTAGAGAGAGAAGCATTATAAGAACTGTAATGACGAAGTTTGGTCTGGTGCAAAATCATCATACATCAGAATGGAATGAACAATAATTTAATATGTTCAAATCCAGATTTCAAAACCATTAACCAAATGAGTACAAAAAACAATCTTCCACCAAAAAATAATAAACATATCCTCGAAATGGAATTTGTGCATGCATTATAAGAACAGTAACATGAATCGGAGCTGACAAAGAGGTTCAATGATTACCTAATTGGTTTTGCTCCTCTTATGCATGCCTCGAACCAAAGACATAACTTTGTCTACATGTTTGTTGAGCGGATGAGTAACGAGCCACCACAAGAACCCGACCTTCATTTCTTGGAGCTCCTCGACGGTATAGTACGACATGGTGTATCCGTATTGGCCTTGCTTAGTACCGTCCCACATTTGTAGCCATGATAGTACATGCACACCACACGAATCTCTACACAAACACATTAACATGTAACAAACCACATCAGTCATTTTTTCAATGTGAAACTATGAACAAAAACCACAAAGGCAACTCACGTGTCATGTTGTACATGTACTTTTACCCATGTGAAACCCGTCTCTATTTTGTTCTCATCGACAAACAGTTGTGGCTTCACTCTTCGCAGAATTTGGAATAAGCAATTCCGCTGAAAAAAGAAAGACAACATCAGTAAGGGATATGAATGTAAACAGAGTATGAGGTGTCAGGTGACAATATTCCATACAACTGCTTGTGCCATGTGTTCCTTTGGGTTAATCTCTCCTTTACGCTTCCCCCTATTCTTCTTTGGCTATATTGGTTTACACCCTGATTCCAATTCCCACTGCCTCCTACCATATGTCCCTATGTCAACCAAAGAGTCAAGGGCATAGCATCGCATGGCTTTAGTGTCAACCACATAACAGAACCAGTGATCATTCCAAACACATGGGGCAAATATGAAATCACAATCCCCAATGTTATATCCCACGTACTTGGGGAGGATTTGTGTTTCATGCTCAGCCAAATACCATCTAAATGGGTTAGCAATAAGTTCTCGCGTGAAATCAGTAGAAAATATGTGTCTTGTTACTCTACCCTCCTTTTATTGTTGATCAGCAACAAAGGTCTTCACGACCATCGTCATTAACTGTAGCAGTGACATAAAAAAGTTACACAACGGAAATATGATAGCAAAGCAATAAAACATAAATTAATACCAGTGGCATACCCTATCGTTGATCCATGATCTTGGTCTTAGACACTGGAGTTCCCTCCTTGTGAGGAAGTCATCATGCATCGCCACGAACTCCCTGAAATAAAACAAACAGCAAAAAATGTAAAGCATACTATAACAACAATGTAATATAATTGCAACGTAATACTATAAACTTACTCGCTGCCATCTTCGTCATTACACCGCGTTGTGCACAATTGAAATAAAATATTCTTCTCATCAACTTTTCTCTTCCCCTTAGACTTTCTGGTTGCATCTATCCAGGGAGATTTGACAACCCAAGTAGGAGTTATGATCCTTTTAGACCTTCTCACTTCCACATCACTCCCTTCTTGCTGGTTATCTCTAAGTTCATGCTACTGGAATTGTTCTTTTGCTGGTTCACCGCCATCATGGGCTTCAATTTCAATAATGGCATTATGGTGTTCATCGTCTTCATCATCCTTTTCATCATCTATATCCTTCTCTTCACTTTTTGATTCCTCCTCCTCTCCTTTTGTGTCTGCCTCCTCCTCCTTATCATCTTCATTTTCTTCCTCTTCAGCTACCTTGTCATCATCCTTCTCAAAAATCCTTAAACTTGATGCCTTATAGATTGTTGCATCTTCATCTTCATCTTCATCGTCCTTCTCGTCGTCGACGTCGTTGTTGTTTCCATGCAACAGCCTATTTTGAAGGGCAAGGAGCTCGTTGCCAATAATGCCAACCAACCTAGTATATGTCCACTGTAATTCCTGTAACATTAACATACTGATCAGATTTGCTAATTAAGGTATTACCAAGTTAACTGAAATGTAATCTACAACAGTGTACATATTTAAATAGTCATAATTACCGGGTGTGTTAGCATTGTTTCAAGATTAAATGATCTAGATGAAGGGCCATCCCCTTGCCCAATGTAACCCCCTTCCCACCTTAGGCCGAGATTAAGTTCTTAAACTCATAATTAAGTTGTAATTAGAGACCATAATGAAATTGGGACTTAATAAGATACTCTTTTGCCCAAAAATCGGATTTGCAAAACATTTTTCAAACATATTCACAATGGTCTCAAATTCCCAATACGAAATAATAATACTGGCCTGAACAGGTGGATTCCATTTACAAATATCAGAGTGCAAATAAGTTCCCGACTCACTCGGGTTCCATTCATTAGATAAGGGATTTACAAAGGCACAAAGCCATAATTCAATACCCTTAACTTGGGGATTACACAAAATCTATATATACAATTCTAAAATCTACAATGATAACCATTAATTCCAAAATACACTCCTAAACAGGAGCTCTAACTACTCTTCGTCACCCGCTTGCCTCTCGATCCTTCGGCCCTGTCTAAAAGGTTTAATTTTGGGAAAGTGAGATTCTAAAGAATCCCCGTAGTAACAAGTCAATCATATAATGTACAACAATAATGCATGTAATCAAATCATCATCCACATAAGCAACTACAACGGTAGTTGCAGCGGCAATGGTTAGTATGACACATGTCATCCCTGACGATTGCTCACGCTATATTGCATCACAACAGTCAACACAGTATAATTCACCATAGCTGGGATCCATATAAAGCATATCATATTCGCAAGCCACATAGGCAAGATACACACACACAGCCCACGGCTGGTTTCCACATACGCCGCCCCCACGGGTCGGATTCACAAAGATCCATGTCGATTACGACGGCAAACCAACGGCCGACTAGAGATGACCACTGTCACTCCCTATACGGCTCACGCTGACCTGCTCGCGCCGTAATGGACCATGGCACACATTTCACAAGTTCAATGATAAGATATGCATACCAAAACATCATACAAGATATGAGAGAAAAGTCACTACTTGAGTTCTTCCGGGCGTGTCCTAGCACCGGTCTCTCCCGAGGAAGGCAAATATCAAATCCTATTTTCACAATTAGGGACGAAGAGTTATTCTCTATTCCAAGACTTAACTCACTTTATAATGCTTAATTGGTTATCATTATTGCTCTTTTGAAGTCATTAAATACCCCTAACAACACTCCTAAAGGGTAGGAAGAACTATCCCAAAGATCCCCTTTTGGAAGCACAAAACTAAGATTTACCACTGTTTCACTCGGGCACAGATGACCATGCTTGAGCACAGATGTACGGACACTCGAGTGAAAACGGCTTCACTCGAGTGATGGTACGGACATCACTCGGGCACAAGAGAGTGAGAGGCAGCGAGTGAACACCTGAGAGCACAAGGGAGTTTTTAGAAGCAGGCTCACTCGAGCACAAATGCCCTCACTCGAGCACACGTACGGAAATCACTTCAAGCACAAGGAAGTGAGACAGAAAGCACACGCCCGAGAGCACAAGAGAAATGGCAGCAGCCCAAATGGCTCACTGCACTCGAGCACACACGACTCACTCGAGCACGGTGCCCATACCCGCGAGTGAGAAGGCACACCCGCGCACCTTATCCGCGAGTGACAACCCGAGAAGCAAGTCTTTTGGTGTCAAATACACTCATCACTCGAGCACAAAATCCTCACTCGAGTGATGTTCATCCCTCACTCGCGAGTGAGGCTATGCTTGCTATGACCCAGAGAGTGCAATAAGAACACAGAAAGCAAGAAACGAGAATTGCACTACCGCACTCGAGCAGACCCATCTCTGCTCGGGTGATATTCATCCCTCACTCGAGCAGACCCATCTCTGCTCGGGTGATGTTCATCCTTCACTCGAGCAAACCCCTCCCTACTCGAGTGAATCCATCAGATAGCAGAAAACGCAGAAACAGAGACACTCTCCTTAACCTTTGCCCAATTGATTCCCTTTGATACAAAACTTAACCCAAAGCCATTCCCACACAAAAACACCCAATAAACTCAATGGAATACTCAGAATCATCAAAATCCTACTCCATTATCATGCTTTGGGTTTTGGGCAACAATTTCATCAAAATTCCCATTTCTTCCTAACATCATATTTCAATCTCTAATCAATCTATCTAACATAAACTCATTCCAAAATGCCATTCTCATGCCATAAACATACCAAATGAACAGTGGCACTCATTTTCATGATTAGGCCAAAATTCCCAGAATTTATAAACTATTCCAAATGGCATGAAACTTAGATAGATAAGTTAGTTTCACTCACCTTATCAACTTCTCCAAAGAGAGTTCTTGATCCACCAACAATCAGATTTTCGTGTGGCACGAATCAGCACCAAATGGCTACATTATACACACCAAAATGAAGCCCATGATTCAAGGATCAACATTTAAGAAGGGAACTTGAGCAATGGAGATCATTTACTTACCCAAAAATCAAGCTTTTCCCTTCTTCCTTGCCTTCAACAATGGAGAGAGAGAGAGAGAAAAGAGAGAGAGCACGAGAGAGAGAAAGAAATGGAGAGGAGGAGCAAAAAGTGATCATTTGTCCTCATGTGCTCATATCCAACCACCCCCATATTGCCACTTATCAACATCTCATGCATTCCCACAATGAGCTCACCACATCACAACACATAGGATTCTGACCCCCGGTCAAGGAATCACAACCCTTGATCTTAAATACCACTCACATGCACCAATATTTCCAATTTCTACTAATTATGACATTAATTAAAATAGCCATAAATTACACAATAATCCCAATTAAACCCATAATTATCCATAATAATCATGATTATCCCTTAATCAAAAATTGGGATATTACACCCAATACCATAAAGAAGCCCTTTTTTGCTTGATTTCTCTAGTTGAACTCTGCTCCTCACCCGTTCCTCGTTCTAGTAAAGGATGGCATCTTCATCTTTAGTTGCTTTCAGATTGGCTAGAGGAAAATGTTGTAGGCAAAACATCTGCATCACATGTGCATCACAATTAGCAATTACACATTAACATTTCCAATTGCAGAAAAAAAAAAGACAACATAGACATGTACCATGAGGAAGTATATACAACCTCCAACAGTTTTTCTACCTTTAGCGTTCCCTTTCCTCAACTCCTTCTGGAAATCCCCAATTGCAATACAAAGTTCTTTTAGAATGAAGGATGACCAATTGAATTGACCAAGTGCATCTTTTGTTAGTGTCATCAACTTTAAGACACGGTCACTAACATAAATACTTGCACTTGGAGACAATAAGGTTCCTAAGGCAAAAATGACAAAGAGGAACTCAAAATTTTCATCTAATTCACCCATCAACAAATCTCCTATTTGTTGGTATTTTAAATTTTTGTATACACTCCTAAGGTCCTTGAATATCTGATCTTCCTCGTGTACTTGTACTTGTATATCTAACCCACCATTAGGTAGACCAAGCAATTGTTGCACATCTTTAGCCTTTAACTCACGCGTCAGCCCTCAAAATGAGATTTAGTTGGTGGGAGGGTCAAAACATCACATGAACTCCGCGCAGATTGACGGTTTATTTGTGGGCAACAAATATGCACCAGCTTATCAAACCCAATTATCTTCAGCCTTTTCATGGCGTCTGGTCTGGCCTTCAAGTTTTTGCACACAGCCATAAACTGTTTTGGTGCGCATCGTGTCAAAAATTAAACGACATACGTCTTCCCTTTGCTAGGGCCTCTTAATTGTTCAGCCCGTTTAGCATATTCTTTTCTCTTCTCTTCAGTCAACGCATTCCAGGCCTCCCTCACCTCTAGGTTGGCCTTTTGAAAATTCTGCACCTTATTCACCTTCGTCTTCTGTTTATCCTTCACCTTTCCCTTCTGCTTTTCCTCCTTCCGGCTGAAAAACTCTTCTATGAATAGAGTATAGCCAGAAAAGCTTGCTGCCCTTGTTCGTGTGGGGTTGTTACTTCATTTTTCCTTCTTGGTAGAACCAGCTTTTTCCATCTTCCTTCCCTACAAACAGATTGTTCAACATAAGCTTCTTAAACACAATACAGATTTGCATCTTTCAAAAAGGCCTCCACAAAAATTAAGATTATTGGAACTAATAGCTCATCTCGACAAAAATAAAAACATAAAAAAGGAAAGGAGAGAGCATAAACAAAGGAACATATGAAGGGAATGGTTATATTTTAGAAAAACGCCTAAGCTTTCAAACAACGACTACTCAAACTTTCAAACATAACACAAGCAAAAGAGTACTTATTATAAATAAACACGATCCAAAAATAGCAAGTACAGCATAAAAAGAAACATGTTATGCAACAAAAAAGTAATACCAAACGAAAAATAAAGAGAGTAAAGATTAGTGAATTAACCACAAAAACTAAATAAAAAATATACATAAGATTAGAGTCAAGTTTAATATGTCAGAGGTGGACGCATGAAAATCTCAAAAGAAGCCATTGACAACAAATTCATATCCACCTATTGTTCCATTTGGAGATTAAGAACAAACTAAAAATTTGGAGAGTAGAGAGGAATGAGCTAATCATAAAAACTAAATCAAAAACATATGCATAACATCATAGTCAAGTTTAATGCATTAGAGGTCAAAGCTAGAGTACAGAGTTCAAAGCTTTGGTAACTAATATTTACAAATGACTTATGGTGAAACACTATCACAACAAAACCACCTTAGGATAGCAGGGAATTATGGAGGAAAAACCAAACCATGCTCATAATTGCTTATTACTGTTACAAATGATTAAAAAATGCAGACACATGAAGAACAGTAGCGCAAATAATGTCAAAAACATCTTAAACTGTAGGTAATTGAATATACTTTTCCTATGCCTCTGTAACTGATTTATTTTAACACTATCACCAAAATGGAATAGATTACACTAATTCAAAAGAAACATTGAAATAAACCTACGTCATTCTGATTATAGGTCACAGTTCAGCATAATGTCACAAGGTACTAGGCTTATCTTTGCATAAGTATACAAGATAATAAGAGTAAACAAATACATTTCACTACAAAATGCAAAATGCAATAGATTGGAAATACAAGACAATTTCACATTACCTCGTCCCCCAATGATACAACCAGGTAAATGTTAAACTTCCTTCTTTACATTTTGAGAAAATTCAAGTTGTCACATTTATATTTCACTTTAACAAAAATTTATACAACCCTGTCAAATAGTCAATGAATAAAGCACAAAGGTAACAACAGTATATATAATTGAGGGAATTGCTTCGGTTAATAGACACTCAACATCACAAGCATTTGACCATGATTTAATGACAACACAATCTTTAGCACTCTCTATATGCCAAAAACAACCATAACTATTAGCAGTAATGGTCATCACAGTTCAGCAAATTCTATTTTAGCTACCATGGAAAATCAACAAGTTTCATAAATGAATTAAACTTAGTGGCTCGAACTGAAACACACGGTCATAATTGGTTTCTAATTTGACTAAATCTGCTGGGATAGGCAATGGCATTGAGTTTCGTGAGTCATGATTAAATCTTAATGCTAAAAACGAACAAATAGTAAAAGAAGGCATGGTCTTCAATGTTACGCTTGGATTTCAGAACTTGCAGAGTGAGAACAGCAAGCCAAAGAGCAAAAGATTTTCAATGCTGCTTGCGGACATAGTCATAATTGCCAAAGATAAGATGGAAGTTGTAACTTCTCTGAGCTCTAAAGCTATTAAGGATGTGGCTTATTCATTCAATGAAGATGAGGAAGAAGAGAGCCCTAATCAAGCTACAGAACCTAAATATCAAATTCACAACACCTAATCAAGCTAAATCCTAACAGAAACACTAGTATTGACCAACCATGTGTGCCCCTGCCTCCGCGTCCCAGTGTGACAAACTCAAAGACACAAACTTTTAGAACATTAAATGCAGATTTATACTGCAAGTTCTATGGAAATCATGCTCATCGGGGTTGTCCATCTTTGAAGAATGTGGAAATGAATATGCTAATATGAATATACACAAACTAATGAATCATAAAAATCACAGAGTGAATAATCAAGAAACAAGAGGACAAGGTACGAAGAGGAACTTAACCGACCAAATGGCTAGTAGGATTTTTTGAAAGATCTCTTGGCTCCGCTCGCCTTTGCCTTTCCCTTTGTGGTGTGTTTCTTGTTCTTGAACTGTCAAATTTTGCCTCCGATAACACATAAACACTGAAAATGGATAAACAACATCGCCGACAATGACGCCTTTTGGGCTTCACTCGACTGGCCGTATCTCAGGTAATCGAAGCAGATTGGGCTCTAAAAACGCACACACACTGTTGCCGAAGCTAGCTTCCCTTTGCTGAAGATCTCGCCTTTCACGCTTCACTCAAGTGGCCGAATGCTAGCTTCTGAGAATGGAGAAACACTGTCGCCGATTATAGGTTCCGTTTTCCAAAGATCTCACCTTCCGGTGTTCACTCAAGTGGCCAAATGCTAGCTTCCGAACTGCACGAACACCTTCACTGAAGTGGCAAAATCTCAGCTCGTCTGAAGTGGCCAAATCTCAGCTTGTCAAATTAGCCAAAGAAACTCCAAACTCAGTTTGACCTATTTTCAAACTTAAGGGTATTTCAGGCATTTCTCACCAGGATTTTATTACAAAACGGTCCCTTGGGACTTGAGGGTAATTTCAGATTTTCCCGGGACCATTTCTTCGTATTTTTGCTTCCATGGGACCACTGTGTAATTCTCCCTATAAAAAATGACTGGAGGGAGTATTTTAATATTTTTTTTAAAAATGCTAAATTCACAAAGGGAGATGAGAAGCAAAGGGGACCTTTTTTTTGTGTGTTTAGAAGGCAAGATCTTCATTGAGTTATTAAATGGTAAAATTGGAAATTACTACTCCCTCCTGTCCTTAATTTAGGACATATTTGAGAAGTTGATTTTGGTTCTAAATATAAGACATAGTTTTCATATGTGTCAATTTTTTTCTAATTTGCCCGTATTGATGCTCCCTCAACAATACTCCATTTGATCATTTTTATAAGCAACTTTCTCTTTCTTAAGTCTGATCCTTTTTATAAACAACTTTCTTCTTGTGTCTCAAAATTTAAATTTCTTTTTCCTTTTCTACCTGTATTAAATACATATGTTTATATTAATTGTCCCTCACTCACTACTAATTCTCTTTCATTTAATCATTTATTACACATTCCCTCTCATATTTTATGCTTATACTCTCTCATATTTGTTATTCATTCTCTCTTCTATGTTTATTTCATAAATAGGGTATATTTGGAAAAAAAATATGATTTTTTTTTACATATTTATTTTTTTAATTAATCTTAACCATTAGTTCATTTTGTGCAATAAGAATAAAAGTTTCTTATAAAAAGGACTGGAAGGAGTAACTAAGGAAGATAGGGAACGAGAGAATTAAAGAAAATGACTAAAATGTTTTAAAAAATACATCTTATATTAATTAATTTAACTAAATTTCTTCATCTAATCAAATTAGGTAAACATATCTTGTATTAACATCAAGATAGAGTAATACTTATTATGAGTAGTTCCATAACTCAAGATGTGAAAACAGATTTTGATTCCTGAATGCAGTCAAAAAACTAGACAAAATAAAAATAGTAGTCTCTTTCTTGGGGAAATGAAATAGAGAATACAAAAATGGTGTGAACCTCATTGGTCATCAAACGTAATTGAATAAAATAATGTCAATTTTTCAATCAAAGACAAGGACACCCCTCTCCCACAAGCAATGTTTTTTTCATTGAATTTGATCTTCAAAGGAAATTTGGAAGTGGAAGTACGCAGAATTTGTATTCAGAAAATAGTTGTTTAATTTGTTAGTTTTCTTATTGTTTTTATTCTTTATTATTTTTGTTTCATTATTTTTAGTTGGCAAAATATTGGATGATTCATCCTTTATCCCAAAAATTTGATGAGTATTGAAAATATGAAATGAATAATTTGATTTTGTGCCGTAATATATAATGATTAACCGATTCTCATTTATATATGTTCCCTCTCTTTGTCGATTTTGTTAATTAATTAATTAGATTCTTATGTTTTGAAGGACTAAATATGAAAACATAAATTTAAGAATACTAAATTACCTATCTGAACCAAGTTAAAATGTTTACTTTTCTTAAAAATAACATAAAATGTGCATTATTTCAGATCAACCATCAACTAATTATAATTAAAATGTGTTGAGTTGATTTTAATTGAATAGAGTGCCAATGATAAGATACCCTGTAAATATATCTTGCACTAAAGTTGTGAAAAGAATTATATTCATATATAATACAAAATTTATAATAAAAGATCATACAAACTCAAATTATTTAGAAAACCCAAAATGTTTATTTTTTTTAATGAATAAATGAAAATGAGCTCCCCCAAATATCAAGCAGTAATTATTAAAAACAAACGGCATCTCAATTGGATATGGCATGCGCCCCCACAAGTTGAAAGAAGACACAGTGAAAAACTAGAAAAAAATGGACAAATCCCACTCTCACTTACGCACGCACCGTCTTCAGGCCGTTATCTGATGACATGTGCCAGTTAGAAAGCTTCTACATGCCGCATTCTGTCGGATTGTGACCTCCACGTGTCAAACGGAGATGCAACGTGGCTTTTTTGCCTAATTTTTTTTAAAATAGTAAAAAAAAAAAACTGTTGTTTTTTTTTTAAAAAAAAAACTGTTTTGTAACCCTTTTTTTATTTGGGCCTCAGCTATTTGAGTCGGGCAACAAAAAACAGTTTTTTTTTCCTGCCTAGATGTGTTTGAACTCAAAAAACCTTTCTTTTTTTTCTTTTTTAATGAAACAACGTCGTTTTGATGCGGGAGGTCATCTTCAACCGAGTTAGATCCGACCCGGATGAAGGGAAGGGTCAAGAGCCTCGGACCCAGAACTTCTCTTCTCCATCTAACGTCCGTTTCACGCGTTCTTAGTGTCATTTCTTTGTTTTCCAACCTCTACGTAATGGGACTAATTTCAAAACCTAAATATGTATTTTTCAAACAACCTAGTTTCAAAAAAACAAACTCTCTAGACTTGGTTTTCGATAAACACAGTACGTTGCCTATATTCCTTCATTATAGGGATATAGCATACTCTTTCTATGTCTACATAACATATGCCTATTTGAGTAAGTCACAGAAAATAAGGACTGAACGAAAGACATGATTAATTCATATAGACTAAAATTCAACCAAAAAGAAGAATTGGAACATATTCTCATAACCATATATTAGCATATGTATATTATGACTAGATGAAAATTTTGACATTCTAAGTCATAGAAAAAACATAAAAACATACATCCACAAACCCATACATATCAATGGTAATATAGATGTATGTGTACATATATATATAGCAGTGGAAATTGAGAACATCGTTTTTGAACAAACAAAAATCCAGATATATCACAGAAAATTTATACAAAATTGGTTTCAACAATAACCTTACTCTGATACCATGTTAGAAATTTGGGCGTATTTAGAGTGCGACCGTTAATCTCTTGTATCCAAGCTAATAATATCACAATTGCGAAAGTAATTATGACGCCCAACAAATACACTACAGACAGAAAGAAGAAGAGGGAG
Source organism: Inga laurina (assembly GCA_963855925.1). Classification (NCBI taxonomy): domain Eukaryota; kingdom Viridiplantae; phylum Streptophyta; class Magnoliopsida; order Fabales; family Fabaceae; genus Inga; species Inga laurina. Next base: position 68,265,948 of record OY979701.1, on the reverse strand, counting down.
GAATATGGTAGAGGGAATAAAGAATTAGTGTGTCATAATATTTTTCTCCAATACTTTATAACTGAACCCCTTACGCATATTTATAGTGTTCTACACACCTTTTCCTTTCTACTAATGCATCCTTTCATTAGAAAGACCATATATCCTTTCGACTGAGAGACACATTATCTCGGTGAAATAAAACCACTTGTACAGTTATATTCTATCGATCAAATAATATGACTCATAATAATTAGGAAATATCACATATGTCCACCCAAACTTTTATATTATTTATATTTTGACCCCAATCCTATTGAGCTTAGGCCTAATCCCCTAAGGGTGTACTAGGCTATTTCCTACATACATTTTGCTCTTCATTTCTCTTTGGAAGTTGTGTGTGTGTTAGTTATTCATGCATGGATTAATAGGTTGGATTTGTTGTCCATGTAATAACATACCAATGATTTTATATTATTCGCAAGAGCAGAAAAGATGACACGTCAGGTTCAAGTCATTATACAGAGATTGAAAAGATCTTATAATTAGGCTATCTGCCATCATAGTTCTTCTCCACTCTCTGTGCAACAAAATTGTCTTTTTCTTAACTTGTGAAGTTCTCATTCTTGTGTTCTTTTTTTCCTGAAAACATAAATCTTAAGAAGAAGATCATGTACCTATTCAGACAAAAAGGTGCCAAAAGAAGATTATCTCTTGCTACTTTGTCAACTATAACATATGGTTCAATTTCAAGTAGTACATCGCACAATTCAACTCAAAAGGAAAGGCATTTAATGAGCAAAAAACATGAATACCCATGTTGTGACTAATTTTATCCTTGCTTTTAAACCCCTCAGATTCACTTAAAAGAGCAGAAACACTTAATAACTGAAGGTCGGTTTTAGTAACTGTAATATTTATGTTCTGCTGTTTCATCTTTTCTTTCTCAATATTTGGTTGTTCAGTTTTGGTTCAAAGATGGATATATATAAGGGTGTGTTTGGAGGAGCGATGGGAAAAATAGAGTTTTTCAATTTAGCGTTGGGTAATTTTAGTTTTGGTAAAAGCTCGATTGTGTAATGTGATTTATGTTTGGAACAGCGGTGGGAAAAATGACTTTTGTAAAAATAAAATTTGTTTGGATTGACTTAAGCACAAGTGACTTTTGTGATAATAGTAAAAGAGAGAGGGTGGAAAAATATTTTAAAGGGTTAAAAACACCAAAAAATATTTTAAAATAATTTTTGGAACTGAAAAAGTACATTAAGGATAAAATTGCAATCATTCTGATAACACACTGGGTACAGTTGAAAAAATATTTTAAGGGTTACAAGCACCAAAAAATAGTTGAAATTAATTTTGGTAGCCGAAAAAGTACATTAAAGGTAAAATTGTAATAAGTCTGATATCACACTGGACACAACTAAAAAAATATTTTAATCATTCTCACTCTCCTCAAAAGCTAAATCACCAAAAGCTCCAAAGTTGAGCTTATACCAAAAGCTATTATTCCAATCTTAAGCTCAATTGCTCATTTGCTTGCCAAACATGCATTTTTTTTTTTTAAAGTTGCCAAACCAGCGTTTGGCCAGCAAACCAGCGTTTGGGGGGCTCAAACGCCCCCCCAAACACACGCTAAGTGTTTGTTTGGATTAGCGGTGAAGAAAGAGCTTTTTTTGCAGATGGGCTTTTAGAAAAGTCATATAGAAAAAAAGGAGTTTTGTAGATGTGATTTGTGTTTGGATTGACGGTGTCAGAAGTAACTTTTTTTTTTTCATAAAAGTTGAGAGAAGTAACTTGGATGAGCTTCTCATAAAAGCTCCATTTGCTTCATAAGCTCAGTCATTCCAAAAGCTTTCCCAAACACATCAAATGAGCTTTTGGAGCTTTTAGCCCCAGATGGGCTTTTTTTTGGACCCAAACGGGTTCCCAAACAGACCCTAAGTTAGCTGATGGTTTGTGGATTTTTGGTGATATATTGTCTAGGTAAATAGTTTTATATAAATAATTTTCCACCTTACAAATGGTTGTGCGCCTTTATAGATCATTAATGGATTAGAAGATAATTTGCTGGGTTTTGTTGGAAAGTTCAAAGCCTCTGTAATTAAAAATTTCCCCACAAATCCACTCAATCTCATTCGTCATAGAATTTTTATCTTCTTCCCTCTTGGGGCCTTCAAAACATGAATTTTTTGTCTTCTCCCTTTCAATTAACTTTTCTTCTTCGGCTCATGACTTCATGTGTAACAAACAATTTTTTGACTTCCTTATCTCAATGTCCTTCTTTACCATATGTATTGGATTATGAGAAGGATATTGTATTCCACAATACTATTATGTTAGACAGTTTTAAAAGGCTACCTTGCAAGATACCTCATCAAATTTCAATATTTGTGCAAGATTTCTTGTCCATGTGTTTTCTTTCATCACAAGTGACAGACCACTATGCTTGCCAAGAGACTGTTTGGTACAAGGAAAAGAGAGGGAAGGGGAATTTGTTTAGTTGTATTTAAAAGAATTGGAGAAATAGGGTTAACAATTTTTAATTAATTTTTCTTTTCCTTTTATCTAACATCTTCACTTTATAATCCTACTTCTCCAATTTTTTCGAAGGTAATAAAATAAAATATTTTAGGAGAAATTTTAGGATATTTGAATATTTTTAATTAAAAAATTCAAGTATTATGATAGCATATCAATATATATATATTACTATTTAAATGCTTTTAAGAGTGGGAGTGCTCTTTCACAAGAAGAACTGTTCTTATCTCAATTTTTATATAGTAAGAGATACCATAAATTTTATAATATAATATCATAATACCCATCCCGTCCTAATATAAGACTTGTTTGATTTTTTGGAGAAAATTAAATAAATTAGTTAATCATAACATATATTGAGTATCATTTGATTATATATTAGTTTATAAGTCAAATAAATTAATTTGATATAAAAAAAGATAAATATAAATGCTTTAAATAATTTATTTAGTTTACTTAATATTTCCAAAAGACCCAACTGAATTTTTTTTATGGTCAACTTCAACTAGAAGTTACATTAAAGGCAGGATGTAGTACTTGCATTTTCTTATAAATCTTCTAATATCCTAAACTATTTTATTTTTTTGATAAAATATCCTAAAATATTTTTCAAAATCTAAATATAATTTGCATTGACAAAAAATCTAAATATAAAACTAAAAAATTTGTAAAACTTCAAAATGTCAGCATATCTCATATGATCAAGTAGAATATTAAATTTAAATGATAATTAATTTTTAGGGAAAAAGGAAGAAAAAGAATTTTGAAATTGCAAAATTTCAAATGAGACATTTTCTAAAAAATGAGTTGTGAATTGCTTATCAAGTTCCTTCATTTTCTAATCAATTCGTGGTAATAAACCTAATTTAAGATTTTACAATTTTAAAGTTTTTTTTCTATCTTTCTCCCTACTTTTTATCCTTTATTTAATATACTCCATATGTAGAACTTATCAATATATATATATATATATATATCACATATGTAGAGAAATATCTCCAACAAAATATTATATTTAACCCATCATATAATCTCTAACGATTTAACATTTATTCCACTACAAAAAAAAAAAAAAAAAGACTTTCGGCGGCGACTTTTGTCGTCGTTGAAAGTCTAAAAGTCGCCGCTAAAAATCTTTCAGCCGTGACTGTCGCTAAAAGTCTTTCAGCCTTAGCGGCGACTTTTGTCACCATTGAAGGTGACTTTCAGTGGCGACTTTTGTGTCACCGCTGAAGTTATAGTTTCAGCAGCGACAAAAGTCGCTGCTGAAGGTGACTTTCAGCGGCGACTAAAAGTCGCCGCTGAACGTGTTAATTTTTTTTAAAAAAAAATCAAAAAATTAAATATTTTATTAAAAAAATTCAAATTTTTTTTTTTAAAATTTAATTTACAATTGCCACGTGTCTCCTCCCCATGCTACCACGTGTCGCCTCCCCGTGCTGTCATGTGTCTCCTCTTCGTGTTGCCACGTGTCGCCTCATCATAATTCCTCAAAGTGATTCTCTTCCAATTCGAATCCACGACCTCAGAGAGCCGATGCCTTCACGCGTGAGTCTCTGCTAGTTGCGCCGAAATGAACCTATGTCATGTTTTTACATATTATTATATATATGATATTATCATATATATAAACATACATACACATAATTAATTAATTATATACATATAATTAATTATTAATTAAATATAATATTATTAAAAATTAAATAAAAACGAAAAAAATTTATATATTTAAATTAAAAAATTTTTAAATTAAAATTACTTAATAAATAATAATTTAATATCATAAATATTATTTTTAATATAAAATTATAAATATAATATTAATAAATAATAATATAATTTTAATAATTAATAGTTAAATTTTATAAATATTATTTTAATTTTATAAATATTATTTTTAAAAAATATTAATAAAAAAAATAAGAAATTGACTTTTAGCGGCGACTATTAAAAGTCACCGCTGAAAGTGTTTAAAATTTTTTTTTTTTTTAATTTCAAACTAGACTTTCAGCGGCGACTTTTAATAGTTGCCGTTGAAAGTGTTTTAAAAAAAAATTTCAAAATTTTAAATAAGACTTTCAGCGGCGACACTAAAGTCGCCGCTGAAACTCACTTTCGGTGACGACATTTAATAGTCGCCACTGAAAGTATTTTAAAAATCTTTTTTTTTTTAAATTTCAAACAACACTTTCAGCGGCGACACTAAAGTCGCCGCTGAAAGTGTTTTTAAAAAAAAAATTTTAATTTCAAACAACACTTTTAGCGGCGACACTAAAGTTGCCGCTGAAACACACTTTCAACAGCGACAACACAATGTCGCCGCTGAAAGTGACACCTTCATCGGCGACATTAAAGTCGCCGCCAAATATCGTTGCTGAAAGTGATTTTTTTTGTAGTGTTCATATTGGTAAAAATCAACAAAAAACGGATTTTTATTCATAAAATTAATTTTTCAGTAAAAACAGAAATATAAAGCATAATCTTATCGTTTTTTTGTTGGCAAAAAAAAAATCTTATCGGTTTTTTTTTTGGACCATATAAAGCATAATCTTATCAAAAATCAGGTCCAAAAAAAATTCTTTTCACAAGAGGAAATATTCTGATAGTCCGTTGTTCTCGAAGGCTTCCCCTGAGAGATCCCTTCTTCGATTTTTCACAATCGAGCACGATGACGCAGACTGTAATGGCCGGCGACACGCTGTTTCTTCCCGAGGAAATTATCAGAAACATACTGATGCGACGTCCGGTGAAGTCCCTACTCCGATTTCAATGTGTATGCAAAGATTGGAGAAATCTCATCAAGACCCCATATTTCATCTCTGAGCAACTCCACCGCTACACCCATTAAAACCCTTCTCTTCTCTTCCAATGGAATGGCCTATGTTGCTTGATTGCAAGATGCAATTACATAAGGCTAGCGAAGTCCCTTTGATCGATTCTTCAAATACCTCTCCGTTAATCATAGGTTCCAGCAATGACCTGATCTGTTTTTATGTCTATAGGCATCATACATTTTCTCCCGACATTTTCTTGTGGAATCCCACTAGAGAGTTTCGTCAAGCGCCCCCAAATACAAAAGGTGTAGATCCCCATTTCGAAATAGGATTTGGCTTCAGTCCAATTATTAATGATTACAAGATAGCGTTAACCCATAAGTCTAATCGTGAGGTTGCGCATGTTGAGGTGTATTCATTAAGATCAGGATCATGGAAGGAAGTAGAATTTGGGATAGAAAACGTAGGTCTTTTTTCTCACCAAATCACTGTCAATGGAGCTATCTTTTGGTTTGGATATCAGTGGGAGCTAATCACTGTTTATGATGCGATAGTTTCATTTGATATAGCAAATGAAATGTTTTCTTTGATATCTAACCCAGATCGGCATGCTCTAACATCTTGATCCAGGCTTATTGTGTATGATAACAAACTTGCTAGGCTTTCTTTTTTATCCTATTCAAGACTCTAAATCCTTGATTAAATTGTGGATGATGGAGGATGGTACAGATGCATCTTGGGTTAAGATATAGAGTTGTCCCATTCTATTGTTGGCACGTCCATTGACTATTTGGATGAATCAAATATTTTGTCATGTTATTGGAAAGGAAGGTGTTCAGTGGAATGATAAACTAGAAATTGCTCTGTTAAATATCTCTATCAATGAATTGAAGACATTTGATATCATCAGATGTGGCGGTGGCTTTGGCGGTGGCATTAAACTCCAATATGCAGAAATTCTTTATCCAATATTTGGATAAGGTCTACAGTCATTAGTGATATTGACCATTTAGTGGAGAATGATGAAGCAGAATTGGTCCTACTTTTGTTCAATCTCATTACAAATGACTCTACTCGTTTTCCTTAATAGACTTTGAAGAAGTTATTTAGAATGATCAATTTTATTTAGTGCCAGATATTTCTACCTTTATTTGACTCATTTATGAATTTTACTGTTCATTTCTCTTTTGTAGATCTATGTATACAATTTAGTTATTGGTGTATGGGTTAGGTTGGATTTTTTTTTTGGCCAGCTGTTAGGTTGGATTTGTTGCCCCTATTATGGTATATCAATAGCATTATATCATTCGCAAGTCATTGTACAGAGATTGAAAATATCTTGTTATTATGCTTTGAGCTATATGCCATCATTGTTCTTCTCCACTCTGTCTCTGTGCAACAAAATTTTCTTTTTATTCCCCACGCTGTTACAACTGTGTGTTTAACTTCCATAAAAACCTTGGCTGCAGAAATTGAAAGAAAATTTATGAAGTTATCATTCTTGTTCTTGTTTCCTGAAAACACAAATCTTAGCTCAAATTAACAACCTGAGTTCGACTCCTCTACACTATACAATGCTCTGATTCGGCTTAAGATAATTCAAGAAGAGCTTTGTGTCCATATTACCACTTGAATACTAAAATCCACAATTCAACTCAAAAGGAAAAGCATTCAATGAGCAGAAACATGACCCATATTCCTTTAGATTATGAATGGGTAAGGAGAATATCTGCTATGGTTTTATTGGGAAGTTCAGAGTACAAAGTCTCTGTTAAGTTTTTGTCCTCAAATTCATTCAATCTCATTCATCATAGAGTTTTATTTTCTGCCTCCCTCTTGGTGCCTTCATAACATAAATATTTTGACTTCCTTATCTGAATGTCCTTCATACCCATACATAAATATGTTTTGGATCATTATAAGGATTATTTTAGACAGTTTTGAAAGGATATACTTGTAAAATACCATATACCTCTTCAAATTTCAATCTTTGTGCAAAGATTTGTTGTCCATATATGTTTTCTTTCATCACAATTGACCTCAACCAAAATCCCCAGTGGTCAATGAGAAGAGAAAGTAAGAACACCTACAAGATCATAAGAGACAAAAAGAGGTGGTTTCAGCCAAAAAAAAAAAAAAAGGGAAAAAGATATGTTTTGCTCGCTCACATAATGATACATTGATCCCCACCGGAAGAGTTTGAGGGAGATAAATATTCTAAAAAAATAAATAATAGATAAATATATTTAAAATCTTTAATTCCGTTCTATCCTAATTAAATTTAATATTTTTTAGCTAACCTGATTATTCTTATCATCAACTTAGCTGAATAGTAGGAGAGACATTCGAATTACTGATGAGGGCATTTGATATTGAACTCTTTTTTTCCCCTTGAATAAGATATTAGAGATTGGAAATTTGATAACAAAAAAGGTTAAATTTAAATTTCCATAGGGTACAGGCTCTGTTTGTTTTTGTTTTAACCAAGGTATTAAAACTCGGACCGGGTATTGAACCGGTCGGGGTACTGGGTTAAGGGTCAGTGGGTCAAACCGAGACCAAACTGGAGCTAAACCGAGTGGTGAGAAATTGAAAATTTTAGACTTATAGTATGAAATTCTAAAGGAAAAATTTAAAATTTTTTTTTTTTTTAAATACCAACCCGGACCGGACCGGTTTACCGGCCGGTTCGCTGGTTTCCGGGCCGGACCGGCCGGTCCAGTCCGGATTCAATATCCTTGGTTTTAACTCTGTTTTAGGTTTGTGTCTTCAAATTTAGATGTTTCTTAGCCATTTTGTAGGTCTTGTTGCTTCTCTAGTGTTTGTAATCCCTTTTCCTTGTAATGCTAATTTTCTTCAGGTAAAAGAAAAAAAATTATATGATAATGGCACTATATGTTTAACCATTTAAAGAATATTTAGTCAGTAATTATATTAATTTCTAACGATTTAATGCATATTCATATTTAGGTACATGCCAGCGAAAATCAATAAAAAAACGGATTTTTCAAGTAACCTTAATTTTATATTAAACTTAAGGTTAAAGTATATATTTAATCATTTGTGTTTTCATCGAGAACCATTTTAGTCCTTTAAATTTAAAAAGTGTGTTTTTACTTCTTTAAACTTAACATCGTTAGTTTAATATAATGGAAAATGTTGAGTCGTCAAGTCGCATCCTCCTTTTAATCTTAATTAGTTGCCACATCATCTCCAAATTTTTTAACAAATTCATATTTTAATTATAACAATAATATTATTGTAGAAAAAATCTCAATTTTTAATAATTTTTCATCTATTCTTCTTTCACCATGCCTCCAAACCCTTCTGCACATGAAAACCTAATCCTATAGTCAACACCTTCTTCCCCATGAATCTTGAAAAAGCATTGAAAGAGAAAACATCTCCTACCTTAAACAAAAACAAATAATATGATATTAAATAAAACGAAAATCAATGTTGTTTCATTTAAAGTGACGTTGCATCATTATTACCACAAGGATGAAGTGTATCTATGTAACATCCCAAATTTTAATCACCAAGAATATATTGTAATTATTATATATATTCAATGAAATGGTGAATATTTAAGGTTAAAGGAATTAAATATTCAAAATTGAAAGTTGAATAGTGTTTTCAGTGAAATCGCCTGTGAGATAGTGAGTTTGTCATGTGGTTTTCGAAGACCAAATGATGAGCACAAATTATGAAATTTTACAGAATGGAATTAGACATCCTAAGCTTTAATTTGATAGGTCATATGACTCAATTGAAGCTACGTAAAAAAATATATGAATTTTTGAAGTTAATCCAGAAAATCTGGAAAGTTTCTGGAGCAACGATCAAAGATTGAAAATCTGGGAATGATATGATCCCAGTCAGTAAAATTCCATATTTTCCTTGAAACTAGACTCAATAAGGGTTCCATAGGCTTTGAAATCGCATTAAAATGATGTCTACAAAATTAATTATTTATTTTTCAAAGTTAAGGCAGAAAATTTGCCAGAATTGGCATTATTCCGAAAATTTAAGAAATAAAGTAATCTTCCTTTTTCTCTTAATTATTTTAGAAATTAAGGGATGAAGGAGGAGAAGACAAGTGTCAAAATCCAATGAGACCAAGTGTCAACACCACATGAAAGATGATGGAGATAATTGTTGTGTCATAAGTCCTTACTTATGTCATAAGGTTAGGTAGCCAACTTTTATACCAGTTGACTTGAGTAAATGGAAGGAACACTTGATTTAGTTGGAGCATAAGAGGGAGCACGTTTTTGGCCAACCAAGGAAGAAGGAAATGATAATCAAGGATGAGTGTACACAAAAGGCAAGCATGGCAAGGTTGAGTGTACACAAAAATGGAATGATGGTGTACATGAAAGGTGGAGAAATCCTAACTTTTGGTTAAATTAAGGGCTAGGGTGAAACATGGAGAGAAAAGGTGAGATAATTTATGAGGTCACTTCCTTCATTTTTCCTTGCTATTTTCGTTCAAGGCTAAAGAAATAAGAGAGAGAGTGAGTTTGTGAAGCTTCATGCTCTAGAGAGAAGGAAGAAGAGAAAGACTAAGGTAAGTTATGATCTCTTAAGGTTTCTTCTTCTAATCTTCCATAAATCTCTTCTCTAATCGTTTCCTTTCCATAAACTCCATGGATTAGCAAGCTAATCTTCAAGGTTGAGGAGAGAGAGAGGACATCCTAGAGAGAGAAACACCAAGGATCAAGAGGTAATCTCCAAAATCTCAACTTCTTTGTGTATTGAAGTTGTTGTTGGTGATTGTTGTTTGGTTTATGTGATTTTTGGTTAAGTTGTAAAATTGGAAAAGCCATAATCCTAAGGGGTTATACTACCCAAAATCCTTTAAATCATGATTATGAAGTGTTTAAATGAATTAATTAAGAATTAGAAGTGGAAAAGTACAAGTTTTGGAAGCTAAAACACAAAGCTTCATTTTTCTATTTTCCTTCAATATTTCGGCCAGACCAGAACTGGTACCAGGAGTTGGATTTTAATGAAATAAATGGTTCCATTGGATTCAGTGGGCAAAAATAGGTAGGGTTATAGTTGGGCACTTTTTCGGTAGAAGCCGAAAAAGCATAATTACGAAAACGCCACTGAAATCCCTAAATAGGGGCTGTCAAGGGTATTTTTGTAATTTGACAGTGAATTTGGTGATTTCGAGCCCGGAAATGGATTCTTTGGGCAAAAATAAGTCAGAATAGCCTTAGTCAAAATTTTGAAAAAACGTGCCATCGGACCGGGGTCCCGGAGGCATTTTTGTAAAGTTTTACCATAGACTAATATAACCACCAGAAACACTATGGAAGTGTCTAAATTATACATTTGACGTTCTAGGACCGAGTAGAGAACCTGAGGTATTGGCACGCAAATCGAGGCATGTTATTCGAAGATTAGGGAAAGGCGATTAAAGTAGGGAACTTACCTCTCCTGCATTTATTTGATATTTGTGCTGGTGTATTGATGCATGTTATTGCTTTGCTTGATTATGTGAAACATATATGAATAATTGAAGCTCTGTTTCTGTTTATGTTATGGTCATACGTATGTTGATTGAAACATTGAGCACGCAGATATATCATTGTATGAGCATAAGTTACGTAATGCAAGCACGTCATGCATTAAGCACTTATCTTACATGCATATTGGTATTGCTTTCCTCCTGAGATTCTCCAGAATCTCACTCTCCCCTACCAACAATTTAGACAGGAGAAGACAGAACGTATGCTGAGAACAAAGAAGAGAATAGTACGAGGGGATTGCAGTGGTGGAACAATGATTCGAAGATGTCTCCGTTTTACTGGGATAGACTTAGACACTCACGTAGCGTTGCGAGGCTACGTTAATTGTAATTATCAAGTACGAACCCGTATAGGGAATTTCCGTAATCGCGCACATAATATCAGTATATCTATGTTATTCCTGTGTTGCCCATTGAACTGCGTATCGTTTCCGCAAATACTTTTAAATAGCTGAAAATAAGATGAGAGTGTGACAATCTGAATAAGCAATAAAGCTTGTGGCATTTTGTCTAAATCCATGTTAAAAAATCTCTTCAAACTTCATAAAATTTTCTTGCCTCAATCAATATCCATAGATCATCTTCTTCTCTGTGGCAAGAACCAATTGATCGCCATTCATTACAACAAATCCTATTATAATAATAGGCTCTTCTTTCACACCCATTGCCTTACCCTTATTTTTAAAATCCTTCTCCATTTGCTAATCTCATAGTCAGTTGCAAAATCAGTTTTTTGCCATCAATTTTTCTTTCCTTCTTCGATTGTATCCTATTTTATATGGGATTCTTATTCAATCTTCAATAGCTTTCTCAAGATTTATAAGGAAGGTGTTACCCGAAGGATTAGGGTTTCATGCGGTTAAGGGTATGGGGCCATGGTCAAAGAAAACAAATGGAAAAATTAATTGAAAATAGAGATTTTTATTACAGTAATATTATTATTATAATTAAAATATAAATTTGTTAAAAAAAATTGGGAGAATCACTCTTAGGTCCCAAGTAAGGGACATATCATCATAAAGATCCCTATTTACAACTCTTCTGCGTGTATTAACAATCTGTTGAATATGTTTTTACAACATCATGGGACCTTTCTGATAATATGTCCCTTACTTGGAGACCTAGGAGTAATTCTCCCTAAAAAATTTGAGATGACATGGCAACTAATTATAATTAAAATAAAATGACTTGATAACTCAATATTCTCTTTGAGATAAAATTAACTGTATCAAATTTAAAGAATTAAAAATATATTTTTAAAATTTAAGGGACTAAAAAAAATCTGAATGCAAACATAGAACACCATTCGTGCACTTTAACCTAAAATTAAAATAGAAACAAAGCATTAAAGAAAGCTACGCGGCAGATTCTTCCTCCAGAAGAAGAATCCCTAATCGCCCATTGATTAGTGACATTCCTCTGAGCGTTCTTCACAATCGAGCACGATGAAGCAGAAGTGTTCTTCACGATCGAGCACGATGAAGCAAATTGTAATGGCCGGCGACATGCCGTTTCTTCCCGAAGAAATCATCAGAGACATTCTTATACGACTGCCGGTAAAATCCTTAATCCGATTTCAATGTGCGTGCAAACATTGGAGAAATTTCATCAAGACCCCATCTTTCATCTCTGACCACCTCCACCACTCCACTCATCAAAACCCTTATCTTCTTTTCCAACGGCGTGACCTGTGGTTGCTTGATTGCAATATGCAACTCCATGAAGTTGACACAGCACCGTTCATCGATTCCTCGGATATTCGAATCTTCGGTTCCAGCAATGGCTTAGTCTGTGTTGAGGTTGATCCGTATTCTTCATCTTCTCTATCACTTTTATTGTGGAATCCAGCGACTAGAGAGGTCAGACACTTGCCTACGAGTGGGAAACTTGTACGGCTCCCTTCAAAGAGGCACCTTTACGATATAGGATTTGGCTTCAGTCCAATTATTAATGATTATAAGATAGTGATAATTTATTTTTATCGTCCTTACCAAGTTCTGCTTGTTGTAGTGTATTCATTAAGCTCAGATAAGTGGAAGAAAGTAGAATTTGGGGTAAAAAACGTGGAACTTATTCCTGAAAGCGTCACTGTTAATGGATCTATGTTTTGGATTGGCCGTGGGTTGAATCAAGGTACAACAGATACTTTTTATCATGCCATAGTTTCATTTGATTTAGCAAATGAAGTGTTTACTTTGATAACACGACCTGATTGGTCTATTCCAAGATCTAGGCTTACTATGTATGAGAACAAACTTGCCGTGCTTTTTTTTTCTGAGATTGAAGACTCTGAATGTTTGATTGAATTGTGGGTGATGGGGGATAGCACAGGTGCAACTTGGGCTAAGAAATGTAGTAGCTGTCTCTTCCCATGCTCGGTACGTTTAACGACTATCTGGATGAATCAAATTGTTTGTCATGGTACCACTATTTACAATGAACATCAAAGAACGCATGATGGTCAAAAAATTAATCTATTAAATATCTCTACAAATGAATTCAAGACATTGGATATCAGCAAATGTAGCCGCGACGGTCCCAGACACTCCAGCACCGGATTCGGCTATGCAGAAAGTCTTGTGCCAATTGGAAGAACGAAATTGTATTGTACAAGGTCTAGATGTCATTAGTGATATTAACTGTTAAGGGGAGAATGATGAAGCAAAATTTGTTCTATTTTTGTTGAGTCTCACTACTAATGATTGAACTTGTAATCCTTGGTGCCCTTTGTAGAATTTATTTAGAATGATCAACTTTATTTAGTACCGGATGTTTCTAACTTTATTTGACTCATTTATGAATTTTTCTGTTCATTACTCTTTTATAGATGGATATATAATTTAGCTATTGGTGTATGGATTAGGTTGGATTTGTTGTCCATGTATTAATAATACCAATGATCTTATATTATTCACAAGGGAAGAAAAGATAACACATCAGGTTCAAGTCATCGTACAGAGATTGGAAAGGCATTTAATGAGCCGAAACATGATTACCCATGTTGTGACCAATTTATTTAAGCCTTGCTTTTAAACTCCTCAAATTCACTTAAAAGAGCAGAGAAGCTCAATAACTGAAGGTAGATTTTAGTCACTATAGTATTTCTTTCTTGCTGTTTGATCATTTCTTACTCAATGTTAGATTGTTCAGCTTTCTTTCAAAGATGAGTATACAATTTAACCTATGATTTATGGATTTTTGGTGACATTTTGTCCAGGCAATGTACTAATGATTTTTAAATATAGCAGTTTATGTAAATAGTTTTCCACCTTACAAAATGCTGTGTGCCTTTAGATCATGAATGGGTTAGAACAATATTTGCTATAATTTTTCCCCCAAATCCATTCAATATCATTCATCATAGAATTTTAATTTTCTGCTTCCCTCTTGGTGCCTTCAAAATATAAATTTTTTGTCTTCCTTTCTGTTTCTTCATTTGGACTTTTATTCTCTCTCTCTCTCTCTCACACACACACTCATGACTTGTGTAACAAACCATTTTTAGACTTCCTTGTCTGGAATGTACTTCCTTACCTCAAGAACTAGGAAATAGATTGCATTGGATCATGATGAGGATTTTCTTTCCCACAATATTGTTTTAGACGGTTTTGAAAAGCTATTTATAAGATGCCTCATCAAATTTCAATATTTGTGCAAAGATTTCTTGTCCATATGTATTCTTTAATCACAATTAACCACAACCACTCTTCTCACCAAAATTACTTTTTCATGTTTTTTCAAGAGACTTATCCCAGGTTTCATATTGATAATGGTAATGAGGTGTTTGACAAGCAAGGACTAGTGCAAGCAGTGGTATGGGCAGTGTAAGCGTTTGATTGGTGATTAATGATAGCTTTTTGGGATTTGGATGAGTTGTGTCTTTTTTGAGTGAAGTTAAGATTTGGGACAGATTTGGTTATTGTTGTGTTAGTTGTGACTGCGATTTCTTCTTTTTTTCAATCAATCTGCTCTTGGGTGTATTTTGGAATTCGTGTTTTGACTATAGTTGGTTTTCTCTCTTGTATTCTGATTCTGTGATCCTGCCTCCTACTTTTGTTCAATCTCATTACAAATGAATCTACTCGTTTTCCCTAATAGACTTTGAAGAAGTTATTTAGAATGATCAATTTTATTTAGTGCCAGATGTTTCTACCTTTAATTGACTCATTTATGAATGTACTGTTCATTTCTATTTTGTAGATATATATATACAATTTAGTTATTGGTGTATGGGTTAGGTTGGATTTGTTGCCCCTGTTATAGTATACCAATGGCATTATATCATTCGCAAGTCATTGTACAGAGATTGAAAATATCTTATGTTATGAGCTATCTGCCGTTCTTCTCCACTATGTGCAACAAAGTTGTCTTTTTCTTACCCGCTTGATTTCCATAAAAACCTTGTCTACACAAATTGAAAGAAAATTTATGAAGTTCTCATTCTTGTTCTGTTTTCTGAAAACACAAATCTTAAGAAGAAGATTAAAGCATGTACCTAGCTATATTTTACGAGTTAGCTCAAATAACAAGAAACAGACTAAATATTTCTCATTAACAACCTGAGTCTGACTCCTCTACACTACGCAACGCTCTGATTGGGCTAAAGATAATCCAAAATGGGCTTTGTGTCCATAGGACCACTTGAATAGTAAAATCCACAATTCATCTCAAACGGAAAAGCATTCAATGAGTAGAAACATGATGACCCAAAGATTTTACAAGACGTGTGATAATTTACAAAGCCATCTTAGTCAAGTATAAGATAAGGGTATAAATGTCTTTTCAGCCTAAAAAATTTAATTTCAGTTTAGTCCAATGGGTGCTAGGAAGTCTTAGAAAGTTTTGGTTGCTCTTTGATATTAAATAGCTATAGAGGGTTGCAGTGAAATTTTCCCATGTCCTATTTGCATATATAAAGCTTTCATATTTTAGTGAAGTTTTTATAATAATTAGGTAATTACCAAAATATAGGTATTTAAAAAAGTTAATTAATACTTCCTCCATCCCTAAGTATAATTATGTAAATTTTATTTGGAATAGATACTCCTTCCAATCTTTAATACAAGATATATTTACCTTATTTAATTAGATTAAGAAAATTTATTATACTATATACTAAACTTTTGTTATCGTCTAGTATAGAACATACTAAATTGTTGTTATCATCATCAAAGTATATGTGGATTAGTGATATTCTTAGTTGACTCCATTTCTTCTCTTCTTTGATTCTTTCACTCACAAGCCCAAATTCATTTTACCCTTTTGTCCCCGAATGATTCAAGATATGATGGAAGTGACATTATGGTCTTTTAACAATATTCCCTCTAGTCCTTATTATAAGGTACCACCTAACAAGTGTATTTGGTCCTTTTTATAAGACATTTGCTTATTTCCAAAGAGCATTAAATATTTTTTTCATGCATGCCCATAATTAATAAGGGTAGTGGGTGAGAGTGATAATTAATATGATATGAGAGTTTAGTAGAATTAGTAGGGGTAATATTGAAAATTATTTAAATATTAGGAAAATTTTAATAACTTTAACTGTTTTTATTGGCTTGTAAGAATTGTTGGTTAGTGTCTTATAATAAGGATCAAAGGAAGTATTTTCTAATGAGGCCTCTTGACCCTTTTAAGGATTTGTTAAAAATGTAGACCTGAATTTGGGTTTAATTATTTTAAATGGATTTAAATGAGATTATCTCCAATAAAAATTACAAAATTTCTATTAACACAAATAAATAAGGGAAAATCTCTCAAAAAGAACTTATTAAATTAATAAAAGACGCAAAGGTGTTTCGAAATTCCATATCCCAAATCAGTGTGAGTGCCTGAACTGGAATATTAGAATTCGAGACAAAATGACGTGCGTTACCCTGGAAGTTTTGAAATTGAAAAGCGTTGAGGGAGGCGTGATAATGGCGCTAAAACGCATTCAGCACTATTCATCTTCTCTGTCGTCATCAGTGCCGTTGGTCGACCCTGGATCCGTGGCCTTGGATTGCTATAGTCCACAACATTTAATATTTTGTGTTTATCTGAATTAAATCATGTTGTCAAAAAATGAGAAGTATCAAAAGTTAAACAATATCAATAACTCCGATGCCATGAGTTGAGATAAACTAGAAAGTAAACATAGTGAAATCTTGAGCACTCGTCATCTTCTTCTCGGTTTCCAACAACTCCGATGTCATCACCCCCAACAACTCGCCATCTTTTTCTTTTATAGGATCCTGTGTATATGAGCTAAAAAACAGGGATAAACAGAGAAGAGATTGTTAAGAACACTCAAGTGATCATAAGAAGTAATGAATATGTTTGGAAAATCACTCGAATTGTCTGAGTCTTGACCTAATCACTTCCTGGGAAAATTTAGTAATGATCGTAGCTACCGACCATCACCGCCAACGACTCATCATCTTCTTCACAGTTATCATCAACATCTGCTTCATCATTGACATGATTCCTAACTCGACATTAGGCTTTACCAACACATCGTTACATTTTCACAACATCCTATTAGACTTTCATAACTCGAGTTTGCCATTCACAACTCGAGTTCATATCATCACTGGAAGGTAACTGACGAGTGATTAGCTTATAGGATGCAGAACTCGAGTTATGAATTGATAACTCGAGTTTACCAACACAGTTTTACATTTTCACGACATCCCGTTAGACTTTCATAACTCGAGTTTGCCATTCACAACTCGAGTTCATATCGTCACTGGGGGTAACCAGCAAGTGATTAGAGGGTAACTGGAAAGTCAGGAACAAAAAGGGGAAGAAGGACTCGAGTGGATTGATTATAACTCGAGTTAAGCAGCCCTCCACGCTTTAAATCCCTCAATCCCCAAACATTTTTGTTGACTCCACTCGACCTCCAACTTCTATAGCCCTCGAGTTAACTGAAGAGAAACTTACTATTAGTCCGTTGTTGTCAGTTCTGTCTCATAAGTTATCACCGTCATCCTCTATTTATCCTTATTTTTTAGCGCATATACAAAGGATCCTACAAAACAAGTAAAGGTTATCATAATGAAGCTGGACCAATTTTCTTTGCTATTCTTTGTTAGCAAAGTTTATCATTTTTTTCCATCAGGATTAAATTGTTCGACTGGTAGCTGTTGTTTCTTGTTGGACATTAATTGTTATGAGTTGACTGGTTGGCTAGAAGAGAATGCGCGAGCACACTCACACAGCTGAGTGATTGGATCATTTTGTTTTAGTTTCTTTAGAAGTGCATGCAAGATATATTGAACTAGTTTTTAAGATTTTCACTTTTGGTTAGTCTATTAATCGATTCAGAGGAAAACAATGCAATCGGTTCATAAAACCTTGGGCGCCAATGCTGTACGCTCATGCTTGTACATGCATCTGTCTGCAATAACTCTAGATGATTAGATTAAGATAATCGCATGTCAAACTCTTAAAGTTTTGAACCTACTTTGGGAGCCTGCATATCAATATATCCTCTAAGATGATGTCTAACAATGACAGAGTAAAAGCAAACATCTTGCAGAAGTTGAGTTTTGCTTATTGTGTTTGTATAAGAGTTTTTTTTCCAGAGAATAGTTACATGATATTCTCCTCATGAAACCAATCAGCTACTTTTCATGTATAAACTAAAAATTTTGACTTTAGTAAAAATACTTGATTATCCACGTTTGAAAATGAAGGAGTAAATTACTAATTTGGATATCGACCTTTTATATGAGGTGTTATAATTAAGTTTTTGTTCTATTTGATCAAGGTTAAGGAAGTGAAACCTTTCTTTAACTGTTTGTCAGGATCCTCTTAGAAGTGCTGTTGTAGATTCTTGCATTCAAGTCACAGACAATGGGAGGGAAAGCATTAACAGAATAGTATAAGCACAATTTCTTTGTGGTTTAATGTTAATATTTGTCTCAACTTTCTGTTCCAATCAATATGGACCAATGACATATGCTTAATAGGAATTCCTTGCACAAATTGCAGATATTCTTTATATTTACTCTTTACAATACTTCAAATCACTGTGATCAATTAAAGGTGAGATCACTATTAGGCTAAATTTTTTTTTTTTTGAAATTTTAATGCTAAATCAGGTAATGTGAATGTTATAGTTAGGAGCAAGCCGCCCTAACTATATTAATGCTAAATCAGGTATTCTTTATATTTACTCTTTAGAAACTTTTGCTATGAATGTGTGCAGCATGCTCCTGATCTTGGTGATATTCCTGTAGCTTGCTCTAAGAGGAGATGGCAGTCATTTAGGTAAAGTAACTGAATTTGAAACTGCAATATGAAAAACACTTATACTGCAATGAATTTTCAAGATGTCTGAATCGACAAACTTTGAATTATTATTCACTTATGATGTTATCTTGATATTTTTATTGCATAACCCTTAATACTATTGGTGCTTTTATGCTTATAGATTCAGTGGTTCTAGCAGGAAAAGCCACTCAAATTCTTAGACTGGACTCTTTTTTCTTCTACAAATTTGGATCCTATGGCATCTAATGTTGTTGCTCCTTCACCCTGGATAATCTTTGGTTGCCAAAATGGTAAACGTTATAATTTAGATTTTGCTGATTGTGGTAGTTAAAATTATGCATACATATTCACATGGGAAGGTTGGTAAATTTTCTGTTCAGTAATTGTTTTACGAAGAAAATTGAATTATTGAATATGGTCTTATCTCCAGAAGTGGGATGATCACCCTGCAATGTTGTGAAAATGGTAAACTCGAGTTGTGAAAATTTAATAAGATGTTGTGAAAATGTAAGAATGTGTTGGTAAACTCGAGTTATCAATTCATAACTCGAGTTCTGCATCCTATAAGCCTAATCACTCGCTGGTTACCCTCTAGTGACGATATGAACTCGAGTTGTGAATGTCTAATGGAATGTATTGAAAATGTAAAAATGTATTGGTAAACTCGAGTTATCAATTCATAACTTGAGTTCTGCATCTTATAAGCCTAATCACTCGCCGGTTACCCTCCAATGACGATATGAACTCGAGTTGTGAATGACGAACTTGAGTTGTGAAAGTCTAACGGAATGTCGTGAAAATGTAAAAATGTGTGCGTAAACTTGAGTTATCAATTCATAACTCGAGTTCTGCATCCTATAAGCCTAATCACTAGCCGGTTACCCTCCAGTGACGATATGAACTCGAGTTGTGAAAGTCTAACGGAATGTCGTGAAAATGTAAAAATGTGTTGGTAAACTCGAGTTATCAATTCATAACTCGAGTTCTGCATCCTATAGCTAATCACTCACCGGTTCCCCTCTAGTGACGATATGAACTCGAGTTGTGAATGACGAACTCGAGTTGTGAAAGTCTAACGGAATGTAGTGAAAATGTAAAAATGTGTTGGTAAACTCGAGTTATCAATTCATAACTCGAGTTCTGTATCCTATAAGCTAATCACTCGCCGGTTACCCTCCAGTGATGATATGAACTCGAGTTGTGAATGGCAAACTCGAGTTATGAAAGTCTAATAGGATGTTGTGAAAATGTAACGGTGTGTTGGTAAAGCCTAATGTCGAGTTGGTAATCATGTCAATGATGAAGCAGATGTCGATGATAACTGTGAAGAAGATGATGAGTCGTTGGCGGTGATGGTCGGTAGATGCGATCATTACTAAATTTTCCCAGGAAGTGATTGGGTCAAGACTCAGACAATTCGAGTGATTTTCCGAATGTATTCATTACTTCTTATGATCACTTGAGTGTTCTTAACAATCTCTTCTCTGTTTATCCCTGTTTTTTAGCTCATATACACAGGATCCTATAAAAGAAGAAGATGGCAAGTTGTTGGGGGTGATGACATCAGAGTTGTTGGAAACCAAGAAGAAGATGATGAGTGCTCAAGATTTCACTATGTTTTCTTTCTAGTTTATCTCAACTCATGGCATTGAAGTTATTGATATTGTTTAACTTTTGGTACTTCTCATTTTTTGACAACAGGATTTAATTCAGAGAAACACAAAATGTTAAATGTTGTGGACTATAGCAATCCAAGGCCACGGATCCAGAGTCGACCAATGGCACCGATGACGACAGAGAAGATGAATAGCCCTGAATGCGTTTTAGCGCCATTATCACGCCTCCCTCAACGCTTTTCAATTTCAAAACTTCCAGGGTCACGTACGTCATTTTATCTCGAATTCTAATATTCCAGTTCAGGCACTCGCACTGATATGGGATATGGAATTTCGGAACACCTTTGCGTCTTTTATTAATTTAAAAGTTCTTTTTGAGGGATTTTCGCAATAAATAATATATAAATACTTTTAAAATGTTCAATTTCTTTCGAATGTGAAATTAAATCTAATATTTTGTTGGTTTTTTAACTTGAACAAGGATTTAATTTGATTTGTTAGTTAACCTAATTATTTTTTTGATCAACCTAATTAATTAGCCTGAGAGACATTGAATCTTTGACCCAAAAAAACAGGAGAGACATTTGAAATTGGAAATCAAATTAAAAAATTCAAACTTAAAATTTGTTTTATGGTAATGGCATTTTTTCTGCCAACATGATAATGACGTTAAATGTTTAAAAATTAAAAGAATATTTCGTCTGTAATTATTTTAATTCCTAACGATTTAATAATTGTTCATCCTGGCAAAAAGAAAATACAAAAAGGGATTTTTATTCCTAAAATAAAATTTTCAGTAAAATATAGATATAAAGCATAAGAATGCGACGTAAGTCTCGCAACAGATTCTTAATCATCCATTGATTCGTAGGCTTTCTCCTGAGAGATCCTTTCGTTTTTCACAATCGAGCACGGTTACACGACGTTTCTTCCCGAAGAAATTATCAGAAACATTCTCAAGCGACTTCCGGTAAAGTCCCTACTCCGATTTCAATGTGTGTGCAAACCTTGGAGAAATCTCATCAAGACCCCACATTTCATCTCTGAGCAACTCCTCCACTCCACCCATCAAAACCCTTCTCTTCTTTTCCAACGGGATAGCCTATGGGTTGCTTGATTGCAAGATGCAATTCCATAAGGTTGGCGAAGTCCCTTTGATCGATTCTTCAAATACCTCTCCGTTAAATCCTAAGTTCCAGCAGTGGCTTGCTCTGTTTTCATGTCAATAGGTATGGTACATTTTCTTGTGGAATCCAGCGACTAGAGAGCTCAGACAAGTGCCACCGAATATGAACGGTGTAGATGTCCATTTCCAAATCGGATTTGGCTTCAGTCCAATTGTTAATAATTACAAGATAGTGTTAATTCATGAGTTTACGCATGCTGAGGTGTATTCATTAAGATCAGGATCATGGAAGGAAGTAGAATTTGGGTTAGAAAATGTAGGTTTTATGTCTCAGAAAATCACTCTGAATGGAGCTGCCTTTTGGCATGGGCATCGGTGGGAGCTAGATACATATTATGATGTGATACTTTCATTTGATATAGCAACTGAAGTGTTTTCTTTAATACCTTTCCCAGATCGGCCTGCTCTAACATCAATAAATAGCCTTGCTGTGTATGAGAACAAACTTGCTATGATTCAAGGCTCTGAATCCTTCATTAAATTGTGGGTGACGGAGGATGGTATAGATGTATCTTGGGTTAAGAAATTTAGTTGTCCCGTTAGATTCTTGGTATATCCATTGGCTATTTGGATGAATCAAATTATTTGTCATGTTATCGAAAATAAACGTGTAGGGTGGAATCCTGAACTAGAAATTACTTTGTTAAATATCTCTTCCGGGGAATGGAAGACATTTGATATAAATAGATGTGGTGGTGGCATTAGCTTTGGTAGCTTTATTCACCAACGTGCAGAAAGTCTTTGCCAGATTTTAGATAAGGTCATTAGTGATATTAACTGTTAAGTGGAGGGAGAACGATGAAGCAAAATTGGTCCTACTTTTGTTCAATCTCACTACTAATGACTCTACTCGTTATCCCTAATGGCCTTTGTAGAAGTTATTTAGAATGAAAAACTTTATTTAGTACAAGATGTTTCTATCTTTAATTGACTCATTTATGAATTTCGCTTTTCATTTCTTTTTGGAAGATAGATATATAATTTAGTTATTGCTGTATGCAATAGGTTGGATTTGTTGTCCATGTAATAATATACCAATGATTTTATCATTCCCAAGAGAAGAAAAAAATTAAATGACGCATCAGGTTCAAGTCATAGTATAGAGATTGCAAAGATCTTACTATTGTGTTATCTGCGATCATAGTTCTTTCCACTCTGTGGTACAAAATTGTCTTTTTCTTAACTTGTGAAGTTCTCATTCTTGTGTTTTTTTTTTTTTTTTTTTGTTCTTGAAAACACAAATCTTAAGAAGAAGATTAAGCATGTACATATTCAGACAAAGAGGTGCCACAAGAGGATTATCTCTTGCTACATACTTTGTCAACTATAACATATGGTTCAGTTTCAAGTACTACATCTCACAATTCAACTCAAAAGGAAAGGCATTTAATGAGCAAAAAACGTGAATACCCATGTTGTGACTAATTTGATCCTTGCTTTTAAACTCCTCGATTTCACTTTAAAGAGCAGATAAAATTTCATAACTGAAGATAGATTTTAGTTACTATAATATTTCTGTTCTGCTGTTTCATCCTTTCTTTCTCAATATTAGTGTAATATTTTGAAATTTAGTAAAAGGTTAAATTTTTCAAAAAAAAAAAATTTAAATGGGAGTTAGATAATAAGTTAAATTATGGAACCTAAGAAATTTAAGGAATTTTAAATTAGACAAAGAGAAAAATTAGAACATGGAGTGTGTAATTAATAGGATAAAAATATATCTATATGTTAACACACTCTTACCAACACACTTCTGCCGAAGTGCCGATACTCACCACACTCTCATTTATCTTAAATTGGCTTGACACCCACTTAGCCATATAATGCCAAAACATCTTCAATGCATCACCTCATGTCATGGCACCCACTACTCCTACGGACAACACACACACTAACAATTAAATCACTCATCCTTTTCTTCATTTGGATGGAGCTACAAGGACCATCCTACTCTCTCAAACACACGGCCGCACGCGTGCACTTCCCATATTTCTCATTTCATTTGGCCAACACATCTAGCTTTAGCTTCACATGCGAATTGTATAAGGATAGCACACACAATCAATTGTCCACCCTTCTTTCCATTGCCGACACCTCAACTCATTCTCATATACCTATTAATTAAATCATTCCCTCACTCTCTCATTTCACCAAGTCCTTCAGAGAAGACAGAGAGAAAAAGAAAGGAAAGAAACAAAGAAAAAGAGAGAGAAGTGAGTGGAGGAGGCGAACCGGAGGAAGTTGACATCGGAGAAGAGGAAGAAAGAAGGTTGAATTGTCACATGCAACAACATAAACGTGTATAGGTGAGTCTCCTACACATTTATCTTTGTTTTCATGTTAGATTTGAGTGGTTTTCTGTGGTAGTTTTGGCTGGAGTTAAGAGAAAAGTCACAAAAAAAATTCTGTCAACCGAAAAGTTTTAAACCAGTGATTGTGTGACAATTTCAGGGCGAATTTTGGGGTTCTTTGGTTCTGAAATTTGATCATTAACCTCAGGACATATGTGTAGGAGAGTATAGGGTTAAAATTTTTGAGGTTTGGAGTATAAATTTATGGCTGCATGTTATTTTTCTTTACCATGATTTGTTGTTCAAAAAATAGAGTATCTATCTGAAAGTTTCAGAAGCTTAAACGAAGACTATAGATTGATTTTTTGAATGGGTCTTTTTGTATAGGAATTTTAGGATGTGTAGTTGATGATAGAATTAAGAAGAGTGCAATTTGTAGTGAAAATGAATGAATTCTTGATTTTTAAACTCAGATTATCAAAACTGAAGTTTACGGAAGCCAATTAGGTTTATGTTGAGTTTTTACTAGACAAAGCTTATCAAAAATTTATGAAATTTTACAAGAATATAGTAGACATTCATAGCTTTGAAATCAATCTAAGAATGCATCAATTGAATACCTGTAGAGAGAGTTATGATTTTTGAAAGTTAAGTCAGAAACAAGGGAAAATCTGGACATCCAAGTTCTGGTAGTTGATTGTGTTGTGTTTTTTAGTAATATAATCTTGTTCAAAAAGCATGAAACAGAATAAAAGTATACATGCTAAGCTTTAATTTGATATAAAATGGGTGTCATTTGGGTTTGTAGATTGTGAAATATGAATTTTTGAAGTTAGGCATTGAATCTTAAACATTTTCTAAACTAGTTATATTGTTCAATGATTCTGGGAAATTTATCCATTTAATTGGAAGTTGCTAATACTTGTACCTTAAAGTAGACTTAATGAGGGTCACATAGGACTTTGAATCATTGCAATTCAAGTTTTCTAGATTTATTTATGATTTTTCAAAGTTGTGCTTTGTTTTTAGAATGTAATCTGGAACAGGAGAAGCTTTGCGAAATTATGGGAAAAATCTGTTATCAGTGGCTAGCTTTGGGTATTTTTTCATGAAAATATACTTAAAGAGCTTCACATAGGAAAGTAAAACGTTTGCATGATAATAATTCTTGTGTGTGTTGTTACTCCTTGCGGTCTTTAATATAAGAGTTATTTGAATTTTTTTAGAGAGATTAATGAAGCTATATAAATAACTTGATCATAACATATGTATTATTAGATTATATATCAGTTTATAAGTCAGGTAAATTAGTTTGAAAAAAATGATAAATATAAATACTTTAATATGACTTATTTAGTTCCTTAATATCTCCAAAAAAAATGACTTTTATATTAAAGGCTGGGGGTAGTATTATTTCTCTCATGTGTGAATTAATAACTTGGATGTAAAATTGAATTTGTCTATATAAATTTATTTGAGTTATAGAGAAGATGATATGGAGGCGAGAAGAAAGGAGAAAGAAGAGGAATATGGGAGATCCATGATTAAAGGTTGACATATAAGGGAAAAAGACAAATTGATACTACTTGAATCTTGAAAATCCCAAGTCAATCTTGTTGCCTATAGGAGTATAGGTATGGACTATAAAAGTACAACAATTAACAAATCATTTTAATAGAAAATCACTAATTTAAGATTTTGAAGTTCAAGTATTATTCTTTTCATGTTTTTCTCAAGAAACATTAAGTTTAAGAAGAAGAGTTCAAAGGACGTTCAGTTTTATCTTAGATTTAAAATGGCGGATGATGATTAGGAATTTTTTATCTGAAGAGCTGATCATTAGAATATGAGACAAGAAGATATTGGTGGCAGGTGGCACTGAAGGTGGGGTTGAGGAAGGAGAGCTTGGTCGAGACGTGGGTAAGGAAAGAGAGAAGGGAAAGATGCTTCAGCCTTCTTGACTTTCATTTAACAGAGAATTTTAACAGCCAAGGACTAACAGATCAAATGGCAGAAAATTTAAAAATTATAGGAACCTGATGCAAAGTTGAGGAAAACTATAAGGATCTACAAATTAATTTTGCTTTAAAATTTTAGATCTCTTATAAAAGAACTCAAAGGTTTACTTACTACTACAAAATAAGGATTTAGTGGCGCTCCTCCTATGGCTCTTCTTTAAAGAAGTGCCATAGAAAATTATTTTTTTTTGGGATTAACTAGGGGTGTTCAAAGTATCCCGGTCCCGGTTGTCCCGGCCCGGTCCCGGATATTTTATCCCGGGAATTTCCCGTCCCGGCTGGGACCGGGACTGGGAAAACCCGGGACCGGGACCGGGATCACACCTTGTGATCCCGGGAATTCCTGGTCCCGGTTTTTTTTTTCTTTTTTTCCTTAAAAAATAGGTTATTATTTTATTTTTGTATTTTTTACCCCATAAATTAAGTTATCATTTGATAAAATGTATATCACATATTTAGTTAGAGTTAAATTGTATATATCGTGATACAAATCCTAACTATATAATGTATAAAGATAATAACAAAAATGATGAATGTGATAATAATATGTTATTTTTCAATTCTAACTCAATTTATGTGATTTTTATGACCTTATTAGGTGTTAAATAATTACTTTAAACACTAGATTATAAAAAATTTTAACTATTATAATTATATTATTAAGACCGGGAATTCCCGGTCCCGGTCCCAGGAATTCCCGGTCCCGGTTGTTTTAGGAATTTCCAGGGACCGGGACCGGGACCGGGAATGAGATCCCAGTCCCGGGAAATCCCAGGACGGGAACCGGGAATGGGTATTCCCGGTCCCGTCCTGGGATTTGAACACCCCTAGGATTAACCACCATTGGCTAGCGCTTGCTAGATCAAGTGCAGGAAGAGGCGACGCCGCCTTGGCCAACGCTTGCCCCACCAAGCATCGGCTAAGGCCCATTAATTTTTTTTTGGTTAAGCTTAGACGCTGTTTTTTTTTTGGTTAGGCGCCTCCTCCAGCCAAGGCCCATTATGTTTTTTTTTAGTTAAGCTCAGACACTGTTTTTTCTGTTAGGAGCTTCCTCCGGCGATTGGTGGGGCAAGAGCCAAAGGAGGGCACGCCCTTGCCACACCAAGCGCCGACCAAGGCCCATTATGTTTGTTTTTTAAGCCCGTTTTTTTTTGGTTGGGCGCCTCCTCCGGCGCTTGGTTCCGAAGCTTGCCACACCAAGTGCCGGCCAAGGTTTAGTGAATACTTGGCTGACGCTTGGTAGGGTAAGCTTCGACCAAGGCCCTGGCCGACACCCTCATTCCAGTTTTTTTATATACTTCACATTGAAAGGCTGCACAACCTTGTCATATATGTGTAAAAGTTGTCTTCTTTATCAATCTATATATTATCTGGACTAATGAGAGAGCCAGAGATCAGACACCGCGCGCATAGAGACTAAGGGTGAGAGTTAAGAGCTACTACCACCATAATGGAGAGATCACAAAAGGCGATCGAGCTTGGATCATCACCTTCATTCCTCCTTCATATGCTAAGGACATGCAAGCTGATTATTAGCTAAGGCACCCTGTTAATTAAGATAAGCTTCAACACCTTCTTTCCTTATTTATTATTTATTTATTTTTCCAGTATCCTTCTTTCCTTATTTAAGTTATATGGGTTTGGAATTAATTATCTTATTATCCTTTACTTCTATTTAATTTGCCAATACTTTAATTTCTCTTAGAATTATTTCAATAGGGGGAATTTAGATTATATTTTTTGTATTTTAACTTATATAATTTTTTTGTTTAATTACAAGCTAAGAAGTTGAAACGTAGTTTCACTATCAACATTCATTTCTTTATCACTTAGCTTTCAAGTGAATAATATAAACAATAATATATACTATACTTTCTAGTTTTACTTTTCATTTGTCTGACTTAATAATAATAATAATAATAATAATAATAATAATAATAATAATAATAATCACTATTCATTTGTCTTACTTTATATCAATTAAGGTTATGCTTGAAGGCTAATAATAATAAGGGTATAAGGTAGATTAAAACAAATATTTGGGATGCAATGACGCTTTTACAGCAAGCACTATAGCTCCCTTCACCATTTATCTTATTTACTTGTTTATTTTATGTACTGAATGGATGCTATGGTGCTTGGTGTCCAAGTATTGTAGCTTTTATATACCTTCTATGACACTTAAGGTAAAAGCGTCATACAAAGTGTACAAAGTTGGCCCTCCCTCCATTATCATAGTCTTTCTCGCGCGTCCTCCTTCACTCCATTTTTTTAGATCTAATTGGTCCCTACATCGTCTTTCTCGTGCGCCCTCCCGCACTCTAGTTTTTAGATCTAATTGGTCCCCACTATACTTTTCTTTAGTCATTGTCCACATGCCCTCCTCTCTTTGATGACTGCTATTGGAAGCTTCGTTGGTCCCACTTTTTTGTTTTTTCTTGTCTCCGTGTGCGCATTTCTTCAAAAAATTTTGGTCACGCACTTCCGTTATAGTACAAAGCTTGGTTACCCACATGATTTGCTTTGTCTTAGCCTCGTACAAGAAGTTTCCTAGCTCTTAAAGTTTTTTTTTAGGTACGTCTTCTTCTTCTTCTTCTTCTGGTAAAATCAGTCGTGAATATTACATGTGTGCTCATGAATTTTTTTTCAGGTATTTATTTGAGGTTTTAGCTGCCTTCTTAAAGTTTGGTCTCTCGGTTGTTTTTTTCCTTTGTCTCAGCCTCTTACAGAAGTTTTTGTTACCTTGTAAGTCTTTAAGTATATATTTTGTACAGAACCTTAAGTCATACATTTTCATGCACCTTTTTAAATTTTGGTTACCTAAAGATTTGTCATCAGTTTAGAATAGTTGATTGCCAGAGATTTCTTATGTGTCCTGCCAATCATTAAATTAAAGGACAATTGAACTAGCTAATCAAAGCATTAAATATCATTGAACTATGTAATATTCTTTTGATTTATTTTTGTTATGAGTTGTGAAAAATTAGTATGATACATGCTACGAGAATTAATTGGTTCATTATTTGTGACTTTAATAGTGTTTAATACTTGAAAAACTTCAAATTTGATGAAGTTATACTGCTGATTTTTTTTAAATAAATGGCAGAAGATAAAAGTAATTAGTAACTACAATAGGCAAGGAACTAACTACTTTTAAACATATGTTTAAAGGTAAAGATGAATTGAAAATGGATGTTATCTGATCAATGCTCAAGGGAATATATAGATGGGGTGAAAGAGTTTATTAGATTTGCAGATGAGCATACAAATGATCATAACAAAATCTTGTGTCCTTACTTATCTTGTTGTTATGGAAAGCAGATTAATCCACTTGATTTGTTAGATCATTTGATATGTCATGGAATTGATCAATCATATACACAATAAACAAGGCACGGTGAGACGGATGATGCACATAGTGATTGGGTGAATACCATAAGTGGTCCTTTGAATGAGTTTGATTGAAGCATGTGTGATGATGAGGATGATGGTCTTCAAGAAATGTTAAATGCAGATGAAGGGGTGCTTTATGACTATCCTCAAGAATTTGAGGCTTTGAAAGGTGATGCAAAGAAACCATTATATGCCGGTAGTACTAAATACACAAGATTGCTAGCAGTGTTGAAATTGTACAACTTTAAAGTGCGATATGGATTGAGTAATTTGGGTTTCACTGCACTGCTTAAACTTGTGCAAGATATGCTCCCAGAAGAAAATGTACTTCCTACCAAGACATAAGAGGTAAAGTGAATACTTTGCTCTACAACTGGCATGGGTTATGAGAAGATACATGCATGCCCTAATGATTACATATTATTTCAAAATCAATATGCAACATTAGAGAAGTGCCCTAAATGCAATGCATCTCGATATGGGAAGATGAAAGGAGAAAGCCCGTCGAAGGTCTTATGGTATTTTCCCATTATTCTAATATTCAAGCAACTGTACAGTAATGAAAAGATTGCTAAGCTGTTGACATGGCATACAGATGAAAGGGTTGAAGACATAAACCTTAGGCACCCTGCAAATGCCCTTAATGGAAAAAAGTTAATCATGACCTCCTTGACTTCACGAATGAAGCAAGGAATCTACACCTTGCACTTTTAACTGATGGAATCAATCCCCACAGGGTTCAAAGTAGTACACACAATACGTGACCAATGATATTGATGATTTATAATCTTCCTCCGCACTTGATCATGAAACATAAGTATATGATGCTGTCCATGTTAATTTCTGGGCCAAGGCAACCTGGGAACGATATAGATGTATACTTGATTCCTTTAGTTGATGACTTGAAGCTACTTTTGGAGGAAGGTGTCAGTGTGTATGATGCATACATGGAAGAAAGTTTCACTTTAAAAGTTATGTTGTTTGACACAATAAATGATTTCCCTGCTTATGATAATTTGTCCGGATATAGCGTCAAAGGATATTATGCATGCCCTATATGTAAAGATTACACTCATTCAGTGCAACTAGATCATTGTAAGAAAAATGTCTACATGGGACATTGAAGATTCTTACCATTGAAACATTATTAGAGGAAGTGAAGAAAGGCTTGTAATGGTGAGTCAGAAGAAGGTAGCCCACCGAAGATGTTGACCGGTGGTCAGGTTTTTGAGAAGGTCAAATACTTGGATAACAATTTTGGCAAGCCATTTGTAAAACAAATTAGGACAAGCAGCTAGAAGAAGAAGTCTACTTTCTTTGAGCTTCCATATGGAAGTCCTTATATGTGAGACATTTTCTTGATGTGATGCACTTAGAAAAAAATGTCTGTGATAGTCTAATTGGCACGCTGCTCAATATGCAAACAAAAAGCAAGGACAGTGTGAATGCTAGGTTGGATTTGGTTAACCTGGGAATCAGAGAAGAGTTGGCTCTAGTTGAGTAAGGGCACCGCACTTATCTTCCTCCAGCGGCTTACACTCTGTCGAGGAAAGAGAAGAAGTTCTTTTGTGAGTTTCTTGAAGGAATCAAAGTTTCATAGGGCTATTCTTCAAATATAAAGAATCTTGTTTCAGTGAAAGTGTTGAAACTAAAGAACCTTAAATCTCATGATTGTCATGTGCTTATGTAGAATTTTGTACTAGTCAGTATACAGTCAATCTTACCTAAAAACATAAGGAATTCCATAACTAAAATGTGCTTGTTCTTCAGTTGATTTGCAATAAAGTGGTTGATTCAACAAAGTTACAAAATTTTCAAAAGCTAATTGTTTGTACTCTGTGTGAACTTGAAATGTATTTTCCACCTTCATTTTTTGACATTATGGTCCATCTAACCATAAACTTAGTCAAAGAGGCTCAATTATGCGGTCCAGTGTACCTGAGATGGATGTACCCAAAAGAGCGATTTATGAAAATTTTAAAAGGGTATATGAAAAATAGATATCGACCAAAGGGGTCTATAACTGAGCGTTACATGGTTGAAGAAGCAAGTGACTTCTGTGCTGATTTGTTTATCAAATATTGACCCTGTAGGGATCCCAAAGTCTCGGCATGAAGGGTTAAGATCAGGGAAAGGAACGAGTAGGAATTATATAACCAGGATATCAGTGACTGAACGGGAGCAAGCTTACTTGTATGTGCTACATAACACTGATGAGGTTGAACTGTATGTTGAAGAACATAAAGATGCTTTTCGATTAGTATATGGTAAGAGGAATGAAAATTTGATAACAAAATAGTACAACCGACATTTTCCAACTTAGTTAAAAAGGCGCATTAATAATGAGGTGGAGAGAAATCTTGATTTAGTTTCTGAAAACTTAAGATGGCTATCGAATAGACCAAGCTTAAATGTATTGTCTTACAATAATTATGCAATCAATGGTTATATATTCTACACACAAGAATATGATACAAGAAGCATGATATAGAATAGTGGGGTAACACTTGTTGATTTGTGGCACAGATCCAGTGCTAAAGACATACACTCTATCTATACAACAATGTCATACTTTGGTGTAATTGAACGAATATAAGAGTTAGATTACACTATATTGAGGGTCCCTGTATTCATATGTAAGTGAACTAACAACAATAGTAGATTGCAGATAGATGATTTAGGGTTTGTTCAAGTGGATCTTTCTAAAGTTTGGTATAAAGATGATCCTTTCATTTTAACATCACATGCACAACAATTGTTTTTTATTCCAGATCCTTCTAAGAAGAAATGGTCCATTGTACTTCCATCAAACAAGAATCATCAAGAACAAGTTGATAATGAAAGTAATGAATATTTGAATATTCCTGAGGATGATCTATCCTTTGACATGTTGTTGTCAAAATATATTGATATAGATGAAGATGAAAATGAAGATAAACCCTTATACATAAGATATGATCATAACAAGGGGACTTGGTTTTCAAATCAAACAAAAAAGAGGAAAACATGATAATGAGTGCCTTGATTTTTTGCCTTGTATGTTTTATTACATGCATTCATATATTTCAACATAATTTACTTTCATTGCCATGATTGTCAAGTGCATGCTCTGATGTTTTGTTTGGTTTATTTAATTCGTAGGAAAGTGGATCCTCATGGCAGAGACGATATTGTTCCTATCGAACATGATGATGAGGTAGCATTTGAGGCTGGGGTAGCCACGGGCAGGACCGTAATGAAAACACTTACCAAACTAAGGAGTAAGGGTATTAGGTTAGAGCTTCAGTGGAATGAAAAATGAAATCCAGTCGAACCAAATGCCAGCAACTTGATTTATTACATTGGGACGTCGGTCAGAGAAACAATCCCCATTTCTGTTTTAGATTGGCGCCGCGTGAAGAAAGAGTATAGTGATATGCTCTTCGATTTTGTCAAGGTAAACATTATTTACTTTATTATTTTGATTTTTTTGTATCATAAAATTACAATCTAACAAATTATATGTGGTTTTTCTTACAATCTTGTTTCATAATTGAAGACAATAAAGAGAAATTCGTGTTGCGAAAATGCGGCAGACTCTTGAGAAATTTTCACTCCGCTCTTGTCAAATTCTTCTTGCAGGATGACAATGATATTATCATTCCTACACCACCGAAGATGTACGATGGGATCATAACTCAAGAGCAGTAGGATGAGTTTGTGGCCTCACATACTAGTCTGCAGTTTACGGTAATACAATATTAGCATTTACCGATATATGAAAGGACCGGTCTCATATGTAGTAGTAATTAATATTTATTGATATGAATCATTTAGATCTAAACAGGAAAGGAGTTACCGAAATCGCGAAAATGCATCCAACATGACATGCTGGTATATGAAAGGACTGGTCTCATATGCAACATTGGAGCAACAATTAGTAAGAACTAATCATTATTTTATATAAATATAATATGTATGCCTAATTTTAAAATACAACTAACCTTGATATTCAGTTGCAAGAATTGCATTCTGATGATGTCACACATATACCTCGGCATGATTTGTGGCTGGCAGGTTGCACGAACAAAAAAGGTGAAATTCCCAGCGAACAAGCTAGACAAGTTGCCGAATATTGTGTAAGAAGTGGATTATACATATAACAAACATTTAGCTTCACTTAAAAGACCATATTGAATTGTAATTAATATTGTTGTAATTCTTGTTGTGATAGTGCTCAATAACGCAGGAGCAGCCAGACT
Organism: Inga laurina; assembly: GCA_963855925.1. Lineage (NCBI taxonomy): Eukaryota > Viridiplantae > Streptophyta > Magnoliopsida > Fabales > Fabaceae > Inga > Inga laurina. Next base: position 68,232,108 of record OY979701.1, on the reverse strand, counting down.
TGGCGCATTAGGTTGGTCGTGATGATTTGCTCAGCGAATCGCTTAGAGCTCATGAGTATGATGGTTGTGTTCGCGTATTGGTTTTATAGTAACCCCAACATCATACTACGGACCTCAAAAGCGAGCCACAAAAAATGACTTACTACAATTACAGTAGCAAATTTCTGACTATAACCATCACGTAGACCAGAGGATTAGTGGTTACGAGCATCAAGTAGAGCAATTCACCAATCTGCATTTGATGCAAGAGCAAAATGCGTTACTGAAGGCGCAAATTGAGGCCTTATTACAGTCTAGGCTAACACTGAGTCCATTGTGTGACAGTATAAGTGCGAGGGATAGTTGGCCCTCCGTGCCTAAAGTCCCTATTTCTAGGGTAATTAATTTCTTCTCCACTTCACTTTTTGGTACATCATACATTAGTATACCTTAATATATTTAAGTCTATTTCTCAGAAGGGCAAATCGGATTGTAAGTTGCACGTTGATGATTCTTTCAAGCACGCAATTGCTGTCGGCATGGCCTACAACACCGAAAGTGATATCTTGCATAATTCACCATTACCACCGAACACACTCAAAGACCCAGCCAGTAGCTATCCCTGGAGGAAGATTGCGGTACTTAATTATATATATGAATTTAATTACTCCAATTTTGTTATTCAAAAATATTTCTTCAAATGTTTACTTAAGTATTTCATTGTATTGTCAGTGCCCATTCTAACCAAACAACAATGATTGCGGTTATTATATTATGAAATTTATGAAAGATGTAGTTACTCATGATAATATTTTTGTTCCTACACAAGTAAGTTCTTTTTACTTGCAGTTACTGTGTTTTAAATTTAATTGATAACTGTCTAAGTTAATTTATTTTTAGTAATTTTAATTTTTTGTGCATGCTTTTTATGTAGTATTATGAAGATCAACATTGTGACCAATTGACTGAGCAACAAATAAATGAAATCATTAAAGAACGGTGTGAATATATGGTCAAGGAATTAGCTAATATTTAGGTACATACGTAGGTTGTTTCTTGCATATTCATCTTGGTTGTCTATGAATTAGTTGTGCATTAAAATTATTTCTTGCCTACATTCTACATACATAGGTACTTACAATTAGTTGTTCTTGTCTGTTACGTTGTAGTCAAATTACATTAGTACTGGTTTTATGAATTAATTATTTTGATTCAAGTTATTTTTTCATTCTGATTTGGTGTGATTCTGGCTTGGGTTTTTACTGCTGTGGATTTGTAAAATCTAAATTTCTGTGGATTGAATGCGGGTTGAATGCTTATTTAAAAAAAAAGCGTACCTCCAATGGCGCTTTCCAAGGGAAGCGCCATTAGATGTTATATACCTCTTATGCCGCTTGCCCTAGGAAGGCCCATTAGAATAGTATACTTCCTCCGGCCCTTCTCTCAAAAAGCGCCATAGCTTTTTATTAAAAAAATGAAATGCTCAAGCTATGGCGCTTCCATATATTCAAGAAGCACCGTAGCTTTTTTTTAATGGCGTTGGAAGTTAGGGTGCTTCCTAAGTGCTATAGTATTCTCTAAACTAAGTGACACAGCTCGTATTTTTTATAGTAGTGGTTGTAATGTAAGAAAAAGCTTTTGAAAAATGAGCCATGTTGCTCCACTTCCTTCTTTTGAGTGGCACATTGATTACCGATTTATAAATTACTCCCATAATTTGGTTGATATGTTTTATGATTATTAAAGAGCGAGCCTTATTTATCAACATGTGTTAGGTTCTAGTGAAAGGAGTTTTAGCTATTTATTAAGTGCTTAAGTATGAGGTTTAAATTTGAATCCATGTGGACATGGAAAATATTTTTAAGAGAGTTATTCCAATTAAGCCCAGCAATATTCCAATCCAACCCAATTAGATAGCTTTATTAAATTTTCTTCTATTAATTATAAACATTAATTTTGGTTATATGAATTAGGGAAAATCACTCTCAAGTTCCAAGGACCTTAGGTTCTTGGGAAAAGTCAAATATCAGAAAAGTCTCTATACTTTTCTGATATTATTTCCTAAAGTCAAATGACAAAGATACTCCCATACAAAATTGCAAAACGTAATGCTTTGTTTACAACTCGTGAAGCGTATATTCACAACATGTTGTGTTATGTTAACAACTTCTACCTTATGTCTGCTTGGAACAATCTTGTCTCACATTAACTATGCAAAATGCTTTTTTACAACTTGTGAAGCGTGTATTCACAACATGTTGAGTCATATTAACAACTTCTACCTCATGTCGGCCTGGAACAATCTTTTCTCATATTAACTATGTGAAATGCCTTGTTTACAACTCGTGAAGCGTGTATTCACAACATGTTGAGTCATGTTAACAACTTCTACCTCATGTCTTCCTAGAATAATCTTATCTCACATTAACTATGTGAAATGCTTTGTTTACAACTCGTGAAGCGTGTATTCACAACATGTTGAGTCATATTAACAACTTCTACCTCATGTCTGCCGGAACAATCTTGTGTCACATTAACTATACGAAATACTTTGTTTATAATTTGTGAAGCGTGTATTCACAACATGTTGATTCATATTAATAGCTTCTGTGCCTTCCGTTTTGCAATTTTGTATGGGGGCATATTTGGCATTTGATTTTGAGAAATAATATCAGAGAGACTTTTCTGATATTTGACTTTTCCCAGAAACTTTTCTAATATTATCTTTGGTCTTTGGGACCTAAAAATGATTTTCCCTATGAATTATATACGCTGAATACATCTTAAGGCTTGTGGTCTACGCTTTGGGCTTTGGGACTAATTTGTATATTTGGGTCCTCAAAGTTATATTCCCGTAACGCTTTATCATAAAAAATATGTGGGTTAGTGGTAACTTGCCTAAAGTTTTAAATACCTCATATTATATATAATTTTTAAATTACATGAATGTTTTATTTAATACTCTTTCAAGCCAAAACATACCTATGGTATGTTACATTATTGTCAAACTCGCAAGTTGACTCTATTTTACATTTCTAACTTATAAAATCGAGTTGAATCATTGGTAAACTCATGACCGTTGTAAACTCAATTAAATTCATGAGTTTATACATCGAGTTTACCGTTTTTACATTTCTAGCTTACAAAACTGTGTCACACACCCTTAAACTTATGTTAACTTTTCAATTTGATTATACTCAACATCTTTGTATATGAATTTTATAAAAATTTCTTTGTTAAATATGATAAATTATGAATGTTGATAGATTTAATTTTAATTATTTAGATTTAAAATATATTTAAATCAAATTGTTGTCAAATTTTTATATTTTAATTATTTAATTATATAATAATAATATTTATTTAATAATAAAACTAAACTCTTACGAGTTTACGATTTGAGTTCACGATACAAATTTTTATTACCATCACGAGTTTGTTTAAACTCACGAGTTTGACAACCTTGATATGTTATGATCAACCATCATCTCCACAAATGTATACAATTTTTAAAAGTCAAGGAATTAGGGTCTGTTTGGGATCTCGGTGCGTCCAAAAAACGCCCATTTGAAGGGTAAAAATTAGAAAAGCCCATTTGAGTGTGTTTGGCATTTCATTTCGGATGGCAGAGCTTTTAAGGGAAATGGAGCTTTTAACTGAAGCTATTCAAAGCTACTTCCTCCAGCGTCCGAACGCTCTGAACTGAGGTGAGGGCTGCTCAGCGACCGTTGCCAATCATTATTGCGGCATTCAAATCTCTTAGCTACCTTCTCCACAAAAATTGTCTCTCACCTGCGCGACCGTTGGCGATATTAAAGACTCCTCTCAGCTGCCTCACAGACCGGAGTAATAAATAAGCTTCATCCTCATTCTTCTATTTATGTTGAACACAAGCTTCACCCACGGCGCCGTTGAGGGGAAGACCGTGACGGATTTCGCAAGTGGTCTGAAGGACATCCCAAGTAGAGGGCGAATCGGTGGGTGGATCCAACGAGTTGTGCTTCGGTTGGCCGGATCTCCTTGTCTGTGGGTGTAGGCATGTGCGGCGGCGGAGCTGGGGTGGCGGCCGGAGCTCGAATGGTGGCCGAATCTGCTTCTCTATGATTTCTAGTGCTCTGCTCGAAATTTGTTGTGCCTTCCTCTGCTTTTCTCTGTGGTTTCGCTTGGTTGCAAAGTGAGTCCGTTTCAGCTTTCTTGCCGTCGGGAGTGTGTTTTGGGTCTCCTCCTCCGTGCTTAAAATCTCCAGCCGGATCTGCTTCAAATCTTCTGCCTGGTTCTCCTCCTCCTCCGTCGGCATTGTGCTCTCTGCAAGTGAGTTTTTTTTTCTTTCTTCTATGTATTCAAGTGACCCCACCCCAGACGCCATGCTCCTGAAAATTGAATCATCTTGCTGCTCGAAATGGAATAATTTTTCTAAGACAAATGCCATTGTTGCAATGTGAAGTGGTTCATTCGCTCTGTGATTTCCTGTGCTCTGTGATTTCCTGTGTTATGTCATATTAGTTATGCTTAAGCGTCATTTTTTTTTGGTCGAATGCTGAAGCATCATTGAGTATATTCATATCAGACACGCCTGTACAATTTCATCTCGTGGGTATCTATTGTCTGTGATTCTTAAAGCTAAAGAATTTAGATGAATCTGCAGAATTTAGTTCTCTGATCTGTGATGTTCTAAATCAAGAGGACTCAAGATTTATGATTTGAAAATGACTGAGCTTTTTTCATGAATATTGGATTTAACTTTTCGTCACTTATATGCTCTGTTATATGCAAGGTGGTTTCATTTCTCTGTTTGCCTTTCGCTTTCATTTCTCTGTCACTTATATGAATCAGCAAAAAGATGTTTGAAAGAGTATTAGCTTGAACACAACTATATGGGTTAGTTGTTCAGAGCACTTCTTTCTCATGTGCTTATGCAATGGGGCATGAGGGATCGTGGGAAATGACTCTTAAATGGGTGAATTTGTAACACCCTTTTTTATTGAACAATTATAATCTTATTATTGTCATTGTCTATTTAAAACAGCAGCAAGCTTTTGTTTTGTTTTTCTCATAACTGTGTGTCGGTCTGGTTATATGGGAGAAGTTGACGTAATTAACTTTATTCCATATATATAAGAATGATACCTCATATATCTTTTTGTGCTCAACCTGATACGAATATGAATGATGGCATCTTGGTTAACCTTGACAAAAACGAGAAGTGGGATCACATTAGACGGATTGTTTTGAACATCTTTTGAGGAGTTTAACTTGTCAATATTTCTTGTTGTTGTAACTAGTTGGTGATGCAGTTGTTTTTGGATTCGCATCCCTTTTGGTAAATTCATTTTCACATAAACCATCCAGTGATCAACTTTATACTTAAAATTGTTGGTTTGTTATAGAAGTATAATAATACATAACAGTTAGAGGAGTTAGTTATCCTAATTTGGATATAAATATAAAACTTTGCTATGAATATAAGCGTTAGGATAAGTATTGCATATATATTAGTCAGGCTTATTCTTCTGTTTGTAAGTGTTTTTTGATCATATTCATAATCAAGTGAATTACTCTATCTCAATTCCTCTGTGTTTCTCTTTTCCTTTGTGCCTCTCCTCTGTTTCTCTCTTCCCTTTTCTTCTTCATTTTCCATATTATACTTCACTGTTGAAATTGCCAAAATCAAGCAAGTCAATAGGAATCATTTTCTGATCTACAATGAACTAGTAAATATATGTTTTAATTATTAGTTGTTAGATTTATTCATCTGCGAAAAGTCCCTTTCATGTGATATGTTATCTTTGAGGAGCTCGCAATTTTTATCCTAGTTTGCCATTCATTGTTATCTTTGAGGAATCGTTCACATTCACTTTTTCCTTTTTAGGATTTCCTTGTCATGTAGCATTTTCAAAGTTATTTTCAATGCCTATGTATATGTGTGTGTATTATGCATTGCCCTTTCTTGCTGAAATTTTCAATTAATTTCACCTGGGACATCTGTTTTTTCATTCATGGTCAATTGTCGACATAGAAATATGAACAAGGGTAAGGATAAAGCATCATGGGATGTGAGTTGCACTGGGATTTTCATCGAACTTTGTATTGAACAAATATATAAGAAAGAACGTCTAGGATCATCATTCACGAAGGATGGATGGAAGAATATTTTGTCCGGCTTTAATGAAAAAACGGGAAGGTCATATGACAAGAAACAAATGAAAAATCGGTGGGATAACTTGAAGAAGGATTGGAAGGTGTGGGACAAGTTGTTCTCAAAAGAGACTGGTATTCAATATGACCCTGCAAGGCATATGGTGATTGCAGAAGATGAGTGGTGGGAGAGGAAAATACAGGTACAAAATTGTTGTTGTTGTTGTTGTTATAATTACTGAAATAAAATTTTTTTGTTAGTATTATTAGTATTGTTATTAATTTTAGTGAAATAAAATTTTGTTGTGGTAACTTGGATACGTGCAGGAGAATGCAGAGTACGCAAAGTATAGATACAGAGGTCTTATGTTCGCCAGGGAATTGGATATACTATTTAAGGATGTTCTGGCATCGGGCTTCACTATGTTCACACCGTCTACTGGACAGCGACTGCCAGTACATGACAACGAAGATAATGTTTACCGACCCACAATGGACCTAGAGGAAGGATCAGGAGATAGCGAGGAAGATGTTATAGGTCCTAGTACTGGAGGTAGTGTGGGAGTGACAGGTGATATGGAAGGAATCACCTTGACAACAAACACTCAAACAACCACACCTCGTGCTTCGGACGGAAGTGGGAAGAGAAAGAGGGTTGAAGGGTTAGAGAGAGGGAAAAAGACAAAAACAGCAACCTCGAGGGTTATAGCAGATGCGGTTAGTAAGATAGCTGCGGCAACTGAGAATAGAGCAGATGCTCTACAAAAGATGTCCGCGAATGATGCCCTGAACGTTACTGACATCGTAGCTGACTTACTGAAGATTCCTGAGGCTGTTGAGGACAAAGACTTCTGTTTCCGATGTTCTAACATGATGATGCATCAGATTGGACGTGACATGTTTCGTGGATTGCAAGGGGATAAAACTACCTTGCTAACGTGGCTGCGGCACCATGCTTATAATAGCCCACATCTTCAGCTTGCCCCTAATCAGTGAACTCTATTTTATGTCACTGTTGCAAACTCGGTTATGTATAATTTTGATGATATGTCTGACTTTATTTTGAAAGACTTTGGTTATGTTATATGTTATGGTACATTATGATGGTATGTCTAACTTTATTTTGGTAATCTCGGTTATGTGATATGTTATGGTATATTATGTGCATATGTCTAACTTTATTTTGGTAATCTCGGTTATGTGATATGTTTTGGTATATTATGATGCTGCGGCAACTTTATTTTGGTATATTATTGTACTTGATTTCCTACAATCTTCGCAATCACAGAGAATACATCGTCCATGGCAAGTTCGAGTGGTCACGGTAGTTCGGAAGAAATTACGACAGCAGGATTGTCTCGTGCAGAGCGCAGGGCCCAACTCATATCCCTTTTAGATGAAGAGATTACGGAGTATGAAAAGGTGGCTGTCTTGATGGCTCAATATCTCGTGCCATATGTTTGCAAAGAGCCACGCAGAACTAGTAAGCAAACCGGTGCACAGTGGGTGCAAGAGGTACTGGAAGGCCATGATAAAGTTTGTCCTGAAAATTTCCGAGTTGAAAAGCATGTTTTTCATCTCTTGTGCTCTAAACTGGTAGAACATGGGTTACGGAAGACTAGGAACCTTGGAATTGAAGAAATGGTTGCCATGTTCTTATACACAGTTGGACATGCACAAGGAAATAGAATCTTACAGGAAAGATTTCAACGTTCAGGAGAAACTGTCAGTAGGATCTTCCACATGGTATTACGTGCTTGTGTGAATCTATCGACAGAACTTATCAAATCGGTTGATCCCGAGTTCAGTCATTGTCACCCAAAAATCCGCAACGATCGGCGATATTACCCATACTTCAAGGATGCAATAGGAGCAATTGATGGAACTCACATCCGGTGTGTGGTCAGTCAGTCAGAGCAAGAGAGATTTATTGGGAGAAAGGGATATCCAACTCAAAATATCATGGCCGTATGTGATTGGGATATGTGCTTCACTTTTGTGTTGGCAGGCTGGGAGGGAACTGCACATGATGCTCGTGTGTTTCAAACTGCACTCTCAACTCCATCTATGAATTTCCCCCATCCACCTGAAGGTATCTATTGCTCACCTGCTCCTATATTGTGTTGTAGTTTTTTCCCCCTCACATTTACTTTAATTTTACCGTGTAAAAGACATTTTCGCTGTATTACTCAGGGAAATATTATTTGGTCGATGCTGGCTATCCAACACCAGTTGGATATCTTGGTCCGTATAGACGTGAACGTTATCATATTCCAGACTTCAGGCGACGGGAGGGATTTGCAAATCCAAAAGAGATGTTCAATTATTATCATTCAAGTTTGCGGACAACAATAGAAAGGACGTTTGGAGTCTGGAAGAATAGGTTTCAGCTTTTGGGGGAAATGAAATCATATAGCTTTGAGACACAAGTCTACATAGTTTGTGCGACAATGGCTATACATAATCTTATCCGGAGAAATTCCCAAACAGATATGGATTTTCAAGAAGCTGACCGAGGAAATATACCTGGTCAACATACTAATGATCCGATTGATGTTGCATCCACATCTACTGTCGATAGATTATCTTCAACACAAATGAATCATGTGCGTGACACAATCAGAGACCAACTTGTTAGGGGTAGATGATCCAATAATGACACATTTCATGTATGCATTCTAATTTAAATATAAATTTATCCTTTTTTAATTAAATACTTTCGTGTATTTTTTTTCATAATAATTGCACCTTTTTTATTTTATCTAGTTTTTTTTAAAAAAATTCATTTCAATTATCACAATATATACAACTATTATATATATATATATATATTATTCAATATAATTCATGCCCTTTTCAGTCATTTTCCATCTAAACGAGCTTTTCAAACGCTAATCCAAACAGGTTTCAAAGTTAGAAAAAAGTCACTTTTGCCACCGCCAATCCAAACACAAATCACATCTAAAATCTAACTTTTTTTCTACATGACTTTTCCAAAAGCCCATCTAGAAAAAAAGCTCCTTCTCCGCCGCTCATCCAAACACGCACTTAAACGATACCGCTTACAACACCTCATGAATAACACAGTTAGCGGAAAGAAGATGGACATTGATGAAGAGCTACTACTAATCTAGAAAAAGTGTTTTAGACCGGTTTTTGAGATTGGTCTAGTTAAAGGCGGAAAAAAAAGTTCAGCACTTTCTAAATTGGGGTCAATAATCGGTCTGAAACATAAAATATAAAATATATAAAAATCGATATCAAATAAAATCGCAGATTCTTCTGCAATTGACGAGATCTTAATTCAAGATCACATAAAATTGCAGAAGAATAAAGATGATAGGAAAAAAAAAATGCTCTAAGCTCCTCAAATTGGCAAACTATTTTCGTAAAATTAATTTTACTCCCCGTTCCATTATATAGGGAAAAAAAAGTATTTTTTTTCATAAACTTAATGATTTAAAACTTGAAAATTTTTTAAATATTAAAAAAATAACATTCACATAATAAAAATTACAAAAATGCTATTAACACAAAGAAATAATATATAAAAATTTTGAAATGTTGAATTTCTTTCGACTCTAAAATTAAATTTAATATTTGGTTAGTTAACCTAATTAGTTTTGTAATCAACCTAATTAGCAGGAGAGAAATTTGAATCTTTGACAAGAAAAAAACAGGAGAGACATTTGACATTTTTTTTAACTTAAATAAGAGATTAGAGATTGGAAATCTAATTCATCGAAAAAGGGAATGGAAATCTAATAAAAAAAAGTTAAACTTTAAATCAACACAAAAACTCGGGGGAACAAAAATCAATACAAAAACGGATTTTTCTTCATAAAATAATTTTTCAGTAAAAATGTAAATATAAAGCATAACAATGCGCCGCAACATATTCTTAATCGTACCTTTGTTTCGAAGGCTATCTCCTGAGAGATCCCTTCTTCGTTTTTTCACAATCGAGGACGATGACGCAGACTGTAATGGCCAGCGACACGCTGTTTCTTCCCGAAGAAATGATCAGAAACATTCTCATGCGACTTCCTGTGAAGTCCCTACTCCGATTTCGATGTGTGTGCAAAGATTGGAGAAATCTCATCAAGACCCCATATCTCATCTCTGATCAACTCCACCACTCCACCCATCAAAACCCTTCTTTTCTCTTCCAATGGAATGGCCTATGTTTGCTTGATTGCAAGATGCAATTCCATAAGGTTAGCGAAGTCCCTTTGATCGATTCTTCAAATACCACTCCGTCAATCATAGCTTCCAGCAATGACCTACTCTCTTTTTATGCCTATAGGTATCATACATTTTCTCCCGACATTTTCTTGTGGAATCCAGCCACTAGAGAGTTTCGCCAAGTGCCCCCAAATACAAAATGTGTAGATCTCCGTTTCGAAATAGGATTTGGCTTTGGCAGTCCAATTGTTAATGATTACAACATAGTGTTAACTCATATATGTCTAATCATGAGGTCACGCATGTTGAGGTGTACTCATTAAGATCAGGATCAGGGAAGGAAGTAGAATTTGGGATAGAAAACGTAGATCTTTTTTCTCACCAAATCACTGTCAATGGAGCTATCTTTTGGTTTGGATATCGGTGGAAGCTAGATACAGTTTATGATGTGATAGTTTCATTTGATATAGCAAATGAAGTGTTTTCTTTGATACCTACCCCAGGTGGACTTGCTCCAACATCCACATCCAGGTTTGCTGTGTATGAGAACAAACTTGCTATGCTTTCTTTTTCTCCTATTCAAGATTTTGAATCCTTGATTAAATTGTGGGTGATGGAGGATGGTACAGATACATCTTGGGTTAAGAAACATGCAGGGTGGAATCATGAACTAGAAATTGCTCTGTTAAATATCTCAACCAATGAATTGAAGATGTTTGATATCAACGAATGTGGCAGTGTCATTGGCAGTGGCTTTAAACTCCAATATGCAGATAGTCTTTATCCAATTTTTGGATAAGGTCTAGAGTCATTAGTGATATTAACTATTAAGTGCAGAATGCTGAAGCAAAATTGGTTCTACTTTTGTTGAATCTCATTACTAATGACTCTACTTGTTATCCCTAACGACCTTTGAAGAAGTTATTTAAAATGATCAATTTTATTTAGTACCAGATACTTCCACCTTTATTTGACTCATCTATGACTTTTACTGTTCATTTCTCTTTTGTAGATACATGTATATAATTTAGTTATTGGTATATGGGTTAGGTTGGATTTGTTGTCCCTATTATAGAGATTGAAAATATCTTACTCCTTCCAGTTTTAAATATAAGATAAAGTTAACTTTTTTGAAAAGATTAAGGAAGCTAATTAAATTACTTTAGAGTATTTATATTTTTTATTTTTTTTCTCCAAGCTAACTAGTTTGACTAATAAACTGATATATAATTTAAGAATATATAGTATATAATATGATTAAATAACTTATATACTGATATATAACCTATGAGCTATCTGCCATCATCATTCTTCTCCACTCTGTGCAACAAAATTGTCTTTTTCTTACCCACTTGACTTCCATAAAAGCCTTTCTCTGCACAAATTGAAAGAAAATTTATGAAGTGCTCGTTTGGTTCACGGAATTGAAGGTAATGTAATTGAATGTAATGCAATGTAATGGAATGTAATGTAATAATGATTACATAATTTGTTTGGTTAGTCATTAGAGAAAGATGATACATATACATAACAATGTTTGGTTGGATTACACTGAAAATGAGAAATACATGGGAATAATATAGCAAGGGACAAAATTACCCCTGTCTACATATATAATAATGTACATATTGGGTCCATGATAATTTTTTAATTCTGTACAATATACACATTGGGTTCATGGTAATTTTTTAATATTTAATGATGAAAATATTATTCAGTGTATAGAGGTTGGGTTCATGTTAATTTTTTTAATATTTAATGATATGTTTTAATATTTTTTTAAAGGTGGAATATAATTTTTTAATTTTTAATGGGGAATATTTCTTAAGTTTCTATATTATTAATTATTTTTTAATATTTACTGGTGATAAATAAAATTATTTAATATTTAACAATATTTATGGGTGGGCACTTTGGTCAATTTAAAAAATTATGATGGCAATAGTGTCATTTTCACCTGATTACAAGATGTCTGCATCCTCATTCATCAGTCATAGCAATATAATTCTGATTACATCAAATGATGTAATCAAGATTACAAAATGTAATCATGTTTATATTACATAAGTGCAACCAAACGCTGTAATCACTCTATTACATCAGGATTACATGTAATCATCTCTCATGTAATCGAACCAAACGGGCTAGAAGTTCTCATTCTAGTTCATTTTTCCTGAAAACACAAATCTTAAGAAGAAGATTAAAGCATGTACCTAGCTATATTCAATATGCCAATGATTTAAATATAGCAGTTTCCCCCTTACAAAAGGCTGCGTGCCTTTAGATCATGAATGGGTTAGAAGAATATCTGCTATGAGTTTTGTTGGGAAGTTCAGAGTACCAAAGTCACTAAATTTTTTGTCCTCAAATCCATTCAATCTCATTCACAAGAGTTTTATTTTTTGCTTCCCTCTTGGTGCCTTGATAACATAAATTTTTTGACTTCCTTATCTGAATGTCCTTCATACCCATACATATATATGTTTTGGATCATTATAAGGATCATGTTAGACAGTTTTGAAAGGATATACTTGTAAAATACCAGATACCTCTTCAAATTTCAATCTTTGTGCAAACATTTGTTTTCCATATATGTTTTCTTCATCACAATTGACCTCAACCAAATCGCTTGTGGTCAAGAGTCCTATACCAGGTTTCATAACCGTAATGTTAATGAGAAGAGAAAGTAAGAACACCTACAAGACCATAAGAGACAAAAAGAGGTGGTTTCAGCCGGAACAAAAACAAAAAAAATAACAAGAAAAAGATAGGGAAAATCGCTAGTAAATACTAAATAAGCAAATTAATTGCTCTTTGCCACCAACATACATGGGGTACTAAACTGTCATTAAAATTAAACTTAAAAAGACAAAAAAACCCTTAGTTTGACAAGAAGATTTTAGGCGGGAGGAAGGAAAAAGTGCAGAGCTTTTTAATCCCTTCTTCCTCTTCCATTTCCGGCATTCTGCAGAAGTTTAGCATCGTCTCTCCTCACTCGGCCGTCTCTTTGGCTTGTGTCCGTCGGCAGTGTCGTCTACGGCTACTCCTCCAACGGCCACCATCTCGTTGGATCGTGTCCTTCGGATCTGTCGTCTTCGGGTGCTCCTCCAACGACCGGCGTCTCCTTGACTCGTGTCCTTTGGCAGTGTTGTCTTTCTGGATACACCGCACATAGATAAGAAGCAGTCACAAGTCACAAACTCAAAAGGCCATTCACATAATGCAAGAAAGGATGATTAGGATGACGATTAGATGCTTAAGTGGACCAATTAAATCAACACTAGGAGATTTACATAAGTATATATAGATAGATATATGATATGAAACATGAGATTTAATATTGTAATAATTTTTATGGAAACAATCAATATAAAAAAATTATGATAATTTACACCAATTTTATTATCAACGTCACATTTCATCATGGGTTTGTCTGGCGTGGCTGGAATATGGGCCTACTCTCAACACCAGGATGTCAGCTGTGAGTTCGTTTATTGTTATAGTTTCAGGTTTTGGTTATGTAAGCGTTCGGTTTCGGCTGTTGTTATGTTTCCATATGCTAATTAACTAGTTACCTATTTAACGGGGCAGGCCCAGTAACTCGTGTGTAATTGTAAAATTGTAATGTTTAGTACTCCCTCGATCCCATATTATAAATTTCAAATAATCAATTTTCTTTAATCAAGAAAATAGTTAAAATTAGTTAACAACAATAACTATATATTATTTTTATAACTATACCCTTATATGTAAAGATGACAATAAAAAATACTAAATACAATACATATAGTTAACAAGGATAAAATTGAAAAAACGCAATAAATATGTTTTTTTGTCCGACAACAATAAATATTTAGATCAACATAAAATGAAGTTTATATTTTAGGACAAACTTCTATACAAATTTAAAGCTTATAATAAGCTTATTAAAGTTTCCTTTTGATCAAAAAATAGAGGCTCACATATTTAACACTTGACAATGCATCGAATAGGATTGTCTCAAGAGAAGGTAACACACTTGCACACAATCATATTTAAGCTTGAAGGGCATTTTGATCGATGATAATGTCCTTCATGGACATATGAAGCGCAAAAGACGAAAGTAGATTCAGGGGCCAAGTGAAAACTGAAAAGATGGCTCTTGGTATATATACACAGACGCCAGAATAAAATTAAATGAAATATTTATAATTTATTATCAAAAATATTTTTATATCTTTTTTTTGGCAGCATTGTTTTTATCTCTTTTACTGTTAGCTTAATTGAATTAATGACTTTTCCATCCCGTCTCTCTTTACAATAAATTATATCAATCAATACAGTATTTTTTAATTTTATAAAAAAAAAATTAATTTTGAAAATTTTTCAAAATATTTTATTTTAAATATTTTTTAAGTATCATAGGAAATAATTAACAAAGTTTTACAAGTTGGCAAAAAAATTAACGAAGTTTAAAAAAAATGATGAAACTGGTGGATTTGGATATTGTATTGGCTATAAATACCCATGACTCCAGGGGATGTTGGTTTTTTTTTTTTAAAAAAAAATCTGACTCTTTTTTTAACCTTTTTAAAGGGACTAAGCATAAAACCAAGAAGTAATAAATTGTTTGTTCTAGTCTGAAATGTAAGATCTTAATACAATTTTTTCCTAAATCTATAATTTTTTATTTAAACTCTTTTTATTAATTGCATATATTATATGGGCAAAAAAAAAATAATTGCATATATTCTAATATATAATAGGTCTTCCATCAAGAAGTAGTTTGCAAGAAAAATTATTAGAACGAGTAATTTAGAGATACTAACTTACAACATTTTTACAAATATATAACTAACATCATTTATTTACTTAATATCTATAAATTAATAATCTAACTTCTATATTAATTCATTAAACGATAAGAAATTTGTCTCCCAAATGTTAAATACTTGAATTCTTTCCTTAAACTCTTTTTTATCAATTGCACATATATAATAGGGACTTGGACTTCCATCAAGAGAGTAGTTTGTCATGCAAATTATTAACCCGGGTACTTTAGAGAAACAAATTAAACATATCTTTTTCAAATGACTGTCCTCACTAATTTTCTTAATCTCTATAAATTTTTTGTTTATTTGATCAAGAATATAATATCTTTCCAAACTTCAAAGACAAGATTTTCACTTCACTCAACAAATATAATTTTAAGAATTTAAACATGTATTTTCCATCTTACGAAATGAAGTCGCTTAGCATATCTATCACGAACTTGTTGGGATGGTGGAGTACTCTTTATTCATTAGAACAATCCAATAGTTGTCTGATGAGTCGCAGCTTGCTTGCATAATTAGCGTACGGAGGCTAGATTGATGGGAGGGAACGATCCCTAATGTAATGCGCGATTGTATGACGTGTCGAACTTCTATTGCTACGACAGACTACGGTTCTCTCCATCTACTTTATTTTTTTATTAATAAAATTGTAAGCTTTGATAAAAGGTTCCACGAACCTTGTTTTGTTGGTGCCGAAGGAAACTTCAAACTCTAAAATTTCAATGAGAGAAATTATGAGCAAGGGACAATGAGGAGTCCATAAAAAGATAACTTGTACTTTAGGCTCATACAGTGATAGCAAAAAAAAATTATAAAAGTTTTCAGTAGGTTCATTGAACTAAAAGAAAATATATGACTCTTTTGATTCTGAATATAAGATATATTTATCAAATTTTAAGAGATTAAAAAAACTAAATATATTAGCTAATTATAAGAAATATGATATGATCTTTCTTAAATATCATTGTGTGATATTATATTATATATGTCAATCGGTTTATAAGTAAGATGAATTAGTTTTAAAAAAAATAATAAATATAGTAGACGGCAGAGAATTTATAGATATATGATCAAACAAGAAATGTACATGCATAAGCTGAATAATTTAAGCAACAGAAAAATTTAAACCAGGCACATGATTAAGATACAACACGGATGAACAAGAAAGAAACATCAAATCAGGAAAACACAAACAAATGGCCATAACGAGAGAAATTAAGTACTACTATACCACACACAAACACAGTCATATTTAAGCTTGAAGGGCGTTGATCGATGATATTGTATATCTTGATGGCTCCTTCTTTCATGTAAATATGAAACGCAAAAGGCGAAAGTAGATCTTGGGGCCAAGTGAAAAGAGGGCTTTCATAAGTTCAACGCCACAACATCTTAAGATGAATGTAATTCCCCAACCAACTGGTTTCAGAAGAAACCAAAAACATTCTATAGAGCAGAGTGAAAAGAGGGCTCTTAGTATATACACAGCTGTCATAAGTGGAACGCCACAACAATTCAAGATGAATGTAGTACCCCAACCAACTGGTGTCAGAAGACCCCAGAAACATTGTAATATGAACATGATTGCCATACCAATCACTTAAACAAGGGCACTTACGCATGTATCTATAGAGCATTTACAAATGTATTTATAGTGAATTGTATCCAATAGCTCATCAAGGTTAGGGCATTAAAAAAATATTCCCCACTAAAAAGATTTAAAAATTATATTCCACTATTAAAAATATTGAAATATCTTATTAAATAATATTCCCTCCATTAATTTAAAAATTACCATGAATCCGTTCATAATATTTTCACTATTAAATATTAAAAAATTATTATGAACCCAACGTAGACACTGCACAAATTGAAAAAAATTACTTTGAACCCAACAATTCAACATATACATTATACATATATGTATAGATACGAGTAATTTTTTCTCTTACTATATTATTCTCATATATTATGTAATGCAAACAAACGATTTTATGCATATGTATCATCTTTTCTTAATGGCGAATCAAATAAATTCATGTAATCATCATTATATTCTATTCCATTATATTGCATTATATTATATTACATTACCTCCGATTCCGTGAACCAAACAGGCACAAGTTCATTTTGCTCCTTCAAGCAACCGTTCTCTTGACCTGTGCGTGGATGTCTGTCAACTTTATAGGCACTTTAAATTTTAAAGTTCAAAGGCAAATTACCGGGAATAAAGGGAGCGCATTATTGGGTGCAGCGGATACTTAATTACTCTTAAAGTGGTACTTTATTCTATTCGTAATGGGGAACAAGAATACAAGATTTTTGTGGACCGACTGTTAATTAATAGTGTATCATTTTTCATGTTTAGCGGTGAAAAATTAATTTCATATTTTATAAGATAAATATGTAAAAAAAATTTTATCTTATAAACATTAAATAGGATAGCTTATTCTATATGAAACCAAACAGCCTCTTAGTACAATCAGTTAGAAAGTATGTAGGACGAGAGAAAATTTATCATCATGCGTCAATTTTGCCCACCACATCTTATCTTTTTCCATGATGTGTCAATTTTCTTTTTCTTAAGGTAGACTCCATTTTATTCCTTAGTTTTTATTAGACCAAACAATGTATTAAGCCATTTGAAAAAAAAAAAAATAAAGTAGAGCAACGATGCACAAATCTGATGTGTTCATCATGATCAGCAATATCTCCAATTGTCACCATACTGCATTGATTCCGTCCTTGATGAGTAAAGACGTATAAAAATGTCTTATCAAGGGTAAATCACCCACAAAATAAAGACATTAACATGTAAAAGTAATTTAGTACTATAAGTGGATTGCATGCAAAAAGAAAAAAGAAAAAGAAAACTACTCCCTCCAGTCTTTAATATAAGATCTATTTGCCTAATTTAATTATATTAAATATGTTAGTTATATTAGTGACATGTTTTAGAAAAGAAACACACCCTAATTGCCTTCTTTAATTCCCTCCACCTCTCAGTCTCTCACTTACTTGATTATTATTGAGAGAGTATCACTAAGGGTAAATTAGAAAACAAAACTGATAAATATAAGAAATAAGTCTTATGTTTAGGATAGAGACTAACTCTCCGATTAAGTCCTATATTGAGGACCAGAGGAAGTACTATTTTAGGGTGGGCCCTTTTTTAGGATAGACACTATTTGCAGGGCCAAAGATGCCCAAAATTTTTTCGGACCACTTTTTTAGAGCTGAGCTGGGCAATTTTTTTTAGGGCCAGGGTGGGCGCACCGGGCTACTGGGCACCATGCTCACCCCTAATTGACCTTGCCTACATTGAGAAGATTTGAATCATTGGCATTTAATTATATGTGAAGGAGTGAGGGTAATTTAATTTGAATAAAAAGTCAAAAACATCATGGAGTTGAAAATTGATATACTCCCTCCTCTTCTTTTTACAATTAACTTTCTTCTTGTGGGGCTGGCCCTTGAGATAAGCAATTTTCTTTTTATGTCTCGAAATTTAAATTATACTTTTTCTTTTCTACTCATATTAAGTACATAACTTTATATTAATTATCTCACATTCATCACTAATTTTTTTTATTTAATCATTTATTAGACATTATCTCTTATATTTTCTACTCATTCTCTTTCAAATTTTTATTCATTCTCTCTCCTATACTCTTTTCATAAATAAGAGCATATTTAGAAAAGACATGATATTTTTGACATATTTATTCTTTTTAACTAATCTTAATTGTTAGTTCGTTTTACGAGTTACATATAAAAAGAATTGGAGGGAGTTGCGGTTGTTAACTAATTGCCTAAGAATTATCCTCCACCCTCACAACACAGGTGGCAACATGTTATCTCGCCCAGAGGACTAGGTTGCTTCCATACGAAGGATACGAACCATGCCTTTTTCTTTTTCCTTTTTTTTTTTTGAAAAGGAAATGTATTGACGTAAAGAAATTGTGGCCAAAAGTTGAGATATATGGTAGTACATCTTTCTTTTTTGTATATTGTAAAAGCTTTGTTTTTATAAATACAAGTCTAGATGAGTTAGTGGGATATGCTTTTGTATTAAGAGAGTGCTTACAAAAGTAGATGTTATAAATTGTCTGTAGTTAACAAGAGATTTTCACATTGATATCGATATTTATATTTTTTAACCCTTTTTATTGGGTGTTTTACTTCTTCATTTCAACAAAACACACACATTTACGCATAACGATTGCTTCTTTCATTTCCATTGTTTCTTATTCAATTTATAGCAATTTAATGAACATTTAAAACACTCCATCTTTCATTTACTTCTTCTTATTCTTTTTTAATTATTTTTTTGGGAGGAATACTACGCGTAAGTTTGCATAATTAAAAAGAAACTATGCGTAAGTCTCTCTCTCTCTCTCTCTATATATATATATATATTCAAAATAGAATTATTCATAGCAGGCATGTTATCAATTTTTTATGTTAATTAAAATAATTAAAAAAGAAAGGAACATGTGTTTTAAATCCTGTAGAGCTCAAAATAAGCTCTTTGGACCAATGCGTAGGATAGGCCCAATAAGACAAGCCCGCTCATTTGCAGTCCAAGACCAAGTTTACCATCTCCCTCAATCACCTAATCAAACCCGCAAGCTAATATAATGTCATAATCCTTTAGTAGGGGCAACCCCTCTAACTAGTTGAGATCCATGAAAAATGGAACAACCCCATCTGAACGTGGGTTGAGGCATGTGTTATAAAAAGCAGGACAGAATCACACCTCAAAAGGATTATTCTCTCATACAAAATTCTCCTTCGGTCTTATTGCTCTATACTTTATTATTTAATTAGCTTATCATCTAATCTTCATTATTTGTGTCCTCACCCACTACTTTGTATTCGACTAATATTCTCAATAAAGCTACTCTTTACTTCTAATTGCCAATTTTTCATAGTTTTACCTATTAAACCTCTACTTTGTCAGTGACTCTATACGTAAGATCCTAACCAACCAAATTTTGGTGAAACAGTTTGGCGCCGTCCGTGGGGAATGGTAATGCATTTTCAAAAAATCTTTTTCTTTGCTATTCATTTTGATTATTTATCATGACAGACGGGCCTACTAACCATGGGGAACATCTTGACAAATTAACAATTTTGTTGAAGGAGCAGATCGCACAGATTTCCAACTAGGCACTCCCACCAAGGATAGAGGAGTACATCTTATAGGTTAGCTTGGTGAGGTAGTATATACCCTTAACAAGATGGGCGATGTGGTGAAGTGGAACCCCAAAATCAAGAGGCCAGTAAGACTGACCCAAATGATGTGAATTCAATTTTGACTATGGCTATCAGACAACAGATGCATTGACATAGGTTGGAAGTGTCAAAAATCCTTAAGCGCAGGCACTTGACGCATTTATGAACCAACAACGGTAAAGCTACTTTGTCAAATAATGGAACTAACCATGTAGGTCCGTTACTAGTGGAGCCACTTAAGAATCCAAGAACCATCAATTGCATAATGGGAGGCTCATAGATCAGTGGAGTCACCTACTTAGTAGCAAGAGGATGAGATAAATGAACTAGACCAATCACACAATGACCAATGGTAATCTCTATGTTCCTGGATAAGTTTGATATTAAATATGTGATGGTTGATCTAGGTAGTTTAGTTAATATTGCATACCTTGAGATGGTTAAGGAAATGGGAGTGGAATCCCAAATCATTCACACACCATCCATACTAGTCTTCCGTAATGGAGTACCAGACATGACCATCAGAGATATAACCCTCTTAACTTATGTAGTGGGGTTAAACTTGCCATTCAAATACTAGGTGTTGGAATGCCCATCAACATACAATACGTTGTTGGGAAGACCTTGGATCCACAGGACGAATGTTGTGCTATCTACCTTCCACTAATTAGTAAAATTCCAAACTCTTTGGGGTGTGCGACAAATAAAGGGGGATAAGAGAATAGCTAGGGAATGTTACCAGATGACCTTGAAACCTTCAGAGAAGAGGCCTACATATCAATTACAAGACTTGCCCCCTTCAATAGCCCAAAACCAGCCTGAGGTCACTAGTACAAAAAAGGAGATTTAGACCGGTTGTACTGGATGAGGTCTAAAAGAAATGCGCATTGGCATTTTCGTAATTATAAACAACTTGGGAGACCGATTATTATAATAACCAGTCTAAAAAAAATATTATTTGGACCGGTTCTATACTAACCGATCTAAAAAAATTAAGCCTTTTATTTTTTAGACCGGTTACTGAAAGAACCGGTCTAAAATATATTTATTTTAGATCGGTTAATAAGATAACTAGTTTTAAAAAAAAAAAAATCTTTTTAAGACCGGTTCTTCTAACAACCGGTCTTAAAAAGTTTTAAAGACCGGTTATTTTATTAACCGGTCTTAAAAGCTTGCCCAAATAGTTTTGCGCCTCCGCTACTCGTCCTCCTCCATTTCAAAATCCCTATTCCATTCTGAATCATCCTAGCTTCTTTAATCCCAATCTTTTCTCTCCTCAATCCTCGACTCCCTGTCCCTTACCTGATCTTTGAATTAGGATAATCGAATCGAGCTAGTCGAGCTGCTCGTGGTTGTTGCTCATGGGTCGCCGTCTTCCTTTGCTTCAAGTGGTCAACTCCATCCGTTATTCATTGCGTTTTAGGGATGTCTTTATCGTCATCCTCTTTTTAAGGTATGCTTCCTCGTCCTCTACATTTATCCCTTTACAATTACTATATAGAAGCTGTTGCCTCTAGATTTGGAATTCCAGTTGGTGTGTTAGGTGTTTAAAACCGTCTAGAAAATCTTCTACTTTAAATCTATAGATGGTCACCAAATTTGAAAGTTGGGCACAGGGTAGTGGAACTTATAGTTCTTTTTGCTTTATTTCACATAGACACTAAATTTAGAGATGTAATCATACATTAAAACGCCTATGAAATAATTGAATCTCTAGTTTGTGGCTTCCCTGCTATGGAATTTTACATATCAAAACCAGTATCAACTCCCCTCTCCTAGCCAACTTGCTAATGTCTGAATCTGTGTTCACGTGTTTGTTGAATTTAGAGATTGGAAAATAGACACCAAACAGTATAGTTTTTTTTAAAGAATGTTTTAAAGCTCATCCTGAATTCTTTAGCCATTTTATCAACAAATAAAATGGGAGCAATCTGATCAAAATTTTTAGTGAAGAAAGAAAAGAAAATGGTTAAATGAACTAATGCAGCTATTTATTCCATTCACGCGATTTAAGCACTAGTTACCTAATCTATTTAGGATCATAATAAACATTAATGACATCATTAGATGATTTGACATGCTATTTGCCTTATTTTGATCTCAAGAATGTTTTTATCATTTCATGTGGAATGATTGTCATTTGAGTCTTTTGGTAACTCTACATGTTAGTAGCATGGATATTTTTGCTTTAGTGCTATGGCAATTCTTGATTGTATTAAGTATGGATGTCAGAAGAGTGAACACAAGGTTGCATTCCCTAAGGGCCAATAAGAGTAAACATTGATGGTAATAAAAGCCAGAATACATTACAGACAAAAAAATCTTAGTTCTGCCAATGATTGTATAAGCAGAAGTTTTGGGGAAAACTGAATAGTTGTTCAGGCAAGATTCAGTTTAGTGTATTACAAACTACTATCTAATTAGTGAATTTATTGAATGTCAATGTCAGTGTCTTACCATTATTCTACTTTGAGTTTAATATTACAAGAACTATAGCTTTTGACGAGAAGATATAGACCTTATACCTGCACCAGTTTTGCCAACACCAACAGGTTTATTGATTACTATTTTGATAATAATTCAAATTACTGAAAGAACCACTCTACCTTGAAGCTTTATTTGTTTTCATGAAATAAACTTAGTTTGAACTTTGAAAGCCTTAATTCAAATGAAGAACTGGTTGTTTTGTTAGGATTTCCAAAGTACAGTTCAATGGGATGAAGTTAAAGACATAATAACATGATTGTTTTTCTCCCTTAGGTTTCCTTGGAACATCAACCAAGTGAGGTGTTCATTCATCTTTCTGCCGGTAGATGCTGGGAACTGGAACGAGAGAGAGTGAATCTGGAAATCACTAAGCAACATAAGCTGGTAATTTTTCTATGGAAAACCGATTTATAATTTATAAATTAATAAATTGCTTCAAGTGGACTTAGGCAAAAGATCAATTTTATTCCATTTCTTGCTTTCCGCTTGACTTACAAGTAAAGCTATATAATAATGATTGTGAATTCTCTGTTGAGAATCCTACTATGTTTATAGATAAAAGGGCGAGGGTCCCCTATGTATTGCTCTTATTTATGTCCTTTATAAGTATTGATCTTATTTAAAATAAATAATCATCTACATGTCTGGAAGCAAGTTGTATTCGTGCATGCCAATGAACACTGAAACAAAAGAGCCCCTCTTTGTCAACTAAGCGTGATGAGTGGGTTAGGACATACCCTACACCTACAATTGGAATATTTCGAAAGTTAGTTAGGTTAGTAAATTAGAAGAAGGATTAACCATTAGTGATACTAGCCGTTTAAGAGCAGCATCAACCAACCGTGTCTAATTGCTAATAGGTCTCTAATTGCTGAACCCTTAATCCCTATGGTACTATTCTATTTCCACTATTCGTACTGGCAATATATATGGCCAGTCGACCCATTGTATTGGACAGATTTGCATTGTTAATGAGAATTGTACTATTCAAATTACACTTCTTCTATCTCTATCTCCAACTCTCTTCTACCTGTTCATTATGTAGTAGTTAAACTAGGTACTTGGGTGTAATGATTGCATCTCTCATCATACTCCTGCCTTTTCTAAGGGAAAAAGTAGAAAACAAAAAAAAAGGTGTTGGAATATATGGATCGTAGTTGGATACAAGTTAAACGGACGAGTGTTGAATATGATGTTGGGGTGAGGGGTTTTTTAGACTTTGCAAAAAGATATGCCGATAATGATAGTGAGATGTTTTATTGCCCTTGTGTAAAATGTTTGAATGAGAAGCGACTAAGTGCTGTAGATATAAATACACATTTAATTTGTGAAGGGTTTTATAAGACGTATATAGTATAGGTATGGCATGGTAAACAATTAGAAATGCTAAGTGCATCTCAACAGAGGAAGTGATCTGTGATGATAATGACACAGATTTGGATGATCGGATAGAGGATATTATTCGTGATGTAGGAGAAGAGGCTTTTGAACAATCACATGCATATGGTAATATGTGCAGTGATGCTGAGAAGCCGTTGTACCCAGGGTGTAAAAAATACCAATTGCTGAAAGCTGTATTGAAATTGGTAAGCTTGAAAGCACAACATGGACGGAGTGATAAGAGTTTTCCAGAAACACTTGAGGCCTTTAAAGACATGCTTCCTTATGATAATGTGTTGCCTTGTCAATATGATGCTAAGAAAATATTGTGTCCACTAAGGATGAACTATAAAAAGATCCATGTATGCCCTAACGATTGTATATTGTATAGAAAAGAGCATGAAGAGAAGGAGCAATATCTGATATGTGAAACTCTGAGGTATAAATCAAACAAGGCCCCTATAAAAGTGTTGTGGTATCTTCCAATCATACCAAGGTTCAAGCACTTGTTTACCAATGAAATTGATGCCAAAAATTTGAGATGGCATGCGGATGAGCGAATTTCTTATGGAAAGCTTTGACATCCAGCTGATTCTTCTCAATGGCAGAAAATCGATCAATTATTTCCTAGCTTCGGTGAAGAACCTAGGAATCTCAGGCTTGGGCTTAGCACAAATGGCAAGAATCCTTATGGTAGCCTAAGCAGTATACATAGTTTATGGCCTGTTCTATTGGTAATTTACAACTTATCTCCCTTGTTTTATATGAAACGAAAGTACATTATGTTGTGTATGTTGATTTTGGGACCAAAGCAACCTAGAAATGACATAGATGTTTACCTAGAACCCTTGATCGAAGACTTAAAAGAGTTGTGAACAAGAAGGAAACTTTTAATATGCGAGCAATAATCTTTTGTACTATAAATGACTTCCCTACATATGGGAACTTGTCAGGATATAGCGTTAAAGGCCACAAAGCATGTCTGATTTGTGAAGAAGGCACATGCTACCATCAACTTCAACATGGAAGAAAGACGGTTTACCTTGGCCATAGGTGATTTCTTAGATGAAGCCACCCTTATCGTAGATTAAGAAAAGCTTTTTTGGTAGCCAAGAGTTCGAAGATGATCCAGAGGAATGGACTGGGGAGAAAATTTATGAAAATGTGAAAAATATCAATACTATCTTTGGTAAGTCATCAAAGAGTAGAAATGAGAAAAATATATGGAAAAAAAGGTTCGTCTTCTTGGATCTTCCATATTGGCGCAATCTTGACGTCAGACATTGTATTGATTCCATACATGTGGAGAAGAACGTATATGATAGTATTGTTAGGACACAGCTCAACATACAAGGAAGTTCTAAGGATGGCGCGAAGGCAATATTAGATTTGCAAGAAATGGAAATACGAGAAGATTTACATCCAAGGCCATATAGTAATAGAACTTTTTGTCCTCCAGCTGCTCATACTTTGTTTAAGGATGAGAAAAGAAGCCTTTGTGAGTGTTTACATGGCGCCAAATTTCCCTCAGGGTATTCTTCAAATTTTAAAAAGCTTGTATCAATGAAAGACTTGAAGTTAATGGGGCTAAAGTCTTATAATTGTCATGTCTTAATGCAACAACTACTCCCAGTAGCTATTCGAGGTATTGTCGAATATGATCTTTAACACATCTTGACTAGACTTTGTTTCTTCTTTGATGCCATTTGTTGTAAAGTCATTAACACGGAAAGATTGGAGGAATTGGAAAATGAAGGATATATCATGGTATATGTACCCAATCGAAAGAACAATGAAAATGTACCCCTGATTGTTCATCTAGTGAGGGAGATAAAGTTGTATGGCCCTATCTATTTCCGGTAGATATATCCAATCAAAAGAACTATGAAAATCCTAAAAGGGTATGTGAAGAACCCCAACCGACTTGAAGCATCTATTGTTCATAAATATTTCTAAAGAAGCTATGGAATTTTGTCAATATTATTTGTCAAGTGTACGAGGGCTTCCTAAACGTCATGATCAAGAAGGGGGTAGACGCAGGGCAACAGTAAAGAGCGTAGATGCTGATGAATTGCAACAAGTCCACTTGTACATCTTGAATAATGTTGATGAAGTTCAATATTACATGAATGTGCATAAAGAAATTGTACGGAAACAAAATAGTCGAATGACTGAACAAAGGTTAATTAGGAAGCATAACAGAACTTTTACACATTGGTTCAAACAAAAGGTTGACGGAAAAGAATGTGTTTCTGATACAATAAATTGGTTAGCACGTGGTCCTGAAGTTGATATCATAAGTTGGAATTCATTTGTGATCAATGGTTATACCTTTTACATGAAGTCCCTAGATGATAAGAGCACCGTCTAGAACAGTGGTGTTGTTTTAGTGGCTGAATCTATACACTTCTCTAGTTTGAAAGATAAGAACCCTAAATTGGTTGCCATACCTTATTATGGGGTTATTGAAGAGATATGGGTGGTTGACTATGTTAAAATCAGATTTCCCATTTTCAAATGCAAGTGGGTTGATGTCAATAATGGTATGAAGGTCGATAGGTTAGGATTTACATTAATAGATCTGAATAATAGAAGTTTTGGAGATGAACCTTTCATTATGGCAGATCAGGCGCAACAAGTGTTCTATATTACTGATCAAGCAAATAAAATGTAGTTTGTAGCTCTCCAAGGAAAAAAGGTCATTGATATTAATGAGAAAAGTCGCTCAAATTATGATCTTCTTGAGACTCCTTCTTTTTCTAGGGGTCTACTAGAATTGAACAAAGAAGATGAAGCAGATAATGAACACGGTACAAGAAATGATCATCATGAGGAATATGGGAGGATATCTCTTTATGATACTACTTTGATCTAAAGTAATTATGATTATGATTTATATCCAAATAATGTATATAGTTTTTCCATAGATATAGTCTTCTCATGTTTAGGATTTACAATTTATCTTTCTTTTTTTTCGTTATAGGAAAATGACATATCCCTGGCATCCTGGTGTAGAGGATCAGCCACCTACTGAACCTCAGAGTCAGCCACCTATTGCCCAGTAGATGATAGAGACCCAGCGTCCTAGTGTAGAGGATCAACCACCTACTGCACCTCAGAGTCAGCCACCTATTGCCCAGTAGAGTCAGCCAGCTAGTGCTCCTTAGAGTCAGCCACCTATTGCTCAGCAGAGTCAGCCATCTAGTGCTCCTTAGAGTCAACCACCTATTGCTTAGCAGAGTCAGCCATCTAGTGTTAATCAGAGCGAGCCTAGCAATGCTCGGAGCCAAGATCATAGTGAGCCTAGTAGCTAGTCTGTACGGAAGGGTAAACGTGGCACACAGATGATAGACATTTCCCTCAGTCGTAGTGCAGGCCAAAAGATACCGATTGAGTTTGATAGATATTGGAAACCAATCGAGCCTAATACAAGCTGATATAGGAGTTTTGTCGGCCTCCTTGCACACAACAAGCTGAGTATCTTGATACAGGAGTGGAGAAATGTCGATGAAAATGTGCAACAACATAGTTGGGACACTATCTAGGTATACAATTCTCTTCTATTCTTATGTAATTATTATCAAACATTCCACAAATTTGTCACTTACTCCTTCAATGCATACATTCCAGCTCACCTACGACGTTCCTCAAAATGAGATCTTGTACAACAAGACAATGACGTATTGTTATGAGGCTAGAGCAAGTTTAAGACAAATCTGACCAACAATTACATTCATATCAAGGTGAAAGATGGTCAGCCTCGTCCTAATCCGTGCGACAAGTATACATTTCTTGATCAAGCGACTTGGCAGGAATTTGTTAGGCTTCGGACTACTCCAGAATCTTTTAGTTAGGTGACTTATTTTTTATTTTATTACTTATCAATTATCTTAATTGATTGTAACATTTTCCTTTTGTTTAATTTCTTATTCGTAGGCAAAAAGCACAAGAGAGTGGTAGAAAGAATGATTGCCCTCATACAATATCTCGTGGGGTTTATGCAAAGGCTGAAAGAGACTTGTTAGCGGCCAAACGGAAGAGATTGGAAGAAACATCTCAATCTGATCCTTCTATTCTTCTTTCTCCACCATCTCTGATTCATCATGAAGAAAAATGGTTATTTGCTCACCAAAAGAGGAGTGAGTCTTATATAAGTGAACAATCTTATATAGTAGGTGAAAAATTTGTAAGTATATATCGTTTTTGTTATTAATTACATAAGAAACATACTTGATTACTTATGTTTGTTATTTTGTATTATCTTACATAAGGAACTTAGAAAAAAACAAGCTAAGGAAGTCGGAGGGTAGGAATCATATTCTAACCAAGATTATCTAACCCGGACCGGCCCGGCCGAACCGGACCGAAAACGTTCGACTCGGCCTCTAAACCGGTCCGGTCCGGTGACCCGGTCCGGGTCAGATTTTTTATTTTTATTTTTTTAAAAAATTTTTAAAACATTTTTTCTTTAGAATTTCATACTATAAGTCTAAAATATTTCATTTCTTATGGGTTTGGTCCCGGTTTAGCTCCGGTTTGACTCCGGTCTGACCCACTGACCCTTGACCCAATACCGCGACCAGTTCACTGACCGGTCCGGGTTTAATTACCTTGATTCTAACTGTTACTACTGGCAAACATGAGCATCTAGGACATGTCAGGGGAGTTGGAGGAGGGGTAGGGATATGGGATTACTTTAGAGCCCCCGTACGCCATTCCTCAAACATCGTGACCAGGGAGAAATTGGAAACTATGTTGGCGCCACTGCAAGAGCAGAAGCAAAGGCCGAGGCTGAAGCATTATTTGATGTACTATTAGAAACCCGGTTGAGCAAGATGAAAGAGGAAATGATAGTGTTTATGAGCTCAAGACAAGATACCAGTGCTCCCCAGCCACAATCGATTAATCCTAATAAGCAGAGCACTAAAGGGAGTTATTGCAACATCGGGCAGTCATCAGAGGGTCCTGCAAGAGAAATTACTGAGCCTTGTGATATTTTTGTCGAGGATCCTCTAAGATGGTTAATTGCAAGGGGTAGTGTGCATAACCTAGGATCAATTGTCCACCACCAACAAATGGAAGCTGATCAAGTTTGAGTGTCAGTTGACGAGGTGATCATTGCAGATGCACCTATCCCTATCCCTTCTGATGAATTCAAGATCGTAAGCGATGTCCTGGGTACGTTTATCTTGTGGCCAAAGAACCTTGTTTCTGTTCGAGCTAAAGAAAGTCCGATCAAAGCCCCACCAAGTCCAGCTCCCTTTACTCAAAAATTTTCACAGCCTCCATTGAATATCATGCAATAAGTGATTATGATGGCATATGATACATCCTTTAAAATAAGAGATTGGCCTACAGATTCAGTTGTTGGCAAGTCAGGGGTGACATGCTATCTTTAGAGGGATGATTTGATGTCCCTGGTAGCTCCTAGACAAAATCTTACAATTGGGATTGTCCAAATGTTCTTAATATAAGTATGTTCTACAATTCAAAGTAAATATTTTAAAAATTTCACCGTTTACCTTTGATTTATGTGCTTGCATTACTGTAGGTACATGCATCGTAGGTTGGTCTCCTCTGGCAAAAGCCAAAAATTTGGATTCTTATGCCCCCATCAAATCCAAGAGAAAGGGACCACTACTGCTATTAGACATAGATACTTATCAGAGAGGCTTAGTGAAACTGGAACTAAGTGTTTCTTGGCTCCATATGTGCATGGGTAAGAAACAAACTTATATTTTATAATTTATATCATGTTTTATGTTTTTGCTTAATATTCTTCTCTTTTTTTCAGTGATCATTGGCAGTTGGTTCTTCTATGCAAGAGTAGTTATACTGTTATCCTCTTATGCTCCCTCTACTTCAAACCAGGGAATGATTTGAAAAAGACCATGAACTCGTTAGTTTTCTTGCATTATTACCTTTTGTGTGCAAAGTTTATGAAATTTGTATAAAATAAATAACCTTTGTGATTTTGATGATCATAGGGCTATGCGGACATTCCTACACACTGCTTGTGGTAAGAATGTTCGTAACTTAAAGGACTCTACATGGATCATGCTAAAGGTTAGTACATATTGATTTGTTTAAAGAATGTAATAAGCCATGCCTTTATATTTGTCTTAATGATATCATGTTTTTTCTCAGAGCCGTAGACAACCACAAGGGTCAAACTTATGTGGTTTTTATGTTTTGAGACACATTTACAATATTATTACTCTAGGCAAGACTAATTTTACTCAAGGGGTACATTTATATTTCAAACTTTTGTATTACTTTATTGTTTTTAAGTTACTAAGTTAATGTTTTGTCTGGTTTTGGTGTTACAGATGTTTGATCTTGCTGATCCCTTTCCTGAAGAAGATATTGATTTCATTTGCATATGTTGTGCTGAATTCATCCATGAGCTATTACAAAAATAGTGAGTTTTTGGATCCAACATTACATTGTACATTGTTCTCATATGTATTGCTAACAATGAAATCTGCTACGTTGCTTCTGTGGAATTTGTTACTTACTTTATACATGCACTCCATTGCATCTATTGCTTTTTGCATTATTCTCTGTTGCTTCAAGATTCATTACTGCTGTCATTTGGTCCTCCTTACTGTCTAATTGCAGTGTTGGCGTTATTTAGTGCGAAACTAAGGTTGGTCATTACATTTGGCTAAATTCTTGACAAATTTGCTTGCACTCTACTGTAACTGGAATTACTATCAAAGTTGTGTATTAAGTTGTCATGCATAGTTTCCTGAAGTCTGGGATTTAAATAAATTTCTGTATCATTATGAACCCTTTGCTAAAATTGAGCAAATCTGTTTGCATTTTCTGTGCATTTGATATGAATTTCTTGTCTACTTTTTGTTTCTGCAGGTTGGGTTAGGTCAAGCATTATCTTCATCTGAGTTTTGCTGTACATTCTATTGCATTGGTCTGCTATTAACATTGTCTGAACTCATTCCTAATTTTTCCCTGTTTCTAGCCTCTGTTTGAAGTGGATGTTGTTTGAAACTTGGTGAAAATGTGCATTTATAGTTCATTTACCTTGCTGGAACAAAATTGGGTCTTTGGAAAGCTATCATAGTAAATTAAATCTGTGAAATACTTTCCCAATCTGTTGAGTTAGGGATTGAAACTACAAGTACATTTACGCTAAAATTGAGCCAATGAAGTATACATTACTTGCTTCCATATTCTTCCATAATGTAATTAAAGTGCTGCAAATGAATCATCAATGTGTGACTGGCTTGTCTGAAAATTTGTTGCTGCTATAGACTGCTGCCTTTGAAGATTGAAATTGAAATCTGTGATTGTTCTGTACTACTGTTAAAATAGGTTCATTAAACATGCTGCTGGAGTTGGGTTCTATTTCTGTTATCATTCTGACCTTTTGCTTGTTAACATGATATTGAGAATATATATTCACTTGTGCATACCTTGAATTCAACAATCATGAAATTTATGAGACTATCCACTACGTATATAAGATTTTTTGAACATCCACTGCATATATATATTAAAGGGACCTTTTTAAAAAAAATAGAAACTTTAAGACCTGTTGTAGGCAAAACAGGTCTTAAAGGTGACCTTTAAGACCGGTTTTAGGAACAACCGGTCTTAAAAGTATGACTTTTAAGACCTGTTGCAACAACTGGTCTAAAAAATAACGGACTTTTTAGACCTGCTATAACAAGACCTAATGCACAACCGGTCTAAAATGTCAATTTTCCACTAGTAGGTAGAGGAGTTTGAGGAAGTACACCTCTACACTGAGCATGCAAAGAGGAAAGATTATGTGGGGGCAGACTTACCACTTGTCATACGAGATACATTGATTGCATTTTTAACTAACAACATTGATTGCTTTGCTTAGTCCCATGCGAACATGACGACATAGACCCAAAGATGATCACACACCAACTGAATGTTGACTTGATATACAAATCAATCAAGCAAAAATGTCATAAGTTCACACCTAAAAGGATAGGATCATAAATGTGGAGGTCCAGAAACTTCTCAACATTAGGTCGATAAGGGAAGTCCAATACCCCGACTAGCTTGCTAACATCATGGTCATACCAAAAAACAATGGCAAGCATCGGGTATGTATATACTTTATTGGTCTAAACAAAGCATGTCCAAAGGATTCTTTTCCATTACCACATCTAGACTCCTTAGTTGATACCACATCTAGACATGAGTTACTAAGCTTCATGGATGCCTTTTCTGGGTATAACCAAATTTTAATGCATCATAATGATCAAGAGAAAAAAAAATTTGATAATTGAATGAGGTATTTATTGTTATAAAGTTATGCCTTTCAGGCTAAAAAAACATAGGAGCAACATACTAAAGGTTGGTCAATCAATAAGATGTTTGCAAGTCAAATAGGTAGGACTATGGAAGTCTATGTCGATGACATGCTTGTAAAATCCCTCCAAGCAAATCAATACATGATGCACCCGGAGAAAACTTTCCACTTACTTCATAGAATATGAAGCTAAATCTAGAAAAATGCTCGTTTGGTGTAACCTCCAAAAAATTCTTGGGATACTTAGTATCACAAAGAGGGATCAAAGCCAATCCATGTCAGATCAAAGCCGTGTCAGACATACCATCACCAAGGTGCTTCAAGGACATCTAGAAGTTGACCAAATGGGCAGTAGCCCTTAGGAGGTCCATTTCCTGATCATCTGAGAAATGCCACTTGTTCTTCGATGCTTTAAGAAAGAACAAAAGCTTTGAATGTAGTGAGGAATGCAAAAATGCCCTACAACAGTTGAAACAATACCTGACCAAAGCACCTTTGCTTTCAAAACCAAGGAAGGAGAAACATTGTATGCATACCTAGCAATCTCCCCCAGAGCTATTAGCATTGTCCTATGTTACTAGTCTAAATGGTCTATTAAAAGGTGCAAGTGTACACTATCATAAACAAGTAATACAGAAGTGAGTATGTAACACCCCAAAATTTATATTCACCAAAAATATTGTAAATATTTGGGAAATTCAATAAAATAGTGAATATTCATAAATTTGGAATCTATGAATTTTATAAATGTTCATTTTCATGAGAAAATGGGCAAAATAATTATAGAATTATTTTGGGTAATTTAAAAAGCCTAATATTAAGTTCAAAAAATGAAGGAATATTAGAGAAAATATTTGGTCCAAAAATAGATGAAAATTGGCCAAGGAAAAATAAGAAAAGGAATTGGAATAAAAAGGTAATGGCAAAATCGTAATTTTTTCAATTTAGTACAAAATTACTTATTTTCCAATTAATTGAAGTTAATTTCAATTAATTAAGGTAAATAAAGGGGGGAAATATATTTATAATATTTTGGTCAATTTAATATGAATTTATGAAAAAATTGAGAAAAAAGTGTAATTTTGACCAAAATTGAGACTTTACGTGTATACATAACTGGAACAAGTTGTGAAGCCAATTGAGACCATAGGGAGGGACCCCTAGGTGTCTCTTACATGTTGCAAGAGGAAGGAAATATTGGTTGGGCTTAATGAGCTTGGTTAAATGTACATAGGATTTATGTACATAAAATTGATTTTGGAATTTTTGCAAATTCCATAAATCATTAAAAAAATCATATAATATAATAAAAACACTTTTCCATCATCTTCCTCAGCTCATTTTTGTGCCCTAACAGATCTGAACTAGTGAGAGAGTGTGTGAAATTCTAGAGAGAGAAAGAGAAGAAAAACTTGCAAAGGTAAGTGATTTCTTCGGTAAATCGGTTCCTAACACGTATAATTCCGTTCCTAAGCTACTCTTCTATGTGATTAAGGTTTGGGAAGCTCATTTTTGGGTGTTTAAGGACCTAGGGTTTCAGCCAAGAAGAGGAAAAGCTAGTGGGAGCCTGAGGTGACTTCCAAACCTTTGTATATTAACTATTCTGGCCGCTGTGGGCATTCAATCGGTGAAATTTTGCCAGATTGCTATTGGTTTTAAACTTTGGAAAAGTGTGAGCCTAAGGGTTATGCTACCCAATTTTAGTTCAAATGGTTGTTATAACTCAATTAGATGGTTAATAAAGCGGTTATGAGTAGAAAGGAACGCGTTTACGGAGCCGAACCCGTAAAACCCCTATTTTTTTTTTAGGATACTATAATTTCGGCCAGGGCTATTAGAGGGTCTTAGAGTTGTATTTTCAATGATTTTATGATTCTATTGTGTTTAGGAGGTAAAATTAGGTGAGGTTACAGTTAGGCACTTTTCCGGAAAAGGCCGAGAAAGCATATATACGGAAACGCCCCTGAAACACTTAAAGCGGGATTGCCAAGGGCAATTTTGTAATTTTACATTGAATTTGATAATTTTGAATTTGGAAATGGATTCCTTGGATGGAAATACGTCAGGATAGCCCTAGTAAAAATTTTGGAAAAACGTGCCATCGGGCCGAGTACGGCGAGGGCAGGCCAGGGTCCTGGGGGCATTTTGGTAAATTTTCACCATAGGCTAATATAACCACAAGAAATACTATGGAAGTGTCTAAAATGATACTTGGATAGGTTATGGCCTATTTCTTGTACATTTAATATTTTAGGACCGAATCGGGAGCCGAAAGTCGACACGTTTCACGAGGCACACAAAAAGGGGTCGATAGAACTTCGATGTAGGGACATTATCCTTCATACATCATGCCATAGTTTTATGATTGTGTGGATGCCATTATTTGTAAATGCACTTTATTAATCAACATGTTTTGCCCAGAGAGGGGCTAGTAGTGCTAGAGGCACTTACACTGGAGTTAGTGAGAAGCCAACCAATACAGATTAGTGGGGCTGGGCCCTACTCATGTATACATGCAGATGATATATTTATATTGTTCATTAATTGATGCATACATGGCATATATCATATTTACTTTTCACATTTCTGTGAACGATAGCATGTTTCTATTAGGATTCTTCAAAATCTCACCCTTTTTTCTAAATAAAACATCTCAGCGGGTGCCAGCAAAGCAAAAGGCAAGGATGTAGACCAAGGAAAGAGACTGGCATGTGTCTCGAGGCAAATACAAAGTTCGTGGTTATAGATAGTCTATGTCTAAAATACTTTTGGATATTTTGTAATAGTGGTATATATTGTTGTATTCTGTATGGTTGACTTTAGATTGTAAACAAATACTTTTATCAGTATATATGTACTCTTCTGTATGCCTGTGGAACTTGGTCTCTATTACTCTATGTATATCGAAATGGAAATGGGTGTTGACAAAGTAGAGTATCGTTCCCATGAGGATTGATAACAAAATACCAAAATTAGTAATCTTAATTCTATTAGGTCGATCGATTAATTGGTGATTGATATTACAAAATTAAAAATGATTAAATATGAATGCAAATGATATGAAATCAACTATGAGAGAAAGCCCTAAGGATCATATTTCACTTAACAAATTTCATATTGAATTGCCTATCTATTATAGTCCAATTTATTCTACATGATTTATAGTCGAGTTTTCCTAATTTAATTACTAACCTCTTCCAGAGTCAAGCAATTATATAATTACTTGTTAATCTAATATATTCCTATATGAATTAAAGCAATCAATTATGTATTAAGATTTATGGAACTCATTAAGACTACACAATCCATATGAATATATTCTATTTCATATGCAAATTATGGTTTTCAATTATAGGTTCTTTACACATGCATATTGAAATCATTCAAAAGATGGTCAATCAATCAAATATATTAAAACTAATAATCAAAACTCAATCATGAAGGAAAAATTAAAATTAGATTTAATAAGTTAAGATTTGATCCGTCATTAGTAAGCTACATCATCACCCTAGAAAAGTAGAAATTTAGCTCATGATGAAATTAAAAACAAAAATAAAATAAATTGAAAACTGATAAGCAAAATATTTGCATATTTATTTTCCTTTATATGATGATTTTATGGACGATATTTGTGTTTAATATAATAAATTTGGGTGTGATTGATAAATAAATATTGTTTTTAGAATAAAAAAAATTAAAAAAAAATATAAAAAAAAATAATAATAAAAAAAGTACTGTAGCAGTCAATGGCACTGTAGCAGCCATCGGGAACTGTAGCAGGTCAACAGCACTGTAGCAGCCATCAGGAACTGTAGCAGGTCAACAGCACTGTAGCAGCCATCGGGAACTGTAGCAGGTCAACGGTACTGTAGCAACCGCCAGGGAACTATAGCACCCGCCAGATCACTGTAGCAGTACTGTAGCACACGTTTTTTTCCCCTATAAATAGAGATCAATGCCAAGCTCAAAGGAGGAGGAGAGGAAGAGAAGCAGAGGTTTCCTTCTCCGACCGGGAGAGGTCCTTCTCTGACCGGGAGAGATCTTTCTCTAACATTTCTAGTTCTTTGTGTTGTTTTCTAGATTTAATTTCATGTATTGTATGTCTCCATCTTGGAAGGCTTAGGATTTTATTACTTTTTGCATGCCTCCATCTTGGAAGGCTTAGGATTTTATTACATTTTGCATACCGCCTACATGGAAGGTTTTACCTCCTAAATGGACGGATAGATTTTTTCATGCCTCTATCTTGGAAGGCTTAGGATTTTATTTTGCATACCGCCTACATGGAAGGTTTTACCTCCTAAATGGACGGCTTGATTTCTTCATCTTTCATTCATCTTTTGGTTGTATATTTATGTTTGAGAATTTAATATTCAAGTTTATGCAGTATTTCTGAGGCTTTCATTCTAGCTTTATATAATGTCAATTTATTTTGGTTTTGTTTTTAATTTCATCATGTGCTAAACTTTCATTTTCCTAGGGTGATGACGTAGCTTATTAATGACGGATTGAATCTTAACTTATTAAATCTAGTTTGAATTTCTCCTTCATGATTGAGTTTTAATTATTATTCTTAATGCTTTTGATTGACTGGCCATCTTTTGAATGATTTCAATATGCATGTTGAGACCGGAAGGAGATACATGTGTGTAGACCTTATATTTAAAACCATGACTTGCATATGAAATAGGAATATATTCATATGAGTTGTGTAGTCTTACTGAGTTCCATAAATCTTAATGCATAATTAATTGCTTAAATTCATATAGGAATATATTGGATTAGCAATTGATTATAGAATTGCTTGACCTTGGAAGAGGCTGGTAATTAAATTAGGGAAACTCGACTATCAATCATGTGGAATAAATTGGGCTAGAATAGATAAGTGATTCAATCCGGAATTTGTTAAGTGAAATCTAATCCCTAGGGCTTTTTTCTTATATTTGCTTTCATATCATCTGCATTCATATTTAATTGTTTTTCTTTTATTTTGTACTCTCAATCACCAACTAATCGATCGACTAAATAGAGTTAAAATTGCTCATTTTGGTATTTAGTGCTCAATCCTCGTGGGAACGATACTCTACTTACTTCTATATTACTTGATTACGACAGTGTATACTTGCACTATTTAATTGATCATCTGAACTCGTATCAAAAACTTCATAAACATTGCATGAAAATCAATTATTAAATTCTAAAACACAAAGATACAACTACAAGATGCATGAAAATAGATAAATCTAGCCTTCCATATAGGAGGTAAAACCTTCCATGTAGGTGTAACCCATACCATCCATGAAGGAGAACTACCTAAGCCTTCTATGAAGGAAGCATGAAAAAACAAATATAATGCATGAAATTAACTCTAAGATGCTGTGATTCCTTGTGTCTTGAGCTCCTCTATTTATATATGGAGGGTGTGTAAAAATTTCCATATTGTTAGGCATGAATTTTGACCTTAAACTTCCTTTATTGACTTTGTGGCTGCCAAACTTCTTGATTGCTGCCTAATTTTGACATTCAAAACGGTGGAATTTCAACATGTGATCTTCATGAAAATTGTAGCTCTGAATCTTAGCTTGAAGACACAATAGAAGCTCCCCATTTCGACATTTGCAGCTCAATTTATGGTCAAATTAGTGGGCAAAGGTCAGTTAAGAACAAATTCACATCCTCAATTTCCAAGCAAAATTCAAAACCCTTAAAAGCAAAACTAGGTTTTAGGCTCAACATAAAAATTGTAGAGCGTTTTCTTTGCTATTTATCCATATAAAGAACATCCCAATCCGACATTTAGAGCTCCAAATATTGCCTAAAAACCGAAACAGGGTCAAATTTAATATTTTTCAATAAATTCTATTTTATGCTGAAATCATCATTTCTTTATCAATTATACCCAAATTCATTAAATTAAGCTCAAATATCAAAATTATCTTATAAGGAAAAATAACTATGTAAATATTTTATTTATCAAATTCTCCCACACTTAGCTCTTAGACGTCCTCAGACAAGGAGTGACTAAGAAGTGTTTCCAACAAAATCAGAAGTGTCAAGTCATAAGTAAGAACACAATTGAAAAAAAAGAGATCAATATTCAAAAATCAATGAAAATATAAACTGGTAACTATATTTGAAAATTAATGAACCAAGTTCGTAATTGTGACTCATTCTCTCAATCTCTCAAGTGTTTAAGGGTAAGTGTTTTGTTCAAGTTCAACCGAAAAAATTGCACTATCATAGGCTTGCTAAAAATATCAATCTCCACTACTTAATTCACATGCATAATTCAAATCAAAAAGACTTATTGAGGGTTGTAATGGGTTAAGATAAAAGGAATGTAAAACATGATATAAAGGATTACATTTAAGAAATTTAATAGAGCAATTGAAAAATGAGCTACTTATAAATAAATTTATCTCATCACAACAACCCCCAATTTGAATACTTAATATTTTTTTCATTTTTTTCATTTCTTTCTTTATTTCTCTGTTTTTTTTTTTTTTTTGCATAATTCTGCAATTCTAAAGTTGATGATATATACACCCTACACTTGTCAAAAGTCTATTTCACAAAAATTTCAAATGCTCTACCAATTCTTCTGAATGAGGTAAAAGAACTTGTTATATCATTAAGACACATGTTAATAGGTTGAGAACAAAGAAAAAAATCAATTAGGCTCAAAGGGGCTTATCAACGATATAATTGCAAGGTTGACTATTTGGCTCAATGAACCAGAATACGAAGCTTTGATCACAAGGTTGCAGCTTGCCAAGGAAGTCGGAGCTAACTGACTGGAAGTCAGGTGTAACTTGTAGGTAGTGTCCAAGCAACTGAATGGATCGTACTGGGTAAAAGACCCACACATGCAAGCCTAACACAAGCTGGCGACCTTACTAGCTAAAAACTTCCATGAGTTCTAGAAAACCCAGGTGGGTAGAGACAATGAATGAGAGGCTGATGTATTAGCTAATCTTAGGTCCTCCAACATCAATACCAATAGTTCATCTACGATTTTTGGTGACCCACCCAAGTTCGAGTATGGTACGATCAAATAATCTAACATGGGATTGGAGATCCCCTTTCTATAATTCTTGCAGGAAGATATCCCCCCAGAGGGTAGGAATGAAGCTCATAAGGTGAAGGTTTGAGCTGCTCGATTTTGCATCCTAGATGACAAACTATACAAAATATCGTACTTAGGACTACTTATGAGGTGTGTTAAAGCATAAGAGGTCAGTTACATACTAAAAGAAATTCACAAAGGGGAATGTGGAGACCATACAGGGAGCATAAGCTTGGTACACAAAACACTCAAATCCGGGCATTATTGGCTCACCTTGAAGAAATATGCTATTACTATAGTCAAAAAGAATGATAGATGTCAGAGGTTCACCGACCTAACACACCAACCACCTAAAATATTACATACCATCGCACCAGCCTGGCCATTCATAAAGTGGCAATGGACATAGTTGGGAAACTACCCATGGCTCCAGGGAAGGTTGTATTCTTGTTAGTACTAATAGACCATTTCACTAAGTGGGTTAAGGTAGAGTCATATGTGTAGGTACATGAACATAATGTTATTGACTTTGTCTGGAAAAACATTATCTGCAGGTTTGAACTACCTAAAGAGGTAGTCTGTGACAACGAATCCTAGTTCATAGGGCACAAGTTCAAAAACTTCTGCCACAAATGGGGAATAAAGCTTTAATTCTCTACCTTATGTAATCCTAAGTCCAATAGACAAGCCGAGTCAAGTAACAAGATCATCATCAACTGACTATAAAAGAGGCTTGACAAGTCAAAAGGCAGATAGGTCAAAGAGCTCCCTTCAATCTTATGAGCATATCAAACCACCCCTCACACATCAACAGGGGAGATGCCTTATTCCTTGGTATACAGATCCAAAGCAATGATTCCAATCAAGGTTAGAATGCCCTTTTTATAGTATAGTTAGACGGACAAAGAGCCTAACAGATAAGCCATAACCGATCAGTTAGACTTACTTGGCGAGTGCCAGGAACAAACCTTGATCAGACTCATGACATACCAACATGAAGATAGCCCGGTACTATGATAGGATCATACTCACCAGACAATTTAAAGCGGGGGACTAAGTTCTATGGAAAGTCTTCCAAAATACTGAAGAGACAAGCGATAGTAAGTTAGATCCAATATTTGAAGGTCCTTATTGAGTAATTAAGATAGTGGGATAAGGCACTTACCATCTAAGTGACAAAAATGGAAAGCTCGTCCAATGAAGCTGGAACGCCATACACCTCAAAAGATACAATTTTTGAGCTTCCTTTCTTTCAACTTAACTATTACATTATCATGCTTACTAAACTCGTGGGCAAAGCATGAAAACATGATGATCCACACTATAAACGCAACCATAACATATGACATATGACCAACTCTTTAAGCTAAGTGGTCTAGTCGTATTTAGTACTCGGATAGACATATAAGGCCCTTACCAATTAACTGGGGTAGTCGGTCAAGGGGCATACCAACTAAGTGACAAAAACGAGAAACCTATTAAATAAAGTTGGAACACAATACATCCAATAATGTACAATTTCTAAACCCTTACCTTCTGAGTTCGTTTTTAGATTTTATGCACTTACTTACCTTGTGGGCCAGAACATGATGATACATACCATAAATATAACCATGACTTATGACCAATGCTCTAAGCTATATGGTCTGGTCATGTTCAGTACTATGAAAATGAAAATCCCACTATCTATTTACTTTGTTTCATTATAGGATTCCCTCATATTGAAAGCCTCACTTTTCAATGATGTACCATCCAAATGTTGTTGGTTAGTCAAGGTTCTCTTGCGACATACCTACTACGACATTGTAACCTCCTTAAAATACTATGTCGCATGTTAGTTTCTATACTATGGAATATCCTATTTATAAAAGTCATACTTTGTTTAACACTTGACTTACTGTTATAATTATTGCCTTCTAACCTGTGACTACCTACTTATGAACCTATGCTTGGTACGTCAAAATGACCTACTAAGTAGAATGAATCACGAAAGATTACAGCACTCTACTCTGATGCTTCTAAACATTGATGACCCAACTTTAAGGGTGTCTCATGATGGAACACAAATTGGGCCACAAAGATACAACGTATGTACCTACTAACCAAAAACCACATGCTTGGTCAAACATTATCTCAATGTTATAATATGTACTTGTATATATAAATGTTCTAGCAAATAAAGCTCTCTATCGACACCTCTAGACATTGATAACCCAACTTTAGAGGTGTCTTGTGGTGGAACACAAACCGGGGCCACAAAGATGCGTGTGGTAAAACATTATGTCAATTATATACTAGCATATGTACCAACTAACAAAATTTATTTGTTAGACGCTATGATAATTAAATGTGGCCGCATAAGCATTCTAGCATCAAAGCTCTTTATCGGTACTTTTAAACATTGAGAACTTAACTTAAGGGTGTCTCGTGGTGGAACATAGACCGAGCCACAAAGGTATGATGTACGCTCCCACCAACCAAAATTATCATGCTTGGTCGGATACTATGATAGTGTGTACTAGCATATGCAGACTCACTAACCTACAAGATTATATAATGACAACCTGTCCAATATGAAAAACACTTTTAATTGTGATCAGTATACCACATATGTGGACCGACGTACCAAAAACAACATCACACAAGCCACAAAGTACTGTCACATGGTGCAAAATGTAAAACACCTTAGTTATAGAAGATTTGTTGCCCACACATAACTGACATACCAACAGACCAAAATTCTCATACTTGGTTGAGTATTATGACAATATATGGATTCCCTAACAAATAATGTACTACACTGCATGGAACAAAACATGAAATACCATAGTTCCAGAAGGTTTGTTATCCAAACATAATCTAGATACCAGGGATGCCAGCCAAACAAACCATGAAGCGAGAAAAGTCACATAAGATGGTGCATCATAATACAAACCAAAGATAGTCAAGTGCATAAATCAGTACTAACCCATTAGTTGAGCAACACATATCCGAAACAAAAACGGAGCCCAATCACAGAAAACCCAAGAGAATGGAATCAAAGTGAGTTCTATTAAAAAGATACACACAGCAATGAAACCTTCATCTTCTAACCTACC
This sequence comes from Inga laurina, assembly GCA_963855925.1. Taxonomy (NCBI): domain Eukaryota; kingdom Viridiplantae; phylum Streptophyta; class Magnoliopsida; order Fabales; family Fabaceae; genus Inga; species Inga laurina. Next base: position 68,189,415 of record OY979701.1, on the reverse strand, counting down.
ACAAAAAAGAATATGATATTCTACTATTGCTTGGTCGAGATCCTATCGGTCTGACTGGCCCTCTTTGAACTCCTCTATCAAATAAGCCCAAGTTCGAAATGCTGACTTTATAGCAATGTCTTCAAGCTATTATTTCGGCCCGCTATTCTCAGTGTGTGAGATTGACCATCAGATTAAGCAAATATTCTACAATCAGTATTGCATATTCACTCTCCAAGACAATAACCAATTGGACTTGAGATTGGGTGGCTTATTGTAGGGCCCAAAATAAGCTCTTTGGACTTATGCGCAAGACAAGTCCAATAAGACAAGCCCACTGATTTGCAATCCAAGACCAAGTCCACCATCTCCCTCAATTACCCAGTTAAACCTATAAGCTAATATAACGCCATGATCCTAAATAGTAGGAGGTGCCCCCTCTATATTTTGTTGTTTAATCAGCTTTTAATCTATTCTTCATTATTTAAGTCCTTACTCACTAATAAGATGTATTCGACTAATATTCTCAATAAAGCTACTCTTGACTTCTAATTGCCTATTTTTCATAGTTTTATCTATTAAACGTCTACGTTGTTAGTGACCCTATACGTAAAATCCTAACCAACCAATTTTGGTCAAACAAGTCTGTCATCCACGAGTTGATAAAAAAATCAGATAACTTTCTTTGTTTGTCCAATTTATTGCATGTGTTGGCTTTGTTTCTCTCTCTCACCATTTCATAATGTAAATAATGAGTTAATAATGACAGAATAAAGTATACACGGTAAACAGATACTTTTCTCAAATCCCAAGTGATGCCCACAAACTTGACTGAAATTGCGTTTTTCCAACCCTTGATATATTCCCTTATTAATTTTTTTTTGTGCCAGCATTCCTTATTAAATTTAAGGGAAAAGGTAATAAAGTACTGCTTAAACTTTAAAAGTCTAAATCAATGATTTTCTATTAAAATAATTTGTCAATTGATATACTCTTATAGTCAATAAGACTGATTTTATATTTTAAAGTTCAAGTTGTATATTTTTTTATCTTTTTCCCATTTAAGACATGAATTTTATCTTCTCAATTATCTACCAAGTTCATATTGGACCAATTCTTTTTCAACATTGTTGACCTCGAAATATTACTTCCTCTTATCTTATATATAAAAGCTCGATAATCAAATTATACAGTTTAAGAAAGTAATTAAAATTAATTAAAAATAATAAATATGTCTGAATAAACTTTTTTTTTTCTAAATACGCCCTTATTTCTATGGGGTAAGTAAGACATGTAAAGAGAAAATATGAGTATCACCAACCTTGCATTAGTGCAATACATATAATTAATGAGGGGCAAACATGAAAAAAAAAAAAAAAAACTCATCAAAAGTTCAAACAACTCTTGTTGGGCTTTTATAAAAAGAATAAAGGCAATTCAAATTTTGTACTCTTATAAAAAATGACTGGAGGGAGTATTTTAATATTTTTTTAAAATACTAAATTCACAAAGGGAGATGAGAAGCAAAGGGGACCTTTTTTTTGTGTTTAGAAGGCAAGATCTTCATTGAGTTATTAAATGGTAAAATTGGAAATTACTACTCCCTCCTGTCCTTAATTTAGGACAAATTTGGGAAGTTAATTTTGGTTCTAAATATAAGACATGATTTTCATATGTGTCAATCTTTTTCTAATTTGCCCCTATTGATGCTCCCTCAACAATACTCATTTTGATCCTTTTTATAAGCAACTTTCTCTTTCTTAAGGCCGCTCCTTTTTATAAACAAATTTCTTCTTGTGTCTCAAAATTTAAACTTCTTTTTCTTTTTCTACCCGTATGAAATACATATGTTTATATTAATTGTCCCCCACTCACTACTAATTCTCTTTCATTTAATCATTTATTACACATTCCCTCTCATATTTTATGCTTATACTCTCTCATATTTGTTACTCATTCTCTCTTCTATGCTTATTTCATAAATAGGGGTATATTTGGAAGAAATATGACTTTTTTGACACATTCATTGTTTTTAGCTAATCTTAACCGTTAGTTCATTTTGTGCAATAAGAATAAAAGTTTCTTATAAAAAGTACTGGAAGGAGTAACTAAGGAGAAGAGGGAATGAGAGAATTAAGGAAAATGACTAGAATGTTTTAAAAAATACATATCATATTAATTAATTTAACTAATTTTCTTCATCTAATCAAATTAGATAAACATATCTTATATTAACATCGAGATGGAGTAATACTTATTATAAGTAGTTCCATAACTCAATATGTGGAAACAGATTTTGATTCCTGAATGCAGACAAAAAACTAGACAAAATAAAAATAGTAGTCTCTTTCTTGGGGAAATGAAATAGAGAATACAAAAATGGTGTGAACCTCATTGATCATCAAACGTAATTGAATAAAATAATGTCAATTTTTCAATCAAAGACAAGGACAAGCAATGTTTTTTTTCATTGAATTTGATCTTCAAAAGAAATTTGGAAGTGGAAGTACGCAGAATTTGTATTCAGAAAATAGTTGTTTGTTAGTTTTCTTATTCTTTTTATTTTTTATTATTTTTGTTTCATTCTTTTTGGTTGGCAAAATATTGGATGATTCATCCTTTATCCCAAAAATTTGATGAGTATTGAAAATATGAAATGAATAATTCGATTTTGTTAATTAATTAATTAAATTCTTATGTTTTGAAGGACTAAATATGAAAACATAAATTTAAGAATATTAAATTACCTATCTGAACCAAGTTAATATGTTTACTTTTCTTAAAAATAACATAAAATGTGCATTATTTCAGATCAACCATCAACTAATTATAATTAAAATGTGTTGAGTTGATTTTAATTGAATAGAGTGCCAATGATAAGATACCCATGAAGTATGTAAATATATCTCGCACTAAAGTTGTGAAAAGAATTATATTCATATATAATACAAAATTTATAATAAAAGATCATACAAACTCAAGTTATTTAGAAAACCCAAAATGTTTATTTTTTTAATGAATAAATGAAAATGAGCTCCCCCAAATATCAAGCTGTAATTTTTAAAAACAAACGGCATCTCAATTGGACATGGCATGAACCCCCACGCGTTAAAAGAAGACAAAATGGAAAACTAGAAAAAAAAAAAAAAAGGACAAATCCCATTGTCACTGATGCACGCGCCGTCTTCAGGCCGTTATCCGATGACATGTGCCGGTTAGAAAGCTTCTACATGCCGCGTTCAACGGAGATGCAGCGTGGCTTTTCTGCCTATTTTTTTTAAATAGCAAAAAAAACTGTTTTTTAACCCTTTTTTTATTTGGGCCTCAGCTATTTGAGTCGAGCAAAAAAAAATAGTTTTTTTTCCGGCCCAGACGCGTTTGAATTCAAAAAATCTTTCTTTTTTTCTTTTTTAATGAAACGACGTCGTTTTGATACGGGAGGTCATCTTCAGCCGAGTTAGATCTGACCCGGATGAAGGGAAAGGTCAAGACCCTCAGACCCAAAACTTCTCTCCTCCGTTCGACTTCCGTTTCACGCGTTCTTAATGTCATTTTCTTCGTTTTTCCAACCTCTACACAATGGGATTAATTTCAAAACCTAAATATGTATTTTTCAAACAACCTAGTTTCAAAAAAAACAAACCCTCTAGACTTGGTTTTCAATAAACACAGTACGTTGCCTATTTTCCTTCATTATAGGGATCTAGCATACTCTTTCTATGTCTACATAACATATGCCTATTTGGGTAAGTCACAGAAAACAAGAACTGAACGAAAGACATGATTAATTCATATAGACTAAAATTCAACCAAAAAGAAGAACTGGAACATATTCTCATAACCATATATTAGCATATGTATATTATAACTAGATGAAAATTTTGACATTCTAAGTCATAGAAAACAACATAAAAACATACATCCACAAACCCATACATATCAATGGTAATATAGATGTGTGTGTACATATATATAGCAGTGGAAATTGAGAACATCGTTTTTGAACAAACAAAAATTCAGATATATCACAGAAAATTTATACAAAATTGGTTTTAACAATAACCTTGCTCTGATACCATATTAGAAATTTGGGCGTACTTGGAGTGTGACCGTTAATCTCTTATACCCAAGCTAATCGTATCACAATTGCAAAAGCGATTATGACGCACAGCAAATACACCACCCACAGGAAGAAGAAGAGAGAGGAATATGGTAGAGGTAATAAATAATTAGAGCCCGTTTGGTTCAACCCCATTGCATACTTGCAATGGTAATCATGATTGCATTACCAAGATAAGAGTGTTTGGTTGCTCTTTAGCATGGTAATAAGGTTTACTATAGTAATGATGATTACCAAAAAATTGGTAATCCTCATTCATACCTACCCCCTATGAATCCTCATTACCATCCCATTGCATGGTTTAAAAATTCCAATTTACCCTTGAGTTTCCAGCGTCTTTATTTTACTTATCTCATTTCACTTGCCATATCATGCCACAATTGCCACCGCCAATACCTCCTCCTCCTCCTCCGCCACTGCCGCCACAGTCACAAGCCCACCACCGCCACTACTACCTCCTCTTCTACCATTGCTGCCACCGCCCCCACTACCTGCCCACCGCCACCACCACCTCCTCCTCCTTAACCACCATCGCCGCCACCTCCTCCTCCGCCATTGCCACCACCACCACCCGCCCACCTCGGCCACCGCTGCTGCCGCCACCACCACCTCCTCTTCCTCCTCCACCACCATAGTCGTCGTAGCCACCCGCCCTCTGCCACCTCTTCCTCTGTCACCGCCGCCGCCGCCGCCACCTCCTCTGCCACCCACCTGCCGCTACCTCCTCTATTGCCGCTGCTGCAACCACTTCCTCCTCCTCCGTCACCGCCATCGTTGCGCCCGCCACTACCTCTTCCACCTCCATCTTTGCCGCCGCCGACTCCTAACTTATTTTTTACAAAGATTATATTAAGGGTAAAATAGACTTTGTGCAATATATTAATTTTAAATAATTGTTAAAATATTAACTCATTGCATCTTATTTAAAAATCAAACCAAACACTACCCCTGTAATGAATATTGCATTGCATTTCATTGCAGGGTGTAATGGGATCGAACCAAACAGGGCCCTTAGTGTGTCATAATATTTTTCTCAAATATTTTACAATTGAACCCCTTATGCCTATTCATCATGTTCTACGCACCTCTTCCTTTCTACTAATGCATCCTTTCATTAGAAAGACCACATATCCTTTTGACTAAGAGACATATTATTTCAGTGAAATAAAACCACTTGCACAGTTATATTCTATCGATCAAATAATATGACTCATAATAATTAGGAAATATCACATATGTCAACCCAAACTTTTATATTATTTATATTTTGACCCCAATCCTATTGGGTTTGGGCCTAATCCCCTAAGGGTGGACTAGGCTATTTCCCAACATGAATTTTGCTCTTCATTTCTCTTTGGAAGTTGTGTGCACTACTACAAAAAAGTAAAGTTGTGGCACTTATAATTACATTAGCTGTAGCGCTAGAGAAGTGCCACATATCTGGATGCCACTAAAAGAAGCTGTGGCGCTTGAAAGCGCCACAGCATTTAAACTTTTTTTTTTTAAAAAAATACCCTCCTGTGGAGCTTGTTGGAGGAAGTGCCACAGGAGGGGGGTCTCCTGTGACGCTTGATGATGTAAGCGCCACAGGAGACCCCCCTCCTGTGGCACTTCCTCTAACAAGCGCCACAGGAGACCCCCCCTCCTGTGGCACTTCCTCCAACAAGCGCCACAGGAGGATAATTTTTTTAAAAAAAAATTTAAAAATTTAGCTAAAGAAATTGTTTTATTTTAATTTACAAAATAATATTAATTGTCCATATTTATTTTCAAAATTGAAGATATTGAGGCCAGTGTTAAACTAGAAACTGTTGGCAAAAAAGTTAAGCTAAAGAAACTTATATTATGATACAAATATTATAATTTTTTTTTAATCATACGTATGGACTATACTATTTTCTTTTAAATTACTAAAATAAGGTTGTTTGAAATTAAAAATTTTTTCAGGCAAAAAATGTTAAAATTGCTTAAGCCTAATATGAAATCAAGTACTCCGGATATGTAAAGATATCTTTTATCAACATGCTAAAGGCATCAAGAGACATGGTCCACTTTTGGTTTTTCTTTTCTTTTGAAATATTATTTTTTTGGATAACTTCTTTTGAAATATTATATATATTCTCCACTTTTTAAACACAGATTAGAACATAGATATCAATTTGAAATAAAAAATTGCAGAAATTATATGCCGATTAAACGTTGCCCGTTGGTGTCGCAATATTGAGTGAGGAGGAGGAGTGGGGATGGCAGTTGAAACAAAACAAAGAAGTAGATTCGATGATGAAGACGTGTGTGTATGTGGGTATGTTTTTAAGTGTGAAGATGATAGGAAATGGAGGGAGGGGGGCGACAGTCGTCCACTGCAAGAAGCTGTAGTGTAGATGAAAAGGGAAAGTGAGAGAGGAGGGAATAATTAAAGTGGGATGAGTCAAATAAATTAAAAGAGAAGGAAGGGGGCCACTGCACGGGAAGGGGAAAAAAGATAAGGATGGGAGCAGGGGGAATTGTGATTGGTGGGAAGTGGATAGTGTAATCCATTAAAAAGATTAAAAAAAAAATCTTTTTTTTTTATAAGCTGAACATTTGACAAATTTTTTTTATTTAATAGGACCAGTTGTGGCGCCTGGATTTCTAGGCGCCACAGCTGGTCCTTTTTTTTTTTGGGAATACATATGCTATTGTTAGATATTAGAAATAATATTAGATCAGCTGTGGCGCTTGGATTTCCAGACGCCACAGCAGGTCAGTTTTTTTTTTTTTTTTTGGAATACATTATACATGCGTTATTTCAGTTTTTTTTTGGGGGGGAATACATTATACATGCGTTATTTGTAGATATTAGACCAACTGTGGCGCCTGGATTTCCAGGCGCCACAGCTGGACAGTTTTTTTTGTTTTGGGAATACGTGCTCCAAATTTTTTTTTTATTTAATAGAACCAGTTGTGGCATCTGGATTTTCAGGCGCCACAGTTGGTCCATTTTTTTTTTTTTTGGGAATATCTGTGTCTAAAACTACAAGCTTTATCATCATAAAGGCACGAGGCAGCTAGCCTTCTTTTTTTTTTATTAATATAGAAGAAGTTGTGGCGCCTGGTTTTTCAGGCGCCACAGCTGATAAAATTTTTTTTATTTTTTTATTTATTTATTATACAACCAGCTGTGGCGCCTGATTTTTCAAGCGCCACAGCTGGTAGCATACACCTAATTGTGGCGTCTGCCTTGGCAGGCGTCACAATTGGGCCTACCAACTGTGGCATCTGGTCCACCAGGCGCCACAGTTGGTACCCAAAATTTAAAAAAAAAATAAAATAGAAAAAAAAAAAGCAACTGTGGCACTTCTTTAAAGAAGTGCCACAAAATGTGCGTCACCTTTTAACCTTTTTGTAGTAGTGGTGTGTGTTAGTTATTGATGCATGGATTAATAGGTTGGATTTGTTGTCCATGTAATAACATACCAATGATTTTATATTATTCGCAAGAGAAGAAAAGATGACACGTCAGGTTCAAGTCATTATACATAGATTGAAAAGATCTTATAATTAGGCTATCTGCCATCATAGTTCTTCTCCACTCTGTGCAACAAAATTGTCTTTTTCTTAACTTGTGAAGTTCTCATTCTTGTGTTCTTTTTTTCCTGAAAACATAAATCTTAAGAAGAAGATCATGTACCTATTCAGACAAAAAGGTGCCAAAAGAAGATTATCTCTTGCTACTTTGACAACTATAACATATGGTTCAGTTTCAAGTAGTACATCGCACAATTCAACTCAAAAGGAAAGGCATTTAATGAGCCAAAAACATGAATACCCATGTTGTGACTAATTTTATCCTTGCTTTTAAACCCCTCAAATTCACTTAAAAGAGCAGAAACATTTAATAACTGAAGGTCGGTTTTAGTCACTGTAATATTTATGTTCTGCTGTTTCATCTTTTCTTTCTCAATATTTGGTTGTTCAGTTTTGGTTCAAAGATGGATATATATAAGTTAGCTGATGGTTTGGGGATTTTTGGTGATATATTGTCTAGGTAAATAGTTTTATATAAATAATTTTCCACCTTACAAATGGTTGTGCGCCTTTATAGATCATTAATGGATTAGAAGATAATTTGCTGAGTTTTGTTGGAAAGTTCAAAGCCTCTGTAACTAAAAATTTCCCCACAAATCCACTCAATCTCATTCGTCATAGAATTTTTATCTTCTTCCCTCTTGGGGCCTTCAAAACATGAATTTTTTGTCTTCTCCCTTTCAATTAACTTTTCTTCTTCGGCTCATGACTTCATGTGTAACAAACAATTTTTTGACTTCCTTATCTCAATGTCCTTCTTTACCATATGTATTGGATTATGAGAAGGATATTGTATTCCACAATACTATTATGTTAGACAGTTTTAAAAGGCTACCTTGCAAGATACATCATCAAATTTCAATATTTGTGCAAGATTTCTTGTCCATGTGTTTTCTTTCATCACAAGTGACAGACCACTATGCTTGCCAAGAGACTGTTTGGTACAAGGAAAAGAGAGGGAAGGTGAATTTTTTTAGTTATAATTAAAAGAATTGGAGAAGTAGGGTTAACAATTTTTAATTAATTTTTCTTTTCCTTTTATCTAACATCTTCACTTTATAATCCCACTTCTCCAATTTTTTTGAAAGTAATAAAAGAAAATATTTTAGGAGAAATTTTAGGATATTTGAAGATTTTCAATTAAAAAATTCAAGTATTATGATAGCGTATCAAAATATATATATATATAAATATATAAATATATATATATATATATATATATATATATATATATATATATATATATATATATATATATATATATATATATATATTACTATTTAAATGCTTTTAAGAGTGGGAGTGCTCTTTCACAAGAAGAACTGTTCTTATCTCAACTTTTATATAGTAAGAGATACCATAAATTTTATAATATAATATCATAATACTCGTCCCGTCCTAATATAAGACTCGTTTGATTTTTTGGAGAAAATTAAATAAATTAGTTAATCATAACATATGTTGAGTATCATTTGATTATATATTAATCCATAAGTCAAACAAATTAATTTGATATAAAAAAGATAAATATAAATACTTTAAATAATTTATTTAGTTTACTTAATATTTCCAAAAGACCCAACTGAATCTTTTTTATGGTCAACTTCAACTAGAAGTTACATTAAAGGCAGGATGTAGTACTTGCATTTTCTTATAAATCTTCTAATATCCTAAACTATTTTATTTTTTTGATAAAATATCCTAAACTATTTTTCAAAATCTAAATATAATTTACATTGACAAAAATCTAAATATAAAACTAAAAAATTTGTAAAACTTCAAAATGTCAGCATATCTCATATGATCAAGCAGAATATTAAATTTAAATAATAATTAATTTTTAGGTAAAAAGGCAGAAAAAGAATTTTGAAATTGCAAAATTTCAAATGAGATATTTTCTAAAAAATGAGTTGTGAATTGCTTATCAAGTTCATTCGTTTTCTTATCAATTTGTAGTAACAAACCTAATTTAAGATTTTACAATTTTAAAGTTTTTTTTTCTATCTTTCTCCCTACTTTTTATCCTTTATTTAATATACTCCATATGTAGAACTTATCAATATATATGTGTATATATATATATATCACATATGTAGAGAAATATCTCCAACAAAATAATATATTTAACCCATCATATAATCTCTAACGATTTAACATTTATTCATATTGGCAAAAATCAACAAAAAACGGATATTTATTCATAAAATTAATTTTTCAGTAAAAACAGAAATATAAAGCATAATCTTATCGTTTTTTTTTTGGGGGCCATATAAAGCATAATCTTATCAAAAATCAGGTCCAAAAAAAATTCTTTTCACAAGAGGAAATACTCTGATAGTCCGTTGTTCTCCCTTCTTCGTTTTTTCACAATCGAGCACGATGACGCAGACTGTAATGGCCGGCGACACGCTGTTTCTTCCCGAGGAAATTATCAGAAACATACTGATGCGACTTCCGGTGAAGTCCCTAATCCGATTTCAATGTGTATGCAAAGATTGGAGAAATCTCATCAAGACCCCATATTTCATCTCTAAGCAACTCCACCGCTACACCCATTAAAACCCTTCTCTTCTCTTCCAATGGAATGGCCTATGGTTGCTTGATTGCAAGATGCAATTACATAAGGTTAGCGAAGTCCCTTCGATCGATTCTTCAAATACCTCTCTGTTAATCATAGGTTCCAGCAATGACCTGATCTGTTTTTATGTCTATAGGCATCATACATTTTCTCCCGACATTTTCTTGTGGAATCCAGCCACTAGAGAGTTTCGTCAAGCGCCCCCAAATACAAAAGGTGTAGATCCCCATTTCGAAATAGGATTTGGCTTCAGTCCAATTATTAATGATTACAAGATAGTGTTAACCCATAAGCCTAATCGTGAGGTTGCGCATGTTGAGGTGTATTCATTAAGATCAGGATCATGGAAGGAAGTAGAATTTGGGATAGAAAACGTAGATCTTTTTTCTCACCAAATCACTGTCAATGGAGCTATCTTTTGGTTTGGATATCAGTGGGAGCTAATTACTGTTTATGATGTGATAGTTTCATTTGATATAGCAAATGAAATGTTTTCTTTGATATCTAACCCAGATCGGCATGCTCTAACATCTTGATCCTGGCTTATTGTGTATGATAACAAACTTTCTATGCTTTCTTTTTTATCCTATTCAAGACTCTAAATCCTTGATTAAATTGTGGGTGATGGACAATGGTACAGATGCATCTTGGGTCAAGACTATATATTACCACTTGAATACTAAAATCCACAATTCAACTCAAAAGGAAAAGCATTCAATGAGCAGAAACATGACCCATATTCCTTTAGATCATGAATGGGTTAGAAGAATATCTGCTATGGTTTTGTTGGAAAGTTCAGAGTACAAAGTCTCTGTTAAGTTTTTGTCCTCAAATTCATTCAATCTCATTCATCATAGAGTTTTATTTTCTGCCTCCCTCTTGGTGCCTTCATAACATAAATATTTTGAGTTCCTTATCTGAATGTCCTTCATACCCATACATACATATGTTTTGGATCATTATAAGGATTATTTTAGACAGTTTTGAAAGGATACACTTGTAAAATACCAGATACCTCTTCAAATTTCAATCTTTGTGCAAAGATTTGTTGTCCATATATGCTTTCTTTCATCACAATTGACCTCAACCAAAATCCCCAGTGGTCAATGAGAAGAGAAAGTAAGAACACCTACAAGATCATAAGAGACAAAAAGAGGTGGTTTCAGCCAAAAAAAAAAAAAGGAAAATGATATGTTTTGCTTGCTCACATAATGATACATTGATCCCCACCGGAAGAGTTTGATGGAGATAAATATGCTACAAAAATAAATAATAGATAAATATATTTAAAATCTTCAATTTTGTTCTATCCTAATTAAATTTAATATTTTTTAGCTAACCTGATTACTTTTATCATCAACTTAGCTGAATAGTAGGAAAGACATTCGAATTACTAATGAGGGGCATTTGATATTGAACTCTCCCTTTTTTTAGTTTTTTCCTTGAATAAGATATTAGAGATTGAAAATTTGATAACGAAAAAAGTTAAATTTAAATTTTCACTGGGTATAGGCTCTGTTTGTTTTTGTTTTAACTCTGTTTTAGTTTGTGTCTTCAAATTTAGATGTTTCTTAGCCATTTTGTAGGTCTTGTTGCTTCTCTAGTGTTTGTAATCCCTTTTCCCTGTAATGCTAATTTTCTTCAGGTAAAAAAAAAAATTATATGATAATGGCACTATATGTTTAACCATTTAAAGAATATTTAGTCAGTAATTATATTAATTTCTAATGATTTAATACATGTTCATATTTAGGTATATACCGGTGAAAATCAATACAAAAAGGGATTTTTCAAGTAAAATTAATTTTATATTAAAATTAAGGCTAAAGTATATATTTGATCATTTATGTTTTCATCGAGAACCATTTTAATCCCTTAAGTTCATAAAGTGCATTTTTACTCCTTTAAACTTAACATCGTTAGTTTAATGTAACGGAAAATGTTAAGTCATCAAGTCGCATCCTCCTTTTAATCTTAATTAGTTGCCACATCATCTCAAATTTTTTTAACAAATTCATATTTTAATTATAACAATAATATTATTGTAGAAAAAATCTCAATTTTTAATAATTTTTCATCTATTTTCCTTTCACCATGCCTCCAAACCCTTCTGCACATGAAACCCTAATCCTACATTCAACACGTTCTTCCCCATGAATCTTGAAAAAGCATTGAAAGAGAAAACATCTCCTACCTTAAACAAAAACAAATAATATGATATTAAATAAAACGAAAATCAATGTTGTTTCATTTATAGTGATGTTGCATCATTATGACCACAAGGATGAAGTGTATCTAAATAAGCAGTAAAGCTTGTGGCATTTCGTCTAAATCCATGTTAAAAAATATTTTCAAGCTTCATAAAATTTTCTTGCCTCAATCAAAATCCATATATCATCTTCTTCTCCGTGGCAAGAACCAATTGATCCCCATTCATAACAATAAATCCTATTATAATAATAGGCTCTTCTTCTTTCACACCCATTGCCTTACCCTTATTTTTAAAATCCTTCTCCATTTGCTAATCTCATAGTCAGTTGCAAAATCAAAGTTTTTTGCCATCAATTTTTCTTTCCTTCTTCGATTGTATCCTATTTTATATGGGATTCTAATTCAATCTTCAATAACTTTCTCAAGATTTATAAGGAAGAAGGTGTTACCCGAAGGATTAGGGTTTCATGCGGTTAAGGGTATGGGGCCGTGGTCAAAGAAAACAAATGGAAAAATTAATTGAAAATAGAGATTTTTGTTACAATAATATTATTATTATAATTAAAATATAAATTTGTTAAAAAATTTGAGATGACATGACAACTAATTAGAATTAAAATAAAATGATTTGATAACTAAATATTCTCTGTTAGATAAAATTAAATGTATCAAATTTAAAGAATTAAAAATACATTTTTGAAAGGGAAAATCCCTATAAAATACCCTTGAAATAGGGAAATCCCTAATCAATACATTAAAATCAAAAAATTCGGATGAGTCACGCGTCAGTATGGATGAATAGTGCGGGCGGCGCTAAAAGACAATTTTGCCCTTCAGCCCTCATTCTCGCTACTTCAAAAATAACAACACGCAGTTCTTAATTAACAACTCCGGATTCTTGATTAACAACTCTAGTTTCATTTTTTTATTTTCACAATAACAACATCGGTCTTGTTATTAGCAACTTCGAATTCTTGATTAACAATTCCGTTTTATTCTTCCACATATTCGCATCTCAAAAATATAGTGTTGTTAATGTAAAATACGATGTTGTTAATAAAAAAGAGGTGTTGTTATTGGCCCAAATTTAAATTACAAAGTTGTGAAACAAGAAATGAGAGTTGTTAATGTAGAATATAGTATTGTTAATAACAACACCGGTGGTGTTGTTGAGAAAGTAAAAAGATGAAATTGAGTTGTTAATCAAGAATACAGAGTTATTAATAAAGAATATGGAGTTGTTAATTAAGAGGGCGTGTTGTTAATAAAAAAAGAGGTATTGTTATTGGCCTTGAAACTTAAATGGGAAGTTGTGAAACAAGAATACGGAGTTGTTAATCAAGAATCTGGAGTTGTTAATTAAGAACCGCGTATTGTTATTTTTGAAGTGGCGAGAATGAGGGTTGAAGGGCAAAATCATCTTTTGGCGCCGCCCGCACTATTCATCCGTACTGACAAATGTTTGATCCGGATTTTTTGATTTCAATGTACTGATTAAGGATTTCCCTATTTTAAGGGTATTTTATAGGGATTTTTCCTTTTAAAAATTTAAGGGAATAAAAAAATCTGAATGCAAATATAGAACACCATTCGTGCACTTTAACCTAAAATTAAAATAGAAACAAAGCATTAAAGAAAGCTACGCAGCAGATTCGTCCTCCAGAAGAAGAATCCCTAATCGGCCCATAGATTAGTGACATTCCTCTGAGCGTTCTTCACAATCGAGCACGATGAAGCAGAAGTGTTCTTCACGATCGAGCACGATGAAGCAAATTGTAATGGCTGGCGACATGCCGTTTCTTCCCGAAGAAATCATCAGAGACATTCTCATACGCCTTCCGGTAAAATCCGTAATCCGATTTCAATGTGCGTGCAACCATTGGAGAAATTTCATCAAGACCCCATCTTTCATCTCTGACCACCTCCACCACTCCACTCATCAAAACCCTTATCTTCTTTTCCAACGGCGTGACCTGTGGTTGCTTGATTGCAATATGCAACTCCATGAAGTTGACACAGTACCGTTCATCGATTCCTCAGATATTCGAATCTTCGGTTCCAGCAATGGCTTAGTCTGTGTTGAGGTTGATCCGTATTCTTCATCTTCTCTATCACTTTTATTGTGGAATCCAGCGACTAGAGAGGTCAGACACTTGCCTACGAATGGGAAACTTGTACGGCTCGCTTCAAAGAGGCACCTTTACGATATAGGATTTGGCTTCAGTCCAATTATTAATGATTATAAGATAGTGATAATTTATTTTTATTGTCCTTACCAAGTTCTGCTTGTTGTAGTGTATTCATTAAGCTCAGATAAGTGGAAGAAAGTAGAATTTGGGGTAAAAAACGTGGAACTTATTCCTGAAAGCGTCACTGTTAATGGATCTATGTTTTGGATTGGCCGTGGGTTGAATCAAGGTACAACAGATACTTTTTATCATGCCATAGTTTCATTTGATTTAGCAAATGAAGTGTTTACTTTGATAACACCACCTGATTGGTCTATTCCAAGATCTAGGCTTACTATGTATGAGAACAAACTTGCCGTGCTTTTTTGTTCTGAGGTTGAAGACTCTGAATCTTTGATTGAATTGTGGGTGATGGGGGATAGCACAGGTGCAACTTGGGCTAAGAAATGTAGTAGCTGTCTCTTCCCATGCTCGGTACGTTCAATGACTATCTGGATGAATCAAATTGTTTGTCATGGTACCACTATTTACAATGAACATCAAAGAACGCATGATGGTCAAAAAATTAATCTATTAAATATCTCTACAAATGAATTGAAGACATTGGATATCAGCAAATGTCGCCGTGACGGTCCCAGACACTCCAGCACCGGATTCGGCTATGCAGAAAGTCTTGTGCCAATTGGAAGAACGAAATTGTATTGTACAAGGTCTAGATTTCATTAGTGATATTAACTGTTAAGGGGAGAATGATGAAGCAAAATTTGTTCTATTTTTGTTGAGTCTCACTACTAATGATTGAACTTGTAATCCTTGGTGCCCTTTGTAGAATTTATTTAGAATGATCAACTTTATTTAGTACCGGATGTTTCTAACTTTATTTGACTCATTTATGAATTTTTCTGTTCATTACTCTTTTATAGATGGATATATAATTTAGCTATTGGTGTATGGATTAGGTTGGATTTGTTGTCCATGTATTAATAATACCAATGATCTTATATCATTCACAAGGGAAGAAAAGATAACACATCAGGTTCAGGTCATCGAGTTGAGATTGGAAAGGCATTTAATGAGCAGAAACATGATTACCCATGTTGTGACCAATTTATTTAAGCCTTGCTTTTAAACTCCTCAAATTCACTTAAAAGAGCAGAGAAGCTCAATAACTGAAGGTAGATTTTAGTCACTATAGTATTTCTTTCTTGCTGTTTGATCATTTCTTACTCAATGTTAGATTGTTGAGCTTTCTTTCAAAGATGAGTATACAATTTAACCTATGATTTATGGATTTTTGGTGACATTTTGTCCAGGCAATGTACTAATGATTTTTAAATATAGCAGTTTATGTAAATAGTTTTCCACCTTACAAAAGGCTGTGTGCCTTTAGATCATGAATGGGTTAGAAGAATATTTGCTATAATTTTTCCCCCAAATCCATTCAATATCATTCATCATAGAATTTTAATTTTCTGCTTCCCTCTTGGTGCCTTCAAAATATAAATTTTTTGTCTTCCTTTCTGTTTCTTCATTTAGACTTTTATTCTCTCTCTCACATACACACACACACTCATGACTTGTGTAACAAACCATTTTTAGACTTCCTTGTCTGGAATGTGCTTCCTTACCTCAAGAACTAGGAAATAGATTGCATTGGATCATGATGAGGATTTTCTTTCCCACAATATTGTTTTAGACTGTTTTGAAAAGCTATTTATAAGATGCCTCATCAAATTTCAATATTTGTGCAAAGATTTCTTGTCCATATGTATTCTTTAATCGCAATTAACCACAACCACTCTTCTCACCAAAATTACTTTTTCATGTTTTTTCAAGAGACTTATCCCAGGTTTCATATTGATAATGGTAATGAGGTGTTTGACAAGCAAGGATTAGTGCAAGCAGTGGTATGGGCAGTGTAAGCGTTTGATTGGTGATTAATGATAGCTTTTTGGGATTTGGATGAGTTGTGTCTTTTTGAGTGAAGTTAAGATTTGGGACAGATTTGGTTATTGTTGTGTTAATTGTTACTGTGATTTCTTCTTTTTTTCAATCAATCTGCTCTTGGGTGTATTTTGGAATTCGTGTTTTGACTATAGTTGGTTTTCTCTCTAGTATTCTGATTCTGTGATCCTGCCTCCTACTTTTGTTCAATCTCATTACAAATGAATCTACTCGTTTTCCCTAATAGACTTTGAAGAAGTTATTTAGAATGATCAATTTTATTTAGTGCCAGATGTTTCTACCTTTATTTGACTCATTTATGAATGTACTGTTCATTTCTCTTTTGTAGATATATGTATACAATTTAGTTATTGGTGTATGGGTTAGGTTGGATTTGTTGCCCCTGTTGTAGTATACCAATGGCATTATATCATTCGCAAGTCATTGTACAGAGATTGAAAATATCTTATTATGAGCTATCTGCCATCATAGTTCTTCTCCACTATGTGCAACAAAGTTGTCTTTTTCTTACCCGCTTGATTTCCATAAAAACCTTGTCTACACAAATTGAAAGAAGAAGATTAAAGCATGTACCTAGCTATATTTTACGAGTTAGCTCAAATAACAAGAAACAGACTAAATATTTCTCATTAACAACCTGAGTTTGACTCCTCTACACTACGCAACGCTCTGATTGGGCTAAAGATAATCCAAAAACGGCTTTGTGTCCATAGGACCACTTGAATCGTAAAATCCACAATTCATCTCAAACCGAAAAGCATTCAATGAGTAGAAACATGATGACCCAAAGATTTTACAAGACGTGTGATAATTTACAAAACTATCTTAGTCAAGTATAAGATAATGGTATAAATGTCTTTTCAGCCTAAAAAATTTAATTTCAGTTTAGTCCAATGGGTGATAGGAAGTCTTAGAAAGTTTTGGTTGCTCTTTGATATTAAATAGCTATAGAGGGTTGCAGTGAAATTTTCCCATGTTCTATTTACATATATAAAGCTTTCATATTTTAGTGAAGTTTTTATAATAATTAGGTAATTACCAAAAAATAGGTATTTAAAAAAGTTAATTAATACTTCCTCCATCCCTAAATATAATTATGTAAATTTTATTTGGAGTAGATACTCTTTCCGATCTTTAATACAAGATATATTTACCTTA
Organism: Inga laurina; assembly: GCA_963855925.1. NCBI lineage: Eukaryota > Viridiplantae > Streptophyta > Magnoliopsida > Fabales > Fabaceae > Inga > Inga laurina. Next base: position 68,171,648 of record OY979701.1, on the reverse strand, counting down.
TTTAATTGGGAGAATTACAGTGTGGTCCCATGGAAGCTAAAATATGAAGAAACGGTCCCGGGAAATTCTGAAATTACCCTCAAGTCCCAAGGGACCATTTTGTAATAAAATCCATGTGAGAAATGTCACAATTGCCCCTGTCAGACAAACAACAAAAAATGTGATTAAATGCTGTGAATGACGCATGTTACGTCCGGAGAAGGCGGGAAAAAACGCAGTGAAGATCAGCATCCATGGATGAAGATTAAGGTAGGGATTTCATGGCATCCATTCTCTTGTCTTGATTAAGCTCCACATGACTCACATATTCTGTTTAGTTGGTAAACATAGGTTTAGGTTTTGTTGAGTCATTTTCGTTTTGATCATCAAAATGGAAAAGGTTATGTACTTTTGATGGGTATTGTCCTGTATATGCTTGCAAATTAACAAGGAAGATCTATTAAATGCAATGGATATGGTTTGACAAAGTTTGCATTGTGTTTGGGTATGATTTTGTATGCTCTGTTTTTGGTGTTATTAGCTCTGTTTTCTGGTGTATGGTGATGTGTTTCTGCAATATAAGAAGTAAGGAATGAAGATGTGGATCAAAGGTTTGGGGCTACATGACATGATTTGCGTAGGAAAAAAAGAGTTGTTAATGCAAGCAGCGATAGTTGTCAATGGAGGCGCCTTAAGTTGTTAATGACAACTAGAGGTCATATTTAAATGATTTTTGTGACAACTAAAGGTTTTTTTTATTGATATTTGTTTGGGAGAATGACAGTGAAGTCCCAAGGAAGAGGAGAAATGAAGAAATGGTCCCTATAGATTGCAAAATGAAAAAATGGTCCCATGGAGTTGTCAATACAGGCTCCTGGAGTTGTCATTAACAACTCCAGGAGCCTGTATTGACAACTCCATGGGACCATTTTTTCATTTTGCAATCTATAGGGACCATTTCTTCATTTTTTTCCTTGCATGGGACCTAAGTGTAAATCTCCCTATTTGTTTTGGTCAAGTTTTTGTGGGAATTGTCCTCCATATGCTTGCAAGCTATAAAGGAAGGTCTTGTAAATGCAATGGATATGTTATGGCTAAGTTTTCAATGCGTTTTGCTATGATTTTGTGTGCTATGTTTTTTTAGTCATTATGCTCTGTTTTCTGGTGTATGGTGGTGTGGTTCTGCAATAGAAGAGGTAAGGAATGAAGATGAGGGTCAAAAGTTAGGGGCTACATAACCTGATTTGCATAGGAAAAAAAGAGTTGTTAATGGCAGCAGCGATAGTTGTCAATGGAGGCTCCATAACTTGTTAATAACAACTAAGATCATATTTAAATGTTCTTTCCTTGTGGTGTAATTGTTTTTGGAATTGAGCTGAAAAGTTTGGAATGTTTTTCAGTATTTTGTGCCGTTTTCAGTCATTATAAGTGGGATTTAATGAACAAGGTGTGAAATATGTGTGGTTGGCGGTGTTGATTATGTAGTAAGAAAGTGTTGTTAATAGGGGCTGTGGCATTTGTTACTAAGGCTGCTGACATTGTTAATGACAACTTTTTTGTGCAGTAGACAGCGGAGATGGCTACGACGTCCGGCAAGATTCTACTATGTTTCCTTCATATAAGGGGAAGGTTTGAAGTCAGTGGAGTTGGTGATTTAACATATGTTGGTGGAAGCGCCAGATCTAGAACCATTAAAGAAGGAACAAGTTTAGAAGAGTTTAAAATAATGATATCCTCCATTGTGGGAAAAGAGAGTGGAGGACTTGTTATGAAGTTCACATTGCCGTGTGATAGAACAACATTTGTGGACATAGTAGATGATGAAGCAATTGAACATTTAATCAATTATAGCGGAGAAAGTGGGCATGTCTATGTAGATGAAGGACAAAATGAAGATGATAATACAACGGCAATAAGGGATGATCGAAGTGATGAGCAATATGTGTAAGTGTAAAATTGTTATAAGAAAAAGCTTGTGAACGAATGCAAATGAGCTTGTCGTTAGTAACATGTTTTACTTTGCAATGTGGTGCAGGTTTGATAACTTGTCAGAAGGTTGGGATGGAGGATCAACCACTATATCTATTGAAGATTCTCCTGCATTGCAATGCGCTGTCCAAATGGTGCCAATAGGAACACCTGAAATGAACTCTACAAAGTGGAAAGATCTTAAAATCGGGGAGGGACAAGTTTTTGTCAATGCGGATGGCCTTCGACAAACATTAAACAAGTATGCCATTGGCCACAAGTTTGCATATAAATATGTAAAAAACAACAAGGAAAAGATCATCGCCAAATGCATGGTTGATGGATGTCCATGGTACTTGGGAGCATATTCAATGGGTGAACGACAAGATACAGAATTCCTGACTATAAGGACTTTCAAAGGTGACCACAAACATGACGCACAAGATAATCTACTTGTACCTCACTTGAAGAGATCCAAATTAACCTCATCAATAATCGCAGACAGTTTGAGGTGTAACATAGACAAGAATGCAAATGAGGTTATGAGAGATATGTATAGAGATTACGGGGTGCGTCTAAATTATAGTCAAGCGTACAGGGGAAAAGAAAGAGCATTGATGGAAATACATGGCCGCGTGAAGATTCATACATGACTCTTCCTTGGATATGTGATAGGCTTATAGAGACCAATCCAGACACGGTTGCCCGGTGTGAATTCTCTGAGGGTGACAGATTTGAGAGGCTATTTATTGCTTATGGATGCTCGATTAAAGGCTTCTTACAAGGGTGTTGAGGCATACTGTGTATAGATGGATGTCACCTCAGTGGCCCTTACAAGGGAACACTGGTTTCAGCTAATGCGTATGATGTTGATGATCAATTGTTTCCCTTGGCATATGGCATAGTCAGTAGAGAAACACATGATGATTGGAGTTGGTTTCTTAAGATTGTGAAGGATATCATTAGCACAAGGGAGATCACAATAGTGTCAGATAGGAATCTTGCCATCATAAGTGTTGTTTGTTGTATATTTGGATCTCATAGACACTCATTTTGTTACCGGCACGTGAAGGAAAACTTTAGTTCACAGTTTGTCAAGCTTAGAAGAGTAAAGGATAGGACTTCTTCGAACAGCAAAGAAGATGCACTTAAAATGCTTGATGCTATTGCATATGCACGACATGAACATGAATATAATATTGCATTAGGTAGGCTGAAATTGTTTTCTCTGGAGTTAGGTATGTGGGTTGAGACTGAAGGAGACGTTGAAAGATGGGCGCAGAGCAAGTTTCCTCACAAAAGATGGGATAAATTAACACCAAATGTTGCGGAGTCATTTAACGCATGGGTATTGAAAGAGAGGAAGCACAATGTTGATGTTCTCATTCATGAGCATAGAGAAAAATTAGTCAAGAAGATGGTTGCGTGCAAAGCAGCAATGAGAAATTGGAGGAATGGGATTGGGCCGAATATAGAGTCTAAGTTGATGGAACAAGTCACGGGTGCTGAAAATCTGCAATGTGAATATTATGGTGATGATATGATTCCAGTTGCAACAGTGTGTGACAGCCGAGTCATCCATCTGAGTGTTGACCTCATAGGGCACACATGCACTTGCCTTGCATGGCAGATGAGCGGAATCCCTTGTCCACATGCATGTGCAGCAATCAAGTTAGTTCATCGTAGTGTCTACTCGTACGTCGATGAATGCTACAAACTGTGTACCCAAGAAAAAATATATGCAACGGCCATGAGGCCTGTAGCAACGCATGATTGCCCACTTGCTGAAGCCCTTACAGTGACACAGCTGATGACTGAGAATTTATTGCGACCACCGCTTACTAGAAGGCCCCCGGGAAGGCCAAAACGAAAAAGGATTGAATCTCAGTTTCAAAACAAAAGGGTTTATCATTGTGGCAGGTGCAATGAAGCTGGCCACACTGTAAAGACCTGCAAGAATCCTAATCCCAGCTGATAAATCATGATCCTTTTGGTTCTTATAATTTTTGGAAAGTGCATGTCATAGTATTTGTGTAAATATGAATAGCTACAAGTCTATACTAGTTATATAGCAATGGTATGGTATGTCACTTTTGTGTTACTTGTGCATGCATTTTCAGCTGTAAATGAAGGTTGGATATAATATGGCTTGGTATCCCACTTTCATTTATGGAAGGTTGTAATGAGTTGTAAATTATGTTGTCAATGTAGGCCCATGGAGTTGTCAGTGTATGCCCATGGAGTTGTTAATATATATTTATACAGTAATGTTGACATTTGTGTAAGCCACTGTAATGTTCTGAATGTTTCAAGCTGATGTAAATTTTGTTGTCAACAAAGGGACGTCAAGTTGTCAATGTAGGCCCATGGAGTTGTCAGTGTAGCCCATTGAGTTGTTAATATATATTTATGCAGTAATGTTGACATTTGTGTAAGCCACTGTCATGTTCTGAATGTTTCAAGCTGATGTAAATTTTGTTGTCAACGAAGGGACGTCAAGTTGTCAATGTAGGCCCATGAAGTTGTCAGTGTATGCCCATGGAGTTGTTAATATATATTTATGCAGTAATGTTGACATTTGTGTAAGCCACTGTCATGTTCTGAATGTTTCAAGCTGATGTAAATTTTGTTGTCAACGAAGGGACGTCAAGTTGTTAATGTAGGCCCATGGAGTTGTCAGTGTATGCCCATGGAGTTGTTAATATATATTTATGCAGTAATGTTGACATTTGTGTAAGCCACTGTCATGTTCTGAATGTTTCAAGCTGCTGTAAATTTTGTTGTCAACGAAGGGACGTCAAGTTGTCAATGTAGGCCCATGGAGTTGTCAATGTATGCCCATGGAGTTGTTAATGAACGGCCCTTTAGTAGTCAGTGGCCGGCCCTTCAGTTGTTAATGAATGCCCCTTGAGTTGTCAGTTAAGGCCCCTACAGTTATTAATGAATGCCCCTTTAGTTGTAAGTGAAGTCCCCTTGAGTTGTTAATGAAGGCCCCTAGAGTTGTCAGTGAAGGCCCCTAGATTTGTTAATGAACGCCCCTAGAGTTGTCAGTTCAGGCCTGTTGAGTTGTCAATGAACTTCCCTTTAGTTGTCAGTGAAGGCCCCTACAGTTGTTAATGAACGCCTCTTTAGTTGTCAGTGAAGGCCCCTTGAGTTGTTAATGAAGGCCCCTAGAGTTGTTAATGAACGCCCCTTTAGTTGTCAGTAAAGGCCCCTTGAGTTGTTAATGAAGGCCCCTAGAGTTGTCAGTGAAGGCCCCTAGATTTGTTAATGAAAGCCCCTAGAGTTGTCAGTGCAGGCCCGTTAAGTTGTCAGTGTAGGCCCCTTGAGTTGTTAATGAACGCGCCTAGAGTTGTCAGTGAAGGCCCCTTGAGTTGTTAATGAACGCCCCTAGAGTTGTCAGTGAAGGCCCCTAGATTTGTTAATGAAAGCCCCTAGAGTTGTCAGTGCAGGCCCGTTAAGTTGTCAGTGTAGGCCCCTTGAGTTGTTAATGAACCCGCCTAGAGTTGTCAGTGAAGGCCCCTTGAGTTGTTAATGAACACCCCTAGAGTTGTCAGTGAAGGCCCCTTGAGTTGTTAATGAAGGGCCCTAGAGTTGTTAATGAACACCCCTTTAGTTGTCAGTGCAGGCCCCTTGAGTTGTTAATGAACGCTCCTAGAGTTGTTAATGAACGCTCCTAGAGTTGTCAGTGCATGCCCCTTGAGTTGTTAATGAAGGCCCCTTCAGTTGTCAGTGGAGGCCCTAGAGTTGTCAGTGGAGCCCCTCGAGTTGTTAACACACTTATGCTGTTATGAATTGTCAAGTGAGTGTCAGTGTGTGATTGGTTTACCTTTATGACTTACGAGGTGAAACCTAGTGTTGGCACAGTATCGCAACTTTGCTTTCGATGCGTTATAGCGAACCCACAGCATACGTGGTCAGAAGAGCCTATTTTTTATGTGTTTTCGCTTTAGCTTCGCTATAACGTCCCCACAGCGTCCGCGGTCAGAAGGGCCTATTTTTGATGTGTCTTCGCTTTTGCTTTGCTATAGCGTCCCCACAGCGTACGCGGTCAGAATGGCGTATTTTATGAGCTTTCCAAATTTTCTTCAATTCTACCTAAAACCCTATACATCTAGCTCAAAATTTACACCTTTTCAAGTATCTTCAGCACATCACAAGTTAGTTCTTCATATGTATAAAGTTTATGCACAATTTTAATTTAAAACCACAAATGCCACGGCACCAGGGCATGCTTATATGATATGGCCCAATTGCGGAGCCACCAGGGCATGCTTATATGAATAAACTAGAACCATATGTTGCAATTGAACAAATCAAGTATCACCTTCTTCTTTATTTCATAAACTAGAAATTCAACAAGGCTACAAAGTTTGAACAACATACTAGGACGCGACCATTACAGAGAAAAACATTACAAAGCTGTTTTTTCGTTTCACTAAATAAACAAGTAGCTTCTTTGTGTACATAAATTGCAAATTCAAATAAGGCTACCAAGTTTCTACAACATACTAGGAGGCTACCATTACAGAGAAAAACAATATAGAGCTTCTTCTTCAGTGCATAAATGGCAGAATGAACATGACTACAAAGGTTAATGTTAATGATTGTAGCTCCAGATAACAAGGCATGTTCTTGAGACAGGTGACTGCTAACTTCTGCACAAGGGATGGCCAGCAATGAAGTCACATATTCTAGCTTTATTTGCCTTCAAATTTACAGGTGATGTACAATGGACAGGCCAGACTTAGCACTTGAAATGGAGCTTTCTTTGCTATATCAGTTGTCAGTAATTGTAATGGATCAGTTACATTTGCTTGATTCTCGAGCTGTGTTGCAAGTTGCTGTAAAATTAAACAATGAAGGTTCATTTTTCTATTATGCACAGTACAGCTAAACAACAACTATACCTCACAAACAGAAACTTGGGAAAGGAAACCATGATACAACCAGAATAAAAGATTTTTGTTTCCCTATTTTTGAGTAGTTAAGTGATCAGAGCATCCACAACAAAGGAAAAACATACAAATAAGCATTCGTTAGCCTATTCAACGGACATCCGTCTGGTGGAATGCAAGATTAACAAGATTTTCAAGATCTCCATCAAATGCAAATATGTGCACATTCATGTGTGTGCAAATACAAACAAAGTGGGTAACATAGAATCCTTGTGGTCTACGCCAAGCACATCAACAACAATTCCCCTAATAGACAGAACAGAATAAAATTTAAACCACGTGCCTATGAGTAATTACATATGCTTTTCTGCCTAATAACAATAATAGTGTTCTAATGCGGATTCTTTGAGCAGCATGAAGTCCCTTAAGTTAAAAGTGCCAACCTTTGCCCCTCACGCTTTGGTCTAAAAAGATAAGCCCCATCCTTTTCAAACTGCACTTTAAGTAAAACTATCTCATTCATCTTTCTGCTAGCTGCTGAAATAAGGTCTATGGACAACACTTAAATACCAATTCCCATTAATAATATCAATTAATATCTACCATCCTTTTAAATACTTTCACACTTTAAAGTTAATTTCCTATATCAAATGCCCGCAAAAATAGGACAACCATAACTAACAATAGCAAGAACAACCCATGAATCATAAGAAAATTAAAAGGAAAAGAAAAGCAACAAAGAAACTTGAAACTACCTACGAGCTCCTTCCCTATCCAAAATTTTATCCTTACATCCTATTTCAACGTTCATTCCAACTTACCTCTCACAATCCCAACCTAATCTATTGTGCTAAGAATGGCCAGCAGCTTGAAATGATCAATGCAGTTTGGCAAAAGTAGAGAAATATATAGCAGAACTGTAGAACATTGCAAGATGGAAAACAAATCTAGTTCACTCAATTATTATTCTAGCAATGCAAAAATATCATGTTTGGGAACAACTGAAAGGGAACGGGGTTTGAAGAGATAAGGAAAGAATTAGGCAAAGCTGATTTGAACCTAACCAGGACACATAATGCATCAATGGACGTGCCATAATCAATAAAAAGTATATTGAATCGACACTGATTTTATGACATTACCACCAGGAATATAAGGGCTAGTTAGTTACTTTTTATTTTGTAGAAAGAAGAAAAACAAAATAGAGGCGCAGGAGGGAATTACAGTAACAACAAGTCATGCCAAGGTGCACTCACTTTCAGCTTGGCACCACCTTTGCATAATGAAAACAAAAACACACACAAAGACAAGTCAAATGGGGCACAACAAAACCTCACCAATGGCTTCATATTCATGCCTTAGATGACCCACGTACTGCGACAAAGTTGTCAAAGAATCAGGAATGACCTTCAAAACCAGAAATATAAATAGTCAAGTAAATGCTGATTTTCTGTTATTCAAAAAGAAATGTGCTTTAGAAACATCATCAGAGATTCTGAAACCAAGAGCTTAAAGAGGTTCAATGATTACCTAATTGGGTCTGGTCCTCTTATGCATGCCTTGAACCAAAGACATAACCTTGTCTACATGTTTGTTGAGCGGATGGGTAACGAGCCACCACAAGAAGCCCACCTTCATTTCGTGGAGCTCCTCGGTGGTATAGTAGGGCATGGGGTAGCCGTCTTTCCCTTGCTCATTGCCATCCCACATCTGTAGCCATGATAGTACATGCATACAACAAGAATCCCTGCACAAACACATTAATAGGTAACAAACCATCGCAGTCATTTTTCATACAATGTAAAACTATGAACCAAAACCACAGAGGCAACTCACGTGTCATGTTGTACATGTACTTTTGCCCAAGTGAATCTCGGCTCAACTTTGTTCTCATCCGCAAATAGTTCTGGCTTCACTCTTCGCAGCATTTGGAATAAGCAATTCCGCTGCAACAAGAAATACAACATCAGTACCAGATATGAATGTAAACAGAGTGTGAGGTGTCATGTGACAAAATTCCATACAACTGCTTGTGCCATGTGATCCTTTGGGTCAATCTCTCCTTTACGCTTCCCCCTCTTCTTCTTTGGCTCTATTGGTTTACACCCCTCTTCCAATTCCCGTTGCCTCCTACCATATGTCCGGATGTCAACCAACGAGTCAAGGGCATAGCAGCGCATGGCTTTGGTGTCAACAACATAACAGAACCAGTGATCATGCCAGACACATGGGGCAAATATGAAATCACAATCCCCAATGTTATATCCCACGTACTTGGGGAGGATTTGTGTTTCATGCTCAGGCAAAGACCATTTAAATGGGTTAGCAACAAGTTTTCTCGTGAAATCGGCAATAAATATATGTTTTGTTACTCTACCCTCCTTTTGTTGTTGATCAGCAATAAATGTCTTTGCGACCATCGTCATTAACTGCAGAAATGACATGAAAAAGTTACGCAACAAAAATATGATAACAAAGTGATAACAGAAAAATATGTAATTATTTTTCTGTTGCATACTCTATCATTTATCCATGCTCTTGGTCTTAGACACTGCAGTTCCCTCCTTGTCAGGAAGTCATCATGCATTGCCACAAACTCCCTGAAATAAAAGAAACAGAAAAATATGTAATTATTACTAGAACAGCAATGTAATACAATTGCAACGTATTACTACGTCCTTACTCGTTGCCCTCTTTGTCACTACACCGCGTTGTGCATAACTGAAATAAACTATCCTTCTCGTCTACTTTTCTCTTCCCCTTAGACTTTCTAGTTGCATCTATCCATGGAGATTTCACAACCCAACTAGGAGTTATGACCCTTTTAGACCTTCTCACTTCCACATAACTCCCTTCTTGCTGGTTTTCTCCAAGCTCATGCTGCTGGAATTCTTCTTTTGATGGTTCACCTCCATCATGTGCGTCAATTTCAATGATGGCTTCATGATGTTCATCGTCTTCGTCATCGTCCTTATCATCGGGACCTTTGTCTTCACATTCTGATTCATCCTCCTCTCCTTGTGTGTATGCCTCCTCCTCCTTATCATCTTCATTTTCTTCCTCTTCAGCTGGCTTTTCATCATCCTTCTAAAAAATAGTTGAAGTTGATGGCTTGTGGATTGTTGCATCTTCTTCTTCATCTTCATCGTCGTTCTCGTCGTCGACTTTGTTGTTGTTTCCATGCAACAACCTATTTTGAAGCGCAAGCAGCTCATTGCCAATGATGCTAACCAACCTAGTGTATGTCCGCTTCAATTCCTGTAACATTAACATACTCATCACATTTTGTAATTAAGGCATTAGCAAGTTAACTTAAATGCAATCTACAACAGTGTACATATTTAAATAGGCATAATTACCGGATGGGTTAGCATTGTTTCAGGATGAAATGATGTAGATGAAGGGCCATCCCCCTGCCCGACACCATAAAGAAGGCATTTTTTACTAGATTTCTCTAGTTGAACTCTGCTCCTGACCCTTTCCTCATTCCAGTAAAGGATAGCATCTTCATCTTTACTTGCTTTCAGATAAGCCAGAGGAAAATGTTGGAGGCAAAACATCTGCAACACATATGCATCACAATTAGCAATTATACATTGACGTTTCCAACTGCAGAAAATAAAGACAACATAGACACGTACCATAAGGAAGTATATACAACCTCCAACAGTTTTTCTGCATTTAGTGTTCCCTTTCCTCAACTCCTTTTGGAAATCCCCAATTGCAGCACAAAGTTCATTGAGAATGAAGGATGACCAATTGAAGTCACCAAGTGCATCTTTTGTTAGTGTCATCAACTTTAAGACACGGTCACTAACATAAATGCTCGCACTTGGAGACAATAAGGTTCCTAAGGCGAAAATGACAAAGAGGAACTCAAAATTTTCATCTAAAGCACCCGTCAACAAATCCCCTATTTGTTGGTATTTTAGATTTATGTATACGCTCCTAAGGTCCTTGAATGTTCTATCTTCCTCGTTCACATGTACTTGAATATCTACCCCACCATTAGGCAGCCCAAGCAATTGGTGAACATCTTTAGGCTTTAACTCACGCGTCTGCCCTCGAAATGATATTTGGTTGGTCGGAGGATCAAAACATCGCATGAACTCTGCGCAGATGTGCCAGTTTATTTGTGGGCAACAAATATGAACCAGCTTGTCAAACCCAATATTCTTCAGCCTTTTCATGGTGTCGGGTCTGGACTTCAGGTTTTTGCACACAGCCATAAACTGTTTTGGTGCGCATCGGGTCAAAAATGGAACGACATACGTCTTGCCTTTGCTAGGGCCTCTTAACTTTTCAGCCCGTTTACCATATTCTTTTCTCTGCTCTTCACTTAATCCATTCCAAGACTCCCTCACCTCTAGGTTTGACTTTTGAAAATTGTGGACCTTATTCACCTTTGTCTTCTCGTTGTCATTCACCTTTCCCTTCTGCTTCTTCTCCTTCTGGCTGAAAAACTCTTCCGTGAATAGAGTATACCCAGAAAAGCTAGCTGCCCTTGTTCCTGTGGGGCTGTTTGTTGGTTGTTTGGTTTTTCCAGAACCAAGTGTTTCCATCTTCCTTGCCTGGACATGGTCAATGAAAAATAGGTCATACTTTTATACAAACACCTACTGCACTTCACTATTAAATTATATGTTGCTATACATTTAAGATGGATCTACTAAGAAATTTAACATATGCAGCAAATCACACACATAGCCAAAGAAAATTTCCGAATTTTCCCCAAATCTTATCATATAAGCAAAACTTTATTTACAAGACCAAACATGGCAGACCATAATATTTAAATGCAGAATTTAATCAATCCATGTCCGAAAACAACGACCACTCAAACTTTGAAATATAAGACAAAGAACACAACAATCGTGCAAAATAATGCCAAAGTAGAGAGGAATTAACTACTTGGAAACGCAAACCATGCCTTATAATTGCTGATTACTAATGATTAAAATTTGCAGGCAAAACAAGAACATTGGTGCAAATAATGTTATAAAGATTCAACTGCTGAAACTTTTTACCTGTGTGATATGAAAATTTATAATTCAATAAACCAAGCCTCAAAGTTAGAGACAACTTAAGTAGCTTCAAATATTCCTTGTGAACGTTCAGCAGCAGCCTCTGTAGCCTCCTTATAATGACAACCTCCCAACTTTAGATGAGGGTAGGAGGTTTTTTTGGGCCAAGTAATAGTTGAGTGGTAGTTCACAAGTAAGAAAACTTGAGACAGTTACAAAATATCCTGACAACAACCAATTAGATAAAACCTGGCAACATGATAATAATATTAACAAAATCGACCATCTAAAAGAATGCATGACACAACATTCTCTAAGCATACAGAGGACTTACAAGGATGTGAAATTAAATTACATGAGGGAGAGGAGATTGTAGCAGAGATTCAAATAATTCTCAACGAAAGGGACAACATGTCGAATGAGATTGACAGAATATTGAGGCGCAAAGAGAAGCAAATTGAAAACATACAATACATGATCACTAATGAAGAAGATAATGTAGACCAATTGAGCACTTCTAACATATCACACAGCAACACGATTGCAACAGATACAGGAAAATAAGAGAATTGACCATCTCATGTGTCCGTTGACGAGCTAAAAATTTAAACTCCATTTAGTTTTCTTACTAGTGTAGGATTTTAACACAAGTTTACAGTTCCTCAGTAGAAAAATGGCATTCGATGCATGTTATTCAAGTCACTGTAACAGAGTAGTTTCATACTGATGATAATTGAAGTTATGACTTAAAGAACAATTTAGCAGCTTAATTCATACCCGGGGGAGGGGGACCTAGTCAATTATCTATATGAAAAGGATCTAGAGAAAATGAAGTTAGGAATGGCCAACAGGTACCTCCAAGCTTATGGGCTTCTTTTATAACTTGAAGTACAAGTGTTGTCTTGCCAGCTGCTTCTCGTACATAAATTTCCACAATTTTACCCTGAAATTTGCAATAGGATTTTTGGTAAGGGTACTTATGATAGAAATTTAATCTTTAGCTAGCTCCAGCTAAATGAATCAACTTCTACCATCTGAAGAAAGTTGACTATTCAAAAACCAGACTATTTATAGTTGCTTTAGCTATGAAGTTCTACATTCCAATCTCTACACCATCACTAATTTAATTGAATCTTATTTTAAGATTATATTAAGAAACTGACAAAGTAGTTTAATATATACACAACAGGATATATATACATCAGCATGATCGTCCATATAAAAATTACATGCATTTAACCAGCATGCAAGGCTGCAGTATGGCAGTCCTTTCCATGGATAGAAAACAGTCGTTAGAAGACAACAAGCACAAAAAAAAACAGACATCCTAGAAATTGTTGAAAACTAAAAGGTTCAAGTCACATGATTAAAAAAAATAATACTCAACATTTATAAATTATAGAGTATGTAAAACAATCTGTTCTTAGCTTTATGGATCCCACTTTCAGATGGTGGACATTTTTGTAAATGACAGCGAAGAAAGGCCAAACTAAGTATCTAACATCTCTTCTCTGAATAACTCAACAAAGTTTGGCTGTATACTAAAATCTGTAATCTTTTTGGGCAGCCTAACTCAAACTTAATTTCTTAGATTTTAAACACCAAGTTACAGCTAAAATGCCTTTTTAAGGCCTGCTCCAGACCCATGAAGTCAATTTAAATATGAAAAGATAAAAAAACTTTTGCATGGTTGAGTTAAATAGAGGCATAATGAAGTTACCAGTAATAACACACATATATATTCAGTAATTTTGCCATATCATTTATGATTGTAAACAATAAGAACTTTGTATTCTCATACAGTGAAGGGACAGAAATAATAACTGGGTGTCATATCTAACAAAATAGGTAAAGAGGCAGCAGTAGGAGTTCTTGCCAATATAAGGATAACATGGACAAAAAGATACAGACAGAGTGAAATGAAGGACACCTAGTCTGAGTGAAATGAAACTATTATAAAAAAAAATCTCAGAAAAATGAGACATGCCTAATCAGAAATTTGCATTAACGAACAAACATATGTCATGATAGAAGCAATTATTAATATCCAAATGTGTAATGCAATACTTGCATCAGTAAATATACCAATGGCGAACTCAGTCAATGGGATATTTCAACTACTTCAAGCTGGATTTACAAGAAATTACACGGCTAACAATCGAAATTATAGATAGAGGAAACAACTTAAATTACAGATCGCCCAATACTAGTTCTTCTACATTAGTTATTCACCGCAAACCAGAAAGGGCTTCAAACATACCTCTTACACTATCTCTGACACCGGACGAAGAAGGGAAAATTGAAGAGGAGAATCGGAAATCACCGTTGAGCTTCAGACTTCAGTGCTTCACGACCAAAGGGCAGTCGACCACCACAATGAAGCTCAACTGTGTTGAGAGCAGAGGAGACGAGAGGAAGATGAAGAGGATGAGGAGGGTTAGGATTCGGTACTTCGGTTTCAGATGGGCACCGCCACCACGCCAGTCGCCGGACGCCCGGGCCGCTGAGTCGCCACTCACGAGTCGCGATTGAAGCTCCACTGACGCACTGAGCAGAGGAGACGAGACACGGACACACCAGAGGAACTGAGGAAGACGAAGAGGGAAGTGCTAGGGTTCGGTGGGAAGTTGGGTTCAATTTCGAATGAGGAAAGCAGCTCCTCACATTTTGTTTTTTGCCCAATTCTTAAGGGTGTTTTTTCCCAACTTTAATTTATTACAAAATGGTCCCATGGGACTTCACCGTAATTTCAGAATATCCCGGGACCGTTTCTTCGTATTTTACCTTCCATGGGACTACAGTGTAATTCTCCCTATTTAATTAGATTAAGAAAATTTATTATACTATATACTAAACTTTTGTTATTGTCTAGTATAGAACATACTAAATTGTTGTTATCATCATCAAAGTATATGTGGATTAGTGATATTCTTAGTTGACTCCATTTCTTCTCTTCTTTGATTCTTTCACTCACAAGCCCTAATTCATTTTACCCTTTTTTTCCCCGAATGATTCAAGATATGATGGAAGTGACATTATGGTCTTTTAACAATATTCCCTCTAGTCCTTATTATAAGGTACCACCTAACAAGTGTATTTGGTCCTTTTTATAAGACATTTGCTTATTTCCAAAGAGCATTAAATGTTTTTTTCCATGCATGCCTATAATTAATAAGGGTAGTGGGTGAGAGTGATAATTAATATGATATGAGAGTTTAGTAGAATTAGTAGGGGTAATATTGAAAATTATTTAAATATTAGGAAAAATTTAATAACTTTAACTATTTTTATTGGTTTATAAGAATTGTTGGTTAGTGTCTTATAATAAGATCAAAGGAAGTATTTTCTAATAAGGCCTCTTGACCCTTTTAAGGATTTGTTAAAAATGTAGACCTGAATTTGGGTTTAATTATTTTAAACGGATTTAAATGAGATTCTCTCCAATAAAAATTACAAAATTTCTATTAACGCAAATAAATAATATATAAATACTTTTAAAATGTTCAATTTCTTTCGAATGTGAAATTAAATTTAATATTTTGTTGGTTTTTTAACTTGAACAAGGATTTAATTTGATTTGTTAGTTAACCTAATTATTTTTTTGATCAACCTAATTAATTAGCCTGAGAGACATTGAATCTTTGACCCAAAAAAACAGGAGAGACATTTGAAATTGGAAATCAAATTAAAAAATTCAAACTTAAAATTTGTTTTATGGTAATGGCATTTTTTCTGCCAACATGATAATGACGTTAAATGTTTAAAAATTAAAAGAATATTTCGTCTGTAATTATTTTAATTCCTAACGATTTAATAATTGTTCATCCTGGCAAAAAGAAAATACAAAACGGGATTTTTATTCCTAAAATAAAATTTTCAGTAAAATATAGATATAAAGCATCAGAATGCGACATAAGTCTCGCAACAGATTCTTAATCATCCATTGATTCGTAGGCTTTCTCCTGAGAGATCCTTTCGTTTTTCACAATCGAGAACGGTTACACGACGTTTCTTCCCGAAGAAATTATCAGAAACATTCTCAAGCGACTTCCGGTAAAGTCCCTACTCCGATTTCAATGTGTGTGCAAACCTTGGAGAAATCTCATCAAGACCCCACATTTCATCTCTGAGCAACTCCTTCACTCCACCCATCAAAACCCTTCTCTTCTTTTCCAACAGGATGGCCTATGGTTGCTTGATTGCAAGATGCAATTCTATAAGGTTGGCGAAGTCCCTTTGATCGATTCTTCAAATACCTCTCCGTTAAATCCTAAGTTCCAGCAGTGGCTTGCTCTGTTTTCATGTCAATAGGTATGGTACATTTTCTTGTGGAATCCAGCGACCAGAGAGCTCTGACAAGTGCCACCGAATATGAACGGTGTAGATGTCCATTTAAAAATCGGATTTGGCTTCAGTCCAATTGTTAATGATTACTAGATAGTGTTAATTCATGAGTTTACGCATGCTAAGGTGTATTCATTAAGATCAGGATCATGGAAGGAAGTAGAATTTGGGTTAGAAAATGTAGGTTTTATGTCTCAGAAAATCACTCTGAATGGAGCTGCCTTTTGGCATGGGCATCGGTGGGAGCTAGATACATATTATGATGTGATACTATCATTTGATATAGCAACTGAAGTGTTTTCTTTAATACCTTTCCCAGATCGGCCTGCTCTAACATCAATAAATAGCCTTGCTGTGTATGAGAACAAACTTGCTATGATTCAAGGCTCTGAATCCTTCATTAAATTGTGGGTGACGGAGGATGGTATAGATGTATCTTGGGTTAAGAAATTTAGTTGTCCCGTTACATTCTTGGTATATCCATTGGCTATTTGGATGAATCAAATTATTTGTCATGTTATCGAAAACAAACGTGTAAGGTGGAATCCTGAACTAGAAATTACTTTGTTAAATATCTCTTCCGGGGAATGGAAGACATTTGATATAAATAGATGTGGTGGTGGCATTAGCTTTGGTAGCTTTATTCACCAACGTGCAGAAAGTCTTTGCCAGATTTTAGATAAGGTCATTAGTGATATTAACTGTTAAGTGGAGGGAAAACGATGAAGCAAAATTGGTCCTACTTTTGTTCAATCTCACTACTAATGACTCTACTCGTTATCCCTAATGGCCTTTGTAGAAGTTATTTAGAATGAAAAACTTTATTTAGTACAAGATGTTTCTATCTTTAATTGACTCATTTGTGAATTTCGCTTTTCATTTCTTTTTGGAAGATAGATATATAATTTAGTTATTGCTGTATGCAATAGGTTGGATTTGTTGTCCATGTAATAATATACCAATGATTTGATCATTCCCAAGAAAAGAAAAAAATTAAATGACGCATCAGGTTCAAGTCATAGTATAGAGATTGCAAAGTTCTTACTATTGTGTTATCTGCGATCATAGTTCTTTCCACTCTGTGGTACAAAATTGTCTTTTTCTTAACTTGTGAAGTTCTCATTCTTGTGTTTTTTTTTTGTTCTTGAAAACACAAATCTTAAGAAGAAGATTAAGCATGTACATATTCAGACAAAGAGGTGCCACAAGAGGATTATCTCTTGCTACTTACTTTGTCAACTATAACATATGGTTCAGTTTCAAGTACTACATCTCACAATTCAACTCAAAAGGAAAGGCATTTAATGAGCAAAAAACATGAATACCCATGTTGTGACTAATTTGATCCTTGCTTTTAAACTCCTCGATTTCACTTTAAAGAGCAGATAAAATTTCATAACTGAAGATAGATTTTAGTTACTATAATATTTCTGTTCTGCTGTTTCATCCTTTCTTTCTCAATATTAGTGTAATATTTTGAAATTTAGTAAAAGGTTAAATTTTCAAAAAGAAAATTTAAATGGGAGTTAGATAATAAGTTAAATTTTGGAACCTAAGAAATTTAAGGAATTTTAAATTAGACAAAGAGAAAAATTAGAACATGGAGTGTGTAATTAATAGGATAAAAATATATCTATATGTTAACACACTCTTACCAACACACCTCTGCCGAAGTGCCGATACTCACCACACTCTCATTTATCTCAAATTGGCTTGACACCCACTTAGCCAAATAATGCCAAAACATCTTCAATGCATCACCTCATGTCATGGCACCCACTACTCCTACGGACAACACACACACTAACAATTAAATCACTCATCCTTTTTTTCATTTGGATGGAGCTACAAGGACCCCACAACACCCTCCTACTCTCTCAAACATACGGCCGCACGCGCGCACTTCCCATATTTCTCATTTCATTTGGCCAACACATCTAGCTTTAGCTTCACATGCGAATTGTATAAGGATAGCACACACAATCAATTGTCCACCCTTCTTTCCATTGTCGACACCTCAACTCATTCTCATATACCTATTAATTAAATCATTCCCTCACTCTCTCATTTCACCAAGTCCTTTAGAGAAGAGAGAGAGAAAAAGAAAGGAAAGAAACAAAGAAAAAGAGAGAGAAGTGAGTGGAGGTGGCGAACCGGAGGAAGTTGACATCGGAGAAGAGGAAGAAAGAAGGTTGAATTGTCACATGCAACACCATAAACGTGTATAGGTGAGTCTCCTACACATTTATCTTTGTCTTCACGTTGGATTTGAGTGGTTTTCTGTGGTAGTTTTGGCTGGAGTTAAGAGAAAAGTCGCAAAAAAAATTCTGTCAACCGAAAAATCTTAAACTAGTGATTGTGTGACAATTTCGGGGCAAATTTTGGGGGTTCTTTGGTTCTGAAATTTGATCATTAACCTCAGGACATATGTGTAGGAGAGTATAAAGTTAAAATTTTTGAGGTTTGGAGTATAAATGTATGGCTGCATGTTATTTTTCTTTACCATGATTTGTTGTTCAAAAAACAGAGTATCTATCTGAAAGTTTCAGAAGCTTAAACAGAGACTATAGATTGATTTTTTGAATGGGTCTTTTTGTATAGGAATTTTAGGATGTGTAGTTGATGATAGAACCAAGAAGAGTGCAATTTGTAGTGAAAATGAATGAGTTCTTGATTTTTAAACTCAGATTATCAAAACTGACTTTTACTGAAGCCAGTTAGGTTTATGTTAAGTTTTGACTAGACAAAGCTTATCAAAAATTTATGAAATTTTACAAGAATATAGTAGACATTCATAGCTTTGAAATCAATCTAAGAATGCATCAATTGAATACCTGTAGGGAGAGTTATGATTTTTGAAATTTAAGTCAGAAACAAGGGAAAATCTGGACGTCCAAGTTCTGGTAGTTGATTGTGTTTTGTTTTTTAGTAATATAATCTTGTTCAAAAAGCATGAAACAGAATAAAAGTATACATGCTAAGCTTTAATTTGATATAAAATGGGTGTCATTTGGGTTTGTAGATTGTGAAATATGAATTTTTGAAGTTAGGCATTGAATCTTGAACATTTTCTAAACTAGTTATATTGTTCGATGATTCGATTCTGGGAAATTTATCCATTTAATTGGAAGTTGCTAATACTTGTACCTTAAAGTAGACTTAATGAGGGTGACATAGGACTTTGAATCATTGCAATTCAAGTTTTCTAGATTTATTTATGATTTTTCAAAGTTGTGCTTTGTTTCTAGAATGTAATCTGGAACAGGGGAAGCTTTGCGAAATTATGGGAAAAATCTGTTATCAGTGGCTAGCTTTGGGTATTTTTTCATGAAAATATACTTAAAGAGCTTCACATAGGAAAGTAAAACGTTTGCATGATAATAATTCTTGTGTGTGTTGTTACTCCTTGCGGTCTTTAATATAAGAGTTATTTGAATTTTTTTAGAGAGATTAATGAAGCTATATAAATAACTTGATCATAACATATGTATTATTAGATTATATATCAGTTTATAAGTCAGGAAAATTAGTTTGAAAAAAATGATAAATATAAATACTTTAATATGACTTACTTAGTTCCTTAATATCTCCAAAAAAAACAATGACTTTTATATTAAAGGCTGGGGGTAGTATTATTTCTCTCATGTGTGAATTAATAACTTGGATGTAAAATTGAATTTGTTTATATAAATTTATTTGAGTTATAGAGAAGATGATATGGAGGTGAGAAGAAGGGAGAAAGAAGAGGAATATGGGAGATCCATGATTAAAGGTTGACATATAAGGGAAAAAGACAAATTGATACTACTTGAATCTTGAAAATCCCAAGTCAGTCTTGTTGCCTATAGGAGTATAGGTATGGACCATAAAAGTACAACAATTAACAAATCATTTTTTTATAGAAAATCACTGATTTAAGATTTTGAAGTTCAAGTATTATTCTTTTTATGTTTTTCTCAAGAAACATTAAGTTTAAGAAGAAGAGTTCAAAGGACGTTCAGTTTTATCTTAGATTTAAAATGGCGGATGATGATTAGGAATTTTTTATCTGAAGAGCTTATCATTAGAATATGAGACAAGAAGATATTGGTGGCAGGTAGCACTGAAGGTGGGGTTGAGGAAGGAGAGCTTGGTCGAGACATGGGTAAGGAAAGAGAGAAGGGAAAGATGCTTCAGCCTTCTTGACTTTCATTTAACAGAGAATTTTAACCGCCAAGGACTAACAGATCAAATGGCAGAAAATTAAAAAATTATAGGGACCTGATTCAAAGTTGAGGAAAACTATAAGGATCTGCAAATTAATTTTGCTTTAAAATTTTAGATCTCTTATAAAGAACTCAAAGGTTTACTACTACAAGATAAGGATTTAGTGGCGCTCCTCCTATGGTTCTTCTTTAAAGAAGTGCCATAGAAAATTGTTTTTTTTTTTGGATTAACCACCATTGGCTGGCGCTTGCTAGATCAAGCGCAGGAGGAGGCGACGCCGCCTTGGCCAGCGCTTGCCCCACCAAGCATCGGCTAAGGCCTATTAATTTTTTTTGGTTAAGCTTAGACGCTGTTTTTTTTTTGTTAGGCGCCTCCTCCGGCCAAGGCCCATTATGTTGTTTTTTAGTTAAGCTCAGACACTGTTTTTTTTTTGTTACGAGCTTCCTCCGGCGATTGGTGGGGCAAGAGCCAAAGGAGGGCACGCCACCTTGCCCAGCGCTTGCCACACCAAGCGCCGACCAAGGCCCATTATGTTTTTTTTTTGGTTAAGCCCAGATGCTTTTTTTTTTGGTTGGGCGCCTCCTCCGGCGCTTGGTGGGGCAAGCGTCGGAGCTTGCCACACCAAGTGCCGGCCAAGGTTTAGTGAATACTTGGCTAACGCTTGGTAGGGTAAGCTTCGACCAAGGCCCTTACCGACACCCTCATCCCAGTTTTTTTTATATACTTCACATTGAAAGGCTGAACAACCTTGTCATATATGTGCAAAAGTTGTCTTCTTTATCAATCTATATATTATCTGGACTAATGAGAGAGCCAGAGATCAGACACCGTGCGCATAGAGACTAAGGGTGAGAGTTAAGAGCTACTACCACCATAGTGGAGAGATCACAGAAGGCGATCGAGCTTGGATCATCACCTTCATTCCTCCTTCATATGCTAAGGACATGTAAGCTGATTATTAGCTAAGGCACCTTGTTAATTAAGGTAAGCTTCAACACCTTCTTTCCTTATTTATTATTTATTTATTTTTCCAGTATCCTTCTTTCCTTATTTTTGTTATATGGTTTTGGCATTAATTATCTTATTATCCTTTACTTCTATTTAATTTGTCAATACTTTAATTTCTCTTAGAATTATTTCAATAGGGGGAATTTAGATTATATTTTTTGTATTTTAACTTATATAATTTTTTTGTTTGATTACAAGCTAAGAAGTTGATACGTAGTTTCACTATCAACATTCATTTCTTTATCACTTAGCTTTCAAGTGAATAATATAAACAATAATATATACTATACTTTCTAGTTTTACTTTTCATTTGTCTGACTTAATAATAATAATAATAATAATCACTATTCATTTATCTTACTTTATATCAATTAAGGTTATGCTTGAAGGCTAATAATAATAAGGGTATAGGGTAGATTAAAACAAATATTTGGAATGCAATGACGCTTTTACAGCAAGCGTTATAGCTCCCTTCACCATTTATTTTATTTACTTATTTATTTTATATACTAAATGGATGCTATGGTGCTTGGTGTCCAAGTACCATAGCTTTATATACCTTTTATGACACTTAAGGTAAAAGCGTCATACAAAGTGTACAAAGTTGGCCCTCCCACCATTATCATAGTCTTTCTCGCGCGTCCTCCTTCACTCCATTTTTTCAGATCTAATTGGTCCCTACATCGTCTTTCTCGTGTGTCCTCCCACACTCTATTTTTTAGATCTAATTGGTCCCCACAATACCTTTCTTTAGTCATTGTCCACATGCCCTCCTCTCTTTGATGACTGCTATTGGAAGCTTCGTTGGTCCCACTTTTTGTTTTTTCTTGTCTCCGTGTGCGCATTTCTTCAAAAAATTTTGGTCACGCACTTCCGTTATAGTACAAAGCTTGGTTACCCACATGATTTGCTTTGTCTTAGCCTTGTACAAGAAGTTTCCTACCTCTTAAGTTTTCTTTAGGTACGTTTTCTTCTTCTTCTTCTGGTAAAATCAGTCGTGAATATTATATGTGTGCTCATGAATTTTTTTTCAGGTATTTATTTGAGGTTTTAGCTGTCTTCTTGAAGTTTGGTCTCTCGGTTGTTTTTTTCCTTTGTCTCAACCTCTTACAGAAGTTTTTGTTACCTTGTAAGTCTTTAAGTATATATTTTGTACAGAACCTTAAGTCATACATTTTCATGCACCTTTTTAAATTTTGGTTACCTGAAGATTTGTCATCAGTTTAGAATAGTTGATTGCCAGAGATTTCTTATGTGTCCTTCCAATCATTAAATTAAAGGACAATTGAACTAGCTAATCAAAGCATTAAATATCATTGAACTATGTAATATTCTTTTGATTTATTTTTGTTATGAGTTGTGAAAATTTAGTATGATACATGCTACGAGAATTAATTGGTTCATTATTTGTGACTTTAATAGTGTTTAATACTTGAAAAACTTCAAATTTGATGAAGTTATGCTGTCGATTTTTTTTAAATAAATGGCAGAAGATAAAAGTAATTAGTAACTACAATAGACAAGGAACTAACTACTTTTAAACATATGTTTAAAGGTAAAGATGAATTGAAAATGGATGTTATCTGATCAATGCTCAAGGGAATATATAGATGGGGTGAAAGAGTTTATTAGATTTGCAGACGAGCATACAAATGATCATAACAAAATATTGTGTCCTTGCTTATCTTGTTGTTATGGAAAGCAGATTAATCCACTTGATTTGCTAGATCATTTGATATGTCATGGAATTGATCAATCATATACACAATAAACAAGGCACGGTGAGACGGATGATGCACATAGTGATTGGGTGAATACCATAAGCGGTCCTTTGAATGAGTTTGATTGAAGCATGTGTGATGATGAGGATGATGGTCTTCAAGAAATGTTAAATGCGGTTGAAGGGGTGCTTCATGACTATCTTCAAGAATTTGAGGCTTTGAAACGTGATGCAAAGAAACCATTATATGCCGGTAGTACTAAATACACAAGATTGCTAGCAGTGTTGAAATTGTACAACTTTAAAGTATGATATGGATTGAGTAATTTGGGTTTCACTGCACTGCTTAAACTTGTGCAAGATATGCTCCCAGAAGAAAATGTACTTCCTACCAAGACATAAGATGTAAAGCGAATACTTTGCTCTACAACTGGCATGGGTTATGAGAAGATACATGCATGCCCTAATGATTGCATATTATTTCGAAATCAATATGCAACGTTAGAGAAGTGCCCTAAATGCAATGCATCTCGATATGGGAAGACGAAAGGAAAAAGCCCGTCGAAGGTCTTATGGTATTTTCCCATTGTTCTAATATTCAAGTGACTGTACAGTAATGCAAAGATTGCTAAGCTGTTGACATGGCATACAGATGAAAGGGTTGAAGACATAAACCTTAGGCACCCTGCAAATGCCCCTTAATGGAAAAAAGTTAATCATGACCACCTTGACTTCACGAATGAAGCAAGGAATCTACACCTTGCACTTTTAACTGATGGAATCAATCCCCACAGGGTTCAAAGTAGTACACATAATACGTGACCAATGATATTGATGATTTATAATCTTCCTCTGCACTTGATCATGAAACATAAGTATATGATGATGTCCATGTTAATTTCTGGGCCAAGGCAACCTGGGAACGATATAGATGTATACTTGGCTCCTTTAGTTGATGACTTGAAGCTACTTTGGGACGAAGGTGTCAGTGTGTATGATGCATACATGGAAGAAAGTTTCACTTTAAAAGCCATGTTGTTTGGCACAATAAATGATTTCCCTGCTTATGATAATTTGTTCGGATATAGCATCAAAGGATATTATGCATGCCCTATATGTAACGATTACACTCATTCAGTGCAACTAGATCATTATAAGAAACATGTCTACATGGGACATTGAAGATTCTTACCATTGAAACATTGTTGGAGGAAGTGAAGAAAGGCTTTTAATGGTGAGTCAAAAGAAGGTAGCCCACCGAAGATGTTGACCGGTGCTCAGGTTTTTGAGAAGGTCAAACACTTGGATAACAATTTTACCAAGCCATTTGTAAAACATACAAGGACAAGCGACTGGAAGAAGAAGTCTATTTTCTTTGAGCTTCCATATGGAAGTCCTTATATGTGAGACATTTTCTTGATGTGATGCACTTAGAAAAAAATGTCTGTGATAGTCTAATTGGCACGCTACTCAATATGCAAAGGAAAAGCAAGGACAGTGTGAATGCTAGGTTGGATTTGGTTAACCTGGGAATCAGAGAAGAGTTGGCTCTAGTTGAGTAAGGGCACCACACTTATCTTCCTCCAGCGGTTTACACTCTGTCGAGGAAAGAGAAGAAGTTCTTTTGTGAGTTTCTCAAAGGAATAAAAGTTTCAGAGGAATCTTGTTTCAGTGAAAGTGTTGAAACTAAAGAACCTTAAATCTCATGATTGTCATGTGCTTATGCAGAATTTTGTACCAGTCAGTATACAGTCAATCTTACCCAAAAACATAAGGAATTCCATAACTAAACTGTGCTTGTTCTTCAAGTTGATTTGCAATAAAGTGGTTGATTCAACAAAGTTACAAAATTTTCAAAAGCTAATTTTTTGTACTCTGTGTAAACTTAAAATGTATTTTCCACCTTCATTTTTTGACATTATGGTCCATCTAACCATACACTTAGTCAAAGAGGCTGAATTATGCGGTCCAATGTACCTGAGATAGATGTACCAAATGAGCGATTTATGAAAATTTTAAAAGGGTATATGAAAAATAGATATCGACCAGAGGGGTCTATAGCTGAGCGTTACATGGTTGAAGAAGCAAGTGACTTCTGTGCTGATTTTTTTATCAAATATTGACCCTGTAGGGATCCCAAAGTCTCAGCATGAAGGGTTAAGATCAGGGAAAGGAACGAGTAGGAATTATATAACCAGGATATCAGTGACTAAATGGGAGCAAGCTCACTTGTATGTGCTACATAACACTGATGAGGTTGAACTGTATGAACATAAGGATGCTTTTCGATTAGTATATGGTAAGATGAATGAAAATTTGATAACAAAAGAGTACAACATTTTCCAACTTAGTTAAAAAGGCGCATTAATAATGAGGTGGAGAGAAATCTTGATTTAGTTTCTGAAAACTTAAGATGGCTATCGAATGGACCAAGCTTAAATGTATTGTCTTACAACGATTATGCAATCAACAGTTATATATTCTACACACAAGAATATGATACAAGAAGCATGATATAGAATAGTGGGGTAACACTTGTTGTTGATTTGTGGCACAGATCCAATGCTAAAGACATACACCCTATCTATGCAACAATATCATACTTTGGTGTAATTGAACGAATATAAGAGTTAGATTACACTATATTGAGGGTCCCTGTATTCATATGTAAGTGGACTAACAACAATAGTAGATTGCAGATAGATGATTTAGGGTTTGTTCAAGTGGATATTTCTAAAGTTTGGTATAAAGATGATCCTTTCATTTTAACATCACATGCACAACAATTGTTTTTTATTCTGGATCCTTCTAAGAAGAAATGGTCCATTGTACTTCCATCAAACAAGAATCATCAAGAACAAGTTGATAATGAAAGTAATGAATATTTGAATATTCCTGAGGATGATCTATCCTTTGACATGTTGTGGTCAAAATATATTGATATAGATGAAGATGAAAATGAAGATGAACCCTTATACATGGATATGATCATAACAAGGGGACTTGGTTTTCAAATCAAACAAAAAAGAGGAAAATATGATAATGAGTGCCTTGATTTTTTGCCTTGTATGTTTTATTACATGCATTCATATATTTCAACATAATTTACTTTCATTGCCATGATTGTCAAGTGCATGCTCTGATGTTGGTTTGGTTTATTTAACTTGTAGGAAAATGGATCCTCATGGCAGAGACGATATTGTTCCTATCGAACATGATGATCAGGTAGCATTTGAGGCTGGGGTAGCCAGGGGCAAGACCGTAATGAAAACACTTACCAAACTAAGGAGTAAGGGTATTAGGTTAGAGCTTTAGTGGAATGAAACATGAAATCCAGTCGAACCGAATGCCAGCAACTTGATTTATTACATTGGGACATCGGTCAGAGAAACAGTCCCCATTTCTGTTTTAGATTGGCGCCGCGTGAAGAAAGAGTATAGTGATATGCTCTTCGATTCTGTCAAGGTAAACATTATTTACTTTATTATTCTGGTTGTTTTGTATCATAAAATTACAATCTAACAAATTATATGTGGTTTTTCTTACAGTCTTGTTTCATAATTGAAGACAATAAAGAGAAATTCGTGTTGCGAAAATGCGGCAGACTCTTGAGAAATTTTCACTCCGCTCTTGTCAAATTCTTCTTGTGGGACGACAATGATATTATCATTCCTACACCACCGAAGATGTACGATGGGATTATAACTCAAAAGCAGTAAGATGAGTTTGTGGCCTCACATACTAGTCTGTAGTTTACAGTAATACAATATTAGCCTTTACCGATACATGAAAGGACCGGTCTCATATGTAGTAGTAATTAATATTTATTGATATGAATCATTTGGATCTAAACAGGAAAGGAGTTACCGAAATCACGAAAATGCATCCAACATGACATGCTGGTATATGAAAGGACTGGTCTCGTATGCAACATTGGAGCAACAATTAGTAAGAACTAATCATTATTTTATATGAATATAATATGTATGCCTAATTTTAAACTACAACTAACCTTGATATTCAGTTGCAAGAATTGCATTCTGATGATGTCACACATATACCTCGGCATGATTTGTGACTGGCAGGCTGCACGAACAAAAAAGGCGAAATTCCCAGCAAACAAGCTAGACAAGTTGCCGAATATTGTGTAAGTAGTGGATTATACATATAACAAACATTTAGCTTCACTTAAAAGACCATATTGAATAGTAATTAATATTGTTGTAATTCTTGTTGTGATAGTGCTCAATAACGCAGGAGCAGCCAGACTTGGCACATTATGTTGGTCGTGATGATTTTCTCAGCGAATCGCTTGGAGCTCATCATGAGTATGATGGTTGTGTTCGCGGATTGGTTTTATAGTAACCCCAACATCATACTACGGACCTGAAAAGCGAGCCACAAAAAATGACTTACTACAATTACAGTAGCAAATTTCTGACTACAACCATCACGTAGACCAGAGGATTAGTGGCTACGAGCATCAAGTAGAGCAATTCACCAATCTGCATTTGATGCAAGAGAAAAATGTGTTACTAAAGGCACAAATTGAGGTCTTATTACAGTCTAGGCTAACACCGAGTCCATTGTGTGACAGTATGAGTGCGAGGCATAGTTGGCCCTCCGTGCCTAAAGTCCCTATTCCTAGGGTAATTAATTTCTTCTCCACTTCACTTTTTGGTGCATCATACATTAGTATACCTTAATATATTTAACTCTATTTTTCAGAAGGGCAAATCGGATTGTAAGTTGCACGTTGATGATTCTTTCAAGCACGCAATTGCTGTCGGCATGGCCTACAACACCGAAAGTGATATCTTGCATAATTCACCATTACCACCGAACACACTCAAAGACCCAGCCAGTAGCTATCCCTGGAGGAAGATTGCGGTACTTAATTATATATATGAATTTAATTACTCCAATTTTGTTATTCAAAAATATTTCTTCAAATGTTTACTTAACTATTTCATTGTATTGTCAGTGCCCATTCTAACCAAACAACAATGATTGCGGTTATTATATTATGAAATTTATGAAAGATGTAGTTACTCATGATAATATTTCTGTTCCTACACAAGTAAGTTCTTTTTACTTGCAATTACTGTGTTTTAAATTTAATTGATAACTGTCTAAGTTAATTTATTTTTAGTAATTTTAATTTTTTTGTGCATGCTTTTTATGTAGTATTATGAAGATCAACGTTGTGACCAATTGACTGAGCAACAAATAAATGAAATCATTAAAGAACGGTGTGAATATATGGTCAAGGAATTAGCTAATATTTAGGTACATACGTAGGTTGTTTCTTGCATATTCATCTTGGTTGTCTATGAATTAGTTGTGCATTAAAATTATTCCTTGCCTACATTCTACATACATAGGTACTTACAATTAGTTGTTCTTGTTTGTTACGTTGTAGTCAAATTACATTAGTACTGGTTTTATGAATTAATTATTTTGATTCAAGTTATTTTTTCATTCTGATTTGGTGTGATTCTGGCTTGGGTTTTTACTGCTGTGGATTTGTAAAATCTAAATTTCTGTGGATTGAATGCGGGTTGAATGCTTATTTTTTTTTAAAAAAAAAAAGCGTACCTCCAATGGCGCTTTCCAAGGGAAGCGCCATTAGATGTTATATACCTCTTATGCCCCTTGCCCTAGGAAGGCCCGTTAGAATAGTATACTCCCTCCGGCCCTTCTCTCAAAAAGCGCCATAGCTTTTTATTAAAAAAATGAAATGCTCAAGCTATGGCGCTTCCATATATTCAAGAAGCACCGTAGCTTTTTTTAATGGCGTTGGAAGTTACGGTGCTTCCTAAGTGCTATAGTATTCTCTAAATTAAGTGACATAGCTCGTATTTTTTATAGTAGTGGTTGTAATGTAAGAAAACGCTTTTGAAAAATGAGCCATGTTGCTCCACTTCCTTCTTTTGAGTGGCACATTGATTACCGATTTATAAATTACTCCCATAATTTGGTTGATATGTTTTATGATTATTAAAGAGCGAGCCTTATTTATCAACATGTGTTAGGTTCTAGTGAAAGGAGTTTTAGCTATTTAAGTGCTTAAGTATGAGGTTTAAGTTTGAATCCATGTGGACATGGAAAATATTTTTAAGAGAGTATTTCAATTAAGCCCGGCAATATTCCAATCCAACCCAATTAGATAGCTTTATTAAATTTTCTTCTATTAATTATAAACATTGGTTTTGGTTAATATGAGTTAGGGAAAATCACTCTCAGGTTTCAAGGACCTTTGGTCCTTGGGAAAAGTCAAATATCATAAAAGTCTCTATACTTTTCTGATATTATTTCCTAAAGTCAAATGACAAAGATACTCCCATACAAAATTGCAAAACGTAATGCTTTGTTTACAACTCGTGAAGCGTATATTCACAACATGTTGAGTCATGTTAACAACTTCTACCTCATGTCTGCTTGGAACAATCTTGTCTCACATTAACTATGCAAAATGCTTTTTTACAACTCGTGAAGCGTGTATTCACAACATGTTGAGTCATATTAACAACTTCTACCTCATGTCGGCTTGGAACAATTTTTTCTCATATTAACTATGCGAAATGCCTTGTTTACAACTCGTGAAGCTTGTATTCACAACATGTTGAGTCATGTTAACAACTTCTACCTCATGTCTGCCTCGAACAATCTTGTCTCACATTAACTATGTGAAATGCTTTGTTTACAACTCGTGAAGCGTTTATTCACAACATGTTGAGTCATATTAACAACTTCTACCTCATGTCTGCCTGGAACAATCTTGTGTCACAGTAACTACACGAAATACTTTATTTATAACTCGTGAAGCGTGTATTCGCAATATGTTGATTCATATTAATAGCTTCTGTGCCTTCCGTTTTGCAATTTTGTATGGGGGCATCTTTGGCATTTGATTTTGAGAAATAATATCAAAGGGACTTTTCTGATATTTGACTTTTTCCAAAAACTTTTCTAATATTATCTTTGGTCTTTGGGACCTAAAAGTGATTTTCCCTATGAATTATATACGCTGAATACATCTTAAGGCTTGTGGTCTACGCTTTGGGCTTTGGAACTAATTTGTATATTTGGGTCCTCAATGTTATATTCCCGTAACGCTTTATCATAAAAAATATGTGGGTTAGTGGTAACTTGCCTAAAGTTTTAAATAACTCATATTATATATAATTTTTAAATAACATGAATGTTTTATTTAATACTCTTTCAAGCCAAAACATACCTATGGTATGTTACATTATTGTCAAACTCGCAAGTTGACTCTATTTTATATTTCTAACTTATAAAATCGAGTTGAATCATTGGTAAACTCGTGACCATTGTAAACTCAATTAAATTCACGAGTTTATAAATCGAGTTTACCGTTTTTACATTTCTAGCTTACAAAACTGTGTCATGCACCCTTAAATTTATGTTAACTTTTCAATTTGATTATACTCAACATCTTTGTATATGAATTCTATAAAAAATTTCTTTGTTAAATATGATAAATTATGAATGTTGATAGATTTAATTTCAATTATTTAGATTTAAAATATATTTAAATCAAATTGTTGTCAAGTTTTTATATTTTAATTATTTAATTATATAATAATAATATTTATTTAATAATAAAACTAAACTCTTACGAGTTTACGATTCGAGTTCACAATACGAATTTATATTACCATCACGAGTTTATTTAAACTCACGAGTTTGACAACCTTGATATGTTATGATCATCCATCATCTCCACAAATGTATACAATTTTTAAAAGTCAAGGAATTAAACGATACCGCTTACAACACCTCATGAATAATAACACAGTTAACGGAAAGAAGATGGACATTGATGAAGAGCTACTATACTAATCTAGAAAAAGTGTTTTAGACCGGTTTTTGAGATTGGTCTAGTTAAAGGCGGAAAAAAAAGTTCAGCACTTTCTAAATTGGGGTCAATAATCGGTCTAAAACATAAAATATATAAAAATCGATATCAAATAAAATCGCAGATTCTTCTGCAATTGATGAGATCTTAATTCAAGATCACATAAAATTGCAGAAGAATAAAGATGATAGGAAAAAAAATGCTCTAAGCTCCTCATATTGGCAAACTATTTTCGTAAAATTAATTTTACTCCCCGTTCCATAATATAGGGAAAAAAATATTTTTTTTTCATAAACTTATTGATTTTAAACTTGAAAATTTTTTAAATATTAAAAAAATAACATTCACATAATAAAAATTACAAAAATGCTATTAACACAAAGAAATAATATATAAAAATTTTGAAATGTTGAATTTCTTTCGACTCTAAAATTAAATTTAATATTTGGTTAGTTAGCCTAATTAGTTTTGTAATCAACCTAATTAGCAGGAGAGAAATTTGAATCTTTGACAAGAAAAAAACAGGAGACATTTGACTTTTTTTTTTTAACTTAAATAAGAGATTAGAGATTGGAAATCTAATTCTTCGAAAAAGGGAATGGAAATCTAATAAAAAAAAGTTAAACTTTAAATCAACACAAAAACTCGGGGGAACAAAAATCAATACAAAAACGGATTTTTCTTCATAAAATTAATTTTTCAGTAAAAATATAAATATAAAGCATGCGCTGCAGCATATTCTTAATCGTACCTTTGTTTCGAAGGCTATCTCCTGAGAGATCCTTTCTTCGTTTTTTCACAATCGAGGACGATGACGCAGACTGTAATGGCCAGCGACACGCTGTTTCTTCCCAAAGAAATAATCAGAAACATTCTCATGCGACTTCCTGTGAAGTCCCTACTCCGATCTCGATGTGTGTGCAAAGATTGGAGAAATCTCATCAAGACCCCATATTTCATCTCTGATCAACTCCATCACTCCACCCATCAAAACCCTTCTTTTCTCTTCCAATGGAATGGCCTATGTTTGCTTCATTGCAAGATGCAATTCCATAAGGTTAGCGAAGTCCCTTTGATCGATTCTTCAAATACCACTCCGTCAATCATAGGTTCCAGCAATGACCTACTCTGTTTTTATGCCTATAGGTATCATACATTTTCTCCCGACATTTTCTTGTGGAATCCAGCCACTAGAGAGTTTCGCCAAGTGCCCCCAAATACAAAATGTGTAGATCTCCGTTTCGAAATAGGATTTGGCTTTGGCAGTCCAATTGTTAATTATTACAACATAGTGTTAACTCATATGTCTAATCATGAGGTCACGCATGTTGAGGTGTATTCATTAAGATCAGGATCAGGGAAGGAAGTAGAATTTGGGATAGAAAACGTAGATCTTTTTTCTCACCAAATCACTGTCAATGGATCTTATGATGTAATAGTTTCATTTGATATAGCAAATGAAGTGTTTTCTTTGATACCTACCCCAGGTGGGATTGCTCCAACATCCACATCCAGGTTTGCTGTGTATGAGAACAAACTTGCTATGCTTTCTTTTTCTCCTATTCAAGATTTTGAATCCTTGATTAAATTGTGGGTGATGGAGGATGGTACAGATACATCTTGGGTTAAGAAACATGCAGGGTGGAATCATGAACTAGAAAATGCTCTGTTAAATATCTCAACCACTGAATTGAAGATGTTTGATATCAACGAATGTGGCAATGCCATTGGCATTGGCTTTAAACTCCAATATGCAGATAGTCTTTATCCAATTTTTGGATAAGGTCTAGAGTCATTAGTGATATTAACTATTAAGTGAAGAATGATGAAGCAAAATTGGTTCTACTTTTGTTGAATCTCATTACTAATGACTCTACTTGTTATCCCTAACGACCTTTGAAGAAGTTATTTAAAATGATCAATTTTATTTAGTACCAGATACTTCCACCTTTATTTGACTCATCTATGACTTTTACTGTTCATTTCTCTTTTGTAGATACATGTATATAATTTAGTTATTGGTGTATGGGTTAGGTTTGATTTGTTGTCCCTATTATAGAGATTGAAAATATCTTACTCCTTCCGGTTTTAAATATAAGATAAAGTTAATTTTTTTGGAAAGATTAAGGAAATTAATTAAATTACTTTAGAGTATTTTTATTTTTTATTTTTTATCTCCAAACTAACTAGTTTGACTAATAAACTGATATATAATTTAAGAATATATAACATATACTATGATTAAATAACTTATATATTGATATATAACATATGAGCTATCTACCATCATCATTCTTCTCCACTCTGTGCAACAAAATTGTCTTTTTCTTACCCACTTGACTTCCATAAAAGCCTTTGTCTGCACAAATTGAAAGAAAATTTATGAAGTTCTCATTCTAGCTAGTTCATTTTTCCTGAAAACACAAATCTTAAGAAGAAGATTAAAGCATGTACCTAGCTATATTCAATATGCCAATGATTTAAATATAGCAGTTTTCCCCCTTACAAAAGGCTGCATGCCTTTAGATCATGAATGGGTTAGAAGAATATCTGCTATGAGTTTTGTTGGGAAGTTCAGAGTACCAAAGTCACTTAATTTTTTGTCCTCAAATCCATTCAATCTCATTCATAAGAGTTTTATTTTTTGCTTCCCTCTTGGTGCCTTGATAACATAAATTTTTTGACTTCCTTATCTGAATGTCCTTCATACCCATACATATATATGTTTTGGATCATTATAAGGATCATGTTAGACAGTTTTGAAAGGATATACTTGTAAAATACCAGATACCTCTTCAAAATTCAATCTTTGTGCAAACATTTGTTTTCCATATATGTTTTCTTCATCACAATTGACCTCAACCAAATCGCTTGTGGTAATGAGTCCTATACCAGGTTTCATAACCGTAATGTTAATGAGAAGAGAAAGTAAGAACACCTACAAGACCATAAGAGACAAAAAGAGGTGGTTTCAGCCGGAACAAAAACAAAAAAATAACAAGAAAAAGATAAGGAAAACCGCTAGTAAATACTAAATAAGCAAATTAATTGTTTTTTGCCACCAATATACATAGGGTACTGAACTGTCATTAAAATTGAACTTAAAAAGACAAAAAAAACCCTTAGTTTGACAAGAAGATTTTAGGTGGGAAAAAGGAAAAAGTGAAGAGCTTCTGAATCCCTTCTTCCTCTTCAATACACTTTACTGTATTGATTGATATAATTTATTGTAAAGAGAGACGGGATGGAAAAGTCATTAATTCAATTAAGCAACAGTAAAAGAGATAAAAACAATTCTGCCAAAAAAAAGATATAAAAATATTTTTGATAATAAATTATAAATATTTCATTTAATTTTATTCTTGCGGCTGTGTATATATACCAAGAGCCATCTTTTCAGTTTTCACATGGCCCCTGAATCTACTTTCGTCTTTTGCGCTTCATATGTCCATGAAGGAGCCATCATGATCTACATTATCATCGATCAAAATGCCCTTCAAGCTGTGTGCAAGTGTGTTACCTACTTTTGAGGCAATTCTATTCGATGCATTGTCAAATGTTAAATATGGGAGCCTCTATTTTTTTGATTTTTCATAAAAAGGCAACTTTAACAAGCTTATTATAAGCTTTAAATTTGTATATAAGTTTGACCCAAAATATAAGCTTCATTTTATGTTGATCTAAATATTTATTGTGGTCGGACAAAGAAACATATTTATTGCGTTTTTTCAATTTTATCCTTGTTAACTATATGTATTGTATTTAGTATTTTTTTATCGTTCTCTTTACATATAAGGGTATAGTTATAAAAATAATACATAGTTATTGTTGTTAACTAATTTTAACTATTTTCTTGATTAAAGAAAATTGATTATTTAAAACTTATAATATGGGATCGAGGGAGTACTAAACATTACAATTTTACAATTACACACGAGTTACTGGGCCTGCCCAGTTAAATAGGTAACTAGTTAATTAGCATATGTAAACATAACAACAGCCGAAACCGAACGCTTACATAACCAAAACCTGAAACTATAACAATAAACGAACTCACAGCTGACATCCTGGTGTTGAGAGTAGGCCCATATTCCAGCCACGCCAGACAAACGCATGATGAAATGTGACGTTGATAATAAAATTGTTGTAAATTATCATAATTTTTTTATATTGATTGTTTCCATAAAAATTATTACAATATTAAATCTCCTTTTTCATATCATATATCTATCTATATATAATTATGCAAA
The DNA here is from genome assembly GCA_963855925.1 of Inga laurina. Lineage (NCBI taxonomy): Eukaryota > Viridiplantae > Streptophyta > Magnoliopsida > Fabales > Fabaceae > Inga > Inga laurina. The sequence continues at coordinate 68,136,366 of OY979701.1, read as the reverse complement.
TCTCCTAGTGTTGATTTAATTGGTCCACTTAAGCATCTAATCATCATCCTAATCATCCTATCTGGCATTATGTGAATGGCCTTTTGAGTTTGTGACCTGTGACTGCTTCTTATCTATGTGAGATGTATCCAGAAAGACAACACTGCCAAAGGACACGAGCTAACGAGACGGTGGCCGTTGGAGTAGCCGGAGACGACACTGCCGACAAACACAAGCCAAGGAAATGGCCGAGTGAGGGGAGACGACGCTAAACTTATAAAATATTTTTATTGATAGGAATAATTATCAAAGTTTTACAAGTTGGCAAAAAAATTAACGAAGTTTAAAAAAATGATGAAACTGGTGGATTTGGATATTGTATTGGCTATAAATACCCATGACTCCAGGGGATGTTGTTTTTTTTATTTAAATATATCTGACTCTTTTTTTTAACCTTTTTAAAGGGACTAAGCATAAAACCAAGAAGTAATAAATTGTTTGTTCTAGTCTGAAATATAAGATCTTAAAACAAAATTTTCCCAAATCTATAATTTTTTATTTAAACTCTTTTTATTAATTGCATATATTATATGGGCAAAAAATAATAATAATTGCATATATTCTAATATATAATAGGTCTTCGATCAAGAAGTAGTTTCCAAGAAAAATTATTAGAACGAGTAATTTAGAGATACTAACTTACAACATTTTTACAAATATATAACTAACATCATTTTTTTACTTAATATCTATAAATTAATAATCTAACTTCTATATTAATTCATTAAACGATAAGAAATTTGTCTCCCAAATGTTAAATACTTGAATTCTTTTCTTAAGCTCTTTTTTATCAATTGCACATATATAATAGGGACTTGGACTTCCATCAAGAGAGCCATTTGTCATGCAAATTATTAAACCGGGTACTTTAGAGAAACAAATTAAACAGATCTTTTTCAAATGATTGTCCTCACTAATTTTTTTAATCTCTATAAATTTTTTGTTTATTTGATCAAGAATATAATATCTTTCAAAACTTTAAAGATAAAAGATTTTCACTTCATTCAATAAATATAATTTTTAAAATTTAAATATATATTTTCCTTCCTACGAAATGAAATCCCTTAGCATATCTATCACCAGCTTGTTGAGATGTTGGAGTACTCTTTATTCAATAGAACAATCCAATAGTTGTCTGATGAGTCGCAGCTTTTTTGCATGATTAGCGTACGGAGGCTAGATTGATGGGAGGGAACGATCACTAATGTAGTGCACGATTGTATGACGTGTCGATCTTCTATTGCTACGACAGACTACGGTTCTCTCCATCTACTTTATTTTTTTATTAATAAAATTGTAAGATTTGATAAATAGATTCCACGAACCTTGTTTTGTTGGTGACGAAGGAAACTTCAAACTTTAAAATTTCAGTTTGCGTTTGGAATGACTTATTTTTATTCAAAACGTATTTATAATTCGTGATTCACGGTATACGAGGTAAATATGTGAGAGGAGTTTTTTCTCGATTTGCGTAATAAGTACGTTTTTCCTGTAAAAAAAGCTTAAACAAACAAGCCCTCAAAGAAAGAAATTATGAGAACGGGACAATGAGGAGTCCGTAAAAAGATAACTTGTACTTTAGGTTCATATAATATAATGATAGCAAAATATATATATATATATATATATAAGTTTTCAGTAGGTTCATTGAACTAAAAGAAATAATATGACTCTTTTGATTCTGAATATAAGATATATTTATCTAAATTTAAAATATTAAAAAAGCTAAATGTATTAGCTAATTATAAGATATATGACATAATCTTTCTTAAATATCACTGTGTGATATTATATTATATATATCGGCTTATTAGTAAGATGAATTAGTTTAGAAAAAAATAATAAATATAGTATATAAATTAGATCTTATATATTAGACTGCAGAGAGTTTATAGATATATGATCAAACAAGAAATGTGCATGCATAAGCTGAATAATTTAAGCAACCGAAAAATTTAAACCTGGCACATGATTAAGATACAACACGGATGAACAAGAAAGAAACAGCAAATCAGGAAAACACAAACAAATGGCCATAACGAGAAAAATTAAGTACTACTATACCACACACAAACACAGTCATATTTAAGCTTGAAGGGCGTTGATCGATGATATTGTATATCTTGATGGCTCCTTCTTTCATGGAAATAATAAACCCAAAAGGAGAGAGTAGATCTTGGGGCTATGTGAAAAGAGGGCTCTTGGTATATACACAGACGTCAGACCAGGTGCTTCCATAAGTTGAACGCCATAATATCTCAAGATCAATGTAGTAACCCAACCAACAGGTTTCAGAAGACCCCAGAAACATTGTAATATGAACATGATTGCCAAACCAATCACTTTGACAAGACTCACGAGTACTTACGCATGTATCTATAGAGCATTTACGAATGTATTTATAGTGAATTGTATCCAATAGCTCATCAAAGTTAGGGTAATAAAAATATATTCCCCACTAAAAAGATTTAAAAATTATATTCCACCATTAAAAATATTAAAATATCTTATTAAATAATATTCCCACCATTAATTTAAAAATTACCATGAACCCCTTCATAATATTTCCACTACTAAATATTAAAAAATTATTATGAACCCAACGTATACACTGCACAAATTGAAAAAAATTACTTTGAACCCAACATGTACATTATATATATATGTGTGTGTGTAGATACAAGTAATTTTTTTCTTTTACTATATTACTCTCATATATTATGTAATGCAAACAAACGTTTCTATACATATGTATCATCTTTTTTTTAATGATGAACCAAATAAATTCACGTAATCATCATTATATTCTATTCCATTACATTACATTATATTATATTACATTATCTTTGATTCCATGAACCAAAGGCACAAATTCATTTTGCTCCTTCAAGCAACCGTTCTCTTGACCTGTGCGTGGATGTCTGTGAACTTTACAGGCACTTTAAATTTTAAAGTTCAAAGGCAAATTCCCGGGAATAAAGGGCGCGCATTATTGGGTGCAGCGGATACTTAATTACTCTTAAAGTGTTACTTTATTCTATTCGTAATGGGGAACAATAATACAAGATTGTTGTGGACCGACTGTTAATTAATGGTGTATCATTTTTCTTTTTTAGCGGTGAAAAATTAATTTCATATTTTATAAAATAAATATGTAAAAACAATTTTGTCTTATAAACATTAAGTGTGTATTTGGAATAGCGGTAGGAAAAATGACTTATTATGATTCTGACTTATCAAAAAAGTTATTTTTTGATTTGTGATTTATATTTGGATGAGCAATTGAATAAATGATTTTTCATAAGTCAAAACTTGTTTGGATTAGTGTTTGTATAAGTGCTTTTTTAAAAGTAAAAACTTGTTTGAATTAGTGATTACATTAGCTCTTTTGTGTTAATTATAACAAAATAATATATTTAAAATTAAAAATTAGTGGAGAAATTGAAGTGCATTTGGATGTTCTTTAAATTTTAGATAGATCATATATGCGATATCCAACACTAACATATCATCTAGCCCATTTTAGCCTAGCTACACATCAAACTCTACCTAGTAAAACTAATCCTCTATATAAAATACAAACTTGTAGCTCCAGAGATGAAGCCCAAACTAAGAATGGAATTTCAGAAATTATAACAGCATAAACACATTGTGATTCACTCTATTATGCCACTAGAGCAAATAACTCCCAATCTAGAATTTCAATGGCCACAATTGTGGTACGAGGTCCAAATGTAGGTGATGTTGAGCTCAAAAAAGCAAATAACTGCCAAATTATAGAATTTCACATAAAAATATTACATAACTAATTGGATCACAAATTCTGTACAAGTTGATATCTAATCATGTCACGAATGCGATTCATACAGGTTGAAGATGTCACAGCATCATTGGACGAGGAAGCCGCATCGTCTATAGTATTATTATCTTCATGAGCTACATTGGCAGTTTCTGCTGCACCGAAATTAACATCACTCTGAGAATTCCTCCTAATAAAGTTATGAATGGCCATAGTTGCGCAAACGAAGCGGACTTGCGTTTGGTAGCTGTATTTGCGCATTTTTGCAATAATTCGAATCTATTCTTCCACACTCCAAAAGTCCTTTCAATAGTTGACCTCAAACTAGAATGATAGTAATTGAATGTCTCTTTAGCATTTGCCAAACCAGGTTGACGCTGAAATTCTGACAGGTGATAAGGCTCACATCTATAGGGACCAAGATACCCAACTGGTGTGGGATAGCCAGTGTCGACCAAGTAATATTTGCCTAATAAATATCTCAAATCATTTTGAAGGTGTGAGATTAAGCAAAGTGCGCACTGTAAGTAATCAAACTGAATGAGACGAAAATATACCTGCAGGTGGATGAGGGAAATTCATAGCTGAATTTGAGACAGCAGCTTGAAACACATGAGCGTCATGTGCAGAACCTTCCCAACCCGCCAACACGAACGTAAACCACATATCCCAATCGCATATAGCCATTACCTTCTGTGTTGTATATCCCTTTCTCCCGATATATCTTTCCCAATTGGGACCAGTGATCACACACTTGATGTGAGTTCCATCTATTACTCCAATGACATCCTTAAAGTAGGGATAATATCGAGGATCATCGAGTATTTTTGGGTGGCATCCTTTGAATTCGGGATCAGAGGGTTTGATATTTTCTCGAGCTAGGCTAATACAAGCTTATAGTACCATGTGCAATAGCCGACTGACAGTTTCTCCTGAATGTTGAAACAGCTCTTAGACCATCCTATTGCCTATGCCATAGCCAACTGTGAGCAAAAATATCGCAACCATTTCTTCTACACCGACATTCCTAGAATCTCGTAACCCATGTTCGACCAATTTACTGCACAACTGGTAGAACACATGTCTTTCAACTCTAAACATGTCATGACATTGTGCTTCATGCTCTGCCAATATTTCTTGGACAAATAAATGATCGGTTCGTTTACTTGTTTTATGAGGTTCTTTGCATATGAAGGGAACCCAATATTGACACACCAACGCAGTTAGTTTTCATACTCTATTAACTCTTCATCTATAAGAGCTAGTATCCGAGAGTCGTCATCTTCTTCCCCCATCCAATTTGCCATTACAGATGTTACCTGTTCGTTGGATTCAAATGCATATAACATAAAGGTAATTCAGTCAAAGTTGAATCATAAGTCATAAAAAGAATGTTGGATTAAAACATACATAACAAAAAAGTATTTTAGTCGAAGCTGCATTGTTGGTCTAGTAAAAACAAACGAACAAGCATGCATACAATAAACACTAAACTAATTTCCCATAAAGTTCAAATCAAGATGGTGTCATCAAAGGAAAACCATATCGATAGTCAAGAACATAATCCGTAACTACTCGATCAAGGGTCGTAACTATATAACGCAGCCACGCAATCAAGGCATCCTTGTTCCGCTTAACAAATGAGAAAAACGTGTCCCGACTAGTCTTGTCCATAATCAGCCTGATACAGCGGACTTGAAATTCCTCATCTTGTTGCACTTCTTCCAGCTCAGGCAGGTCTTCAATAGCAGCATCAATACTCCTTGCTTGAATCTCACTTATGGTTGCATCTCTATTCTTTGATGCTTCTGCTATGACACTCACTACATCCGCAATTTGCTTGGCCGTTGGCATCTTCTGCTTCTTTTTCTTCCCTGCGCGATCAACTCGTTTCCACTTTCACATGAGAGTGATAATTAATATGAAATTAGAGTTTAGTAGAATTAGTAGGGGTAATATTGAAAATTATTTAAATATTAGGAAAAATTTAATAACTTTAACTGTTTTTATTGGTTTGTGAGAATTGTTGGTTAGTGTCTTATAATAAGGACCAAAAGGAGTATTTTCTAATGAGGCCTCTTGACCCTTTTAAGGATTTGTTAAAAATGTAGACCTGAATTTGGATTTAATTATTTTAAATGGATTTAAATGAGATTCTCTCCAATAAAAATTACAAAATTTCTATTAACGCAAATAAAAATATATAAATACTTTTAAAATGTTCAATTTCTTTCGAATGTGAAATTAAATTTAATATTTTGTTGGTTTTTCAACTTGAACAAGGATTTAATTTGATTTGTTAGTTAACCTAATTTTTTTTATCAACCTAATTAATTAGCCTGAGAGACATTGAATCTTTGACCCAAAAAAACAGGAGAGACATTTGAAATTGGAAATCAAACTTAAAATTTGTTTTATGGTAATGGCATTTTTTCTGCCAACATGATAATGACGTTAAATGTTTAAAAATTAAAAGAATATTTCGTCTGTAATTATTTTAATTCCTAACGATTTAATAATTGTTCATCCTGGCAAAAAGAAAATACAAAAAGGGATTTTTATTCCTAAAATAAAATTTTCAGTAAAATATAGATATAAAGCATAAGAATGCGACGTAAGTGTCGCAACAGATTCTTAATCATCCATTGATTCGTAGGCTTTCTCCTGAGAGATCCTTTCGTTCTTCACAATCGAGCAATGGCCGGTTACACGACGTTTCTTCCTGAAGAAGTGATCAGAAACATTCTGAAGCGACTTCCGGTAAAGTCCCTACTCTGATTTCAATGTGTGTGCAAACCTTGGAGAAATCTCATCAAGACCCCACATTTCATCTCTGAGCACCTCCTCCACTCCACCCATCAAAACCCTTCTCTTCTTTTCCAACAGGATGGCCTATGGTTGCTTGATTGCAAGATGCAATTCCATAAGGTTGGCGAAGTCCCTTTGATCGATTCTTCAAATACCTCTCCGTTAAATCCTAAGTTCCAGCAATGGCTTGCTCTGTTTTCATTTCAATAGGTATGGTACATTTTCTCTGGACATTTTCTTGTGGAATCCAGCGACTAGAGAGCTCAGACAAGTGCCACCGAATATGAGAACGGTGTAGATGTCCATTTCCAAATCGGATTTGGCTTCAGTCCAATTGTTAATGATTACAAGATAGTGTTAATTCATGAGTTTACGCATGCTAAGGTGTATTCATTAAGATCAGGATCATGGAAGGAAGTAGAATTTGGGTTAGAAAATGTAGGTTTTATGTCTCAGAAAATCACTCTGAATGGAGCTGCCTTTTGGCATGGGCATCGGTGGGAGCTAGATACATATTATGATGTGATACTTTCATTTGATATAGCAACTGAAGTGTTTTCTTTAATACCTTTCCCAGATCGGCCTGCTCTAACATCAATAAATAGCCTTGCTGTGTATGAGAACAAACTTGCTATGATTCAAGGCTCTGAATCCTTCATTAAATTGTGGGTGACGGAGGATGGTATAGATGTATCTTGGGTTAAGAAATTTAGTTGTCCCGTTACATTCTTGGTATATCCATTGGCTATTTGGATGAATCAAATTATTTGTCATGTTATCGAAAATAAACGTGTAGGGTGGAATCCTGAACTAGAAATTACTTTGTTAAATATCTCTTCCGGGGAATGGAAGACATTTGATATAAATAGATGTGGTGGTGGCATTAGCTTTGGTAGCTTTATTCACCAACGTGCAGAAAGTCTTTGCCAGATTTTAGATAAGGTCATTAGTGATATTAACTGTTAAGTGGAGGGAGAACGATGAAGCAAAATTGGTCCTACTTTTGTTCAATCTCACTACTAATGACTCTACTCGTTATCCCTAATGGCCTTTGTAGAAGTTATTTAGAAGGTTAAAGTATAGTTTTGATCATTTAATAGGATAACAATATATCTATATGTTAACACACTCTTACCAACACACCTCTGCCGAAGTGCCGATACTCACCACACTCTCATTTATCTCAAATTGGCTAGACACCCACTTAGCCATATAATGCCAAAACATCTTTAATGCATCACCTCATGGCATGGCATCTACTACTCCAACGGACAACACACACACTAACAATTAAATCACTCATCCTTTTCTTCATTTGGATGGAGCTACAATGACCCCACAACACCCTCCTACTCTCTCAAACACACGACCGCACTCGCGCACTTCCCATATTTCTCATTTCATTTGGCCAACAAATCTAGCTTTAGCTTCACATGTGAATTGTATAAGGATAGCACACACAATCAATTGTCCACCATTCTTTCCATTGCCGACACCTCAACAAATTCTCATATACCTATTAATTAAATCATTCCCTCACTCTCTCATTTCATCAAGTCCTTCAGAGAAGAGAGAGAGAAAAAGAAAGGAAAGAAAAAGAGAAAAAGAGAGAGAAGTGAGTGGAGGTGGCGAACCAGAGGAAGTTGACATCGGAGAAGAGGAAGAAAGAAGGTTGAATTGTCACATGCAACACCATAAACGTGTATAGGTGAGTCTCCTACACATTTATCTTTGTCTTCACGTTGGATTTGAGTGGTTTTCTGTGGTAGTTTTGGCTAGAGTTAAGAGAAAAGTCTCAAAAAACATTTTGTCAACCGAAAAGTTTTAAACCAATGATTGTGTGACAATTTTGGGGCGAATTTTGGGGTTCTTTAGTTCTGAAATTTGATCATTAACCTCAGGACATATGTGTAGGAGAGTATAGAGTTAAAAGTTTTGAGGTTTGGAGTATAAATTTATGGCTCCATGTTAGTTTTCTTTACCATGTTTTGTTGTTCGAAAAACAGAGTATCTATCTGAAAGTTTCAGAAGCTTAAACAGAGACTATAGATGGATTTTTTGAATGGGTCTTTTTGTATAGGAATTTTAGGATGTGTAGTTGATGATAGAACCAAGAAGAGTGCAATTTGTAGTGAAAATGAATGAGTTCTTGATTTTTAAACTCAGATTATCAAAACTGACGTTTACAGAAGCCAGTTAGGTTTATGTTGAGTTTTGACTAGACAAAGCTTATCACAAATTTATGAAATTTTACAAGAATATAGTAGACATTCATAGCTTTGAAATCAATCTAAGAATGCATCAATTGAATACCTGTAGAGAGAGTTATAATTTTTGAAAGTTAAGTCAGAAACAAGGGAAAATCTGGACGTCCAAGTTCTGGTAGTTGATTGTGTTGTGTTTTTTAGTAATATAATCTTGTTCAAAAAGCATGAAACAGAATAAAAGTATACATGATAAGCTTTAATTTGATATAAAATGGGTGTCATTTGGGTTTGTAGATTATGAAATATGAATTTTTGAAGTTAGGCATTGAATCTTGAACATTTTCTAAACCAGTTATATTGTTCGATGATTCTAGGAAATTTATCCATGTAATTGGAAGTTGCTAATACTTGTACCTTAAAGTAGACTTAATGAGGGTCACATAAAACTTTGAATCATTGCAATTCAAGTTTTCTAGATTTATTTATGATTTTTCAAAGTTGTGCTTTGTTTCTAGAATGTAATCTGGAACAGGGGAAGCTTTGCGAAATTATGGGAAAAATCTGTTATCAGTGGCTAGCTTTGGGTATTTTTCCATGAAAATATACTTAAAGAGCTTCACATAGGAAAGTAAAACGTTTGCATGATAATAATTCTTGTGTGTGTTGTTACTCCTTGCGGTCTTTAATATAAGAGTTATTTGAATTTCTTAAAGAGATTAATGAAGCTATATAAATAACTTGATCATAACATATGTTATGTATTATTAGATTATATATCAGTTTATAAGTCAGGCAAATTAGTTTTAAAAAAATGATAAATATAAATACTTTAATATGACTTATTTAGTTCCTTAATATCTCCAAAAAAACACAATGACTTTTATATTAAAGGCTGGGGGTAGTATTATTTCTCTCATGTGTGAATTAATAACTTGGATGTAAAATTGAATTTGTTTATATAAATTTATTTGAGTTATAGAGAAGATGATATGGAGGCGAGAAGAAAGGAGAAAGAAGAGGAATATGGGAGATCCATGATTAAAGGCTGACATATAAGGGGAAAGACAAATTGATACTACTTGAATTTTGAAAATCCTAAGTCAGTCTTGTTGCCTATAGGAGTATAGGTATGGACTATAAAAGTACAACAATTAACAAATCATTTTAATAGAAAATCACTGATTTAAGATTTTGAAGTTCAAGTATTATTCTTTTTATGTTTTTCTCAAGAAACATTAAGTTTAAGAAGAAGAGTTCAAAGGACGTTCAGTTTTATCTTAGATTTAAAATGGCGGATGATCATTAGGAATTTTTTATCTAAAGAGCTTATCATTAGAATATGAGACAAGAAGATATTGGTGGCAGGTGGCACTGAAGGTGGGGTTGAGGAAGGAGAGCTTGGTCGAGATGTGGGAAAGGAAAGAGAGAAGGGAAAGATGCTTCAGCCTTCTTGACTTTCATTTAACAGAGAATTTTAACAGCCAAGGACTAACAGATCTAAGGAAGAAAATTAAAAAATTATATGGACCTGATTGAAAGTTGAGGAAAACTATAAGGATCTACAAATTAATTTTGCTTTAAAATTTTAGATCTCTTATAAAAGAACTCAAAGGTTTACTACTACAAAATAAGGATTTAGTGGCGCTCCTCCTATGACCCTTCTTTCAAGAAGTGCCATAGAAAATTGTTCTTTTTTGGGTTAACCACCATTGGCTGGCGCTTGTTGGATCAAGCGCAGGAGGAGGCGCGCGCCGCCTTGGCCAGCGCTTGCCCCACCAAGCATCAGCTAAGGCCCATTAATTTTTTTGGGTTAAGCTTAGACGCTATTTTTTTTGTTAGGCGCCTCCTCCGGCCAAGGCCCATTATGTTTTTTTTTAGTTAAGCTCATACACTGTTTTTTTTTGTTAGGAGCTTCCTCCGGCGCTTGGTGGGGCAAGAGCCAAAGTAGGGCACGCCACCTTGCCTAGCGCTTGGCACACCAAGCGCCGACCAAGGCCCATTATGTTTTTTTTTGGTTAAGCCCAGATGCTTTTTTTTTGTGGGGTGCCTCCTCTGGCGCTTGGTGGGGCAAGCGTCGGAGCTTGCCACACCAAGCGCCGGCCAAGGTTTAGTGAATACTTGGCTGACGCTTGGTAGGGTAAGCTTCGACGAAGGCCCTTGCCGACACCCTCATTCCATTTTTTTTTATATACTTCATATTGAAAGGCTGCACAACCTTGTCACATGTGCAAAAGTTATCTTCTTTATCAATCTATATATTATCTGGACTAATGAGAGAGCCAGAGATCAGACACCGTGCGCATAGAGACTAAGGGTGAGAGTTAAGAGCTACTACCACCATAGTGGAGAGATCACAGAAGGCGATCGAGCTTGGATCATCACCTTCATTCCTCCTTCATATGCTAAGGACATGCAAGCTGATTATTAGCTAAGGCACCTTGTTAATTAAGGTAAGCTTCAACACCTTCTTTCCTTATTTATTATTTATTTATTTTTCCAGTATCCTTCTTTCCTTATTTTTGTTATATGGTTTTGGCATTAATTATCTTATTATCCTTTACTTCTATTTAATTTGTCAATACTTTAATTTCTCTTAGAATTATTTCAATAGGGGGAATTTAGATTATATTTTTTGTATTTTAACTTATATAATTTTTTTGTTTGATTACAAGCTAAGAAGTTGATACGTAGTTTCACTATCAACATTCATTTCTTTATCACTTAGCTTTCAAGTGAATAATATAAACAATAATATATACTATACTTTCTAGTTTTACTTTTCATTTGTCTGACTTAATAATAATAATAATAATCACTATTCATTTATCTTACTTTATATCAATTAAGGTTATGCTTGAAGGCTAATAATAATAAGGGTATAGGGTAGATTAAAACAAATATTTGGAATGCAATGACGCTTTTACAGCAAGCGTTATAGCTCCCTTCACCATTTATTTTATTTACTTATTTATTTTATATACTAAATGGATGCTATGGTGCTTGGTGTCCAAGTACCGTAGCTTTTATATACCTTCTATGACACTTAAGGTAAAAGCGTCATACAAAGTGTACAAAGTTGGCCCTCCCGCCATTATCATAGTCTTTCTCGCGCGTCCTCCTTCACTCCATTTTTTCAGATCTAATTGGTCCCTACATCGTCTTTCTCGTGCGTCCTCCCGCACTCCATTTTTTAGATCTAATTGGTCCCCACTATACCTTTCTTTAGTCATTGTCCACATGCCCTCCTCTCTTTGATGACTATTATTGGAAGCTTCGTTGGTCCCACTTTTTGTTTTTTCTTGTCTCCGTGTGCGCATTTCTTCAAAAAATTTTGGTCACGCACTTCCGTTATAGTACAAAGCTTGGTTACCCACATGATTTGCTTTGTCTTAGCCACATGAGGAGCTGAACATAGAGAGAGTTTAGAGAGAGAAGGAGAGGAGAAAACTCACGAGATAGGTCGATTTCTTTGGTGAATTCGTACCTAACGTGTATAATCCTTCTCCTAAGCTTCTCTTCTATGTGATGTAAGGTATTTGAAGCACAAATCTTGGTGTTTTGAAGTTAGGGTTTTCAGCCACAAGAAGGAAAAGCTAGTGGGAGCTTGAGGTAACTTCCAAACTCTTGCATATTAACTATTCTAGTTGTTAGAGACAATTTAATCGGTGAAATTTCGCCGGATTGTCTTTGTGTGTAAAAATGGAAAATGGGTTGTGGGGGCTGTTATGCTGCCCAAATTGATACTAAATGGTAGTTTTAACCTAATGGAATAGTCAGTAAAGTGGTTAGGAGTATAAAGGAACGTGTTTACGGAGTCGAAACCAAAAAACCCCGATTTTCCCCTGAAAACCCATATATTTTGGCAAGCACTATAAATGGGTCTTAGAGTTGGATTTTCAATGATTTGATGATTCCATTGAGTTCAGGAGGAAAAATTAGGTGGGGTTACAGTTGGGCACTTTTTCGGAAAAGGCCGAGAAAGCATAATTATGAAAATGCCCTTAAAACACTGAAATAAGGGCTGCCAAGGGCAATTTCGTCTTTTGGCAGTGAATTTGGTAATTCCGAGTCCGGAAATGGATTCCTTGGGCGAAAATATGTTAGGATAGCCCAGGTTAGAATTTCAAGAAAAGTACAGTCAGACTGGGTATAGCGGGGCCGAGCCGGGTCCCCGGGGGTATCTTAGTAATTTTTCAAGATAGACTCGTATAACCCCCATAAACACTATGGAAGTATCTAAATAGTACATTTGACATTGTAGAATCGAATATGGAGCCCTGAGCTGTTTGCACATAGATCAAGGCACGCGTTTCGAGACGAAAAAGGGTTAAGGTAGGGGACTTACCTTACTTGCATGTAGTTGATATATTTGCTTGTGTAATGATGTATGTGATTGCTTTACTTGATTGTGTAGAGCATATTTGAATAAATGAAGCTCTGTTTCTGTTTTCCCTGTGGCCATAGTCTTGTTGTATGAAACATTAAGCATGCAAAAATGTCATTATGGGGCATACATCTAGATAAAGCTAACATGTCATACATATAGCATCAATCATGCATGCATTATGGTATCTGTTTCCTACTGAGATTCTCTCAAAACTCACCCTCCCCTACCAACAATTCAGACAGGAGAAGACAGAAGATATGCAAATAACAATGCAGAGAATCGTATGAGGGTATTACAATGGTGGAATGAAGATGAGAAGGTGTCTCCATTTCACTGGGATGAGTTTAGACACCCTAGTAGCCTTGTGCGGCCACATTATTTGAATTTATCAGGTACGAACCCCTATGGGGAATTTATGTAATCATGCACTTATTATCAGTATATTTATGCTATTCTTGTGTCACCCACCGAACCGCATATCGTTTTCTGTGAATACTCTGAAAAAATGTTAAAATGAGACAAGGGCGTGACACGACCCATTGTATTGGACATATTTGCATTGTTAATGAGAATTGTACTATTCGAATTACTCTTCTTCTATCTCTATCTCTCAACTCTCTTCTACCTATTCATTATGTAGTAGTTAAACTAGGTACTTGGGTGTAATGATTGCATCTCTCATCATACTCCTGCCTTTTCCAAGGGAAAAGTAGAAAATAAAAAAAAAAAAGGTGTTGGAATATATGGATCGTAGTTGGATACAAGTTAAACGGATGAGTGTTGAATATGATGTTGGGGTGAGGGGTTTTTTAGACTTAGCAAAAATAAATGCCGATAATGATAGTGAGATGTTTTATTGCCCTTGTGTAAAATGTTTGAATAAGAAGCGACTAAGTGCTGTAGATATATATATACACGTTTAATTTGTGAAGGGTTTTATAAGACGTATATAGTATGGGTATGGCATGGTGAACAATTAGAAATGCTAAGTGCATCTCAATAGGGGGAGTGATCTGTGATGATAATGACACATATTTGGATGATCGGATAGAGGATATTATTTGTGATGTAGGAGAAGAGGCTTTTGAACAATCACATGCATATGGTAATATGTGCAGTGATGTTGAGAAGCCATTGTACCCAAGGTGTAAAAAATACCAATTGCTGAAAGCTGTATTGAAATTGGTAAGCTTGAAAGCACAGTATAGACGGAGTGATAAGAGTTTTTCAGAAACACTTGAGGCCTTTAAAGACATGCTTCCTTATGATAATGTGTTGCCTTGTCTATACTATGATGCTAAGAAAATATTATGTCCACTAGGGATGAACTATAAAAATATCCATGCATGCCCTAACGATTGTATATTGTATAGAAAAGAGCATGAAGAGAAGGAGCAATATCCGATATGTGAAACTCCGAGGTATAAATCAAACAAGGCCCCTGCAAAAGTATTGTGGTATCTTCCAATCATACCAAGGTTCAAGCACTTGTTTACCAATGAAATTGATGCCAAAAATTTGAGATGGCATACGGATGAGAGGATTTCTGATGGAAAGCTTTGACATCCAGCTGATTCTTCTCAATGGCAAAAAATCGATCAATTATTTCCTAGCTTCAGTGAAGAACCTAAGAATCTCAGGCTTGAGCTTAGCACAAATGCAAGAATCCTTATGGTAGTTGATACGAGTGCAGATGATCAATTAAATAGTGCAAGTGTACACTGTCGTAATCAAGTAATATAGAAGTAAGTAGAGTATCGTTACCACGAGGATTGAGCACTAAGTACCAAAATAGGTAATTTTAACTCTATTTAGTCGATCGATTAGTTGGTGATTGAGAGTAGAAAATAAAATAAAGACAATTAAATATGAATGCAGATGATATGAAAGCAAATATGAGAAAAAAACCCTAGGGATTAGATTTCACTTCACAAATTCCTGATTGAATCACTTATCTATTCTAGCCCAATATATTCCACATGATTGATAGTCGAGTTTCCCTAATTTAATTACCAGCCTCTTTCAAGGTCAAGCAATTCTATAATCAATTGCTAATCCAATATATTCCTATATGAATTTAAGCAATTAATTATGCATTAAGATTTATGGAACTCAGTAAGACTACACAACTCATATGAATATATTCCTATTTCATATGCAAGTCATGGTTTTAAATATAGGGTCTACATACATGTATCTCCTTCCGGTCTCAACATGCATATTGAAATCATTCAAAAGATGGCCAGTCAATCAAAAGCATTAAAATAATAATTAAAACTCAATCATGAAGGAGCAATTCAAACTAGATTCAATCCGTCATTAGTAAGCTACGTCCCCTAGAAAAATGGAAATTTAGCATATGATAAAATTAAAAACAAAACCAAAATAAATTGACATTATATAAAGCTAGAATGAAATCCTCAGAAATACTGTATAAACTTGAATATTAAATTCTCAAACATAAATATACAACCAAAAGATGAATGAAAGATGAAGAAATCTAGCCGTCCATTGAGGAGGTAAAACCTTCCATATAGGCGACATGCAAAATGTAATACAGTCCTAAGCCTTCCAAGATGGAGGCATGCAAAAAGTAATAAAATCATAAGCCTTCCAAGATGGAGGCATACAATACATGAAATTAAATCTAGAAAATGACACAAAGAACTCAGAAATGTCAGAGAAAGATCTTTCCCGGTCAGAGAAGGACCTCTCCCTATTGGAGAAGGAACCTCTGCTTCTCTTCCTTTCCTCCTCTCTTTGAGCTTGGCCTTGATCTCTATTTATAGGGGAAAAAAACGTGTGCTACAGTACTGCTACAGTGTTTCTGGCGGCTGCTACAGTGTTTTGGAAGTTTCTGCTACAGTACCCCCCGCGGCTACTACAGTGACGTTGACCGCTACAGTGCCTGTTGATTGCTACAGTACTTTTTTTTTAAAATGCTATTTATTCCAAAACGGTATTTATTTATCAATCACACCCAAATTTATTATATTAAACGCAAATATTGTCCATAAAATCATCATATAAGGGAAAATAAATATGCAAATATTTTACTTATCAAATTCCCCCACACTTAACTCTTGGACGTCCTCGGACAAGAAGTAAACAATAATAAGTGCTTCCAACAAAATCAGAAGTGTCAGGTCATAAGTAAGAACACAATTGAAAAATAAAGATATCATAGTATTAATGAATCAACGAAAATATAAATTGGTAACTTTAATTGAAAATGAATAAACTGAGTTCGTACTTGTAGCTCATTCTCTCAATCTCTCAAGTGTTTAAGGGTAAGTGTTTCGCTCAAATTCAACCGAAAAAATTGCACTACCATAGGCTTGCTAAAAATCTCAATCTCCACTACTTAATTCACATGCATAATTCAAATCAAAAGGACTTATTAAGGGTTGTAATGGGGTTAAGGTAAAGGAATGTAAAGTATGATATGAAAGGCTAAAGAAATAGAGCAATTGAAAAATGGGCTACTTATAAATTTATCTTATCACAACAACCCACAATTCAAACACTTCACATTTTTTTTTCTTTTTTCTTCTTCTTTTTTTTCATAATTTTTTTATTTCTCTTTTATTTCTATTTTTTTTTATGATTTTTTTTCTTTTTTCTTTTTTTTGAATTGCAACTATAAAGCTGATGATAGGTACATCCCCACACTTTGTCAAAAGCCAATTTCACAAAAATTTCACATGCTCCACTAATCTTTCAAATAAGGTAAAAGCACTTGATATATCATTAAAGCATATGTTAATGGATTGAAAACAAAGAAATAGTCAATTAGGCTCAAAGTGGCTTATCAACGGTATAATTGCAAGGTTGGCTATTTGGCTCTGGCTAAAGAAAATGAATGCCTTTATCATTTTTGAATATGCATGTGAGATGTAATTTCAACCAGATTTAAAGTAAGTTCTAGAGTGACAACTTAATAGGTGAATATCACACACAGGAGAAATAATTATTATAGGCTCAGAAGCTCACGGCTAGGAATTTTTAAACTCAGTTCATTCAATCTCAAAATTCATCACCAATTGCAACAATCAGTTGTTCTTTCATGCTATAAAATCTCTAAATGCAATTCATCCATACTTAAAACTTATATACTTCTTAAGATCATTACAAAGCACTTGAAAAAGATTTTTTTTTTGAAAAAGATAAAAAAAAATCATGCAACTAATAAAATGTAACTAATGAAATGCGTCTCAGGAGTTAAGAATAACTCCTTACTCTACCATCTTTTTCCACACCCCATGCATCTAATGGTTTTACTAACTAACAAAAAAAAAATTTCTCTCCTCCCCCAACCTAAATCAAACATTATCCCCAATGTCTTCTAGAGCTTAGAGGAGGTGTTTTTTTTAACATAAACGCACAATAAAGTAAAACCAAGAGATTAACTAAAGTTACAACCTAAAGGTGGTATCTGGGTTCTGCTTCTGACTGCTATCTGAAGATGGCCCACCTATTTGCTTGACGAGTAGATCTGGTTTAGGTTCATAGGTTTGCATTTGATCGAGCAGTTGATCAGCAGTTGGGGCAGCAATTATGGAATGGCGAGTCGCTTGGGGTATAAATCCTGTTTCCACAGCATGATCAAGAAAAGATAACAGATTATCATAAAAACCATTAACATTTAACAATCCTAATGGTTTTTTGTGATAGTTTAACTTAGCCCAATATGCAACACTAGAAATGCCATCCAATGTCTCCAAACCACCGGGTAGAGCAATAAAAGCTTGAGCATGGTGGAACATTACTCCCATCTGTTCACGCAAGCTTGAAACCTGTAACTCTTGTCCTAAGGAAAAAGCATGATCTTGCAACTTCTTCACCCTTACACTTAAACCCTTGCTTCCATTCATGGATGCAGAAATGGTCACACTTCCCTTTAGGCCCTGGATGCCTCCCCCGTACACAAAGTTGATTTTTCTTGCAGCTAATGCAATTCCAAGTTCATTTGCTGCTGTTATAAACTCTCCTTTCTTGCCCAAATTAGTTTCACCAAAAATGCAAATAGATGTAAATCTACATTTTTGTGTGATAACATTTTTCTCTTTGTTTCTTTCGGACCATGTACGCTTACAAGAGAAAGAATTCATTTTTACAAATGGAAGTGTGCATAATTACAAATGAAAGAGTACATATATATAATACTAAAACAGCGACAACAAAATCACACAAATCACACATTTTTCAAAGAAGTTTGAAAAAAACTTTCTGACACAAATGACTGGTGGGCCACTGCGTGAAGAAATTAGATAAAAAGAGGAAAGAAAGTCAAAAGATACAGTAGAATAGGAAAAAGATGCCGAAAGGATAAGAAAGATTAGACAAAAGCTACGAAAAAGACAAAACAAATTAAACACACGCATGATTATGTACAGTAGTTGTGATTTTGGCTCACATCTTCCTTTGGTTTTACGTCCAGAAACGGCTTAAACGCTTTCTATGAATCGAGGATTTGCTTCCCATTCAGTTTTCTTATAAACTGGCAAACAGGGTCTTTTAACGTCAAATTCCCAAGATAATAACGCTCTTTTTCTCTGTTGAATATGTCTGCTAAATCGAGAATAATACGATGAACATCACCACTCGGATGCGTCTCAAGAGTTTGAATGATATCATCCAGTGACTCCTTACTCAGTCCATCCTTTATAAATTTGATTTTATCTTCTCGATTTACAGAAACCATACCTTTACTTCTACAGCGCTGATCACATGTCCACCTTGCACATTTATAGCAGACATTCATTCTCTTAGCTCTTCTCTTTTTGGAGTAAGAACTTCTTCCCATTCCTGACAAAGGTTTAACAAATGAATTATGAATCTCACCTGCTAAATGTACCTTAGCTTCAATGATCCAACGTATATCCACAGGAAGGCCCAAACTATTGAATATCATCATCCTTTCAAGTCGACTGTTATAGATCTTCCTGAGCACATCTTTGGGAAGAGTGGGGAACCTGTTCTTAAGCTTTGCAAGAGATTCCTCCATGGTAAATTAAAATGAAAAAGATGAAAACTAAAATCTCAATGCAGTGCAATGTGTTTTGATGAGTAGGAAAGAAAATTGAGAGAGTGGGAAAGAAATAAGTGAGTAGGAAAGAAAATTGAGAGAGTATGAAAGAAGTTTTGAAAGAGTAGGAAATAAGTTTTGGGTTGCCTCCCAAATAGCCGCCCTTCTTTAATGTTGACTGCTACAGTACTTTTATTTTTTATTTTTTTTTTTATTTTTTATTTTTTAACTGTAGTAGTAATTAATATTTATTGATATAAATTATTTGGATTTAAACAGGAAAGGAGTTACCGAAATCGTGAAAATGCATCCAACATGACATGCAGGTATATGAAAGGACCGGTCTCGTATGCAATATTGGAGCAACAATTAGTAAGAACTAATCATTATTTCATATGAATATAATATGTATGCCTAATTTTTAACTACAACTAACCTTGATATACAGTTGCAAGAATTGCATTCTAATGATGTCACACATATACCTCGGCATGATTTATGGCTGGCAGGCTGCACGAACAAAAAAGGCGAAATTCCCAGTGAACTAGTTAGACAAGTTGCCGAATATTGTGTAAGTAGTGGATTATACATGCAATAAACAAATAGCTTCACTTGAAAGACCATATTGTATAGTAATTAATATTGTTGTAATTCTTGTTGTGATAGTGCTCAATAACGCAGGAGCAGCCAGACTTGGCGTATTATGTTGGTCGCGATGATTTGCTCAGCGAAGTCTTGGAGCTCCTGAGTATGATGGTTGTGTTTGGCGTACTGGTTTTGTAGTAACCCCAACATCATACTACGGACCTAAAAAGCAAGCCACAAAAAATGACTTACTACAATTACAATAGCAAATTTCTGACTACAACCATCACGTAGACCAGAGGATTAGTAGCTACGAGCATCAAGTAGAGCAATTCACTAATCATATGCATTTGATACAAGAGCAAAATGCGTTACTGAAGGTGCAAATTGAGACCTTATTATAGTCTAGGCTAACACCGAGTCCATTGTGTGATAGTACGAGTGTGAGGGATAGTTGGCCCTCCGTGCCAAAAGTCCCCATTCCTATGGTAATTAATTTCTTCTCCACTTCACTTTTTGGTACATCATACATTAGTATACCTTAATACATTTAACTCTATTTTTCAAAAGGGCAAATCGGATTGCAAGTTGCACGTTGATGATTCTTTCAAGCATGCAGTTGCTGTCGGCATGGCCTACAATACCGAAAGTGATATCTTGCATAATTCACCATTACCACCGAACACACTCAAAGACCCAGCCAGTAGCTATCCCTGGAGGAAGATTGCGGTACTTAATTATATATATGAATTTAATTACTCCAATTTTGTTATTCAAAAATATTTCTTCAAATGTTTACTTAACTATTTCATTGTTTTGTCAGTGCCCATTCCAACCAAACAACAATGACTGCGGTTATTATATTATGAAATTTATGAAAGATGTAGTTACTCATGATAATATTTCTGTTCCTATACAAGTAAGTTCTTTTTACTTGTAGTTACTGTGTTTTAAATTTAATTGATAACTGTCTAAGTTAATTTATTTTTAGTAATTTTTTTTGTGCATGCTTTTCATGTAGTATTATGAAGATCAACGTTGTGACCAATTGATTGAGCAACAAATAGAAGAAATCATTAAAGAACGGTGTGAATATATGGTCAAGGAATTAGCTAATATTTAGGTACATACGTATGTTGTTTCTTGCATATTCATCTTGGTTGTCTATGAATTAGTTGTAAATTAAAATTATTCCTTGCCTACATTCTACATACATAAGTACTTACAATTAGTTGTTCTTGTTTGTTACGTTGTAGTCAAATTACATTAGTACTGGTTTTATGAATTAATTATTTTGATTCAAGTTATTTTTTCGTTCTGATTTGGTGTGATTCTAGCTTGGGTTTTTACTGCTGTGGATTTGTAAAATCTAAATTTCTGTGGATTGAATGCGGGTTGGATGCTTATTTAAAAAAAACGTACCTCTAATGGCGCTTCCCAAGGGAAGCGCCATTAGATGTTATATACCTCTTATGCCGCTTGCCCTAGGAAGGCCCGTTAGAATAGTATACTTCCTTCGGCCCTTCTCTCAAAAAGTGCCATAGCTTTTTATTAAAAAAATGAAATGCTCAAGCTATGGACCTTTCGTATATTCAAGAAGAGCGGCACTGGAAGTTACGGCGCTTCCTAAGTGCTATAGTATTCTCTAAATTAAGCGACATAGCTCGTATTTTTTGTAGTAGTGGTTGTAATGTAAGAAAAGGCTTTTGAAAAATGAGCCATGTTGCTCCACTTCCTTCTTTTGAGTGGCACATTGATTACCGATTTATAAATTACTCCCATAATTTGGTTGATATGTTTTATGATTATTAAAGAGCGAGCCTTATTTATCAACATGTGTTAGGTTCTAGTGAAAGGAGTTTTAGCTATTTAAGTGCTTAAGTACGAGGTTTAAGTTTGAATCTATGTGGACATGGAAAATATTTTTAAGAGAGTTATTCCAATTAAGCCCGGCAATATTCCAATTCAACCCAATTAGATAGCTTTATTAAATTTTCTTCTATTAATTATAAACATTGGTTTTGGTTAATATGAATTAGGGAAAATCACTCCCAAGTCCCAAGGACCAAAGATAATATCAAAAAGGTCCTTGGGAAAAGTCAAATATCAGAAAAGTCTCTATACTTTTCTAATATTATTTCCTAAACTCAAATGACAAAGATGCTCCCATACAAAATTGCAAAACGTAATGCTTTGTTTACAACTCGTGAAGCGTATATTCACAACATATTGAGTCATGTTTACAACTTTTACCTCATGTCTGCTTGGAACAATCTTGTCTCACATTAACTATGCAAAATGCTTTTTTACAACTCGTGAAGCGTGTATTTTCAACATGTTGAGTCATGTTAACAACTTCTACCTCATGTCGGCCTGAAACAATCTTTTCTCATATTAACTATGCGAAATGCCTTGTTTACAACTCGTGAAGTGTGTATTCACAACATGTTGAGTAATGTTAACAACTTTTACCTTATGTCAGCCTAGAACAATCTTGTCTCACATTAACTATGTGAAATGCTTCGTTTACAACTCGTGAAGCGTGCATTCACAACATGTTAAGTCATATTAACAACTTCTACCTCATGTCTGCCTGGAACAATCTTGTGTCACATTAACTATATGAAATACTTTGTTTATAACTCATGAAGCGTGTATCCACAACATGTTGATTCATATTAATAGCTTCTGTGCCTTCCGTTTTGCAATTTTGTATGGGGGCATCTTTGGCATTTGATTTTGAGAAATAATATCAGAGGGACTTTTCTGATATTTGACTTTTCCCAGAGACTTTTCTAATATTATCTTTGGTCTTCGGGACATAAAAAGTATTTTCCCTATGAATTATATACGCAGAATACATCTTAAGGTTTGTGGTCTACGCTTTGGGCTTTGGGACTAATTTGTATATTTGGGTCCTCAATGTTATATTCCCGTAACGCTTTCATCATAAAAAATATGTGGGTTAGCGGTAACTTGCCTAAAGTTTTAAATAACTCATATTATATATAATTTTTAAATAACATGAATGTTTTATTTAATGCTCTTTCAAGCCAAAACATACCTATGGTATGTTACATTTTTGTCAAACTCGCGAGTTGACTTTATTTTACATTTCTAGCTTATAAAATCGAGTTGAATCATTGGTAAACTCGCGACCGTTATAAACTCAATTAAATTCACGAGTTTATACATCAAGTTTACCGTTTTTACATTTCTAACTTACAAAACTGTGTCACGCACCCTTAAACTTATGTTAACTTTTCAATTTGATTATTAAACGGATTTTTCTCCATAAAATTAATTTTTCAGTAAAAATATAAATATAAAGCATAACAATGCGCCGCAGCATATTCTTAATCGTACCTTTGTTTCGAAGGCTATCTCCTGAGAGATCCCTTCTTCGTTTTTTCACAATCGAGGACGATGACTCAGACTGTAATGGCCAGCGACACGCTGTTTCTTCCCGAAGAAATAATCAGAAACATTCTCATGCGACTTCCTGTGAAGTCCCTACTCCGATCTCGATGTGTGTGCAAAGATTGGAGAAATCTCATCAAGACCCCATGTTTCATCTCTGATCAACTCCATCACTCCACCCATCAAAACCCTTCTTTTCTCTTCCAATGGAATGGCCTATGTTTGCTTGATTGCTAGATGCAATTCCATAAGGTTAGCGAAGTCCCTTTGATCGATTCTTCAAACACCACTCCGTCAATCATAGGTTCCAGCAATGACCTACTCTGTTTTTATGCCTATAGGTATCATACATTTTCTCCCGACATTTTCTTGTGGAATCCAGCCACTAGAGAGTTTCGCCAAGTGCCCCCAAATACAAAATGTGTAGATCTCCGCTTCGAAATAGGATTTGGCTTTGGCTGTCCAATTGTTAATGATTACAACATAGTGTTAACTCATATGTCTAATCATGAGGTCACGCATGTTGAGGTGTATTCATTAAGATCAGGATCAGGGAAGGAAGTAGTGGGATAGAAAACGTAGATCTTTTTTCTCACCAAATCACTGTCAATGGAGCTATCTTTTGGTTTGGATATCGGTGGAAGCTAGATACAGTTTATGATGTGATAGTTTCATTTGATATAGCAAATGAAGTGTTTTCTTTGATACCTACCCCAGGTGGGCTTGCTCCAACATCCACATCCAGGTTTGCTGTGTATGAGAACAAACTTGCTATGCTTTCTTTCTCTCCTATTCAAGATTTTGAATCCTTGATTAAATTGTGGGTGATGGAGGATGGTACAGATACATCTTGGGTTAAGAAACATGCAGGGTGGAATCATGAACTAGAAAATGCTCTGTTAAATATCTCAACCACTGAATTGAAGATGTTTGATATCAACGAATGTGGCAGTGCCATTGGCAGTGGCTTTAAACTCCAATATGCAGATAGTCTTTATCCAATTTTTGGATAAGGTCTAGAGTCATTAGTGATATTAACTATTAAGTGAAGAATGATGAAGAAAAATTGGTTCTACTTTTGTTGAATCTCATTACTAATGACTCTACTTGTTATCCCTGACGACCTTTGAAGAAGTTATTTAAAATGATCAATTTTATTTAGTACAGATACTTCCACCTTTATTTGACTCATCTATGACTTTTACTGTTCATTTATCTTTTGTAGATACATGTATATAATTTAGTTATTGGTGTATGGGTTGGGTTGGATTTGTCGTCCCTATTATAGAGATTGAAAATATCTTACTCCTTCCGGTTTTAAATATAAGATAAAGTTAACTTTTTTAGAAAGATTAAGGAAGCTAATTAAATTACTTTAGAGTATTTATATTTTTTATTTTTTTCTCCAAACTAACTAGTTTGACTAATAAACTGATATATAATTTAAGGACATATAACATATAATATGATTAAATAACTTATACACTGATATATAACTATGAGCTATCTGCCATCATCATTCTTCTCCACTGTGTGCAACAAAATTGTCTTTTTCTTACCCATTTGACTTCCATAAAAGCCTTTGTCTGCACAAATTGAAAGAAAATTTATGAAGTTCTCATTCTAGTTCATTTTTCCTGAAAACACAAATCTTAAGAAGAAGATTAAAGCATGTACCTAGCTATATTCAATATGCCAATGATTTAAATATAGCAGTTTTCCCCCTTACAAAAGGCTGCGTGCCTTTAGATCATGAATGGGTTAGAAGAATATCTGCTATGAGTTTTGTTGGGATGTTCAGAGTACCAAAGTCACTTAATTTTTTGTCCTCAAATCCATTCAATCTCATTCATAAGAGTTTTATTTTTTGCCTCCCTCTTGGTGCCTTGATAACATAAATTTTTTGACTTCCTTATCTGAATGTCCTTCATACCCATACATACATATGTTTTGGATATAAGGATCATGTTAGACAGTTTTGAAAGGATATACTTGTAAAATACCAGATACCTCTTCAAATTTCAATCTTCGTGCAAACATTTGTTTTCCATATATGTTTTCTTCATCACAATTGACCTCAACCAAATCGCTTGTGGTCAAGAGTCCTATACCAGGTTTCATAACCGTAATGTTAATGAGAAGAGAAAGTAAGAACACCTACAAGACCATAAGAGACAAAAAGAGGTGGTTTCAGCCCGAACAAAAACAAAAAAATAACAAGAGAAAGATAGGGAAAATCGCTAGTAAATACTAAATAAACAAATTAATTGCTCTTTGCCACCAACATACATGAGGTACTGAACTGTCATTAAAATTGAACTTAAAAAGACAAAAACACCCTTACTTTGACAAGAAGATTTTAGGCGGGAGGAAGGAAAAAGTGCAGAGCTTCTAAATCCCTTCTTCCTCTTCCATTAAGTTTAGCGTCGTCTCCCCTCACTCGGCCGTCTCCTTGGCTTGTGTCCGTCGGCAGTGTCGTCTCCGGCTACTCCTCCAACGGCCACCGTCTCGTTGGCTTGTGTCCTTTGGATCTGCTGTCTTCGGGTGCTCCTCCAACGACCGGCGTCTCCTTGGCTTGTGTCCTTTGACAGTGTTGTCTTTTTGGATACACCGCACATAGATAAGAAGCAGTCACAAGTCACAAACTC
This sequence comes from Inga laurina, assembly GCA_963855925.1. Lineage (NCBI taxonomy): Eukaryota > Viridiplantae > Streptophyta > Magnoliopsida > Fabales > Fabaceae > Inga > Inga laurina. The sequence continues at coordinate 68,110,445 of OY979701.1, read as the reverse complement.
AAAAGGCCATTCACATAATGCAAGAAAGGATGATTAGGATGACGATTAGATGCTTAAGTGGACCAATTAAATCAACACTAGGAGATTTACATAAGTATATATGGATAGATATATGATATGAAAAATGATATTTAATATTGTAATAATTTTTATGGAAACAATCAATATAAAAAAATTATGATAATTTACAACAATTTTATTATCAACGTCACATTTCATCATGGGTTTGTCTGGCGTGGCTGGAATATGGGCCTACTCTCAACACCAGGATGTCAGCTGTGAGTTCGTTTACTGTTATAGTTTCAGGTTTTGGTTATGTAAGCGTTCGGTTTCGGCTGTTGTTATGTTTACATATGCTAATTAGCTAGTTACCTATTTAACTGGGCAGGCCCAGTAACTCGTGTGTAATTGTAAAATTGTAATGTTTAGTACTCCCTCGATCCCATATTATAAGTTTTAAATAATCAATTTTCTTTAATCAAGAAAATAATTAAAATTAGTTAACAACAATAACTATGTATTATTTTTATAACTATACCCTTATATGTAAAGAGAACGATAAAAAATACTAATTACAATACATATAGTTAATAAGGATAAAATCAAAAAAAAGCAATAAATATGTTTTTTTGTCCGACCACAATAAATATTTAGACCAACATAAAATGAAGCTTATATTTTGGGACAGACTTATATATAAATTTAAAGCTTATAATAAGCTTATTAAAGTTGCCTTTTGATCAAAAAAAATAGAGGCTCCCATATTTAACACTTGACAATGCATGGAATAGGATTGTCTCAAGAGAAGGTAACACACTTGCACACAATCATATTTAAGCTTGAAGGGCATTTTGATCGATGATAATGTAGATCATGATTATATCAATCAATACAGTATTTTTGAATTTTATAAAAAAAAGTAATTTTGAAAATTTTTCAAAATATTTTATTTTAACTATTTTTTAAGTATCATAGGAATAATTAACAAAGTTTTACAAGTTGGCAAAATAAATTAACGAAGTTTAAAAAAATGATGAAACTGGTGGATTTGGATATTGTATTGGCTATAAATACCCATGACTCCAGGGGATGTTGTTTTTTTTAAAAAAAATATATCTGACTCTTTTTTTTAACCTTTTTAAAGGGACTAAGCATAAAACCAAGAAGTAATAAATTGTTTGTTCTAGTCTGAAATGTAAGATCTTAAAACAAAATTTTCCCAAATCTATAATTTTTTATTTAAACTCTTTTTATTAATTGCATATATTATATGGGCAAAAAATAATAATAATTGCATATATTCTAATATATAATAGGTCTTCGATCAAGAAGTAGTTTCCAAGAAAAATTATTAGAACGAGTAATTTAGAGATACTAACTTACAACATTTTTACAAATATATAACTAACATCATTTTTTTACTTAATATCTATAAATTAATAATCTAACTTCTATATTAATTCATTAAACGATAAGAAATTTGTCTCCCAAATGTTAAATACTTGAATTCTTTTCTTAAGCTCTTTTTTATCAATTGCACATATATAATAGGGACTTGGACTTCCATCAAGAGAGCCATTTGTCATGCAAATTATTAAACCGGGTACTTTAGAGAAACAAATTAAACAGATCTTTTTCAAATGATTGTCCTCACTAATTTTTTTAATCTCTATAAATTTTTTGTTTATTTGATCAAGAATATAATATCTTTCAAAACTTTAAAGATAAAAGATTTTCACTTCATTCAATAAATATAATTTTTAAAATTTAAATATATATTTTCCTTCCTACGAAATGAAATCCCTTAGCATATCTATCACCAGCTTGTTGAGATGTTGGAGTACTCTTTATTCAATAGAACAATCCAATAGTTGTCTGATGAGTCGCAGCTTTTTTGCATGATTAGCGTACGGAGGCTAGATTGATGGGAGGGAACGATCACTAATGTAGTGCACGATTGTATGACGTGTCGATCTTCTATTGCTACGACAGACTACGGTTCTCTCCATCTACTTTATTTTTTTATTAATAAAATTGTAAGATTTGATAAATAGATTCCACGAACCTTGTTTTGTTGGTGACGAAGGAAACTTCAAACTTTAAAATTTCAGTGTGCGTTTGGAATGACTTATTTTTATTCAAAACGTATTTATAATTCGTGATTCACGGTATACGAGGTAAATATGTGAGAGGAGTTTTTTCTCGATTTGCGTAATAAGTACGTTTTTCCTGTAAAAAAAGCTTAAACAAACAAGCCCTCAAAGAAAGAAATTATGAGAACGGGACAATGAGGAGTCCGTAAAAAGATAACTTGTACTTTAGGTTCATATAATATAATGATAGCAAAATATATATATATATATAAGTTTTCAGTAGGTTCATTGAACTAAAAGAAATAATATGACTCTTTTGATTCTGAATATAAGATATATTTATCTAAATTTAAAATATTAAAAAAGCTAAATGTATTAGCTAATTATAAGATATATGACATAATCTTTCTTAAATATCACTGTGTGATATTATATTATATATATCGGCTTATTAGTAAGATGAATTAGTTTAGAAAAAAATAATAAATATAGTATATAAATTAGATCTTATATATTAGACTGCAGAGAGTTTATAGATATATGATCAAACAAGAAATGTGCATGCATAAGCTGAATAATTTAAGCAACCGAAAAATTTAAACCTGGCACATGATTAAGATACAACACGGATGAACAAGAAAGAAACAGCAAATCAGGAAAACACAAACAAATGGCCATAACGAGAAAAATTAAGTACTACTATACCACACACAAACACAGTCATATTTAAGCTTGAAGGGCGTTGATCGATGATATTGTATATCTTGATGGCTCCTTCTTTCATGGAAATAATAAACCCAAAAGGAGAGAGTAGATCTTGGGGCTATGTGAAAAGAGGGCTCTTGGTATATACACAGACGTCAGACCAGGTGCTTCCATAAGTTGAACGCCATAATATCTCAAGATCAATGTAGTAACCCAACCAACAGGTTTCAGAAGACCCCAGAAACATTGTAATATGAACATGATTGCCAAACCAATCACTTTGACAAGACTCACGAGTACTTACGCATGTATCTATAGAGCATTTACGAATGTATTTATAGTGAATTGTATCCAATAGCTCATCAAAGTTAGGGTAATAAAAATATATTCCCCACTAAAAAGATTTAAAAATTATATTCCACCATTAAAAATATTAAAATATCTTATTAAATAATATTCTCACCATTAATTTAAAAATTACCATGAACCCCTTCATAATATTTCCACTACTAAATATTAAAAAATTATTATGAACCCAACGTATACACTGCACAAATTAAAAAAAATTACTTTGAACCCAACATGTACATTATATATATATATGTGTGTGTGTAGATACAAGTAATTTTTTTCTTTTACTATATTATTCTCATATATTATGTAATGCAAACAAACCTTTTTATGCATATGTATCATCGTTTTTTTAATGATAAACCAAATAAATTGACGTAATCATCATTATATTCTATTCCATTACATTACATTATATTATATTACATTATCTTTGATTCCATGAACCAAAGGCACAAATTCATTTTGCTCCTTCAAGCAACCGTTCTCTTGACCTGTGCGTGGATGTCTGTGAACTTTACAGGCACTTTAAATTTTAAAGTTCAAAGGCAAATTCCCGGGAATAAAGGGAGCGCATTATTGGGTGCAGCGGATACTTAATTACTCTTAAAGTGTTACTTTATTCTATTCGTAATGGGGAACAATAATACAAGATTGTTGTGGACCGACTGTTAATTAATGGTGTATCATTTTTCTTTTTTAGCGGTGAAAAATTAATTTCATATTTTATAAAATAAATATGTAAAAACAATTTTGTCTTATAAACATTAAGTGTGTATTTGGAATAGCGGTAGGAAAAATGACTTATTATGATTCTGACTTATTAAAAAAGTTATTTTTTGATTTGTGATTTATATTTGGATGAGCAATTGAATAAATGATTTTTCATAAGTCAAAACTTGTTTGGATTAGCGTTTGTATAAGTGCTTTTTTAAAAGTAAAAACTTGTTTGAATTAGTGATTACATTAGCTCTTTTGTGTTAATTATAACAAAATAATATATTTAAAATTAAAAATTAGTGGAGAAATTGAAGTGCATTTGGATGTTCTTTAAATTTTAGATAGATCATATATGCGATATCCAACACTAACATATCATCTAGCCCATTTTAGCCTAGCTACACATCAAACTCTACCTAGTAAAACTAATCCTCTATAAAATACAAACTTGTAGCTCCAGAGATGAAGCCCAAACTAAGAATGGAATTTCAGAAATTATAACAGTATAAACACATTGTGATTCATTCTATTATGCCACTAGAGCAAATAACTCCCAATCTAGAATTTCAATGGCCACAATTGTGGTACGAGGTCCAAATGTAGGTGATGTTGAGCTCAAAAAAGCAAATAACTGCCAAATTATAGAATTTCACATAAAAATATTACATAACTAATTGGATCACAAATTCTGTACAAGTTGATCTCTAATCATGTCACGAATGCGATTCATACAGGTTGAAGATGTCACAGCATCATTGGACGAAGAAGCCGCATCGTCTATAGTATTATTATCTTCATGAGCTACATTGGCAGTTTCTGCTGCACCGAAATTAACATCACTCTGAGAATTCCTCCTAATAAAGTTATGAATGGCCATAGTTGCGCAAACTAAGCGGACTTGCGTTTGGTAGCTGTATTTGCGCATTTTTGCAATAATTCGAATCTATTCTTCCACACTCCAAAAGTCCTTTCAATAGTTGACCTCAAACTAGAATGATAGTAATTGAATGTCTCTTTAGCATTTGCCAAACCAGGTTGACGCTGAAATTCTGGCAGGTGATAACGCTCACATCTATAGGGACCAAGATACCCAACTGGTGTAGGATAGCCAGTGTCGACCAAGTAATATTTGCCTAATAAATATCTCAAATCATTTTGAAGGTGTGAGATTAAGCAAAGTGCGCACTGTAAGTAATCAAACTGAATGAGACGAAAATATACCTGCAGGTGGATGAGGGAAATTCATAGCTGAATTTGAGACAGCAGCTTGAAACACATGAGCGTCATGTGCAGAACCTTCCCAACCCGCCAACACGAACGTAAACCACATATCCCAATCGCATATAGCCATTACCTTCTGTGTTGTATATCCCTTTCTCCCGATATATCTTTCCCAATTGGGACCAATGATCACACACTTGATGTGAGTTCCATCTATTGCTCCAATGACATCCTTAAAGTAGGGATAATATCGAGGATCATCGAGTATTTTTGGGTGGCATCTTTTGAATTCGAGATCAGAGGGTTTGATATTTTCTCGAGCTAGGCTAATACAAGCTTATAGTACCATGTGCAATAGCCGACTGACAGTTTCTCCTGAATGTTGAAACAGCTCTTAGACCATCCTATTGCCTATGCCATGGCCAATTGTGAGCAAAAATATCTCAACCATTTCTTCTACACCGACATTCCTAGAATCTCATAACCCATGTTCGACCAATTTACTGTACAACTGGTAGAACACATGTCTTTCAACTCTAAACATGTCATGACATTGTGTTTCATGCTCTGCCAATATTTCTTGGACAAATAAATGATCGGTTCGTTTACTTGTTTTATGAGGTTCTTTGCACATGAAAGGAACCCGATATTGACACACCAACGCAATCAGTTTTCATACTCTATTAACTCTTCATCTATAAGAGCTAGTATCCGAGAGTCGTCATCTTCTTCCTCCATCCAATTTGCCATTACAGATGTTACCTGTTCGTTGGATTCAAATGCATATAACATAAAGGTAATTCAGTCAAAGTTGAATCATAAGTCATAAAAAGAATGTTGGATTAAAACATACATAACAAAAAAGTATTTTAGTCGAAGCTGCATTGTTGGTCTAGTAAAAACCAAGGTAATTAAACCCGGACCGGTCAGTGAACCGGTCGGGGTACTGGGTCAAGGGTCAGTGGGTCAGAACGGGGTCAAACCGGAGCTAAACCGGGACCAAACCGGTAAAAAATAGAATATTTTAAGCTTATAGTATGAAATTCTAAAAGAATTTTTTTTAAAAAAAATAAAAATATAAAAAAAATAAAAAAAAGTTGACCCGGACCGGGTCACCGAATCGGACCGGTTTAGTGCCCGGGTCGCCAGTTCGGCCGGGCCGGGTTAGAGAACATGGGTAAAAACAAACGAACAAGCATGCATACAATAAACACTAAACTAATTTCCCATAAAGTTCAAATCAAGATGGTGTCATCAAAGGAAAACCATATCGATAGTCAAGAACAAAATCCGTAGCTACTCGATCAAGGGTCGTAACTATATAACGTAGCCACGCAATCAAGGCATCCTTGTTCCTCTTAACAAATGAGAAAAACGTGTCCCGACTAGTCTTGTCCATAATCAGCCTGATACAGCGGACTTGAAATTCCTCATATTGTTGCACTTCTTCCAGCTCAGGCAGGTCTTCAATAGCAGCATCAATACTCCTTGCTTGAATCTCACTGATGGTTGCATCTCTATTCTTTGATGCTTCTGCTATGACACTCACTACATCCGCAATTTGCTTGGCCGCTGGCATCTTCTGCTTCTTTTTCTTCCCTGCGTGATCAACTCGTTTCCACTTTCACATGAGAGTGATAATTAATATGAAATTAGAGTTTAGTAGAATTAGTAGGGGTAATATTGAAAATTATTTAAATATTAGGAAAAATTTAATAACTTTAACTGTTTTTATTGGTTTGTGAGAATTGTTGGTTAGTGTCTTATAATAAGGACCAAAAGGAGTATTTTCTAATGAGGCCTCTTGACCCTTTTAAGGATTTGTTAAAAATGTAGACCTGAATTTGGATTTAATTATTTTAAATGGATTTAAATGAGATTCTCTCCAATAAAAATTACAAAATTTCTATTAACGCAAATAAAAATATATAAATACTTTTAAAATGTTCAATTTCTTTCGAATGTGAAATTAAATTTAATATTTTGTTGGTTTTTTAACTTGAACAAGGATTTAATTTGATTTGTTAGTTAACCTAATTTTTTTTTATCAACCTAATTAATTAGCCTGAGAGACATTGAATCTTTGACCCAAAAAAACAGGAGAGACATTTGAAATTGGAAATCAAATTAAAAAATTCAAACTTAAAATTTGTTTTATGGTAATGGCATTTTTTCTGCCAACATGATAATGACGTTAAATGTTTAAAAATTAAAAGAATATTTCGTCTGTAATTATTTTAATTCCTAACGATTTAATAATTGTTCATCCTGGCAAAAAGAAAATACAAAAAGGGATTTTTATTCCTAAAATAAAATTTTCAGTAAAATATAGATATAAAGCATAAGAATGCGACGTAAGTCTCGCAACAGATTCTTAATCATCCATTGATTCGTAGGCTTTCTCCTGAGAGATCCTTTCGTTTTTCACAATCGAGCAATGGCCGGTTACACGACGTTTCTTCCTGAAGAAATGATCAGAAACATTCTCAAGCGACCTCCGGTAAAGTCCCTACTCTGATTTCAATGTGTGTGCAAACCTTGGAGAAATCTCATCAAGACCCCACATTTCATCTCTGAGCACCTCCTCCACTCCACCCATCAAAACCCTTCTCTTCTTTTCCAACAGGATGGCCTATGGTTGCTTGATTGCAAGATGCAATTCCATACGGTTGGCGAAGTCCCTTTGATCGATTCTTCAAATACCTCTCCGTTAAATCCTAAGTTCCAGCAATGGCTTGCTCTGTTTTCATGTCAATAGGTATGGTACATTTTCTCTGGACATTTTCTTGTGGAATCCAGCGACTAGAGAGCTCAGACAAGTGCCACCGAATATGAGAACGGTGTAGATGTCCATTTCCAAATCGGATTTGGCTTCAGTCCAATTGTTAATGATTACAAGATAGTGTTAATTCATGAGTTTACGCATGCTAAGGTGTATTCATTAAGATCAGGATCATGGAAGGAAGTAGAATTTGGGTTAGAAAATGTAGGTTTTATGTCTCAGAAAATCACTCTGAATGGAGCTGCCTTTTGGCATGGGCATCGGTGGGAGCTAGATACATATTATGATGTGATACTTTCATTTGATATAGCAACTGAAGTGTTTTCTTTAATACCTTTCCCAGATCGGCCTGCTCTAACATCAATAAATAGCCTTGCTGTGTATGAGAACAAACTTGCTATGATTCAAGGCTCTGAATCCTTCATTAAATTGTGGGTGACGGAGGATAGTATAGATGTATCTTGGGTTAAGAAATTTAGTTGTCCCGTTACATTCTTGGTATATCCATTGGCTATTTGGATGAATCAAACTATTTGTCATGTTATCGAAAATAAACGTGTAGGGTGGAATCCTGAACTAGAAATTACTTTGTTAAATATCTCTTCCGGGGAATGGAAGACATTTGATATAAATAGATGTGGTGGTGGCATTAGCTTTGGTAGCTTTATTCACCAACGTGCAGAAAGTCTTTGCCAAATTTTAGATAAGGTCATTAGTGATATTAACTGTTAAGTGGAGGGAGAACGATGAAGCAAAATTGGTCCTACTTTTGTTCAATCTCACTACTAATGACTCTACTCGTTATCCCTAATGGCCTTTGTAGAAGTTATTTAGAAGGTTAAAGTATAGTTTTGATCATTTAATAGGATAACAATATATCTATATGTTAACACACTCTTACTAACACACCTCTGCCAAGTGCCGATACTCACCACACTCTCATTTATCTCAAATTGGCAAGACACCCACTTAGCCATATAATGCCAAAACATCTTCAATGCATCACCTCATGTCATGGCATCTACTACTCCAACGGACAACACACACACTAACAATTAAATCACTCATCCTTTTCTTCATTTGGATGGAGCTACAATGACCCCACAACACCCTCCTACTCTCTCAAACACACGACCGCACTCGCGCACTTCCCATATTTCTCATTTCATTTGGCCAACAAATCTAGCTTTAGCTTCACATGTGAATTGTATAAGGATAGCACACACAATCAATTGTCCACCCTTCTTTCCATTGCCGACACCTCAACTCATTCTCATATACCTATTAATTAAATCATTCCCTCACTCTCTCATTTCATCAAGTCCTTCAGAGAAGAGAGAGAGAAAAAGAAAGGAAAGAAAAAGAGAAAAAGAGAGAGAAGTGAGTGGAGGTGGCGAACCAGAGGAAGTTGACATCGGAGAAGAGGAAGAAAGAAGGTTGAATTGTCACATGCAACACCATAAACGTGTATAGGTGAGTCTCCTACACATTTATCTTTGTCTTCACGTTGGATTTGAGTGGTTTTCTGTGGTAGTTTTGGCTAGAGTTAAGAGAAAAGTCGCAAAAAAAATTTTGTCAACCGAAAAGTTTTAAACCAATGATTGTGTGACAATTTTGGGGCGAATTTTGGGGTTCTTTGGTTCTGAAATTTGATCATTAACCTCAGGACATATGTGTAGGAGAGTATAGAGTTAAAAGTTTTGAGGTTTGGAGTATAAATTTATGGCTCCATGTTATTTTTCTTTACCATGTTTTGTTGTTCGAAAAACATAGTATCTATCTGAAAGTTTCAGAAGCTTAAACAGAGACTATAGATGGATTTTTTGAATGGGTCTTTTTGTATAGGAATTTTAGGATGTGTAGTTGATGATAGAACCAAGAAGAGTGCAATTTGTAGTGAAAATAAATGAGTTCTTGATTTTTAAACTCAGATTATCAAAATTGACGTTTACAGAAGCCAGTTAGGTTTATGTTGAATTTTGACTAGACAAAGCTTATCACAAATTTATGAAATTTTACAAGAATATAGTAGACATTCATAGCTTTGAAATCAATCTAAGAATGCATCAATTGAATATCTGTAGAGAGAGTTATGATTTTTGAAAGTTAAGTCAGAAATAAGGGAAAATCTGGACGTCCAAGTTCTGGTAGTTGATTGTGTTGTGTTTTTTAGTAATATAATCTTGTTCAAAAAGCATGAAACAGAATAAAAGTATACATGCTAAGCTTTAATTTGATATAAAATCGGTGTCATTTGGGTTTGTAGATTGTGAAATATGAATTTTTGAAGTTAGGCATTGAATCTTGAACATTTTCTAAACCAGTTATATTGTTCGATGATTCTAGGAAATTTATCCATGTAATTGGAAGTTGCTAATACTTGTACCTTAAAGTAGACTTAATGAGGGTCACATAAAACTTTGAATCATTGCAATTCAAGTTTTCTAGATTTATTTATGATTTTTCAAAGTTGTGCTTTGTTTCTAGAATGTAATCTGGAACAGGGGAAGCTTTGCGAAATTATGGGAAAAATATGTTATCAGTGGCTAGCTTTGGGTATTTTTCCATGAAAATATACTTAAAGAGCTTCACATAGGAAAGTAAAACGTTTGCATGATAATAATTCTTGTGTGTGTTGTTACTCCTTGCGGTCTTTAATATAAGAGTTATTTGAATTTTTTAGAGAGATTAATGAAGCTATATAAATAACTTGATCATAACATATGTTATGTATTATTAGATTATATATCAGTTTATAAGTCAGGCAAATTAGTTTTAAAAAAATGATAAATATAAATACTTTAATATGACTTATTTAGTTCCTTAATATCTCCAAAAAAAACACAATGACTTTTATATTAAAGGCTGGGGGTAGTATTATTTCTCCCATGTGTGAATTAATAACTTGGATGTAAAATTGAATTTGTTTATATAAATTTATTTGAGTTATAGAGAAGATGATATGGAGGCGAGAAGAAAGGAGAAAGAAGAGGAATATGGGAGATCCATGATTAAAGGCTGACATATAAGGGGAAAAGACAAATTGATACTACTTGAATTTTGAAAATCCTAAGTCAGTCTTGTTGCCTATAGGAGTATAGGTATGGACTATAAAAGTACAACAATTAACATATCATTTTAATAAAAAATCACTGATTTAAGATTTTGAAGTTCAAGTATTATTCTTTTTATGTTTTTCTCAAGAAACATTAAGTTTAAGAAGAAGAGTTCAAAGGACGTTCAGTTTTATCTTAGATTTAAAATGGCGGATGATGATTAGGAATTTTTTATCTGAAGAGCTTATCATTAGAATATGAGACAAGAAGATATTGGTGGCAGGTGGCACTGAAGGTGGGGTTGAGGAAGGAGAGCTTGGTCGAGATGTGGGTAAGGAAAGAGAGAAGGGAAAGATGCTTCAGCCTTCTTGACTTTCATTTAACAGAGAATTTTAACAGCCAAGGACTAACAGATCTAAGGAAGAAAATTAAAAAATTATATGGACCTGATTGAAAGTTGAGGAAAACTATAAGGATCTACAAATTAATTTTGCTTTAAAATTTTAGATCTCTTATAAAAGAACTCAAAGGTTTACTACTACAAAATAAGGATTTAGTGGCGCTCCTCCTATGACCCTTCTTTCAAGAAGTGCCATAGAAAATTGTTCTTTTTTGGGTTAACCACCATTGGCTGGCGCTTGTTGGATCAAGCGCAGGAGGAGGCGCGCGCCGCCTTGGCCAGCGCTTGCCCCACCAAGCATCAGCTAAGGCCCATTAATTTTTTTGGGTTAAGCTTAGACGCTATTTTTTTTGTTAGGCGCCTCCTCCGGCCAAGGCCCATTATGTTTTTTTTTAGTTAAGCTCATACACTGGTTTTTTTTTGTTAGGAGCTTCCTCCGGCGCTTGGTGGGGCAAGAGCCAAAGTAGGGCACGCCACCTTGCCTAGCGCTTGGCACACCAAGCGCCGACCAAGGCCCATTATGTTTTTTTTTGGTTAAGCCCAGATGCTTTTTTTTTGTGGGGTGCCTCCTCTGGCGCTTGGTGGGGCAAGCGTCGGAGCTTGCCACACCAAGCGCCGGCCAAGGTTTAGTGAATACTTGGCTGACGCTTGGTAGGGTAAGCTTCGACGAAGGCCCTTGCCGACACCCTCATTCCATTTTTTTTTATATACTTCATATTGAAAGGCTGCACAACCTTGTCACATGTGCAAAAGTTGTCTTCTTTATCAATCTATATATTATCTGGACTAATGAGAGAGCCAGAGATCAGACACCGTGCGCATAGAGACTAAGGGTGAGAGTTAAGAGCTACTACCACCATAGTGGAGAGATCACAGAAGGCGATCGAGCTTGGATCATCACCTTCATTCCTCCTTCATATGCTAAGGACATGCAAGCTGATTATTAGCTAAGGCACCTTGTTAATTAAGGTAAGCTTCAACACCTTCTTTCCTTATTTATTATTTATTTATTTTTCCAGTATCCTTCTTTCCTTATTTTTGTTATATGGTTTTGGCATTAATTATCTTATTATCCTTTACTTCTATTTAATTTGTCAATACTTTAATTTCTCTTAGAATTATTTCAATAGGGGGAATTTAGATTATATTTTTTGTATTTTAACTTATATAATTTTTTTGTTTGATTACAAGCTAAGAAGTTGATACGTAGTTTCACTATCAACATTCATTTCTTTATCACTTAGCTTTCAAGTGAATAATATAAACAATAATATATACTATACTTTCTAGTTTTACTTTTCATTTGTCTGACTTAATAATAATAATAATAATCACTATTCATTTATCTTACTTTATATCAATTAAGGTTATGCTTGAAGGCTAATAATAATAAGGGTATAGGGTAGATTAAAACAAATATTTGGAATGCAATGACGCTTTTACAGCAAGCGTTATAGCTCCCTTCACCATTTATTTTATTTACTTATTTATTTTATATACTAAATGGATGCTATGGTGCTTGGTGTCCAAGTACCGTAGCTTTTATATACCTTCTATGACACTTAAGGTAAAAGCGTCATACAAAGTGTACAAAGTTGGCCCTCCCGCCATTATCATAGTCTTTCTCGCGCGTCCTCCTTCACTCCATTTTTTCAGATCTAATTGGTCCCTACATCGTCTTTCTCGTGCGTCCTCCCGCACTCCATTTTTTAGATCTAATTGGTCCCCACTATACCTTTCTTTAGTCATTGTCCACATGCCCTCCTCTCTTTGATGACTATTATTGGAAGCTTCGTTGGTCCCACTTTTTGTTTTTTCTTGTCTCCGTGTGCGCATTTCTTCAAAAAATTTTGGTCACGCACTTCCGTTATAGTACAAAGCTTGGTTACCCACATGATTTGCTTTGTCTTAGCCACATGAGGAGCTGAACATAGAGAGAGTTTAGAGAGAGAAGGAGAGGAGAAAACTCACGAGATAGGTCGATTTCTTTGGTGAATTCGTACCTAACGTGTATAATCCTTCTCCTAAGCTTCTCTTCTATGTGATGTAAGGTATTTGAAGCACAAATCTTGGTGTTTTGAAGTTAGGGTTTTCAGCCACAAGAAGGAAAAGCTAGTGAGAGCTTGAGGTAACTTCCAAACTCTTGCATATTAACTATTCTAGTTGTTAGAGACAATTTAATCGGTGAAATTTCGCCGGATTGTCTTTGTGTGTAAAAATGGAAAATGGGTTGTGGGGGCTGTTATGCTGCCCAAATTGATACTAAATGGTAGTTTTAACCTAATGGAATAGTCAGTAAAGTGGTTAGGAGTATAAAGGAACGTGTTTACGGAGTCGAAACCAAAAAACCCCGATTTTCCCCTGAAAACCCATATATTTTGGCAAGCACTATAAATGGGTCTTAGAGTTGGATTTTCAATGATTTGATGATTCCATTGAGTTCAGGAGGAAAAATTAGGTGGGGTTACAGTTGGGCACTTTTTCGGAAAAGGCCGAGAAAGCATAATTATGAAAATGCCCTTAAAACACTGAAATAAGGGCTGCCAAGGGCAATTTCGTCTTTTGGCAGTGAATTTGGTAATTCCGAGTCCGGAAATGGATTCCTTGGGCGAAAATATGTTAGGATAGCCCAGGTTAGAATTTCAAGAAAAGTACAGTCAGACTGGGTATAGCGGGGCCGAGCCGGGTCCCCGGGGGTATCTTAGTAATTTTTCAAGATAGACTCGTATAACCCCCATAAACACTATGGAAGTGTCTAAATAGTACATTTGACATTGTAGAATCGAATATGGAGCCCTGAGCTGTTTGCACATAGATCAAGGCACGCGTTTCGAGACGAAAAAGGGTTAAGGTAGGGGACTTACCTTACTTGCATGTAGTTGATATATTTGCTTGTGTAATGATGTATGTGATTGCTTTACTTGATTGTGTAGAGCATATTTGAATAAATGAAGCTCTGTTTCTGTTTTCCCTGTGGCCATAGTCTTGTTGTATGAAACATTAAGCATGCAAAAATGTCATTATGGGGCATACATCTAGATAAAGCTAACATGTCATACATATAGCATCAATCATGCATGCATTATGGTATCTGTTTCCTACTGAGATTCTCTCAAAACTCACCCTCCCCTACCAACAATTCAGACAGGAGAAGACAGAAGATATGCAAATAACAATGCAGGGAATCGTATGAGGGTATTACAATGGTGGAATGAAGATGAGAAGGTGTCTCCATTTCACTGGGATGAGTTTAGACACCCTAGTAGCCTTGTGCGGCCACATTATTTGAATTTATCAGGTATGAACCCCTATGGGGAATTTATGTAATCATGCACTTATTATCAGTATATTTATGCTATTCTTGTGTCACCCACCGGACCGCATATCGTTTTCTGTGAATACTCTGAAAAAATGTTAAAATAAGACAAGGGCGTGACACGACCCATTGTATTGGACATATTTGCATTGTTAATGAGAATTGTACTATTCGAATTACTCTTCTTCTATCTCTATCTCTCAACTCTCTTCTACCTATTCATTATGTAGTAGTTAAACTAGGTACTTGGGTGTAATGATTGCATCTCTCATCATACTCCTGCCTTTTCCAGGGGAAAAGTAGAAAATAAAAAAAAAGGTGTTGGAATATATGGATCGTAGTTGGATACAAGTTAAACGGACGAGTGTTGAATATGATGTTGGGGTGAGGGGTTTTTTAGACTTTGCAAAAAGAAATGCCGATAATGATAGTGAGATGTTTTATTGCCCTGGTGTAAAATGTTTGAATGAGAAGCGACTAAGTGCTGTAGATATATATACACATTTAATTTGTGAAGGATTTTGTAAGACGTATATAGTATGGGTATGGCATGGTGAACAATTAGAAATGCTAAGTGCATCTCAACAGGGGAAGTGATCTGTGATGATAATGACACAGATTTGGATGATCGGATAGAGGATATTATTCGTGATGTAGGAGAAGAGGCTTTTGAACAATCACATGCATATGGTAATATGTGCAGTGATGCTGAGAAGCTGTTGTACCCAGGGTGTAAAAAATACCAATTGCTGAAAGCTGTATTAAAATTGGTAAGCTTGAAAGCACAGTATAGACAGAGTGATAAGAGTTTTTCAGAAACACTTGAGGCCTTTAAAGACATGCTTCCTTATGATAATGTGTTGCCTTGTCTATACTATGATGCTAAGAAAATATTATGTCCACTAGGGATGAACTATAAAAATATCCATGCATACCCTAACGATTGTATATTGTATAGAAAAGAGCATGAAGAGAAGGAGCAATATCCGATATGTGAAACTCCGAGGTATAAATCAAACAAGGCCCCTGCAAAAGTATTGTGGTATCTTCCAATCATACCAAGGTTAAAGCACTTGTTTACCAATGAAATTGATGCCAAAAATTTGAGATGGCATACGGATGAGCGGATTTCTGATGGAAAGCTTTGACATCCAGCTGATTCTTCTCAATGGCAAAAAATCGATCAATTATTTCCTAGCTTCGGTGAAGAACCTAAGAATCTTAGGCTTGAGCTTAGCACAAATGCAAGAATCCTTATGGTAGTTGATATGAGTGCAGATGATCAATTAAATAGTGCAAGTGTACACTGTCGTAATCAAGTAATATAGAAGTAAGTAGAGTATCGTTACCACGAGGATTGAGCACTAAGTACCAAAATAGGTAATTTTAACTCTATTTAGTCGATCGATTAGTTGGTGATTGAGAGTAGAAAATAAAAGAAAGACAATTAAATATGAATGCAGATGATATGAAAGCAAATATGAGAAAAAGCCCTAGGGATTAGATTTCACTTCACAAATTCCTGATTGAATCACTTATCTATTCTAGCCCAATTTATTCCACATGATTGATAGTCGAGTTTCCCTAATTTAATTACCAGCCTCTTCCAAGGTCAAGCAATTCTATAATCAATTGCTAATCCAATATATTCCTATATGAATTTAAGCAATTAATTATGCATTAAGATTTATGGAACTCAGTAAGACTACACAACTCATATGAATATATTCCTATTTCATATGCAAGTCATGGTTTTAAATATAGGGTCTACACACATGTATCTCCTTCCGGTCTCAACATGCATATTAAAATCATTCAAAAGATGGCCAGTCAATCAAAAGCATTAAAATAATAATTAAAACTCAATCATGAAGGAGAAATTCAAACTAGATTCAATCCGTCATTAGTAAGCTACGTCCCCTAGAAAAATGGAAATTTAGCACATGATAAAATTAAAAACAAAACCAAAATAAATTGACATTATATAAAGCTAGAATGAAATCCTCAGAAATACTGTATAAACTTGAATATTAAATTCTCAAACATAAATATACAACCAAAAGATGAATGAAAGATGAAGAAATCTAGCCGTCCATTGAGGAGGTAAAACCTTCCATGTAGGCGACATGCAAAATGTAATACAGTCCTAAGCCTTCCAAGATGGAGGCATGCAAAAAGTAATAAAATCCTAAGCCTTCCAAGATGGAGGCATACAATACATGAAATTAAATCTAGAAAATGACACAAAGAACTCAGAAATGTCAGAGAAAGATCTTTCCCGGTCAGAGAAGGACCTCTCCCTATTGGAGAAGGAACCTCTGCTTCTCTTCCTTTCCTCCTCTCTTTGAGTCTGGCCTTGATCTCTATTTATAGGGGAAAAAAACGTGTGCTACAGTACTGCTACAGTGTTTCTGGCGGCTGCTACAGTGTTCTGGAAGTTTCTGCTACAGTACCCCCGGCGGCTGCTACAGTGACGTTGACCGCTACAGTGCCTGTTGATTGCTACAGTACTTTTTCTTTTTAAAATGCTATTTATTCCAAAAATGGTATTTATTTATCAATCACACCCAAATTTATTATATTAAACGCAAATATTGTCCATAAAATCATCATATAAGGGAAAATAAATATGCAAATATTTTACTTATCAAATTCCCCCACACTTAACTCTTGGACGTCCTCGGACAAGAAGTAAACAATAATAAGTGCTTCCAACAAAATCAGAAGTGTCAGGTCATAAGTAAGAACACAATTGAAAAATAAAGATATCATAGTATTAATGAATCAACGAAAATATAAATTGGTAACTTTAATTGAAAATGAATAAACTGAGTTCGTACTTGTAGCTCATTCTCTCAATCTCTCAAGTGTTTAAGGGTAAGTGTTTCGCTCAAATTCAACCAAAAAAATTGCACTACCATAGGCTTGCTAAAAATCTCAATCTCCACTACCTAATTCACATGCATAATTCAAATCAAAAGGACTTATTAAGGGTTGTAATGGGGTTAAGGTAAAGGAATGTAAAGTATGATATGAAAGGCTAAAGAAATAGAGCAATTGAAAAATGGGCTACTTATAAATTTATCTTATCATAACAACCCACAATTCAAACACTTAACTTTTTTTTTTCTTCTTTTTTTTCATAATTTTTTTCTTTCTCTTTTTTTTCTATTTTTTTTATGATTTTTTTTTCTTTTTTTTTTTGAATTGCAACTATAAAGTTGATGATAGGTACATCCCCACACTTTGTCAAAAGCCAATTTCACAAAAATTTCAAATGCTCCACTAATCTTTCAAATAAGGTAAAAGCACTTGATATATCATTAAAGCATATGTTAATGGATTGAAAACAAAGAAATAGTCAATTAGGCTCAAAGTGGCTTATCAACGGTATAATTGCAAGGTTGGCTATTTGGCTCTGGCTAAAGAAAATGAATGCCTTTATCATTTTTGAATATGCATGTGAGATGTAATTTCAACCAGATTTAAAGCAAGTTCTAGAGTGACAACTTAATAGGTGAATATCACACACAAGAGAAATAATTATTATAGGCTCAGAAGCTCACGGCTAGGAATTTTTAAACTCAGTTCATTTAATCTCAAAATTCATCACCAATTGCAACAATCAGTTGTTCTTTCATGCTATAAAATCTCTAAATGCAATTGATCCATACTTAAAACTTATATACTTCTTAAGATCATTACAAAGCACTTGAAAAAGATTTTTTTTTTTTTTTGAAAAAGATAAAAAAAATCATGCAACTAATAAAATGTAACTAATGAAATGTGTCTCAGGAGTTAAGAATAACTCCTTACTCTACCATCTTTTTCCACACCCCCCATGCATCTAATGGTTTTACTAACTAACAAAAAAAAAATTTCTCTCCTCCCCCAACCTAAATCAGACATTGTCCCCAATGTCTTCTAAAGCTTAGAGGAGGTGTTTTTTTAACATAAACACACAATAAAGTAAAACCAAGAGATTAACGAAAGTTACAACCTAAGGGTGGTATCTGGGTTCTGCTTCTGACTGCTATCTGAAGATGGCCCACCTATTTGCTTGACGAGTAGATCTGGTTTAGGTTCATAGGTTTGCAGCTGATCAGCAGTTGGGGCAGTAATTATGGAATGGCGAGTCGCTTGGGGTATAAATCCTGTTTCCACAGCATGATCAAGAAAAGATAACAGATTATCATAAAAACCATTAACATTTAACAATCCTAATGGTTTTTTGTGATAGTTTAACTTAGCTCAATATGCAACACTAGAAATGCCATCCAATGTCTCCAAACCACCGGGTAGAGCAATAAAAGCTTGACCATGGTGGAACATTACTCCCATCTGTTCAGGCAAGCTTGAAACCTGTAACTCTTGTCCTAAGGAAAAAGCATGATCTTGCAACTCCTTCACCCTTACACTTAAACCCTTGCTTCCATTCATAGATGCATAAATGGCCACACTTCCCTTTAGGCCCTGGATGCCTCCCCCGTACGCAAAGTTGATTTTTCTTGCAGCTAATGCAATTCCAAGTTCATTTGCTGCTGTTATAAACTCTCCTTTCTTGCCCAAATTAGTTTCACCAAAAATGCAAATAGATGTAAATCTACATTTTTGTGTGATAACCTTTTTCTCTTTGTTTCTTTCGGACCATGTACGCTTACAAGAGAAAGAATTCATTTTTACAAATGGAAGTGTGCATAATTACAAATGAAAGAGTACATATATATAATACTAAAACAGCGACAACAAAATCACACAAATCACACATTTTTCAAAGAAGTTTGAAAAAAACTTTCTGACACAAATGACTGGTGGGCCACTGCGTGAAGAAATTAGATAAAAAGAGGAAAGAAAGTCAAAAGATACAGTAGAGTAGGAAAAAGATGCCGAAAGGATAAGAAAGATTAGACAAAAGCTACGAAAAAGACAAAACAAATTAAACACACGCATGATTATGTACAGTAGTTGTGATTTTGGCTCACATCTTCCTCTGGTTTTACGTCCAGAAACGGCTTAAACGCTTTCTATGAATTGAGGATTTGCTTCCCATCCAGTTTTCTTATAAACTGGCAAACAGGGTCTTTTAACGTCAAATTCCCAAGACAATAGCGCTCTTTTTCTCTGTTGAATATGTCTGCTAAATCGAGAATAATACGATGAACATCACCACTCGGATGCGTCTCAAGAGTTTGAATGATATCATCCAGTGACTCCTTACTCAGTCCATCCTTTATAAATTTGATTTTATCTTCTCGATTTACAGAAACCATACCTTTACTTCTACAGCGCTGATCACATGTCCACCTTGCACATTTATAGCAGACATTCATTCTCTTAGCTCTTCTCTTTTTGGAGTAAGAACTTCTTCCCATTCCTGGCAAAGGTTTAACAAATGAATTATGAATCTCACCTGCTAAACGTACCTTAGCTTCAATGATCCAACGTATATCCACAGGAAGGCCCAAACGATTGAATATCATCATCCTTTCAAGTCGACTATTATAGATCTTCCTGAGCACATCTTTGGGAAGAGTGGGGAACCTGTTCTTAAGCTTTGCAAGAGATTCCTCCATGGTAACTTAAAATGAAAAAGATGACAACTAAAATCTCAATGCAGTGCAATGTGTTTTGATGAGTAGGAAAGAAAATTGAGAGAGTGGGAAAGAAATAAATGAGTAGGAAAGAAAATTAAGAGAGTGGGAAAGAAAATTGAGAGAGTATGAAAGAAGTTTTGAAAGAGTAGGAAAGAAGTTTTGGGTTGCCTCCCAAATAGGCGCCCTTCTTTAATGTTGACTGCTACAGTAATTTTATTTTTTATTTTTTATTTTTTAAAATGCTATTTATTCCAAAAACGGTATTTATTTATCAATCACACCCAAATTTATTATATTAAACGCAAATATTGTCCATAAAATCATCATATAAGGGAAAATAAATATGCAAATATTTTACTTATCAGTAGTCTAAGCAGTATACATAGTTTATGGCCTGTTCTGTTGGTAATTTACAACTTATCTCCCTTGTTATGTATGAAACAAAAGTACATTATGTTGTGTATGTTGATTTCGAGACCAAAGTAATCTGGAAATGACATAGATGTTTACCTAGAACCCTTGATCGAAGACTTAAAAGAGTTGTCAACAAGAAGGAGACTTTTAATATACGAGCAATGATCTTTTGTACTATAAATGACTTCCCTGTATATGGGAACTTGTTAGGATATAGCGTTAAAGGCCACAAAGCACGTCTGATTTGTGAAGAAGGCACATGCTACCATCAACTTCAACATGGAAGAAAGACGGTTTACCTTGGCCATAGGCGATTTCTTAGATGAATCCACCCTTATCGTAGATTAAGAAAAGATTTTTCGGTGGCCAAGAGTTTGAAGATGATCCAAAGGCATTAACTAGGGAGAAAATTTATGAAAAGGTGAAAAATATCAATATTATCTTTGGTAAGTCATCAAAAAGTAGAAATGAGAAAAATATATGGAAAAAAAGGTTCGTTTTCTTCGATCTTCCATATTGGCGCAATCTTGACGTCAGATACTGTATTGATTCCATGCATGTGGAGAAGAACATATGTGATAGTATTGTTGGGACACTGCTCAACATACAAGAAAGTTCTAAGGATGGCGCGAAGGCAATATTAGATTTGTAAGAAATGGGATTACGAGAAGATTTACATCCAAGGCCATATGGTAATAGAAATTTTTGTCCTCCAGCTGCTCATACTTTGTCTAAGGATGAGAAAAGAAGCCTTTGTGAGTGTTTACATGGCGCCAAATTTCCCTCAGGGTATTCTTCAAATATTAAAAAGCTTGTATTGATGAAAGACTTGAAGTTAATAGGGCTAAAGTCTCATAATTGTCATGTCTTAATGCAACAACTACTCCCAGTAGCTATTCGAGGCATTGTCGAATATGATCTTTAACACATCTTGACTAGACTTTGTTTCTTCTTCAATGCCATTTGTTTCTTCTAACTGTTGCTACTGGCAAACATGAGCATCCAGGCCGTGTCAGGGGAGTTGGAGGAGGGGTAGGGATACGGGATTACTTTGGAGCCCCCGTACGCCATTCCTCAAACATCTTGACTACGGAGAAATTGGAGACTATGTTGGCCACTGCAAGAATAGAAGCAAAGGCCGAGGCTGAAGCATTATTTGATGTACTATTAGAGACCCGGTTGAGCAAGATGAAAGAGGAAATGATAGTGTTTATGAGCTCAAGACAAGATACTAGTGCTCCCCAGCCACAATCGATTGATCCTAATAAGCAGAGCACTAAAGGGAGTTGTTGCAATATCGGGCAGTCATCAGAGGGTCCTGCAAGAGAAATTACTAAGCCTTGTGATATTTTTGTCGAGGATCCCCTAAGATGGTTTGTTGCATGGGGTAGTGTGCATAACCTGGGATCAACTGTTCACCACCAACAAATGGAAGTTGATCAAGTCTGAGTGTCAGTTGATGAGGTGATCATTGCAGATGCACCTGTCCCTATCCCTTCTGATAAATTCAAGATTGTAAGCGATGTCCTGGGTACGTTTATCTTGTGGCCAAAGAACCTTGTTTCTGTTCGAGCTGAGGAAAGTCCAATCAAAGCCCCACCAAGTCCAGCTCCCTTCACTCAAGAATTTTCACATCCTCCATTGAATATCATGCAACAAGTGATTCTGATAGCATATGATACATCTTTTAAAACAAGAGATTGGTCTACAGATTCAGTTGTTGGTAAGTCAGGGGTGACATGCTATCTTGAGAGGGATGATTTGATGTCCCTGGTAGCTCCTAGACAAAATCTTACGATTGGGATTGTCTAAATGTTCTTAATGTAAGTATCTTCTGCAATTCAAAGTAA
Source organism: Inga laurina (assembly GCA_963855925.1). NCBI lineage: Eukaryota > Viridiplantae > Streptophyta > Magnoliopsida > Fabales > Fabaceae > Inga > Inga laurina. The sequence continues at coordinate 68,087,943 of OY979701.1, read as the reverse complement.
ATATTTTAAAAATTTTACCGTTTACCTTTGATTTATGTGCTTGCATTACTGTAGGTACATGCTCGTAGGTTGGTCTCCTCTGGAAAAAGTAAAAAATTTGGATTCTTATGCCCCCATCAAATCCAAGAGAAAGGGACCACTACTGCTATCATACATAGATACTTATCAGAGAGGCTTAGTGAAACTGGAACTAAGTGTTTCTTGGCTCCATATGTGCATGGGTAAGAAACAAACTTATATTTTATAATTTATATCATGTTTTATGTTTGCTTAATATTCTTCTCTTTTTTTCAATGATCATTGGCAGTTGGTTCTTCTATGCAAGAGTAGTTATACTGTCATCCTCTTATGCTCCCTCCACTTCAAACCAGGGAATGATTTGAAAAAGACCATGAACTCGTTAGTTTTCTTGCATTATTACCTTTTGTGTGCAAATTTTATGAAATTTGTATAAAAAAATAACCTTTGTGATTTTGATGATCATAGGGCTATGCGCACATTCTTACACACTGCTTGTGGTAAGCATGTTCGTGACTTAAAGGACCCTACATGAATCATGCTAAAGGTTAGTACATATTGATTTGTTTAAAGAATGTAATAAGCCATGCCTTTATATTTGTTTTAATGATATCATGTTTTTTCTCAGAGCCGTAAACAACCACAGGGGTCCAACTTATGTGGTTTTTATGTTTTGAGACACATTTACAATATTATCACTCTAGGCACGACTAATTTTACTCAAGGGGTAAATTTATATTTCAAACTTTTGTATTACTTTATTGTTTTAAGTTACTAAGTTAATGTTTTGTCTGGTTTTGGTGTTACAGATATTTGATCTTGTTGATCCCATTCCTTAAGAAGATATTGATTTCATTCTCATATGTTGTGCTGAATTCATCCATGAGCTATTACAAAAATAGTGAGTTTTTGGATCCAACGTTACATTGTACATTGTTCTCATATGTATTGCTAACAATGAAATCTATTACGTTGCTTCTGTGGAATCTGTTACTTACTTCATACATGCACTCCATTGCATCCGTTGCATTTTGCATTGTTCTCTGTTGCTTCAAGATTCATTACTGCTGTCATTTGGTCCTCCTTACTGTCTAATTGCACTGTTGGCGTTATTTAGTGCTAAACTAAGGTTGGTCATTACCTTTGGCTAAATTCTTGACAAATTTGCTTGCACTCTACTATAACTGGAATTACTGTCAAAGTTGTGTATTAAGCTGTCATGCATAGTTTCCTGAAGTCTGGGATTTAAATAAATTTCTGCATCATTATGAACCCTTTGCTAAAATTGAGCAAATCTCTTTGCATTTTCTGTGCATTTGATATGAATTTCTTGTCTGCTTTTTGTTTCTGCAGGTTGGGTTAGGTCAAGCATTGTCTTTATCTGAGTTTTACTGCACATTCTATTGCACTGGTCTGCTGTTAACATAGTCTAAACTCATTCCTAGTTTTTCCCTATTTCTAGCCTCTGTTTGAAGTGGATGTTGTTTGAAACTTGGTGAAAATATGCATTTGCAATTCATTTACCTTGCTGGAACAAAATTGAGTCTTTGGAAAGCTGTCGTAGTAAATTAAATTTGTGACTTACTTTCCCAATCTGTTGAGTTAGGGACTGAAACTACAAGTGCATTTGCGCTAAAATTGAGAAAATGAAGTATACATTACGTGCTGCCATATTCTTCCATACTGTAATTAAAGTGCTGCAAATGAATCATCAATGTGTGACTGGCTTGTCTAAAAATTTGTTGCTGCTATAGACTGCTGCCTTTGAAGATTGAAATTGAAATTGAAATCTGTTATTGTTTTGTACTGCTGTTAAAATAGGTTCATTAAACATGCTGCTGGAGTTGGGTTCTATTTTTGTTATCATTTTGACCTTTTGCTTGTTAACATGATATTGAGAATATATATTCACTTGTGCATACCTTGAATTCAACAATCGTGAAATTTGTGAAACTATCCATTGCGTATATAAGATTTTTTGAATATCCACTGCGTATATATATTAAAGGGACCTTTTTTAAAAAAAATAGAACCTTTAAGACCGGTTGTAGCTACAACCGGTCTTAAAAGGTCTGACCTTTAAGACCTGTTGTTGGCAGAACAGGTCTAAAGGTGACCTTTAAGACCGGTTTTAGGAACAACCGGTCATAAAAGTATGACTTTTAAGACCAATTGCAACAACCGGTTTAAAAATAACAGACTTTTTAGACCTGCTATAACAAGACCTAATGCACAACCGGTCTAAAAAGTCTTTTTTAACCGGTTTAAAAAGTCAATTTTCTACTAGTAGGTAAAGGAGTTTAAGGAAGTACACCTCTACACTGACCATGCAAAGAGGAAAGATTATGTGGGGGCAGACTTACCACTTGTCATATGAGATACATTGATTGCATTTTTAACTAACAACATTGATTGCTTTGCTTAGTCCCATGCGAACATGACGGCATAGACCCAGAGATGATCACACACCAACTGAATGTTGACTTGATATACAAATCAATCAAGCAAACATGTCATAAGTTCACACCTAAAAGGATAGGATCATAAATGTGGAGGTCCAGAAACTTCTCAACATTGGGTCGATAAGGGAAGTCCAATACCCCGACTAGCTTGCTAACATCGTGGTCATACCAAAAAAGAATGGCAAGCATCGGGTATGTATAGACTTTATTGGTCTAAACAAAGCATGTCTAAAGGATTCTTTTCCATTACCACATCTAGACTCCTTAGTTGATGCCACATCTGGACATGAGTTACTAAGCTTCATGGATGCCTTTTCTGGGTATAACCAAATTTTAATGCATCATAATGATCAAGAGAAAACAACTTTAATAATTGAACGAGGTATTTATTGTTATAAAGTTATGCCTTTCAGGCTAAAAAATATAGGAGCAACATACTAAAGGTTGGTCGATCAATAAGATGTTTGCAAGTCAAATAGGTAGGACTATGAAAGTCTATGTCGATGACATGCTTGTAAAGTCCCTCCAAGCAAATCAATACATGATGCACCGGGAGAAAACTTTCCACTTACTTCATAGAATATGAAGCTAAATCTAGAAAAATGCTCGTTTGGTGTAACCTCCAAAAAATTCTTGGGATACTTAGTGTCACAAAGAGGGATCAAAGCCAATCCATGTCAGATCAAAGCTGTGTCAGACATACCATCACCAAGGTGCTTCAAGGACATCTAGAAGTTGACCAGATAGGTAGTAGCCCTTAGGAGGTCCATTTCCTGATCATCTGAGAAATGCCACTTGTTCTTCGATGCTTTAAGAAAGAACAAAAGCTTTGAATGTAGTGAGGAATGCAAAAACGCCCTACAACATTTGAAACAATACCTGACCAAAGCACCTTTGCTTTTAAAACCAAGGAAGGAGAAACATTGTATGCATAACTAGCAATCTTCCCCAGAGCTATTAGCATTGTCCTATATTACTAGTCTAAATGGTCTATTAAAAGGTGCAAGTGTACACTATCATAAACAAGTAATACAGAAGTGAGTATGTAACACCCCAAAATTTATATTCACCAAAAATATTGTAAATATTTGGGAAATTCAATAAAATGGTGAATATTCATAAATTTGGAATCTATGAATTTTATAAATGTTCATTTTCATGAGAAAATGAGCAAAATAATTATGGAATTAATTTGGGTAATTTAAAAAGCCCAATATTAAGGTCCAAAAATGAAGGAATATTAGAAAAAATATTTGGTCCAAAAATAGATGAAAATTGGCCAAGGAAAAATAAGAAAAGGAATTGGAATAAAAAGGTAAAGGCAAAATCGTAATTTTGTCAATTTAGTACAAAATTACTTATTTTCCAATTAATTGAAGTTAATTTCAATTAATTAAGGGAAATAAAGGGGGAAAATATATTTATAATATTTTAGTCAATTTAATATGAATTTATGAAAAAATTGAGAAAAAAGTGTAATTTTGACCAAAATTGAGACTTTACGTGTATACATAACTGGAACAAGTTGTGAAGCCAATTGAGATCATAGGGAGGGAACCCTAGGTGTCTCTTACATGTTTCAAGAGGAAGGAAATATTGGTTGGGCTTAATGAGCTTGGTTAAATGTACATAGGATTTATGTACATAAAATTGATTTTGGAATTTTTGGAAATTCCATAAATCATTAAAAAATCATATAATATAATAAAAACACCTTTCCATCATCTTTCTCAGCTCATTTTTGTGCCCTAACAGATCTGAACTAGTGAGAGAGAGTGTGAAATTCTAGAGAGAGAAAGAGAAGAAAAACTTACAAAGGTAAATGATTTCTTCGGTAAATCGGTTCCCAACACATATAATTCGGTTCCTAAGCTACTCTTCTATGTGATTAAGGTTTGCTAAGCTCATTTTTGGGTGTTTAAGGACCTAGGGTTTCAGCCAAGAAGAGGAAAAGCTAGTGGGAGCCTGAGGTGACTTCCAAACCTTCGTATATTAACTATTCTGGCTGCTGTGAGCATTCAATCGGTGAAATTTTGTCAGATTGCCATTGGTTTTAAATTTTGGAAAAGTGTGTGCCTAAGCGTTATGCTACCCAATTTTAGTTCAAATGGTTGTTATAACTCAATTAGATGGTTAATAAAGCGGTTAGAAGTAGAAAGGAACGCGTTTACGGAGCCGAAACTGCAAAACCCCGATTTTTCCTAGAGGATACTATAATTTCGGCCAGGGCTATTAGAGGGTCTTAGAGTTGGATTTTCAATGATTTTATGATTCCATTGGGTTTAGGAGGGAAAATTAGGTGGGGTTACAGTTAGGCACTTTTTCAGAAAAGGCCGAGAAAGCATAATTACGGAAACACCCCTGAAACTCTTAAAGAGGGACTGCCAAGGGCAGTTTTGTAATTTGACATTGAATTTGGTAATTTTAAATTCGGAAATGGATTCCTTGGGTGGAAATACGTGAGGATAGCCCTAGTAAAAAATTTGGGAAAATGTGCCATCGGGCGGGTACGGCGAGGGCAGGCCGAGGTCCTGGGGGCATTTTGGTAAATTTTCACCATAGGCTAATATAACCACAAGAAACACTATGGAAGTGTCTAAAATGATACTTGGATAGGTTATGACCTATTTCTTGTACATTTAATAATTTAGAACCGAATCGAGAGCCAAAAGTCGACACGTTTCACGAGGCACACAAAAAGGGGTCGATAGAACTTTGATGTAGGGACATTATCCTTCATACATCATGCCATAGTTTTATGATTGTGTGGATGCCATTGTTTGTAAATGCACTTTATTAATCAACATGTTTTGCCCAGAGAGGGGCTAGTAGTGCTAGAGGCACTTACACTGGAGTTAGTGAGAATCCAACCAGTGCAGATTAGTGGGACTGGGCCCTACTCATGTATACATGCAGATGATATATTTATATTGTTCATTAATTGGTGCATACATGTCATATATCATATTTACTTTTCACATTTTCTGTGAACGATAGCATGTTTCTACTGGGATTCTTTGGAATCTCACCCCTTTTTCTAAATAAAACATCTCAGCAGGTGCCAGTAGAGCAAAAGGCAAGGATGTAGACCAAGGAAAGTGACTGGCATGTGTCTCGAGGCAAATACAAAGTTCGTGGTTATAGATAGTCTATGTCTAAAAAACTTTTGGATATTTTGTAATAGTGGTATATATTGTTGTATTCTGTATGGTTGACTTTAGATTGTAAACAAATACTTTTATCAGTATATATGTACTCTTCTGTATGCCTGTGGAACTTGGTCTCTATTACTCTATGTATATCGAACTGGAAACAGGTGTTGATAGAGTAGAGTATCATGCCCATGAGGATTGATCACTAAGTACCAAAATTAGTAATCTTAATTCTATTAGGTCGATCGATTAATTGGTGATTGAGATTACAAAATTAAAAATGATTAAATATAAATGCAAATGATATGAAATCAACTATGAGAGAAAGCCCTAGGGATCATATTTCACTTAACAAATTTCATATTGAATTGCCTATCTATTATAGTCCAATTTATTCTATATGATTTATAGTCGAGTTTTTGTAATTTAATTACTAACCTCTTCCAAGGTCAAGCAATTATATAATTAATTGTTAATATAATATATTCCTATATGAATTAAAGCAATCAATTATGCATTAAGATTTATGGAACTCATTAAGACTACACAACCCATATGAATATATTCTATTTCATATGCAAATTATGGTTTTGAATTATAGGTTCTATACACATGCATCTCCTTTCGGTCTCAACATGCATATTGAAATCATTCAAAATATGGTCAATCAATCAAATATATTAAAACTAATAATCAAAACTCAATCATGAAGGAAAATTAAAACTAGATTTAATAAGTTAAGATTTGATCCGTCATTAGTAAGCTACATCATCACCCTAGGAAAGTAGAAATTTAGCTCATGATGAAATTAAAAACAAAACTAAAATAAATTTAAAAATTCATAAACATTGCATGAAAATCAATTATTAAATTCTAAAACACAAAGATACAACTACAAGATGCATGAAAATAGATAAATCTAGCCTTCCATATAGGAGGTAAAACCTTCCATGTAGGTGTAACCCATACCATCCGTAGAGGAGAACTACCTAAGCCTTCTATGAAGGAGACATGAAAAAGCAAATATAATGCATGAAATTAACTCTAAGATGGTGTGATTCCTTGTGTCTTGAGCTCCTCTATTTATAGATGGAGGGTGTGTAAAAATTTCCATATTGTTTGAATTTTGACCTTAAACTTCCTTTATTGACCTTGTGGCTGCCAAACTTCTTGATTGTTGCCTAATTTTGACATTCAAAACGGTGGAATTTCAACATGTGATCTTCATGAAAGTTGTAGCTCTGAATCTTAGCTTGAAGATACAACTAGAAGCTCCCCATTTTGACATTTGCAGCTCAAGTTATGGTCAAATTAGTGGGCAAAGGTCAGTTAAGAACAAATTCACATCCTCAATTTCCAAGCAAAATTCAAAACCCTTAAAGGCAGAACTGGTTTTAGGATCAACATAAAAATTGTAGAGCTTTTTCTTTGCTATTTATCCATATATAGAACATCCCAATCCAACATCTAGAGCTCCAGATATTGCCTAAAAACCGAAACATGGTCAAATTTAATATTTTTCAATAAATTCTATTTTATGCCAAAATCATCATTTCTTTATCAATTATACCCAAATTCATTAAATTAAGCTCAAATATCATCCATAAAATTATCATATAAGGAAAAATAACTATGAAAATATTTTACTCATCAAATTCTCCCACACTTAGCTCTTAGACGTCCTCAGACAAGGAGTGACTAATAAGTGCTTCCAACAAAATCAGAAGTGTCAAGTCATAAGTAAGAACACAATTGAAAAAAAAGATATCAATATTCAAAAATCAGTGAAAATATATATTGGTAACTATATTTGAAAATGAATGAACCAAGTTCGTAATTGTGACTCATTCTCTCAATCTCTCAAGTGTTTAAGGGTAAGTGTTTTGTTCAAGTTCAACCGAAAAAATTGCACTACCATAGGCTTGCTAAAAATCTCAATCTCCACTACGTAATTCACATGCATAATTCAAATCAAAAGGACTTATTAAGGGTTGTAATGGGTTAAGGTAAAAGGAATGTAAAACATTATATAAAGGATTACATTTAAGAAATTTAATAGAGCAATTGAAAAATGGGCTACTTATAAATAAATTTATCTCATCACAACAACCCCCAATTTGAATACTTAATATTTTTTTCATTTCTTTCTTTCTTTCTCTGTTTTTTTTTTTTTTTTGCATAATTCTGCAATTCTAAAGTTGATGATATATACACCCCACATTTGTTAAAAGCCTATTTCACAAAAATTTCAAATGCTCTGCCAATTCTTCTGAATGAGGTAAAAGAACTTGATATATCATTAAGACACATGTTAATAGGTTGAGAACAAAGAAAAAAATCAATTTAGCTCAAAGGGGCTTATCAACGATATAATTGCAAGGTTGGCTATTTGGCTCAATGAACCAGAATACAAAGCTTTGATCACAAGGTTGCAGCTTGCCAAGGAAGTTAGAGCTAATTGACTGGAAGTCAGGTGTGACTCGTAAGTAGTGTCCAAGCAACTGAATGGATCGTACTAGGAAAAAGACCCACACATACAGGCCTAACACAAGCTAGTGACCTTACTAGCTGAAAACTTCCATGAGTTCTAGATAACCCAGGTGGGTAGAGACAATAAATGAGAGGTCGATGTATTAGCCAATCTTGGGTCCTCCAACATACCGATAGTTCATCTACGATTTTTTGTGACCCACCCAAGTTTGAGTATGGTACGATCAAATAATCTAACATGGGATTGGAGATCCCCTTTCTATAATACTTGCAGGAAGATATCCCCCTAGAGGATAGGAACGAAGCTCGTAAGGTGAAGGTTCGAGCTACTCAATTTTGTATCCAAGATGACAAACTATACAAAAGATCGTACCTAGGACTACTCATGAGGTGTGTCAAAGCATAAGAGGTCAGTTACATACTAAAAGAAATTCACAAAAGGGAATGTGGAGACCATACAGGGAGCATAAGCTTGGTACACAAAACACTCAAATCCGGGCATTATTGGCTCACCTTGAAGAAATATGCTATTACTATAGTCAAAAAGAATGATAGATGTCAGAGGTTCACCGACCTAACACACCAACCACCTAAAACATTACATACCATCGCACCAGCCTAGCCATTCATAAAGTGGCAATGGACATAGTTGGGAAACTACCCATGGCTCCAGGGAAGGTTGTATTCTTGTTGGTACTAATAGACCATTTCACTAAGTGGGTTGAGGTAGAGTCATATGCGTAGGTACATGAACATAATGTTATTGACTTTGTCTGGAAAAACATTATCTGCAGGTTTGAACTACCTAAAGAGGTAGTCTGTGACAACGGATCCTAGTTCATAGGGCACAAGTTCAAAAACTTCTGCCATAAATGGGGAATAAAGCTTTAATTCTCTACCTCATGTAATCCTAAGTCCAATAGACAAGCCGAGTCAAGTAACAAGATCATCATCAACTGACTAAAAAAGAGGCTTGACAAGTCAAAAGGCAGATAGGTCAAAGATCTCCCTTCAATCTTATGGGCATATCAAACCACTCCTCACACATCAACAGGGGAGACGCCTTATTCCTTGGTATAAAGATCCAAAGCAAGGATTCCAATCAAGGTTAGAATGCCCTTTTTATGGTATAGTTAGATGGACAAAGAGCCTAACAGATAAGCCATAACCGATCAGTTAGACTTACTTGGCGAGTGCCAGGAACAAACCTTGATCAGACTCGTGACATACCAACATGAAGATAGCCTGGTACTACGATAGGATCATACTCACTAGACAGTTTAAAGCGGGGGACTGAGTTCTATGGAAAGTCTTCCAAAACACTGAAGAGACAAGTGATAGTAAGTTAGATCCAATATTTGAAGGTCCTTACTGAGTAATTAAGATAGTGGGATAAGGCACTTACCATAAAAATGGAAAGCCCGTCCAATGAAGCTGGAACGCCATACACCTAAAAAGATACAATTTTTGAGCTTCCTTTCTTTCAACTTAACTATTACATTATCATGCTTACTAAACTCGTGGGCAAGGCATGAAAACATGATGATCCATACTATAAACGCAACCATAACATATGACTAACTCTTTAAGCTAAGTGGTCTAGTCATATTTAGTACTCGGATAGACATATAAGGCCCTTACCAATTAACTGTGGTAGTCGGTCAAGGGGCATACCAACTAAGTGACAAAAATGAGAAACCTATTAAATAAAGTTGGAACACAATACATCCAATGATGTACAATTTCTAAACCCTTACCTTCTGAGTTCGTTTTTAGACGCAACCATAACATATGACATATGACCAACTCTTTAAGCTAAGTGGTCTAGTCATATTTAGTACTCGGATAGACATATAAGGCCCTTCCCAATTAACTGGGGTAGTCAGTTAAGGGGCATACCAACTAAGTGACAGAAACGAGAAACCTATTAAATAAAGTTGGAACACAATACATCCAATGATGTACAATTTCTAAACCCTTACCTTCTGAGTTCATTTTTAGATTTTATGCACTTACTAATCTTGTGGGCCAGAACATGATGATACATACCATAAATATAACCATGACTTATGACCGATGCTCTAAGCTATATGGTCTAGTCATGTTCAGTACTATGAAAATGAAAATCCCACTATCTATTTACTTTGTTTCATTACAAGATTCCCTCATATTGAAAGCCTCACTTTTCAATGATGTACCATCCAAATGTTGTTGGTTAGTCAAGGTTCTCTTGCAACATACCTACTACGACATTGTAACCTCCTCAAAATACTATGTCGATGTTAGTTTCTATACTATGGGATATCCTATTTATAAAAGTCATACTTTGTTTAACACTTGACTTACTGTTATAATTATTGCCTTCTAACCTGTGACTACCTACTTATGAACCTATGCTTGGTACGTCAAAATGACCTACTAAGTAGAATGAAACACGAAAGATTACAGCACTCTACTCTGATGCTTCTAAACATTGATGACCCAACTTTAGGGGTGTCTCATTGTGGAACACAAATTGGGCCACAAAGATACAACGTACGTACCCACCAACCAAAAACCACATGCTTGGTCAAACATTATCTCAATGTTATAATATGTACTTGTATATATAAATGTTCTAGCAAATAAAGCTCTCTATCGACACCTCTAGACATTGATAACCTAACTTTAGAGGTGTCTTGTGGTGGAACACAAACCGGGGCCACAAAGATGCGTGTGGTAAAACATTATGTCAATTATATACTAGCATATGTACCAACTAACAAAATTTATTTGTTAGACGCTATGATAATATTATTAAATGTGCCAGCATAAGCATTATAGCATCAAAGCTCTTTACCAGTACTTCTAAACATTGAGAACTTAACTTAGGGGTGTCTCGTGGTGGAACATAGACCGAGCCACAAAGGTACGATGTACGCTCCCACCAACCAAAATTCTCATGCTTGGTCGGATACTATGATAGTGTGTGCTAGCATATGCAGACTCACTAACCTACAAGATTATATAATGACAACCTGCCCAAAATTCTCAACCGCCGTCGCCGCCACCTCCTCCTCCGCCACTGCCACCACCACCACCCGCCCACCTCGGCCGCCACCACCTCCTCTTCCTCCTCCACCACCATGGTCGTCGTAGCCACCCGCCCTTTACCACCTCTTCCTCTGTCGCCGCCGCTGCCACCACCACCACCTCCTCTGCCTCCCACCCGCCGCTACCTCCTCTGTTGCCGCAGCCGCCGCCACCTCCTCCTCCTCCGTCACCGCCATCGTTGCCGCTGCCACTACCTCTTCCACCTCCATCTTTGCAGCCACCGACTCCTAACTTCTTTTTTACAAAGATTATATTAAGGGTAACATAGACTTTGTATAATATATTAATTTTAAATAATTGTTAAAATATTAACTCATTGCACCTTACTTAAAAATCAAACCAAACACTACCCCTGTAATGAATATTGCATTGTATTACCATTGCATCGCATTGCACTGCATTGCAGGGTGTAATGGGATCGAACCAAACAGGCCCTTAGTGTGTCATAATATTTTTCTCAAATATTTTACAACTGAACCCCTTACGCCTATTTATAATGTTCTACGCACCTCTTCCTTTCTACTAATGCATCCTTTCATTAGAAAGACCACATATCCTTTCGACTGAGAGACATATTATTTCAGTGAAATAAAACCACTTGCACAGTTATATTCAATCGATCAAATAATATGACTCATAATAATTAGGAAATATCACATATGTCAACCCAAACTTTTATATTATTTATATTTTGACCCGAATCCTATTGGACTTGGGCCTAATCCCCTAAGGGTGGACTAGGCTATTTTCCAACATGAATTTTGCTCTTCCATTTCTCTTTGGAAGTTGTGTGTGTGTTAGTTATTGATGCATGGATTAATAGGTTGGATTTGTTGTCCATGTAATAACATACCAATGATTTTATATTATTCGCAAGAGAAGAAAAGATGACACGTCAGGTTCAAGTCATTATACAGAGATTGAAAAGATCTTATAATTAGGCTATCTGCCATCATAGTTCTTCTCCACTCTGTGCAACAAAATTGTCTTTTTCTTAACTTGTGAAGTTCTCATTCTTGTGTTCTTTTTTTCCTGAAAACATAAATCTTAAGAAGAAGATCATGTACCTATTCAGACAAAAAGGTGCCAAAAGAAGATTATCTCTTGCTACTTTGTCAACTATAACATATGGTTCAGTTTCAAGTAGTACATCGCACAATTCAACTCAAAAGGAAAGGCATTTAATGAGCAAAAAACATGAATACCCATGTTGTGACTAATTTTATCCTTGCTTTTAAACTCCTCAGATTCACTTAAAAGAGCAGAAACATTTAATAACTGAAGGTCGGTTTTAGTCGCTGTAATATTTATGTTCTGCTGTTTCATCTTTTCTTTCTCAATATTTGGTTGTTCAGTTTTGGTTCAAAGATGGATATATATAAGTTAGCTGATGGTTTGTGGATTTTTGGTGATATACTGTCTCGGTAAATAGTTTTATATAAATAATTTTCCACCTTACAAATGGTTGTGCGCCTTTATAGATCATTAATGGATTAGAAGATAATTTGCTGAGTTTTGTTGGAAAGTTCAAAGCCTCTGTAATTAAAAATTTCCCCACAAATCCACTCAATCTCATTCGTCATAGAATTTTTATCTTCTTCCCTCTTGGGGTCTTCAAAACATGAATTTTTTGTCTTCTCCCTTTCAATTAACTTTTCTTCTTCGGCTCATGACTTCATGTGTAACAAACAATTTTTTGACTTCCTTATCTCAATGTCCTTCTTTACCATATGTATTGGATTATGAGAAGGATATTGTATTCCACAATACTATTATGTTAGACAGTTTTAAAAGGCTACCTTGCAAGATACCTCATCAAATTTCAATATTTGTGCAAGATTTCTTGTCCATGTGTTTTCTTTCATCACAAGTGACAGACCACTATGCTTGCCAAGAGACTGTTTGGTACAAGGAAAAGAGAGGGAAGGGGAATTTGTTTAGTTGTATTTAAAAGAATTGGAGAAGTAGGGTTAACAATTTTTAATTAATTTTTCTTTTCCTTTTATCTAACATCTTCACTTTATAATCCCACTTCTCCAATTTTTTTGAAGGTAATAAAAGAAAATATTTTAGGAGAAATTTTAGGATATTTGAATATTTTTAATTAAAAAATTCAAGTATTATGATAGCGTATCAATATATATATATATATTACTATTTAAATGCTTTTAAGAGTGGGAGTGCTCTTTCACAAGAACTGTTCTTATCTCAACTTTTATATAGTAAGAGATAGCATAAATTTTATAATATAATATCATAATACTCGTACTGTCCTAATATAAGGCTCGTTGATTTTTTGAAAAAAATTAAATAAATTAGTTAATCATAACATATGTTGAGTATCATTTGATTATATATTAGTCCATAAGTCAAACAAATTAATTTGATATAAAAAAGATAAATATAAATATTTTAAATAATTTATTTAGTTTACTTAATATTTCCAAAAAAACCAACAGAATTTTTTTTTATGGTCAACTTCAACTAGAAGTTACATTAAAGGCAGGATGTAGTACTTGCATTTTCTTATAAATCTTCTAATATCCTAAACTATTTTATTTTTTTGATAAAATATCCTAAACTATTTTTCAAAATCTAAATATAATTTACATTGACAAAAATCTAAATATAAAACTAAAAAATTTGTAAAACTTCAAAATGTCAGCATATCTCATATGATCAAGCAGAATATTAAATTTAAATAAAAATTAATTTTTAGGGAAAAAGGCAGAAAAAAATTTTGAAATTGTAAAATTTCAAATGAGACATTTTCTAAAAAATGAGTTGTGAATTGCTTATCAAGTTCCTTCGTTTTCTTATCAATTCATGGTAACAAACCTAATTTAAGATTTTACAATTTTAAAGTTCTTTTTCTATCTTTCTTCCTACTTTTTATCCTTTATTTATTATATTCCATATGTAGAACTTATCAATATATATATATATATATATATATATATATATATATCACATTTGTAGAGAAATATCTCCAACAAAATAATATATTTAACCCATCATATAATCTCTAACGATTTAACATTTATTCATATTGGCAAAAATCAACAAAAAACGGATTTTTATTCATAAAATTAATTTTTCAGTAAAAACAGAAATATAAAGCATAATCTTATCGTTTTTTTTTTTTGGGCCATATAAAGCATAATCTTATCAAAAATCAGGTCAAAAAAAAATTCTTTTCACAAGAGGAAATACTCTGATAGTCCGTTGTTCTCGAAGGCTTCTCCTGAGAGATCCCTTCTTCGTTTTATCACAATCGAGCACGATGACGCAGACTGTAATGGCCGGCGACACGCTGTTTCTTCCCGAGGAAATTATCCGAAACATACTGATGCGACTTCCGGTGGAGTCCCTACTCCGATTTCAATGTGTATGCAAAGATTGGAGAAATCTCATCAAGACCCCATATTTCATCTCTGAGCAACTCCACCGCTTCACCCATTAAAACCCTTCTCTTCTCTTCCAATGGAGTGGCCTATGGTTGCTTGATTGCAAGATGCAATTACATAAGGTTAGCGAAGTCCCTTTGATCGATTCTTCAAATACCTCTCCGTTAATCATAGGTTCCAGCAATGACCTGATCTGTTTTTATGTCTATAGGCATCATACATTTTCTCCCGACATTTTCTTGTGGAATCCCACTAGAGAGTTTCGTCAAGCGCCCCCAAATACAAAAGGTGTAGATCCCCATTTCGAAATAGGATTTGGCTTCAGTCCAATTATTAATGATTACAAGATAGTGTTAACCCATAAGTCTAATCGTGAGGTTGCGCATGTTGAGATGTATTCATTAAGATCAGGATCATGGAAGGAAGTAGAATTTGGGATAGAAAACGTAGGTCTTTTTTCTCACCAAATCACTGTCAATGGAGCTATCTTTTGGTTTGGATATCAGTGGGAGCTAATTACTGTTTATGATGTGATAGTTTCATTTGATATAGCAAATGAAATGTTTTCTTTGATATCTAACCCAGATTGGCATGCTCTAACATCTTGATCCAGGCTTATTGTGTATGATAACAAACTTGCTATGCTTTCTTTTTTATCCTATTCAAGACTCTAAATCCTTGATTAAATTGTGGGTGATGGAGGATGGTGCAGATGCATCTTGGGTTAAGATATAGAGTTGTCCCATTCTATTGTTGGCACGTCCATTGACTATTTGGATGAATCAAATATTTTGTCATGTTATTGAAAAGGAAGGTGTTCAGTGGAATGATAAACTAGAAATTGCTCTGTTAAATATCTCTATCAATGAATTGAAGACATTTGATATCATCAGATGTGGCGGTGGCTTTGGCAGTGGCATTAAACTCCAATATGCAGAAATTCTTTATCCAATATTTGGATAAGGTCTAGAGTCATTAGTGATATTGACCATTTAGTGGAGAATGATGAAACAAAATTGGTCCTACTTTTGTTCAATCTCATTACAAATGACTCTACTCGTTTTCCTTAATAGACTTTGAAGAAGTTATTTAGAATGATCAATTTTATTTAGTGCCAGATATTTCTACCTTTATTTGACTCATTTATGAATTTTACTGTTCATTTCTCTTTTGTAGATCTATGTATGCAATTTAGTTATTGGTGTATGGGTTAGGTTGGATTTTTTTTTTTTTGGCCAGCTGTTAGGTTGGATTTGTTGCCCCTATTATGGTATATCAATAGCATTATATCATTCGTCAGTCATTGTACAGAGATTGAAAATATCTTGTTATTATGCTTTGAGCTATATGCCATCATTGTTCTTCTGCACTCTGTCTCTGTGCAACAAAATTTTCTTTTTATTCCCCACGCTGTTACAACTGTGTGTTTAACTTCCATAAAAACCTTGGCTGCAGAAATTGAAAGAAAATTTATGAAGTAATCATTCTTGTTCTTGTTTCCTGAAAACACAAATCTTAGCTCAAATTAACAACCTGAGTTCGACTCCTCTACACTATACAATGCTCTGATTCGGCTTAAGATAATTCAAGAACAGCTTTGTGTCCATATTACCACTTGAATACTAAAATCCACAATTCAACTCAAAAGGAAAAGCATTCAATGAGCAGAAACATGACCCATATTCCTTTAGATTATGAATGGGTAAGGAGAATATCTGCTATGGTTTTATTGGGAAGTTCAGAGTACAAAGTCTCTGTTAAGTTTTTGTCCTCAAATTCATTCAATCTCATTCATCATAGAGTTTTATTTTCTGCCTCCCTCTTGGTGCCTTCATAACATAAATATTTTGACTTCCTTATCTGAATGTCCTTCATACCCATACATAAATATGTTTTGGATCATTATAAGGATTATTTTAGACAGTTTTGAAAGGATATACTTGTAAAATACCATATACCTCTTCAAATTTCAATCTTTGTGCAAAGATTTGTTGTCCATATATGTTTTCTTTCATCACAATTGACCTCAACCAAAATCCCAAGTGGTCAATGAGAAGAGAAAGTAAGAACACCTGCAAGATCATAAGAGACAAAAAGAGGTGGTTTCAGCCAAAAAAAAAAAAGGGGGGAAAAGATATGTTTTGCTCGCTCACATAATGATACATTGATCCCCACCGGAAGAGTTTGAGGGACATAAATATGCTACAAAAATAAATAATAGATAAATATATTTAAAATCTTCAATTCCGTTCTATCCTAATTAAATTTAATATTTTTTAGCTAACCTGATTATTCTTATCATCAACTTAGCTGAATAGTAGGAGAGACATTCGAATTGCTGATGAGGGGCATTGATATTGAACTCTTTTTTCCCCTTGAATAAGATATTAGAGATTGGAAATTTGATAACAAAAAAGGTTAAATTTAAATTTCCATAGGGTATAGGCTCTGTTTGTTTTTGTTTTAACTCTGTTTTAGGTTTGTGTCTTCAAATTTAGATGTTTCTTAGCCATTTTGTAGGTCTTGTTGCTTCTCTAGTGTTTGTAATCCCTTTTCCTTGTAATGCTAATTTTCTTCAGGTAAAAAAAAAATTATATGATAATGGCACTATATGTTTAACCATTTAAAGAATATTTAGTCAGTAATTATATTAATTTCTAACGATTTAATACATATTCATATCTAGGTACATACCGGCGAAAATCAATACAAAAAGGGATTTTTCAAGTAAAATTAATTTTATATTAAAATTAAGGTTAAAGTATATATTTGATTATTTGTGTTTTCATCGAGAACTATTTTAGTCCTTTAAGTTTAAAAAGTGTATTTTTACTTCTTTAAATTTAACATTGTTAGTTTAATATAATGGAAAATGTTGAGTCATCAAGTTGCATCCTCCTTTTAATCTTAATTAGTTGCCACATCATCTCAAAATTTTTTAACAAATTCATATTTTAATTATAACAATAATATTATTGTAGAAAAAATCTCAATTTTTAATAATTTTTCATCTATTTTTCTTTCACCATGCCTCCAAATCCTTCTGCACATGAAAACCTAATCCTATAGTCAACACCTTCTTCCCCATGAATCTTGAAAAAGCATTGAAAGAGAAAACATCTCCTACCTTAAACAAAAACAAATAATATGATATTAAATAAAACGAAAATCAATGTTGTTTCATTTAAAGAGACGTTGCATCATTATGACCACAAGGATGAAGTGTATCTGTGTAACATCCCAAATTTTATTTACCAAGAATATATTGTAATTATTATATATATTCAATGAAATGGTGAATATTTAATGCTAAAGGAATTAAATATTGAAAATTGAAAGTTGAATAGTGTTTTAAGTGAAATCGCTTGTGAGGTAGTGAGTTTGTCATACGGTTTTGGAAGACCAAATGATGAGTAAAAATTATGAAATTTTACAGAATGGAAGTAGACATCCTAAGCTTTAATTTGATAGGTCATATGACTCAATTGAAGCTACGTACAAAAATATATGAATTTTTGAAGTTAATCCAGAAAATCTGGAAAGTTTCTGGAGCAGCGATCAAAGATTGAAAATATGGGAATGATATGATCACAGTCAGTAAAATTCCATATTTTTCCTTGAAACTAGACTCAATAAGGGTTCTATAGGCTTTGGAATCACATTAAAATGATGTCTACAAAATTAGTTATGATTTTTCAAAGTTAAGGCAGAAAATCTGCCAGAATTGGCATTATTCTGAAAATTTAAGAAATAAAGTAATCTTCCTTTTTCTCTTAATTATTTTAGAAATTAAGGGATGAAGGAGGAGAAGACAAGTGTCAAAATCCAATGAGACCAAGTGCCAACACCACATGAAAGATGATGGAGATAATTGTTGTGTCATAAGTCCTTACTTATGTCATAAGGTTAGGTAACCAACTTTTGTACCAATTGACTTGAGTAAATGGAAGGAACACTTGATTTAGTTGGAGCATAAGAGGGAGCACGTTTTTGGCCAACCAAGGAAGAAGGAAATGATAATCAAGGTTGAGTGTACACAAAAGAGAAGCATGGCAAGGTTGAGACTACACAAAAATGGAATGATGGTGTACATGAAAGGTGGAGAAATCCTAACTTTTGGTTAGATCAAGGGCTAGGATAAAACATGAAGAGAAAAGGTGAGACAATTTATGAGGCCACTTCCTTCATTTTTCCTTGCTATTTTTGTTCAAGGCTAAAGAAATAAGAGAGAGAGTGAGTTTATGAAGCTTCATGCTCTAGAGAGAAGGAAGAAGAGAAAGACTAAGGTAAGTTATGATTTCTTAAGGTTTCTTCTTCTAATCTTCCATAAATCTCTTCTCTAATCTTTTCCTTTCCATAAACTCCATGGATTAGCAAGCTAATCTTCAAGGTTGAGGGGAGAGAGAGAGGACATCCTAGAGAGAGAAACACTAAGGATCAAGAGGTAATCTCCAAAATCTCAACTTCTTTGTGTATTGAAGTTGTTGTTGGTGATTGTTGTTTGGTTTATGTGATTTTTGGTTAAGTTGTAAAATTGGAAAAGCTATAATCCTAAGGGGTTATGCTGCCCAAAATCCTTTAAATCATGATTATGAAGCGTTTAAATAAATTAATCAAGGATTAGAAGTGGAAAAGTACAAGTTTTGGAAGCTAAAACACAAAGCTCCATTTTTCTATTTTCCTTCAATATTTCGGCCAGACCAGAACTGGTACCAGGAGTTGGATTTTCATGAAATAAATGGTTCAATTGGATTCAGTGGGCAAAAATAGGTGGGATTACAGTTGGACACTTTTTCGGTAGAGGCCGAAAAAACATAATTACGAAAACGCCACTGAAATCCCTAAATAGGGGCTGTCAAGGGTATTTTTATAATTTGATAGTGAATTTGGTGATTTTGAGTCCGGAAATGGATTCCTTGGGCAAAAATAAGTCGGAATAGCCTTAGTCAAAATTTTGGAAAAACGTGCCATCAGGCCGGGTACGGCGGGGCCGGGTCGAGGTCCCGGGGGTAGGGGTGGAAACAGGCCAGGCTGGCTGACAGGGGCCTACGGCCTGGCCTGTTAGAGGCCTGTTCAGGCCTGGCCTGACAGGCAAAAAGGCCAGGCCAAGGCCTCTTCCAAAGCCTCTTTTCCTTAACAGGCCAGGCCAAGGCCTATGGACAGGCCTGTTAGGCCTGTCAGGCCGGCCTGAGCCTGTAAGGTTTATTAAAAAAAAAAAAAGCCTCTTGCCTTACGCCCTTACCCATCACTCCATCAGTCCATCACTTTTCACTGCTGCTCCCCTCTTCTCTAAACCTAATTCCAAAAGAAAACACTCTCCTCTTCAACTTCGACGCGACTCCCCTCGACCAGACGACCACCCGCGACTGCCACCCCCGTCGACGCGGCTCCCTCTGCCACCCGAGTCCAGACCCACCCCGGCGAGCGACTCCCTCTGCCTCCCGAGTCCCGACCCACCCCCGCGAGCGTCTCTCTCTGCCTCCCGAGTCCCGACCCACGCCGGCGAGTGACTCCCTCTCCCTCCCAACTCCCGACTCCCGTAGGCCGTAGCTCCACCGTGAGTCACCAACGAACCACAAGTCGGCTACCCTCGTCGGATCTGTGGTCCTCTCCGTCGGATCTGTTTCGGTTCGTCCCATCTTCTCTGTTCTGATTATTGATTCTTATGTTTCATTTTCTTTTCAATGGTGTTCAATTTGGGGAATGTGGTGATAGGGTCATAAATCATAACCCCTTTCGTTGTCTATTAGCTGCTTTCCTTGCATTTTCATATTAGCTGCTTTTCTCCGAGGCTGAAATGTCATAAGGGGTTATGATTTTGAAATACTGAATACATGGTAATTTTTCTGGGTTGGACTTGTTCAATGAAAAGAATGCCTGATTCTCCTTTTGGTTGGACCTGTTCAATAAAAAGAATGTCATAAGGGGTAATTTTTCTCGGTTTCCATTTTGAAAAGAATGCCTGATTCTCCTGTTCAATGAAATGTCATAAGCAAGTAATTTTTCTTCGGGAATTCACTGTTAAATTGGGTCATAAAAGAGAAATGGAGGTTCACATAACTTAGACTTTTGAAAATTTGTATAGCTTGCTTTCTTCCTTTTTGATAAGGCATGCCTTTGTTAATTTCTAATATTACTGATTCTCCTTACATGTTTTCGATGTGATGCTACGGTTTGAAGAAAAAACAAAAGGTATAAATTTTTAGTGAAATTATGATTTGATGCTGTTTATGTGGACTTAGCAGTGATCAGTAGACTAGCTATGAAGTTGGTTTGGTTAGATTAGATTGTGGAGTTACAAGTTCTAATGCTTATCAACTTTGCATGATGGTTTCTAGTTGCTACATTAGTTTACCTTACAATGTTTTTGTGATTTGCGTGAAATCCTCCATTGGAAATTTATTGAACACCATTGTAAAAAAAAAGGCACACTGGTGAATGAAACATATCATAGGCTACAATTTGCTTGAAGATGCTTCTAATTTAATTTGCAGTAGGGAAGAATGTTCATAGCATTGTTCCTGGTAATAAATTAGAATTATCATGTTGGCTTTTTATGTCTGGTTCTGTTTATTTTTCTAATAATTAGTCATCATGGTTATCACCAGGTATCTTGATGATCAGTTATAAAATCATATTACTTCTTGTGCATGTTAAATTGTGTTATGATCTAATACTATATATTTCATTGATTTTTTTCAAGGCCTTTGAAGGAGAAGAAGAAATTATTTTGAAGATTTGATGTGAAGGTGAGAAGAATCATTAGCTTGAAATGGGTATGTTATAAAAAATATAGAACT
Source organism: Inga laurina (assembly GCA_963855925.1). Lineage (NCBI taxonomy): Eukaryota > Viridiplantae > Streptophyta > Magnoliopsida > Fabales > Fabaceae > Inga > Inga laurina. Next base: position 68,066,521 of record OY979701.1, on the reverse strand, counting down.
AGAAACAATGGTTTTAATCATTAGCTTTAAATGTTCTGTTTAGTTTCAACACATATATTCCTGCAACGTTTTACTATTTACACATGCCATTTTGTTGTGGTTTTAAACTTATCTCAGGTGTTCTGTAGCATTTTGCTATTGGAGTCTCATTCGGCACATTTGCTTCAGCGTTTTGTATTTGGGACATAATTTGAACACAGTTTGGCACATTTGTGTGACTTTTGCTTCAGGAGAACAAGGATATTCATTGTAACAATTATGTGATTTGTAAAATTTTAATATGGCCCTCTTATGTACATGTGGTGTTTTGGTTATTTGCTAGTTTTGATTCATGCAATGGTGTTCTCTATCAGGAAAAAAAGAATCTGAGTTCTAGGCCTGTGTTAGGCCTGTTTGTGTCGGCCTGTGTTAGGCCTGTTTGTGTTGGCCTGTTAGGTGTCGGCCTGTTGGCCTGTTTGGCCTGTTAGGATCTTTTACAAATCCAGGCCTCTTAACAGGCCACAGGCCAGGCCAGGCCTGTGTACAGGCCAGGCTTAGGCCGTATGAAAAGCCTGAAACAGGCCACAGGCCAGGCTCAGGCCGTCTTGTGCCTTAACAGGCCTGGCCTGTTAAGGCACAAGCCTGGCCTGGCCTGGCCTGTTTCCACCCCTACCCGGGGGCATTTTTGTAAATTTTCATCATAGACTAATATAACCACCAGAAACACTATGGAAGTGTCTAAACTATACATTTGACGTTCTAGGATCGAGTAGAGAACCCGATGTATTGGCACGCAAATCGAGGCATGTTATTTGAAGATCAGGGAAAGGCGATTAAAGTAGGGAACTTACCTCTCCTGCATGTATTTGATATTTGTGCTGGTGTATTGATGCATGTTATTGCTTTGCTTGATTATGTGAAACATATATGAATAATTGAAGCTCTGTTTCTGTTTATGCTATGGCCATACGTATGTTGATTAAAACATTGAGCACGCAGATATGTCATTGTGTAAGCATAAGTTACGTAATGCAAGCACGTCATGCATTAGGCACTTATCTTGCATGCATATTGGTATTGCTTTCCTACTGAGATTCTCCAAAATTTCACCCTCCCCTATCAACAATTTAGACAAGAGAAGACAGAACGTATGCTGAGAACAAAGAAGAGAATCGTACGAGGGGATTACAGTGGTGGAACGATGATTGGAAGATGTCTCCGTTTTACTGTGATAGACTTAGACACCCACGTAGCGTTGCGAGGCTACGTTAATTGTAATTATCAAGTACGAACCCGTATGGGGAATTGCCGTAATCGCGCACATAATATCAGTATATCTATGTTATTCCTGTGTTGCCCATTGAACTGCGTATCATTTCCGCAAATACTTTTAAATAGCTGAAAATAAGATGAGGGTGTGACAATCTGAATAAGTAGTAAAGCTTGTGGCATTTTGTCTAAATCCATGTTAAAAAATCTCTTCAAACTTCATAAAATTTTCTTGCCTCAATCAATATCCATAGATCATCTTCTTCTCCGTGGCAAGAACCAATTGATCCCCATTTATAACAATAAATCCTATTATAATAATAGGCTCTTCTTTCACACCCATTACCTTACCCTTATTTTTAAAATCCTTCATCATTTGCTAATCTCATAGTCAGTTGCAAAATCAAAGTTTTTTGCCATCAATTTTTCTTTCCTTCTTCTATTGTATCCTATTTTATATGGGATTCTAATTCAATCTTCAATAACTTTCTCAAGATTTATAAAGAAGGTGTTACCCGAAGGATTAGGGTTTCATGCGGTTAAGGGTATGGGGCCGTGGTCAAAGAAAACAAATGGAAAAATTAATTGAAAATAGAGATTTTTGTTACAATAATATTATTATTATAATTAAAATATAAATTTGTTAAAAAAATTGGGAGAATCACTCTTAAGTCCTAAGTAAGGGACATATTATCATAAAGGTCCATATTTACAATTCTTCTACGTGTATTAACAATCTGTTGAGTGTATTTTATAACATCGTGGGACCTTTCTGATAATATGTCCCTTACTTGGGGACCTAAGAGTGATTCTCCCTAAAAAATTTGAGATGACATGGCAATTAATTATAATTAAAATAAAATGACTTGATAACTCAATATTCTCTTTTAGATAAAATTAACTGTATTAAATTTAAAAATTAAAAATACATTTTTAAAATTTAAGGGACTAAAAAAAATCTGAATGCAAACATAGAACACCATTCGTGCACTTAAACCTAAAATTAAAATAGAAACAAAGCATTAAAGAAAGCTACGCAGCAGATTCTTCCTCCAGAAGACGAATCCCTAATCGGCCCATTGGTTAGTGACATTCCTCTGAGCGTTCTTCACAATCGAGCACGATGAAGCAGAAGTGTTCTTCACGATCGAGCACGATGAAGCAAATTGTAATGGCCGGCGACATGCCGTTTCTTCCCGAAGAAATCATCAGAGACATTCTCATACGACTACCGGTAAAATCCCTAATCCGATTTCAATGTGCGTGCAAACATTGGAGAAATTTCATCAAGACCCCATCTTTCATCTCTGACCACCTCCACCACTCCACTCATCAAAACCATTATCTTCTTTTCCAACGGCGTGACCTGTGGTTGCTTGATTGCAATATGCAACTCCATGAAGTTGACACAGTACCGTTCATCGATTCCTCGGATATTCGAATCTTCGGTTCCAGCAATGGCTTAGTCTGTGTTGAGGTTGATCCGTATTCTTCATCTTCTCTATCACTTTTATTGTGGAATCCAGCGACTAGAGAGGTCAGACACTTGCCTACGAATGGGAAACTTGTACGGCTCGCTTCAAAGAGGCACCTTTACGATATAGGATTTGGCTTCAGTCCAATTATTAATGATTATAAGATAGTGATAATTTATTTTTATTGTCCTTACCAAGTTCTGCTTGTTGTAGTGTATTCATTAAGCTCAGATAAGTGGAAGAAAGTAGAATTTGGGGTAAAAAACGTGGAACTTATTCCTGAAAGCGTCACTGTTAATGGATCTATGTTTTGGATTGGCCGTGGGTTGAATCAAGGTACAACAGATACTTTTTATCATGCCATAGTTTCATTTGATTTAGCAAATGAAGTGTTTACTTTGATAACACCACCTGATTGGTCTATTCCAAGATCTAGGCTTACTATGTATGAGAACAAACTTGCCGTGCTTTTTTGTTCTGAGGTTGAAGACTCTGAATCTTTGATTGAATTGTGGGTGATGGGGGATAGCACAGGTGCAACTTGGGCTAAGAAATGTAGTAGTTGTCTCTTCCCATGCTCGGTACGTTTAATGACTATCTGGATGAATCAAATTGTTTGTCATGGTACCACTATTTACAATGAACATCAAAGAACGCATGATGGTCAAAAAATTAATCTATTAAATATCTCTACAAATGAATTGAAGACATTGGATATCAGCAAATGTAGCCGTGACGGTGCCAGACACTCCAGCACCGGATTCGGCTATGCAGAAAGTCTTGTGCCAATTGGAAGAACGAAATTGTATTGTACAAGGTTTAGATGTCATTAGTGATATTAACTGTTAAGGGGAGAATGATGAAGCAAAATTTGTTCTATTTTTGTTGAGTCTCACTACTAATGATTGAACTTGTAATCCTTGGTGCCCTTTGTAGAATTTATTTAGAATGATCAACTTTATTTAGTACCGGATGTTTCTAACTTTATTTGACTCATTTATGAATTTTTCTGTTCATTACTCTTTTATAGATGGATAAATAATTTAGCTATTGGTGTATGAATTAGGTTGAATTTGTTGTCCATGTATTAATAATACCAATGATCTTATATCATTCACAAGGGAAGAAAAGATAACACATCAGGTTCAGGTCATCGTACAGAGATTGGAAAGGCATTTAATGAGCAGAAACATGATTACCCATGTTGTGACCCATTTATTTAAGCCTTGCTTTTAAACTCCTCAAATTCACTTAAAAGAGCAGAGAAGCTCAATAACTGAAGGTAGATTTTAGTCACTATAGTATTTCTTTCTTGCTGTTTGATCATTTCTTACTCAATGTTAGATTGTTGAGCTTTCTTTCAAAGATGAGTATACAATTTAACCTATGATTTATGGATTTTTGGTGTCATTTTGTCCAGGCAATGTACTAATGATTTTTAAATATAGCAGTTTATGTAAATAGTTTTCCACCTTACAAAATGCTGTGTGCCTTTAGATCATGAATGGGTTAGAAGAATATTTGCTATAATTTTTCCCCCAAATCCAATCAATTTCATTCTTCATAGAATTTAAATTTTCTGCTTCCCTCTTGGTGCCTTCAAAATAAAAATTTTTTGTCTTCCTTTCTGTTTCCTCATTTAGACTTTTATTCTCTCTCTCTCTCTCTCACGCACACTCATGACTTGTGTAACAAACCATTTGTAGACTTCCTTGTCTGGAATGTACTTTCTTACCTCGAGAACTAGGAAATAGATTGCATTGGATCATGATGAGGATTTTCTTTCCCACAATATTGTTTTAGACGGTTTTGAAAAGCTATTTATAAGATGCCTCATCAAATTTCAATATTTGTGCAAAGATTTCTTGTCCATAAGTATTCTTTAATCACAAATTCACAATTAACCACAACCACTCTTCTCACCAAAATTACTTTTTCATGCTTTTTCAAGAGACTTATCCCAAGTTTCATGTTGATAATGGTAATGAGGTGTTTGACAAGCAAGGATTAGTGCAAGCAGTGGTATGGGCAGTGTAAGCGTTTGATTGGTGATTAATGATAGCTTTTTGGGATTTGGATGAGTTGTGTCTTTTTGAGTGAAGTTAAGATTTGGGACAGATTTGGTTATTGTTGTGTTAATTGTTACTGTGATTTCTTCTTTTTTTCAATCAACCTGCTCTTGGGTGTATTTTGGAATTAGTGTTTTGACTGTAGCTGGTTTTCTCTCTTGTATTCGGATTCTGTGATCCTGCCTCCTACTTTTGTTCAATCTCATTACAAATGAATCTACTCGTTTTCCCTAATTGGCTTTGAAGAAGTTATTTAGAATGATCAATTTTATTTAGTGCCAGATGTTTCTACCTTTATTTGACTCATTTATGAATTGTACTGTTCATTTCTCTTTTGTAGATATATGTATACAAGTTAGTTATTGTTGTATGGGTTAGGTTGGATTTGTTGCCCCTATTCGCAAGTCATTTTACAGAGATTGAAAATATCTTAATCCCTCCGGTCCTAATTATAGGACATATTTACCTAACTTTGGAGAAATTAAGGATAGTGGTTAAATTAGTTAATTATATTTATTTTCCTAAAATAGCCTTATTTAAAATTTAAAATGGCATCCAATTACGTTGATTATCTATTTTTTCTTGTACTTCTCCTACTTCACATACGACTTCTCTAAGCTCTCACAATCCGGCATCATCAATCTCCCTCAACAACTTCCGATTTACTCTTATTAAATTATTATTGTGTTTAATTATTATTGAGAAAGTATCAATATGGGGTATTTTGGGAAGAAATCGATAAAAATTAGAATTTTGTCCTATAATTAGGATCAAGATTAACTTTCAAATGTTATCTTATAATTAGGACCAGAGGGAGTATTATGTTATGAGCTATCTGCTATCATTGTTCTTCTCCACTCTGTGCAACAAAATTGTCTTTTTCTTACCCGCTTGATTTCCATAAAAACCTTGTCTGCACAAATTGAAAGAAAATTTATGAAGTTCTCATTCTTGTTCTTTTTTCTGAAAACACAAATCTTAAGAAGAATATTAAAGCATGTACCTAGCTATATTTTATGAGTTAGCTCAAATAATAAGAAAAAAACTAAATATTTCTCATTAACAATCTGAGTTTGACTCCTTACACTACACAACGCTCTGATTCGGTCAAAGATAATCCAAGAAGGGCTTTGTGTCCATATTACCACTTGAATAGTAAAATCCACAATTCATCTCAAACGTAAAAGCATTCGATGAGAAGAAACATGATGACCCACAAATTTTACAAGGCGTGTGAGAATTTACAAAATCATCTTAGCCAAGTATAAGATAAGGGTATAAATGTCTTTTCAGCCTAAAAAATTTAATTTCAGTTTAGTCCTATGGGTGCCAGAAAGTTTCAGAAAGTTTCAGTTGCTCTTTGATATTAAATAGCTAAAGAGGGTTGTAGTGAAATTTTCCCATGTTCTGTTTACATATATAAAGCTTTCATATTTTAGTGAAGTTTTTATAATAAATAGGTAATTAAAACAAGTTAATTAATACTTCCTCCATCCCTAAATATAATATGTATATTTTATTTGGAGTAGATACTCTTTCTGATCTTTAATACAAGACATATTTACCTTATTTAATTAGATTAAGAAAATTTAGTATATTATATACCAAACTTTTGTTATCGTCTAGTATAGAACATTAAACTATTGTTATCATCATCAAAGTATATGTGGATTAGTGATCTTCTTAGTTGACTCCATTTCTTCTCCTCTGTGATTCTTTCGTTGAAAAGCCCTAATCCCCCCCTCCCCCGGCGAATGATTCAAGATATGATGGGAGTGAGATAATGGTCTTTTAACAATACTTCCTATGGTCCTTATTATAAGACATCACCTAACAAGTGTATTTCGTCCTTTTTATAAGGCACTTGCTTGTTTCCAAATAGCATTAAATATTTTTTCCATGCATACCCATAATTAATAAGGGTACCGGGTGAGAGTGATAATTAATATGATATTTGAGTTTAGCGGAGTTACTAGAGGTAATATTGGAAATTACTTAAATTTTAGGACAAATTTAATGACTTTAACTGTTTTTATTAGTTTGTAAGAATTGTTAGTTGGTGTGTTATAACAAGGACCGAAGGGAGTATTTTCTAATGAGGCTTCTTGGCCCAATTAGTGATTTGTTAAAAATGTAAACCTAAATTTGGATTTAATTATTTTAAATGGATTTAAATAAGATTCTCTCCAATAAAAATTACAAAAATTCTATTAACACAAATAAATAATATATAAATAATTTTAAAATGTTCAATTTCTTTCGAATGTGAAATTAAATTTAATATTTTGTTGGTTTTTTAACTTGATCAAGGATTTAATTTGATTTGTTAGTTAACCTAATTATTTTTGTGATCAACCTAATTAATTAGCCTGAGAGACATTGAATCTTTGACCCAAAAAGACAGGAGAGACATTTGAAATTGGAAATCAAATTAAAAAATTTAAACTCAAAATTTGTTTTCTGATAATGGCGTTTTTTCTACCAACTTGATAATGACGTTAAATGTTTAAGAATTAAAAGAATATTTCGTCTGTAATTCCTAACGATTTAATAATTGTTCATCCTGGCAAAAAAAATACAAAAAAGGATTTTTATTCCTAAAATAAAAGTTTCAGTAAAATATACATATAGAGCATAAGAATGCGACGTAAGTCTCGCAACAGATTCTTAATCATCCATTGATTCGTAGGCTTTCTCCTGAGAGATCGTTTCGGTTTTCACAATCGAGCAGGATGAAGCAGACTTTAATCGCCGGCGACATGCCGTTTCTTCTTGAAGAAATGATCAGAAACATTCTCAAGCGACTGCCGGTGAAGTCCCTACATTTCGATGTGTGTGCAAACCGTGGAGAAATCTCATCAAGACCCCATATTTCATCCCTGAGCACCTCCTCCACTCCACCCATCAAAACCCTTCTCTTCTTTTCCAACGGAATGGCCTATGGTTGCTTGATTGCAAGATGCAATTCCATAAGGTTGGCGAAGTCCCTTTGATTGATTCTTCAAATACCTATCCGTTAATCCTAAGTTCCAGCAATGGCTTGCTCTGTTTTCATGTCAATAGGTATGGTACATTTTCTCCGGACATTTTCTTGTGGAATCCAGCGACTAGAGAGCTCAAACAAGTGCCACCGAATATGAAAGGTGTAGATGTCCATTTCCAAATCGGATTTGGCTTCAGTCCAATTGTTAATGATTACAAGATAGTGTTAATCCATGAGTTTACTCATGCTGAGGTTTAGATAAGGTCGATAGTGATATTATCTGTTAAGTGGATGGAGAACGATGAAGCAAAATTGGTCCTACTTTTGTTCAATCTCACTACTAATGACTCTACTCGTTTTCCCTAATGGCCTTTAATGGCCTTTGCAGAAGTTATTTAGAATGAACAACTTTATTTAGTACAAGATGTTTCTATCTTTAATTGACTCATTTATGAATTTCGCTTTTCATTTCTCTTTGGAAGATAGATATATAATTTAGTTATTGGTGTATGCATTAGGTTGGATTTGTTGTCCATGTAATAATATACCAATGATTTTATCATTCCCAAGAGAATAAAAAATGACGCATCAGGTTCAAGTCATAGTATAGAGATTGTAAAGATCTTACTATTATGTTATCTGCGATCATAGTTCTTTCCACTCTATGGGACAAAATTGTCTTTTTCTTAACTTGTGAAGTTCTCATTCTTGCGTTTTTTTGTTCTTGAAAACACGAATCTTAAGAAGAAGATTAAGCATGTACCTATTCAGACAAAGAGGTGCCACAAGAGGATCATCTCTTGCTACTTTGTCAACTATAACATATGGTTCAGTTTCAAGTACTACATCTCACAATTCAACTCAAGGAAAGGCATTTAATGAGCAAAAAAACATGAATACCCATGTTGTGACTAATTTGCTCCTTGCTTTTAAACTCCTCGATTTCACTTAAAAGAGCAGATAAAATTTCATAACTGAAGGTAGATTTTAGTCACTGTAATATTTCTGTTCTGCTGTTTCTTCCTTTCTTTCTTAATATTAGTGTGATATCCCGAAATTTAGTAAAAGGTTAAATTTTCTAAAAAAAATTTAAATGGGAGTTAGATAATAAGTCAAATTATGGAACCTAAGAAATTTAAGGAATCTTAAATTAGATAAAGGAAAAAATTAGGATATAGTGTGTGTAATTAATAGGATAAAAATATATCTATTTATTAACACACACTTTTACTGACACACCTTTGCCGACACTCGCCACACTCTCTCATTTATCTAAGGTTCTTAAACCTGGACCGTCATCTAAATTGGTCAGGGTAATTGGTTAAGGGTTAATGGGTCAGCTTGGAGTCAAACCGGTAATAAAAAAAATTAAAATAATTTAAATTCTCATCATACCATACAAATACTAAATATTAATTCAGTAACTTAAATTAGTAACAAAATAATCATATAGTTATCTAATATTCTATATAATTTTTTTAACATATTGACATCATAATATTAGTCTACCTCCATTTACATAACTAGTTAACTAGTGAATATTCTTCCTAGCTTGATTTTAATAAAAGTTCTCTTTAAAAATATTTTATTAAAGAATAAAAATAATATATATATACACGCATAACGGATGTGACAAAAAAAATGATATGAACGTTCCCTCCTCTTCTTTATAGTATAGTATTATTTTTTTCCCTTTTTTTTTATTTTAAAGGGCATGCAGATCTGCACCTCCAAGTATAGTATTATTTTTAATACTTTATAATCAACCATATAGGTTGATGATAGACAATTGGGTCATGGGAGAACGTGTAATTTGCTTTGAAAATTGAAAAACAAGGCAGCATCAAGTCATCCAAGTCAACACAAGGAAGCACGCCACGTCTTTTCATCTGCCATTTCGTCTGCTTTTCTTTCTTTGATCCCTCAGTAGCAACTTCACCAACATGAACAGCTTCAAACCCTTGATCTCCTCCTCCGTCCACATGAACAGCGGTCACTGACAGCCTCCCCTTTATTTCTGTTGCAGTTTGAGTCTTCAATCCGTTTGCACCCGGTGACTTCCTTCCCATCTTTATTTCCTTTCTAGTTTCTTCGTCCACTTCGTTTTTTGCAAATTTACTTGACCTCTTCTATTTTTTTCACGTTTTCTTCTTCTATCATCATCGATTCAGTGTTCTCTTGCTTCTCTTTTCTATCTCCATCATCTTCGAGCTTTCCTTCTTTTTCCCCAATTAAACTTGGAGGAGGCATCCATCTAAAGGGGAAAAATATCAACTCGGCAACTCGCCCTAGTTATGGCCGAGTCACGCCGATTCAGTGCGTAACCCCGGTCTAGTGGCTTACCCGGACCGGTTTGGTACCTGGTTCACCGGTTTCCTAGCCAAACCGGGCGGTCCAGTCCGGATTTAATAACCTTACATTTATCTCAAATTGGTTAGACACCCACTTAGCCATATAATGCCAAAAAATTTTCAATCCATCGCCTCACTTCATGGCACCCACTACACCTACGGACAACACACACACTAACAATTAAATCACTCATCCTTTTCTTCATTTGGATGGAGCTACAAGGACCCCACAACACCCTCCTACTGTCTCAAACACATGACCGCACACACACACTCCACATATTTCTCATTTCATTTGGCCAACATATCTATCTTTAGCTTCACATGCAAATAGTATAAGGATAGCACACACAACCAATTGTCCACCCTTCTTTCCATTGCAGACACCTCAACTCACTCTCAATGATATACCTATTAATTAAATCATTCACTCACTCTCTCATTTCACCAAGTTGTTCAGAGAAGAGAGAGAAAAAGAAAGGAAAGAAACAGAGAAAATAAGAGAGAAGTGAGTGAAGGAGGTAAACCGAAGGGAGTTGACATCGGAGAAGAGGAAGAAAGAAGGTTGAATTGCCACATGCAATACCATAAATTGTATAGGTGAGTCTCCTACACATTTATCTTTGTTTTCACGTTGGATTTGAGTGGTTTTCTATGGTAGTTTTGGCTGGAGTTAAGAGAAAAGTCGTCAAAAAAATTCTGTTAATCGAAAAGTTTCAAACCAGTGATTGTGTGACAATTTTGAGGTGAATTTTGGGATTCTTTGATTTTGAAATTTAATCATTAACCTCAGAACATATGTCTAGGAGAGTATAGAGTTAAAATTCGTGAGGTTTAGAGTATAAATTTATGGTTGCATGTTAGTTTTCTTCACCCTATTTTATTGTCTGAAAAACAGGGTATCTATCTGAAAGTTTCATAAGCTTAAATAGAGGCTATAGATGGATTTTTCGAATGGGTCTTTTTGTATAAGAATTTTAGAATGTGTAGTTGATGATAGAATCAAGAAAAGTGAAATTTGCAGTGAAAATGAATGAGTTCTTGATTTTTAAACCAAGACTGTCAAAACTGACATTTTTGGAAGTCAGTCAAGTTTATGTTGAGTTTTGACCAGACAAAGCTTATAAAAAATATATGAAATTTTACAAGAATATAGTAGACAATCATAGCTTTAAAATCAGTCCAAGAATGCATCAATTGAATACCTGTAGAGAGAGTTATGATTTTTTAAATTTAAGTCAGAAACAAGGAAAAATCTGGACATCCAAGTTCTGGCAGTTGGTTGTGTTGTGTTTTTTAGTAATATAATCTTGTTCAAAAATCATGAAACAAAATAAAAGTACACATGATAAGCTTTAATTTGATAGAAAATGGGTGTCATTTGGGTTTGTAGATTGTGAGATATGAATTTTTGAAGTTAGGCATTGAATTTTGAACATTCTCTAGACTAGTTATGTTGTTCGATGATGTTGAGAAATTTATCCCTATAATTGGAAGTTACTAATATTTGTACCTTAAAGTAGACTTAATGAGGGTCACATAGGACTTTGAATCATTGCAATTCAATTTTTCTAGATTTAGTTATGATTTTTCAAATTTGTGCTCTATTTCTGGAATGTAATCTAGAACAGGGGAAGCTTTGAAAAGTTCTGGGAAAAATCTGTTATCAGTGGCTAGCTTTGGGTATTTTTCCATGAAAAAATACTTAGAGAGCTTCACATAGGCTTTAGAATTAGTAAATTTGAAATTTTCTAGAATTAGTTATGGTTTTTCAAAGTTGATTAAAAATCTGCCAATTTTCTGAAAACAGTGAAATTGCACTATGTAGAATTGCACTATACAGAAACTGTGATAACTACATTAGATAACCAGCACAATTTGGATTTAAAGGTAGTAGTAATGCAAGTAATAACCAGTTACTTATTAACTTTAATTTATAGGAATCAGTAATAGCCCGAGACAAATTCAAATTATTGGACAAACAGTGGAACTGAGAAAGGGTTTAGATAGTAACTTTTTCTTGCATATACTATGTGATTATTATATATTTGAGTATGTCATTCTTTATAACATGAGTATAGTGTCTTGGACACTCATATTTGCCTAGTTGTGGTCTGGGACCCAACGGAGGCATAGAGTTCAGCCAAGGTTGCAAACAGTTGTTTGACCTTGGACAGTGTGCACACAACACGAGTTAACTTTTTACATGACATGATGTATTGCATATTTATTTTCACATTTTATATGTCGGAAAAGCATTTTAGTATTAAGATTCGCTTAAAACTCACTCTTTGACTACACTTGAGAACAGTCCAGCAGAAGCTAGTGGCTCAAAGGGAAAGACAGGGGCTACCGGTGTGTAAAGTTCCGGTGAATACCAGAACTGCTGTGGTTATTTATATTTGTGATTTTGCTTTCTTTTGAATGCACTGTACATTTGTATATATTTTTTAAACCCTGCGGGGATTCTCCTATGTTGTAAATAAGTACCTAATGTCAGTATGTTTTTGCTAGTTTTGTATGCCTTACGAAACTGTGTGCTTAATACTCTACGAATATCGAAATATTAAGGGGTTTGATATTTTTGATATCAGAGTATGCGGTTTAGGCAATATCAAAATAGTATACCGGAAGGAAGTACAATTTGGGATAGAAAACGTAGGTCTTTTTTCTCACCAAATCACTGTCAATGGAGCTATCTTTTGGTTTGGATATCGGTGGAAGCAAGATACAGTTTATGATGTGATAGTGTCATTTGATATTCCAAATGAAGTGTTTTCTTTGATACCTACCCCAGATGGGCTTGCTCCAACATCCACATCCAGGTTTGCTGTGTACGAGAACATACTTGCTATGCTTTCTTTTTCTCCAATTCAAGATTTTGAATCCTTGATTAAATTGTGGGTGATCGAGGATGGTACAGATACATCTTGGGTTAAGATATATAGTTGTCCCATTTCATTGTTGGCAGATCCATTGACTATTTGGATGAATCAAATTGTTTGTCATGTTATCAAAAAGAAACATGCAGGGTGGAATCATGAGCTAGAAATTGCTCTGTTAAATATCTCAACCAATGAATTGAAGATGTTTGATATCAACGAATGTGGCAGTGGCTTTAAACCCCAATATGCAGATAGTCTTTATCCAATTTTTGGATAAGGTCTAGAGTCATTAGTGATATTAACTATTAAGTGGAGAATGATGAAGCAAAATTGGTCCTACTTTTGTTGACTCTCATTACTAATGACTCTACTTGTTATCCCTAACGACATTTGAAGAAGATATTTAAAATGATCAATTTTATTTAGTACCAGATGTTTCTACCTTTATTTGACTCATCTATGACTTTTACTGTTCATTTCTCTTTTGTAGATACATGTTTATAATTTAGTTATTGGTGTATGGCTTAGGTTGGATTTGTTGTCCCTATTCTATTATAGAGATTGAAACTATCTTACTCCCTTCGGTCCTAAAGATAAGATAAAGTTAATTTTTTTTGGAGAGATTAAGGAAGCTAATTAAATTATTTTAGAGTATTTATCTTTTTATTTTTTTCTCCAAATTAATTAGTTTGATTAATAAAATGATATATAATATAAGGATATATAACATATAATATGATTAAATAACTTATATAATGATATATAATCTATGAGCTATCTGCCATCATAATTCTTCTCCACTCTGTTCAACAAAATTGTCTTTTTCTTACCCACTTGACTTCCATAAAAGCCTTTGTCTGCACAAATTGGAAGAAAATTTATGAAGTTCTCATTCTAGTTCATTTTTCCTGAAAACACAAATCTTAAGAAGAAGATTAAAGCATGTACCTAGCTATATTCAATATGCCAATGATTTAAATATAGCAGTTTTCCACCTTACAATAGGCTGTGTGCCTTTAGATCATGAATGGTTAGAAGAATATCCACTATGAGTTTTGTTGGGAAGTTCAGAATACCAAAGTCTCGTAATTTTTTTCCTCAAATCCATTCAATCTCATTCATAATAGAGTTTTATTTTCTGCTTCCCTCTTGGAGCCTTGATAACATAAATTTTTTTCCCTTCCTTATATGAATGTCCTTCATACCCATAAATATGTTTTGGACCATTATAAGGATTATTTTAGACAAGTTTGAAAGGATATAAATACTTGTAAGATACCAGATACCTCTTCAAATTTCAATCGTTGTGCAAAGATTTGTTGTCCATATATGTTTTCTTTCATCACAATTGACCTCAACCAAAATCACCTGTAGTCCCAGGTTTCATAACCGTAATGTTAATGGGAAGAGAAAGTAAGAACACCTGCAATATCATAAGAGACGAAACGAGAAGGTTTCAGGGAAAAAAATATTTCTTGCTCGCTCACATTATGATCCATTAATCCCCACTAGAAGAGTTTGAGGGAGATAAATATGCTACAAAAATAAATAATAGATACATATATTTAAAATCTTCAATTTTGATCTATTCTAATTAAATTTAATATTTTATAGCTAACCTGATAATTTTTATCATCAATTTAGCTAAATAGTAGGAAAGACATTTGAATTACTAACGAGGGGCATTTGATATCGAACTCTCTTTTTTTTTCTTTCCTTGAATAAGATATTAGAGATTGGAAATTTGGTAATGAAAAAAGTTGAATTTAAATTTCCACAGGGTATAGGTTGGGTTTTTTTTGGTATTAACTCTGTTTTAGGTTTGTGTCTTCAAATTTAGATGTTTCTTAGCCATTTTGTAGGTCTTGTTGCTTCTCTAGTGTTTGTAATCCCTTTTTCTTGTAATGATAATTTTCTTCAGGTAAAAACAATTGTTATATGATAATGGCACTATACGTTTACCCAATTTAAAGAACATTTAGTCAGTAATTATATTAATTTCTAACAATTTAAATACTTAATATATATTCATAGGGTTTGTTTTGGTATTAACTCTGTTTTAGGTTTGTGTCTTCAAATTTAGACGTTTCTTAGCCATTTTGTAGGTCTTGTTGCTTCTCTAGTGTTTGTAATCCCTTTTTCTTGTAATGATAATTTTCTTCAGGTAAAAAAAAAAAAATTGTTATATGATAACGGCACTATACGTTTACCCAATTTAAAGAACATTTAGTCAGTAATTATATTAATTTCTAACAATTTAAATACTTAATATATATATTCATAGGGTTTGTTTGGGAACATGGTAGGATTACCCAAAAGCCCAGTTAGATGTCAAAAGCACCCAAAAGCGCAGTTAGCTTGAAATCCCTTCGTTTGGCAAAACGTTTGCTGGCACTGGCCTTTAAAAAAAAAAGTGCTTCTAATAGAAGCACAACTAAGGTGTTTTTCCGATGTTGAGAAGTTGCTTCAAGTCTTCAACGGTGTGGCAATAATTCTCAATTTCTTTTGACCCTCGTTTCTTTTCTTTACTTGCTGATATCACATTGCTTGGAATCCATTCGTTTCAAAGCGTCTATTGGTATTGGACTTTTAAAAAAAACGGAGCTTCTAATAGAAGGTCGGCTAAGGTGTTTTTTCGAGAGTTGAGAAGCTGCTTCAAGTTTTCAACGGTGTGACAGTAATTCTCAATTTCTTTTGACCCATGTTTCTTTTCTTTACTTGCTAACATCACATTGCTTGTAAATAATAAAAGGGTTGCTGTGCACATTTGCTTGCTGCGGAAATGAGAAAAATGCTTATCTGATTTTTATTTTCTTATTATTTTTTTCCATGATATTAAGGGAAGAGAAGTGATGAGGATAATAATGATCTAGTTGATGTAGCATTCACATTAACTATCTGTAGATTATCTTCAACACAAATGAATCATATATGTTTGTGACATAATCAGAGACAACTTGTTCAGGGTAGATGATCTAATAATGATCCATTTTATGTATATATTCTAATTTAAATTTATTCATTTTTAATTAAGTACTTTAGTGTATTTTTCTATTTTTTCAATAACGACTGAAATTTTTTATTTTATCAAATTTTATTTATATTTTTTCACTTCAATTAATAGTACAATATATACAAATAATATATGTGTGTGTAGTATTCAATAATATTTATACCTTTTCAGTCATTTTCTATGGGTGTGTTTGAAATAGCGATAGGAAAAATGGAGTTTCTCAATTTAGCTTTTGGTAATTTTATTTTTGGTAAAAGTCTGATTGTGTAATGTGATTTATGTTTGGAACAGTAATTGTATAAATGATTTTTGCAAAAGTAAAACTTGTTTGGATTGACTTAAACACAAGTGACTTTTATGATAATAGTAAGAGAGAGTGGGTGAAAAAATATTTTAAAGGGTTAAAAACACCAAAAAATAGTTTAAAATAATTTTTGGAACTAAAAAGGTACATTAAAGATAAAATTGCAATCAGTTTGATAACACATTGGATATAGTTGAAAAAATATTTTAAAGGTTAAAAGCACCAAATAATAGTTGAAATTAATTTTTGTAGCAAAAAAAGTACATTAAGGGTAAAATTGTAATAAGTCTGATAGTATACTGGACACAACTGAAAAAAATATTTTAACCATTCTCACTCTCCCCAAAAGCTAAATCAGTAAAAGCTAAGAAATAGAGCTTATGACAAAAGCTATTAAGATGGAATTAAGCTCAATTGCTCACTTTGGAAAACAAACACTCAAATTTTTTTTCCAAATTGCCCATTGAGCTTATTTACTCAATTGAGTGTTTGGGGGTTCAAACACCCCCCAACACACACTATATAAACATGCCTTTAAAACACTAATCCAAACATGTTTGTGCTTGTTTGGATTAGTGGTGGAGAATGAGTTTTTTTTTTATAAATGAGCTTTTGAAAAAGTCAGATAGAAAAAAATTCAGATTGTAAATGTGATTTGTGTTTGGATTGGTGGTTTCAGAAGTGGTTTTTTTTTTTAACCTTAAACATATTTGGATTAGTGTTTGGAAAGCTCGTTTAGATAGGAAATGACTTAAAAGGGCATGAATCTTATTGAATACTACATACATACATACATGCATATATATATATATATATATATATATATATATATATATATATATATATATATATATATATATATATATATTAGTTGTATATATTGTGATAATTGAAGTAAACAAATATTAAAAAAATTGATAAAATAAAAAAGGTGAAATTGTTATTGAAAAAAAAGAAAAAAATATACGAAAGTACTTAATTAAAAAAAGGATAAATTTATATTTATATTAGAATATATACATGATTTATTTGTGTTGAAGATAATCTACGGACAGTTAATGTGATACTACATCAACTGGATCAAAAGTCATGGCTGATGAAAAGTTAGAGAACAGAGGCGATAATTGCATAAGCAGAGGCGACAAATGCAAAGGACAGGAAGATAAAATTTTAAATTGCATTTCATGCTTTCCACCGTGAAGCCATATCTTGCCATGAAAAGTAGGTATTTGTGACTTTTACTTTAAAGCTGTTTTGAGGTAAAAAAAACCATTAATACAAATGCTAACACAAACACTCATTTCAAGTCAAAAGCAGTTTTTTGGTTGGGAAAGTAGCTTTTCCTCTTCTGATCCCAAACAGACCCTTTAAGGTTAAAAAAACAAAGTCACTTCTAGCACCATCAATCTAAACACAAGTCACATTTACAATCTAACTTTTATCTTAATATGACTTTTCCAAAAGTGAGATTATAAAAAAAACTACTTCTCCACAGCTAATCCAAATAGGCACATGCTCAAATATACATACTGGCGAAAATCAATACAAAAAGGAAGTCTTTCAAGTAAAATTAATTTTATATTAAAATTAAAATAGAAACATAGCATTTTAGGATGTGTTTGGTTCAACGGAGATTAGGTTAAGTGAGATTTATTTAAATTAGGTTAGGATATGTTATAATATTGTTTGGTTCAAAAAGAGGGTAGGTGAGATTTGATATCTTGTTTAATTTAAGAGGTTAGGTTAAGGGAGTTAATTATAAGTGGACAAATATGCTCTTCTACATACTTTCCTTCTTTTTTTTATAATGTATTTATTAATAATAGTTATTTATAAAATTATTATTTATAAAATAATTAATATAACAATTATATACACTTCTTTTATAGATTTGTTATTTTAAGACTTAAGACAATAAAAAAATTTAAAAAAAATGAAAAGAATATTTTTGCTATTCACTAAATGCTTTTCATATTTAATCAAAATATTTATATTTGTGTGCGTGTAGTATGAATATATATATATATATATATATATCTCTACGAGTGCGTGTGTGCCGAGTGTATCTATATACCTGTGAGTGTAAGTTAGAAGTACAGAACGTGAGAGAAAGAAAGGGTAGAAACAAGGGTTTTTGGGTCAGAGATTATTAGGGTAATTTAGTCAAAATTGGATCAAAAATTCTCTGAGTTAAAAAAAACCTAAATTTTAGGGGATTTATAACTTATAATTTAAATTAGGTGGTCGTTAAAAGGTAAAAAAATATCTCACACCTAATAAATTTTTTTTTTCAACCAAACAGCTGTTTTTAGTCAATGACCTCACCCACCCCACCTAACTTAATAAAATTTCCAACAAAAAAATGCGACACAGCAGGTTCTTGCTTCAGAAGTAGAGTACCTAATCGTTCCATTGACTAGAGACATCCCTCTTAGGGTTCTTCACAATCGAGCACGATGAAGCAGAAGCGTTCTTCACGATCGAGCACGATGAAGCATATTGTAATGGCCGGTGACCTGCCGTTTCTTCCCGAAGGAATCATCAGAGACATTCTCATACGACTTCCGGTAAAATCCCTAATCCGATTTCAATGTGTGTGCAAACATTGGAGAAATCTCATCCAGACCCCATCTTTCATCTCTGACCACCTCCACCACTCCACTCGTCAAAACCCTTATCTTCTTCTAAATCGGCGTGACCTGTGGTTGCTTGATTGCAAGATGCAACTCCATGAAGTTGAATCAGCACCTTTGATCGATTCCTCGGCTATTCGAATCCTCGGTTCCATCAATGGCTTAGTCTGTGTTGAGGTTAATCGGTATTCTTCATCTTCTCCATCGCTTTTATTGTGGAATCCAGCGACTAGAGAGGTCAGACACTTGCCCACAAGTAGGAAACTTGCACGGCTCCCTTCAAAGAGGCACCTTTACGATATAGGATTTGGCTTCAGTCCAATTATTAATGATTATAAGATAGTAATAATTTATTTTGATTGTCGTCCTTTCCGTGTTCTGCTTGTTGTAATGTATTCATTAAGCTCAGGTAAGTGGAAGAAAGTAGAATTTGGGGTAAAAAACTTGGAACTTATTACTGAAAGCGTCACTGTTAATGGATCTATGTTTTGGATTGGCTGTGGGTTGAAGCAAGGTACAACAGATACTTTTTACGATACCATTGTTTCATTTGATTTAGCAAATGAAGTGTTTACTTTGATAACACCACCTGATTGGTCTATTCCAAGATCTCTACTTACTATGTATGAGAACAAACTTGCCGTGCTTTGTTTTTCTGAGGTTGAAGACTCTGAATCTTTGATTGAATTGTGGGTGATGGAGGATAGTACAGGTGCATCTTGGGCTAAGAAATGTAGTGGCTGTCTCTTTCCATGCTTGGTACGTTCAATGACTATCTGGATGAATCAAATTGTTTGTCATGGTACCACTATTAACGATGAACATCAAAGAACGTATGAAAGTCAAAAAATTAATCTGTTAAATATCTCTACAAATGAATTGAAGACATTGGATATCAGCCAATGTGGCCGTGACGGTCCCAGACACTCCAGCACCGGATTCGGCCATGCAGAAAGTCTTGTGCCAATTGGAAGAACGAAATTGTATTGTACAAGGTCTAGATGTCATTAGTGATATTAACTGTTAAGGGGAGAATGATGAAGCAAAATTTGTTCTATTTTTGAGTCTCTCTACTAATGATTGAACTCGTAATCCTTGTGCCCTTTGTAGAATTTATTTAGAATGATCAACTTTATTTAGTACCGGATGTTTGTAACGTTATTTGACTCGTATATGAATTTTTCTGTTCATCTCTGTTTTATAGATGGATATATAATTTAGCTATTGGTGTATGGATTAGGTTGGATTTGTTGTCCACTTAATGATAATGCCAATGATCTTATATCATTCACAAGGGAAGAAAAGACAACGCATCAGGTGCAAGTCATCGTAGAGAGATTGGAAAGGCATTTAATGAGCAGAAACATGATTACCCATGCTGTGAGCAATTTATTTAAGCCTTCCTTTTAAACTCCTCAAATTCACTTAAAAGAGCAGAGAAACTCAATAACTGAAGGTAGATTTTGGTCATTATAGTATTTCTTTCTTGCTGTTTGTTCTTTTCTTACTCAATATTTGATTGTTCAGATGCTTTTTCAAGAGACTTGTCCCAAGTTTCATATTCATAATGGCAATGAGGTGTTAGACAAGCAAAGATTAGTGCAAGCAGAGGTATGGGCAGTGTAAGCGTTTAATTGGTGATTAATGATAGCTTTTGGATTTGGGGTCAGAAGATGAGTTGTGCCTTTTTGAGTGAAATTAAGATTTGGGACAGATTTGGTTACTGTTGTGTTAATTGTTACTTTGATGATTTCTTTTTTATAATCAATCTGCTCTTGGGTCTATTTGGAATTAGTGTTTTGACTGTAGCTGGTTTTCTCTCTTATATTCTTATTCTGTGATCCTGCCTCCTTAACTTAATATTACCCGGTTGATTAATTGTGAAAGATTAAGAAAGGTAGATAAAATAATGTTAAGTAGTTCTCCCACATGCTTGCTTTTTCTACTATTATTTGTTATTGTTCTGTAATAAAGTGTTGCAGATCTTAATATGTTAATTGTTGCCTACATATTGGGATTGGCTTTTATGACCGCAAAGGCATCCCAAAAATTATATTTGGATTGGCATCGGAGTGGAGTTAGATGAATTGTTTTTCTCCCAAAATTTAAAGTTAGACCTGAAGTCACATTTTAGAGCTTTCAAAGTTACAAAACCTGAGATGAGTTTTTTTGCAAAAGAATATCTAAATGTAAATCATATTACACTAATTAATTTTTATCCTAGCTTCACTTTGCAAATTGGGATTTGATCAGGTTGTGTTTTGAGGCTAATTATCAGCATTTTTTTCTGTGTTATGGATGGCTGTGCTGTGATGTGTAGGAGCATATTCTCTCCTACAAAAATGGCTTTTAGGGCTTCTCCCCCCCCCCCCTCCTGCTGACTATGCCGAGGGTTTATTTATTTATTTTTTTTAAATGACGGTGCGCCTTTGAATTTAAATTTGGGGTTGCAACTTGTAATGACAATTCTTAAAATTTAACATCACGCTCAAATTTAAAAATTGGATTGATGTAATATGTATAGAGAGAGAGAGAAGAACTAAATAGGAGGAAATAGAGTGAAGAGAACAAAAGAGGAAACAGAGGGAGAGAAAGCTCATAGTCTAAGTGTGAAGGGGGGGGGGGATTTGAGCCCTCAAACGCTGTATTGATTAGTAAACGTCCAATGGGCAATTTTAAAAAAAAAAAAAAGGTGAGTGTTTGGGGATTAAAGTGGATAATTGAGCTTGAGATTGAAAAAATAGCTTTTGGTATAAGCTCAACTTTGAAGCTTTTGGTGATTTAATTTTTGGGGAGAGTGTGAATGATTAAAATATTTTTTCAGTTGTGTCCAGTGTGATATCAGACTGATTGCAATTTTACCTTTAATGTACTTTTTCAGCTACCAAAATTAATTTCAACTATTTTTTGGTGCTTGTAAACCTTAAAATATTTTTTCAACTGTACCAAGTGTGTTATCAGACTGATTGCAATTTTATCCTTAATGTACTTTTTCAGTTCCAAAAATTATTTTAAAATATTTTTTGGTGTTTTTAACCCTTTAAAATATTTTTTCACCCACTCTCTCTTATTATTATCACAAAAGTCATTTGTGCTTAAATTAATCCAAACAAGTTTTATTTTTACAAAAGTCATTTATACAATCGCTGTTTCAAATATAAATCACATCACACAATCGAGTTTTTACCAAAAATAAAATTACCAAACGCTAAATTGAGAAACTCTATTTTTCTTATAGCTGTTCCAAACACGCTCTAATAATCAATAATCCAATGAGTCTGCCACAAAAATGAAAAACCCTAATCAACTATTTATCCTAATAACTAATTATGAAAAATAATTAAATGAAAATAAAATAAAATATAGGGGAGGAAGAGATAGTGGAGATAATGTCTAAGGGTTACATGAAAATAAATAAATACTAATTAATTAAATATCTCATAATGGATCTCCAAGTTTTTGATATTGTAAAGTATATTAACCCACAATGACCTAGTGTTATTACAATTATTGTCAATAACAAGAAAAATATATTACCTCATGTCTTTAAATGGAGTAAGAGTTAGTTGACTAATTTCGATAAATTAAGAAAATTAGCTTATGTTGTTATTTATAACCAATATATGTTAGTTTCTTAAAATATTATCTTTCATTATGATTATTCTAGAATAAAAAACTCTTCATGTGTGCAATTAATATAAATATTTTGGAAAAAAAAATATAAATTTGTGAGACCATATGGATTGAGATATTATATTTAGAACCAAATATAACTTTCAGTTAGCTTTTATATTGAGTACTGGAAATAATATCATTGCCACCTCTCATGATTATCCAATAATTTTGTAAGGTCATGATAAATGTGATGCATTTAACACGCTGAATTGAGACCTAAAAGCCAGTTAAAAAGATTGGAACAAAAAAAGTATCAAAAATAATACAAAATTTAAAAAGAAGATCTAATAAGGGGGGGGGGGGGGATTTCTTATTCAGTTATGAGAGTGACTTAATTTCAGTCATCCCAGAACGTTTCCTAAGAAAACGGATCTGCACATTGTTATGAACTCTAGTTATACTTAGGATTTGTTCAGGCGAATTTAATTATATTTGTTTAGGCTAATTTAATTGTACTTAAGATTTTTGACTTTTGAGTAATGAATATTTTATTTGTTATAGGGTGACACGAAATCATTTTGCCTGTCAATTTTACCCTTAAAGTATTACATCTTGAGCAAATTTACTATAGTTATTATCTCAGTTAAATGTGATTATTAATTGACTAAATATACTGAATTGATTGTCCACATCATTTTAATTAAGATAATGACTAGGACAAAATTGTTTCAGATTTAACAATTTCAGGACAAAATTGTTTCCCGAAAAACTTTGAAGACAAAAATACCCCTCCATAACAATTTTTGAAGCAAAATAACCTTTTAACTCCATTTGAATAGACCGAAAATCACATTTCACAATAAAATCTTATCATTTAAAATTAATGATTATTTTGACCTAAGTTTAATGGCATGAAATTTGTTTGAAAATTAAATTTAAATTGGCTTTATAAATAAAAAAGCTAATTTGTTTTTCTTCCCACAAAAAAGGCATTATATCTCGGATCTCATGAGTATATAGTCTGTAATTAAAAATAAAAATACAATTCTGACAACAAAATAAAAATACAATTGCCAAAGCAATGCAAGTGTCCAACCAGCTTCGTTCTAATTCAAAAATGGCCTCCCGAGCAAAGGGTTTCCGCTGAGAGATCAGTTCTTCCCGATCGAGCGAAGGGAAGCATATGGTTATGGAGGGAGGCAGCCCATTTCTTCCCCCAGAAATTTTCAGAAACATTCTCTCACGACTTCCGGTGAAAACCCTAATCCGGTTTCAATGTGTCTGCAAGGATTGGAAAGATCTCTTCAAGACCCCATCTTTCATCAAAGAACATCTCCAATCCAGTTATCAAAGCCCTCGTCTTCTTTTTCAAGGCTATGAAACGATTTATACCGATGGCGAGACGATGCAATTAGTTGAAGTTCAAACCTTACCTCCGGCCCATGTCATGTGGAATTGTCCGATCATCTATTCTAGCAATGGATTGCTCTGTGTCGTATGTAAAGATATCAACCATCCCTTCAGATTGTGGAATCCTGCTATTAGAGAGGTAAGACTCGTGCCCTGGGCTGAGAATAAGCGTTGGAGTAAAAGAATAGGATTTGGGTTCAGTTCAATTGTTAATGATTATAAGATTGTGGTTATTGGCGGTTCTCATCGTCGCAATGACCTGAATAATGAAGTGGAAGTTTATTCATTAAGCACAGGGTTATGGAAGGAAGTGAAATGTGGTAACTTAGATGGGGTAGATATTCAACCTAGGGGTGAATCTATTAATGAGGCTATCTATTGGTTTGGACTTAAGCTAAATGTGGAAGATGGGAATCGTCTTTACTTGCTAATTTCATATGACATAGCTACAGAGGTATCTACGTTGATGCCGTTACCTATTTTAGCCCCTCCATATCGGGATTCATGTAGCAATAGACTTACCGTGCATGAGAATAAACTTGCTCTACTTTCTGACTCTGCCTCTGGAGACCATGAATCTTCTTTGATTAATTTGTGGGTGATGGAGGAGAATACGGGTGTGTCCATGGAAAGATGGAGTTGGACTAAGAAATATAGTATTAGTCATCCGTACTCATTACTTCCCGGGACTATATGGAGGAATGAAATTGTCTGCCATTTTGTATCGCCTCGGCACATTAGTGCAGCTGCACCTACTGCGGTGAAGAATGGTAAACGAAATATTGTTATGGTCAATCCCACTACTAATGAATCCAAGAGGGTTTCAATTCGCAAGTATGGCTCTGGTTATGACGTTTTGAATTATGTTGAAAGTCTTGTACCAGTTGGGATCAAGTACAAGTACATTCCCAAACGTCAAAAGTATAATGACATTTAGTATTAATTACATTGAAAAATTGAGACTAGATTTCAAATAAGTTAGCTATTTTGCTGGAAAAGAATTCGCAACAGTTCAGAGCATTTTGTACCCATAAGGCTTGATACCCTTTAGAGATTGTCTAGAATAGTAAATGCAAACACTCAATATCAAATGTTTGTAGTGCATCAAAACAAATCTGTTAGGGTAGGTTATGGATTTGTGTATTTGCTCATCTTGAAAAGCCTTCAATTTGTTTAATATCTTCTGATGTTATTGAGTTTTACTTTTTAATGTTCAAAATCACCTTACAACATTTTCTATTTATTTGGAATTAGAATTATGAACTTGATACAATCTTTCACTCATTGATGAAAAAACCTGGCATAACATTTATGAATTATTAGTGGTGATCATGTTGATAACAGTTATGAAAGTGAAACTAAAAACTATTAATTGTGCAATGCAATGACTTAGTAATTAATTTCTGAACCAGCTTTATTAGCAATAATAATGTTAAGTAGGGGGATGGGAATCCACATACCTGGAAATTGTTCTGAATGCCAAAAATTAGAAACTTTAGACGTCTGCAATTCTGCATTGCTGGGACTCTTGAAAATTTTCAGATTCAAGTTTAGATTAAATATATGCTTTAACTTTTATAGGTAATGCTCTGACTTCACCATTATCTGATATTTGTATGTAAGCTTGGGAAAATAAATATCTGATGCCCTTCTTCACTTGATCACTTTGAAATAGATTTCTTGTTATTATGTGCGAAAATTCCTTTATCAGGTTTCATTCTGTGGTAAGATTTCTTATCATTATGTCATCTTTCATTACTGCTGACGACATCGATTCTGCTGACCAAAATTTGCTTTTTCATGCTTTTGCAATATATGCAATGATATAGCTGGAGAATCACAACAGATTCATAAATAATTTCCCAAGCCCTTTAGCAGGGATTTGGGAACGGCAATGATTTAGTGAAGGTTAATAACAGTGGCTTAGAGACTTATCTGAAGGTTCATAACATAAGGGTAAAAAGAGGTGGTGAACAAATATTTTAATATAACTTATTTAACTTCCTTAATCTTTCTAAAAAAAAAAGTCAACTGACTCTTATATGAAGGACCAGAGGTAATAGTTGTTAACGATAGGCTATGTCAATGTTGAGGGAAGTTATGGTTTGGGGGATCTGCCCTCTTGAAAGCCAAAACCACTACTTGGCAGGTTATTTGTTCTGTTAATTATAAATGTGTAATTTATTCTTTTGTGATTATCAGCCTGAACTTGGGTGTATTTGGGGTAAGAGCTTGGCTAGAATCAGATTGCTCTCTCAGTATTCTGATTCTGTTATGCTATTTAATTATATCAATGCAAATAAACTCGAGTTAATCCCACTTGCTGGCTTGTTTGTACTATTGTTTGTTATTATTATGTGGGCAAAAAGTTGCATGTCCTAACATGTTGACTCCTTGATTTCCATAGAAACTTGACTCTTGGTTTTATTAGTGATACATTTTTCAGATATTCTTTGTTTTGATTGGATGAAGATCAGTTTGTGTGTGTGTGTGGTCTTGTGAAATGTACTAGAGGCAATTCAACAACTGAGCTCTTGTTTAGTTCATCAAATTAATTGCAAGTTTTCCAGTAATTATATTTGAATCAGTTTCAATGTCTTGGTTCTCTGCTTGGCTCTGAGATGGAAATTTCGGAAAACAGTTGTTGTTAGAAATTAAATATGGTAAAACTTTCAGCAGAAACAGGAGAATCCAGTTAAAATTTCCATTTTGGACTGGGAATATAGAAATGAGTGCCTGTTTGGATTAGTAGTGGAGAATGAGCTTTTTTTGCAAATGGGCTTTTGAAAAAATGAGATAAAAAAAAGTCAGATTATAGATGTGATTTGTGTTTGGATTGGTGGTGACAGAAGTAACTTTTTTTCTAACTTTAAACCTATTTGGATTAATGTTTGAAAAGTCCGTTTAGATGGGAAATAACTGAAAATGGCATGAAATATATATATATATATATATATATATATATATATATATATATATATATATATATATATATATATATATATATATATATATATATATATATATATATATATATATTATTTGTTTATATTGTGATAATCAGTGAAAAATTAAAATTAAAATTTGATAAAATACAAAAAGTTAGATTTATGTATTTTTTGGGACATTATTACATGATTAAGCACTAATTTGAGTTAGAAACATTCGTATTGAATTAATTGTAATCAAGAGCAAAATGGTCAAAATTTGTTAATTATTTATACAAATGATCTTTTGAACTTTTAATGTTATCTTGTATTTAATATTGCATTGTAGGTTCTTAAAAAGAAATTGGAGATTTTGAAAGGTCAAAATTAATATTTTGAGGACTGAAGTAAATTACAGCAAAATCCCCTATAATTTATGGAAATTATAAGTGAATGAAGAAAAGGATATAAGGAAATCACAGAAAAGTACCCAGATGTTTCATAAATTACAATTCTACCTACAAATATTTCAACAATTGGCATTTGAATCCCTTTTTGAGAACTTTTGAAGTTTGCAAGTAAATCCTTGGTCAACTCCTAATTTGACCAAAGCTTTATCTTCTTCCTTCAAACATAGCCCTGAAACGAAAAACAAAGCAGAGATGAAGACATGAGCTGTGCCTGCTTTGTTTTAACTCTCTTCGAGAAGCAGCTCACCGCTCAGGCAAGGAAAGGAAAAGCAGCCAACCTAGGCTTCTTCACTCAGAGGTCGAGTTGCAAAGCGTTGGAAACAGCCGAGCTTCTTTCATCCATCTCCACTTTCAATCTTCTACCTCCACCGGTCATCATTTGTTCCCTTCAGTCATCCTTCATCTCCCCCCAATCTGAGTTGTGGCAAAGCTTTCCAGACACCGACGGCTCACCCGAAGCTTCCAACACCTACCTGAGCGCAGAGGATCAGCTGTGAGAAGGAAGGCGACCTACCTGCATGGTGCTACCATGCTTACCACGGGAGAGAAAAGTAAGGCAGTGGGGCTTCTTCCAGAAGCCACGTTGGTAGAAGAAGCCCAGTGGCCGCAGTCGCCTTCCCAAACAGTCGAAATCACGGTCGAATCTCCTGTTGCGCGTTTTTGCCTCCAAACGCTTTGCCAAACAGGCTCTGAAGCTTTTGGGCATTCCATTTGGTAATAATGCCTGGTTGAATGAATTGGTTGAATGAATTTTCGGGAAAATATTGATGCCTGGCCTATTTATTTAAGAATTGGGAAAAACTTAAAAGGTACCTATATTTTTTCTTCAACTTTTGATTTAGTAATATAATTGGATTTTGTACAAGAGCTGACAATGCTAACAAAATAAAGCTGCCGAGGCTAATGGTGGTAAAAGAGTAAAATTAAAATATTTAACCAAAAAAAAAAAAGAATATAAAGATACAAAATTAAAAATTAAAGAAAATTATGTGTATCTCAAGAATGGTTTTCTTTTAAAAATACGAATATCAAGTTTTGATAGATTTATTACGCTTTCATGAAGAATCATGGAAGGCTCTAAATTCTATTGTGATCCTACGCGAGTCATACTTGGAAGCGACCATGTTCATCTAACGTCATACTCTTTTGATTCTTTTTCTATGGTACTTCTAACATGTTTTATCGGGATAAAGAAAATCTTCAAATTTTATTAATTTTATCTTAAAATTTAATAACTTTTCAACCTCATTCTAATATAGAGGAATGTGCAGTTTTTTAAAAAAAAATAAAAATTAAAAAGACAACATGATGTAGTATTTCCATAATTAACAAGGCTTACATATTGCACAGAGATATAGAACATGAAGGAATGAGCAATTAATTAAAAAACAATAAATTGTGAGTAAAACTATATATTCATATAATAAATTTAACGAGAGATTTATAATAAAGACAAGAATAAAATTCCTCTCTTTGCTTTCTTCTTTCTTTTTCTTTGTTTTTTTTTTTTTTGGCATATCTTTGCTTTCTTCTATAAATAGGATTGCATGAGTAATTTGCAGCCTTCTGTTTTTTGTTTTTTTTTTTTGGATAAAAGAGAAACTTCAGCAAAATATAGGATAAAAAGCTTACACAGTAAAATTGGGCCACTTTACATTGGATAATAAAGTGAAGGCCTACAGGAGCACGAGCCTCAGACCATTACATCCTACACAAGCGACAAAAGAGAACAACACCATGTTACCACCATAGCCGTGAAAATCTGCAAAGCACGATGAGAAGCAAACAAGTGGATGTTACACCACGTCTCCCAGAGAACATGGGCCACCCGAGTGAACCATCGTGGTTCGATGCTTCCCTTGGGAAGTAGAGGAAGGCAGTTTGAGGTTTCCAAATGCCTAGGGTGAAGGAAAGTGTGCTGAGCCAAAGTCCATGAGTTGAGGTTGAAGAGGTTCCTGCTGCGAGTCCAAAAGAGAGCAAAAGCTACGTCGAGGCAAGGCATATGTATATATGTGCTAGCAACAAACAAGGGAATGTGTTGAGATGAGCCAGTGACATAGGTGCCTTTACAAAAGGTTCTGTTGCCTATAATAAAAACATCATAAACAGAAAAAGCAAGTGCAAGCACTATTAAGATAGTAAGGACAACAAATGTTTGAAACTACTCATTACAGAGCTGCCTTCTCTGTAATGAGCGTTCTGAGATAGCATCATGGAGTTAGGCGAGCTCTTGTAAAGGAGGCTTACCGGTGCACAGAGTGAGCTCAGTGAAGACGTCACCATTTGAGGCTGCTTCAAGCTCTGCTCGAGAACGATGGTGGCTAGCAGGGCCACTTGCTGCCATTAGCAGTTAACCACGAGACAGAGAGAGGAGCCAAAGGACAAGACAATGGCGATGGCAAGACTGAGCAAGGAGAAGAGGCCTCAATGGCATCGAATTCCTGCTGAGTTTATGTGATCACACACGAGTATAATCGAGTAATCAGATAGTGTAGCAATAAAGAGAGGTGAGGCTGCTGAGGGTATGAGATGCACAATTCCTCATAAAAGCACATAGAACTGAGGGTGAATTGAAGGGACGTGCATAACGATGTTGAAACCCTAGCACTGGAGCTCTTCCCAACAAAAATCATATATGTCGTGCGTCGTGAACAAAGCATAGATCCACCTAAACCACATGAATTGCACCTCAAACCAGCACGGATTAGGGGGTTGAAGTCAATGTGTTCAACCTCAACTGGCCGAGCTCGTGGAGATTCTGATCATATTCCATGATCACATCAATGTGAACATTGGAAATGCCTAGGCAACGACGCCCCTAACGAGACCATCAGTAAAGCAACCTATAAAAGGCGACTTCGTGAAAGTGAGTGAAGGTTCTGTTTTCATCCATAGTAAAGTAATATCGACTTTGTTTAGTGGTGAGCGTAACGTGGGTGGCCGGCGAAGTATATATAAGGTTCGAGGTCCATGCATGAAGGCAATCCGAAGAGCCACTGAGGCAGGACACGTGTCCTCGCCATGAAAAGGTATGAAGGCATAAAAAAATTGTGGCGAAGTTACTATCGAGACACGTAGGCGCGGGTAAAATCCAAAAGTCATTTTAAGCAATTAAAGATAGGTGATTTGACAAGGGGGTGGAGTAACTAAGAGTCAACAAGAGGTTATCCGAAGGGGATAAGTTTAGTTCAGGCTGGACGAGAATGTAAATTATGGTTTCAGTGTTGGAAGGTTTATGAAGATGAGTTAAAAGTGTGCGACGACGTTTGGTTGAAGTGGGAGAGTGTAGTTGGGCAATAAGTTAAGGACGTTTTTACAGTATGGAAAAGGGTGTAATGGAGAAAATGGAAAGGGACGAGTGGTGAGAGGGCAGTGGGTTAATTTTGGTTTTTTTTAGTGCAGGTGGGCAAGGGAAGAAGATGAAGAACGTTTAAGGGAGGTGTGAGGGAACGGAGGAGTAGAGATATTTGGGCTAGAGGAGGGAGTGATCCACAGTATAAGCCCACAGATCCCACGGAGTTTATAGGATCCAAGTTTATATTAGACATATGAAGAAATAGGTCCAAAAGTTTTTGAACATGGGAAGGAAGGGAGGGGAGTAGGTGGTTGTGAACACAGCCAAGTTGGATGATGAAAACTATCACAGCAGCGATAAAAATTGTCATATACACCTCCTCATGGAGGTCTTCCTACAAGAAAGCGTTGTCCACGTCCATTTGCCACAATGATCACTTATGAATAGCAGTAAGAGAAAGAATAATGCAAATAATTACTATTTTCACATCAGGAGAAAATATTTCATAAAAATCTATCCCTTTCTTTTAACTATATCCCTTAGCAACTAGTCAGGCTTTAAATTTATCTAAAGTCCCATTAGCATTATGTTTGGTTTTAAATACCCATTTACAAACTATAGGTCTTTTACCCTTGGGTAGGGAAACTATTCTCGAAGTCTTATTCCTTTTTAAGGCCTCTATTGCATTCTCCATGGCCTTGACCAATCAAGGGTCCTTGGCTGCCTCTATATAACTCTCTGGTTCTATGACCTTATCAATGGAGGCAATAAAATGTTAGTACTGAGAAGAAATATCATTAAAGCAAACAGTGTCGAATAAGCACAATGCTAATCTTTAATATGTAAAGGATGGCGCCTTTCACGAACAGTTCTCAAACTGAGACTGCTCATGTGAAGGTAACTCATTTAAAATATGTTTAGTTTACTCACCATCATTTCTGACTACCTGGTTATGCTAAGGGCACCCAAATGAAGTAGGTGAGAATTATGCATCATTTTAAATAGATTTGGGGTAGCTTATGCCTTTTATCTGAAACTCCCATGTCTTTATCCTTGAAAGGAAACTTGTTTTCCACATATATGACATGTCTACTCAATTAATGATTCAATACTGATGTTATATAATATGTAACCTTTTCTGAGTAGATGGATACTCTAAGAAAATGCAAGATTCTCCTTCATTTGCAAACTTATCACTAGAATTTAAATTTGCCACATTACAAAAACACCTAAATCTTTTAAATGAGACAAATCAGGAGCTTTATGTTGCAATAACTCATATGTTGTAATATTACCTAAAGTTTTGGAAGGAGTGAGGTTAATTAAATAAGCAACAAGCCTCACCGCCTCTTCACAGAACCTAATAAGAGTGTAAGAAGAGAACATTACACTTCTAGCAACCTTTAAGAGGTGCCTATGCTCTCTTTCCACCATCCCATTCTACTGTGGTGTCTTTAGGCAAGTTCTCTATATAAAAATGCCTTTAGAATTTAACAAATCCCGCATAACTTGATTAGTAAACTCAGTTCCATTATCAGACCTTACAACTTTTATCTTAGAAGAAAATTGACTTTCAGCATAGGCAACAAAAATCTTGATGAATTTAACCGTTTTAGACTTTTGAGTTAATAAGAAAATCCATGTATTCCTAGTGTAGTCATCAACAATGGTCAAGAAGAATCAATAACCTTGGTGTGTAGGAGTTCTATATGGACCCCACACATCCATATGTAATAACTAAAAACATGTACTCTAGAAGAGCTGTGAGGAAAAGGCAATTTAGTATGCTTTGTTTGAATGCAAATTTCACATTTATTCACATTCATATCATCCATTGGACTTAATTCCTTTCTCACATCAGTGAGGTACTTCAAAACATGAAAAGGGCATGGCCTAGCCTATGATGCCACATGGAACATTTTTTATTACATCCTTTATCTATTTGATTAACAAGTCTAGTATTATTATCATGTTTGAGCAAGTAAAGTCTTGAGGAGAGTCTACCAATCTCTTTGTTCATTCCCCTCTTCATATCCTGTAGCAAATAAAAGTGAGGGAAAAAGGAAATAACACAAGTACAATCCAAAGCTAACTTTGCCACCAAAATTAAATTGTAGCAGAATTCTTTTGCATAATGACACATTCGTTAATTTTATGTGTTTTATTAGTTGAAATTCTCCAACATGAGTGATTATAATTCTTTGTCCATTTGGAACCCTTACCCACCGAGGTGATCTTAAATAAGGTGTGCATTTATCTAATTGAGTAATACTATTCACTATGTGACAACTAGCCTAGAATCCAAAATCCAATCATTAACAAAATTATTCACATGCAAACCTGGGGTTGTTGCTTGAACACTAATAGTAACCTCTTTAGGATCAGGATCTTGTTTCAGCAAGTCAAGAATATGCTTGTACTTTTCAGGAGTGAATACTAACGCTTGTGTAGCAACAAGATCAAAATTGGAAGAAGATGGATTGGAAGCTTGCTTAGCTTGGTTTACTTGATCATCCTCAGGGGCTTTTCCATGTTGAAAGGAAGAGTTAGTAGGGAATCCGATGTGTTGATAACATGTCTCATGATGAAGTCCTTTTCTTCCACAGTAAGTATAATCTTCTTGAAAATAGCCTCTGCTCCTTCCTCTACCATGAGCTCTGCCGCCTTTCATGCTATTAATGGCCATAACAAAACTATCCAGTAGTGAACCAGAGGGGTTAAGAGTAATTTGTCTTTGGGTTTCTTCTTAAATTACCATCAAATAAGCCTAATTTGGTGAAGGAAGAGAATTCATAAGTAAGATTTAACTCCTGTGCTCTAAAAATTCTCATTAAGTGCCAAAAGAAATTGGAACAACCTTAGAATACTTAATAGCAAAATCACACTGACAGCTTGGAAGTAGAACAAGTGTATCAGACTCATCCCAAAGCTCTTTTAGTTTTGTGAAATAAACAGATACATTTGTTGTTCCTTGAGAAAGTGAATTTCTAGCCCTATAAAGAGAATATACCTTTGCACCATCTATTTTCTCAAAACATTCTTTTAGATTGAACTAGACGAGGTGGGCATTGAGAGAAAATACCATCCGAAGGCAATTTGCTTATGAACTGAATTAACTAGTCAAGAAAGGACCACTAAGTTGTAACAGTCCCAGAGTTCTTTGAGTTTATCATCCTGTTTGTCTTGAATACAAGTCCGTTCGATAAATCCCAACTTATTTTTTCTATAGAGAGCAAGTTTCATTAATTGCTCGACTTCAGGTGAAATAATTTTCTGGCCCAAGAAGAACCTAAGAGACAAAGATCATATCTTGTGTATCAGCTAGATGTAAGTAGAAGGGGTGGTTGAAATATGGATTGATTGAAGTGGGCTACTATCTGATTTGGCCATGTTAAAGAATATAAAAATAGTAAAAGCAGAAATTTGAAGCAAAATAAGTGAAGAAGAGAACCAGTGATACAGATTGGAACCACAGTAGAATGAAATTCAAACTAACAACACGCGGAAATGAAAGAAGTTTGAGAAGAATCTCAAGAAACAGTGATCAAACACAAATTAATGAACAAAATAGGCAGGAACGACAATCAACAACCAAACAACCAAAAGTTCTAGAAGAATCCCAAGAATCAAAGACTATACACAAATCCACGAGCAAGAATCCGTGAGAACGACTAGCTGCGATCAAACACCAATGAACAACAAAATGGTGGCTGAGAGGAAAGGAATCACTCACAGCAACAGAGATTGGGAATCGGTTAAGATCCAAACGAAAGAAGAAGAAGCATCAAACAAGAACTAAGATCGCCGGCAAGAGGAAACCTGGTGGCTCACAGGAAGGAGAGAATCGAAGCGTCTTTCTCAGTGTTTATTCTGTAAAAATAGAGAAATGGTGAACCCTAAAGGAAAAGAGAAGACTTGCACAGCCAAAGGAAGCTAAAAATTTTCAACAATGTGTCAAACTCCAATTGATCCAATTCAACAATGCAGAAGAAATGGACTTTACAATCATGGCTCTGGTACCATGTTAAACATATAATATAGAAAAATTATTGATCAAAAGACTAACTGTGAAGTAGGTCCAGTATATATATATACATAAAAAAGAGACCTAAAATACTAAAGACTAAACAACTTAATAATACAAATGTATAACTAATACAATTCACAACAGAAATCACAGACAATCAAAAGCAACAAAGCATAAATCACGATCTCATCCTCAAATCAATCTAACGAAGAGAACCACATATACTCCCACTTCTCACTTTATGTACTAGAAAATCACCAGTGCTAGAGGGGAAGCCAACACAAATGGCGGAGGAGGTGATGAAGAAGAAGAAAGAGGAGAAGTTGCCACTCTCGTAGCAACCTTGAAGCACATCGGCGCCATTGCTACTGCCGTTATAAATGATCTCTCTCCCTCTTGTGATTGCGGCAAATCTTTAAAATCTTGACCTCACAAACGATCTTTTTCTAGATCTTTCAAGGAGAGAGAGGTGGCCGACAAGCATGGAGGCTATGGTGTTGGTGACTAAGTGATTGATTGTTGGGTGAGTGAGGGATTAAGTCAGGAGAGCCGAAGAGGGATTAGTGTATTTGTTTTTTATTAAATTTTTTCTTAAAAAAAATCTAATGTGAAAGAAGATGGGTGAGGTGGAAACCATGTAGGGTATGCCACCTCTGCATAAAAGGGATATAATTGCTCTCTCAAAAACTTTCGGGGACCCAATGTCTACAAAAGAAAACTTCTAGGGCATTTAAACCCCTTAATCCTAAATAAAATTATACAAAATCCAAGTCAGAGACATTTTTCTCTTCCTCTTATTAAAAGTTTGTAGAAACTCCACTTTATTGACCACTTTTCAATGGCTTAGAAGCTCTAATTCACCTTACTATTTTCTTTTTTCCCCAATAGTTCATGATATCAGGTGGATGCTCAGTCATCATTTTAATTAGAGGGGGTATCATGGTCTTTTAATAACATTTAGAAACCTTTAACTAGGCTTCTTGGCCTATTTAGGAATTTGTTAAAAGTGCAAGCCTACTTTCATAAAATTTTAAGTTGATGCAATATCCTCAAACTAACAATTTTATACCTATTAAAAAATAATTAATGATTTACAAAGTATTGGCAGTAAAACTATTTGTTTAGTCATCCTCTATTATTGTTTATGGATGAAAGAAAATATTGGTGAAATTATTGAGATATAGTTGGATAACATAACAAGATAACTATCTATATAAAATGTGTTTATATGAATTATTAAAAGAATTAGGAAAGTAGGGTTTTCTCTCTTCCCTTCTCTCTTGAAAACTTTAGAGGTGGTAGAGGGAGTTCTTTTTCTTGTTAGTTGGGCGAGCGTGATTTCACCGCATCTCCTCCCCCAGATTTGGCTAGAGAGGAGATGGTCACATTTTGTGTTGATCTCTATTCTTTTAAGTGTCTTTTTAGGTTTCTTAGGGGTGGTGTAGTGAGTCTTTGACAATAGATTCGAGGTATTCAATGGCGTTATACCTTCTTCAACTTTTTGTTGGTGACTGTGGGTGTTTTTGATTCTATGATGTCTTCTCTTAGAGGTTCTTCATCAACCAAACTAGTTGTGTTCTTGTCGATAAAAGAAGTGGTCCCTTGGGGGTTGTTTCTTTGAACCCCCTACAAATGGCATTGATACCAGTGACGACACTTCTTTCCCTGCAATTTTCAATGATGGGATGATGGAAGTAAGAGTCCTTAGTAATAGCAGCTTCCCTCAAATAGTCAAATCTCTTATTAGGGCTATCTTTTATCTAAGGTTTTTGTGGATTATTATGTGTCTGGCTTTTTTTTTCTTTTGTGGTAAACTTATTATGTCGGGCTTTGTATTTTTTTTTATTCATCTTTAGTGAAATTACTACTTTATCTTGAAAAAAATCAATAAATAATAAATTATTTTTATAAATAAATAAATAAATATTATCAAATTTAAAAACTACTAAATAATAAAATGGAGAATCCCACAAAAATACCAATTCAATTTTGAAACTCCAAAAAAGATCACTTTAACAAATAAAAGGACATATTGGTCAAACGATAGGACTCTGAAATTTAAAAATCTGATTAATTTACTTATACGCCCTTCTTCACTTTTGTTTCTAGCGCCTCTCTCCCTCGCCCTTTGAATTGAGAGTGAAGCTTGGAGGGCTCTAACTCCACACAGAAGAAGATGAAGATGAAGATGTAAACAATAATGAAAAAAACACGCCTCCCTCTCTCCCTTTTCTCTTTGCTGTTCGTCCAATCACTAACCCACTGCTAGAAATCCACTTCAACCTCACACTTCCATCTTCTTCCCCATGTCATTGTTGAGCTTGAGATCGACATTTCATCGGAAAGCCTAGGGTGGACACAGAAAGCAAGCCACAAGAAACCTAATGTTGAGCCCCCAGAACCTCTTGCCGCGGCCGCACAAGTTACAAGTTTTGAGTTCGAAGAAATAGGGAAAGATGCATTGAAAAGCGCCTCTCAAATTTCTCTTCAATTAGCGAGGAACAAGGTGAAAATTCATGAGTGTTTGATATAGGTCAAAGTACAAGCATTGGGTGGCCACGTAATGAGGCATAGAGCATCAGCCGAAAGGCAAACTAAGAGAAGGTATGGATACTTTTCGGTGAGTGTTGATGATGGGGTTATTAGGCAAAAGAAGCAAGCCTTGGATTGGTGACAAAAACGATCGAAATTTTAGGCTCTTAGGATTTGGTTATTAATCTTCATCGATTAGCGCTAGACGGATGCTTCCCAAAATGGCAAATTTTATTCTTTGTTGGTCAAAGCATCTCACATAGTGTAATTCGGGGTTGTGCAGTGAAAAGCATTGGGAAAATTCATTTCAACGTATTGATGCTTACTTGAATGAGCAATGTGCCAGTTATAAGCTGGAGCGAATTTTTTGTGGACCCATTATAAAAAAATGAAAGGAAAATTTATTTTTTGTGGCTTGCTCTCCGTGTCCACCCAAGGCTTTCCAATGAACCACGATCTCAAAAGCTCCATGGCAACGACAATAAGGGGGGAAAGAGATGGGAACAAGATTGAAGGGAACTTCCAGCAGTGAGGGGCAGAAGATCATATCGACCAACTCAAAGTAAGAGAGAAGAGGGAAATAAACATAAGTGACAAGGGGCATATAAGTAAATTAATTACATTTTGAAATTCCAGATTCCTACTTTCTGACCAATATGTCCTTTTGTATATTAGGAGTGGTATTTTTGTGGGATTCTCCCATAATAAAATCGATTTTCTTTCATGATTGTAACTAAGAGGGAAAAATTTATTTTTTATGAACTTTACTCAATAAATTAGCTCTTAGAAAACATGAAAATTATTAAAATATTTAAGGATTTATGAAATATTGAAAAAAAGTACTCGAGGAAGTGATTAATTTTCGTTTGGCAGAAAAAAAAAATTTAAGGGTTAAGGGTCAAAAATACCCATATGTTTTTACTCAAAGTAAGTCCAACACTATATACTTTTCAAAGGTTCAAAAGTGCCCATAAGCTTTGAAAATAGGGCAAATTTGCCATTTTCGTCAAAATTGACTTACGGACGTTATCAGATATGATGTAAATCAATTTATACCCTTCACACTCAACACTACTTCTTCCTCCGGCATGTTCAAGGCATGCAGTAACGGCTTCAGATGGACATCATCAATTCACCCCTATTGATTGAGTAATAGCATGAAATGGTGTTGTGTTACTCTACTCTCAGAAACTCATGGGCTATGATGGAGTCACCAGTAGATAGGATAAGATGGTGGTAGAGAGATGAGGATGTGTTTAGATCAATATTCTCGTCTCTGTGCTCTGAACCTCAGCTTTCTTCGGCGACGTTGAGAGAGTAACGGTGGTGGTGAGTTGGTGTCAATAGAGGTGGTGATGGTGAATGTGGTGACCTTCAATACTAGCATGCTTCACACGGTGCTCTGCTTCTCAGTTCTCCAACTATGGTGGTCTTCCGTCACAGACCAAGGCGAAGAACAAGGTTGATGGAGAAGATCAAAGGTGGTGCAATGGTGATATGATGCGTCGCCGGAAATGGGGCCAGAAAGTTGAGCTTAGTCGCCGGAAGTTGGAAAAACAAAGGAGAGGAAGAAGACTACGATGATAGTGGTATGTGGCTGGTGGAAATGGAGAGATGAGGACAGAGGAGTAGTGTTATTCTCCTCCTCTCTCTAGTATGTGTCATGGCTATTTGTAGCAGTGAGGGAGATGGTCACCGGAAATGGGTGTGAGAATAGAGGTGGAAGTCAGTGGTGATACTGACAAATGGACTAAGGGGTGAAGAAGTTTGATGAAGACAATGGAGACGAAGGAAGGAGAAGGGAGGCCAGAGATGGTGTGTTGTTTGCTAGAAGTAAGGGTTGGTGGCGAGGAAGCTTGAAGAAGATGATAGTGACGATGATGATATGAAGCAAAGGAAGGAGGAGGAGGATGGTGCTCATGAAGATAATGGTGGTGGTTGAGAGAGATTATGATGTACTGTGGTTATGAAAAAGAAGGTGCTGACAGTGATAAAAACACAAGAGAAGCCTATGGTTGAGAGAGATGATGATGTACCGTGGATGTTGGCTCGAGGCAAGAGAAGCCTGGTCAAAACACACATCATTTTTTTTAACATTTCCAACTTCCTATATGATGTAAATCGATTTACAACTAGTATAAATTGATTTACAGCATATCTAATAACATCTGTCAGCCAACTTTGACGGAAATGGCAAATTTGACCCTATTTTCAAAGTTTATGGGCACTTTTGAACCTCTAAAAAGCAAATGGTGCTGGACGCACTTTGAGTAAAAACACATGGGAATTTTTGACCCTTAATCCAAAATTTAATGATATACTTTTATTCAAAATATTTAATTGATTTCTTTATAGTTAATTTTATCAACATAAAGTTAGTCTAATAGTGTAAGGTCCTACTGAATCCTTCTGAGTCTCGAGTTTAAGTCTTAAATGAAACAATTGTGTTTGGAGGGACAATCCCAACCCCAAACTGGATCATATTATCAAAAAAATAGCTTTTTATAGTTTTTTTTTTCTAAAATAGATTATCATTTAATTATAAACCCATATTAAAAAAAAGGACACATAGTCATATATAATTGAAGAATTTGATATAATGAATGTAAGAAACTTCACGTAAGTATATCTACGTATTAGATTACATTTGACATGAGAATTTTATTAATTAGTATAAATTGGTCATAAGGAGCTTGATCAAAAATAAAATTTAGATTAGCTTAATAAAATAGGCAATACTCGTTTTTTAATTACAAGGGTTTAATTCCGGGAAAAAAAAAAAAAAGAATACAAGGGTTTAATCATATCAAAAACATAATCCATATAAAGGACGATGTGATGTAATAGTTTAAATTTTTAAAAACAATAAGTATTTATACTCCGCCCATTGCGCAAGATGAATATAATTCAAATTGAAAAAAAACTTTTATAAACACATGCTTGAAAAGAAAATTATAAAAAGGAAATAATACAATCAAATATAAAATTAAATTACATTACTCATAATTAAGTGATGTATTGCTAGAGTGAGATTTCTCCATATGTATATGAAATATAGACCTAGTCAATATTACGCTAAGAGATTGAAGTTAAATGCGACAAAGCTCTATATGCATTTATAAAATAGTAGAAATTATGAAATTCAATATAATTCAACAATAATAAACCAAATTGTAAATAATAGAAGTTCTTGGGTACTTTAGGAAAATGTCTATGATTTATAATTCATAATTTTGGTATAATTTTTAATATCCAATTAGTAATATCATAATTTTAATTTTTTCGGCATTAATATCTCAATAACTACAATTTCATCCCCTAATGTGTGTTTTTTTTTAAAAAATTCAATTTACTTTATTATATTCTCTTCAAAATAAGATCACTCTATTTTTCTTTCTTTCATTTTTTGTTTTTGTTGATTAACGATGCTCCCATGCGAAGTACTTCGAAGTGTACATATAAAATCATAGAACATGTTTTTTCCTTGAAGATTAAATTAATAATATGAAATTAAGCCAAAATTTGCTGGCATTAATATAGTTATTAATATAATTTATTAAACAAGTAACCTAATAAACTGAGATTTTGAAATTCCTAGACCGTAGAAAATGATTAGAAATCCTTG
The DNA here is from genome assembly GCA_963855925.1 of Inga laurina. Lineage (NCBI taxonomy): Eukaryota > Viridiplantae > Streptophyta > Magnoliopsida > Fabales > Fabaceae > Inga > Inga laurina. The sequence continues at coordinate 68,025,659 of OY979701.1, read as the reverse complement.
CAATAATGAAAGATGAAGTTTTTGGGTATTTTTGGACTATGTGAATATACTTAGCTTTTATAACCTTCAAATGTCTATTTTGGTAATTATGATTTATGATTCATGATTTGAAGTCTATTTTTAAATTCAATCAAATTTAATTCATGATTTAATGTATATTTTCAAATTCAATTTACTTTATTACATTATCTTCAAACAACAATAATATAAATTAGGAATTAAATGGAATAATATCCAAATAAATTTATATAACTTGGAAACATAATTCATAATTTTAGTCCGTGATTATTATTGAAGAGGTCAAATTTTTTAGAGTAAAGAGAAATTGTTTATATTAGAGAATAATTTGTAATGATTTTTCAAAAAAGGAAATTACTTTAATAGATGTATTAACTGAATGAGTGTAAATATAATTACGCGTAGATTAATTTAATGATGTTATCACTTGATCAATTTTAAGTTAAACAGGTTTTTAAGGAGGTATTACTAGATTTCATATGTAAAATTGATTGATTGATTGATGATTTATATTTATGATTATAACATTTACTCTGTTAAATAGAAATACACATAGGGCATTCAACTAAAAATAGGAAGTACAAAACTGGCCAAGAAAAACCGAAAAAAAAAATAAAAAAATAAAGTAAATATTAAGAGCCGGAGTCCACTCTTTTTTTTATCAAAAGCTTCTGAAAGCCCAATTGATCTCGAAAGCTTCCTCTGAGTCTGAGAGATGTTTTCTACCCATTTGAGCGCTATGAAGCTGAAGCAGACGGAGATGGAAGGCGACAATCTGTATGTTCCAGAAGAAATCATCAGACAAATTCTGAAACGACCTCCTGTAAAATCCCTAATCCGATTTCAACTTGTCTGCAAATATTGAAAAAATCTCATCAAAAGTCCTTTCATAGATGAACCTCTCCGTCATTCCGATCATCAAAACCCTTATCTTCTTCTAAGAGGGATCAACCCGCATTACCCTTTGCACTTATATATGCCTGACCGGGACTTGAAATTCCTTCAAGTTCAAATCCCATCTGTGTTCCGTCTCTGGCGTGCTTCGTATATCGATTCCAGCAATGGCTTACTCTGTATCAGACTTCACGAGTCTGCTTCTATTGTAATATTGTGGAATCCTGCAATTAGAGAGTTTAGAAGGGTGGGGATTCGTTTGGAGGGTGAGAATCTCAAAATGGGATCTGGCTTTAGCTCAATGGTTAATGATTACAAGGTTGTGTTCTTTAGTGCTTTTACTAATAGTAACCTGGTTCTGGTTCATCAGGTGGACGTTTATTCATTAAGCACATCTTCACGGAAGAAGGTGGAATCTGGGAACTTATTAGATAGTGTAGCTATTAACTCAAGCAGTAAAACTATTAATGGAGCTATCTTTTGGTTTGGGGTTCAATCAAATGGGAAGGAAGAGGGTAAAAATGATGTTCATTTGTTAGTTTCGTATGACATAGCAAAGGAAGTGTTTGACTTGATAACTTTACCTATTTCAGACCCTAAGCCTGATTTAATTCGCTGTAGGCTTGCTGTGCATGAGAATGAATTTTCCCTGCTTTCCATTGGATACAGAGAATCTTCTTTGATATATCAGCCACCGTAAGAGTGAAAAGCTTCCGACTGGACACCACAAGATTCCGTCTGACTTGAACACGAGCTACCTGACTTCAAGACCAACGGCTACTAAGAGCGAGACGGCCAACAAGCTGAAATATGTCACTACTACCCACAAGACAACCCATAAAAGACACGCCTGAAGCGAAGGAAAATTTCAGCTTCAACGACTTTCGGGTGGCCGCCGAGGGAGGGAAGAACAGCAAAGAGTTCGCGAGTGTTTAATCGGACAGGGCGAGGACACACAACTTGGAGAAGACAAAAGAGAGAAATAATAAAAAGAGTTGGTGTGCATTAAATGAAAAAATAACGGTAATAAATTCCTCACAAGTCAGAAACTAAAAATACGTGCTAGTATTCGACCCAAAAAAAAAAAAAAGTACGAGCTATTAGCTTATTAAAAAAGCAGCTTATTTACCATAAGCCCATTTGATGGATCGCCCAACCAAACATCTCCCAATCACTGATTCACTCTCACTCGGTCGTATGGGCCTCCCAATCGCCCAGCCAAACGCACACAATTCTTTGATTGATTTGTGGGTGACGGATGTGGGAAGATAGAGGTGGATTAAGAAAGATAGTATCAAACAATTTGGAAGAATGAGATTGTGTGCCAATGCTGGCTTGCGTATCCTGGGGCACCTGAACCTAAGAGGGAATATAGGTGTTTTGAAGCAAATATTGTTCTGGCCAATCTCAGTACGGATGAATATAAGAGGGAATATAGGAGGTTTGTTGTCAATAAGTATGGCTTTGGTTTTGATATTTTCGATTACATAGAAAGCCTTGTACCTATTGGCAGTAAAATCAATGGCTCCATGAAACAATATAAAATAAGATTCACATAACGTTAAGTAATATAAAAAACCCAGGGTATCCCATTTGATCACTCTATTATTTGTTGTTATTCTGTTGATGAAGAATAGCAGGGCCCTAGCATTTTAATTGCTTGACTTTCATTGAGAATTTTGGACTCTCTTAGTTCAATAGTGATGCATTCTTCTGATATTATCTTTTGATTAGATGAAAATCCCTTTATGTTTTGAGGATACCTCTTGCTATGAACTCCGTTGGCAACCTGTTAGAGAACAATATCTTTAAATGCCAAAATTTATTATGGAGAACATGAAATGAACTAGACAAGTTCCGCATTAAATGAAAAAAACAAGAAAAAAGAATCAGGGGGCAAGTGTAATGAAACTCTATTTTCATGTTTTGATTAAAAAGAAAAAAGAAAGAAACTCTATTCTGGTCAAGGTACTAAAACTCGGACCGGTGATTGAATGGGATAAGATAGTGGTTTAAGGTTTAGTGGGTCAGATTGGGGTCAAACCGGTGATAATTAAAATATCATAATTTAATTAAAATATGTAAAAATATTCACATTTCAATTATAAAATATTTTTAACTGAATTATAAAACATTTAAATAAAATTAATATTTAAAAAATTCCATTATAGAGAAAATTAATAAACGTATATTACATATTATAATATAATAATCAATAAAGCAATTACAATATTATATTATGTTTTTTACGTGGAAGACCGAAGACCATCACGTGAATGAGGGAATCTGAGCAAAGCTTTGAAAAATGGAGAGAAAGAAATACTTTTTTTTTTTGGCCGAAGGGAAAGAAATAAATACTGTGTAACCCTCTTCCAATCAAGGCCGAGATTAAGTTCATGATAACGTGATTATGTGGAATTAAAGATCATAAAACGATTTGAAACTTATAAAAATCTTTCTTTTGCCCAAAACAAGGTTTTCAAAACTTTTACAAAATTTGTTCATCAATGGTCTCATATTCACATTACAATTACACAAATGGCTTGTACATATTGATTTTATTCATAAATATCTGAGTACAATGTAAATTCCCGACACACTCGAGTTCCATTAATCAGTAAAGGGTTCTACAAGACATAAATGCCCATAATCTCTTTCCCTTTACTAGGGGATTACACAAAACTATACATTATTCATATACAATTGTCTCCCAAAAATATATCCAAATGATTTATACATGATAACCAAATAACCAAAATAAAACTCCTAATCCGGAGCTCTATCTGCTCTTCATTACTCGCTTTCCTTTAGATTCTTCAGCCCTATCTAAAAATTTGTTTTTGGGAGAGTGAGATTCTAAGGAATCCCAGTAGAAACAAGTCACTCATAGTATGCACAATAATAAGGCATGAAAGCAAATCATAACATAACACACGGCAATCACAATGGCAGTTATAGCGACAGTGGTAAGTATGACACCTGTCATCCCCTAAGAATGTTCACGCTGAAGTGCTCACGCTGTATTGCACCACAACAGGGTTTACAACCATATAATTCACCACAGCTGGGTTTCATATAAAGCATTTTACAACACAAGACACATTGGCAAGATTCACAACACACAGCCACACTAGCCAGATTCACAACACACATCCATACTAGCCGGATTCACAAAGCAGTAGTTCACAGTTCACAATAGATCCATGTTGATTACAACGGCAGGGGTAAGTGTGATAGACATCACCCCCTACAACTGCTCAAGCTGAAGTGCTCGCTCTGTAATGGACTATGGCACATTTTGCATTCACATTTCACTAAAACACAATGATAAGTCATGCATACCAAACATCATATACAACATGAGAGAAAAGTAACTACCTTGTTCATTCCTCGTGTGCTCTTACATCGGTCTCTAGCGAGCAGGGCAAATATCGTATCCTATAATTCATAATTAGTGACGAAGTGTTATTCTCTATTCCAAAACTCAATTGACTTCACAACACTTAAATTGGTTATCATTTATATCCCTTAAATATCCATAAATGCCTCTAACAGAAGCCCAAAAGAGTTGGAAGAACTATCTCGAAGATCCCCTTTTGAAAGCACAAGAACTGATTTTTCATTGTTGCACTCGAGTGATAATGCACTGGCACTCGAGTGAAGAAGATCTCACTCGAGTGATGCTATGATATGCACCCGAGCATGGCAGCACACTCGTGTAAGTACTTGGCAGAGAGTAAGAACAGAAACCAGAAATGCTCGCTGCACTGAAGCATAGAAAACTACACTCGAGGATAGCCAATGCTCACTCGAGTCCCACGAAGTGAAGAACAGAAAGTGCTAATCTGAGAGCACAAGAAACTTTCAAAGAAGAACAACACTCGAGTAAGGACCCTGGGCACTTGAGTGATGACTCAACACTCCCGAGTGTTAAGACACACTCTTGAAAATTGGCCGTGAGTGACAACCTGAGACGCGAGTTCATGGTGTCAGATACACCCGCACTTGAGTGAGGCATGATTCACTTGAGTGAGAACCCACAACACTCGCAAATGAGGCAACACTTTTGCCTTTTTGCACACAAGTGCAGCTGAAAATAGAAGGAAAAAGGGAAGATACACTACTGTACTCGAGTGAGACCCATGATCACCCAAGTGAGGCTTATCAGAAGCCAAAAATGCAACAGAGTTGACAGCATTTTCTAGATTTTACCCAAGTGTTTCCAATTATCTCAAACTCTCAACTAGAGCTATCCCTACATAACTTTACCCAAGGAATCACATGGAAACATCAAAACTACCAAATTCCTATTCCATTATCATACTTTGGTTTTAGGCAACATTAAACACCAAAATCCCAAAATCACCAAACTTAACATTTCAACCTCAAACCAATTCTAACAAGTCAAAACACATTACCATACACCATTTCCATGACCATATCATGCCAAAATCCCAATGACCCTCATTTTCAAAATTAAGGCCAAAAATTCCAGAAATTCCAAATTAAATCAAATGACACAAAACCTATATAGAAATGTTTGTTTCACTTACCTCTTCAACTTTCCCAAAGAGGTTCCTTGATTTTCCAAACTCTAAATTTTCTTGAGAGCTCAAATCAACACCAATGGGCAATCTAAAACCATAGAAATGAAGCCCTCAACCTAAGGAACAAAGTTAATGAAAGGAGTTTGTGCATTAGAGGTCATTATCTTACCTTTTTACCAAGCTTTTTTTCCTCTCACTTCTTCAACAATGGCCACCGAAAATGAGAGAGAAAATGAGAGAGAAAAGAGGTTGAAGATGATGGAATGATTATTTTTCCCCCTCCCATGCTTGCTTCAGCCGAAAAGGAGGGAAGAAGAGAAAGAAATAATTGATTTAAAATGCAATTTTTTACTTTTCTGATTCTCTCTCTCCACCGTCACTTGCCACTTGTCCAAATTTCATTGGCTCTCATAAAATAAGTAACCAATTAGTTACCTTAATCACTCCATTAGCCATTTAGTCACACTTCTCATTTTTCTTAGTTAGTAATTAATTTCTCCCTTAATCACTAATTAATTGCCCAATAATTCCATTCTTTCAATTTCCCCACCAATTATGACATAGTAATTAAAATTGCCACAAACACATAATAAAATCAACTTAAATCCACAAAATATTCTCATTAATCATTATTAGCGCTTAATCAAAATTTGGGACATTACATATTGTGTACACGCAATGTCCTCACATCATGTCATAAGTGGGAAGGATTAAATGAGTCAGACCTTTTTCTTCCTTCTCCCCCATTTTGAATCTTTGCAATTACAATCGGGGCTCTCTCTCTCTCTCTCTCTCTCTCTCTCTCTCTCTCTCTGTGTTTTCCGTCACCGTCTAGCACAACGCCTTCTTCTTCTTGGCTATGTGTATTATGTTCTAAAAAGTTTCTTCCTGCCACTTTTATATCATGATTTTTCAGGACTTCGAGTAATTTTTTTGTAATATCTCATCATCTATTCTTTCCCTGTTCTTCCTCTCTCAAAAACCTTATTCTTTTTCCTAGAGCGATGCCATTTTCAGGAAAATAAAGAAGTGACCTAGGTGACCCGTTCAGCTCGCAGGTTAGTTGAGTTACTCCCGGGTTATGCTGATTTACACAAGGCAATCCCAGGCCGGTTTCCCACTGATTTCGACCATCAACGGGACCGGACTAATGCCCAGGTCACCGGTTTCCGGCCTAACCCGGCCAGTCCGGTCCTGGTTTTAACACCATGACTAAAGTAATCAAACACGGACCGGTCACTAAATTGGCCGGTGTACTAGGTCAAGGTTCAGTGGGTCAGACTGGAGCAATCGGGGGTTAAACCGGTGAGAAATTGAAGATTTTAGGATTATTAATATGAAATTATAAAAAAAATTAAAAAAATTGATTTTTTTTAAAATAATAAAAAAATCAGACCGGACCGGGTCTCCAGACCGGACTGGTCTAGAGGCCGATTTGGCAGTTTCCGGTCCGGGTCTGATTACCATGTGAAAAACGTACTTGTTGGGTGACGCAAAAACTCTTTACATTTTAATGCTAAAAAAGGATTATACTCTTGATTAATTAAAGTTTTAAATTCTATGTATATTGCAAAAATAAAATGTATTTTTACTAAAGATTGACCTTTAGAGTGTTATCTTTGACATGCTTGGTTACTATGCAATAAATAATTTTAATTCATTTTTGCGTAAGCATCCAATATCCTGGGGCAAGCCATCTTTCAGGTATATTAACAGCTCCAGACTAATCCGGATCGAGGCATGGTAGGAACCATTAAGGTTGGCACCCTTGGCCCTTAAGATGCTGCATTCCCATGTCTCAAACTTGAGACTCGTGGTTAAGCTAGAAGAGACCCTACCATCTCAAATTCATTAACAAACTTGTGTAATGACTTACCTGAGTTTTTGAACATTTAATTTTATCAAATATTTTAGACAGTGAACTTCAAAGTTCAGATGACTAATTTGACTTTAGTGCTTATTTGGATTAGCGGTAGAGCAGTGGCTTTTTTGCAATGTGGCTTTTAGAAAAGTGAGATAGGAAAAAAGTCAGGTTGTATATGTGATTTGCATTTGATTAGCGGTGGCAGAAGTGACTTTATTTCTAACCTTAAACATGTTGGATTAGTGTTTGAAAAGCCCGTTTAGATGGAAATGACTGAAAAGGACATGAATCTTATTGAATACTACATATATATATATATATATATATATATATATATATATATATATATATATATATATATATATATATATTAGGGTTAAGGTGCAAAAATACGCATGTGATTTTTCTCAAAGTGCACCCAACACCAAATACTTTTTTTAGGTGTAAAAGTGACTATGTGGTTTTAAAATAGGTATAAAACTACCCTTTAACCGTTAGTTTGACTTTTTTATCCTGAAAGTGATGACGTGTACGATGACATGGACGCTGGAGTGACATTCTGGAAAAAAAACTTGCTGACTAGGCAATGAAAATCAAATTTTCCTAATAAATCATATAATTTAATAAAAATTAGTAATATAATATATGTATTATAATTATTTTAATTTAATAATATTAGGAATCTAGGGTTGGGAAAAATTGAGCAATCAGTATTTTTGTTAGGGCAATAGCTCTGCTGAGTGAGTTAAGCACTCTGCATTCAGATTTGAATATACTTCAGTGAAGGTGGTACTGAAATAGTGAAATGTGGATAATATTAATTGTAAAGCTTCACCAGTTAGCAAGTTTTTTTTTTCGAGAATGTCACTTCAGTGTCCATGTCATCGTACACGTCATCACTTTTAGGATAAAAAAGTCAAACTAACGGTCAAAGGGTAGTTTTTCACCTATTTTGAAACCACATAGTCACTTTTGCACCTAAAAAAAGTATTTGGTTTTGGGTGCACTTTGAAGAAAAACCCATGTGTATTTTTGCACCTTAACCCTATATATTATTTGTATATATTATATAATTAAAGTTAAAAAATATAAATAGAATTTGATAAAATAAAAAAAGTTAAATTATTATTAAAACAAGGAAAATACATTAAAGTACTTAATAAAAATGGATAAATTTATATTTAAATTAGAATGCATAGATGAAATGTCTCATTTTTAAATCATCTACTCTTAATAAGTTAGTTTCTGATTATGTCACAAGCATATGTTTTCTTTGCACCTACTTCCTTTTGCCCTGTATTGCCTTTTTATCAATTATAATAAAAAAAATAAAAAGTCCCTTTATAACACATCAAAGCACCTTTTGCTTTTACACCTTATGCTTTTACTTTCTTTTGCTGATGCCATCTTTCTTTTCTTTTTGTTTTTTTCGCTCAGAATGATGCCATCTTTCTTAGAATCAATAATAATCAAAGATGCATTTGTCCAAAAAAAAAAAATAATAATAATAATCAAAGATGCTCATGACACAGTAATCACACAGACAAGAGCTTCAGGCGACCACTTACCCGACGCTGGCTGCCTTGTTGTGGAGTGAAGATATTGTAGGAAATTGTATCCTAAGGGTCAATTATTATACTTTAAATATTATTAATTTAATAAAATTTCTCCTTTGTGTTATAATATTATTTATATGTTAACTGTGATAATTATATCCTTGGATAAATCATAAAGATTGTCCTAAAATGTCCCTGGTCAGTCATCTATGCGGGAGCAGAGATGAAACAAGACCAGTATGACTTTGATAAAATATGGAGATACGAATCAAAGTCTTAGGTACTTGTAAGAGTACAAGGTATTGGATCGACCCACTATGAGAGAGCTACATGGATCAAGTTATAAGCTTTTCTCATGTACAACCACGTTACAATGTCCTTTAACCTGAGGTCATCATAGATTTCTACATGAGAGTTGTTAAGCTTTGAATTAGTCAAAAGTCACTTTTGATTGGGTGATGATAAATGCTTCAATCGGGCTTTGTGGTTTTTCATGCAGAGGAATATGAATGATCAAGATGGAATTTGTCCCTCATATAAGTAGAGAGATATTACTAGGCTCCTCGATGAGTGAGTCTGATAAATGTATGGTTATACTACGATGGAAAGGAGTTTCCATTTCTATTGTTAGACTACTCAGGAATCGAGAAAGTAATGATCAGAAACAAGAGGATGACATTATCTATGCCTCATCTTTGACCGATATATCGTGTGACAAAAGGGACGTGACATGGTTGTATGACAGGTTGCATTGTGCTAACGATTCTCATATGAATTGAGTAGTCGTAATGTTTTTCTAGAGGCCGCTTGCGACTTATGGGTTAGTACAGTTATTGGCCCACTGCCAACTTCATATGGGCTTACAGTCGCACACAAGAATAGCCCAACACGAGATAATGTTTAATTTAGGGTGGACGAATTATATATATATATAATATAATATTCGTTAATAATATTATATAGATATGTATTTTCGAAATACATATTATATATATACATATATGTATATATATTATATGATATTATTATATTGTGTTAGTTTTAAATTTAATTTATTAAGATATATTAAATTTAATAACTAACATGATAGAGATATAGTATCTCAGATTTAATTTATGAAGATAACTTAAATCTAATGGCTTTATTTGGATTAAATGAATAGGTTGAATTAAAATTGTTGGACATATTTAATTTAAAATGAATTTATTTAATTAGCTTATCAATATAATTAATTGTTAATTAATTTTGAAATTAATGAAGATTAATTTTGAAATTCGAATATAGCCCTCATAGGTTATAAACTTGATAAAGTAGATATCCTTATACGCACATGAGAATTCAGAGCCGCAAGGGAAACCCTAGGAGACATTGGAGGCGCTAGCACGCAGTCCATGTTGGAGAGCATTCGTGTGGATACCGGTAGAGGGAGCGAACCTGAGGTATTGGCTCCTAGAGATCAAAAACTTGAATTGAACAAGGTACAAATCTTTCTAACTTGGTTTAAAAGCCGTTGATAGATCCTCGATTAGGATCGGTGAAAATTTTAAAATTCTTCCGTTGTGCCTACTGATCCTAATAAATATGACAGAGACACAGCGAAAAGATGAAGAACAAAGAACCGCCCACCTGACACTATTCCGGCGATGCTGTTGCTGACACAGAGATTGGTGAACCACCACCCACCGGTTAACCACCCACGACCGTGACACTGCTGACACAGAGATCGAGACAGAGAGTAGCGAAAGCCAGGCAATCGAACGATATCGGGTCTGTTTGACAAATCAGAGGTTGAGAGTTGCATGCCCTTCCAACGTTTGGTAAGCAAGTTAAATGCTCCTGAAACGGTCTTCTTCTCTACAATAAATGATCTACCGTGATGAAGAGAGAGATCAAAAGCTGCAAAAATGAGCTTCTACCAAACACCGCATTTTTTATGAAAGTGCAGTGGACAAAAACGCTCTGCCAAACGGTCATTTTATGCCCACTGAGTTTTTTTTCACACAAAATGCGTGGTTACCCCTCTGAAACGCTTTGCCAAACAGACCCTAATTTTGTGGGCACTAAGAAAATATGTATGTAAAATCACTTTCTGTTTTTTTCCAAAAATAAAAGTCTGCAAAATGTAATCATTTAAGGGCAATTTTGCATAGCATACCACAACTTAAAAACGCAAGAGTACTCCATGTTTTTATATGGTGAAGTTAATTAATGTATATTTAAATACTGTTATCTCAATTATTGGTAATAACAAGAAAATACATTGTTGCAACTTCTTTTGAGTTCTGCTTATCCTTAAATTTTAGGAATCCACATTCCCTGCTCATCTAAAAGATGAGCAGGTAATGCTCATCCCCCATTTTGGGGTTTTTTTTTAATTTTTTTTTTAAAATAATCCTTACGTTAAAAGTTAATTAGGTTAAGATACTGGGTGTTAAAAAAATATTCCAAATATTGGGTGCTACTGAAAAAATATTTTAGAAACTAGTGTTGCAGGAAAAATATTTCTGAATGCAGAACTAGAAATTAATTAATTTGAGATACTGGGTGGTAAAAAAATTTCAAAGTACAGCATACAATTTAATCCAAATAAATAAGAAAAATAAATAAATGGCTTCCATCCCAAAATTGGGGGATGAGCATACACAAGATGAGCACGGTATGAGGACCCAGATTTTAGTCCTTGTACCCCTATACAAGTGAAGTATATTGTTCACCAATCCCTCCTGAAGTTTTTGAAGAGTCGTAACTTTTGTCCTCATGTATTTCTTAGCGCAATTTTTGTCCCCAAATATTTATTTTGGTGCAATTAAAATGCCTATTTGGATTAGCGGTGGAGAAACAGTTTTTTTTTTTTTTGCAATCTGACTTTTTCAAAAGTCAGTTATGATAAAAGTCAAGTTGTAAATGTGATTTGTGTTTGGATTGGTGGTGGCAAAAGTTACTTTTTTTTTCTAACCTTAATGGGATGTTTGGATGATTATTTGAAAAGTCAGTTGAGATAGAAAATAACTGAAAATGACATGAATCTTATTGAATATTATATATATATATATATTAGTTGTATCTTATGTGATAAATTTTTTTAAAAATTTTTAATTTAAAAAAATTTAAATTATTATTTAAAAATTAAAAAACATTGAAGTACTCCATCTCTTTTTTTTTTTGGATTACATTGACAAGAGGAAATACTCTTAAGGGGCATGACAGGCCCTTACAACAAACTTACAAGAAACGGTTAGCTAAAAGAGAACCAAATCTTAGCTGGGATCAACTAAAATATGGATCAAATAAAAAACTGGTGAAACCATTAGCATTGTCAGTTCATTATTCGAATCTAGTGCCAATTTGGCCAAAAAATTAGCACATTTTAGTGCTTCCCTGTGTGAATGGTAAATCTCTAAGTCCCAATCTAGGTAGATTAAATCTCTAACTTCCTCACTCATTGTTTAACATATGGAATCGACCACTTGGCTGAAATAAAAAATGAAGTGCTTTCATTGAGTCAGTATATAACTTAACCTTTGCAAACTTCTGGGAGTGGCAGATTTGCAGGCCAATCCTAATCGCTTGAATCTTGGCAGCTGTTGAGCCCATGGAAAGCCTGTGTGTTGTTGAAACCCACGGATCCACAAGCCATTGCTATCACAAACTACTCCACACATAGTTGATTGTCTCTGTTCATCCATTACAGCGTCCACGTCGACTCGAACAAACCCACCTGGAGGCGCAATCCATCTGCTTGATGCTCTGTCTGAAACTCTGAGTATTTTCTGCTTTAGCCTTCCCTCTTTTGTTCCTTCATATAGAAAGTGGAGACCTATGTGTATAAGTTGCCTGGGAAGATCACTGGTGCTTTCCAAAGCCTTTTTGCATCTGTTCTTCCAAATAAGCCAGCACAGTGACACAACTGCTCTTAGCCAGGGCCACTGAACGAATTTGTGGCTATTAGGTGAATGTTGCATATTCCATTTGATCCATACCTGTAAATTGCCAAAAAAAAAAAAGCAAAGTAATATATTGGGTTAAACAAGAAAGCCACACACTACTCGCGAACTCACAGTCTCTCAAAGTATGAATTGTTGTTTTCTCACAATTGCACTTGAAAAGGACACTCAATATTAATGCTCACATCCCTCTTAGCACGGGTCGAGTTTGTTGGGACTCTCTCTTGGAATAATTGCCACATAAAAAATTTGACTCTCTCTGGAATAGGCCACCTCCAGATACTCTGCCAAAATGGATCTATAACTGCTAAATGCGATTTGTAGATCATGGAATAGGCATATTTGACAGTGAAATAGCCATTAGAAGATTTCCTCCACCAAAATGCATCATCACCTGATAGGTAAGGGGGTGTGACTTGTTTAATTTTTTCTATCACCTACCACGGCAAGAACATACTCTATTTATGCAAATCCTACTCACCAACTGGACCGACAAACTGACTAACCACTTCCTCTGGGTTGATTAAGTGCTAGTTTTTGTCAACGTAATACATGAAACGCTGGTCAAGGTTGGTCCATAGATCCCACCAAGCACTATTTGAATAGCCACTTCGGAGTTTGCTTCCCACTGCTTTCCTGAATAAATCCCATACGGATACAATTGCACTCCACACAGCAGAATGATTTCTTTTCCTTTTGACTCTAGGGAATCTACTATCTCTACAGCCGTATTTCGATCTAAGGACATGCACCCATAAGGCATTTGGCCTAGTAATTAAATTCTAGCATAGCTTCATAATGAAAGCTTCATTTTGACTAGATAGATCTTTGATTCCAAGATCACCCTCTTTTTTATCTTTCTTGATATTATCCCAAGCAATTAGATGCATCTTCTTGCCTTCGCGCCCTTGATTCCAAAAGAAGTTTCTATTCACTTTCTCAAGTTCTTGTAGAATCCCTTTAGGAAGAAAAGTGGTTTGCATCTGATAAGACGAAAGTGTTGAGAGGACAGAATTTATTAGTACGGTTCTCCCAGCCATACTCAGGAATCTTCCTTTCTATTTGGATAGTTTCTTTTGGACTTTAGAAACCAGCGGCGCAAATGTCAACTTGGTTGTTCTTTTATGTAGCAGAGGAACGCCCAAGTACTTGCCCAGATCAACTGAGATACTGATTCCCAAAGTTTAGCCAAGTTCCAAAGCTCTATGAAAATGGACATTCCTTGAAACAAAGATTTTTGATTTAGAAAGGCTGATTTTATGCCCTGAAACTCTGAGAAATACATAATTAAATCCCTGATTTTCTCCATCTGATTAGAGGATGCTTCACTAAATAGAAGGAGGTCATCTGCAAAGAAGAGATGAGAGAGCTTCGGTCCTGACTGGCTAATCTTCAGCGGCTTCTATCTACCTTTTCGTCCACCTCATGGCTTATTAATTGGCTCAGCCTTTTCATACAAAGGATGGATAAGTAAGGGCTTAAAAGATCACCCTGTCTTACTTCTCTTGATGGATGAAAAGGACTCAATAGTGAACCGTTCCATGAGACTTTCATAGTAGCAGAAGAGACGCACATCATCATGAGTTTCACGAAATGTTCGTTTAGACCCAGACTTTATAGGTTAAATTTCAGAAAGTCCCAGTCTAACCTATCAAAGGCTTTCTCCATATCCACCTTAATTGCTACATATCCTTTCTTCTTTCTAGTAGTTCTCATAGTGTGAATAGCTTCTTGAGCCAGGATGATATTATCACAACTTTTCCTTCCCCTGATGAAACTGCACTGAGTAGGGCGTATCAAGAAGTCCATCACAAATTTTAGTCTATTAGCAAGTACCTTGCTCAAGATCTTGTAACTCACATTACATAAAGAGATAGGTTGAAACTCCTTTAAGGAAATAGGATTTTCCACCTTTGGAATCAATATGATGTGAGTCTGATTTATGTCTTTAACCTTATCAGGATATCTGAAAATGGAAAAAATAAGCTCATAAATCTTTGAGCCTACAACATCCCACTGAGACCAGAAGAAGTGTGGTTGGAGGCCATCTGGTCCAGGCACTTTGAAAGCCCCCATCTCAAACGCTGCATTTTTAATTTCCACCGCAGACACTTTTTTCTGAATATTTGCTAGTTGAGATTCATTTAGTGTAAGGAAATCCACCAGCTAGTCAGACAAAGTTAACACTTCTTGGTCTGTTGAATATAAATCTTTGAAGTAATTAAGAGTTGAAAGCTTTAGCTCATCTTGATCAGTAATCCAGTCCCCCTAAGCATTCTTTAGCATCTCTATTTTATTTTTCTTTCTTCTAATTACTACCATGGAATGGAAGAAACTTGTATTCTTGTCACCGAACTTTAGCCACTTGCATCTTGACTTCTGGTACTACAAGAGCTCTTCTTGGTTAACCACTTTCATGTATTCTTTCCATAATTTGGATTCTAATTTAAGAAGGCCTGCATGTGGATGAGTTGTGATTGCACGATCTACACCCTTCAAATGCTTAATCACAGTCCTCTTCTTTTTGGGAAGGCTTCCTATAACATTCCTATTCCACCATAAAGCTTTGTCCTGAAATACATTGCAACCAAAAGACCAATCATTACCATGCCAGGCAGAATTGACCAGATCGATGAATCCTTCCTCAAGACACCACACTGCTTGATATCTGAATTGGTTTATAGAGAAATTGGATGATATATCTCCAGAAGTTATCACAATCACTGTATGATCCGATTTATACTGAAGGTGATGGAAAATTTTATGCTCCGGGTAAGACATTTCCCAGCTTAAGTTACAAAAGGCCCAATCAAGTCTTTCCTTCATTTCATTTCTGAACCATGTAAATTTATCACCAACCATAGGTAGTTCCAGTAAGTCACATTCATGAACACAAGTCCAAAAAGGAGATAATGATCTAACATGAACAGTAGCACCCCCCGCCTTATCAAATGGATTTAAAAAAGAGTTAAAATCTCCTAAGACCAGCCAGGGATCAGATATGTTATCAGCCAGGTCCCGAAGGGAAGACCACAGATCCTGTCTATGACTCCGCCTAGGATCCCCATATACAAAGGTAGTATAGAAATATTCCCCTAAATTTCTATCAGTCAGACGACAGTAAAGGAGTTAGGTGTAATATCCTAAATTGTAATCAAGGATTAATAACTTCAAAGTGATGTAATTAATGATAATTAAGCACTTTTGAAGTAAATGTTGTGTAATGTGATATAAAGGTGCTTAGTGATGGTTTAGTACGTATTGTGACAATCAGGGGCAAAATGGTAAATTCACCGACCAATTGGACAGTTACCGAAGAGGAAACTCATTGATAATTGATATCAATGGCTAAGATTGAAGAAGCAAAGGAGTGGGATTGTGTGTGCATGTGCTTAGGTGAGTACTTAGAAGGAGGAACAAGATGTTGACACATGTAAAGACAAGAATCATGGATTGAAGTCAAAGAGTCAACAATTGCAACTCTCTCTTTCCTCCTCCATTTCAAGTCGGCCAAGGGCCTTATTGCACCCTAAAATTCTGATTTCTTCATCATCTTCTCACCTCTCACCTCTCCTCCATTGTCGCCAAGATCAAGCAAGAAAGAGAAAGAAGGAGCTTGAGTTTTAGGTAAGGTTTTGTCCCTAAATGCTCAACTCACCTTTATTAATATTGTTCAAGGGGTTGAGAGCTTTATTCCTATGGTTTCATATTTTTGATTAGTGGAGTTTGAGAACTTGTGGGGATTTGAAAGTAGGAGAATCAAAGAAATAGCTTTGGAAAGAAGTTGTAGTGAGTATTTAATACCTTTTGGTATAATTGTTGTGGTCATTGGTTTGATTTTGAGAATTTTGAATTTTTGCCCTGATTTTTGGTCTAATTTGGATGCTTGAATTGATTAGTATGTTGTATAGAATGTGGTGTTAAATTGTGTCTTTGAGCCATGGGAGTTGATTTGGAATTTTTGGAATGGAAGGAATTGCATTGTGGTGGATTGTGTGTATATTGTGTTGACATGTTAAGATTTTTGTGGAACATGTCTATGTGGATGGAATTTGATTGTTTTGATGGCTCCAATGGATTCTTTGGGCAAAATTGGTGTGGGAATGTTGTTTTATGTGAAAATGGGAACCATTAGAAGAAATTGTGAAAAACTGAAAATCTGTCCATTGAAAGTCTGTGCTGGGCAGTATTTTTGTGTTGGCGTTTTGAATAGGCCATTGATGTCAGAAAATTCTGAAACTTTCCAGTTTTAAATTTCACATCCCAAGCTTCAAAATGGACATATAATTTGCATCATTTCGTTTTTTCCACTCTGAGTTATGGTTGTCCAAAGGTTGGGATGGAAACTGAACTTTGTTGTGGGGGCAGTGGTGAGTTTTGTGCAATTCTGTACTTTTTGGTTGATTTTCAGAAATGGCCAATATTTTTCCTAGGAATAGGACTTAAATAGCTTTCATTTGGTTTTGGAATCCCCTCATTTCGATTTTTCTTGAATTAGTTATGATTTTTGAAAGTTCAGCCAAGAAACAGAATTTTCTTGGCCGCGACCAGAAGATTGTGGGTTGCCGCCCAAATGTTTCTGACCTCTTTTTGGCCGCGGCCAGTGAATTTATGGGCCGCAGCCAACCCTCAAAAATCAGTATTTTGCACTTTTGAAAGGTGATTTTTGGTATAGCCTTTCCCAACCCTTTGGGTATATGTCTAGGCCTCTAATAGCCACCTATAGAGTCTAAACGAATACCAACATAAAGTATTATGAAATTAGGAAACTTGGAAAAGAGATTGATTTATTGTCCCTATTTTGGTGTATAGGATTTGACATCTGTCGTCCTTGTGAGTCCACTGTGCCAGCGAACGTCAGGAAGGAACAAGGTAATGACTTTTCCTTTGTACCATATGTGATGCATTGTATGTGTGCTATATCATTGCTTTGTGATAAATACGTATGCTGCGACATTTGTGTATATGCGTAAACACCGTCATACCAATAGTCCCTGAGTAGTTAACAACAGATCGGGCAAGGGTTGTGTGCCTTCCCAGCGGAGAAAGGGGATGAGGATGAGGTGTGATATATGTGATTATGTGGGCCGAAAGGCTATTTGTGAAGGCCGACGGGCCATTTGTGAAAGCCAGATAGCTATATGAGCTATAAGGCTATGTGTATGCACTGCCACGCCAATAGTCCATGAGTAGCTAACAACGGTTCATGTTAGGACAGTGTGCCTTCCCGGCGGAGAAAGGGGATAAGGGTAGAGTGTGATTTGTGCTGCTGCTGCTGCTGTATGATGATTTGCTTACATGCTGTGTGCTTATGTGTGGTATAAATGTTTTGTTACTACTGGGATTCTCTTGAATCTCATTCTTTCCTTTAACTAACCTTTCAGACAGGGTGAGTGACTCTAAGGAGAAGCGTATGACCCGGAGCGGTTAGAACCTTGTAGGGACATTTATTTTGGATGTGTTGGTTAAACCTGTTGGACAGGGAATTTGTAAATTATGTTTGGGTTGTAATTGGTAGTTGAATACAGTTGTGTAATCCCCTATATGGGAATTGTAAACCTTCTAGTGAATGAATGGAACCCGGGGGTTGCTGGGATTGCTATTAGATATTTTGATATGAATGAATGTAAATTAACTGCACAGGTGATTATATTCGATAATTGAACTTGAGACCGGAATAGGAAAGAAGTTTTGAAAATTTTGTAAAGTCTCTACTATAAAAGGAAGTTTTAAATGAGTTTTGAACTATTCAACGGTCTCTAAACCAATTTAATTAAGTGATATCGAATTATAATTATGCTAATTAAGGCAAGGGGTTACATTAGGTAGTAGAAGAGATATATGTTAGAACCGACTGACACCCAAGAGGGGGGTGAATTGGGTGTAAGATAAAAATCTTAAGAACTTTGAAAATCTTTTTGCATCTTAGAGGAAGAAATAAATATGAAAATAATGAATCATAAATCAACAGTTAATATATGCTGGAAATATAAGAGTTTAAGGAAGAGAGTATGCAAACTGTGATTTATCCTAGTTCAGTCCAATCTGTAATGGCCTACGTCCAGTCCCCAGGCTCCTCCTAAGATTTTCAAATCCACTATTTTCTTGTTTAATCCAGGCACAAGAAAAGCCTTTACAAAGTTCTCACCAAGTACTCCCCCTTACAACAAGTCTTACAAGCAGAGCAATCCGAAGACCTTTCCCTCCTGCTTACCTATGCAAGTCTAACGAGTAGCAACGTTCTCTTCTGTTTACACCACTGTAAGTCTTACGAGCAGCAACGTTCTCTATTGCTTGCACCTTATAAGTCTTACGAATAGAAAGTCTTACCGGCGATTGTCTCTACAGCTTCTCGTAAGGAAATTAACCCACTCAAGGTTTCTCTACCTTGAGATCAATTCAGAAATATAAGTGTTTACAAACTCTCTCACAGAGTGGATAAAATACTCACTGAAGTACAATGCAAATAACTTCTCTCTTAAAGGTAAATAGTATAGAAGCTAGAGAAACAGAGAGTATGTGTGATGAGCGTTGGTGTCAGGATGTTGACATTTCGATGATGTATGCACACTTAGTCCCTTCTATTATGGATGATCTTCTATTTATAGTTGATGAAGGTTGATGACCGTTTGAGCATTTCAATATATCCGTTGGAGTGTGCCTTCTTCAATTTGAAAACTAGCTGTTATAACGTTGATGCTCCGCTTCCGTAAATTCACCTTTTGACTCTTCACATCATATCTTCATTGTATTCTTGGAGAAATACATTAAACACTAATACAATGAAGTGTTAGAGTGATTAGAAGCAAGAAGAATGAGTTATATGATCATTTCATTGATTTCCAGAATCTTCGGGATGTTGTTCTGTTTTCCTGGGAAGCATTACTCGAGTGCTCACTCGAGTAAACATCAAGTTTCTTCACAGGTTACTCGAGTGGCTACTCGAGTGGCCTTCCATTTTCTGCATAGCTTACTCGGGTAGTAACTTGGAGTTCGACTTGAAGTTCGGGTAGTAACTTGAAGTTTGACTTGAAGTTCGGGTAGTAACTTGGAGTTCGACTTGAAGTTCTCTTCTAAATAACTCTGCGTACTCGGGTAGTAACTTGAAGTTCGACTCTGGTTACTTCAAGTTTCTGTCTCTTTACTCGAGTACTGACTCGAGTAACGTTGGCAGACCGAGAGCAATTGGAAGTTTTCTATTTGATTACTCAAGTACCTACTCGAGTAACGTTGGCAGGCCGAGAGCAACTGGAAGTTTTCTATTTGATTACTCGAGTACCTACTCGAGTATTGTACAATTTTCTTTATAGGTTACTCGAGTGGTGCCTTCAAGTGAATTCTTGATTTTGTCTCGAAACATGGAAAATTATATATCATCGGAAAGCCCTCATTATCTACATTCCAATGAAACAAGAATCAGCTCCAAACACATTGTATACTGAAAGTTATGATCCAAAGAGTATCTACTGTTCTTAGACCATTTCTGAACTCACGAGCTATCACGAGCACCAACTTCCAGAAATCATAGCTCTTAGGATATAGCTTCAAATGTGAAAAATTATATATCCATGGAAAGCTCTTTGAGTCTTCTTTCATATGGCACCGGTTTCGTTGCAATCCGATGTGTATTCTGGGAGTTATGTCCAAAATACCAAAGCTGCCAAGGAATATGACGCTGATTCATGTGTCGACTTTCGAAGCTTATATCTCTCTCATCTGAACTCCTTTGAATGTGGTATTGGTGTCAAAAGTTCATGTTGGAAGTCTAGTTTCATATGCCACCAGTTTCAGTTTGATCCGACATGTGGTTGGAGAGATATCATCAAAATACCGAACCTCTATTCTGCCGCGCGAAAACAGAGTGCCCATTACTTCAAATTCCGCCTCGAGTAATTTATCAAGTAACCTGGCAGATTACTCGAGTAGCTACTCGAGTAATCACCTCCAAAATGAGGCACTACCCTATTACTCGAGTGATTACTCGAGTAATCATCCCCAGAGGCACCATAACTTCCGTATACATCATTTTAGCTTCATATTGACCCATTCCAACTTCCGTTTGACCATAGAAACCTCCGATATCACTTCTAATAGCTTGGATCTTGATATTCTCATGTGATCTTGCAAGTTCTTATTTCTTTAATCTCTTTCTTCTTCTTTCTTCAATCTCTTTCTTCTTGTTTTGCCACTTGATGATCATTCTTCATAACCCAACTAGATATCTTCTTGAATATCTTCAATCTTCTTCAATCTTTGCTTGATATTCCTATTAGTTCTTGCAATGCCTTCTTTCTTCAATCCCTTGTCTCTTGATTTTCTTCTTGAGATCATTCTCCACATATGAGGCATTATAATATCAACCCACAATCGGGTTTATGACTAATCTACAAAATATGCAACATTAAATATAGTAGTTAGTCAATGTATAAGATAATTATATCATACAAACTTTTTGCTCATATTTAATATCTATATTTGACATCATCAAAACTATTCATATCTAACAATATAATCAATAGTAACCTCGCTATCATGCCACAGAATCCATATACCGCCAGCATAGCCCATTGCTTCTACCCTTAACCAATTATTAAAACCCAGTTGTTGCACCACTAAGTCAGCTTTCAGACCTTTAACTCTGGTTTCTAACAAACCCATTACAGATATCCAATGCTTGAAAACAATATCACGAAGGATACGAGGGAAATATTTGCCACCTGCCCCTCTACAGTTCCAAGTTGATACAATCATTGAAAAATAAATATTTATATAAAATAAGAGAGGCAGCTACTTATCTGGAGGGATTCGCCCTGAAACTGATCGGCTCCTGCACTTGATTTCTCTTAAATTCCTGTTTGGTTTGCCTTTGTCTTTATGAATCTCGGTTGGGATTTTTGGTCTCGAATTTGACGTTGGCACTAACACCGAAATGAGAGAACTCATTTTATCTATGTTGGTCATTTCCACCGTGATCGTATCCTCGTGAATCAGCGCCATGGTTAATTCTGTGCTCGAGATCGAAGATTGATCTGCTGGATTACTGGTATCAAATTGGGCACTGTCTCTATTTTCGAAGTAAGAGAGCCCTTTTTTCTGTTCTGATTATTTTCGCTAGTTGCAAAGCAGGGACACAAATTGTCGTCGTCGATTCATCAGCAAGATTGGGGACTGAAGATTCTGCAATTTGGCTCTCAAACCTGAGGACTTTAGATTCAAATAAGGCCATGGAACCCATTACAACTTGGTACACTCTATTTCTTGGACCTGGATGCACGTTTTTGGGCTTCTTTAAAGAGTTAGCTAGAATTGGGCTTTCATCAATTGTCAACAAAGCATCCATGTGGGCTTTCTTATCTTCAACCCGATGTGACAGGGATATAGGCAATATGGCCTCTTGGGCAACATTGCTTTTGCTTTTAATTATATAAACATTCTTGGAAGATTGTGCAGATTTTGCTTTTGACCAGCTTTTTGAATTTGCTCCCTGATCTCTCTTTTTGAAACCACACACTTTATTATATAAGAGAGCTAACTCTTTCCCAGTCACATCTGCTGAAGCCACGCGCCCTCTGGTACTAACATCTTGTACTTCTTCACTCTTTATTGCGTCATCACGCTTAGAAATTGCTTCAAATCTAGACACATGAGTTTTCAACCCTATATCCTTACCAGATTTAGGACCATACCCCCCTTCTGACACGCCGCCTCTATAGCTTTCACTTCTTGAGAATCGTGTTTTTTTTTCTTTCTATTAAGAAGCATCCATAGTCCAAAATCCTCACCATCCGCCGGGAAAGAATTTTTCGATGCCATAACCTGTGGTGATTTTACAGATTCCAACAGCTACTGCTGGGGCTTCAGTGATTCACCTTCCCTTACCTTCCATGAGCAAGCATCCTTCTTATTGCCATATCTCCCACATGAGAAGCAAATCAGGTCCAATCCCTTGTATTCGACATTAAATAGTGTAGATGCCAAGATAACCTTGGGATTAAACTCTTCTGAAGGTCCAGCTCTACGCAAATTCTAGTGTATCTTCCTCTCGTCACTATACATGAGGAATCATCCCGATAGTTCAAAGTGTGCAAATCAACTTTGAGAGTCTTCCCTATCATGTCACCCAATCTAGAGATGAATTTCTGAGAGTAGTAAATGAGTGGGATATTTGGGATCCTGACCCATGTTGCAATCTTCCCCAAGGATTATGAAACGGATCAAAAAACGGTGACCATGTTTGGACCAAGACAGTATGTTGCGCAATCACCCACGGCCCTTCCAAGATAATGCGTTTATATTGGGCACTCCAATTTTTAGCGTTGGTGAACCAAACCACATAGTAGATGTTTGGTAGATCCACCAACTCAAACTCATTAAATCTCCACACCCTACAAAGGAGCTCTTTCATTTTACAGAGATAAAAATAAGCCCCCAGCACTATGATTATTAGCGCATTATTCCAGGGTTGGCAGGCTTCATTAAATTCCTCTTTTGTTATTGGCATTGAAGGATAGATATTTATGAGTTTTTTAGTCTATCTGAAGGCTCTAGAAGCTTCCACATTTGGTTCCTCAGATCAGATAATAAAGTATCGTCACCCGAACTAGAGGATCCGTGTGCAATCCTATTAAAGTCTAGACCCTTGGACCCCATTAATGAGTCTTTATAAGATAAGAGTTTCAAGGCAGATGACTTCTTTGAAGGCTTTCCCTATTTCGTACTTATGTCCTCAGCCACGGTTTCTGTAATACCTCGAATTTTGAGATTTGAGGCTGGAGAATAAGCCCGAAATAAGGGGACTGCTAAGCCCCAGTTTAGTAAGATCCTAAATTTTGATTAAGGGTTAATGACTCTAAAAGTGGATGTGGTTAGTGATAAATAAACTCTTTTGGAGAATATGATGTGGATTATAGTCGTTTGTGTTATGAGTAGCGCCGAAACCCTGTATTTGAGTTCAATTATGGATTAACACTTAAATTGGACAAAAATAAGGGGGAGGGCGTATGTATGGTGTATTGGAATGAAAAGAATGTGTTTGGTGGTAATTCAGGAGGAATTACCATAATCAAAGGCAAAACGGTAAAGTTACCGATCAATTGATCGGTTACCGAAGAGGAAGCTCATTGGTAACCCAAAGATCAATGGTTGAGATTGATTGTCATGTGATTAAAAGGGGTGGAATCCTATGTGTGAGAGCCCATGTGTGCCCAAGAAGATGAAACAAGTGTGTGACAAGTGGCACAATATGAACCATTGGATTGGTCAAAGTATCAAAATGCCTTTCCTCTCTCCTCTCCTCTCTATTTGGACCGTTTTTTGGGCCAAAAAACTGACTTGCCCATCTTCATCTTCATCATCTCTCATCTTTCTCTTGTCCTCCATGGTCGTCCAAGTTCAAGGTGGAGAGAGAAAGAAGAAGTTCAAGGTATGGTGCCCTAAATGGCCTATAATGCTTAAACACCTTTCTTTAATGTTGTTTATAGTGATGAGAGCTTCATTTCTATGGTTTTAGATTCTTGATTGGAGGTATTTGATAGCTTGAGCAAAAGTGGAAAGATGAAGAATCAAGGAATTGGTTTGGGAAAGAGGAAGATGTGAGTATTTGAAACCTTTTGATCTAAGTTTTATGACTTTTGGTTAAGTATGGTGATTTGTGAATTTTGCCCTGATTTTGTGGTATTTTCATGTGGAATGTAATTGGTGGAATTGGGTTGTGTTTTGTGTTGAAAATGGTGTCATGTTGTGGTATTTAGTCGTTGGAATTGGTTTGGATTGGATTGGACACATTGGTTGCAAAACTGGAAATGTTGTCCATTGGAAGTCTGTTATGGGCAGTTTATTTGTGTGGACGTTTTGACTGGGCAAATGTTGTCAGAAAATTATGAAACTTTTGAGTCTTAAATTTCACATCCCAAGCTTCAAAATGGATATATAATTTGTATCATTTCGTTTTTTGTGCTGTGAGTTATCGTTGTCCAAATTTTGGGATGGAAACTGGACTCTGTTTTGGGGCAGTGTTGAGTTTTGGGAAATTCTGGAATTTTTTGATGATTTTTGGTAATAGTCCATATTTTTCCTATAAATAGGACTTAAATATCTTTCATTTGGCTTTAGAATCATCTCATTTCGATTTTTCTAGAATTAGTTATGAATTTTGGAAGTTTAGCCAAGAAACAGGATTTTCTTGGCCGCGGCCAGAGGTTATGGGCCGCGGCCCAAACATTTTTTACCTGTTTTTGGCCTCGGCCAGTGGATTTGTGGGCCACGGTCAACCCCCAAAAATTAACGTTTTGGACTTTTAAAAGGTGATCTTTGGTCAAATGTTTCCCAAGCCTTTAGGCATGTGTTTAAGCTTTGATTAGCCACCTAAAGGTTGTAATGGTAATCAACTTTAAGTGATATGAAAGTAAGAGTTTGGAATAAAGAATAATCATATGTCCTTGATTTGATTTATAGGGTTTGATGTTCGCCCTGATCGTGGTTTGATATTCATTCTGATCGAGAATAGGCGGTGATGGAGCATACGTGGAAACAATAAGTATAGGGAACTTACCTTTCCTGCATGTATTTGATATTTGTGTTTGTGTATTGATGCATGTTATTGCTTTGCTTGATTATGTGAAACATATATGAATGATTGAAGCTCTGTTTCTATTTATGCTATGGTCATGAGTATGTTGTTGAAACATTGAACACGCAGATATGTCATTATGTGTGCATATGTTATTGTGATCCAAGCATGTCATGCATTGAACACTTATCTTGTATGTATATTGGTGTCTGTTTTCTACTAAGATTCTCTCGAATCTCACCCCCTACCACCATTTTAGACAGGGTAGGTGGTTCGAGGTTGGAGCAAGCATTCAGGGGCATCGAGGACTTCCTTTTGGGTTATTTGAGTTTGGTAGTTGGTTATCATTACTAGTTGGGATAATTGTATTTTGATTTGGATGTATTTAGAGTTGTATATGTCTGGATTCATATTCGAATATGTATTCGGAATAAGAATTTGTGTAATCCCCGTTTAAGAAATTGTAAAAGGCGAATGTGCCCTATAAATCCTATATAAAGGTATAAACCCGGGAGTTGCTGGGATGATATTATTGTGCACTATGATAATTATATGAATGTGATTTATCTTCGCGTAATAATTGTATTCGAAATTGAATGTGAGACCGGGTTAAAGTGTTTGTGAAACGTATTTGTGAAAATCGTATCTCAAGGATGGGGAATGAAATGAGTTTTGTTTCTTATTACTCTCTATTTCATTTTAATCATGTATTTCGGATATAATTATGGAGAGGTTACAGTTTCACCTAAAATAACCACCAGATCAGATTTGGAAGTATCCTCATTCATTTCCATGGCGATCATCTTCGATGCATTAAGCAATTTACACTCCTCTGACAACCTGTCCGGCGGTATCTTGCGAGAAACGACTTCATCCATAGAGAGATTCAGTTGGCACGAAATCCAAGAGAGAGAAAACTACAGGGTTTATTTTCGATGTACCCCGTCTTTAACTGGGAACCGGCTCCCATCCGCTGCCTCCCATCCGCTGCCCATACTTTTCTCAATCTGGGCCGTTGAAATAAGATCTCAACGGTCCAGATTTAATATATTATAAAAATAATATTATTAAAAATGAAAATATTATTTTTATAATAAAGGAAAAATCTGGACCGTTGAGATCTTATTTCAACGGCCCAGATTGAGAAAAGCATGGGCAGGAGATGGAAGCCGGATCCCTTTAACTGACGCTAGAAGCTGAAAAAAGTTTTTGAATAAACCCATCAAATTCAAAAGCTATCCAAACGGTTCATTTTTCTCTACTGAGCTTTTGTACCGTGTTCCCAAGCCTATCCAAATCTTTTCTAACAAATTCAAACCTTTGACTGTTAGTTGGCTTGATCAGCTGGGGTTCCTTTTTTACAAGAAGCTCCTTCCCCTGAAAACCCCCATCGATCGCGAACGCTTCCTCTGACTCTGAGAGACGCATTCTGCTCAGTCGAGCGCTACGAAGCTGAAGCAGATCGAAATGGTAGGCGACAATCCGGATCTTCCAAAAGATACGATCATAGACATTCTGACACGACTTTCGATAGAAGACCTAATCCGATTACGAGACCGCGAATTTTTTAAAGCTCTCTTCAAAAGTCCTGATTTCCTCCATACACATCTCGGTCGCTCCAGTGATCAAAACCCTTATCTTGTCTTTGAAGGGATTGGCTTGTATAGCCCTTCTTTGTGCTTATATAAGCCTGGTCAGGGCATGACATTCGATGAAGTTCTAATCCCACCTGAGATCGATCACTTGCCTGTCGGTGCTTCGTATGTCGATTCCAGCAATGGCATACTCTGCATCAGACTCGGTGAGCTTACTCCTAAGGCAATATTGTGGAATCCAGCGATTGGAGAGTTGAGATGGGTGGATTTTGGTTCAGTGTGGAAGAGTTTCAAAATGGGGTTTGGCTTTAGTGATTGCAACGTTAATGATTGCCAGGTTGTGTTCATTAGAGATGTTCCTGGGGGTACGCCGTTGGTTCATGAAGTGGACGTTTATTCATTAAGCAAATCTTCATGGAAGAAGGTACAATCTGTGAACTTATTAGATGATGTGGCTATTACCTCAGATGGTAAAACTATTAATGGAGCTATCTTTTGGTTTGGGGTTAAGTCAGACATTCATTTGTTAGTTTCTTATCACATAGAAGAGGAAAAGTTTACCTTGATACCCTTACCTATTTCACCTGATGAAAAGGATTCGCCTCGCTGTAGTGTTGCAGTGCATGAGAATAAACTTGCTCTGCTTTCTCACACCGCCATTGGAGACAAAGAAAAATCTTTGATTTGTTTGTGGGTGATGGAGGTGAAAGGACAGAAGTGGATTCAGAAACATAGGATCGAATGCCTATTCTTGATGCGTCCAGCAACTATTTGGAAGAATGAAATTGTCTGCCAATACTTGCCTGCATATCCTGGTGCGCCTGAACCTGAAAGGGAGAGTTTGGACGCAAAAATTTGTCTAGTCAATCTCACTACGGGTGCAAATAGGGACTTTGTTGTCAAGAAGTATGGCTCTGGTTTTCGTATTTGGAATCATGTACCAAGTCTTGTACCAGTTAGCAATAAAATCAATGGCTCCACTGACAACTGTGGTGAAGAGGCTCATCCCAAGGTTCATAACCGTAAGAGTAGAGGAGTGATAGGCAAGTATGGAACCTCCTCCTCAGCTAGATTGAGGGCTATTGTTCTGTTAATTGTTATCTGCTTTCTGTCAAGTGTAATTGGGGTGAGGTAATTTTGGGTAATTTCTGTTAATTACACCTTTTATGTTGCTGTTGTAATGTTAAGTGATATAAAAAACCCAGGGTATCCCATTTGCTCACTGTTTATATTATTTGTTGTTATTCTGTTGATTAGATGAAGATCCCTTTATGTTTTGAGAATACCTCTTGCTATGAACTCTGTTGGCAGTCTGTTAGAGAATAATATCTTTAAATGCCAAAATTAAATATGAAGAACATGAAATGAACTAGACAAGTTCCACATTAAATGAAAAAAAAAAAATCAGGACAAGTGTAATGAAACTCTGTTTCCAGGGGATACGGAGGATAAGACAAATTTAAATCCTAGAAAGCTTTGGAATAGCTTATTTTTTAGTAATAAGTGCTTATAAATTGTGATTCACGGCATACGAGGTAAGTATGTGAGAGGAGTTTTATCTCAGCTTGCGTAATAAGCACTTATATTCAAAAAATAAGTGTTCACAAACATGTACTTATTTAAAGAGGCTAAAACTCTTTACTCCTTGAACCTTTAAAGTGATTATATTCTTTATTGATTAAAGTTTTAAATTCTTTGTATATTGCAAAAATAAAATGTACTTTTACTAAAGTTTGATCTCTGAAGAATTACTTTAGACATGCTTGGTAGCTGTATTTTTAACAAGGTTTTTATACAGTGAATAATTTGAATTCATTGACAAACTTGTGTAATGTCTTACATTATTTTTTTGAAAATTTAATTTTATCACATATTTTAGAAAGTGAACTACATAGATCAGATGACTAATTTTGTAGGAAAATATGCATTGACAATTACTTTTGTTTTTTTTTTCTAAAATAAAAGTCTGTAAAGTGTAAATAGTAAGGGCAATATCAGCATAGCGTATTACTCCTTCGGTCTTAAATATAAGACATATTTAGAGAGTTGATCTTAGTCCTAAATATAATACATAGTTTTCTTATTTGTCAGCATTTTCCTAATTTACTCCTATTAATGTTCCCTCAACAATAGTAAAAAAGGAGATGGAATGAGGGAATTAAGGAATATGACTAAGGCATTTTAGAAAATAAGTATTATATTGATTAACTTAATCAATTTTCTCAATTTAATCGAATAAGATAAATATGTCTTATATTAAGAACCGAAAGTGTACAATTTAAAAATTCAAGAGTACTTTTTACTTCGTGTAAATTCTAGTTCTTGTACCCCAGATACAGGTGGAGTATATTCATGCTTGTTACATAAAATTTTCTTAAATTTAAAATTATATATAAATAATTTTCTTCTTGTAGAAAATTAAAGTATAATAAAATACTGTTATCACAATCATTGGGAATAACATGAGAATACATCGTTGCAACTTCTTTTGCGTTTTGATTATCCTTAAATTTTAGTTCTTGTGCCCCAGATACGGGGGAAGTATATTTATGCTTGTTACATAAAATTTTCTTAAATTTAAAATTATATATAAATAATTTTCTTAACCTTTAAAACTTAATAATAAATTACATAAAATTGTAAGCCTACATAGATATTCTGGAACCAACAAATTTTTTTTTTGGTGAACGGAACTAACAATTTTATACCTCTTAAAAAATATTTATTGATT
This sequence comes from Inga laurina, assembly GCA_963855925.1. Lineage (NCBI taxonomy): Eukaryota > Viridiplantae > Streptophyta > Magnoliopsida > Fabales > Fabaceae > Inga > Inga laurina. The sequence goes on along the minus strand of OY979701.1, from coordinate 67,995,942 downwards.
TACAAAGTACTTGTAGTTAAACTTTCTTTCGTTAGTCATCTATTTTTTTGTTTTTAATGAAAGGAAGCAATAAAGTTGTAACTGACAAAGTTGTTCAACATCCATGTGTCTGATGTCAAAGAGGATATATGCAATATTCCATCTAACAAGCGTATGCCGTAAAATTAATTTTACATGAGATGGTTTTACAAGTCTATAAAATAACGGTGACGATTGTTGATCCATTGTTGTTGTAGAAAGAACCATAAACCAATTGTAGGTGAAGTGGTTATAGTCATCTTCTATTGTTACTTACATATGAAAGAAAATATTGGTGAAATGAGTTTTTTTACCTGTAAATATTGATGAAATGATTGGGATATGCGAGGATAATATAAAAGGAAAATCGTACCTAAGTCCCAAGTAAAAACAAATATAATAGAAAAGTCCCTTAAAATCTTAAATCTGCAACGAAGTCTCGTGGAACATTTTTATAATATATTTCAAATATGAAAAGTCTAAAATACTCTTAATGAATACACAATCATCCGTTCTCTCTTTTTATTTAATCAATAGGGCTATTTTGGATTTTCAAGGGGTCTATCAAATAAAACTAAGCTAAATGCATTATAGGGCAACTAACCTAGGTCGATCTCTACGTCGAGCCTATATTTAGTTCCTAAGTAATCTAGTGTAAATAACAAATTAATCAAAGAGTATGAGATGTAAGTTGATCTATCTAATTAAACTAAAGAGCTACTTGTTTATGAATTTTTCAATGTATAAAGTGAGTGGGTGGGTATAAATGCAAGAGATGAATGTCCTAGGTGATTGAATCCACTAACCATCCTTGTCCAATTTTAATTCTATGTTCTTCTCTTAACTAAACATAAGGACTAGTAAGAACCCTTATCAATACTCCTAACTTCTCAATTATATATAAACTTAGACTCAATTATCAATTAGAAGTATTTAATTTAAGTATATAGCTCATGCTAAATTCATAAGATATCCTCTCTTCCACCAATTAATTCCTAGAAACCTAGCAAAAAATTGATTCAAGAGAATAGAGGAAAGCAATTGAATAACAAAAGAGTGTTATTGTCCAATTACAATCCATGAGTATAAATCTAGCACAAGTTTCATCATCTAGATTACATCAACCGATCATAATCCTTAGACATGTGAACAAATTATTACCTCTAGCAACCTAGAATTATAATATGCACATTTAGAGAGTAGAAGATAAAATTAAGATACAAAGAACTCCCCTAATTGCTCAAGGACTCAGGTTAGCTTCATCATCATCATCGGACAAAAGAGTTAGCAACTCATGATTGTAAAATCAACTCTTCTGGACCACTGGGCTTTCATGTTCGATGTAGATCCGAGAAAACAGAGAAGAGAGGGATTTTCGGTGGAAGTGGAAGGAGGAGCATAAGTGGTGGTCGGTGGGAATGAATATAGATCGAATGGGAATGGAGAAAATGGATCCAAAAAAACGAGAGTGAACACCCCAAAAAAAAAAAAAAAGCTCTGTCCCAATGAGATGAAAACAATGCTCAAAATGTGATATCCCTCCCTCTAGAAAGCTATCGAGATTTTGGATCTAAATCTCTAGTCCAAGGGCGTGTTTGGAAACCGATAATAATGTGAGGGATCTTAAGGCCAAGAATAGGTTATTAATTCAAGCCACCAAACAATGCCTAACTCTTTTTTTTTTTTCATGCATATTAAAATCAAAAAACTAGGAGATAAAATGTGTACATGTTCTCTCCTTTAATTCCATCTTTATCCTCCATTAAACTCTAATGTACCATGTCATCACCTACATTTATGAGATGCACAAAGATAATATCATATGTTCACAATTAATTAATAATGGGAATAACAAATATTCTTTAAAATAAATCAATTTAGCCAATTTAATTCCCAAATCACCTTTGCACTCAAATCTTACATTAATACTTATTTATGCCCAAAATAGTTAATCAAATCCCACAAAAGCCTAAGGTTAATCACCAAAAGATATATAAATATTTAGCTCTATCATAAGGTTGAGGTTTTGATGATTGAATTGTGATCCAATGATTAGACTCAATAGCTGGGTTGATCCTTAGGAATTTGATTTGACCCGGATGGTCTCAAGTTGAGACAGAGAAGGGAATGTGTGAATGACTTCTGAGTTCTCGTCTCGTACAATGATATCTTTATCTTGAGATGACCAATTGGACAGAGCTATCTATAGAGGATTTAGATTAGAAAGGGCTACATGCGGAGAGTTCTGATAGGAGAGGGCTACCTACGGGAGTTCTGATCAGAGAGGTTACCTATGGGGAAATCTGATCGCACAGGGCTACCTACGGAGAGTATGGCATCATAGTGTGGAGCCACCGCGATGACGAACCCTAGTGTGGAGCCGCCTTGACGAAGAACAGTGGAGTGCAGCCGCTGTGATGTTGAATCGTAGATTAGCGCTACGGAAATGTTGGCTCTCAATGATGGTGTATTGTAATGAATCCTATAGAGAATGTGTTTTCTTGAGATAAGAAGTCATATAGCTCTAAATGATTCAAGTTGAATTAGGCCAAGGTATGGCACAGATGAATACATATTGTGAATGTTGTTAGTTATAGTGGGAGATTCTTATGGGACTTCTATTAAATCAACCTAACATTGTTAAAACACAAATGAGAAGATAGACCTCAATGTGTGCAGTGGAAGCGTGGTGAATGTGACGTGTTTGAGTATCGCACTGCGCAAGGGCTCGAGTTTGCAGAAAGTGCAATGTGTTAGTGATGGCTTCGAGAAGTAAAACTTCGAAGTCCAAATTATTTCGTGAGAAGGGGGCCTTTAAGGATCCCAGTATGTGAAAAGAATTTATGGTGTTGATGGTGAAATTATTAAGATTCCTAATTTTAGCTTGTTGCAATTGTGCATTGTGAGTCCATCTTCCCATTTGGGCCGGATCGGGTTGGTCTAGCAGGAGGACTGTGCCTTCGGGGCAGTGGAGATACGGGGGATTGACTATTTGTGAGCTGAAAGGCTATTTGTGAATCCATTTTCCCGATTAGGGTTAAGGTGCAAATCTACTAATGAAGTATTGTTCGAGGAGCATCTACCACAAATATCTTTTAAAATGGGCAAAAATACCAATGAAGTTTTAAAAAGGGGCGTCTACTACAATTTCCATTAAATCCGTACTAACATCGTTAGGGGTTTTCTTTTCTTATGATTTAACGTCGTTAGTATGGATTTAACGGAAATTGTGGTGGATGCCCCTTTTTAAAACTTCATTGGTATTTTTGCCCCTTTTAAAAGATATTTATGGTAGACGCTTCTCAAACAATACTTCATTGATAGATTTGCACTTTAACCCTTTTAATTATGAAATGAGGAGGGGCGACATAGATACTCCCAATCCTATCATATGTATATGCAATCTTCGATTGCCTTTTAGTTTTCCTCTCAAATCTCCTCCCTTATAATCTTCTTATGGTTATGGCAGTTTTTTAACATTTTTGGTGACAATAGTTTTAACGTCAATGATTCATGTTGGGGCTATTAGCTTTTAGCTTTTAGAGATACAGTGACAAGTTTCTTTCATTTCATCTTTCTCACCATAAGTGATTTATTGAACATTATTCCAAAATTTTTCTTAGATTTTTATCTTTTTAATTCTCAAATTGATAAAACACTCATAATACAAAAGCCAAAGAGAAACTTATGAATTAATGTTTAATAAATAATCTTTTAATCACTTTTGCTTCCTAAAAAAGTTTACGGTAACCTTTGCACTTTTGGTATAAATTAATAGTTATTTTAACATCTTAATCTTTCATTAAAAACCTCAAAATAACGGACGTTTATGATTATTAACGTTATGATCGCTTTTATCCTCTTTTATAATATTTATAATTATTTTACTTGAAAAAAATAGTTTATAGTTATCATTACTCTTTTCAAAAAAGTTGAACGTTATGTAAGAACTTTAATCATAAGAATTATATTATATTCTTTAATTTAAGCCTAATTAAAGACAAAACATGTGGACTTTAAATTCAAAAATAGGAAAAGTTAGTTTTATATGGAACCAAGTTTTTTCCAACTAATAAAATATACAAACATTTTAAATTTTGTGACATCCTCTTCTTTTTTATATTGAGAAAATTAATTATTAATTAATGTATAATAAACGTCCACGATTCCGAATCATCATTATGGTACCATAAACTTCCAGATCTCTCGCCATCATAGCTGGAACACATCATTGCCATGATGAGGCCAAAAAAAATTCAAAAGGAAAAAAAATCAGTTGCCAGGATAATTAAAAAATAGCTAAAGACCGAAAAAAAAAATATTTTTTCAAACTAAAAAGGTTTAGGGGAGTTGGGTCCTAGTTGCTTACTGATTGTTTATTAATAAGGTTCTCACATCGACAACAGAATTTAAACTCAACTTTATGAATTATGAGTTATTTCTTTGCCAATTGAACTTACATTTGCTAACAATACTGAAAAATAATATTATCTCATGTTCTTAAGGTGGTGAGGTAGTATTTTCTTCAATAAAAGCTGGAATTCATTACTTCAAAAGAGGCAAAGATATCTACCATAAAAGAACAAAAAAATATCAAGCCTTTCTCACCCTAGCCCCCTTAAGAAAAGGAGGGAGGAGGACGCTGATCAAAGAGATAAAAGCTATGTTTGGGATCATGATTTCTTAAAAAATAAGTTCTTATTACGCAAGCCGAGATAAAACTCCTCTCACATATTTATCTCGTATACTGTAAATCATGATTTATGAACACTTATTACCCAAAAATAAACTATTCCAAACAAACATAAAAAATGTCATACATCCTATGAATAATCAATCTAACCTTATATACTATGTCCTTAAAATGATAGTCCCTATTGCAACTTTTAAGAGTGCAATTAATTGCTTCGATATAATTTTTAAGCAAAACAATTTCACAACCCCTTTGACCAATATAAATTAATGCCATGTATAAAACCAATAATCTCATAATTTAACGGGGCAACACTTATAAGCTTGCAACTGAAACCATCAAGCCACCTATCAGTACGGTGCCTAATGAACCCCCGAAACTGCTTTGACCATCTATCTATCAATACAATGCCACCTGCAGCCAATTTAACACAGTCCACTTCCTGGGAACAAGAAGTACTGTCACTTAAATAACCCGTGAGAGGCGCAATGATTAAGGATATCCTAATCCGAGGGGCCTTAAAGAAGCTGGTACTAGTAGTCAGACCCATATTAGAATTAAATAAACTAGAGGGTTAGTTACTAAATAAAAGAAATTTGTCTTTTTCCAATAACTAACTATAAATTATAAAGACAATTTTTTTTTTGAAATTATAAAATTTTAAATCATATTTATTATTAAGAATTGATAAGGGAATAATAAAAATTTAATAAGTAATTCAAAACTCATTTTTTTGGGAAATATCTTATATAAAATTTTACAATTTTAAAATTCTTTTTTTGTCTTTTTTCCTTAATTATTTTGCTCTATAAAATAAGAAAGACATTTTAATTAACATTACATAATACTTGAAATTTAGAAAATTGGAGAAAAGTTCCCATTAATTTTTTTTTTGGTGAGAAAACATGATAATTTTATTGGTGAAAATATTAATACTTTACAAATTATGTATTCAGAGAATATTGGTACTTTTATTTACAAGAAAGAATATCACTACGTTAATTTAGGTCTTTCTTAATAATAAACTATAAATTTCAAGAGGGACACACTTCCCCAGTTTACACTAAAATTTCATTAAATATTTTAAATTAATGATTCAAAATTAGCAAAAGATTACCTTTTCAGTAATCAATGGTTTTTATAATAACGAGACAGATGGTCTGATCCCGTGCCATGCCCGGTGGCTGAATTAACCGATTGAATGCAAATGAATTGTCAATATAAACAAAAAAAAAAAAATTAATAATTGAGAATGCTTTAAGGGATGATAGTAAAGTGAGAAAAATATTTATATATTCTAAGAACCTCATCTCATCTGTATTCTAATTAATTAAAATATAATAAATCATTTCATTTTAATCTCATATAGTTGATGAGTCATTTGAGAAAATTCAAATTTTATGATTTTAAAAACTTAAACTTGATAATTTAGAAAAATAAAAAAAAATGCAATTCCCTCCCTTGAGTTGTTATTTTTCAAAATCATAAATTTTGAATTTCTCCAGATGACTCATTAGCCATGCAAGATTAAAATAAAATGAATTGTTGTATTTTAATTAGTCAGAGTATAAATGAGGTAGCGTTACTGGAATATGTAAGTATTTCTCACAAAGTAATGACTTCCCATTTTTTATAAGATTGGAGATATATTTTGATTTATTTAGAAAGTCATTAATACTAAATTAAAGAGATTTTCTTAAGATTTTAGGAGATATCAATTTAGGTGTATCATTTGTAGAATTTCAACTTAAAATATAAGTTTTTTTTTAAGTTTAGGAAAGAAAAATAATGAATGGAAATTAAAAAAAAAAAAGAAAAAAAGAAAACAAAAGATTACGGTTTCATTATTATGATCGTATTATTATACAATATTCCTTTTCTTCATTGGGATCCAGCTACCCAAACGGTGATGGCTTTGACTTAATGGATGAAAGAGAAACCGAGAATCTAAGAAAGCAGCAAGCCATATTTTTGGGAGCTATTCATTTGGAAACAAAAATCTTAGACAGTGGATGAAAAGCAAGCAGCCATTCAATCGGCTTAAACCTATTCTCCCTCATATTATATCTCCGCACCAGTGTAGTTTTGTGCCTGGAAGACATAGTAGTGACAATATCATTGTGGCTCAAGAGGTAATTCACTCCATGAGAACTATGAAGGGAAAGAAGGGGTATATGGCAATAAAAATTGATCTTGAGAAGGCTTATGATCGAGTTAACTGGACATTTCTGTTGAATTGCCTATCAGAGTTGAGCATACCTGACCATATCAAGGATGTAATTGCTAATTGTGTCTCAACAGCAAACATGCAACTTTTGTGGAATGGGGATAAAGCTGAGTGCTTCCAGGCCTCCAGAGGGGTCAGACAAGGAGACCCTATTTCTCCTTATCTGTTTGTAGTGTGTATTGAAAAGTTGGCCCACTTGATTCAACAAATGGTGGATCAGGGTGATTGGAAACCAATTAGATTAACAAGAACTGGCCCCTTAATCTCACATTTATTTTTTGCGGATGACATAATATTATTTGCTGAAGCTTCAATCACACAAGCTACATTAATACACCAATGTTTGGAGGTTTTTTGCGCTAGCTCTGGGTTGAAGGTGAATGTTGGGAAAACGAAAGTATTTTTCTCCCGAAATGTAAATCATACAAGATGTAGTGAGATTAGCTCAGTTTTGAGCTTCACTATGACAGCAGATTTGGGTAGATATCTTGGGGTAAATCTCCATCACAAAAGAGCATCTAAAGATACCTTTCAGGATGTGGTTGACAAAGTAAAGTCTCGCATTGCTACTTGGAAAGCGAATTATCTGTCCTCAGCAGGCCGTGTCACTCTTATCTCATCTGTATCCTCAGCTATTCCGGGTTATACTATGCAAACTGCTTCCCTACCTGCCAGTACTTGTGAGGAGTTAGATAAATGCAATAGAGCTTTCCTCTGGGGAAGTTCAAACGATCGACGACGGATTCCACTAATTGCTTGGGATGACGTATGTAAACCTAAGAAACAAGGTGGATTGGGGTTGAGACATTCTAGAACTCAGAATCAATCATATATGATGAAGTTAGGATGGAATCTTGTCAAACGGAACGACGCTCTTTGGGTTCAAGTGGTGCGAGACAAGTATAAGTGTGGGATGGATCTCATTCCTCGTGTTGACCCTGGTAGACCGGGCTCTAATGTTTGGTCAGGAATTAAGCAGGTTTGGGAGAAAGTCAAAAGTGGTGTAGAAACTGATGTTAATGGCAATGTTCGATGGAAATGGACAAAGTGTGGCTCATTTACGGTTAACTCAGCTCATGATCTTCTTCGTACTGATGGAAATGACTCAGATCCTCTATGGAGTAAAATTTGGAAGTTACGAGTTCCGGAACGATGTCGAATGTTTATTTGGCTTGTAGCACATAAACGGTTACTTACAAATGCCTCTAGGAAAAAACGAGGGTTGAGTAGTAGTGATGAATGCCCGATATGCTGCTCGGTTACTGAAGATATGCTCCATGTCTTACGTGACTGCCCAAACACGCTTAACCTATGGAGGAGCATTGTGCCTCAAATGAAGTGGCAACGATTTAGCTCAATGGAATTCCCACAGTGGCTGAAATGGAATCTCATGATGAATGATTGTAGAGGAGATGAAGTATGGAGAGCGACATTTGCTATAACATGCTGGTGGATTTGGCGAAGAAGGAATTTGTTCGTATTTGAAAGTAAGACCATCTTGAATAGTATGGTTATGTCTAGTGTGCAAGCTATGATTCGCAGTATCCGAGAAGCACATGATAAGCTTGTGGAAGGTGGAATGACCAATGTACCAAGTGGAGGAACTAGGTTTTCATGGGTCCCGCCAGAGCCGGGCTGGGTCAAACTAAATGTAGACGGAGCTTTCTCTCAGTACAACCATGTCGTCGCAGCGGGTGGTCTCATCCGTGATGAGTATGGCAACTTCATTCGAGGATTCATATTTAGTTGTGCTGAGGGTGATGCACTCTCTGCCGAGTTATGGGGATGCATTCATGGGTTGAGAATTGCATGGGACATGGGTTTTCGCAAGATCATCCTTGAATCTGACTCGACTGAAGCAATCTCGCTCATTCTAAATGAAAGAGAGGTGGAGATACATGCAGATTCTCTGCTAATTCAAGAAGCCATTGGACTGCTTCAGCGACAATGGGAAGTAAGTGTTAATTATGTTAGCCGATGGATTAATGTTGCTGCGGATCTTCTTGCCAAAGAGGGGCTATCGTCAATGCCTGGAGTTCATTTTGTTACTGAGGCGCCTGAAGCGCTTGTACGGATTATTGTGAAGGAGAAGGGTTAGATAATGTTGGGTTTCCTTTTATTATTATCAAAAAAAAAAAAAAAAGCAAGCAGCCACGATTAATTATCAAAAAGCAAGCAGCCACATTTGAATTTTTTTAAAAAAAGGGAGGAACCTATGGTCAAAGAGTAGGCAGCCACACAATTTGAAAAGAAGAAAAAAAGGAAGGTGAAAGAAGCAGAGGCAGTGGATATAGAGGAAAGGGGATCTAATCAATCATGGGGACGACCAACAAGTGTCGGGCACAGTAGTAAGCGGATAATGCTCCCGGAAGCGTAATTATAGGGAGAGAGTGATATCCATCTGGACTCAAAGTGTTATAGGATACGTTCCACATTACCTCAACTACGGAGTAGTCGGTTGCTCAGGTTTACTTGACCGAATTGAGAAGGCCAGGACTTAGAAAAAGTGCCAAGTACGGGGCCAAAGGCCTTAATTGCCCTTTTTCACAAAAAAAAAAAAAGGGAAAGGCGTGCAGAACAAGAGGAGTAGGACGGGCAATTAGAGGGATTAAAAAGATATAGGTATATAAATAGGCCGACAAGCATTTATAGACATTAATACTCTAGATTAGCTGATTATGTTAAGTTAAAATTAATTTAGTCAGGATAACATTTAAGAAATAAATAAGTGATTAGTATAACACCCTCAAATAAATAAATTATGATTTATATAAAATATAACTGGAAGATTTTGTGTTAGTATATATATATATATATATGCAAGGAAAGTAAGTACAAAGAATTACATGAAGAAGTTACTTTATTGGAAAAACCAAAAGGGAACGTGTGAAGATAAGAAGGCAAATAAACTCTTATATACATGACGTGGAGAGAAAGAAAAGAAAAAAAAAAAACTGGATAAGAAGATTATAAATGCAAGGGATAAGAATGCACAAACGTGGAGAGAAAGAAAAGAAAAACAATCTGGATAAGAAGATTATAAATGCAACGGGTAAGAATGCACTGAATGTAGTCCGTGAAGAAACGATATAAAAATAGGCATCTCTCTCACTACAGTAAAAACAAAATCAGCACTACTTCAGAAAAGTAAAAACACAAACAAAGACCAGTAACTTACCACAAGCAAAGTAAGAAATTTTTCTTACTGAGTAATAATACCCTGTAGAGTAATACTTTCTGATCTGATTCAGCATATTTATTTTCTTTCTAAATTAATAAATTATATTTGTGTCTTTATCAGATTTTCGTAAGCTAATATTTCAGGTTTTTGAGAAAAATGTCAGATATTGTTGCTGTGTGAAGATCTTGTGTTCACCTATTAGTACTATGTGAATAATTGTGGATCCACTCTAGGGGACGCCCTAGCATACCTATGTGATGTGATTTAATGGGTGCTCAAGAAATCAATGTATCTGTGCTATTTTTCTCACTACATGAAATCTGGTGTTTTCCTGTTATTCTTTTTCTTGTACAAATTTTGAGACAGGGTTAAATATATTTTCTGTTTAAAAGCAGCTGGGTATTATTATTTGAAAATTTTATTGTTATTACTCATCTTTGTTTACGTAATGCCCAGATGCCGGTTACTGAGATTTCAGTTAGGATCGAATGGGTCCAGGTCGGGAATCACCAAGTTATTCGTAGCATCACTGTTCATACCACCAACCCTATTGATCCTCCGCCCTTCAATCCGAGTCCACCACCACCTTTTGAGAATTTCTATGAGCCTGTTGACGACGTCATTATCATTTCTCCTGAAGAATTCATGCGTTCGGTGTATGGAAACTATCCCCAAGATCTCCCAGACCTCCCAGCAGATCTGTTTAAGACTGAGGACCCTACCAACTAGTAGATTATGGAAAAGCACTACGAAAAAAAAAATAATATACAATAAAGTGCTTAGTTCATTAGAAACTTTGTTATGTATTTAGGAAGGTTACTCTAGTTTTATTACGTACCCTATGATATACTAAGTGATGTGTTTCATAACTTTTGTATGGTCTGATAAGAAAAATCTAATATAATGTTTAGTTTTATCTTCGTTGCAATTTATTTAATTAGTTTTATTATGGATATATGTATAAAGACATTACCTTAAATAGTGCCGAGAAGTTAGTCTGACTTAAAACAATAGTCAAATGTTTCATTTTTATTTATAAAAACTGAACTTTTCTAAATTCTAAGCCCACACTCACAACTAGGGAAGTAACATATTAAGTAAAACTCATATAACTTCAAGTGCTCGAATATATTTGTTTTTTTCCCCCCTTCATATATATATTTCCACCCATGCCTCGCTGTGTGGTAATGTCTTTATACATATATCCATAATAAAACTAATTAAATAAATTGCAACGAAGATAAAACTAAACATTATATTAGATTTTTCTTATCAGACCATACAAAAGTTATGAAACACATCACTTAGTATATCATAGGGTACGTAATAAAACTAGAGTAACCTTCCTAAATACATAACAAAGTTTCTAATGAACTAAGCACTTTATTGTATATTATTTTTTTTTCGTAGTGCTTTTCCATAATCTACTAGTTGGTAGGGTCCTCAGTCTTAAACAGATCTGCTGGGAGGTCTGGGAGATCTTGGGGATAGTTTCCATACACCGAACGCATGAATTCTTCAGGAGAAATGATAATGACGTCGTCAACAGGCTCATAGAAATTCTCAAAAGGTGGTGGTGGACTCGGATTGAAGGGCGGAGGATCAATAGGGTTGGTGGTATGAACAGTGATGCTACGAATAACTTGGTGATTCCCGACCTGGACCCATTCGATCCTAACTGAAATCTCAGTAACCGGCATCTGGGCATTACGTAAACAAAGATGAGTAATAACAATAAAATTTTCAACTAATAATACCCAGCTGCTTTTAAACAGAAAATATATTTAACCCTGTCTCAAAATTTGTACAAGAAAAAGAATAACAGGAAAACACCAGATTTCATGTAGTGAGAAAAATAGCACAGATACATTGATTTCTTGAGCACCCATTAAATCACATCACATAGGTATGCTAGGGCGTCCCCTAGAGTGGATCCACAATTATTCACATAGTACTAATAGGTGAACACAAGATCTTCACACAGCAACAATATCTGGCATTTTTCTCAAAAACCTGAAATATTAGCTTACGAAAATCTGATAAAGACACAAATATAATTTATTAATTTAGAAAGAAAATAAATATGCTGAATCAGATCAGAAAGTATTACTCTACAGGGTATTATTACTCAGTAAGAAAAATTTCTTACTTTGCTTGTGGTAAGTTACTGGTCTTTGTTTGTGTTTTTACTTTTCTGAAGTAGTGCTGATTTTGTTTTTACTGTAGTGAGAGAGATGCCTATTTTTATATCGTTTCTTCACGGACTACATTCAGTGCATTCTTACCCGTTGCATTTATAATCTTCTTATCCAGATTGTTTTTCTTTTCTTTCTCTCCACGTTTGTGCATTCTTATCCCTTGCATTTATAATCTTCTTATCCAGTTTTTTTTTTCTTTTCTTTCTCTCCACGTCATGTATATAAGAGTTTATTTGCCTTCTTATCTTCACACGTTCCCTTTTGGTTTTTCCAATAAAGTAACTTCTTCATGTAATTCTTTGTACTTACTTTCCTTGCATATATATATATATATACTAACACAAAATCTTCCAGTTATATTTTATATAAATCATAATTTATTTATTTGAGGGTGTTATATTTCTCCCTCCCTAAAAATAAAATTTCGACCTCGAAATTTATTCATACCTTAATTAAATAATTCAGGATATTTTTGTCGCATCTCTTCCTCTAATTCCCAAGTTGCTTCTTCTGGGGTCAACCCTTCCCATAGCACTTTTATCAAAGAAATGGTTTTATGTCGCAGTTGTTTTTGATCCGTATCTATGATCCCAATAGCTTTTGGATGATACCTTAAGGTTTTTGTTATTTGTACTGGCTCCTCAACTAGAATATGTGAGGGATCATGAATATATGTTCGAAGTTGTGAAACGTGAAATACAGGATGGATATTAGATAGGTTGGGTGGTAAAGCAATATGGTAAGCCATTGGTCCAATTCTTTTAAGAATTTGGAAAGGTCCAATATATCTTGGGCTTAACTTCTTGGTTCTAAGAGACCTTCCTATTCCCGTAGTAGGAGTGACTTTAAGAAACACATGCGACCCTTCTTCAAACTCCAAGGGTTTTCTCCTTTTATCGAAGTAGCTTTTTTGTCTACTTTGTGCTGCTAGCATCTTTTCTTTGATCAACTTTAATTGATCTGTGGTTTCTTGTACTAACTCGGGTCCTAACATTTTCCCTTCACCTACCTCAAACCAGCATATAGGAGATCTACATTTCCTTCCATAGAGAGCTTCATATGGTGCCATACCGATACTTGAATGATAACTATTATTGTAAGTAAATTCCACCAATGGTACATATTTTCCCCAATTTTCCCCTTGCTCAAGACTACAAGCTCTAAGCATATCCTCTAAGGTTTGAATGGTTCGTTCGGATTGACCATCGGTTTGAGGATGGTAAGCTGTACTGAAGTATAGTTTTGTACCAAAAGCTTCTTGTAATGCTCCCCAGAATCTTGATGTAAATCTAGGATCTCTGTCGGATACTATACTGGTAGGTGCTCCATGTAGTCTTACTATCTCCCTTATATATAATTGAGCAAGTTGATCAAGAGAATAATTGATTTTAATGGGTAAGAAATGAGCTGATTTAGTCAACCGATCAACAATAACCCAAATTGAATCTTTCCCTGTTTTAGTTTTGGGTAGCCCTACCACAAAATCCATCGTGATATAGTCCCACTTCCATTCAGGAATTGGCAATGGCTGAAGTAATCCAGATGGTTTTTGATGTTCTATTTTAACCTTTTGACAAATTAGACATTTAGACACAAACTCCGCAATTTCTTTTTTCATACCCGGCCACCAATACATTTTCTTCAGATCATGGTACATTTTAGTTGATCCAGGGTGGATGGTATAAATACTTTTGTGCCCTTCTTCTAAAATCTTTTTCTTTATATCTCCTTCCTTAGGTACACACATTCTTCCCTAGAACAAAATGGTCCCCTCTTGGTCACGAGTAAAATGTTCACATCCTATTTGATTTTGTAAAAATTGGTCTTTCCGTTGAAACTCCCGAATTTGAGCCTTCAAATCACTTTTTATTCTTAATTCACTTAATTGCAAACTATGAGGCAGAACTATCATAGAGAGTCTTAGATCTCTGAAATACTCTATCGTTTGACTTTCCTTTATCATCAACGTGGCTACTTGAAGAGATTTTCTACTCAATGCATCAGCAACTACATTTGCTTTTCCCGGGTGATAACGAAGCTTGAAATCGTAATCCTTTATTAACTCCATCCATCTCCTTTGTCGCATGTTTAGCTCTTTTTGATCAAAAAGATACTTAAGGCTTTTATGATCGCTGAAAACCTCAAAACTAGCCCCAAACAAATAATGTCGCCAAATCTTTAAGGCAAAAATTATGGCAGCTAATTCCAAATCATGGGTAGGATAATTTTCCTCATGTAGTCTAAGTTGTCTAGAAGCATATGCAATAACTTTTCCTTGTTGCATTAAAACACAACCTAGACCTTTCTTAGAAGCATCAGTATATACCTCAAAATTCATTTGAGGATTAGGAAGAATTAAAACAGGAGAAGTGGTTAATTTTTCTTTTAACACCTCAAAACTCTTTTCACATTCCTGTGTCCATGTAAATGGAATACCTTTCCGTGTCAACCTAGTTAAAGGTAAGGCTATTTGTGAAAATCCTCGGATAAAACGTCTATAATAGCCAGCTAATCCAAGAAAACTTCTTATTTCAGTAATAGTTTGAGGTCTTTCCCACTCTAACACAGCTTTTACTTTATCAGGATCTACTGACACCCCATCCCCTGATATAACATGACCTAAAAATTTCACCGCTTTAAGCCAAAAATCACACTTCTCAAACTTAGCAAACAAATTTTCCTTTCTAAGGGTTTGAAGAACTATTTGGAGATGCCTTTCATGTTCCTCCACTGATTTAGAATAAATTAGAATATCATCAATAAACACTACAACAAAGTGATCTAGAAAAGGTCTAAAGATACGGTTCATATAGTCCATAAATACTGTTGGAGCATTTGTTAATCCAAAAGGCATTACAAGAAATTCGTAGTGTCCATAACGAGTTCTAAATGCGGTCTTAGGTATATCCTCTGTCCTCACTCTTATTTGGTGATACCCCGATCTTAAATCTATTTTTGAGAATATTGAAGCTCCTTGCAATTGATCTAAGAGATCATCTATTCTTGGAAGAGGATATTTATTTTTAATGGTCACTTTGTTTAATTGCCTGTAATCTATACACAATCGGAGACTTCCATCCTTCTTTTTAACAAACAAAATAGGAGCTCCCCAAGGGGAGACACTAGGCCGGATGAATTTCTTTTCCAGTAATTCTTCTATTTGGGTCTTTAATTCTTTAAGTTCTAAAGGAGACATTCTATAAGGTGCGATAGATATGGGTCCTGTTCCTGGAATTAAATCTATTGAAAACTCTACTTCTCTTTCAGGTGGAAGAGTGGTTATATCAGGGGGAAATACATCTAGAAATTTATTAACTACCGGTATCTGTTCAATGTCCAAGTTGTCATTTGATATTTCTTTAGTATTTCCTTCTACTTCCATATTCCCAGGATAAGCAGTAAGGTGACCAAGTACAGAATTGGTAGGAAAGATTGGAAGTTTTCGCGAACAATCTATCATTACTCCATTCTGAGTTAACCAATCCATCCCAAAAATAACATCTATATGCCTTAACGGTAAACAGACAAGATGAGCAGTGTAAGAGTGATTATCAATTTGAATAGGACAATTAAGACAAACAGAACTTGTATCAATTTCCTCTCCTGTAGGTGTAGAAACACGAAGCTGGAAAGATAACTCAGACACAGGTAGATTTAACTTTCTCATACAATTCGTAGCTATGAAAGAGTGAGTAGCTCCAGAGTCATAAAGTGCAAGTAGCGGTACATTTTGAATAAAACATTTACCTTGCACCAAGTTCGTAGAATCATGAACATTTTCTCCATTTATGGTGTAGACTCTGCCTTTTGTTACAGGTTTTTGGGTTGGATTAGGCTCCACAACAGCTTTCCTTGGGTTGAGAGGGCAATTTCCTGCAAAATGGTCGGGCTTCCTACAAATATAACAAACTTTTGGTAGAGGCTCAGAATAGCAAGGCTGATTCCCATGGAATCTTCCACATTTATTGCAAGGAGTAGAACGGAATCCATTTCCTTTCCCTTTGTCAAATGATGGTTTAAAGTTCTTCTTTTGTATCCCTCCATTCCTATTTTTATCCCAGAAATTTTTCTTTTTCTGCTTCTCCTTTTCAACTTCTAATAGATGTTTTTCCACCGCACGACACTTGTTCACCAAAGCTGGGAAATCTCGAATTGCTTGAAGTTATATGAGTTTTACTTAATATGTTACTTCCCTAGTTGTGAGTGTGGGCTTAGAATTTAGAAAAGTTCAGTTTTTATAAATAAAAATGAAACATTTGACTATTGTTTTAAGTCAGACTAACTTCTCGGCACTATTTAAAATCAAGCAAAGCCTATCAAGGATGTTGGTGAATATGGAAGTATTATTTAGTATGTCTGCGTGCAAGAAAAGAATGGCATTTTTATTTGATCTGACAAACTTATCTTATTATATTAAAAAAAAAATTCCATGTAAATATATATATATATATATATATATATATATATATATATATATATATATATATATATATATATAATAGATAGACTACTTGATTTAGCATGATTATCTCATTGCGTGGAAAAAAAAAATTCCTATATTGTCAATAATTTCTTGATAAATAACTAGTAAAATTTTGGAGGGGGTTAATTTCTTGATAAATAATTTCTTGATAAAAAAAATTCCTATATTGTCAATAATTTCTTGATAAATAACTAGTAAACTTTTTTGGAGGGGGTTTTACAATTAGTGACTCTAGGTTGTCTTTCTTGACATTGAACTTTGTTCTTTGTGAAAGCCTTTGTTATTATTAGTTTCTTTTTCTTATTTAATTTCTCTTTACTCATATTGAAAACATTTCTGACTTGTTCAAGTGAAATGAAACAAAGAAATTTAATGCATAATCACTTGTTGGATTGAGTCTTTGTGGGACGACCTTGATTTACCACTTACTATTTTCATAACCCGTATACTTGCAGTACTTAATTAAATTTTGGTAGCATCAAGTTTTTGGGCCCGTTGCTGGGACTCAAGGCAAGTGGTGATTGGTGTTAAAAATCCTTTAGTAGTTTTTGCTTGAGAATTTTTATTTGAATTTGGTTTTTTCCTCTTTTTTTAGTTCTTGGTGTTAGTGTGATACTTTGAGACTTGTTCTATTTTCCAGGTACTTGGGTACATGACCCAAAGATTCGAAGCTACTAAGACACCGCAGCAAACAAGGAACCTCTATGAACTTTTGGAAGCTACGACACCTTTGAATCAAGAGGAGGAATTAATACTTACTAAAATTGAAGAAATGGCTCAGGATGAAAATGATCGTTTGGGTGCCAATGATTTTCTGGGAAGACAAACTCAAGGTTATCAGTCAGGAATCAGAGTACTTGAATTTCAAGCAAACAATTTTGAGATCAAGAAGACTATGCTTAAGGTGCTTGAAATACAGGGTCAGTATGTAGAAAACAATTTAGAAGATCCAAATTGGCATATGGTACAATTTCTTGATTTTTGCAACTCTTTCAAGCAGAATGGCATTCCTAATGATGTGATCTGTCTTCGGGTTTTTCCTTATTCTCTACAAGAGAAAGCCAAAAAATGGCTTAATAACTTAGAAGAGGGCAGTATAACCTCTTAGGAGGTATTAGAAGAAAAGTTCATATCGAAGTTCTTCCCACACAACAAGATGGAAGATGCAAGAGCCGTTCTAACTAACTTCTGCAAAAGATTGGGGAACATTTATATGAAGCTTGGGAGAGGTTTAAGTTTCTTGTCAGATAGAGTCCAAGTCATAATCTAGAAAAGTGAGTATTACTACAAATCTTCTGCACACAGTTGACTCCTGAATCTAAATATGAATTGAATGCCGTCACTAATGGGGGGATTATAAAACAACTAGTGAATTATGTTTGGATTTGTTTGAATGACTTATCAACTGATTTTGTTCAAAAATGTTACAATGAAAGAAGGCCAGTGAAGTCAATTGAGAAAGTTATGAATGACACTACTTTAACATTAGTGGTGATGCTAAGTTCTATGAACAAGAGATTTGATCAATTGGAAGCTAAAGTCAATCGATTCGATGGTGGACACATGGGAGTGAATGCTATTTACGCTCCTTGTAATTATTGTGGAGATGGTCATACTAATGGATAATGTCTCATATCTCAATTGATCGAGCCAGTAAACTAAACAGGAAACTACCGTGTCAATAACCTGAACAACCCCTACTCTAATACCTACAATCCAAGGTTAAGCAATCACCCTAATTTCTCTTGGAGGCAAGGTCAAGCTCTTAATCATGCTTCAAGCTTTGGGTCTAAAATGATAGATTTTAAAGCTCAAATTAAGCAACCCACACCTCAACAGGATTCTTTTTAGCAACAAATGGACAAGAGGATGGAGAGACTTGAGAATTTGATGTTGTAAGTTATGCAAGGGCAACATAATTCTAATGCACATTATGATTTTTCTAAAAAGAACCTGGAAATGCAAATTGGTCAGTTGGTAATAAATAATGTGAACACTAATGGCTTGCCAAGTAACACTATTATTAATCCTCGTAGAGATGGAAAAAGGGAATGTAAAGCTCTTACTCTAAGAAGTAGTAAAGAATTGCCTGAAATTCCATAACCAACGAAGAAACCCCCTACTTCTAATGATCAAGCAATTTCTACGGTCACTATAGAGGATGATGAAAAGGCTATACAAAAGGTGAATGGAAAAGTCAATGAAGTAAATGTCGAGATTGAGTCTAAAAAGGGTGAAGTGAAGGAGGAGGCAACTCATGAGAATTATAAATGGGTGCCGCCTCTATCATTTCCTCAAAGATTTCAGAAAAAAGTCGTAGATGAGCAATACAAGAAGTTTTTGGAGATTTTCAAGCAACTACACATTAGAGTCCCTTTCCTTGAAGTATTGGAGTAGATGCCTCAATATGTGAAGTTTCTTAAGGAGATGCTAAGCAAGAAAAGGAGGCTGGGTGACTATGAAACCGTAGCCCTAACTAAAGAGTATAGTGCTATTCTTCTCAACAAGTTATCCCCTAAACAAAAAGATCCAGGTAGTTTTTCCATACCTTGTGTAATTGGAGAAAAGTTTTAAGGAGGAACATTATATGATCTAGGATCAAGTGTTAACTTGATGCCACAATCTGTGTTCAGAAAATTGCAACTGGGTGAAGCTCAACCAACTTCTGTGATACTTCAGCTAGTTGATCGAAGTTTAGCTTTTTTGAAGAGTATCATTGAAGATGGTTTGATTAAAGTTGATAAGTTTATCTTCCCTGCCAACTTTATTGTTTTGGATTGTGATGAAGATAGAAATCTACCACTCATTGCAGGAAAACCTTTCCTTGCTACAATTCAAACACTGATTGATGTTGAAAAGGGGGAGATCAAGTTGAGGGTTAATGATGAAGAAGTTATATTTAACATGAACAAGGCATTGAAGTATCCTAGGAATCTTACTGATTACTTCAGGGTTGACATGCTTGATGAGGTAATTCAATAGACTTTAAAGTCCTTTTCTATAACAGAACCGTTAGAAGCTGTGTTTCTCGGGATTGATGAAATTAAAGAAGGGAACATAGTTGAATGCAACAAGTTACTTGAATCCTCTCCTTATTACAATAATCCATCATGACAGTTTGAGTTTTTAGAGATAGAATCAAGGCAAACTACTTCTTTGAAGCCTTCTATTGAATAAGCACCAATTCTAGAGCTTAAGCTGCTACTACTGCGTCTTGAATATGCATACTTGGGTGAATCTGAGACACTTCCTATTAACAGCTCTTCTTCTCTATCTAAAGAAAGAAAAGGATGGGTGTTGAAGGTTCTTCGGGATCACAAAAGCGCTTTAGATTAGACAATTGCTGACATAAAAGGTATAAGCTCGTCGATTGTCATACACAAGATACTCTTAGAAGATAAGCACAAGAAATCTATTCAAAATCAAAGAAGATTGAATCCTATGATGAAAAAAGTGGTCAAGAAGGAAGTTATTAAGTGGTTAGGTGATGGGATCATCTACCCTATTTTTGATAACTCGTGGATTAGCCCGGTGCAATATGTTCTTAAGAAAAGAGGTATGACAGTTATTACTAATGAGCAAGATGAGCTTATCCCCACTCACACGGTTACTGGTTGGCGTGTTTGCGTGGATTACAAAAAAGTTGAATGATGCTACAAGGAAAGATCATTTCCCACTTCTTTTTATTGACCAGATGTTAGATTGATTAGCCAGTAAAGGGTTTTTCTATTTCTTACATGGTTATTCAAGGTATAATCAAATTGTTGTTGCTCCTGAAGATCAAGAGAAAACAACATTCACATGTCCTTATGGTACTTTTTCCTTTATGCCGTTTGGCCTATGCAATGGTCCTGCCACTTTCCAGAAATGCATAATGAGTATATTCTCTAATATGATAGAAGAGATAATGGAAGTGTTTATAGATGACTTCTCAGTATTTGGTGAATTAATTAAAGAGTGCTTGATAAATCTAGATAAAGTACTAAAGCGATGTGAGGAGACGAACTTAGTGCTCAATTGGGAGAAGTGTCGTTTCATGGTGACTAAAAGAATAGTTTTGGGTCATAAAGTTTTTAAGAAAGGTTTGGAGGTTGATAGAGCCAAGACTTCTATGATTGATTATTAGAAAATGTGTGCTTGGGTAGAACAAGAGGAAATTTTGAATGCATGTCATACATCTGCATATAGGGGACATTATGGGGGACAAAGAACTACATTTAATATGATTGAATATGGTTTTTATTGGCGTTCTTTGTTTAAAGATGCTCAACAATTTTTTTCTAGGTGTGATAGATGTCAAAGAACAGGAAATATTTCTAAGAGACATGAGATGCCTCAATCTGGAATCTTTAAGGTGGAGTTGTTTGATGTCTGGGGGATGGATTTCATGGGTCATTTCCTATCTTTAATAGGAAACAAGTGCATCCTTGTTGCTATTGAATGTGTGAGTAAATGGGCTGAAGCTATAGCTTGCCAAGCTAATAATGGCAACACAGTGATTCAATTCTTGATGAAATATATCTTGACAAGTTTTGGCACCCATAGAACAATTATTACTGATGAAGGTACTCATTTCAACAACAAGAATTTCAAGGCTCCATTGACAAAATATGGAGTGAACCACCGAATGTCACTTGCATACCATCCATAAACTAATGGTTTGTGAGTTGACTAACAGGGAGATTAAGAGGATCCTTGAGAAAATTGTGGGTCCAACTAGAAAAGATTGGTTTGACAAGCTTGATGATGCTTTATAGGCTTATAGGACAGTTTTCGCACTCCAATTGGCATGTCACCTTATTATTTAGTTTTTGGAAAAGCATGTCATTTGCCACTTGAATTGGAGCATAAAGCATGGTGGGCAATCAAGAAGTTGAATATGGATCCCAAGCAAGTGGCAACTAAAAGGTTGTTTCAATTGAATAAATGGGAAGAATTGAGACTTCAATCATATAATAGTAAAATATTATATAAAGAAAGGATAAAGAAATGACATGACATAGATATCTTGAAGCGTACTTTTGAGCTAGGGTAGTTAATGCTTTTCTTAAACTCAAGACTTAAGTTATTTCCTCGGAAACTTAAATCAAGGTGGTCTGGTCCTTTTAGAGTGGTTTTGGTGTCATCAAATGGTGCAATTGAAGTTAAAGATGAGAGAATAGGGATTGCTGTGAATGGCCAAAGACTAAAGCATTACTATGGTCGTGAAGTGAACTAGGAAACCACGATTCACTACTTCTCATCATGTGCTTAAATTGCTAGTATAGTCAGACTGAGGACTATAAACCAAGTGCTTCTTGGGAGGTAGCCCAATGTTTGATTTGATGCTTTGTTTCATTTTGTATAACTGTTGCAGCCCCTAATAATGTGTTCCAATTTGGTAGCAAGGATCAAGATCAATTGAATTGAAAGTGTAAGTCAAGGTCAATAAGGGAGTTTCCTTATACTTTTCTTTGATTTGCTATATTTGTTTGTGATGACATGTTTAATTAGTGAAAATCTAAAATCTCTAAAATTAGTGTTACCCTTACACTTAGATATGGTTGCTCTTCACTTTCATTACTTACTTGTTCACATTAAGGACAATGTGGCATTTAAGTGTAGGGGTGAGGGTACCCTTGATTTTACATGACTTGTCCTCAATTTTTTGAAAAAAAGAAAAAATTGGAAGTTTGGATTTTATTCGTGTGCATTGTCACAATTAGTTTGATTTGAACATGAGAAGGATTGAATTTGATTAGGAATTGATTCTATGTTCTTTGAATGTGAGTAAATAGGTAAAGATTTGGCTTAGGTACTTTACTTTAGGATGTCAAAGAACCTGTGAGAAATTTGAGCTTAAATATTTGTTCTTCTAAGAAAGAATTCACTTATTGTGATCTTATTTTTAGAACTTGTATTGAATCTCTTTTGAAGCAAAAAATTTCCTTTTCACATATAAAGATGATTTAAGCAATCATTTTTATTCGTTACTAAAGTAAGTGCTAAGTGAAAAAAAAGATATAAGCACAATAACAACAACTCTACTGACGTCTCTAAACTTGACTTAGTAACTGGGGGCACTTCATCACCAATGCTGATACTAGTGTCAAACGGTTAAGTCAAAGAGAGTTATGAGTTGGGTTAAAAGCCTCTTGAGGTGCTTGTTGGAGTAATTGAGTAACCGGTGCTGCATCACCCATATGCAGGGTCGCGTAAAAAAGGGACCTACAATGATTCAAGATAAAAAAAGAGAGTATAAAGATATAAGTATCCCTTCATTCTTCATGTTATTCATTGAATTTCTTGGCACTAACTAAAGTATTTATCTATTATCAAAGCCCTTTCGATTTGTGTTTGTAATGGGATAATATATTGGAGATTGAGATGAGGAACAAGCCTATGGTAGATGAGTTGCAATATGTGGAATTAAGTAAAACACAAGCCCTTGAACATTTTGAGAGTAAAATGAAAACACTTCACTTATTAGAGACATCCTATTATGACTTATCTTGGTCAAATTGACTACCTTGCTACTTGCATTTTCAGAAGGTGGAAAAGATTTATGAGAAAGTTTGGTTCTTGAAAGTTTGAATTGACTTAATTTTGTAGTGCTTGCCTTAAAAATCTTGCTTCCATGGTTTTCTTGAATTTTATTGTTTTACAATTTAAAACCTTGAGGACAAGATTTGATACAATTGTGGAGAATGATGACTTCTCATTTTATGTAAGATTGGAGATATATTTTGATTTATTTGGGAAGTCATCAATACTAAATTAAAGAGATTTTCTTAAGGTTTTATGATATATCAATTTGGGTGTATCATTTATGAGATTTCAACTTAGAATATAAGTTTTTTTTTTGAGTTTAGGAAAGAAAAATAATGATAGAAATTTTTTTTAAAAAAAAAGAAAACAAAAGATTATGGTATTATTATTATGATCATTATTATTATACAATATTTCCCTTCTTTCTTTGGATCCAGCTACACAATCGGTGATGCCTTTGACTTAATGGATGAAAGAGAAACCGAGAATCTAAGAAAGGAGCAAGCCATGTTTTTGGGAGCTATTCATTTTGGAAACATAAATCTTAGACCGTGAATGAAAAGCAAGCAGCCAAATTTGAATTAAAAAAAAACAGGCGTAGGCAGCCACACAATTTGAAAAGAAAAAAAAAGGAAGGTGAAAGAAGCAGAGGCGGTGGATACAAAGGAAATTAAGGGGATCTAATCAATCATGGGGATGATCCTCTTCTATTGAAAGGAAAGGCGTGCAGAACGAGAGCAGCTGGACAGCCAATTGGAGGGATTAAAAAGAAATAGGTATATAAATGGACCAATGTGCATTTATAATCATTAATACTCTTGATTAGTTGATAAGTTAAAATTAATTTAGTGGGGATAACATCTAAGAAACAAATAAAGGATTAGTGACTCTAGATTATCTTTCTTGACATTGAACTTTGTTCTTTGCGAAAAGTCTGTGTTATTATTAGTTTCTTTTTCTTATTTAATTTTTCTTCACTCATATTGAAAACAATTCTGATTTGTTTGACTTAATTGAAACAAGGAAATTTAATACATAATCATTAGTTGGATTAAGTCTCTTTGGGACAACCTTAATTTACCACGTATTATTTTCATGACCCGTATACTTATGGTGCTTAATTAAATTTCGGTAGCATCATAAAGAATATGTGTCTTAATTTATTAAAATACACCTAGGATATGTATGAGTACCTCATATTGAGTTTACAAGATTTGAGCATTCCAAATGCATAGTTCCGTTTTTATCTAATAATTCTATTTATATAAGAATGTTTGGACTTTTAATTCACCTTTAATATGTGGACTAGCCTTTAAGTCATTCAAAGTTTTACATTTCATTATATATATATATATATATATATATATATATTATATAAGGAAAATTCTTTGAAAAGCTATTCTAAATATCCAAATTCTAATTTGGGTTAGTAAACTTGACAAATTTTTAATTAAGTCACATGGAGTATAGTGGAATTTAGAATTGCGGTCAAATTACCTCTATGACCCTAAGAGACTTGTTATGGTGGCTATGGAAGGAGGGCAAGAAGGAGAGAGGAGAGAGAGGATGGAATACGTCGATTGTTATACTATCTCTTATCAAGGGGATATAAGCTGATGTTGTTGTGGGAAAGACGGAGAACACGAGTACACGAAAAGGAAAGAGAAGGGAAGGGGGAAATTACTTGAGAGAAAAGAAGAGGTAGAAGAGGGTAGAAAAATCATTTTAACAACCTATTCAAATCCTAAATTAGGTCTATGATCTAATTAAAAGGAAAAATTCCATTTAAATACCACATGAAATTGCAAAATTCACAAAAATCTGTTAACACTTGAAAATGACATAAAAGTGACAGGTATCAAATTGGGATTTTAAAGTGTTGATGTTTTTACCATTTTCCCCCTCATTTTTTAAAAAAAGAAAAGGTGCCTCTTGCCGAAGCACCACTTTTGATCGGCCACCGGAGGTCCAGGTCGGAGGGTCCTATCACCGACTGCCAGAGCTTCGGTGCCGGGGGCCTTTTTTGGGATGGGGAATTTATTAAAAAAAAAAAGGTTTAAGGGGGCAAGAGCTCACCCCACCCCCATAACAAAGGGGTTTGGTGACCATTGGGCCATCAAGCTCCTTTAATATATATAGACATTAATGTGTGTGTGTGTAAAATAAATGAAAGCATGATGACTTTAATAACATCATAATGTCTTTAACAAAATGAGTAATGGAGATGATAAAATATGTAATGATATTGACTAAACGAATAATGAGATTGATTAAACAAGTAATATATATGCATTAAAATATATATATATATATATATATATATATATATATATATATATATATATATATATATATATGTATAATATAAATAAAGGCATAATAACTTTAATAAAATCAATAATGAAAATGACAAAATGCTTAATAGTATTGACTAAATGAGCAATATAGATACACACACAGAGACACTAATATATATATATGTGTGTGTGTGTGTAATATAAATAAAGGCATAATAGCTATAACAAAATCAATAATAGAAATGACAAAATATGTAATGGTATTGACTAAACGAGTAACATATATACATTTATATATATATATATATATATCTATATGTATGTATGTATATGTATAATATAAATAAATGCATAATAACCTTAATAAAATCAGTAATGGAAATAACAAAATACGTAATCGTATTGACTAAACGAATAATACACACACACATTAATATATATATATATATATATATATATTATTCATTTAGTTAATCCCATTACTCATTTAGTAAATATCATTATGCATTTTGCTATTTCCATTACTGATTTTGTTAAAGCCTTTATGTCTTTACTTATATTATACATATATATTAATGTATATATGTGAACACCCTATTTTATCCTGACCCCACTCAAAAATTAAAAAAGTAAAAAATAAAAATAAAATCCTCTTATTGATGATGATTGATGTCTAAATTGGCAATCAACATTAAAGGGAAATTTTTTTTAAAAAAAATAAGAAAATCCTCTCATTGATGATGATTGGTGTCCAAATTCGTAATCATCATTAAAATAAAAACTATAAAAAAATAAAATAAGAAAATTCTCCCATTGATAATGATCGGTGTCCAAATTAGCAATGATCATTGAAAGGAAAAAATGAAAATGAAAATTTAAAAAAATCCTCTTGTGGATGATTATTGTGGTCCAATTTGTCGATCATCATTAAAGGAAAAATTAAAAAGAAAATAAAAAAATCCTCTCATTAATGATGATTAGTGTCGAAATTGGCATTGTCATTCATTAAGAAAAAATAAAAAATAAAAAATAAATCTCATTCATAGGTTTAAATTAGGAAATTATTTGTAGGGAAAATATAAAAAATAAATAATTAATTAAAAATAAAAAATAAAAAAAAAACTCTCATTTATGTTGATAGGTTTAAATTAGGAAATTACTTGTGGGGAAAATAATAACAAAATTAAAAAAAAATTAAAAAAAGAAATATCTCATTGATGGTGATTAGGTGAAGCTAGGAAGTTTTATTAATAGAAAATATAAAAAAAATAAAAAACAAAAATTAAAGAAAAATCTCTATTGATGGTGATTAGGTTATGCTATGAAGTTTTATTAGTAGAAAATACAAAAAAGCAATATAAAACAAAGATTTTTTTTTTTTAAAAAAAAATCTCTATTGATGATAATTGGATCAAGTTACAAAGATCATTTATAAAGAAAACTCTATCTTGAGACTATAAATAGGGGAGTAAGGGTTGAAGCAAGAAACAAGAATTTGACAAGAATTTTGGGGGAGCAAGGAGGCAAGGTAGAGAGTGTAACCCCCTACCTTGAAAGCCGTTAAAATGGTTTGAAAATGCATCATTAAGTTAAATTGGAGACCAACGGTTAATTCAAAATTTATTAAATGTCCCAACTTCAAAATAGAATATGGTCCTGTGATAAAAGTGAGTTTTCAAAAACTGTTTAATACGGTCTCACTTCCAGTTTCCAATATATTTGGCTTATTTGGTACTGTTCCATTCATCAATATCAGAGTGTATAACAAAATTTCCTGATGACACACGGGTTATATACCTTTACTAAAAGGCTAGAAGGCACATTCGCCCGTTTCAGTTCCCATACCATGGATTACATACAACACCACAAGTTTACATCATATACATCCTTCCCAAAAATTGATAACCAACACAAAAACTCTAGACTACTAGCTGGGAGCACTAGCCGCCCTTGAATACCTGCTTCTCCTTTGATTTGCTTGCCTTGGCTGTAGGTTAGTCATTAGAAAGAGTGGGATTCAATTGACTCTCAGTAGTAACAATTCACTCATATGATATGTAATAACAAAGTATGTAAGCAAATTACAAAGCCGCATCACAACAGCAATCGTATTCATGACTTTCGTCGTATTCATCACATCACATGCAAGGTATTAAAACTTGGACCGGGCATTGAACCGGTTGGGGTACTGGGTTAAGGGTCAGTGGGTCAAACCGGGACCAAACCGGAGCTAAACCGGGACCAAACCGGTGAGAAATTGAAAATTTTAGATTTATAGTATGAAATTCTAAAGGAAAAATTAAAAATTTTTTTTAAAAAAAATACCAACTCGGACCAGACCGGTTCGCCGGTTCCCGGGCTGGACTGGCCGGTCCGGTCCGGTCCGGGTTCAATATCCTTAATCACATGACATTCACGACGACTTTCATAGCCATATACAACGGCTTTCTTAGCTATATATGACAGCTTTCGCTGTATTCACATTCACGATAGCTTTCGCTGTGTTCACAACCACAACAGCTTTCACTATATTCAGGGCAACCTCCACATTCATCACAATTCAATGATGAGTACGTACATACAAAGCATTATACATGATATAAGAGAAAGAGTCACTACCTTTTTCTTTATGTTCTTGCTCGGGTATAAGTTTCTTACGCTCAGGGCGGATGTCAAATCTTATAAATCATAATTAAGGACAAAGAGTTATTCCTTATTTTAATTCTTAACTCTAAAAAACACTTAGGGTTGGTTGTCATTTGAGACCTTTAGGTAGCTACTAGAAGCTCAAACAAAAGGCTAAAGGAATTGGGAAGAGATAGACCCATTACCACTATTCAAAAATGTAAAGTACTGAAATTGGGGGGATTGGCCACGGCCAGAAACATTTGGGCCACGACCAAGAAAATTCCTGTTTCTTGGCTGAATTTTGAAAAATAATAACTAAATCTAAAAAAATTGAAATAGGGTGACTCTAAGTCCTAATTGAAGCTTTTTAAGTCCTCTATACAGGAAAAATATGAACCACTACCAGCCATCATTACAAAAATATAGACTTAAATGAAATTCCATACTGTTCCAAAATATGTTTCAATTTCAACCTCAAACTTTGGAAATACATAACTCCTAGTAAACACAGCAAACTGGCACCCATTATATATCAATTTAAAGCTTGGCATATGCACTATTATAATGGAAAGTTTTAGAATTTTTTGATACCATTTACTCATTCAAAACTGACATGTACAGAGTTTTCTTCACCAAAACTTCCAATTTTTCAATATATGTTTCCATTGGCCAGAATTCACAACCGGGGCTACTCCCAACACAATTTTTCGCAAGGAATCTAATGGAAACATCAAAACAACCAAATTCAAATTCCTTCCACATGTTCTATTTTGGGAAGAATTCACACACAATTCTCACAATTTCCAAACTTTACATTCAAGACTCAAATCAAGTTCATTTATCCAAACCACAACACAAGACACCACTACCACCAACAAGACATCCCAAACCCTTTAAACCTTAACTTGGGACAAAATCAGGGTAGAATTACACATGTCAACATACTCATTCAACCTACACAACCCATAGCTTAAATTGAAGCTAGTACTCACCTCTTGCTTCTCCTTATCTCCTTTCTTTGGTTTTTCAACTTTTATTCTTGGATGATGGCTAAAAAAACCTCCTCTTGAAATTATAAAATCTTACAAATGAAGCTCTCATTAAGAGGAACAATATTTATGAAGGGCGTTTAGGCCATAGATGAGGTTAAGAAGGTGAAACTCAAGATGGAAGAACTCACCTTCACTTTATTTCTTCTTTTTCTCTTTTATGCAGCTGCTTGACCGACTTGAAGATGGAGAGAGAGTGTGTTAAATGATTAGTTTTTCTCTTCCCTTAACACATTAATACTTGGCCAAAAAGTTGGCCAAAAGAAATAGATAAAAACCCTTTAAAAATATCATAATCCACCTCCTTCAAATATTATATTTAATTACAATAAATATGTGCCAACTACTTTAGATCATCATCTTTCTCTTGCTTTATCTATGTCATACGAACTTGGCCCCTTTTTAATGCAAAACATCATCTTTTTTGTTTTGCCCACAATTGTTGACAGAAATCAATGGCCAAAAGGAGCTAAAGAAGGTTTTTTGATTTATCATAATTGGCCTCCTTACACTTTTACTTTTAGTTGCAATATTTGACCAAGTTTTCATCTTTTCTTTCCTTATTCATGTGTCATACGATTATGCTTCTTTTTGGAGAGGCAAATGACTTCTTCAATTATCATATTTCCTCCTCAAACATTACTTTTAATTGTAGTCATTTACCTACAATTTTTTACTTTTCTTCTCACCTTTTTACTTGCCTAAAAATGCACTATCTTTTTGGCATAATTGAACCAAGTTTTATTTCCCTCTTGCCTTCTCTCATGTCATACGTAAATATGGCTTTTTAAAGCAATGTTTTAAAAGCTAGACTGGACATCGAATCAAAGAGGTCAGTAGGTCATGATTCAAACGATCGGATTGGTTGAATCGTTCAATCGAGCCGGTGATGTAATAATTAAATAAAAATAATATTATATAATTAAAGGAAAACGTGTAAGAAATAAAATATTAAATCCTCAAAAAATTAAGAAAATTAAATGGTCTGAATATATATATTTTAACTTTATATCAATTATTATATATTTTATCAAAAGTTATTTCATATAAAATTATTTAAATAAATTGTTTTGCCAGATATGTAAATATAATAATACTAAAAATAAGAAATTAAAACAGAAAACATGTGTAGATGATTTGATTAAAAGAATATTAAAGCCTTGTTATCTTTACATATTTCAAGAAGTAGAAGTGAGTGGCATGAGTTAAAAATGAAGAGATTTTTTTATTGATATAATAACAGGATTTTTATGAACAATAAATAATAAATTTTTTCAAGAGAAATATTTAACAAAAACAAATTGATTATTTGAATGGGTCAAAACGTGTTGCAGATGTTTCACTACTCATGAGGCATGATTAACGAGGACAATATAGGTTTTGTTCCTCTTTCCAACAATTGCCTCTTCATCCTTCTTTTCTTCCCCATTTATTTTTTTCCAGACATTTCGGCAATGAAAGATGGGCATGAAGGTTGGAGAATAGTTTGAGAAAGATCATATTTCCTGTTTCATTTCCAGAAAAACTCGATCTTGTGTCACAGACAAAACTTTTACCCCCTTTTCTTCAATTATCATGTTCGCTCTTTTGCTCTTCTTCTTCAATCCCAATCTTCTTCCTCGCTTTGCTCGTCTTTCATTTTTTTTGATCTTCGTCTGCCTCATTTTTAAGACTCGTCTGGTTCTTAATAATCCATTTCGGTTCTCGGCTAGATTCAGGCCAACGACTCAAAAGGCGGTTTTCGGTTACCCAATCCGGTCTAACTACTCAAACAGTCTCACTGTATAAGCCAAGCCGTTCCTTTCTCCGATTGCCGGTCCAACTGGTCCGGTTCCAAAAACATTGCTTTGAAGAGCAATTTTCCACCTCCTTTAAGCATGAGATATTTGACTTATGTTGTCATCTTTTGACCTTGTCTTAAACTACTTCTAAAGGTCACCATTTATATTCAACCATGGATTTTCTCTTGCTTCATTCATGTTGGACGAAATTATGGATTAAGGGGAGGGATTGTTTGCTTTCTATTCTCATAATTACTTCTTACTTTTTTGAAGAGAAAATCCTAGCACTTCAATTTGTTTTCCAATTTTGACCTCAAGATCAAGTGACAACTGTCTCTTTTGCCCTTGATTATGGCACTATTATTTAGATTGTCATTAACTCTTTATTTGTTTCCTTTCTTTCTCTTCCATACGCCATTTTCCCCTTCTTCTCATGTTCAAATTAGGCCTTTGGTTATTTTTGACTTTAGGGTAAAAGACTAAGTAGTTATCTCAAGTTAATTGGAAATAAAGTCATAACAAAATTTTTAAGGGTAATGTTGTCATTAATCCCACTATTTATTATGTGCATTTAGACCTTAAGTACATTTTATGGTATTATATAGAGATTATCCTAATTCTTATCATATTCTAAAAGGTTTTCTTCTGGGGAAAATTGGGAGGACATTCTATCTTATAAAGACGTTATTCTTCTTGTGATTATTTATCTTGATTTTATTTCTTTGTGCCAAGGAGCATCTCTCAAGAGATAGAGGCACCAACAAATGTTACCTTCCTTCTACTTTTCATATCTTAAAGGGCCAAATGGTGTAGACACATGTCTATGTCTTCCCACCCAGGCAACAATTTCAAAGTGAAATAGGTTCTAATCTTAGTGTTTGTTCGCATGACATATTTCAGGTTTATGAAAGTCTTGGTTGATATTGTGCTTGTATGATATGATGTATGAACATTGAATTTATCCCTTATTTTATTACCTACCTCCCTTCATTTTGTCTCTTTGCCCTAAGATTGAGATCATAAGAGGTACGTGTCTTCATTATGGCTTTTATTCAAATGATATATTGACTAAGCAATTGCTCCTTGTTCTCTTGGATAACATGTTCTTGTGTTCTTTTTGGGCTAAACTTGTATGGCATGAAATATGTTTGCTTCTTATTCTTCACGTGATTGTGGATTCATAGTTTTGTGCATGAATTGATCTTGAGGTTATTTAAAACTTTGATCTAGATTTTTTTATGAAAAAAAAAAGACTCTCCTTTATAAGAAAATAAAGAGATTTTTTTAAAATAAAAAATACAAACCGAACAAAAAAATATTTTTTCCAAATAAATTACGCAAATTTTTCCTAAAAGACACAAACCAAGCGCCACGGCTTTCTACTAGGGGTGTTTAAAGTATCCCGGTCCCGGTTGTCCCGGCCCAGTCCCGAAAATTTTATCCCGGGAATTTCCCGTCCCGGCCGGGATCGGGATCGGGACCGGGATCACACCTTGTGATCCCGGGAATTCCCGGTCCCCTTTTATTTATTTATTTTCTTAAAAAATAAGTTATTATTTTATTTTTGTATTTTTTACCCCATAAATTAAGTTATCATTTGATAAAATGTATATAACACATTTAGTTAGAGTTAAATCGTATATATCGTGATACAAATCCTAACTATATAATGTATAAAGATAATAACAAAAATGATGAATGTGATAATAATATTAATAATAATATGTTATTCTACAATTCTAGCTCAATTTGTGTGATTTTTATGACCTTATTAAGTGTTAAATAATCACTTTAAATACTAGATTATAAAAAATTTAACTAATATAATTATATTATTAAAACTGGGAATTCCCGATCCCAGTCCCGGCCACCCCCAGGACGGGAACCAGGAATAGGTGATCCCGGTCCCGTCCCGGGATTTGAACACCCCTACTTTCTACCCCTAACGAACTATGTGAGTTTTGATCCCTCTAAAGGGTACGTAGGTCTTAGGTTCTCTTCATAGGTCAAGTCCGATTTTGTAAATAAATATATTTTTCTTATTTTTTTTAAAAAATGTTCCTTTGTTTCCTTTAGTTTTCATTTTATTTATTTTTGTAAATATTTTTTTAATTTGGGTAATTATAATAAAATTAAAGGCCATATTCATTTTTAAATAATGAACTTAGGGTAAACATTTTTATGAATGGGTGTTGTGGGATGTCTAACACCTTCCCCATACACAATCAACTCCCGAACCCTAAATGATTTTTGTAGACCATTTTCCGTTTTTAAAAAAGGTTTCTAAAATTATCCTATTTTAAAATTTGGTGGCAGCTCCATTTTTTCCAAATTTTAGACACTACAGCTTGGCGAATCCATTAGGGATAGTTTGAGAGTCATGCCCATTAAAGTTAAATGTTTAAAAATAATGTGGTCTGAATTTTATTTTAATTACCCTTTTCTTTATTTTCTTTATTTTTTATGTGATTATTTGTTTTTATTCTTTATTCATTTATTTGTTTATTCTTTCTCTCTATCTCTCTTGTGATCTACTTAGCATATGAGGGTTGGGTAGAACTTAAGCCACAAGTTGGTATGCTCTTAACACATACTGAACACATATACTATTCTCCTCACACACATTTTGGGCCCTATACCTGTGTCTGTGAGTTCTTTAGATGAGTGGAAGTTTCTAGTGGTCTCCTTGTAGGGTTTTCAGAACCCCTTGAGGTTATTGTGAAGACTTTATCCTAGCTATTACTCATTTGGTGAGGTTGATCCCTGTGGGGTTTTTAAAACCCCCTGAAGGTCAATTTCGTTAAATGGGGTCTTCAACTTTACGATGGGGGCAGTTAGGAGACCTTCATCTATGAGAATTAGAACCACCTTGTAACCATTGCACCTATTAGTGAAATTATCGACCTACCTAATTAATTAGTACCTACCTTTCTTAGGATAGATACCCCCAACCTAGGTTTATTCCTAAAATAGGACACTGAAGACATATATTTATTTATTATTAATAATTTTTATTGTCATCCATGCATAATCAATGAAACCCCTAGGATCAAGTGACTAACTGTCACTTCACCTGAGTATGTATCTAGCATCACTCCACA
The DNA here is from genome assembly GCA_963855925.1 of Inga laurina. Classification (NCBI taxonomy): domain Eukaryota; kingdom Viridiplantae; phylum Streptophyta; class Magnoliopsida; order Fabales; family Fabaceae; genus Inga; species Inga laurina. Next base: position 67,961,758 of record OY979701.1, on the reverse strand, counting down.
TAAAGATACATCACAAGGATAATGTATGCATTAGATAGCCAACCTTAGTCTAAGGGTCTATGATCCTAAAAGACCATGATCTCATCACATCAATAATGTTAGAAAACATCTCAATGAGAGATAATCCTTTAGGACTCATGAGGTATCATTACATCATTCATAGGCATTTTAGCTTCATTTTGATATGGGCCTTGGACATAATAAACATTTTACAAAACCCTCAGCTACGTAATAGCTTGGGCCATTTGCAAGTTAATGGGCATTTCATCCTCCCTATAAGGTACTGCATCTCTTGAGGAGGTGAAGTTCTTTTTCTTAATGTCCATCACCTATATCAAGGCCAGAAAGCACATGTAATTATTTGCCTAGTATGCATTTAGAAGTACTTTCTGACTCTTCCTTCTCTTTTCTTTAATGAAGGGCAAGCTAGTTATCCAACAACTAAAAATTTGACATAAAGGTTAAATGACACAAAAACCAGGTTTAAATCAAGTTTCTACAGGAAAGGTGTATAGAGGGAAGGGCATTAAACTGACTGCAAGGGTAGAGCCACTTGAAGGCCTAATTCGATTAAGTCGCTACATTCAAGGTTCAGTCAAATTGGGCTTCATGAAGAAGTATGGAAATATCATTGATTTATTACATGTGCTTATGCATACTGATGCTATCATAGAGCTGGGCTAGTATTGGGATGCCTCTTTAAGATGCTTCAATTTCTCTAATTTTCAACTAGCCCTAACCCTTGAGGAATATGGGGAAATCCTTAGGATGCCAATTAAGAGGAATAATAAGATCTACCATTATCCAGGCCGACTACCTTCTCAAGAAGGAATAGCAAAGCTGTTAGGGGTTTACATGGAAGAAGTACAGATTGTAGGCATTGAACAAGTCAAGGGGATTAAAAGGACTATAGTAGAAACTCACTTAGCAAGATTACCAAAGAATAAAGATTGGGAGAGTTTTTGCAGGGTCTTTTCTTTGCTATTTATGGCATGATCCTCTTTCCTTCATTAGCAGGAATAATTGACTTGGGAGATATCGATGTCTGTCAATTAGTCGAACATTACCAAATCAACCTGGTACCTAAAATTTTAGCAGAGACCTACATGTCATTATCGCAGTGCCACCTAAAGAAGGAAGGTCGAATAAAATGTTGTCTTGCATTACTTGAGGTATGGATGTTGAGTCACATGTATAGAAAGAAGTACTTCTGAGAAAGGGATGCCAAGTTTAATAATCCACTCATGGCTTTCAATCATCTTCAATTAAACAAAAATGATTGGAGGAAGGAGTTCTCACGGTTAACAGAAGATTCTCTCTTATGGAAAATAGAATGGTGGGATGATAAAGAGATTATTCATCACTATGGAGACATTTCTAATGTGCCTCTCATAGGACTAAGAGGATGTATTAATTACAACCCTTCTTTAGCATTAAGACAATTAGCATTTTGGCAAAAAGTTCCCTCTCAGAAAGAAAGTGCAAGTTATACACTTCTTGTACGAAGAAGAGGGCATGTGGGAATTATGTCAAGAAATGAAAGAAGCTTGGAGCAAGATAGCATACAAGGAAAATGCTGAGCAGGGGAAGTGAGAAATAGGTGCAACTTCAGGTTATAAGGACTGGCTCAAAGATAGAATTAAAGGAGCCAATCCATCTTATTCTCCTTAAAATCCTTTATTAGGAAACGATGCCCAAGAAGTAAACAAAGAGTTAACAAGATGCTTGGAAATAAGAGAAAAGGAATTAGAGGAACTGTCTATGATGGAATATCAAAATAAGAGGAAGATGAGTCAGCTAGAGGACAAATGTGCATGCCTCTAAGAAAAATTGATAGAAAAGAGAAAGAGAAGATATTTAGAAGAACGCTCAAGAATCATGAAGCTGGAAGAAGAAAACAAAAGCTTAAAAAGTAATATATAAGAAAACAATAGGCAAATGAAGAACAATAGAGTTCGACTATTAAAGAAGACTACAAAAAAAGAGTTGCTCAAAGAGAAATTGCAAGATAATGCCCCCTTAAGAAATTGCAAGGGGAAGTTGATATTATTACTCAACTCTTAGAAAGCAAGAAGGGTGAATTGGTTGCTGTAAGAGCCAGTAGTGTTGAAACCATCCAGAACCTCGTAGATAAGTTGAATCATGAAAGGAAAGTTTTAGCCAACTGGGAACTCCTCTACTACAGAAAAGTTATTGTGACAGAAGAATGAGTAAAAAGGTGTGGTAACTTAATCAACTTTACTAACACCAGGATCCTAGAATTTGCTAGCACTTTCAAGCAAGCTGAAGGCATGATTGTTTCTTTGAATCCACTGGCAGAGATTGTTGAATTTTTCAACTTATGTAATCAAATAGTAGAAGAAGTCAAACTTGTAACTAAATTTTGATATTATCAAATAAAAGCATATCTCACTCTATTTACTATCATTGTTTTTACGTGCTTATCACTACAATTAATAACAAGATCTTGGACTAGGATAGGATTCAAAGTTCCCCTTGTCTAATGATCAACTCTAGTTCTCCCTGTAAAATAATGGATTCTCTGAGGAGATTAGAGGACACTTGTTCTGGAAGATTATGTGCTGACTCAGCCCTCATCAACGACAAGATCTTGGCTAGATGGAACTCAAGTCCCTCCAATCTAATGATTAACTCTAGTTCTCCTTGTGGAATAATAGATTCTCTAAGGAAGCTATAAGATACTTGTGCCAGAACACCTTTATGCCAATACATCGTGGATAACTCGCTATGCCTGCTTGAAATTGTGAGTTCAAATAAACTAATGATATTTTTTTCCTTTCTAAGTAGGTGATACAATATTGCTCTATCTAAACATGCTAACCAACTACCCCCTGTGCATTCATACAACACAGGCTCACGTAGTAGTCAGATGGTAGCCAATACTAGTGAAGTCGAATCTAATATGAATCATCGGATGTCTCATATGGAGGCACAAATGGCATATTTAAAAGAAATGATTTCCACCTTGACTATAGCTCTTTAAGCCCATAATAATAAGAAAGAGTTAGAAATATCTTATTCATTGAAAAATGTTGAGGTTGCTAGCTGCTCAGAGCCAACAGAAAAGTTATGCAAATAAAAGGCGAAAACCTTTGGAATTTGAAGTCGGTGACCAGGTGTTCATGAAAATATCACCTGTTACGGGTATTAGCAGCTCAGGAACAAGAGCATTCTGTTCGTCAAGAACGTATTGAAAGGGTTATCGCCCAGAGAGGCTGCGTGGAAAATAGAAGAAAGTATGAAGAAACGTTACCCAGAATTTATGAATGTACAAGTATAGCAATTTTTGAGGATGAAATTTAATTAAGTGGGGGAGAACTATAACACTATAAATTTTATATTCACCAAATATATTGTAATTATTCTGTAAATTCAATAAAATAGTGAATATTTATGAATTTGGAACTTATGAATTTTAGAAATATTCATATTCATAAGAAAAAGGGCAAATTAATTCAAGAAAGGAAATTAGCAAGGAATGAAAAACTGGACCGGTTAATGAACCGGTCGCGGCACAAGTTCAAGGGTCAATGGGTCAACCGGGGTCGAACTGGTGAGTGAATCGGTGATTGAACCGGCCATATTAAAATATTAAAATTTAATTGACAATAACAAAATAATCAACATTCATAACTCATAAGTCATTACTAACATCGAAATAGTTAAAATACCTAGTTAGTTCTTCAAAGCATACCCATAACTAACATCAAAATATAGTCAAAAGTTAAAACATAACAATATCAATAATCATTCATCAAACATAGCCAATGACATCAAAATAGTCAAAAAGATAGCAAATAATATCATTCTTCAACCATAGCCAAATGAGTAAATCATCATTCAACAAACTCTACAACTCATCAAGTTGATCTATTGGAGATGAGTCAATAGGTATTGGATTGGGGAAAGGGTAAGAAGTAGTAATATCATCATTCAAAGTTGGGGTACCAGGAATGTCCCTATTTTCGTCACCTATGCATATGCACAATAATAATTAATATTAATGGTTATGTATAACAAATAATTATATGGATGGATAATAAATAGTAACAGGATATTAATAGGACATATAATTATATAAACCTTCATTAATCCTATCCAAAGCTGATGAAAATGCTACGTCTTCATTATTAAGAGTACTTTCAAGATTTTCAGCATCTTCATCATTGAAATCCGGAATGGGATCTTCTTCAGTCATCCAAAAATCCACCTCATCAATCGACTCATAGTCAATTGGATCATAACTTGTCTTGTTTTTTTTCAATGCACTCCTTCAATTTCCCAATGACAAATGATTTCAGTTAAAATTTAAAACTTGATCCATATTAATTAAAAGCATTTTTCATAATATCTAAAGTTACCCATGCTTTAATTGCAAGTTATAATTAGTGTAAACCAAATCATTTAGCCTTTGATGTTGCAGTCTATTTCTCCTTTTTGTATGGATCTGCTCAAATAAGCTCCAGTTTCTCTCGCAACCAGAAGAAGCAGATGTTTGCCTAAGAATACATGTTGCAACACGTTGCAATTCTGGAACTGAATTGCCATAGTACATCCACCATTCATCTACAAAATAAAACATGTACATAATATTAGTTGTAATCAATTAATATGTTGTTAATTAAACATTAAAACAATAAAGATGAATACTTAGTTACTTACAAGGATAAAGTTTTTAAGCTCTTTTTTTACATGTCTCTCTGCTGAAAGATTCGTTTCCATCAAGATATAATGTCACTTGCTTCATTATCTTGTAGCAATCAACATTTTCATCTGAGTTAGTCTCCACAATGTCAATAAGAGCTTGCATTAACCCTCCCTTGTGAACAAAGTTTGGACCATATACGAATGCCGGGTTCAATAAATAGGCAGCTGCATGGAGATTGGTCTTCAAATGTTTATCCCAGCTCGCTTGAATGATATTTGTATAGGGCTTGTAGTGATCTTTATTCCTCTTGAACATCTCCTTAATTCCACTTTTTGCCTTTTGCATGCCTTCATAAACATATGGAAGTGAAGGCTTCTCATCTTAGTCAACAATTCTTAACAATTTTATCAGAGGAGTTACAATCTTCACAATTTGATAGCATTCATTCCAAAACCAGCTATCTAATATGATCGCACTAAAAATTTTTCCTGGAGTAGTCCTAGATAGTTTATGGTCCACAAAGTATTTATCAACAACAAGGGCTTGCAAGTCATGCTTGTGCATGTATATACTGTGCAATGTAATAAAGGTAGTGGCAAACCTTGTAGCACCAGGACGTATAATTTCTTTCCAACCTGGCCTTTTCCTCAACTAAGACAAGAATACCATGTGATTGTAAGCAAATACTATTATCTTTGATGCCTTTGCTGTAATGTCTGACACATGAGATTGTAAGCAAATACTATTATCTTTGATGCCTTTGCTGCAATGTCTGACACATGAGGCATGCTTGAAATGTCTTTCAATATAAGATTTAGACAATGAGCAGCACAAGGAGTCCAATAAATATTTTTATATTTCTCCTTGATCAACATTCCACATGCCACATAGTTGGCAGCATTGTCAATCACCACATGGACAATATTCTTCGAACTAACCTACTCAATCACTTCAGAAAACAGCGAGAACAAAGTTTTAGCATCTTTGACTAAGTCTGATGCGTCAACAGACTTAACAAACACCATTCCGTGGGTGAAATAAACTAAGAAGTTTATCAAAGTCTGTTTTCTCACATCAGTTCATCCATCTGCCATAAGTGTGCAACAGTTATTCTTCCACTTAGCCCTATGACCGTCAATGAGCAACTGGCATTGCGTTTTCCATTCTCTCAACAAGTTGATTTTAAAATCATAAGCACTAGGGGCTTTAAACCCAGGCCCTATAGAGCACATTCCATCCACAGCTCTTTGAAATAAAGGGCACTCCAATGCTCTAAATGGAATGCAGTTGACTATAGCCCATTCAACAAGAAGCATTTTCACACTGTGTTGTGCTTCTTTTGATGCTAAGGCACTCTTGATGGTTGGCTGAGCTCTAGGAGTTGTCCTAGAAGGGAAATATTTATCCATTATCCCAGTTTTCCTCTTCTTAGCTCTATTATCAACCTCCTTTACTTCAACTTCCTCTTCTCTTATATCTTCAACTTCCATTGATTTTTTCTTGGAACATTCTTTCAAAGACTCTGCATTCCTATAACGCACATCAAGAGTAACCTTTTTGCAAGAAGCAATTTGTCCAAACACACCAGCAAGATGTTGCTTCATCCTGTTTATGCCTCCTCCTCTATAGCTATTATCATAAAAGAGTCATGTGTATACATTCTGTGTCCCCTCTTTTTTGAAGGCAACATATGCCCATGCTAAATCAGTTTTACCACGAATTGTGATATTAGGAGTAGAAGTAGGATTCGTGTTGGAATTGTAAGTGTGAGGCTCGGTATTAGGAGTGTGAGGTTCGGTATTAGGACTAGGAGTGACATTCTCATTTCCTAAACTTGATATATCCATCTTGCAACAAAATATTAAATTTAGTAGAATGCAGATACATAATCAGTGACAATGATAATTGGAGATACATAACCAATTATAGATTTATAGTCATTGGCAAATCAGTGACAGTGATAATTGGAGAATGAAGATACACAATCAATTGTAGAATGTAGATACAGTGATACACAATCAATTATAGTCATTGGCAAACTTCCTTTCCCCTGACACAATCATTTATAGTCATTGGCAAGTGGCAACCTAATAACTATAAGTGACAATGATAATTGGAGATACACATTTAATTGTAGTCATTTTCTAAAGATGCACTTTTATCAACTCTCATCAATATCATATAACCAAGAACACTTTTAGAAATAAGTCAAATAACGCATTTTGCAGGTGATACAAGAAACAACGTTAAGCAAAATTTTCAAATATGACAAACAAGAAGTCACTCTCATCAATATCATATAGCCAAGGCTAACTCCAATATTCCATTAGTAACAGGTGAATTAAAAAATTTGAAGAAGCTATGCAAAAAAATTGAAAAAATGCTGGTCTTTGAATAATGAATAGTTTCGTTACCTCGATTTGAAGCTAAATCACCGAGAGGAAAAACGTGAGAGATAAAAATTGAAGCTATGCAAAAAAACTGAAGCTAAATCACAAAATCACAGAGAGCAAAACGTGAGGCTAAATGATAGAGCAACTCGCCGCCTCTTGTTGTCTCCTGAGCTCACCGTTGCCTCTTCTCGCAGCCGCTTGTCGTCGCCCAAGTCATCGTCGACTTCAATGTCGTCCACTTGGCGTTGCACGGCGGACCGGAGAACTAGAGATCGATGAATCGAATGATGGGGCTAGGGCACGAGTTCGGTTCGCTCTCTTACCCTCTCTACCTCAGCGTTTTGGATTGATCAAATGGTTGAGCGTGGAGCTGCGATCTCAGATCTGATCTTAGAATCGGGTTGGTTAACCAGATTCGACCCAATCTTTTTTTTTCTTTCTGAAATGTCTCAAAACGGCGTTGTTTTGGGTCATTTCCAAAAAAAAAATTGACTCGACCAACCCGCCTACCCGACGGGTTGGTCGAGTTGTTAGCGACCTGGCTGGGTCGACTCGGGGTTGACCGGTGTGATCAAAGTCAAATGGCCAACCGGACCGGACTGGGGTCCAGTCGACCATTTTTTCGGTCTGACCGGCCGGTCCGGTCTGGTTTTTCTCTCCATGGAAAGTCGATTACAAATGTAATGGCAAAATAGTAACTTTGACAATCTAGCACAAGATTAATTATTTCTCAATTAATTGAAATTAATTTCAATTAATTAAGGAAAATAAAGGAGAATGTACATTTAGAATATTCTTGGTGGAATAAATCAAGATTTGTGAAATTGGAAGGACTTGTGCATAATTCAATTAAAGGAATTATGGAAATGTTGAAACAATTTATATTTCCCTTTTTCTTATAAATTTCGCCTAGCATAAGAAAAATGGAGGGGGGAAATGATTATTGGAATTAAACATGCCAAGTGTCATTATCTTAAGGTAAAGGATTAGTTTATAATTGTTAAAGTTGAGCACATGTCTAATTGTGTTAAAATAATACTTCTTGTACATGGTAATTATTATTATGGTACAACACTTGAGCATATAGTTGGATAAGTTGGATGAAGCCCATTTGGTTTGTGAGGGCTTGAGGTTGGACAGTTTTGGGCTAACCAAAAGGGGAAGAGAATTAGTTTGAGTCTAATTGAACTTTATGACACCAATTTGGAAGAGATAAGCCCAAGTACAAGTGTCATCATAAGATAGATTTTTGAGAATAAAGTAAATTAAGGGAAATGGAAGATATTTTATACAACTCTTCCTTCCTCTTTCCCTTGTCATTTACGGCCAAGACTAGAGAAAAGAAGAGAGAGAGAGAGCTTAAAAGATCTCAAGTTCTAGAGAGAAAGAAGAAGAGAAAGCTTAAGGTAAGTGTTGATATCTTAAGAGTTTCTTGTAACTTGCATAAGATCTTCTCTAAACTCTTCTCCTCTATGGAATAAATGGTTTAGAAAGCACATCTTGAGCTCAAGGAGAGAGAGAGGAGGACGTCTAGAGAGGAAAAGCTCAAGAACTCAACAGGTAACTTCAAAAATCTCAAATCCATACTTGTATGTTGTAGTTGTTCAAGTATATGGTTGAATTTGGTGATTTTTTTTGTTGATTTTGTAAATTATGAAAGTCCTAACCCTAAGGTTTTATGCTGCCCAAATTTCTTTAAATAATGGTTAGAATGTGTTTAAATGACTTAATAATGGGTTAGAAGTGGAAAGACTTAAGCTTTAAAGGTTAAATTTCAAAAGTGCATTTTCCCTTTTTCTTGACATATGTTTCGGCCAGCACTGTTCTAGGGAGAAGTAGTTGGATTTTCAATGATTTGAGGGTTCTATTGGATTCAAGAGGCAAAATTAGGTGGGGTTACATTTGGTCACTTTTTCAAAAAAGCCCAAAAAAACATAATTATGAAAACGCCCTTAAAACCTTAAAGCGGGGGCTGTCAAGGGCAATTTTATAATTTTGACATTGAATTTGGTAATTTCAAGGCCGAAAATGGATTCATTGGGCAAAAATATGTCAGGATAGCCCTATTCAAAATTTTGAAAAAACGTGTAATCAAGTCGGATACTACGAGGCCAAGCCGGAGTCCCGAGTGCATTTTGGTAAATTTTCACCATAGACTAATATAGCCATAAGAAACACTATGAAAGTGTCTAAAATAATACTTGGATAGGTTATGAACTATTTCTTGTACATTTAATATTTTAGGGGTCAGGAGCCGAAAGTCGACACGTTTTACAAGGCACACCAAAAGGGGTCGATAGAGCTTTGAGGTAGGAACATTATCCTTCATATATGATGCCATAGTTATATAATTGTGTGGATGCCATTGTTTATAAATGTTCTTTATTAATCAACATGGATTGCCTAGAGAGGGGCAGTTAGTGCCAGAGGTGCACTTACACTGGGAGTTGGTGAGAATCCAACCAATGTATGAGTAGTGGGACTAAGCCCTACTCATATATACATGATGATTATGTGTTTATATTATTCATTAATTGGTGCATACATAAAGCATATCATATTTACATATCACATTTTATTTGAACGATAGCATATTTATACTGGGATTCCTTGGAATCTCACCCCTTTTTCTAAACAAACATCTCAGTGGGTGTCGGTAGATCAAAAGGTAAAGCGTAGATATAGAGAAGTGATTGGCACATGTCTCAAGGAAAAGTCAAAGTTCATGGTTATAATTACTTTATGCTTAAGATGTTTTGAGGAAATCCTGTAAATATTGGAAATACTATCGTATTCTGTATTTTGTCTATGGACAACTCTAGTTTGTAAACGAATACTTTTATCAGTATATATATACTTTTCTGTATGCTTGTAGAACTTAGCCTTTATTACTCTTCGAATATCGAAATAGAAATAGGTGTTGACATTATTTCTTTGTTAAATGTTCCCATATATATAGATGAATTGTGATGGCTGTTGGAACCTTTTCAACATGCTATCAGAGTTGTACAGCTTCGTTTGACCATTCTTAAAATTTAAAAACTAGTTGTTGTGGTAGGTGAACATTACGGACATTTCCTTTGCTTCTCTTTCCAAGCATGATCTCTTCATTGTTTCTCTGTAAATATACTTAGAATACTAATACAATGAAAGATTAACCATATAGATAACAAAAAAAAAAACAACAGATTAAGATCATGAAATCTAAACTTCATCACTCGAGTAATCCATTCAAAAACTTGGTAGAGAGTAAATTCAACGTTTTTAACTACATCACTCGAGTGATTCAGGAACATCACTTGAGTGATCATTCGAGTGATCCCTTTCAATTTATGGAAGAGAGCTCACTGTCTTATTTCTTACTTACTCACTTGAATGGTCACTCGAGTGATCCTTGGTCATCACTTGAGTGACACCTCTCAAATCTTGGCAGAGACTTTCTGGATGATTTTGTCACACATCACGTAAGTGGTCACTTGAGTGATGAAGGGTCATCACTCGAGTGATCCTTTTGAATTCTGCCATAGGCTCTTTCTCCTGTTCTATTACTTTTTGTCCTGCATCACTTGAGTGATGGCTCATCATGCCACCAAGTACCTTGTTCCTTTGTTCAAAACTCTTTTGCTTATTAATAAAATATTCTTACAGGTTGGGTTTATCTCATTATTCTTTTTTTCATTTTCTGCTTATAATCTCATATCCACTATTAGATTAAAACAATAAATGGTTAAGATTCAATCTTTTATATGAATATTTTTAAAAGGAGATATTAATTGGACAAAAAGAGAAGGGATTAAAATTTTTAATCTATACATAATTTTAATCCTAAACATAACCACAAGCCGTTGATCACATGAGAATAGTATATTATGAAAGAATAAACAAACATTGATAGGCTATAATCTTAATAGATGAGTTAACTTTGCCATAAGTAAGGTTTGATTTTTTTTAAATGTCTTTAGTTATTTCTTACTTTTTTTTGCCCCTACTTTAGTTCTTTCTTTTTTTCCTTTTTGATCGAAAGGAACTTCTATTGAAATACCAGGTTGAAATAATGTTCAGGGTTAACATGACAAAGCAAGGAAAAGAAAGAATTTCAGAGAATAAATAACAGCAATAAAATAACTAGCATCCCAACAATCCTAATTCTACTATTAGGCAGAAGCATTCTCTGAGACATGTATGGCTTGCTCCACATCCGAAGTCAGAATGGATAATAAAGGGAGTGGTGGTTCTTCAACCAACCCTATAGGGTACATACCCTTATAAGCTTCAATTGCTAAATAGCCAACCGATCACATTACCTAAACGAGGGGTGAATGTTAAGGAGAACCCAACTCTGAATGACAGTAGACTGATAAATGTCTTGGATTATACTTATGCATTGCCAATCATAAAGATTTGGTAATTAAGATAACACACAATTATGCAATGATTGACAATCAGTCTAAAAAATAACCTTGTCATGGCCTATATCAATAGCCAAAAATAGTGCTCGTTTCAGTGCCAAAGCCTTCATCATAAATGCCAAGATGGACTTGATTTTATCTATAAAACCCCATACAAAGTGGCCAGATTTATCCTTGCAAATTATTCCCAGTGCCGCTCATTTTGGTGTTGTGTGTGAAGAACCATCAGAGTTAATTTTTAGATACCTATCTGGAGGTGCTTGCCAGGCAATCACAATGTTATTTGATCTAGGCATCTGTGTTTTATTTCTAGTATTTATTTCAAGTACAGTAACGAATTCCAAATTAGATCTACGTGCATATTTTATTATGGCTAGTGGGTTCGGGCTCAAGTGAATAAAAACCACATTATTGCGTTGTTTCCAAATATACCAAAGTATCCAGTATATTAACGCAATCTCAAAATCATCCAAACTTTGTTTTGAATCAATAATATTTAGCCACCAGTTATCAAAGTCCCATACCTGTGGCTCATCTGGCCTCACTCCCAAATTTCACCCAAACCACACACATCTAGTCCATGGGTAATGAAAAAAAAGTGCTGAATTAATTCGGGAGCCGTCATACAAATTGGACATATCAGGTTAGGAGCTCATTTCTACTTAAATAATACCGTATTTGTTACAACAGATTTGGAAAGGATCCTCTATATGAAATGTTGAACCCGAGGGATACCTTTAATTTTCCAGATGAATTTCCAAACATGAGCAAAGATGATGTTCGATAATCTTGGCAAAAAATTTAGGGCAATGATTTTGTTGGTCTTATTTCTATATCCAAGTTTTACCATATATTCTCCATTGATTGCTAGGATCCATACTAATTTATCCCTTAACCCATTTTAGTAGGTATAAGAATACTAATAATGACAGAGGTAACATGTTCAAGGATATACTCACAGACCTGATCCAATTGCCACCGACCATCATTTATAAGGTCACAAACTTGGCCATGCTTCACAATGTAGTCATGGCAGTCAAAAGGTTTCTCAAGGGAAGATATATGTGGGATCCATGGATCACCCCAAATTCTGATTAAAGTGCCATCTCCAACATCCTAGAGCAAATCTTTTAGTAGCATATATCGGCCCTCTAGGATACTCGACCAACACCAAGACGCCTTATACCCCTTTATTATATCTGTAAACTGACCTTTGGAGAAGTAAATACTTTTAAGCAATGAAGCCTACAATTCATTAGGTTTCTTTAAAAGACGCCAAGCAGTTTTGGCTAGAAAAGCATCATTCATTGCCCCAAAATCCTTGAAGCCTATACCTCTATTATCCTTTGAAATTGTCATTTTATCCCAATCCCTCCAATGAGTTTTGCCACTACCTGTATTTCCACTCCACCAAAATTTAGCTACAATGCTATTAAGTTCCTTATGAGTCTTTAGGGGGAACTTAAAGCAATGCATATGGTAGATAGGAATAACGTTAATAATAGATTTGAACATGACCTCCCTTCCTGCAAAAGATGGCGTTGAAGCACACTAACCCTCCACCTTGCTACGCACCCTCTTTCTGATATAAGATAAGGCCTAATGTTTTATTTTTCCTCAAATACTTGGAATACCGAGATATTTTCTAGGATCATTAGTTCCTTAGATGTCCAAGATCTACCCCACTCTAAGTTTGACATCTTCTGGCTTACTTCCAGAGAAGAAGATGCTAGACTTATCCAGATTCACCACTTAACCTGATGCATTACAATAGATACCTAGGAGCTTTAAGAGCATCTTACAATTCCCCTCACTGGCATTTATGAAGAATAATGCATCATCAGTAAACAGACTATGTGATAGTTCTGGGCAAGAGTTATTGAGCTTAATACCCTTAAGTTCACGATCATGCAGACATTTATTAATCATCAAAGATAAAACCTCTGCCATCAAGATAAATAAATAAATTGAAAGAAGGCCTCCTTGCCAAAGTCCACGTCATGGGATAACTGATCCAACACTTTCCCCTAAGACACATATATTCATTTTAACATATGTAATGCAATTCATCACCAATTTGACCTAAGTCTCATAGAATCCAAATTTCAGCATAATAAAATCAAGAAAGTCCTATTCAACCCTATCATAAGCCTTACTTATATATATTTTCAGGGAAAATTCATATTTCTTTCCGAGTTGTTTTCTAAGTAGATAATGGTATACCTCATGTGCGATAATTATGTTATCATGTATGAGACACCCAGGGACAAAAGCGATTTGATTTTGAGAGATGCAATTATCAAGCAACAACCTTATCCAATTAGCTATAATCTTAGAGACTATTTTATAGGAAAAATTACATAAGCCGATTGGACAAAAATGAGAGATATGTTCCAATTTAGACAGCTTTGGTATTAGAGTAATATTCATACCATTAATAGTATGGAGAGAAGAATTCCCAGCAAAGATATCGAGCACCATTATGCAACCTGTGTCACCTATCTTTGACTAGGTTGATTAGTAAAATTTCCAAGAGAAACCATCAGGCTTAGGGGCTTTTGTGCTCCCCAGATCAAATGTTGTAGCCTTGATTTCTTCGTGTGTAACCGGTAACAGTAGGCTTTGGTTCTTCGGCTCTGTAACTCTAGTTTTCACATAACTAAGTACCTCTTCAAAAGATCTCTGCTTAGAATCTAAAAAAAATTGCTAAAAGTACTGAGTTATATTCCTAAATATATCCTCCCTATCTGCAAGCCATATCCCAGAGTCATCTTTAAGTCAAAGAATATTATTGTGGTTCCTACGTTTTATGGTTGAGAGGTGAAAGAATCTGGAGTTTTTATTCCCAGCTTTCAACCAATCCATTTGAGACCGTTGCCATGAATATTACTCCTCTAGATCAAAGGCCCTCTCAATAGCCGTTGCAAGCTCAGAACACCTACTAATTATATCCTGATTAATATCTCCCAGAGAGAGAGTTGCTAGCTCAGCTTTAAGTGTGTCGATCGCCCTCTTATTGTTTGGGTATTCTTTTTTGCTTTATTTAATTAGTTCCTTCTTGTATGAAAAGTGTCTGGAGAGAAAAGTCTCAAGAGGAGATTTGGAATTTCCATGGAATAGAGCCAGCCTCTAGTAATAACCCGAGAGTAATCTGTATGTGCAATCCAAATAGCCTCAAATCTGAATTTTTTTGAGCCATGGAGTGGTTTATAGCAGCAGTCCACTAACAATAAGTGGTGGTCAGAACCCATTGGGGCAATGTGAAACACTTGCAACTAAGGAAATTCTTCTCTAAGAAGGGCATTACTAAGTGCTCGATCAAGGCATTCACGTTTATTACACCAAGTGAAGACGAAGCCATTGAAGCCCAAATCCATCAACAAGCAATCATCAATAAAGGTTTGAAAATTAACAATTTTCCTCTAGGCTCTCGGATTCCTTCCACATTTCTCTTCTTGCACTACAATGCCATTAAAATTGCCAACAAAAAGCCAGGAGTGATTTATACCTCTTGCAATTCTCACAATTTCTTGCCAATATAGTTTTCTCTCATCTTCGTTCACTAGGCCATAAAAAAATGTTATATATGATGGGACATCAAAAGAATTGGTAGTGACACTAGTATGAATTATATTGGTAAAAGAAAATAAGATATTGACATTAACATCATCTTTCTACCATAGAGCCAAACCCCTGCTTCTTCCATTTAGGTCTATAATCTACTCCTCTGAGAATCCACATTTCTTCCTAGCCTTCTTCACAGTTCTTTAGTTTTTTGTTTTATTTCCATAAGGAACATAATTTGGGGCTTATTTCAGATACATTCCTCCTTAAGATTTTTAATTGTCAAGGCGACCCTGAGTCCTTGACAGTTCTAGGATAAGAGTTTCATTGTGAACCACTAACCACTGGCATTTTGACAAGAGCAAGAGGAATTAGTAGCATTAGAGTTACCAATATTTGCATACTAGCTCTCAAGAAAATCAATATCCAACAACGTATGATTCTGGGTAGTAGGCTATGGTGTGACTCCCTTGCTTCCACTTCTAAGGTGTTGCTTTAAACTTTTAACACTTCTTTATGCCCTTCTCCAAACCCCTACTCCAGTATCCTTGTGAGGTGGTCTGGGATTTTCCTTCACAAAATTCAGTCATCTTCGCCTCGTAATCTCAGTGGGCTTAACTTCAAAAATAAGAGTCATCTTTAATGATATACCTTGTATTCCAACCGTAACTGTAGACATAGGTGAAAGCCCACTAAAGGGCACAACTGCTTTAGTGTGTATTTGGAACAGTGATTGCAACAATGGCTTTTGTCAATCTGATTTTTTATAATCTTATTTTTGGGTAAAAGTCAGATTGTGTAATATAATTTATGTTTGGATTAACGGTTGTATAAGTAATTTTTGCAAAAGTAGAACTTGTTTGGATTGGCTTTAGCATACTGACTTTTGTAATAATGGTAAGAGAGGGTGGGTGGAAAAATATTTAAAAAATCAAGTAAATATTTAAAATATACTTTAAAATATTAGGTGTTGCTGGAAACAATATTTTAGAGTGGGTGGAAATTAATAAATCAGTATTCTAAGTTTTTGGTGCTTGTTACTACTAAAAAAAATAAATTAACGGTAAAATTGTAGTCAGTCTCCTAAGACTGGGTACAACTGAAAAAATATTTTAAAGCATTAAAAGCGTAAAAAAATATTTTAAACTAATTTTTGGAGCTAAAAAAGTACATTAAGGGTAAAATTGCAATAAGTCTGATAACACACTGGGTACAACTGAAAAAATATTTTAAGGGGTTAAAAGCACTAAAAATTATTTTATGATATTGCATGCTACTTAAAAAACATTTTAAGATACTAGATAAGTCTAGAAAAATACTTCATAATATTAGACACCATTTTCTCAAAAAAAAAAAGTTCGGCGCCATTGTTTTTTAAGCCAAATCCAATAATTTTAGACAAACCAATCATGAAAAGTTTCAAATTTTGGCTTAAGGAAAAAGCCGCTTAACAAGTCAAAAGCCATTAAACTAATTGAAGCACCAAACACTCAAAAAAAAAAAAAAATTACTCTGCCTATTGTAATACCCCAAATTTTGAGACTTGAGCTTAGAGAATAAGCATGGATTAAGTGGACTACTAAGCCTTGGTTTAGCAGGATCCTAAATTGGATTAAGAAATATGAAAATGAGTTTGATGGTGATTCAAAGGAAATTGCCATAATCAGGGGCAAAACGGTAAAGTTGCCGACCAATTGGTCAGTTGCCAAGAGGAAAATCATTGGTAACTTCAAGATCAATGGCTAAGATTGAATTGTGCAATAGAACAAGGGGCGGAATCCCATGTGTTTGAGGCTATATGAGCTCATAGGAGGTGTGTTGAGATGGTGACACTTGGCATAATATGAGCCATTGGATTGGGTCAAGATTTCAACACTCTTTCCTCTCTCCTCTCTCCCTCAAATCGGTTTGTGGGTGTGTGGGGAGCCAAAATCTGATTTCTCTCTCTCTCTCATCTAAGCCTCCATGTTTGCCTAAGTGAAGGGAAGAAAGAGAAAATGAAAGGTAGGTTTTTAGTTGACTTCTTGTCCTCTAATGCTTAAATAATCTTCTTTAAAGTTGTTCATAGTGATGAGAGCTTCATTGCTATAGTTTTAGATTTGGGAAAGAAGGTGTTTTGGGAGCTTGAGGAATCTTGAAAGATGAAGAATCAAGGATTAGCTTTGAGAAAGAGGAAGAGGTGAGTGATATCCCCCTTTTGATCTATATATTGTGATTGTTTGATGAGATTTATGATTTGTAATTTTTTTCCTTAATTTGGTATAATTGTGGAATGGGGTGTATTGTGGTTAAAATGATGCCATAGTGTGTTTTGGTGTCATTGGAATTGATTTAGAGCATTGGGTGTAAAGTAATAAAATTTGGGTAATGTGTGTGATAAGTATGATCATAGGGGGAAAATGTTATTGTAATAGGATTTTGGGTGTTTTGAGGTTTCTAATGGATTCCTTGAGTGAAATTATGTGAAAATAGCCTTGTGATAGAGTTTGGGAACCATTGGAGACATATTGGTTAAGTTTGGGAGAATTCTGGTTTTCTGCGTTTTTCTGGGTTCTGACAAGCATCACTCGAGTGAACATGGATCTCACTCTAGTGCAGCGTGATGTTTTCCTTTTCCCCTTCGATTTTGGTTGCATTTGTTCATGGAAGAAGCAAGAGTGCACTTCCTCACCTGCGAGTGATGTAAGTCTTCACTTGAGTGCACCATGGCTCAATCGAGTGAATGTGTGTTGTGTGCTTAGAGGTTGCTCTCGAGTAAGCACTTTTGGAGCTTCACTCGGTAGGACTCGGGTGCTTGAGGAGGTATCACTCGAGTGTTGAGGTTATTACGCGAGTGAAAGGCATCCATCACTCGAGTGAGGTCATCTTCACTCGAGTGCTATAATCAAAAAGGGGATTTTGAGGATTCAAAAAATGGTCTTTGATCTAGTATTTCCTAACCCTTTAGGCTTGTGTTTAAGCTTTGGGTAGCCACCTAAAGGTCGTAAATGATAACTAACTTAAGTATTTCAAAGTTAAGAAATTGGAAAAGGGATTAACCCTATATCCTTGTTTTGATTATAGGGTTTGTTGATCGCCCTGATCGTGAGCAGTCGGAGCTGGAGCTTACGTGGAAAGAGTGTAGGGAACATATCTCTTCTGCTTGTATTTGATATATGTGTTAGTGTGTTGGTGCATGTCTTAGCTTTGCATGATTATGTGTAATTTGAAGCTATGTTTCAATTTATGCTATGACCATTAGTATATTGTTCAAAGCATTGAGCTTACAAATAGTCTTTGTGTTAGCATAAGTTATGTGATGCAAACACGTCATGCATTAAACATCTATCATACATGCATATTAATATTGTTTACCTACTGAAATTCTCTAGAATCTCACCCTCCCCTGCTAACCTTTCAGACAGGGTAGTGGATCGATGATGGAGTAAGTAATCAAGGGCGGCAATGACTTCCTGTGGGTTGAATATTCGGTAGTTGGTTATCATAGTTGGGAGTATATGGATTTGGATGTGTATATATGTATGTGGATGAGGTTTTGTTATGTATTTGAGATGAATTTGTGTAATCCCCATATAAGGGCTTGTAATGGGCAAATGTGCCCTATAAAGCTTAAGTTAATAAATAGAATCCGGAATAACGAAATTATTATATTGCGTACTCTGATATATTAAATGTGATTTATCTTAGTGTAGTAATTGTATTCGGAATGTGAATGTGAGACCAGGTTATAAATGATTTCGAAAGATATTTGTGAAAACCCCATCTAGTAGATGGGTTTATAAATGTTATTTGATTGTTATTGGTCTCTATTTCACTTTAAATGACGTATTCTGAATATTAATTACGGAAGGGGGTTACACCTATCGTGCTTGTGGTTCCAATTACACAATTAGGTAGCCAACTGCATCACCAAAGACTCTCTTAAGGGTTTGTTTTGTTCGACAGAGAGAAGAGGAGGTGAGAGATTTTAATGGAGGGGAAGGGAGGTAAAGGGAGGGGAGAGATTTTAATATTACCGTATTTTGATTAATAAAAGGGGAGGGGAGATGAGAGATTTTAATGTTATTTTGTTTGGTTTAAGAGGGGAAGGGAGGGAAAATATTTTTATATAGACAACTTTGCGCTTATTTTGTTTAAGTTGTTTTAAACTAAACAAAATAGATTAAATATGCTTTTAATACATATTTTGCAGCTTATATATAATAATATATCCTGTTATAAAATAAAAAGAGATATGATCTCCAATTTACAATTAAAGTGATTCTATAATTATAGGAGATAATAGAGAGATAATAGGAATTAGGAAATAATGGGGGATATTGATATCCACATAAATATTATATTCATAACATATCCAATAATTAAATTATACTTTCAATATATATTATAATATTTATAAATATTATTTTGATAAAAAATAATTATAATTATAAATAATATAATATTATAATTATTTATAAGAGGTTAGGACATTTTAGGGATATTTAAAAAAAGCATGGATAAAATGGTCAAGGCTTGGCAAATGTTACTTCTCCCTTCCAAATCCCTCCAATTTGGGGGGGAAGGTTTGAGGGGAGGGAGGGGAAATTTTTAAGAAAATTTATTTTCCCTCCTAAATTTTTGATCTTCCCAATCAAAGGGAGGGGAGCAATCCTCTGGTCAAACCAAACAAACCCTTAGGGTGTGTTTGGTTTGAGGGGAGGGTAAGAGAGGGGAGGGGAGGAGGGTTAAATTACCTTTTAGGATTGAAGATATTTAAAATGAGAGGGTAAAATTTGGGTGAGAAACCAAAATTTAAAAAAAAAATAGAGGATAAATTTTGGGTTTTTTTCCAATATTGTAATTTTGCCCCCTCCCCTCCCCTCCCTCCCTCCCGTAACCTCCCCTCAAACCAAATACACCCTAAGGCTTTGTTTGGTTGGATGTTAGGTTAGGTTGGGGTGGGTTGAAGATAAAAAAGTGGTGTTTGGTTGGAAGGAGGTTAAGTTAGGTGTTGGATGTTTTTTTGTCTTTTAGTGGTCACCTAACATAGGTTGTGAATTCTCCAAAATTGGGGTTTTTCCTAGGTGAGAGAATATTTGTCTTCAATTGTGACTAAATTATTATAAATAATAATTTTATAAATAATTATTATTAATAAATACATTATAAAAGAAGAAGGAAAATATATAGAAGGGCATCTTAACCTCCTTTAGCCTAACTTAAATAAACCTCATTTAACCTCACCTTCATTAAACCAAACAAGCCTTAAACTCACCTAATTTTCACTTGGAGTATCAACTTTATAATCGAAATGATCACCTTGGCCCACTAGAATTGGTGGGTAAGTTTTAGTCGGACTATTATGCTATGGCCCATCTCATATATTTGAATCTCTTTACTATTTTGCCTGTGACACAGCGTTCCCCCTTGCCTCCCACTCTTCTTACTATCTAGGTTTAGAGTCAGAAAAATAGGTTAAGCCTATTATGTTGATTCGTTTAGGTCTTGAATTTATGAGGACTGAGTCTAAGATTTTTATCTTAAAAGTGAAAGCGGATTTAGAAGGATTAGCCTTGTAGGGTTGAGGGCCTATAAGACCGGCTTTTTTAGGCTTGTTTATTTTTAAAAAAAATTATTTATATGATAATAATATTATTGATTTTTTATATTTTGTTAATGATGTTGCAAATATTTAATTGTTATTATCTTCTTTTGAATTAAGTTTTATAATAATATATCATATTAATAATATTAAAAATTAAAGCCTTATAAAAGATATTTCTTAGGGGCAATTACAATGAAATCTCATACAAGAGAAAAAATGAAGAAATGGTCCCTGAAGTTGTCAGTGTAAGCTCCTCAACTTGTTAATGGACGCTCTTCGACTTGTCATTAACAACTTTAGGGACCATTTTTTCATTTTTTTTCTCTTGTGTGAGACTTCATTGTAATTGTCCCTATTTCTTATTTCATAAATATTCTTACCAATTTTATATTTTTTTTGACTTATTTTCTGGTGATTGTTTTATATATATCTTGTGTTGTTTATTTTGTTGATTACTTACACTTTTTTCAAGACATATTTATAAGAAGTATTTTTAATTTTATTAAATCTTCTCATTAATTATTTGTAATTGTGGTATGTAGACATAATTTACCTTTGACTATGACTTACTGATTGTGTTTGTTTATTACATGATACATACCATTTACACTTTAATTTTGACAACATTTATGTATTAAATTAGGAATTTCATTGTTATAATTTCTTACAAAAAACTGAAGAAAAATAAAAATTATTAAATCTTGTGAAAAGAGCTTCACACCTTATGGGCCAACCCAAGCACTTATGATTTTAGGACGGGTTTTAAAAAACAACAATTTTTCTTATCCGAGCCTAGAAGATCCAGCCTGGATTTCCCACTCTATCTCGATTAGCTTTGGGCTCCACTTGTGTCAATTCAGTTGAGTTTGTAATTGATTCCCCCTCCGGGATTCATCGGAACCATTATCTTGAGCAGTAACTGCCCTATTATGAATAATTAATGCCTTTTCTTGAATTTCGCTCCCGCGAGCGATTTGCGGCATTAATTCCGTCTTTCCTGAATAATTAAGTCCTTGTAATATTACTTTAGCTTTTTCTATAGGAAACGTTTCGGAAATGTATGAACATTTCTTTTCCTTTTTCTATTTTTACTTAAAATTATTACATGTCTCTATTATTTCTTTGTTTTTTTTAAATATTCTCTGTCATCTCTTCATCACACATGATGGATACTGACTTGTGCAAGCATATAATATATAAACTAAATTTAAAAGATGCTGGCAAAAACAAAATTAAAAGAAATTAGAGTAGTAAATGCAATTAAATAGAATGAAATCAAATCAAATAGTGATAGAATACAGTGCAAGCGAATCTTTTTTCCCTAATATGAATATTTTTAAAAGTATATATTTTTTAAAATAAAATGGGGTGCTAAAATAAATGTCAGATGGATCAATAATTGACAACTAGAATTTTAATTAGTCAGAATATAGATGAGATGACACTTTTAGAGTATGTAAGTATTTCTTTATATTTAAAACTTCTTGACAAAATTGTCTTTGGGTAACAACTTCCGGAATAAAATTGTCCTTTAAACCTATAATAAATAATGAGTTTTAAAAAAATAAGATTGAACTTTGAAAGTGAAATATGAATCTTAATCTGAAATATTTCAAATTCAAATTTTATATAGAAAACTGCACATCTATTGGTCCTTTTAATACATGAAATTAACTACGGAGAGGGAAAAATTGAACATGATCCTATTACACGCCTTTCCCCTTCGAGGATATCGCTACTTTTATTTATAAGAAAGAATATGAGTAATTTAATTTAGGACTTTCTGAATAATAAATTAATCATTTTTTGATTTAAAAAATAATACACTATTCGTTTCAATAGGACACGTTTCCCCAGTTTACGCTAAACTTTCATTAAATATTTTAAATTGATGATTCAAAATTAATAAAAGATTACATTTTCAGTGATTTTTATAATAATACCATCATTTATTACTACTAAAATTAAAATATTTAATCAAATTAGGAAAAAATTTTATTATTACTACAATCATTGAGTGTTTGGGGTTTTTTTTTTTTGGACAAAACCAAGTTTTTATTAGAAAATCACTTTTTTCAATTGCATCCAAACACACTGATTTGTCAACAAAGCGGATTTATCGATAAAAACACTTCTCCCGCCCCGCGTTCTCTCGCAATCCCAATATCAGAGCACAGCAAACACTAATTCAAAAATAGTCGTCGTTCTTACGCTGGGTTCCTCTTCCTAGTCGAACACCATGGCGCCGACGATGCTACATGGCAATCCAAAACTTCTTCCTCAAGCAGTCATCAGAAACATACTCAAACGACTTCCGGTGATATCCCTACTGCGATTTCAATGTGTGTGCAAACAATGGAGAACTCTCATCAAAACCCCCTCCTTCATAGCTGACCATCTCCACCATTCCACTCATCACAACTCTTGTCTTCTCTTCCAACGGAGTGGCAGCGACAAGTATCTTCCTGTGGATTTATGCTTGCTTGACTGCGAGAAGCAATTCCATGAAGTTCAGAACATTCCTCTCGATTCCTCGGTTCATGTGAGGATCGTCGGCTCCAGCAATGGCTTGCTCTGTGTGGAACGTTCTAATAATCGGGTTCATTCACTTTTCTTGTGGAATCCGGCGATTAGAACAATCAGTCAGGTGCACAGCAATGTTTATGATTTTGAGGGTAGTATCTATGTGGGATATGGGTTCAGTCCAATAGTTGATGATTACAAGATATTGAGATGTTATGTTCCTGAAGATAAGCATGGAGAAGAGGGTGAGGTTAACCGAGTGGAGGTTTATTCATTGAGCACACATAGATGGAAGAAAATCAAATTTGGGAACTTAAAGGGTGTAAATTTTAAATCTGAAACTGTTTCTGCTAATGGAGCTATGTTTTGGCTTGGATCAAAGCCAGATAAGGAGGAGGAATTGGTAATTTCATTTGACATAGCAAAGGAAGCCTTTACTTTAGTACCAATGCCTCCTTTAGACGAAAGTCACAAGTACTCCGGCCATAAGCTTACTGTACATGAGAACAAACTTGCTGTGATTTCTCACTTTATAGAGGGTGTATCTTTTACAACTGATTCTTGGTATATTGATTTGTGGGTGGTGGAGGAAGGTATTGGTGCACCTAAGGAGAGATGGAGATGGACTAAGAAGTATTCTTTAATCACTTTTACAGACTCAGAGCATCCATCAGGTATTTTTAGGATAAATCCATTATGCATTTGGAGGGATGAACTTGTCTGCAATGGTATTGAAATGTCTGGAATTGTTGGTAAAACTGATTGTGAAAAGAACATTGAAGTGAATGAAATGTTTGGAATGTTTGGTGAGACTGAATCTGAAGAGAACACTGAAGTGATAAGTGTTCTATGTCTGTCAAATCTTAGAACTAACAAATTGAGGAAGATAGCTACTGGCAGATGTGGTAATGAATTTTCAGTTATTTTCAGTTATGCAGAAAGCCTTGTACCAATTGATGGCATCCGCATTCGAGAGGTTTGATCCTAAATCTTAAGAGAGAATTGATATAATGGGTTTGAGTTTTCTATATTTTTTTGTCTGTGTGGTAGGTGCTATAATGTGTTTGAGTTTCCGTTTCCCTCTTGCAATTTCTGTTTTCATTATCCTTCCGATCTCTTTTTCATATTGTTATTTTTATTTTTGATTTTACCTTACAGTTTTTCTATTAAATTTAACCATGAGATGTCAAATGATGTGATTTAAAGTGCATACCTATAGATATAAAGTATAAATATTTTTATAAAATAGAAGCTCTGATTAACACCTTTTATGGCAAGTTGGCTATAAGTCAAGTAGACTGTATTTCTACAGGATAATTTATATCTTGCTTGTCACAGTTTCGGAGATATGCTTTTCATTACTTTACAAGTTATACTCTGTAGTCTGTCATGTTTCATTGTGGCATTATTTGAGGTAGCTATTTAAGTTACCTTTATGCTTTCCCTGGGCATATCCAATGAAAAATGACTCTTTTTCATGACGCGCAGATTAAAATAGAACTATCATATTAGATTTCTAACATATTTACTGACCAATAACGGTCTTTTTTAATCATTTTTTAAAAGACATTTTGCATCCAAAAGGTTATTTTTTATTCTATTCTCTTTTCTACTTCATTTCGTTGTTTGAATTCCAGTGGAAGCAACTCACCACTCCAATAATCAAAATCCTTCTCTTCTTTTCCAAATGAGTGGCAGAGGGAATTCTTTGCATTTATATTTGCTTGATTGTGAGATGTAAGTCCTTGAAACTCAAAACCCACCTCTGATTGATTCCCTGTTGCGTGTTAGGACGGTCAATTTGAGGTTTAGGGATTAGGATTATGAAAGTTGTTTTCCACCTTAAAAGAGGGTATGTGCTTTTTGGATCTTTGGTAGTTCAGAAGAGTATTTGTGAAGAATTTTTTTGTGACGTGCGCAATATAAAATCTGTTTCTTTGTTTCACCAACCCATTCATTCTCATTGTTCATAGCATTTTGTTATTGCCAGGTGAACGCTATTGGGCAGAAGATAGTTGATGGGAACACAAGATTACTTCCTCAAGAAATCATTTCAAACATTCTCAAACGACTTCCGGTAAAATCCCTATTGCGATTTCAATGTGTATGCAAACAGTGGAAGGAGCTCATCATGGCCCCATCTTTCATTGCTGACCACCTCCACCACTCCACTCATCACAACCCTTATCTTCTTTTCCAACGGAGTGGCAGTGTTAAAGGTCTTCCTGTGGATTTACGCTTGGTTGACTGCAAGAAGCAACTCCATGAAGTTCAGAACATTCCTTTTGATTCCTCGGTTCATGTTAGGATCATTGGTTCATGCAATGGCTTGCTTTGTGTCAAATGTACTAGTAACCGAGTTCATTCTCTTTTCTTATGGAATCCAGCAATTAGAAAGATCAGACAGGTGCCCAAAAATGTTCATGGTTTTGAGGGTAGAGTCTATGTAGGATATGGGTTTAGTCCAATTGTTAATGACTACAAGATATTGAGAGCTTATGTTCCTAAAGATAAGAATGAGGTTAATCGAGTGGAAGTCTATTCTTTGAGCACACAGAGATGGAAGAAAATAAAATTTGGGAACTTAAAGGGTGTAAATCTTAATTATGAAACTGTCAATGCTAATGGAGCTATGTTTTGGCATGATATGGAGGAGGATTTGGTAGTTTCATTTGACATAGCAAGGGAAGTCTTTACATTGATACCAATGCCTCCTTTAGACAAATATAAAAAGTATTTTTGCTATAAGCTTATTGTATATGAGAACAAACTTGCCGTTATTTCTCACTTTATAGAGAGTGTATCTTTTACAACTGATTCTTGGTATATTGATTTGTGGGTGGTGGAGGAAGGTGTTGGTGTTCCTCAGGAGAGATGGAGTTGGACTAAGAAGTATTCTTTAATCACCTATACAGATGCGGGGCATCCATCAAGTGTTTTTAGGATAGATCCATTATGCATTTGGAGGGATGAACTTGTCTGCAACGGTCTGTCTGAAATTGATGGTAAAACTGAACGTCAAGAGAACATTAAAGCAGAAGAAATGTTTGAAATGTTTCTCAAAACTGCATGGGAAGAGAAGATGAATGAAATGCATGGAATATTTGGTGAAGCTGAATCTGAAGAGGAGGATGAAATATTAAGTGGTCTATGCCTGTCAAATCTTAGAACTAACGAATTGAGGAAGATAGCTACCGAAAGATGTGGTAAGGACTTTTCAGTTGTTTTCAATCATGTAGAAAGCCTTGTACCAGTTGACAGCAGCCGCATTCAAGAGGTTTGATCCTAAATCTTAATTATTACCTTGTAGGTTTATTTTGTCTAAGCACGTTTGGTTGAAATGAACCCTTTTGGTTTAAATCATTTTGGACTTGTGATTCTCATTGACTTGTGCAGATATCATCTAGTATGATGAATGCTTATGTGTAGTTCTAGATGTTTTTAGCTTTTTTGAAGGCATATCTATGATACTAAGTCGTTCATGTTTCTTTCAAATATGGATATATAATACACTAGTTGCTGGTGCATGGAATGTGTGGGACTCATTGTGCATGTAACATACCAATGTTTTTATTTCATCGTTTGACAGGAAAGCAAAGTAAGTTCATGGCCTTTTCATTTCATTTCATTTCTAGTGCAAAAA
The DNA here is from genome assembly GCA_963855925.1 of Inga laurina. NCBI lineage: Eukaryota > Viridiplantae > Streptophyta > Magnoliopsida > Fabales > Fabaceae > Inga > Inga laurina. Next base: position 67,934,970 of record OY979701.1, on the reverse strand, counting down.
ATGAATCAAATAAACTGGTTTTTGTACAAGTAGTTTTCCACTTTACATGAGAGCCTTTACGCTCTTTGGATTATTGGAGGATGTGTCACACCCCCCAATACGATCAATGGGTGCCCGATTCTGGCACCCGGAGGTGGACTCACAAGCGATATCGGCAAACCCCTCGAAATACCATTGAGCCAAGTGGCTCAATGGTAGCAGGTTTCACATGGGCCTCGCACTTATGCGTGGGTTCGAGTGGCTCAATGGTAGCAGGTTTCACATGGGCCTTGCACTTATGCGTGGGTTTGAAACTTGCGGAAGGCGAAAGAAAGGCATTTCGAGGGGTTTGCCGATATCGCTTGTGAGTCCACCTCCGGGTGCCAGAATCGGGCACCCATCGATTGTATCGGGGGGTGTGACAGGATGGGTGTGCTAACTGCTAAGAGCTTGCTGTGAAGTTCTCAATACGAAGTCTCTGTAATCTTATGCTAATCCTTTCTTTCTCATAAATAGCCTAATGCATGATTGGATGAAGATGAGATTAAAATATATTAACTTATGTTCCTGCCCATAAAGATAATTGGAAAATCATATGTTGAAGGTTGATACTATACTGAAATTTTATACAGAAACACGATAGAATCAATTTCCCACTGAAAAGTGTGACTATCACATGAAAAGCGTTTGCATGTACTCTTGTTTGTCGTTTCATTTTGCTAGACAAACTCTGTGGTATATTCTGGAGCAATCATAATCTAACATGTAGAACAATGAAGCTATTCATTTGATGAGATAATATTGCTAAGTTGTGGAATTTAAAAAAAAAAAAAACAGAAAGAAAAATCGAAAACATTTTAAAAAACAAAACCATGAACTTTTTATTGTGAATATTAGTTTTTAGTAGATTTTAAGAGTTCCGTGGTGAACATTGAAATCTTTTAGTTCTAACAAGGTTATGTTCCTTGCTAATTATATGGGGGAGACAGAAGGGCTTGTAATTTGCTATGTATTCCAATAATGATATCAAGCAAACATAAAGATAACTATTATTGTCAAAATAAGTATCAGACATTTTGGTATTTGAACTCCAGTTTTTTTTTAATTGTTTTCTCTCATCATTTCAGGTACACCGGCCCTAATTTTGTCACTTCCCAATGAGAAGTCCGTCTTCCCTCTAGACACTGTGAAGCTTCAATGGATGACCGAGACCTTTTGTCCCACAATACTGTTTCAGATATTTTGAAAAGACTTGTAAGATCCCTCGCAGATTTCAGCTGCTGTGCAACGCTTGAATACGTTTTTATCAATATGCCATCTTTCATCAAGTATTAAATGCTTTTCTTCCTTATAAACTTGACTCATGGTTTAATTACTGGAATACTTTCTTCAGATATTGTGTGTTTTTATTGGATGGAGATCCTATTATTTTTGAGAATACCACTTGTATCAATCTTTTTTTTTTTTCCGGGTATCTTACTGCTTATTTTCAAATGAATAAATAGTAACAGCTAGGGTCATGACAGTACGGCTAAAAAGGCCGGAGAGGAGTCATTTTAAAAAATTCTCAGGGTAGGTTATGTATTTGTATAGTTTCTCCTCTCATGCAACTTCTATCTTCATGTGTGAGGCTTTGACTCTCCAGAAGCTAATAGAGACGGCTCTGAATTTGGGATTTGATCAGGTTGTGTTTTGAGTCTGATTATCAGCTTCTGAAGTCTAATTAAACATGGTTGTTGGATTAGTTTGCCCTTGATTTCCTAATGGTTTTGTCTAGGAGCATATTCTACTCTACAGGAATGGCCTTAGCCTTAGAACTGTAACTTTGATTCCCCAGATTGTTGAACCAAACAGTGGGATTTAACTTGTGTTGAGTCTTCCATGAAGGTGTGCCTTTTGGGAGGCATTCCAATTCCCCACTTTCATTGACTGTTGTCCATAGTGTCGAAGTTGAGAGGCCCTGTTTTAGCGTTGCTTAGTTTGGTGTAAGTGGCATTCATTTTGATATTTACCGCTCTGTTTGGATGAGAAGAAAATGAGGGAAGAAAAAATATTAAAAAGGAAAACTTTCAAAACTACTAATCTAAACTTTTTTATTACTTAGTTTTCTTTTTCTAGTATTCCCATCCCCCTATTTTTCTTTCCCTTCACTTTTTTCTTCATCCAAACGTAATGTTAATGTGTTGATAATTCCAATTCCCTATTTTAAATGATTGGATCATTTAGTAGCATATCTGGTGAATATGTTTCAGTGCACTTGCTGATGCTTGACTTGCTATCTCAAAAGAGAGGAAAAAGTATAACTCAATGAAGTTGTATGGCTTCTTACGCGCCAAAATCTCTGTTAGTTCTCAAATGGTCATTTTAGAAAGGGGAAAAAATATCTACAGGTTTTGATTTTAGCTTGGTTCCATTTATGCCAATCTTGAATGAAAGGAGACTAATTGTTTTGCCAATATAAAATCCAAAATAGACCTTGCTAATGATCAAATCAATTTGTTTTGGTGATCGGTTTTGAACATCCTTGTTAAAAAAAAGGAGGAAATTGTTTCATCTATCGCATGTTGTCAAAACTTCGAGTTGTTAGTGCTAGCTCTTCTAAATAAATAAATAAATAAAAGAATATTTTTTCTATTCTTAGTGAGAATACCCAAAGAAGCTTATTAGTGAGGATAGGCATCTCACTAGGGGATAATGATGCTTGTTTACTGAAATTCAAAGAGAAAAAAGCAAAGAAAGAAATTGACTAATGAAATTTCAATTTCATGGGCATTCCAGTTTGAAAGACCATAATAGACTTGTTAGATGCAATTGAGATTTGAAGAACAAGACAATCAAAAGAGAGGGATGGATCAACAATTTTTTAATGACACTTATATTTATTATTCACAACTTGTATTTCAGTGACTCAAACTTTGATGAGATATGTGTTACAATTTAATAATGCAAGAAATTGACACGGATAAGCTTCATTTCTGATGGAAAAATCAAGGAACAAGTCTCACTAATCTCCATTTTCATACATGTTTTTTCCTCTAATTTCTGTGACCATGAATTTATATTTAACAAACTTTTAGACATCTAACCTTTAATACTCAATTTGTTTCAAATTATATGATGTTCTTAACTAATTTTTAAATACCAATTAAAATAGTTGAAAATGATTTAATTTTCTCAAAAAATAGGATAACATTACAATATTACTTTAATTTAGGCTAAAATATAGTTTTGGTCCTTTGGGTTTGCGTGAGGTTTCATTTTATTCCTTTAAATTTATGAAGTACGCTTTTAGCCCTTAAAACTTAACACAATTAATGATACCCATAGAAAATATTGGCCACGCAAAGTTAAGTAGTGACAGTACAATGCTGACGAATCATACTATACTTGCAATGCAACACCTTATTTTATTTTAATCCCACGTGACATTTAATTAATTTATATTATTTATTTTTAAATAAAAATCTAATTCAAATAAATTATTTTAATCTTTCTCTCTCTCTCAGTTTTTATTTTTTGGAACCCTAGCCTTACGCCGCAACACCCTTCTTCATCTTTTCTTCCGATTCTTCATCCATCATCCAATGGGATTTTCTTGTTCTATCTTTTTCTTCACATTTGATTCAAAGCCTGGACATTTGAAGTGTGATTGATGACTAGATGGTTTTATATCTGTGAATGAGGTTGACCACTTTCTTAGATAAATCTCTCTAGGAGGGTATTCCTCTAAGGGTCAGTTGTATTCAATTTTAAATTTTTAATCACCTAAACTAATTGTCGAGTGCTCTCACGAATAGCATAATTTGTGATGGGTCTTCCAATGTTAAATTATATAATTAACATTAGAGCTTTGAGAACCAATGTAGTTGCAAATGAGTCTTGCATATGAAGAAAAAGATAAAACAAGAAAATCTCATTGGATGGTTGATGAGGAATTGATCAATTGAATAAAAAGATGAAGAAGGGTGTTGCAGCATAAGGCTAAGGTTCCATGATGAAGAAAAGAGAAAGAAATTGGTTAAAATAATTTATTTAAAATAGATTTTTATTTAAAAAATATTATAAATTAAGTAAATGCCATATAGGATTAACATAGAACGAGGTGTTGTATTGCAAGTTCAGCTTATTTTGTCAGCATTGCAATGTCACCATTTAACTTTGCTTGATCAGTACTTTCCATTAATATTATTATTAGTGTTAGGTTTTAAGGACTAGAAGTCCATTTTATAAACTTAAATGACTAAAATGAAATCTCATATAAATATAAAGGACTAAAAGTATATTTTAGCCCTTTAATTTATAACTAGACTTTATTTTTTATTTATTTTTAAAATTGAAATTATGCAGAATATTTCTGAGAAGTAATTATAAATATTTTAGGATTTTTCATAAAATGCCTTATATGTGCGTACTTATCTAAAATATTTCTCATGTAACAAAAAAGTTGGAAAAAAGGCCATCCACATGGATATAGAAAGATAAAAATGAACTAATATATATATATATATATATATAAAGAAAGATATAAATGAACCAAATTCAAAATAAAATAAAAAAACTAAAAACCACATAAAAGTATTTGGGACACTCCATTGCCATGATGAGGCCAAAAAGTTCAAAAAAAAAAAAAAAAAACAACTGCCGTGAGAATTAAAAAAATACCTAAAAACTAAGGGATTTAAGACCCATAAGTTTTTTTAATGTGAGTTACAAAATTATCTCGAAAGTCTTGTGTTTGAGAATGAAATCTATTTTGGACAATTACATAGCACCAAACCAATGTGCTTTTCTCAAGGGAAGAATTATCCATGATAATATAATGTTGGCTTCAGATCTTATGAATCAGATTCATGGTTCCTCGGCTGGAAGCAAAAAGTTGGCAGCTTTCAAAGTTGATTTCGCCAAAGGCCTTTGATACTTTGTCATGGGATTTTATTTATGCGGTCATGAAAAGAATTTACTTCTCAGATAAGTGGATTGATCTCATCATGCAATGTATTACCACTGTGCAATATCAAGTTTTTCTTAATGGTCAGAAGACTCATAAGATTGTCCCAAATAGGGGGATCCGTCAAGAAGATCCTTTATCTCCCTACATTTATATCCTCTCAACAAATGTTTTGTCTTGGCTTCTGAACTCTTTTGAAGAGGCTAGATCATTGAAGGGCATAAAAATTTGCTGTAGTGTTCAGCCTATTTCTCATCTCATGTATGCTGATGATTCAGTTTTTTTCTTTGAATGCTTTGATAATTCTTCTAATTCGGTGAAAGCAGTTGGACATTTATAGTCAATGGTCGGGGCAGAAAATCAACCTCTCTAAATCCTCTATGTATAGTATTTAGCCAAGTGTCCCCCATCAACAGAAACAACATTATTCTGACTTCTTTAGAGTACGATTCAGTGATAGATTAGGTAAATACCTAGGGACTTGAGTTGACCCTGGAAGAAGTAAGTATATTCACAAGTAATAGAAGCTATTGAAAGAAGAACTGTTGCATGGAAGGCCAGATTGCTATCTCAAGCTTCAAGGTTAACATTAATTAAATCAGTATTATCTGGTGCTAATCTGCGTATTCTCTCTTGTATAAAGCTGCCTCAATACATCTGTGATAGAATTGATTCAAGATGTATTATTTTTTTCGGAGATCAAGTGGTGATCGAAATAGAATTCATCTTTCCAACAAGGAAACTTGTTCAAACCCTCAAATGAAGGGAGCCTGTGGTTAAGAAGAACTGCCCAAGTTAATCAACAATATTGGCTAAGCAGGTTTGGAGGATCCTCTCGACTCTTCATCAATCTTTATTGTTCTCTACTTTAAGAGCCAAGTATTTTGATCTAAATAGTGAGTCCATTGTTAAAAAGCCATATAACTTTTCATGGATGTGGAAAGGCAGTTTTAAATGCTCTGACATCATAACATCTAATCTTAAGTGGAAGTTCTATTCAAGTACACCCATTAATATTAATCACCCTTTGTGTGGCCCATGCAGTCTAGATCAAATATTGACCCGTCAATTCAGATGGTCTCTAATCTATTATTACATCCTTCATCAAGTTGGTTGTCAACAAGATGGAATTCTCAGCTAGTTGCACAGTTATATGCTTCTCATGTTACTTGACAAATTCTTGATATGCTTGTCTCCTTCTGCAATCATCAAGTTTTAATAATCTAGTTGAAGAGTTCATCCGGCTTATACACTATTAAGGAAGGCCTCAAAGTGATCAACTTCTCATCAGGTAGACAAAATTGGGATCCTTTTTGGAAGTTCCTTTTGTCAACTTCACTTCCAAGTAAAGATTTGTTATTCATTTGGAGGTTATTGAATCATGCTATTCCATCCTTGGATGTTCTCCAACAACACCATCTCAATGTTAATAGAAGTTGTGCTTTTGGATGTAATGATCTGGAAACTTTAGATCACATACATCTCACCTGCCTAGTTGCTAAGGCAATATGGTTTGGAGGATTGAATATTTGTTTCACCTTCTCTTCCTTCAATTCCTTCAAGGAATGGTTAAAACACTCCTTGTACCAATTATATCAGGATAATAATCACTTGATGCTATCTGGAGTCATTAAAGTGATAACCACAATTTGGATGAAGTTGAATCAAATATCTCATCAGGGAGTTCAGTGTGCCCTATATCAATTATTAGGGAAGTACATCATTCAACTACTACTGCATTATTAGCATTATCCTCGGAAAAAGATTCCCCTCAATTAGATCTTTTGCCTTGTGTTGCTCGTTATCATGGAAATTCTATTCCACCGCAAGGATGGATTGTGCTTTTGGACAAGTACAAAAAACAAGGGTTTAATATTGCAATGTCTGCATAGGATTTCAAGGTCAATTTTTAGTTTCTATCATACGCAAGAATACATCAAAAGCTAATCTGTTTGCTATTCTATGCTTCCGAGCTCCTTTATCTTGGATTCTTCAATCACCATTCTTCACAGAAAATCTAAAGCAAGACCTAAGAGTAATATGTCTGAAGAAAGTCTTCCTTCCCTCTAAAGGGTCAATCAGTCAAACATCAAATTCCATGATTTCCATCTATCAGGACTTTAATACTTTCATCTCCCATTTTTATTTTGATAGGATTCTTTTATTAGAACAATTAAATGTTAATTTCAGCACTTTGCTTCTTGTTTCACTAGAGTACGTTTTGTCTTGGTAATGTTTAACATTTTTAGTTGAAATGCATTTGACTTTATTTCAAAAAAAAAAGGAGGAAATTGTTTCGTTTGCTGTGGGTAGTTTATGAAACTTCGAGCTGTTAGTGCTAGCCTTTCTAAATTTAAAAAAGAATTATTCTCTATTCTTAATGAATACCAAAAGAAGCTTGTTGGTGAGGATAGGCATCCCATTAGGTAATAATGATGCTTGTTTACTGAACTCAAAAAGAAAAAAACAAAGAAAGAAACTGACTAATGAAATTTCAATTTCATTGGCATTCTAGTTTGAAGGACCATAATAGACTTGTTAGATGCAATTGAGATTTGAAGAATAAGACAATCAAAAGAGAGAAAGGGATAGATCCACAATTTTCCAGTGACACTTATATTTATTAGGGAAAAAGATAGAAAAAGAATTTGATAAGCAATTCACAACTTAGTTTTTAAAAATTATTGATTTAAAATCTTACAATTTCAAAATTCTTTTTCTATTCAAAACTTTTATTTTAGTGACTCAAACTTTGATGGGATATATGTTATAATTTAATAGTGCAAAGAAATTGACACAAATAAGCTTCATTTCAGATGGAAAAAGTAAGGAACAAGTCTCAACAATCTGACCTATGGCAGGTGGCTCAAGTGGTTTGGCACTTGAGCCCCTTCCACTTTGTCTTGGATTTGAGACCGGTGGATGGAGTATCTGCTGGAGGGAGAGGTGAACACCTAAAAGGTCTGATACAGCCTCAAGTCCGAATTAGTTGGTTGCTCTGGTTCACCTAACCCAAAGAAGGTCAGGACCGAGAAAAAGCGCCGGACATCTGATGTCAAAGAGCCAAAAAAAAAAAAAAGTCTCAACAATCTGCATTTTCATACTTGTTTTTCCCGCTAATTTCCGCGTCCATGAATTTATATTTAACAAATTTTTAGACGGCGTCCTCTAACCTTTAATACCCAATTTGTTTCAAATTATAAGATGTTCTTAACTAATTTTTAAATACCAATTAAAATAGTTGAAAATGATTTAATCTTCTCAAAAAATAGGATAACATTACAATAGTACCTTTAATTTATAACTAAACTTTATTTTTTATTTGTTTTTAAAGTGAAATTATGCAGAATATTTCTGAGAAATAATTAAAAATATTTTATGATTTTTCGTAAAATACCTTATAGGTACGTACTTATCTAAAATATTTCTCATGTAACAAAAAAGTTGAAAAAAGGCCATCCACATGGATATAGAAACAAAAAGAACTAATATATTAAAAAAAAAAAGATAAAAATGAACCAAATTCAAAATAAAATAAAAAAATAAAAACCACATAAAAGTATTAGGAGCACTCCATTGCCATAAAAAAAAAAATCGGTTGCCATGAGAATTAAAAAATACCTAAAGACTGAAAAATAATATTAACCCAATAAAAAAAGTTTAAAAAATGGAACAATAATACAAATATTACTGTAATAATGATATTTGAGGCGAATTGCGCTTAAGCCTAAGGGCCCGTTTGGTTCGATCCCATTACACCCTGCGGTGCAGTGCAATGCGATGCAATGGTAATGCAATGCAATATTAATTACAAGGGTAATGTTTGGTTTGATTTTTAAGCAACATGCAATGAGTTAATATTTTAACAATTATTTAAAATTAATATATTACACAAAGTCTATTTTACCCCTTAATATAATCTTTATAGAAAAAACAGTTACAAGCCGATGATGGAGGGGATAAAGGAGGATGAGGTAGTGGTGGTGGCAATGATAGGGGCGGCGGGGTGGAGGAGGAGGTGGTGGCGGTGGTAGTGGGTGGTGGGCCGGTGGTGGTGGCGGCTGAAGAGGTGGTGGTGGTGGTGGTAGCGGGGGTGGTGGAGGAGGTGGTGGTGGTGGCCGGTGGGCCGGTGGCGGCAGAGGAGGTGGTGGTGGCGGCGGCGGTGGCGACAACGGTGGCAGCGGGGGTGAGGGTGGCAACGGAGGAGGAGGTGGTGGTGGCGGTGGGCGGCGGGGTGGAAGAGGTGGTGGTAGGCGGTGGGCCGGTGGCCGTAGAGGAGGTGGTGGCGGCGCCGGGCGGCAGGGGTGAGGGTGGCGGTGGAGAAGGAGGTGGCAGCGGTGGCGGTGGGCGGTGGGCCGGGGGTGGCGGCGGGTGGAGGTGACAGCGGTGGAGGAGGTAGTGGTGGCGGTAGAGGGTGGAGGTGACGGTAGTGGAAGAGGAAGAGGTTGTGGCGATGGTAGTTGTGATGTGATACGACAAGTGAAATAAGATAAGTGAAATAAAGATAAGGAAAACTAAAGGGTAAATTAGACTTTTTAGACCATGCAATAGGATGATAATGAGGATTCATAGGGGGGAGGTATGAATGAGGATTACCAATTTTTTGGTAATCATCATTACCATGGTAAACCCTATTACCATGCTAAAGAGCAACCAAACACTCTTCTCTAGGTAATGCAATCATGATTACCATTGCAGGCATGCAATGCGGTTGAACCAAACGGGCTCTAAAGGTTGCTTGAACTGAGAGACAATTTAATTAATAACAAATAATCTTTCGTTAATTATTTCTCTAACACAAAAAGAAACTGATATTTCGTTAATTATTTTTAAATTGATGATTCAAAATTAGCAAAAAAAAAAAAAAAACGAAAAAGAGTTCCTTTTCAATGATTTTTATAATAATCCCAACGTTTATTAATATTAAAATATATAATCAAATTAGATGATTTTCCTAATAGTGAAATAATTAGAGAAATTGGCCAAAAAGAACGATTTGTTTATGGGAGATTTACACTTAGGTCCCATGTAAGGAAAAAAATGAAAAAATGGTCCCATGGAGTTGTCAATACAGGCTCCTGGAGTTGTTAATGACAACGCCAGGAGCCTGTATTGACAACTCCATGGGACCATTTTTTCATTTTGCAATCTATAGGGACCATTTCTTCATTTCTCCTCTTCCTTGGGACTTCACTGTCATTCTCCCTTTGTTTATTGATTAAAAAAATACTTCTCCCTCGCAAAATCCCCATTTTTAGGCTGGTCTTGGTCAGAGCAGAACAACTCGTTCATTTCTTCCAAGTAGAACACTATGGCGCAGACAATGGTGCATGGCGACCCAAAACTTCTTCGTTAAGCATGTTGGAATAATCTAATGATAAATCTCAAATATATTGTATATGAGAGAACTGTAGTGGAAGAATTGATGAAATACCTCCAGCCACAGTGATTTTGCATGTAATAGCTCACAATCTGAAAATTGTAGAAAATAAAAAAGAATTAGAATCAGAATAGAATAAAATGGGTTAGTGCTTCTTCTAACGGGAAAATGAGGCACAGTGATGCTCTGTAAATAGCCGTCACCCATTAGGGAACCTCTAAAGAGCAAATAAGTATTTGAAGTTCTGTTATAAGACCCAGCCTAGGCTATTTATAGCCTCCCATCAAGGTTTGTAACAGCTTATTAGCCAAGCAGGTAACTCTAAACCAAATCTTTATCCAAATCACGTGTGGGCCACAATCAGGAGATATTTTATCCAAAATATATTAAAGTGATAATATTTAAGACAATTAGATAATATCTAGAATATTTAACATGATCAAAACAATAACCTAGAATATCCTTCATATGATCAATTAATAAATATATATAGATACAATTTTGAATAAATAAAAGGATATAATATTATCATTTTAATAAAATATCTAACAGTATCTCACTTAGCCCGCAACCTAATGCTATTTGGCGAGTAAGGTTCATTTAAGCAATACTACAGAAATCATAGCGGCAAGTCCTCTTTGATCGACTATTACCTCTATGCATCACAAGTAATATCCTTACTTAATGGGTCAAAACTTGATGAATAATCCAATAATGTTTATTCGGTTCCAACTTAAATGTTTGCTAAAGTTTCATAATTTAGGTACTAATAATTGAGACAACAAACTACAACTTGAATTTCATCACTTAATAATGTTTCATCTAGATCACTAAATGTAATCCATCCTTGATAAGATATTTGATCCTTTTGATTGATCTAAAAGCATGCTTTTTATTAAAGAATCTATTTTATATGTGTTTATGATCTTTTGACTCTATGGTCATGTAACACCCTTAATTGGTTTGAATTAATTTAATAATTTCAAAATCCTTTGATGAAATTCCATAATTGGCAATCTTGTAATTTGCCTCTAAGAATGACTAGGTTAAGTAATACATGGTGGAATTAAGAAATCAATGATTGTCTAGTAATCTTATACCCCTCCATGATGCAACTTGTTCAACAAATGTAAAGATGTATCATAATGTCAACTCTTTTATAGTTAACACATCTTACAAGACTAAACAAGCTAACCATTTCACGATATGCAAAGCATGAAACTTAATGTACATTTGGTAATGTACCACAACTTATATGTAACACCCTAAATTTTATTCACCAAATATATTGTAATTATTGGAAATAGTCAATGAAATAAAATGATGAATTAAAGAGTATGGAAAATTTGTATAAAAAAATGGAATTTGTTGAAGTTGCAAGTGCATGTTGTTTCATTGCTTCTAGTGAGGCAGTGTTGTTGTGCTATGCATTTCAATGATCAAATGATGAGCAAAAATTATAAAATTTTACAAGGTGAAAGTAGACATCCTAAGTTTTAATTTGATAGTCATATGACTCAATTAGAGCTACATATAAAAAGTTATGAATTTTTGAATTTAGCCCAGAAAAACTGTGACTTTTCTGGAACAACATTCAAAGAAATAAATTCTGGGAATAGTGTGCTTCAAATTGGCCAAAGGCTATATTTTTCCTTGAAACTAGACTCAATAAGGATTCTATAGCCTTTAGAATCACTCCAATTTGATGTCAATAAATTTAGTTATAATTTTTTAAAATTAGGGCAAAAAATATGCAAAAATTGCCAATTAATTTGAAAATGGACTAAAAATGTGGTGGCAATTTTTAAAATTATGAGATGAATGGAAAAGTCATTTGGGCTAATAAAAGAACCCATAGACGTCATTTATCATGGACCAAGGAGGGAAATTATGATTTACATGCTAGTGAGCCTTAGGACATCAACTACATGTAGATAAGTTATGCCACAAAAGTCAAGGTTTTGTAATTTTGGCCTATTAAATAATTAGGGAAATTATAAGATAATTACAAAAGCTTCTCATCCTCTTTCTCCTTCATTTCACATTAGTTTTGGGCTGTCAATAGAGAGAGGAGCTGGTTTGATTTCTAGAGAGAGAAGAAGCAAGAAATTGCAAGGTAAGTCGATTTTTTCGATGATTTAGCTCCTAACCAGTGCAATACTTCTCCTAAGTTTCTACCCTATATAATTTAAGGTGTTGAAGCAAGAATTTTGCTGTTTAAAAGGGGCTAGGGTTCAGCCATAAAAGGATAAGCCAGAAGGAGCTTAAGGTAACCTCTAAAGCTCAAAATATTTGATTATTCTGGCTGCTGTGGACAATTTAATTGATGAAATTTTGCCGGATTGTCTTTGATTTGAGATTTGGAAATTGAATTGGCCTAGGGGTTATGCTTCTAAAATTTGGTTTAAATGGTAGTTGTAATCTAATTAAATAGTTAATAAAGTAGTTAGGAGAAGAAAGGAACATGTATGTGAAGTCGAAATCGAAAAACCCCAAATTTTCTCAGGGAATTTGTGCAATTCGGCTAGAGCTAGAAATGGGCCTTAGAGTTGGATTTTCAATGATTTGATAATTTCATTGAGTTCAAGAGGGAAAATTAGGTAGGGTTATAGTTGGTCACTTTTTCGGAAAAGCCCGAAAAAGCATAATTATGAAAACGCCCTTGAAACTCAAAAAGCGAGGCTGCCAAGGGCAATTTTGTCTTTTGGTAGTGAATTTGGTAATTCTGAGTCTAGAAATAGATTCCTTGGGCAAAATATATCAGAATAGCTATAGTCAAAAATTGAAGAAAAGTACGGTTGGACCGGGTATGGTGAGGCAAGGCCGACACCCCAGGGCATTTTGGTAAATTTTCGTCATCGGCTAATATAACCATAATAAAAACTATGGTAGTGCCTAAAATAGTACATGAATGAGCTTTAACCTAATTCCTGTACATTTGACATTTTAGGACTCGATTGATAACCCAAGTGGTGACATGAAGTACGAGGAGCCTCTTTAAGGATCAGGGAAGGGCGATTAAGATAGGGAACTTACCTTTCCTGCATTTATTTGATATTTGCGCTGGTGTATTGATGCATGTTATTGCTTTTCTTGATTATGTGAAACATATATGAATGATTGAAGCTCTATTTATATTTATGCTATGATCATAAGTATGTTGGTTGAAACATTGAGTATGCAGATATGTCATTGTGTGGGCATGAGTTATATAATGCAAGCATGTTATGCATTAAGTACTTATCTTGCATGCATATTGGTACTGTTTTCCTACTGAGATTCTCCCGAATCTGACCCTCCCCTACCAATAATTTAGACAGGTGAATACGGAAGTATGCAGAGATCAGAAAAGAGAACTACACAAGAGGATTGCAATGGTGAAATAAAGACGGGAAGGTGTCTGCGTTCCATTTGAACAGGTTTTGACACCCTAATAGTCCTGTGCGGCTACATAATTTGAAATTGTTATATACAATCCCTAAGGAAATTTCTGTAATCTTATACTTATTATCAGTATATTTCAGGGTTCCGGAACCCAGACCGAACCGGCCGATATGGCCCGGGAACCAGTGAACCAGTGCTTAAACCGGTTCGGTCCGGTGACTAAACCGGTTCACTTTTTTTTAAAAAAAATGATTGTTTAATATTTTTCCTTAGAATTTCATATTAATAAACCTAAAATATTCAATTTCTCACCGGTTTAGTCCCAGTTTAGCTCCAGTTTGGCCCCGGTCTAACCCACTGACCCTTAACCTAGTTCCCCACCGGTTCAATACCCGGTCCAAGTTTTAATACCTTGGTATATTTATGTTACTCCTGTGTTGCCCATCGAACCATATATTAATATTCACTACAAGTAAAAATAAGTAAGGGTATGACATTATAGCTCTTCAGTCATTACTCAAGCAAAAATATACTTGACAATTCTCCTAAAATTCCTTTACAATGGTATTGCCGATTTGTGTGCACTTTCAAGCAAGCCTACACCTTAGAAATTGAATTAGAAGGAATAAGATTATATTAGAGACATACAAACAATCTAATCATGTTCTCATAATAGATTTTACTCTCAACAACCACCATTATCTATGAATGTTCAAATGCTTGTTATTGTAGGTTACTCATGATCTTCATGCATTCAAAGGAATACCACACCTAATACAATCATATCACAACTTTGAACAATGGTGATTTAGTTGTTTATAACACCTTAAGTTAAAAACGCACAAGCTATAAATGAATTATCATTTTGTACCATATAAATGACTCAACTCCCACTAATCCAATGATATAATAAAACTTATGATGTTCTCAACATAGTCTTATATGTAATCATATCATGATACCTTAACTATCAGTATTGTGAGATTTGCTCATGATAAAATGAACTCCTAATTTTTGTTGACTAAATTCCTTTTATTATTTATGTGACTATCTCTACTAATTCGCATATATATCTCTCCTTATGTCCAAAATGGGAAGATACAAATGACATCTTAACTCAAGATAGACATTTAACTACTATGAAGATATGGAAGGAATTATACATGAAGTTATAGCAAACAACTTTATTTGTATAACTTAATGTTGCATATTAGCAACTTTACAAATAAACTTATGTGGTTGCTTACCTCACGTCTATCATGAATTGATGCCTATATTTGGAATTTATGATCACTCTCAATATTTATGTTCTAGTCAAATTTTCTGAAGTACATCACATAGTAACTAGGAATTGTCAAATTTTAATCACTATTGGTCTCAACTGAATCCACTGATAGATTGAAGCTCAACAAAGTGAGTCCGATATAAAACCAATGTTCTACAAAAATTAGAGGTGGCAATATTTTATATGTGATCACTCTTAATGAGTTTGATCACTCCCACTAATTTTAGCATTCCTAAATAATCTGACATTTCAAAATACTACACAAAACTGTAAAATAAAATGGACAGTTCACTTAAATTCCTAAAACATCTCTGCATTTTCACCCAAATATGCAGTCTCAGTCTCTTAGAATATTTTCCTTCCACACTCTTTCTTTCATAAGACAATCCTTTGCAAGAGTATATTTTAAGTCGAGCTTCCAACCTTTAAGATTTCAAAAGGGTTTAAACATACATTTTGTTGGAATTTTATTTAAAATATACATATTTGTCTTTAATGTGTCCTTTAAGAGGAAAACCATATCATCCATTATGTTTCTTCTTAAAACAATTTCACCTATATTAGGTGAGTCTAAGTATGAAGAAATTTTATATATAAACTAAGTTTTAGCCCACTAATGATGTACTTATAATGTCACCCATCTCTTCCAACTAATTTCACTATATTAATATGATTATCATATTAACCACCCAATTTTACTCCATATACTTCAAATGTGTTAAATGACACTACTCAATTATAAAGCAAATAGCATGTGAGTATTGGAAAGGTCAACTGTAATGAGAGATGAATTGTTTCACCAATTAAAACATAATCAATCGCAAGTGTAATGAAGACATCTTACTCTATTATGGAGAATCACTTTTTAGTCAGCAAAAAAATATAATAAAAATTATGAGAATTTTTAAAGTCACCCTTTAGCCTATAAATAACCCTTGACTTTGTTCTATCCTTATGTACTAGTGATAATAAGCTCTTAATTAGGATTAATTTAATGAGACAATTAAATCTCATAATATTATCTCACTTCTTATGTCAATATCATTAAATACTAGAACTTTCCTAATGTCCATTTTATCTTAATGGAAAGAGTAATATTTATCTCCTTATTGGCTCAATGATTATATCTAATAAATTCTATCAAACTAAATAATTAGAGATAAAAATCATGCTACAGGTTCAAAATGAAAATTAATCATGCTTACAAAATAACTATAAGAGGCAAAGAGAAAATCATCACAAACAAGTGTATGTTTGCCAATGTAAATCATACAATTATAAATTCGTATCACTAAAGTCTATATGTGGGCAAAGACATTAGCATAGCATGAATTTATCTCTAATTGATGAATCTAGAACGCAGTTATATTTTCTAATACCTGTGGGCTACTTAGAAAATATAATGTCATCCTATTCCACCCTAATTAAATGTACAATTATAATTATCTACTTGTGGACAAACACTAATTATATTCATATATTTAATTACAATTGATGTCTTTAAATCTCTGCATGATATATTTTGTTTGTTAGAACAAAATAGTTTATTTACCTAGTGAGGATACTGTGGCTACTCCTCGATACTACATACTCATCTCAAGACATCACTCTATTATGTATACTAATTGCACATATAATCATAATTTGATATGATAAAACCTAATGTGATATGCATACAACATGTGCATAAGGATGCTATAGCTATTCCTTAAACAAAATATGTATGCTATCAAATATGTACAATTAAATTCCATATATATACACAATGTCAATGGGAATCCTAATTAATTAATTTAATCAACTTCTAAAGATTGATATTATAAAATCCATATAAAATTATTTATGTATGTTGTAAGAGGGCCCTGTAGCTACCACTCTTGCATGCAAGTTAATAATAAATATCAACAATGTACACTTAAATTTTGTATATGCGAAGTTTCATAAAGGACTTGACCAATTAATTTAATCAACACAAGCAACTAAATACAATCCTCCCACTTTGATTAAATTAATATTACCTATTAAATAGGGGTGATATTTTAAAACATATAAGTAATTATATACACATGCAATAGGGGAAGTTTTAGCTATTCCCCAAAATGCAAATAAATCACAACTACCAACCTTGTGCATTTAAATTCCAAATATACATAAATCTTTAATGAGAATTTAATTGATTAATTTAATCAACAAAATGTGATTAAATAATCATCTTAGAGAAATTCTCCCACTATTTTATGCATCTAAAAATTGTTCAAAATTAATTTCAACATAGTTCAACTTGACTATAGTGTTGCAAAATTCAAAAGGTTAAATAATTGTCCAAAATTAATTATCTATATATTTAGATAAATAACATCAAAATTGATTTTTGCAAATTTTCCATAATGTAAAATAGCCAAATGATTTTCCTCAATTTAAACAATTAAATTTTCACATAATACAACATAATGCTAAACAGATAAATCAAAACTCCAAATACAATCTATTTAGCCCAACAAAATAGCCCAAAAAATGCAAACCCAAAGCTAAGGTCAAAAACCAATTTTCCAAAAATTAAAACCAATAAATTAATGGCTCAAAATATGATTTTGAAAATAGCCAAAATTATCCAAATTTTAATAGACTTGAATAAAGCTCAATAATAATTTCCTGAAGCAAACATTTTAGCCCAAATAGCAACAAAATAATTCAAATAGTTTTGCTTTGGCCTAGATGCAGGAAGCAGAATTTTTTTCATATAAAACATAAGCCCAGGCTGCAACAAAAATTAAAGATCCATTAATTTGCCTTGGCCTAGAAAAAAAATGAGAGCAAAAATAAATGAAGGCCCAGTGTTTTAAATTAAAACCAGGAAAAATAAAACAAAAAAGCACAAGCCCACAATATGGCCCAGAACGGAAAGGACAGGTTAAAAAAACAAAAAATTTAGGCCCAAAACGTGTTCTGGCCTGTCCCGGAAACAAGTGAAAACCGCATTTCACTTGCCCAGAAAAGGCATCGTTTTTCACGCTTGAAGGGAAGTTGTTCCTTATGACTTGAAACGGCAACGTTTTGACTTAACCAAAATGCACCATTTCGGTCTTCTTCCTCGCCCAGCAGGACCCCTAGGACCCAACCTGCTAACTGGATGCCAACCTGATAGAGCCGTCGTGACCCACGATCCCTGGTAGCTTTTTCTGGCGATCTGATGCTCAATATCCGATGATTTTGAAGGCATTGATCACAGTAAACAATTAAGAACAGTTTCTTAAGGCATAATATGTACAACAATCCGACATATAATTTTGTTTTGCCAAACCATCCAACATATAATTAGAAGAATCAAAACGCACAATTCTAATTTTAATCAAGAATCAGAGAGATTACTGAAAACGTGTGTGAAAGCTAAACACATATTCAAGAACAAATCTCAAATTAAAGGAACCCAGATCAAAACGATTCCACAGATCGATTAAAGCATAGTTCTTTTGTCTCTAAAATCATTGACAAAAACGAATCTTGAGTTTGAATCACTTGACATGATAGATCATATTCTCAAAAAGAGCATAATTCAATTGATTAACAGAGAAAACAAAATTGCTTCACAATCCTATATCATGTTCGTTGATTTTTAGAGAACAAACATTACTTTCCCATCAACTTCGGAATCAGCCCAGACACATATTAAACATTAGCATATAAACAAAAACATGTGAAAAGCTCAAATATCATCCCATAATATTCAAAAAACTAAAACAATGAGGAATATTGGGAAACACCAAATGAACATGATTTCCAATCAATCATTATATTATTTTTCAAAATGAAAAAATTAAATAAAATTCAGAAAATACTAGGCAGAGGGTAATCAAAAAACCTGCTCTAATACGACATGTTGGAATAATCTAATGATAAATCCCAAATATATTGTATATGATAGAACAACAACGGAAGACTTGATGAAATACCTCCAGCTACAGTGATTCTGCATTTAGTATCTCACAATCTGAAAATTATTGAAAACAAGAAAGAATTAGAATCAGAATAGAATAAAATGGGTTAGTGCTTCTTCTAACGGGAAGATGAGGCACAATGTTGGCCTGTAAATAGTTGTCACCCATGAGGGAACCCCTAAGAAACAAGTAAGTATTCGACGTTCTGCTCTAAGACCCAGCCTAGGCTATTTATAGCCTCCCATCAAGGCTTGTAACAGCTTACCAGCCAGGCAGGTAACCCTAAACCAAATATTTATCCATATCACGTGCGAGCCATAATCAGGAGATATTTTATCCAAAATATATTAAGTGATAATAATTTAAAAAATTAGATAATATCTAAAATATTTAACATGATCAAAACAATAACCTAGAATATCCTTCATATGATCAATTAATAAATATATCTAGATACAATTTTGAATCAACAAAAGGATATAATATTAACATTTCAATAAAATATCTAACAAAGCAATCATTAGAAACATTCTCAAACGACTTCCGGTGAAATCCCTAATGTGATTTCAATGCATGTGCAAAGAATGGAAAAATCTCATCAACAACTTATCTTTCATCGCTAACCACCTCGACCACTCCACCCATCACAATCCTTCTCTTCTTCTCCAATGGAGTGGTAGTGACAAGCGTCTTCCTATGGATTTATGCTTTCTCGACTGCGAGAATAAACTCCATAAAGTTCACAATATTCCTCTCGACTTTGCGGTTTGGGTCAGGATCGTCGATTCTAGCAATAGTTTGCTCTGTGTGGAACGATCTAATGGTTGGGTTCATTCGCTTTTCTTGTGGAATCTAGTGATTAGAAAAATCAATCAGGTCGACAACAATGATTATGATTCTAAAGGTAGAATCTATGTAGGATATGGGTTCAATCAAATAGTTGATGACTATAAGGTATTTAGAGTTTATGTTCCTAAATATGAATATAGAGATGAGGATAAGCTTACTTGAGTGGATATTTATTCATTGAGCGCATAAGGATGGAAGGAAATCGAGTTTGGGAACTAAAAAGCGTAAATCTTAAATCTGAAATTGTCACTGTTGTTGGAGCTATGTTTTGGCTCAGGTCAAAGCTAGATGGGGAGGAGGATTTGGTAGTTTCATTTAACATAGCAATGGAAACCTTTACATTGATGCCGATGCCTAATTTAGACAAAAGTCATGAGTATTCAAGCCATAAGCTTTATGTATATGAGAACAAATTTGGTGTGATTTCTCACTTTATAAACTCTGTATGTATCATTTTTTAGATATTTTAATATATTATAATTATTATTAGTTATTATTAATTATGTAATTAGTTAAAATATCATGAGTGTGGCCCGTAAGTTAGATTTAGGCCCAATTTAAGATTAGGGTTATTGGCTATTAATATGACTTTTCTGATGGTGAAAAATACACATTTGAGTTTTACGGCTAAATAAGACGAACGTAAGAAAACCCTCGTCTGCTCATCTGAGGTTCCATGACTGGCGATGGCTCTTAACCCAGTTGCTATTGTTGTGCCTCACAGCCAGTCAAAAAGAGACCTGACAATTATCTTCTATCTTTAATTCCTTTTATAGCTCTCTTTCATCAAGATTTGTGAGTTCTCTGTCCGATCAAAGTTTAGCAATGACGAGAGCTAATTGTTACAAGTCTTCCTCTATTAATATAGGAAAATTCATGTACTTTAATTTGTGATTTATTTGTGTATCCATGAATTTTGTCCTGTATGTGGTATTAGAGACTGGTTCTCTGATCCTCTGCATTCTTCTCTTTGATCAGGGATGATCTACTAGTCTGCTCATCTGAGGTCCCCTGACTGACGACGGCTCTTAACCTAGTTGTCATCGCTGTGCCTCACAGCCAATCAAAAAGAGACATGACAATTATCTTCTGTCTTCAATTCCTTTTATAGCTCTCTTTCATCAGGATTTGTGAGTTCTCTGTCCGATCAAAGTTTAACAATGACGAGAGCTAATTCTTATAAGTCTTCCGCTATTAATATAGGAAAAGTCATGTACTTTAATTGGTGATTTATTTGTATATCTATGAATTTTGTCCTACATGTGGTATCAAAGACTGGTTCTTTGATCCTCCGCATTCTTCTCTTTGATCGAGGATGATCTACTAGTCTGCTTATTTGAGGTTCCCTGACTGGCGATGACTCTCAACCCAATTGCCATCACTGTACCTCACAGCCAGTTAGAAAGAGACCTGACAATTATCTTCTGTCTTCAATTCCTTTTATAGCTCTTTTTCATCAAGATTTGTGAGTTCTCTGCCCAATCAAAGTTTAGCAATGACGAGAGGTAATTCTTATAGTCTTCCACTATTAATATAGAAAAATTCATGTACCTTAATTTGTGGTTTATTTGTGTATCTATGAATTTTGTCCTACAAGTGGTATCAAAGAATGAATTGTGTCCTACATGTGGTATCAGAGACTGGTTCTCTGATCCTCTGTATTCTTCTCTTTATCGGGGATAATCTAAGCATGGAATTGAATTGAGTTTACCGTAATAGTTTTACACGAGTTCTGTCTCTTAGATCAGATATCGAATTTTCTTACTGTAACCCCCTCCGTAATTATATCCGAAATACGTGATTAAAATGAAATAGAGACCAATAATAATCAAATAACATTTACTAACCCATCACATGACGGGGTTTTCACGAATACTTTTTGAAATCATTTATAAACTTGGTCTCATATTCACATTTCGAATACAATTACTACGCGAAGATAAATCACATTCATATAAATATCAGAGTGCACAACTTAATCATCCCGGCAATCCCGGGTACATACCTTCGCTAAAGATACACAGGGTACAATTACCCATTACAATTCTTCAAATGAGGATTACACAATCTCATCTCAGAGGAGTCCTAGCCGCTCCCTCCATGAGCCACTTGCCCTGTCTAAATTGTTGGTAGGGGAGAGTGAGATTCTAGAGAATCTCAGTAGGAAACAGATACCATAATGCATGCATGATAGATGCTATGTGTATGACATGTTAGCTTTATCTAGATATATGCCCCATAATGATATTTCTGCATGCTCAATATTTCATGTAACAAAACTATGGCCACAATAAAACAGAAACAGAGCTTCATTTATTCAAATATGATCTACACAATCAAGTAAAGCAATCACATACATCACTACACAAGCAAAGATATCAATACATGCAAGTAAGGTAAGTCCCCTACCTCCATTCTTTTCTCCTCGATTTGCGTGCCAGCAACTCAGGGCTTCACATTCGATCCTACAATGTCAAATGTACCATTTAGACACTTCCATAGTGTTTCTGGGGGTTATATGAGGCTATATTGAAAATTTACTAAACTACCTCCGGGGACCCGGCCCGGCCCCGCCGTACCCGGTCCGGCTGTACTTTTCTTGAAATTTTAACATGGGCTATTCTAACATATTTTCGTCCAAGGAATCCATTTCTGTACTCAGAATTATCAAATTCAATGTCAAATTATGAAATTGCCCTTGGCAGCCCTACTTTTAGGGTTTTAGAGGCGTTTCTGTAATTATGCTTTCTCGGCCTTTTCTGAAAAAGTGCCCAACTGTAACCCCACCTATTTTCGCCCACTGAATCTAATGGAATCATCAAATCATTGAAAATCCAACTCTAAGACCCATTTACAATGCTGGCCGAAATATATGGGTTTTAAGGGGAAAATTGGGGTTTTTCGGTTTCGGCTTCGTAAACGTGTTTCTTTCCACTCCTAACCACTTTATTGACTATTCCATTAGGTTACAACTACCATTTAGTATCAATTTGGGCAGCATAACAGCCCCTACAACCCATTTCCATAAATTAAAACCAACGGCAATCCGGCGAAATTTCACCGATTAAATTGCCCACAACAGCTAGAATAGTCAATATACAAGAGTTTGGAAGTTACCTCAAGCTCCTTCTGGCTTTTCCCCAATATGGCTGAAAAACCCTAACTTTCCTAACCAAGATCTGAGCTTCAACAACCTTCAAGAACATAGAAGAGAAGCTTAAGAGTAGAGTTATACGCGTTAGGAGCTAAATCGCAGGAGAAATCGGTTTACCTTGCGAGATTTCTCCTTCCTTCTCTCTATGTTTCTCTCAACTCCTCTCTCTATATTCAGCTGTGCAGCACGTCAGAAATGAGAGCTGAAGATGATGAGAAGATGTTTTAATTCCATGCTTATGTCATCTTGCCTTTTGATGATGTCATAATTCCCAAAATTGGCATTTTCGGATTTTCTGGCAGATTTTCTGCCCAATCTTTGAAAAATCATAACTAATTCTAGAAAAATCGAAATGAGGTGATTCCAAAGCCAAATGAAAGCTATTTAAGTCCTATTTATATGAAAAATATTTACCAATACTAGAAATCACCACAAAAATCCAGAATTACACAAATTTCATCACTGCCCCAAAACAGAGTCCATTTTCGACCTCAAACGTTGGACAGTCATATCTCCCCGTTCCCAACATGAAATGGCACCAATTATATTTCCATTTTGAAGCTTGGGATGTGAAATTTAATACTGGAAATTTTTATAATTTTCTGACATCATTTTCCTAGTAAAAACGTCCACACGAGAAGACTGCCCAGACAGAATTTACACTGGACAGCATTTCCAATTTTTGCAACCAATGTGTCCAATCCAATTTAAATCAATTCCAATGATTAAATACCACAACATGACACCATTTCCATCACAATATCCCATTCAATTCCTCCCTCTATTCTAAGTCAATTTGGACGTTAATCCACAATTGAACTCAAATACAGGGTTTTGGCGTTGCTCATAACACAAGCGACTACAATCCACTTTATATTCTCTAAAAGGGTTCATTAATCACTAACCACGTCCACTTTTGTAGTCATTAAACCCTAATAACAATTTGGGATCTTGCTAAACCGGGGCTTAGCAATCCACTAATCTCAGGCTTATTCTCTAAGCTCAAGTCTCAAAATTTGGGGTATTACACTTATTAATTGTTATATTAAATTTCCTTGCTTTCGGATTAAGAGATGTAAGGATAATTAATTTTATCCAAGGAATTATCATTGCCTTCATTGGGTTTTCAAAGGATCCAATTATGTTTTATTTCAAGGGATCTGATTTTATGACTTTTTTTATTACAAAGAAGATGGAAATTAACCACTACCACTACCACACTCTATTTGGAGATCCTTATTGATATGCCATGCAAGCCCAAGTTGTGCCGTCGAGAACGCATAGAAACCATTGTTAGCCTATAATGCTTCCTTAGCTAACCAGTCTGCAGCACCGTTACACCTTCGGTCCGCATAGTTGAATCGCACTTCCCATGCTCTTTCCAGCATCGTATGAATTTCACGAACAAGGCTGCTATCAACATGTTCATCATTAACTCTGTTGGTACACAAGTCTATGGCTTCCATCGAGTCCATATCAAGCACTATCTTCCTGAACCCTAGATCCCATGCTAGCTTTAATCCATGTAGGCAGCCCCATAGTTCAGCATAGAGTGCATCTCCGTCTTGGAGTCGGCAAAGGAATCCTTGAATCAGGTGGCCGGCCTCAGACCGAAGCAGTCCGCCACACGCCGTTGCATTCCTAATCGCAGAAAAGGCACCATTCGTGTTACATTTGACCCAGTCTGTGTCTGGCGGCTTCCATTGAGGGGGTAGTACTTGCCCAGCTCTAGGTATCTTTGTTCTTTGAAGTCTTGTCCGTGCCTCAAGCATACCAGTTACCATACTTTGGGTGTTGACCAGGATGGTCTCGTTAGGTATTCCTTTCTTCTCAAATACTAGTAAATTACGACGACGCCATAGCCACCAATTAATTATAACGAATAGAGCACCCCAATTAGCCTCATCATCCCACCGCTGTGTACTATTTTGCCAAAACTAGTCATCAAATTCCTCAATGGAAAACCTACGCCACTTGGATTGAGGAATCACTTTCTTCCATAAGTCTTTCGTTTGACTCTAGTCACGAAGCATATGAAGGATGGATTCACTTTGGGTATGACAAATCGGACATAGCTCACTTGCACTAATACCCCCGACGAAATCGGTTTTCATTGGTAAGCAAACGTTTTCTCGCTGCAAGCCATGCAAATGTTTGGCAACGTTGCGGAATCTTGAGCTTCCATAGTTTCTCCCATGATCGGCCAGGGTCAGGGGACTGGTTAGATAAGTGCTCATAAGCTGATTTGACTGTAAAGCATTCCGACTTCTCCCATTTCCAACGTACATCAGTACCATTATTTATTTGTTCTAAACCATCCTGGACCGTGTTCCATATTTTCTTAATGCCACTCCAAACATTTGACGCTGGCCTCTTCGATTCAAGTTTTGGAAGTAGATCACTCCCACACCGGTATTTATCTCGAACAAGTTTCATCCGAGCTTCATAAGAACTGCGTGATTCTGAGCTTTAGCATGACGCAATCCCAGTCCACCATGCTTCTTTGCTTGGCATGTCTTGTCCCATGCAACCAGAGGAATTTTACGTTTTGCATCTGAGTTGCCCCAAAGAAAGTTGCGATTGCACCGAGCAAAATTCTCCTGAATAGCAAGTAGAAGTAAGGATGTTTGTATGATGTAGGTGGGTATAGCTGTTGATACAGAAGAGATGAGGGTAGATCTGCCTGCAAGAGAAAGAATATTGCTATGCCATTTGGACAGCCTAGACTTAACTTTCTCAACGACCGATTAGAAGGACTCTCGGGTTACCCTTTTATGATGTAGTGGAACCCTAAGGTACTTTCCCAGATCTCCCGTAAGGGCGAAGCCCAGATGTTCACTAAGCTCCAAGCCCCTGTTATGGTTTACATTCTGGGAGAAAAATACACGGGTCTTAGTAGTACTTACCTTGAGTCCAGAAGCCTCACAAAAGATATTCAAGCAATTTTTAATCATTGAAGCTTAAGGACAGATGACTCTGAGAATAATATGATATCATCTGCAAAGAAAAGGTGAGATATTGGAGGTCCATTCTTTGTCAGTCGAATTGGTAGCCAATCATTCGTATCAACTCGTTCCTGGATTAAATGTCCTAATTTTTCCATGCAAATAACAAAGAGATAAGGAGATAGTGGGTCCCCCTGCCTAACTCCTCTCGAGGCCTTACACACTTCTGCCTTGGCACCATTCCAGAGGAGTTGAAACTGAGAAGTATTCAAAGAAGCCTTAACAAGCTCAACTAGCTAAGACGGGAAATTCAATTCTTTAAGACATCGGAGCAAAAAATTCCAATTTACTCTATCATATGCCTTTTCTAGATCAATTGTGATGGCCATAAAGCTTTTCTTCCCTTTCATAGTTCTCATAGAATGAATAACCTCCTGGGCCACAATAATATTATCAAAGCTTTATCATCCCCTTATAAAGCTGCATTGATTTGGGGCGATAATTTTTGGCATAATAGATCTCAATCTATTCATGATAACCTTAGTAATGGTTTTGTAAATAACATTACAAAGGCTAATGGGGCGTAGATCTTTGAGACTCTCGGGAGGGTCCTTTTTCGGAATGAGAACAACTAAAGTGCCATTAATATCTCTTATTCCATAAGGATTCTGGAAGAGAGATTTCACATATTTAGTCACTGTGGCACCCACCGTAGCCCATTGGTATTGGTAGAAGAGGGCGTTCAAACCATCTGGCTCAGGTGATTTGAGGGGACCCATATAAAAAATGGCATCCTTAATTTCATCTTGGTAACATCACAAGCAAGCAGTCTCAAAGCATTACTATTAATAGGTGGAAAAGAGATAGAGCAGTCAAGAGTATTCCTTATCGGGGAGTCTTCGGTAAACAGTTCTGCAAAGAAATTGGTTGCCCCCGTTGTTTAATAACCTCCATGTCATAACACCATTCACTTCCATCAAGTTGTATGGCTTCAATCTTATTCATCTTCCGTCAGCCATTAGCATAGGAGTAGAAGAGCTTGGTGTTTTGATCCCCATATAAGTTCCAATCTACCCTTACGTTCTGCGCCCACAGAAGAGATTCCTGAATAAGGATGTTCTCCAGTTCTTGCTAGAGATCCCATTGAAGTTGCTCGTAGAAATCACATTTATGCCCTCTGCTTAATGCTTTTGTTACACCGTCCAGACGCTGCATGATCTTGTGTTTCCGTCTCTCAATGTGGCCAAACACACGTTGATTCCAAGTGACACATGCGGACGTAAATTGAGAGACATTCTTGTTTCATTCAATAGTTTCCTTCCATGTTTCTCTAACAAAGTCACTAAAGTTCTCATAAAGCACCCATGGTGCTAGGAATCTAAATGGCCGATCAACTTGCTGCCTGTGCTCTCCAATATTAAGACGGAGAAGTATTGGTCGGTGGTCAGATTTAAAAAAAGGTAGGTGTGATACCTGAGCATTAGGAAAACAGTCCATCCAACTCTCTGTTGCCAGGAACCGGTCCAGCCGAGCTTCACATTATGTTCTCTTCCATGTAAATTCTGGCCCTATGTATCCCAAATCGTGGAGGAATAACGACTCAACCAAGCAGCAAAAGTCTCGGTCTGCTTTAGTTGTGTGAGTAGCATTAGATTTCCTCTCAGAATAAAAAAGGGTAGTATTAAAGTCTCCTCCTACAAGCCATGGTACCTGGGTTGAGTTGTGAATATTTTTTAGTTCCTCCCAAAGTGTGCGGAGAACAATATTTGGACTAGTATAAACAACTGTAAGGGCCCACTGGTTATCTCTGTTGGTGGAAATCAAAAAATGAATGAATTTCCTGTGGTGTACAAGAATTTCCACCTTCTTAATAGTGTTGTCCCAAAGACACCATATACCCCATATACCCCCACTAAATCCTTCGGCGGCAATAAAAGTGGAATTCTGAAACCCCAACTTACTAATTTTTCTCTCAGTATTATTCTGTACCCGTGTTTCTAATAGCACCAAAAAATCAAGACTATAATGTTCTTCAATCCTTGTATCAGGCCTGGAAATGACTTCGAGCCTGTACCTCTTGAATTCCATATCATGTAATTCATGGGGAAACCAGTGGGAGAAGTGGTGGCATTTTAGTGTCCTCCACCGGGACAATATCCTCAATTACCACCATAGTCTGTTCCATATTAATAGGGATACCCGAGTCATCCATCATATCCTCTGGAGCTCCACAGTTATTTTGCATACTTTCTTCAATCCTTGAAGTTAGTATATCGGTTTGGTGACTCGTAGTGGCTACGTCTAAACCACGTGCATGTGTTACCTCCACACCTGGGCCCTCCTGCATGTCATTAGCATTTTGTGCTTCTTCTAAAGTTGCAAAGGCATTTGTTAATGTAGGCATGTTCTCCTCTCTCCTCATGACGTCACCTCTCTTGGGAGTTACTTTGATCAAAGTTCTATTCTCTTTTCCACGTGGTCTTGTTCAGTCAACTTGTTTCCTTTTTGTACCTACTGGAACCCATTCAACATTACTCCTCAAATCTTTATTAATTTCCTTTCCAAAGTCTCTCTTATTATTCATAACCGCCTCCTTAAAAACCCCGTTTTTCACGTTGTGTAATCCCTGATTCTTAGCCTCTGACTTCCCACCTCTTTACCCTTATTCATGTGCTGATTTTTAGTAATCCTATCCAGCCCATATCCCTTGAAATCCGTACCATTCAATCATCTACTGAAATCACGGCGCACAATCATCTGTAGACCCAAGTGGCTCTTCCTCGGTTGATAGCTGCCATGCATTGTCGTTCCCTGTGACCGAATACTGGCGTCATTCGTAATTGTTCCCTCCACTGAATTATCCTTACCGGTGTTGGTCGTTCCTGTCGTTGCTCCACCACCAGCATGTTCACTATCCTCTTCTAGAGCAAGCAAAGGGCACTAGTATCGTTCATGGCCGTACTTCCCACACTCAAAATAGACATGGTGTAAGCCTTCATACACAATCTGCTTATCCTCTCCAAACACTGTGAACGCCGGCAACAGTGGTTGTTGTAAATCAAGCTCAACACATATGCGTGCAAATTCACCTTTATCATAGATGGATGTAGTCCGGTCCATCTTTATTGTCTTTCCAATCATATTTCCTATCATCCATAGTGATTCCACGTTATAATATTCCACAGGTAATTCTGGTATATGAACCTAAGTGGCAATTCTTCTTTGAGGCTCAGCTTTCCTGGGATTAAAGTTCGGTCTCTAGCGTTGCACCAAAAGGTAGTGATCACCAATCATCCATGGGCCTTCCTGATAAGCATAATCCCGATCTTCGCATTAGTGAGAGAAACTATGTAATAATCGTTACTCAGCGGCACAACCTTCAGAGGGTCCTTTGGCTTCCACATCCTCTTCACTCTATCAATCAACACAGCCTTCGGAATTGAATGTCCCAATAATTTGATGATGAGGGAATTCATCCATGGTTGGCACCATGCCGTATACTGTTTAGATGAGACCTGCAGGACAGGGTATTTTCCTTTCACCTTGCTACTCCTCCCATCCTCCTCCTCGGTGCTTTCCTCCCCATCCTCGTGCTCACCCAGACGTGCATTCTTTTGTGCAAAATAATTCTTCCAGCCATTCACTATATCCTCCTTTTCGTCATACCGTATTAAGAAGCCCCCACACCTAGGTGCGAGAAGCTTCTCCTTGTATGAATGGTGTATGGATTGGCGCTCCGGCCCCACTCCTTCCTTTACCGCCGAACGACCTTTTGCCATACTGGTTGACGTGCTCCCCACTCTTCCCCGAAGCCCTCCCCTCTCCTCCACCTCTGTCCCCCGCCCCCATCGTCCTTCCATCGCCATCGCCAATCGCGCTCTCTCCTCCGCCGCCCTTCCTTGCTCTCACCTTAATCTCGTGCACTCTCATTTTTTCTGATGATTTTATGACTTATTACTTGTAATTATTGAAAGCATTTAATTTTTAAATCGATGCAATTGTTATTTCGTCACAGCGATGACTTCTCAACATATTTTATATATTTAATTCTCTTTTGTTTTCTCATAAACCTATTGATCAATCTCATTTGTGCTTGGTCCTATCTGGGCTCTCGATTCATGCTTTATCTCATTTTTGAAATGCATCCGCGACGAGAGGAGAACCCTTAGTTCTTTGATAAACACCGTCGCGCCTTCGGGGGAAAGTAGAGGGAACTGAAAAATCACGTCTCTGTTCTTGGTCAAATTCAAATTTTGATTTGATTGATTTAGTGATTATTTATGCCAAAATCGACCATACCGTGCTATTCCGTGTTTTCACTGTTAAAATCACCGGAAAACATGCGTGAAATCGTCGGAGAAAGGTCGTCTAACATTGCAGGTATGACGGTTGTGATGGGTTTCTCAGTCAGGTTGAACTGGAGTTCCGGGTCGAGTAGGTCAACCTGTCTCCATGGAGAAGAAGACCCTCCTTGTGCACAGTGACGTCATTTAGCAAAATAGTGAAACACACCGTTTCACTAAATCTGGAAGTATGGGCCTGTCGTTTTGGGCAGTGGCATTTTATTTGGGCTTGCTGCAACTTTATTGATTTTTCCCTTGAAGTTGCACGTTTTGGGTCCCAATTATTTGGGCTTGCTTCTATTGATTTTGTTTGCCTTTTCTGAATTAGTGAATTTCTATTACTGTCCTGGATTGGGCTTTTCTGACTTGGACATTGTATTTTAATTACTTCTATTATTTTGTTACTTTTCTGCGACATTTCGGTTTGGGCCTTTAATTTTCAATTTAATTGTTTTCCCCACATTCCTGAAATTCATTGGGCTTGTTTCTAGGCCGAGGTTTTTTCATGTTAATTTTTACAGTGACACTTTACACGATTTTGGGCCTTTTGTTATTTCATTTTCGTTCTGGGATTTCTTTTATGGGCATTGTTACGTTTTTATTTTCCTAGGCTATAAAATTTGGATTTCCAGAAATGATTTTGGGCTAAGTAAACGTTTTTTTTTACTTCAGTGTTTATTAAATTAGCTTCTATTTTATGTATAATCTTGATTGCATCACATTAAATTATTTAAATTAAGAAAAATTAATTTTGGCAATTTTCATATTCTGGAAAATTTGCAAAAAAAAAAAAACAGTTTTTATGAGTTGTTTAATTGCCTAAAAATATGAAAAATCAATTTTAGACAATTATCCAACTCTTCAAATTTTGTAAAATCTAATTTGAGTTGAAAAGTGTCAAAATTAATTATTTAAACAATTTTTAGATACATAAAACAGTGGAAGGGTTTCTACTTAATTATGTAGGGACTTTGTTGATTAAATTAATTGATTTATCCCTCCATCAAGATATGCATATATTATATTTATTTTGAATGCACAAAATAGTGGGAGAATTTGTCCAAGATGATTATTTAGTCACATTTTGTTGATTAAATTAATCAATCAAATTCTTATTAAAGATTTATGCATATTTGGAATTTAAAATGCACAAAGTTGGTATTTATGATTAGTATGCATCTTGGGGAGTAACCATAGCATCCTCTATTACATGTGTAGATAGTCACATATGTGTTTTAACATATCAACTCTATTAAATCGGTAATATTAATTTAATCAAAGTGGGAGGATTGTATTTAGTCACTTATGTCGATTAAATTAATTGATTAAATCCTCCATAAAAGCTATCTATATACAGAATTTAAGTGTACATAATTGACATTTATGATTAACTTACATACTAGAGTGGTAGTTATAGTGCTCTCTTACAACATGCTTAAATAATCATGTATAGATTTTGAAATATCAATCTTCAGAAGTTGATTAAATTAATTAATTAAGATTCCCATTGACATTGTATATACATATATGGTATTTAAATTGTATATATTTGATATTAGTGATTAGAATACATATTTTGTTTAAAGAATCACTACAGCATCCTTGTACACATATTGTATACATAGGTAATCACATAAGGTTTTACCACATCAAATTATGTTCATACGTACAATTAGTATACACAATGACACTACTACAGAATTAGGATATAACCACCCCCAAGGACGTCCTAAATTTAAAATTAGGTGGTTAAAAAGGGAGGCGGTGGCATTTTTGTAATTATATGTATGCAAGGGAACCTTTAGGCGTCCCAAATTTGAATTTGGGACTTCTAAAGTGCTTCCAGGCGCGGAATATAAATTTTGTAAATTTTTTTAGCTCTAGGAGCTGGAATTAGACGTCCCAAAATTATTTTGGGACGCCTAAACCCAGACTTTAGGCGTCCCAAATCCATTTGGGACACCTAAAGTCCCAACTTTAGGCGTCCCCTTTGCGCATGTCAGACACTTGTCTGACATGCGTCTTCTCAATCCCATTCTCCCTCCTCACATGTGTCCATTCCCTCCTCCCTCCTTTTTTGACCCAATACTTTACTCTTCTTCCTCCTCCCCCCACCGTCGGCCTCTTTTCTTGTTCTTCAACTCCTCCCTTCTTCAACTACTCTTTCTTTCTTCAACTCCTCCCTCCTCCACCTGAAATCCATTGAAGGACGCACGCACCAGAGGCCACCCTTCTGCAACTTTACCTCCTCCACAGGTTTTTACTCTCCTCCACCTCCTTCCTTGCATTGTTGTCCACACCACCGTGGTTCTTTGCTTTCTCCACCCTCTGGTGTACCTCCCTACCGTGCATACACCTCTGATCTCCAACGTCTTCTCTACCTCTCTAGCACACATAGCACAGTGGGCGCCCCTTGATCAGGTTAGTTTATTTTCTTTTTGAAATATACATTTACTTGAATAAATTAAAGTAAAACTTGTAATGTGAAAAGCCTAGGCAATAGGAAATATCACGTTAATTGTGCTTATATATTGCTTATATTGAGATGGTTGAGATTAGCCTGGTGTGTTTGGTGTGCTTATATTGCTTAAATTGTATTCAGGAACTCCACGGCAATGGTTTATTTTCTTTTTTAAATATAAATTTACTTGAATGAGTAGGGGTTATTTTAATTTTAATCAAGGAAAAATTCCACATAAAGTTGCCTCAAATAGGAAAATTCTAAATTTGGTTGTTAAACTCAACAAATCCCTAATTAAGTTATTCATAACTTAGTTTTGTGTATATATATTACCATTAATTAGTATATATAATAAAATAAAATATGATTTGTTTAAATTAAAGAAATTCTTGTATTCCAAAGGAATTATGAAGAATAATTCAAGCTAAAACTAAAAAGAAAACCATAACCCCAATATTCATTAAATGATTTTTATCTAAATATTTTCAATAAAACAATTTTATTTTTGGAAGAACTCAACTTAATGTTTTAATTTAATCTTATTATATTTATTTTATTATACATTAATGTTTATATACATATACTTACTAAAAAAATAAGTTACATAGCACTGAAACCCTTTTAAGAGGAGAGAGGAGACTAGAAAGGGGCAATAAAGTTATTAAGCCCATATTTTAAAATCCTAAATTGGGTTGATAACTTAATTAGGCAATCCCATCATATGTCGTTGACAATTGTACTAAACGTGTGAATGTTATTGGGAATGCCTTAGGTGGTAACAAAATGGATCATAGTTGGATGAATGCTTTGAGAACTAGTGAAGAATATGAGAAAGGGGTGGAAGAATTTATTGAATTCGCTAAAAAGAATGCTCCTGCAAAAAATGGGAAGTATTTTTGTCCTTGTTTCAATTGTTTGAATGAGAGTCGACGGGATGTTGATGTCATAAAGGATCACCTACTTTGTGATGGAATAAATCTGCGATACACAAGGTGGATATGGCATGGTGAGGAAGTAACGGATTGTCCGTCGCACAAGAAGGAAGATGTGGATATCATAGGTGAAGATAGAATGGAGAAAATGATTCACGATGTTGAGGCAGAATCCTTTGCGCAGTCACAGGAGTATGACAGCCTGCGGAGTGATGCAGAGACACCATTGTACCATGGGAGTATGTACACGCGGCTGATGGGAACATTACATTTGGTTAACTTAAAGGCAACTTGTGGGTGGATCGATAGTAGTTTCACATTGCTGCTTGAACTATTGTGTGATATGTTTCCGGAGGATAATGTACTTCCAAATCGTATGTATGAGGCCAAGAAAATCCTATCTAAGATGGGTATGGAGTATAAAAAGATACATGCTTGCCCTAATGACTGCGTACTGTACATAAATGAGTATGGAGGTCTTAGTGAGTGTCCTAAGTGTAAAACTACAAGATACAAAGTGAAAAAAGATGGTGGTTGTGGCGATGTGACAAGTAAAAGGCAACCTTTAAAGGTTATGTGGTATCTTCCAATAATACCACGTTTTAAACGTTTGTTTACGACTGCAACAAAAGCGAAGAAGTTGAGATGGCACTCTGATGAGAGAATATCTTATGAGAAATATCTTCGGCACCCAACTGACTCTCCACAATGGCAAAAAATAGATGAAATGTTCCCTTAATTTGGCAGCGAGCCGAGAAACCTTCGGCTTGGGCTTTGTACAGACGGCATCAATCTGTATGAAACTCTTACTAGCACACATAGTGCGTGGCCGGTTCTCCTTATAATATACAACTTGCCTCCCTGGCTA
Source organism: Inga laurina (assembly GCA_963855925.1). Classification (NCBI taxonomy): domain Eukaryota; kingdom Viridiplantae; phylum Streptophyta; class Magnoliopsida; order Fabales; family Fabaceae; genus Inga; species Inga laurina. The sequence goes on along the minus strand of OY979701.1, from coordinate 67,900,507 downwards.
TATATGAAACGTAAGTATATGATGCTATCTATGATGATTTCTGGACCAAAACAGCCAGGGAACGATATTGATGTCTATTTGGCGCCTTTGATTAAGGACTTGAAGAAGTTGTGGGAGGAAGGCATAGATGTGTTTGATGCTTACAAGAAGGAGTCTTTCAAGCTACGTGCAATGATTTTCACAACGATAAACAACTTCCCTGCGTACGAAAACTTGTCAAGGTACAGCGTGAAGGGTCATAAAGCATGCCCAATATGTGAAGCAGACACACACTTCCAATAACTAAAGTATGGAAGAAAAACTGTCTACCTTGGCCACAGGAGGTTTCTTCATCAGTTCCACCCATATCGTAGGCTAAGAAAGCGTTTTAACGGCTTACCAGAGCATGGAATGGCTCCAAAGTCATTAACCGGAGAGGAAGTCTACAGTTGAGTGGAACGTATCAATGTCACTTTTGGTAAGAATCAGAGGGTTGCGGGTGAGAAGAACATATAGAAGAAGAGATCCATTTTCTTTGATCTTCCATATTGGCGTTCGCTTAACGTGAGACACAGTATTGATATGATGCATGTGGAGAATAATGTTTGTGATAGCCTTATCAGTACGCTTTTGTACATACCAGGGAAGACTAAGGATGGGATTAGTGCGAGATTAGACCTTGTTGATATGGGAATAAGAGAACGGTTACATCCACAACTAAGAGATGATGGTAGGAGGGCATACATGGAGCCAGCAGTGCATACACTATCAAAAGCAGAGAAAAGAAGTTTGTGTGGGTGTTTGCATGAAATTAAGGTGCCGCAAGGGTATTCCTCGAATATGAGAAGATATGTCTCAATGGACGATTTGAGGTTAGTGGGAATGAAGTCCCATGATTATCATTTGTTGATGCAACAACTATTACCGGTAGCTATTAGAGGCATAATGAAAGATGAAGTACGAACCACTGTAACAAGATTGTGCGTTTTCTTCAATGCTATATGTAACAAAGTCATTGACACAGAAAAGTTGGATGAACTGGAAAATGAGGGTTACATTATTTTGTCACAACTAGAGATGCATTTTCCTCCTTCATTTTTTGATATAATGGTGCATTTGGTAGTTCATTTGGTAAGGGAGGTAAGGCTCTGCGGTCCAGTTACCTGAGGTGGATGTACCCTTTCGAGCGATACATGAAGATCTTAAAAGGGTATTCTAAAAATCCTTATCGACCAGAAGCCTCAATTGTAGAAAAATATGTAGTTGAGGAGGCTATGGAGTTTTGCAAAGATTATATGTCAGGGAAGAAGGAACAATCTCGGTATGAAGAGGGGAGAAACAAGGGAACACAAGGACTGAAAGTGAAGAATGTTCCTCGTGAAGAGGTGTTGCAAGCCCTTTTGTATATCCTGAATAATATGGAAGAAGTTCAACCTTACATAGATGAACACAGAAAGACTTTGAAGAACAAGAATCCAAGGAAGAATGACATGCAGATTACTATTGAGCAAAACAAGACATTTATGCAGTGGTTCGAGGAAAAGGTTTTGCACGAGACCGGTATGTCTGAGACAATCGAGTGGCTAGCTTAGGGGCCTTCGTTTCAGGTCATCACTTGGACCGATTATGATATAAATGGCTATTCTTTCTATATGAAAGAGCAAGATGACAGAAGTACCATGCAAAATAGTGGGGTCATGGTAGAAGCTGAAGCTATGCACTTTTCTAGTTCGAGAGACAAAAACCCCATATTAGCGTCTATAGCCTATTATGGAGTTATAGAAGAAATATGGGAGATGACATACAACAAGTTCAAAGTTGCTTTATTCAAATGTAAGTGGGTTAGCAATAATGCTGTGGTAATAGATAAACAATTTGGATTTGTTTCAGTCGATCTTCGAAGAGTTGGTTATAGAGACGAGCCCTTCATTTTAGCAAGCCAAGCGAAACAAGTGTTTTATGTCACCGATCCTGCGAGCAAAAACATGTCCATTGTCCTTAAAAGTAAAAAACAGAAGTATAGTGATTTGACCTTCAACCTTGATGACACACCACCTTTCACAACAACTCCACCTTGAACAAATGAGGTAGAATTGGTAGATGATGACGAATATGCTGTAAGAAATGACCATGGTGAAGGCCTATAGGAAACAATATAGAGTAAGACCTTAATTTATAAACGAGAACTGTGTTTTTTCTATTTTACTTCCCGCTTACTTTATTTCATTTTTTTTGCCATTTATTTACGTTTCTGATGATGCTTTTTGTGTTAATAGGAATATGGACAACTCTAGTGATGACGAGAGGTGTAGAGATGACGAAAGCTCTAGCAATGACGAAAGGCCTAGAGATGAACCCCCTGTAAGAAGGAGGGTTAGAGGCTGTACAAAGATGGGAGCATTGGTTGCATGTCATGAACATCAACAGGAGAGGCTGCATATAGACTTCGATGAAAATCTGAATCCAGTTGGTCCTGAGGAAGACCACTTCATTAGCTATGTAGGGTTTTTGGGTCGAAGCAAAGTGCGCATTACCTATGATAATTGGAGATTGGTTCCCCCAAAAACGAAAGACATGATTTGGCAGCAACTTTTGGTATATAAGTTTTGATGCATTGTAGCTTTGTTCTTATTGTTTCAAATATAATAATCTTATGTTTTACCTTGCAACAAACATACGATGTCTCAGACACTAGGGAGATGTATAAGCACTGGATGGATGAGGTTCGTGTACAATGGAAAGGTTTCAAGAACAAGCTAACAGCACAGTACATTCGAGGGGACCTTAGGGGTCAGGATCCATGTGCACAGTATACGTATTTGTCTCCAGAGGACTGGAGGTTGTTTGCGGTATCACGAGCAGATCCTGAGTTTTTGGTAAAATTTCTGTCATCATGATATAGAACTTTTAATTTTCATATACTTGATATCGTTGATTTATTTTTCGTTTTTTTTCATTCATAGAAATTAAGTGCAGCAAATGCACAGAGGCAATCAAAAAATAAATATCAACATTACATGTCTCGTGGTGGATATCGGAAGCTTGAGCGGCAAATGATGCAAGAAGAGTTAGAGAAAATGAAGGAAGCAGCGGAATCTGATCCTAGCGTTGTTATCCAGCCACCGCCACCTCCTCCACATCATAAAAAATGGAAAGCAGGGAGGATTAAGGCTGGGAAGTACATAAATCCGACTGTTGCTAAGGTTGCTGCGAGGATTGTAAGTAGTTATACCATAAGTACCTAATTTCTTACATATCGCGAGTGGTTTCGATACATTTACGATAAACTGTATGCTACAGGATGAACTGGACAAGCAGAGTAGCCAAGGTTCATTCAATCCAAGTAGACGGATGGACATCTTGTCAACGGCTATTGGGAAGGCAGATGACCTTGGTGGTGTTCGAGGAGAGACACGGGGAGTTAGTGCCGCGAGGTATTTTAGACGAGACTCACGTTATTCATCACAAGCTGGACCTAGTAAGGACGTTGTGGCCAAGATTCGAGAGGACCTCGAACGAGAGATCGAGGCCAACCTTCACGACAAGCTCCGACAAGAGCTGTTGCCAGAGCTTCAACTTGAAATGGCAAAGATGTTCGAAGCACAAAAGGCAAGGGACGAGCATAGAACTCAGGAATCCCCGGCCTTCAATAGCACCAGAGGAAGTTACAACCCTCTGGAGGAACCACTTGGCGACCCTTCTCCCACTCCAGTGTCGGGAGACCCTTCCACCCTCTATTTGGATGATCCACTGTTGCATGTTGTTGCTGATGCTCTTGTTCACACACGTGCTACCACCCACCATCATCAGCAAATTCTGCAGGATTTTTGTAGGGTGAATGTGACGAGTGTTAGAAAGGGGGAAGAAGGTATAGCTATTCCTGTTCCTGATCCAGAGGTTGGTACGTTAGGTCAAGCGATAGGATCTTTCATCCTTTGGCCTCACAATCTTATTGGTTCAGACACAACACCTCCAATGGTAGGAATTACCTTACTATTATTGAAAATCTGTTGGCATCCTAATAACAATTTGTTTTTTGATGTTCTAAAAGGATGACAAAGATGCAAGGAAATAGCCCTACTTAGCACGGCTACAACAGATCTACAAGGGCATTAAACAGATTGACTTGAAGATGCCTCCAGGGATTGTGGGCCTTACATTGGAGTATCCCTACACGATTGACAATACATATCTCAAGTAGTTTATCAGGTTGAGGAGATAGATGCAGGCTAGGTGAAATTTGCAGTTCGATAAGTTTTTTTTTTCAATTTTTTCATAGAATTCATTTAGTGGTTTTCTGATTTCATACATTCAATAATTCATTCCTTATTTTAATTCTATTATAGCACCTTTCACGGTCTCTGCACAAACATGGAAAGACGTGATTGGTATGGATTCTTATGTCCTGCGAATACGACAGGGGATACTTGTACTGTGGCGTATAGGACTCACTATGTCAGCTACGCAATGGGACAGACCAAACTTCGTTGTTATCTAGCACCCATTGTTCAACGATTTGTATTTACATTTTGTCAATTTAAGAAGTTTAATAAATAATTGTCTTCTCATCTAACTTCATTTTAATGTGTACATGTTGTTAAAGTTACTACTAGAGTTTGTGTGTTATATGTCCCCGCTGCAACGTAGTCTATTGGTTTGATCCCTTGAGTAAAAAGCCAGACAAAGATACAAAATATGTCTTCAACATGTAAGTTATTCTGTATTTATTTCATTGACTCTTAAAAAAATGAATAGTTCTAATTTCTGTTCATTTTGATTTTCATGATAGTGCTTGTCAAACATATAGAGTCCTAGGTGGGTCACGCGATGGTACAGTTGTTAAAAAGCCAAAGTGGTTTTATCCGATAGTAAGTATATTCGATCCTAGCTAATTGTTTCATTGACGGTCCTTTTAGACATACCTTTATTGATTTTAATAACCAATTGCATCCCTTTGATTTAAAGTGCCCTCGGCAACCTGGCAACATTGAATGCGGATATTATGTTATACTTTATATGTATAACATCACTCAAAGTGGAATTACTAGCGATTTTGAAAAGGTAATCACTTCTTCATTCTCAAATGATAATATTTTTGGTGTTCTAATCGAAATGCTAATTAATTCATTTGCTTGAGATTTATTTCATCAAAGCTTACTTTCTAATTTTCAGATTTTTGATAATGAAGATGCCTACCTATGTGAAGACCTTGATTTGATCAGAGATCTTTTGGCTGGACATCTTCAACATATAGAGCAGTAAACTTTTTATTTTATATTAGTTTGTAGTTGTGTGATGACAGCGTTTTGACACTTTCTGGTTGTTATTGTTGATATATATAGTAGTAGGTTGTATGAGTTGTTATTGTTGTTATTGTATGAGTAATAGGTTGTTATTGTATATATTGAGTAGTAAAGATTGTAGTGCTAGATGTCCTTACCATTTTGTAACGGACAGTGTGGTTTATGAATGCATCTTTTATTCTGTTTCTGCAGTTTGAATTCACTGGGTAATACGGAATGTAAATTGTGGTATAAAAAAAACATAACCTTTAAACGTCCCAAATTAAGAATTGGGACGTCTAAAGTCCCCCCAGGGAGGGACTTTAGACGTCCCTTTTATTTGGAACGTCTTTTCTTACAACATACTAGCCCCAACATATACGTCCCCCCGTTTTGGGACATTAAAGGTGCCAAATTTGGGACGTTATAGCCCCTTTTGTAGTAGTGTGATATGATGTATTTGTGATGAGTATGTTGAATCGAGAAGTAGCTATAGCATTCTGACTAGGCATATACACTCTATTTTGAAATACTAAACAAAATACATCACTCAAAAATTTAAAGACGTAAATTGTAATTAAATGTGTGGTTATAATTAATCTTTACCCATAGGTAGATAATTATAATCATAGTTTTAATTAGGGTGGAATGGAACAACATTATATTTTCTAAGTAGCTCACAGGTATTAAGAGATATAATTGCATTTCAGTTTCACCAATTTGAGATAAATTCATGCTATGCTAGTGTCTTTACCCACAGGTAGACTTTAGTTATACAAATTTTGTAATTGTATAATTTACATTAGTAAACATACGCCTATATGCGATGGTTGCTTGCCTCTTATAGTAATTTTGTAAGCATCCATGATTTAATTTTAACTTTGTAGTATGATTGTTATCTATTCAGTTATTTAGTTTGATATAATTTATTAGTGACAATTAAGCCTATAAGGATAACTCCTATCATTAGGATAAAATTGACATTAAGAAAATTTCTAGTATTTATATTACTAGCGTGAGAAATGAGATAACATTATTATCTCAATAGAGTAATCTCAATTAAAAGCTGGTTATTATAAGTACATAAAGAATTGAACAAAGTCAATGGTTGTTGATAGGCTAAAGGACAGATTGAGAAATTCTCATTAATGTTATTGCATTGTTTTGTTGACTATTAAATGATTCTTCATAATAGGATAAGTTGTCTTCATTAATCTTTTGGTAGAACAAATCCTTAGTTTATTATCTCATGAGTTGTTACTCCCTTTTATGAATATATGTATGGACATCAAGTAATCATTGAAAATGTGTATATATATAAGTTTCACCCCTTTTGGAAAAGCAAGAGATTTTAAATAAGGGCTATCAAGTTACCAACCCAAAGGCCATAAAGTAATAGACATATAAAGTTTAATCTGTCTATGAGTAGAGGTTTGATTGAAGGCAATAATGCATATACACTTACTGTTAGTTATGTTCTAACAGATGAAATAACTCATCCTGCGTTCAGTTGACTCTTCAAATACCTAAACACTTTTTGCTTTATAATTAAGTTGGGTCATCTCACATTTTCAGAGTATATAAAGCAAGAGTGGGTAATTTAATCTAGCTAACATATTAATATAGTGAAGTCAATTAGAAGAGATGGATGACGTGATGGATACATGACTGAGGATAGTGACTTACCTATAGGTTTTCCTCTTAAAGAGTGCACTCGAGACAACTATATATCTTAGATGATTTTCCAACAAAATTATATTTAAATCCTTTTAAATCTGAAAGTTGGAAGCTCAATTTATATAGAATTGTCTTATAAATGAAAGAGTGTGGACGGAAAACATCCACAAGACTAAGACTACATATTTTGGTAAAGATGTAGAAAGATCTTGGCAATTCTATTGAGCTGTCCATTTCATTTTAGAAGCTGTGCAGTAATTTTGAAATGCCAAATTATTAAGAAGTGACATGATTAGAAGGAGTGATCGAACTCATTCATGATGATCATACATAATAGATTGTAACCTCTAATCATGATGGAACATTGGTTTTACATGATACTCTTCTCCTTGAGGTAAATGTGAAACGTAATGAAGTTTTGAAATTCTCAATTGGTCAAGCTTGAAATAAGAAGCATTAACATTAAGGACTCTATTAGTTATTAGGAAAAATATCCCGAAACAAGCAAGAGATATTCCAAATTGATAGATAGTGCTTTTATTGTATAACATCAATCTGTTAACGCTTTGGATTAAGACCAATGAGAATTCAAATTTGGCAATTGCTACCAACTATACATCATGTACTTCAAATAATATGACGAGAGTATAAATAATGAGAGTGACCTTAAATTACATTGGCATCTTTCCATTATAGTAACAAGGAGAGATGTGTGTGAATTGAAAGAAAGGTCACATAAACTATGAGAAGAATTTAGTTAGCAAAATTGAAAAACCCTCCTCACAAGCATATCTCACATTAGTAATAAATAAGGTGTTATGATGCAATCACATACATGATAAGGTTGAAAGTATCATAATCTTGTTTGTATACTAGATTAGTGGGAGTTGAGTCATTTGTATTGAACAAAATGATGATTCACTTATTGCTTGGGAATTTTGACATAAGGTGTTGAACATAACAAAATCACCATTGTTTTAATTTGTGATATGACTAGGTTAAGTGTAGTATTCTTTTAGAATATATATAGAGAGACTATTCTTAAAATATTTGAGAATGTCATAAGTAACTTATGTTCATGAGTATTTGAACATTTATGGATAGACGGTAGTTGTTGTATTTAACATCTATTATAAGAATATGATTTAATTGTCCATATGTTTCTAATATCATTATATTTCATTCCTTCTAATTTAGTTTCCTAGGTGCAGACTTGCTTGAATGTATGCATAAATAGACAATGCCATTGTAAGTGAACTTGAGGATTATCAAGCATATTATTGCTTGAATAATAATTGAAAAGCTGCAGGTCATGAAGTACATTACAAAATGTACATTAAGCTTCATGCTTTACATATAAAAGAATGATTAGATTTGTTTAGTTTAGTATGATATGTTAACTATAAAATAGTTAACATTATGATGCATCTGTACGTTTACTGAAAAAAAAAAGCATCATGGAGGAATACAAGATTGCTAAGCAGTTACTGATAGCTTTATTCCACCATAAATTGCTTAATCTAGTCATTATTAAAGGCAAGTTATAAGATTACTGATTAAAAAATAAAATTTATCATGTGGTTTTAAATTAATTTAAACCCATTAAGGGTGTTATGTGACCATAAAGTCAATGGATCATAAACACATAAGTATAAATCCTTAAATGAATTGCATGCATTTAGAAACATTAAATGATCAAATACCTTATTTATATGTTAGATCACATTGAGTGATCTAAATAAGTTATTGTTAAATGATAAAATTCAAGTTAAATTTTGTTGTCTCATATTGGTATCTAGTTATCAAGATTGACAAACATTCAAGTAGGAATCGAATAAATACTTAAGATTTATTCATTAATTTTTAACCCATTAAGTAAGGGTGTTGCTATGTAATACATGGAAGACAAGACTCGACTTAAGAGGACTTATTGCAATGATTCTTGCAACATAGCCTTAATTAATCTAAACAGGGCAATTGACATATAGTTATGGGCCAAGTGGAAGAATGCTAGATATTTTAATATATTATAATTATTATTAGTTATTATTAATTAGGTAATTAATTAAAATAATGAGTGTGGCTTGTAAGTCAGATTTAAGCCTAATTCAAGATTAGGATTATTGGCTATTAATGTGATTTTTCTGATGGTGGAAAATACACATTTGAATTTTGCTACCAAATGAGACGAGCGTAAGAAAAACCTAGTCTGCTCATCTGAGGTTCCCTGATTGGCGACGAATTTTAACCTAGTTGCCATCGCTGTGCCTCACAGCCAATCAGAAGGAGACCTGACAATTATCTTCTGTCTTCAATTCCTTTTGCAGCTCTCATCAGTATTTGTGAGTTCTCTGTCAAATCAAAGTTCAGCAATGGCGAGAGGTAATTCTTATAAGTCTTCCGTTAGTAATATAGGAAAATTCATATACTCTAATTTGTGATTTATTTGTGTATCTATAAATTTTATCCTACATCGTCTATAGCTTATTCTTGGTTTATTGATTTGTGGTTGTTGGAGGAAGGTATTGGTGCACCTCAGGAGAGGTGAAGTTGGACTAGGAAATATTCTTTAATCACCTATACAGGCTCGGAGCATCCATTAGGTATTTTTAGGATTGATCCATTATGTATTTGAAGGGATGAACTTGTCTGCAACTGTAGTGAAATGTCTGGAGTTATCAATCAAACTGAATCTAAAAGAACATTGAAGTGAATAAAATACTTGGTAAAAGTGGATGGAAAGAGAACATTAATGAAATGTTTGGAATCTTTGGTGAATATGAAGAGAGCAATGGCATGTTAAGTGTTCTATGTCCATTAAATCTGAGAACTAATGAATTGAGGAAGATTGCAACAGGCAGATATAACAATAAATTCTCAGCTATCTTCAATCATGTAGAAAGCATCCTACTAATAGACAGCATCCGTGTGCATGAGGTTTGATCCTAAATCTTAATTATTACCTTGTAGATTTGTTTTGTCTAAACACTTTCAGTTGAAATGAACATTAAAACTTTAAATCATTTTGTACTTATAATTCTTATTGACCTTAATAGACATTAGTCAGAATGGTTTTTTTTGCCAAGGATATTAATTAGGATGCTGAATGCTTATATTTGGTTTTAGATATTTTTAGCTTTATTTAAGGCATATCTGTGATGCTAAGTTGTTCATTTTCCTTTCAAATGTGAATATATATTACATTAGTTGCTGCTGCGTGGATTATGTGGGGCTTATTGTGCACGTAATGTACCAATGGTTTTATTTCATCTTTTGATAGGAAAGGAAATCAAGTTTGTGGCATTTCCATTTTATTTCTAATGGGAAAAATGAATCAAATAAAATGGTTTTTGTGTCAGTAGCTTTCCACTTTGTAAGAGAGCCTGTATACTCTGCGGACCATCGGAGGGTGAAAACACTAGTTGTTATGAGCTTGTTGTGAGGTTCTCAATATGAGGTCTCTGTTGATCTATTCATGCTCAGAAGAGCCCTAGCAAGGTAGGCTCATATGAGCAACCATGATTACGTGGAAATAGGGATATCCCCTATTAAATGCAATCACCTTTTTGCTCTGCAGTGTGGTGTATTGCGACAAGATCAATCTGTAATGCCCAGTTTATAGGATTTTGTGATTTACAAGCTTTGCTTGCATTTGTACCACAGAAAAAAAAAAAGAAGAAGAAGAAGAAGAGCCCTAGTGCATGATTGGATGAAATATGAGATTAAATTTCAAAATCATTAACTTTTGGGCCTGCACATAAAAAAAAGGAATCGGAAATATCATAAACTGAAGGATAAAGTATGATAAAATTTTCAATAGAAACACAATGGAATCAATTTCCAAATGAGAAGTGTGACTATCAAACGTGACTGAGATATGAAAATACAACAGAGTCAAGAGAGAACTGATATAATGGGTTTGAGTTTATATATTATTTTGTGTGGTAGATGCTGTAATGGGTTTGAGTTTCTGTTTCCCTCACAATATTTTGTTTTCATCTTCCTTGTGATCCTTTTTTCCTGTTGTTATGTTTTTTATTTTACGTTATATTTTTCCTTTTAAATTTAACTATGAGATGCCATATGATGTATTTTAAAGTGAATATGTATGTAATTTTATAAAATATAGGCTCTGATTAACACTTCTCATGGCAAGTTGGTTATAAGTCAAGAAGAATGTATTTCAACATGAAAAATGATTCCTTTTCATGAAATAGATTAAAATATAAATATCTTATTATATTTATATCATATATATTCTGTAATAATGGCATTTTCTTATCAATTTCTTAAAGACATAAAAAAGCAATTTGCTCCCTCAAAGGCATCTTTTAGTATATTCTCTTTTCTTTACATTTCTTTCTTAGAACTCCAGGGAAAGCAACTCACCACTCCAGTAATTGAAACCCTTCTCTTCTTTTCCAAATGAATGACAGAGGGATCTTGATCAATCATGAGATGCAAATCCTTGAAATTTAGAACCCACCTTTGATTGATTCCATGTTGTGTTAGTATCATCAATTTAAGGTTTAGGGCTTAAGATTATGCAAGTTGTTTTCCACCTTACAAGAGGGTGTGTGCTCTTTGGATCTGTGATAGTTCAGATGAGTATTTGTGAAGACCCATTTTTTTAAGTACCCGATACAAAATCTGTTTCCTTGTTTCACCGACCCATTCTTTCTCATTGTTCATTGCATTTTGTTCTTCCTAGTTACACACTATGAGGCAGATGATAGTGGATGGCAGCGCACAATTTATTCCTCAAGAAATCATCAGAAACATTCTCAAACGACTTCCTGTAAAATCCCTGAAGAAATTTCTATGTGCGCGCAAACAATGGGAAAAAATCATCATGGCCCCCGCTTTTATTGCTGATCACCTCCACCTTCTTGTGGAATTATGCCTGCTTGACTGTGAGAAGCAACTCCATGAAGTTCAGAACATTCCTTTCCATAATTCGTTTCGTGTTAGGATCGTCGGTTTCAACAATGGATTTCTCCATGTCTAACATTCTAGTTCTCAAATTCGTTCCCTTTTTTTGGTAAAATGCGGGGCTCAGCCCTATTCATTAATCAAAACTAAATGAGGATATGCCACCCCCATTGAGTCCCTGTACAGATACTGTCTAATTTGCAAAGGTGGGTCATCATACATCTCCACCAAATTTTCCTGTCCTAAGCTTATGTTTGCTAGAAAGTCAGCACACATATTTCCCTCCCTATACACATGTTGGACTCTAAAAGATGAAAATACATTTAACTGACTCTTTACAAGCTTTAACAAATTGCTGTCAAATTCTGTACCACGCAGCACCTGCTCAATCATACAAACAAGTGCAGAAGAGTCACTTTCTAAAATCAGTTTCTTTACCTTGAGCTCACCTGCCATTTTCAGTCCTGTAATTGCACCCCATGTCTCTGCTTTTATCGTTGAGCAATTACCAAGGCTTCTGGAAAATCCCTTCATCCATCTACCATCACTGACCCGAAGTAGACCCCCACATCCAGCTCTACCAGAAATTGCTTTATACGCACCATCCACATTCAATTTCACCTAGCTGTCATCCGGAGCAACCCAGCATATATTCTGCATACTCCTCTTGTGCCCGTTACCTCCACCCCGCAGATTCTGAGATTGAAGAACAAAGACATATCTCATGATTAGGGTTTTTAGATCCGTTGGGACTTGATAATTCTCCACAAATAAAGCCATATTCCTAACAGACCAAAGCTTCCAACATGTAACTCCAAATATTATCTTCCATTCTTCATCCCTACTACTTAAGTTTTCCTTCATTCATTCTCTTCCCTGAAGCTTGTAGAATTCATCCCCTTCATCTCTTCTTCCCAGTGCAAGCCATACCATCCGAGCAGTTGTACAGTCTCTCATCACATGTGTGAATGTTTCTAGCTCCCCATCATTTTTGAAACACAAGCAAGAACACCCAAACAAGTGCTCTCTTCGTTCTCTTGTAAGCAGTCTATTATGCACAGCAAGCCAAAGAAAAACTTGGATTTTACGAGGTCCTTTCCATTTCCAAACCAGCTTCCAGATCTCATCGTTTGCACCCTTTTCCTCTCTCAACTTCTTATACATCTTTGAAACAACATAATCATTTTTTAAATTGGACCCCCATTTTATTTTGTCAGCCCCAAACTCATCACAAGGTGGTGGTACTGCTCTTATTAAATCACATCCCTCTTGTGAGACAAGTTCCTGTAATTTTTGGTGATTCCAGTCACTATTATGGTTAACCAATTCTCTCACCGTGCACATCTTGTCCTCCTCCCTTAAGGAACCCACACAATGATTAATCAATATACTCCCATCATCAACCCACTTATCTAGCCAAAAGCTAACCCTTCTACCATTCCCCACTTCCCAATGCACATTATCAATCAGGTTTGGCCACAATCTTCCCACATTTTTCTAGATTTCTGAATCTGCATTTTTAATAATACATTCCTTACTTTCATCCATTCCTCTCCCATATTTCCCTTTCAAAACCAAAGAACACAGATTTTCAGGCTTAGCAATCAAATTCCACCCAATTCTTCCCAGAAGCGCATCATTCATGATCCCTATTTCCTTCAATCCATATCCACCTCTTTCCTTGGGCGAACATAATACCTCCCAACTTACAGCTGGTATCTTCCGCTTTCCTTCCTCCATCCCCCATACAAACTCCCTCTGTAATTTAACCATCTGCTGTCTAACACCACTAGGAATATGTGAGTGTTGCATACAATAAACAGCCATCTGATTTGTGACTGATTCTACTAGAGTAAGTCGACCAGCTAGGGAAAGTGTTTGCTTCTTCCAGCCACTTAGTTTATTCTGCAGTTTATCCAACATAAACTGGAACTTCCCTCTCGTACTCTTTCCCCTAGTTACATATGGGCCAAGATATCTTCCTAGATCCTCCATCCTCCTAAATCCTGATATATCACATGCCTCCTTCTGCATAACTCTATTCGTATTTTTTGAGAAAAAAATACATGTCTTCTGTATATTAATTTTCTGCCCTGATATCCTCCCAAACTCCTCTAATACTTCCATTATTGTGCTGATTTGCTCTTTATTTGCCTCACAAAATAATAAAAGATCATCAGCAAATAGCAAATGAGACATTGCTATACCCCTTCTACCCATTCTCAATGGAATCCATTTCTTCATGTTCACACAATCAGCAATCAGTGGGATAGCTTCTCCATCCCCAAAACAAACAAATATGGAGACAAAGGGTCTCCTTGCCTCAGCCCTCTTCCTAGGAAGAACTCATCATTTTTAGTTCCATTCCACATCACACTCATTGGTGTTGTACTAATGCAGCTCATAATTACCTTTCTTACATGCTCCTCCAAACCGATTTCTAATAAAACCTTATCTATAAAATTCCATGACATTCTATCATAAGCTTTTTTTAAGTCAATCTTAATGGCCATATACCCTTTTTTCCCCTGCATTCTATTCATGGAATGAACCATTTCCTTTGCAATTATGATATTATCATGGATGTTGCGCTTTGGAACAAAGCTAGTTTGAAAAGGTGAGACTAACTTGTCCATCAAACCTTTCAATCTATTAACTACTAATTTAGACAATCATTTATAAAGGACATTACATAGAGAAATAGGCCGAAATTCACTCACCTTTTCTGGCTTCTCTATCTTTTGAATGAGCACCAATAGAGTCTTGTTCACTTCTCTAATCAATTCTGGCTCCTTCCACATCTTTTGGACATATTCACTAACAGAACTTCCTACCACTTGCCAATTCTCATGATAGAACACTGCTGGAAAGCCATCTTCCCCAGGGGCTTTGAATCCACCAATTTGGAAAACCTTTCGCACCTCATTTCTTGATACATCTCTATTCAACCCCCTCAATATCTCTTGGTCCACCTTCCCCCACCTCTGATTGGTGTTAATCCACCCTCTATCAACAACATCCTCTGCAAATAATTGATTATAGAAATTCTGGAATAAGCTAATAATATCCTTCTCGTTCTCAATCCATTCTCCCACATTATTCTTCAGCATTTTAATCTTGTTCCTTTGTCTTCGTATTACCATTTTTGTGTGATAATACTTAGTATTTCTGTCCCCCTCTTCAATCCACTTCCCTCTAGACTTTTGGAACCACAAAAGTTCTTCTTGATTCAAGGTATCTAGTAAATCTACCTCAAGTTCCTGTTCAAGCTCTATAAGGAAAGGATTTGAGTGTCTTTCCATAGACTTTTGTACTCCATCCAGCCTATTTAACAACCTCTTCTTTCTCTGCTCAATCTTCCCAAACACCTCCTTATTCCATGTTTCTAGATTATGTCTTAGGCTGCATAGATTTTCTGTTGCCTCCTCCTTGTTCTTCCAACAATTCCTCAACAAAACATCAAAACTCTCATGTAATTGCCAAACAGCCAAGTATCTAAAAATTCTCATGCCTCCATTGTAATTTTCTGGGAGCAAATCAATGACTAAAGGATGATGGTCTGAACATATTCTTGGGACCACTTTTACTACAGCATCTTGAAAACATTGCTGCCATAAAGTATTGCTCAGACATCTATCCAGCCTCTTGTACACACGCTCCAACCCCTCCCATTTTGGCCCCTTCCATGTGTATAAGGGCCCTTTAGCATCAATATCAACTAAATCACAGCAATTGATCCAGTCATTGAATTTATTACATCTAGCTGCATTTATCCGTCCCCCTTCTTTTTGCTCCAGTGGTATCTTGATTTCATTAAAATCCCCTCCTATAAGCCATGGTTCCTGCACACTCTCACCCAACTCTTTAATCCTCACCCACTGTTGATTCCTTACTTGTTCATTTGGACTTGCATACGCAGCAGTAAACAACATCTTATCATTCCCAATCTGCACTCTACAATGCACAAATTGTGTTTCTTTAATCAACAGCTCTACTTTAACATCTTCCAAATCCCAAAGTAACCAAATCCCTCCTGAAAACCCCTCTGCTTCCATCCTAATAGAGTATTTAAATCCCCATTTTTTGGTTATTCTACTAGCATTAGTCCTACTGACTTGTGGTTCTAAAATAGCCACAAATTCAACTCTATACCTCCTTCTTCGTTCCTTTAGAGCAGCTGCAGACCCTTTGCTCATCGCCCCTCTAATATTCCAGATTAAAATCTTCATGATTAAGATTTTTTAAGAGAAAAAAACCCAGCCATACACACTCTTAACAATATGTATCAAGAGAAGGGGTAGGCAACTCCACCTCCACATGCATTTTCGAGCCTTCAATTTCATCATCTTCCTTTCCTACAACTTGTTCCCCCAACTCCATACCCTTCTTTCTCCACTCTCCCGGATCTAATAAATCCTTATTAAGCATCATAGCCCTCCCCTCTTCAACCTCCTCCATATTCGTTTCTGCAACATAGTCATCTTCCCCACTCCTATAGACCTTACTTAAGCTCCCACTACTTTTGCCTGTTTCCTTAATCTCTTGTGTTTTAATCTTCAACTTTAACACATTTTTCTTTCGCTCAACCTGATTAACCTTCCCTTCATTCCTCATTGATGATATATTTTTTCCCTCCTTTCCTGTGGTCTGCTTCTTTTTTACCTCTCGTTTAACCCCCAATTGTCGCTGGGAATTAGTTACTTCCCTTAAAACCTCCTTGTTAGAACTTTCCTGCACTGGTTTATTTTGCCCCTGGTTCTCTTCCACATCTAAGACTGAAAACCTTGATCCCCTCTGCTGTCCCTGTTCATAAGCTACCCCATTCCTCAGCTTCCTTCCTTTCTGAACCGTTTTCCATAGTCCTTCTTTAGGCAAGTCTACCCCCTCCTTTACCTTTACTCCATTATTATTTCCTACATTGCATTTCTACGTCTCACTCTTCTTCTTATTAAACTCATCACAGTGGTCCATCACATGCCCAAAAAAACCACATTTTTTTGCATAAGAGCCCCATACTCTCATAAATCACGTATAGTACTTCCTCCTCAACCACAAATTCAGGAACAAGAGGTTTTGTCAAATCTAACTCTACACAAATTCTTACAAATCTCCCCTTGGTTCTTTGAGCAGTATGGATATCTAAGCGTATAGCCTTTCCTATAACATTTCCTAAATTCAACAGGAATTTTTTATCAAACAGAGGAGCAGGCAAATCTGGAATTCTTACCCATGCAATCAACAAATCAATCCTCTCCTGCTTTGGATTAAACTTTGTCCTCCATCGAGCAATACTGAGATAAGCATATGCTATTACCCACGGACCTCCAATTAAAACATCTATGTAATCTCCTCTATCCAGGAAAGTGACCAAGAAAAAGTCATTCTCCAGATCGAAGATATCAATCTCCCCTTTACGAGCCCAGAGCTGTTTCAGCTTCGCCACCATGAACCTATATATCGGTCTCCTCCCCATCAATTTCACAATCAGAGTGGATTGGAAAGGTTTAATCAGACGTTCCCTTTCCTTATCATCCAAATAGAATTTTGGACATAAAGGTTCCGACACATCCACTGAAATACCTTCACCCGGATTCAACACCTTAACAAAATCCGTACCAGATCCATAATCTTCAGCTTCCTTTTCCTCTTCATCCTTCGCCCATTGCCACCAGCAGACTCTCGTGTTGACATTCTTCAGCAATGATTCTCTATATGATTTCTGCGATTCCAACGCATCCTCCTTCTCCATCCAGCTCTCCGCCCTTGATTTCAGACCGATATCTCCAGTGAACTTCATTCCACTCCTCATCCCAGCCTTCCTCTTCCTTCTGCCCGATTCCTCTGCTTCCTCCTCTATTCAATTACTCTCTCGCCTCTTGTCGCAAGGCGCGCTCAAGAAGCCACTCTTTTCCTCCGCCGCAGTGGGTGACGAAGTTCTCTCTCCCACTACCGTTTACGACGAGCCCTCAAATTGGAGCCCTAGCATAGAAAAATCGCGATCCTAGCCCTTCTAATTCTTAAATATACATTTTTTTCAAATTCGTTCCCTTTACTTGTGGAATCCATCAATTAGAAAGATCAGAGTGGTGCACGGCAATATTTATAGTTTTGGGGTAGTATCTATGTTGGATATGGGTTCAGTCATATAGCTAATGATTACAAGATATTGAGGGCTTATGTTTCTAAATATGAATATGGAGATAAGGATGCGGTTAATGAAGTAGAGGTTTATTCATTGAGCACACTGAGATGGAACACAATCAATTGTGAAAACTTCAAAAGGCATAAATCTTAAATTTGAAACTGTCACTGCCAATGGAGCTATGTTTTGGCTTGGATCAAAGCTAGATGACGAGAAGGACTTGGTAGTTTCATTTGACATAGCCTTAGAAACCTTTACATTGATATCAATGCCTCCTCTAGACAAAATTCATAAGTATTCAAGCCATAAGCTTGCTGTATATGAGAACAAACTTGCTGTGATTTCTCACTTTGTAGAAACTACAACTGATTGGTGGTCGATCGAATTGTGGGTGATGGAGGAAGGTATTGCACCTCAGGAGAGATGGAGTTGGACTAAGAAGTATTCTTTAAAGACCTTTACAGGCTAGGAGCATCCATTGGGTATTTTAAGGATAAATCCATTATGTATTTGGAGGGATGAACTTGTCTGCAACGGTGATGTAATTCCTGGAATTGTCAGTAAAACTGAATCTGAAGGGGAAATTGAAGTGAATGAAATGTTTGGAATCTTTGGTGGCACTGAACCTGAAGTGAACATTCTCAGTTATGTATCAAGTGTTCTATGTCTGGTAAATATTAGAACTAATGAAATGAGGAAGATTGCCACCGGCAGATTTGGCAATGAATTCTCAGTTATCTTCAATTTGAAAGTCAATTTTATAACTAAATAATTTATTTAACTTTTTTAATCAACCCAAATTACTTTAAAGACCATATAAGCACCATAAGCTTGTTCCATCTGGATAGTCCAGATTTAATATTTTTTAAGAGATAATTTTCAAATAAAAGAATAATTTTTTTAAAATGTTAGTTTAGATATTATCTTTATTTTAGATTTTCTATATATTAAAATAATATTTTAAAAAAATATTAAATATTAAATATTAAATTTAGACTAGTCCGGATGGGACGAGCTGATGGTGCATATCACCGTATCTTGTTCCGCCTGTCACTGTAAAACCCTAAATGGCGAAGGATTTCCTCTGACAGTCTAGCGCTATAGAGCAGATAGGCCACAACTCACCCCTTCCTGAAGATATCATCAGAACCATTTTCAAACGTCTTCCGGTAAAATTTCTAATCCGATTTCAATGTGTTTGCAAAGATTGGAAAAATCTCCTTAAGAGTCCTTCTTTCATCATGGAACACTCGCACCACTCCATGAATGAGAGCCCTTTGCTTCTTTTACAATGACTATAAATTTGATCCTTTTCACTTCCATATGCTCAATCACAATATGCAACTTCTTCAAGTTCAGGCGCCATCGCCTTTGCTGGATTCCTTTTCGTGGACTGATATCGTTGGTTGCAGCTATGGCTTGCTTTGTGTTAAATGTCATACTGACGTTTTTTCTTTTCCTTCCCCTTTAGTGTGGAATCCTGCGACTAGGTAAGTCAGACAGGTGCTCAGTCCTATTAAGATGCCCAATCCTATTAAAACTGATGATCACATTCGTGTATTTGGTTTTGGTTTTAGTCCCATTGTCAATGATCACAAGATACTGCAGTCTCGCTCATCTAATTTATTAGAAGTGTATTCATTAAGCACAGGGTCTTGGAAGGAAATAATAAGCTTTCTAGGTTTGAGGCTTTATACTCCCTCTATTATTTCCTTAAACTCTATTTCGTTAAATGGAGCTATATTTTGTTTTGGCTATCATCAGAAAATGAAACAGGTGATAGTTTCATTTGACATGACAACGGAAGATCTTACATTGATACCACTTCCGTGTCATGACGATGGTTCAGATGATATTCATTTAAATGTGTATGAGAACAAACTTACAGTGTTATCATGTCCTATGAGTATGGACTGTACATCACGTGGGACTGAGTTGTGGGTGATGGAGGAGGGAGCAAGCTCATGTGGGAAGAGATGGAGTTGGACTAAGATTTATAGTATAACCACCTCTTCAAGCATATATGCAAAAGGTATTTGGTTGGATGAAATTGTCTACCTCGACACGGGGATGCCTTATTATGATGCTGAATCTGAAACAGACAATAGAACTCTAGATGTGCTATTTATGTTAAATCTTAGTACTCATAAATGGTTGCACTTTCATTGCCCCCAACGTGGACAAATATTTTCTGTCGCTTTCGATTATGCAGAAAGCCTTATGCCTGTTACCAACATCCACCCTTGATTACTTATTTTTTTATGTTTTTTTTTTTTTTTTTTGGTTTTGGTTTGAAGACTTTTGGTATTGATTAATATTTGCTCGTTGTATTTGATCTGTTTATGTAATATTATGTTTGAAGACTCATGGTTGTGATTAATTATCAATGTTATGTTTAGTTGCAAATGAGATTCCATGAACAATTATTTTTCTCAGCTTTCTGTCCAAAAAGCTTCAAGACAAACGATCTACATAAATTAATGAAATGAATTCCTTCCAAATAATATATTATTATGCACATTTTCAAAAGGCTTTATATACTCCAACTCTCCTCACGAAAATTGGTGACATGTAGTGTTTTTTATTTTTAAAAGCCCGCCCCTTCCTTGCTAATGACATAATACAAATTCACTCAAGGACTTAGGGTGAAAAATGGAAATAAAAAATTCCTAGTAATTTCCACTGATCAAAATAAGTATTCTCCACCCAAAAGAAAAAAAGAATTATGAAACGAAATTATACTCTCTGCTTGAGCAAAATAGCTTTCAAACTTGAAAGCAGTGATGAAGGCAGAAGCTATTTTTCGTACATATCTGGATGGGATGTTTGTATAGCAGAACATAATAATAAAAAAAAATAGAAAAGAAAAAAGATACTGCTAACAGTCTTCCTAATTAGTTTCTTGTGTCAAAAACATTCATTGGTCATGGGAAACGAGGTTAATTGGTAGCCTTCATGTCATCTCTCCCTTTACTTTTTTTCTGATTTCGTTCATACGCATCTTCTTCTTTCACTTTTAATGGATCCTAAAGAACTACCTTCAATATGGGTTCACATGTCAGTGAAGATAAAAAAATATCAATGATTTAAAGTTTGAATATGTTGTTGGCGGCTCCAAACCTTTTTATACCAAAGATAAAGTCTGAAAAATATGCTCGGGCACAATCCTTTATCCATGATTGGGAGGTTTATTTTTGGTGACAAGTGTTTTTGTTTTTCTCAAATAAAAGATCCAAAGATGATTTGAATTAGATGATGTGGCATTTGATGACACAATCATCACTTAAATTTGATGAATCAGCATTTTTCTTTAAAAAAACTAATGATGTTAAGATTAAAGAACTAAAAATGCAGTCAAACCATTTTTTTTATAAGATAAAAGAGACATTTCAATTTTGTTAAAAAAAAAAAGAGACGTTTTAATTTATCATTTATAATAATAGTGTTAGTTTAATCTACTTGAAATATCAAAGTACTTATACTTTTAACAAATTACTAATTAGTTCATAAGGTTTTATTAGAAATTTTTTAATGTAGTTAAAAGACAATAATGGCCTTCGATATTTAAAAAGAAAAAATGAAGATATGTGTATGCCTAATTTCAATTTTAACTAAATAATATCAGATTGTATTAGATAAGATATGAGCGGATTCTGTTAAGAATCAAAGATCATGGCTACGCACATTTTTGTAACTTCAAATATTTTTTAAAAGTCAGATATGATGAGTTTTTAAATTTCTTTGGATCCAAATTGCATAAAATCAGCAAATGCAAATTTGTTTGAACTGAATCAATCAAGTAAATTATCTATGATTAAAGATAACTATCTTTTAATAAAGTTACCTTTTTCAGTAAAACGGAAATCAAATATAAACGATCAACCCCACCGTCTATGGCGAACATTATTTCCTCTCACAGTCTAGCGCCATGGAGCAGATAGGCGACAACCTATTCCTTCCCGAAGATATCATCAGAACCATTCTCAAACGTCTTCCGGTAAAATCTCTAATCCGATTTCAATGTGTTTGCAAAGACTGGAAAAATCTCCTTAAGATCCCTTCTTTCATCACGGAACACTTGCACCACTCCAGGAATGAAAACCCTTCGCTTCTTTTGCAATGGGATCCATATTTTAATCCCTTTCACTTTCATATGCTCAATCGCAAGATGCAACTTATTGAAGTTCAGCCGCCATATTCTTCATCGGAGAGTCAAATTGTTGGTTGCAGCAATGGTTTGCTCTGTGTTAAATCCTATGATTTCAAAACTTCTATTCTTTCCCTTTCAGTGTGGAATCCTGCCACTAGAGAGACCAGACATGTGCCCAGTCCTATTAAAATTGATCATGATATTTTTTTTCGCCCATCAGGATTAGGTTTTTGTCCATTAGGATTTGGTTTTAGTCCAATTGACAATGATTACAAGATACTGGTATCTCATGAAATTGGTGATATTGATAGTTCATGTAATACATTAGAAGTGTATTCCTTAAGCACAGGGTCTTGGAAGAAAATAAAAGTTGAGGACTTTGGAGGTTTGACTATTGTAGATGATTCACTTGTTACAACGGATAATGGAGCTATGTTTTGGTGTGGGGATAAGGTGAAGGATACTGATGAGAATTGTGCTTGGAATTTTGATCCGATAATAGTTTCATTTGACATGGCAATGGAAGTGTTTACATTGATTCCACTTCCATCCGATGATGTTCATTTAAGTCCATTTTTTCTAAGTGTGTATGAGAACAAACTTGCTATATTATCTGATATTATGAACGAGAACTACAAATCTTGTGGGACCGATTTGTGGGTAATAGAGGAGGGAGCACGCTCATCTGGGGAGAGATGGAGTTGGAGTAAGAAATATAGTATAAGCAACTCTTCAAGCATATATCCAAGGGGTATTTGGTTGGATGAGATTGTCTACCTCACCCATGATTATAGAAAAATAGATGTTCTACATATGTTAAATCTTAGTACTCATGAATGGGTGCGCTTTGATTGCTGCCAACATAGCTTTAAACTTCATGTTACTTTCAACTATGCAGAAAGCCTTACGCCTGTTGCCATCATCTACCCTGGATCCTAACCATTACTTTTAATGTTTTTCTTTATTTGAAGAATTTTGGTTGTGATTAATCATCAATACTAGATGATGTTACTAGCTCATAGTATTTGTTCTGTTTATGATATTATGTTTAGTTATTTTTCACCCTGGATCCTAACCATTACTTTTAATGTTTTTCTTTATTTGAAGAATTTTGGTTGTGATTAATCATCAATACTAGATGATGTTACTAGCTCATAGTATTTGATTTGTTTATGATATTATGTTTAGTTATTTTTCACAGATGGATATAATAGCATATTATGTTTAAATACTTATGGTTGTGATTAATTATCAATATTGTGTTGAGTTGCGAGTGGGATTCCATAAACACTTTTTCCCTCAACTTCCAGTCCAAAATGCTTCAAGACGAACCATCATTGCAGTGACTATCAATACATCAATTAATTAATAAAATGAGTTCCTCCCGCCCAAGCAATATATTACTCCCTCCGATCCTAAATATAGAACATAGTTTGTAGTGCAATTTACACTATAAACTATATCCTATATTTAAAATCGGAGGTAGTATTATATTATACACATTTTAAAGGTTTTTTTTTTTTTGTCAACTTATACACATTTTTAAGTGTTAAGGAGTAAAAATATTCACGTAGTTTCTTCCAAAATACACTTAATATCAAATACTTTTTTAGAGGTAAAAGTACAAATGACCGTTAAATATAATGTAATGGTGCTATTTTTTTGTGATGGGACCCATATTGTTATGGAAACACCAAAATGCTCCAACTAAAAAACAACCTCCCCCAACCTCTGATTCTGCATCTCAGACACAATCAAGCAAGGACTAGGGCACATCACGCAGGCAACGACGGTAAAGGGTGAGGGCTGTGGAGGTGAAGATTTAGAGGTAAAGGGCGAGCGCTGTGATGAAGATTCTTCAATCCCTCTTCTAGCTGGTGGTGATGGTGAACTTGAAGAAGAGGGACCATGAGAACGTACTCTTGTTTTCCCCTAAATCTTCCTTGGGCAGGTTCAAGTTTTCTGATGGGATAGAGTCCAAGGAAGACAATGAACTTGTTCGTGATGAGAAAGACCCTATAGACTTGAAAGACCGTGAACCAAGTGATTCAAATTGAGTTTTATCAACTGACATTGGCCTAAAATGTGATGGACGAGAAACAGTAGCATATGATTTTCCTGGTTGCCATGTTTCTGAATCTTGGAAGAGACCCATGGGAAGCCATATTTGCTCCTGAATCTTCCTCTTGGAAGTTCATTTTTTTTAGAGGAAGATCCATAATGTCTTGGATGAGAAACAATAGCATTAATTTTCCCTTGTTGCCACTCTTTTGAGTCTTGGAGTAGACCAACAGTAAGCCATATTCGCTCAAAAATCTTCCTCTAGCAGAATTAGAGGTTGGGGACAGTTTTTTTTTTTTTTTTTTTTTTGGGAGTTGGGGCATTTTTGTATTATCATAACAATAATATGGGTTCCACTACAAAAAAAAAAAATAACACCATTAGCTTAAATTTAATAGTCATGTGTAGTTTTGCCTAATTTTCAAATTTTATAATTACTTTTGCTCTTATAAAAAATTTGATGTTAGACGCATTTTAATATTTTTGCACTCTTACTCAAAATAAAATTAGGAAAACTTGTGACAACTTAATTTTGCATTAACAAAAAAAAATGACAATGATATTATCTTCCGCACTCACTTAGGTGGACCTGTGAGGGAGCGCATGGCTTTTCTCCCATTCATTCCCGTCCTCTTCCTCTCCTTTATCCTAAAATTACACCGTTTTGGGTGTTAAAATGGGAGGATAGCTCAAAATTAATTTATTATACTAGGTGTTACTGAAAAATATTTTAAAATGTAATTTGTTAGCAATAGATATTAAATATTACTAAATAAATATTTTAGAGATCAGATAGCTAGAGAGTGGTTACTACTCAAAAAATATTTAAGGGTTATCAATACATTAAAAATTATTTTAAGATACTAAGTATCACTAAAAAATACTTCAGGTGTTGTTGATTGTTATTTAAAAAAAATAAACCAGCATTCCTTTTTACACCCAAAACGGTGTAGTTTTGGGGTATGGGCGAGGAAGACGACGGGAACGCATGGGAGAGAAGCCGCGCGCCTGTGAGGGAGCTCAACCCATTCACCAGAATTGCAAGGGCCTTCGAGTGCACAGAACGATTTCCCTGCTCTCATGTAGTAGTGCCTGAGTGGGGATAGAGAGAATCTAAACCCTAACGGTGCCCTTTGATTGGAAGGCTTTACTCTGAGGGATTTGTTCTTCCCAGTCGAGCACTTTCAATCCGATGAATATGGACAGTGCCGCACCATTTCTTCCCGAAGAAATCATGAGAAACATCCTCAAACGTCTCCCTGTAAAATCCCTAACACGATTTCGATGTGTGTGCAAACATTGGAAAAATCTCTTCAACTCGCCATCTTTCATCGGTGACCATCTCCACCACTCCAACCATCAAAACCCTTCTCTTCTTTTCCAACCCAGACGTGAAGGTCAATATATTTCTCAGTTATATGTGCTCGATCGCGGGATGCAAGTTCGTGAACTTCCGAGCGTACCTTTGTTCGGTGCCTCGCGTTTTCGGGTTGTGGGTTCTAGCAACGGTTTGCTCTGTGTTGAAATCGATGTGCAAGGTATATATCCTCCTCCCCTTTTATTGTTTAATCCCGCGACAAGGGATGTCATAAAGTTGCCCAGGACTGTTGATGGTTTTGAGTGTGAATGTCATTTAGGATTTGGGTTCAGTCCCATTGTTAATGATTACAAGATAGTGAGAACTTATGCTGAGCATAGGGATTGTATCTATCAAGTGGAAGTGTATTCATTAAGCACTGGGTCATGGGAAGAAGAAGAGTTTAATCACATGCCGGCTACAAGATTTCTTACTGATGCTATAACTGCTAATGGATCTTTGTTTTGGACTGGCTTATTGTTAGATTTGGATATGTTAGATTGGGATACGGATGAAGATGAAACTGAGGTAATAGTTTCATTTGACATAGCGTCGGAAGAGTTTGGTTTTGTACCAATACCTGCGTTAGGCAATAATTCATTGTATTTACTAATGGTGTATGAGGACAAACTTGCTATACTTTCCCACGTTGTGGATGCAGAGCCTAGCTGTTTGTTTGATTTGTGGGTGATGGAGGAGCATATAAGTGCATCTGATGGGGAGAGACGAAGTTGGACTAAGATATTCTCTAGCACCTGTTCAGCTGTTGACTTATTGGTTCCATCCATTTTTTGGAGGGGTGAACTTGTCTACAACATTTTTGAGCTACCTGGACTTCTTGGTGAAACCAAATGTGAAGCTGAGAATGGATTGAGTACTTCTTTCTTCTTGTTGAATATCAGTACTGGTGAAGTCAAGATTTTTAATACTCATAGTATTGGTGATAATGGTGATCGCAAAGCGCGTATTTTCAATTATGAAGAAAGCCTTGTACCTGTGGGTAAAATCCCCATCAAAGAGCCTTCGTCCTAGATATTGTTCATTGCATTACAGATTTACTTTGTTTAAGCTATTTTGATGGAAAGGAATCCATCACTGATTGACAGTTTAGATGATTTTATACCTATGATCCTTGATGCCATTTAGGGATGCCATCTAAAATGATGAATGTAGATGTTCAATACATGATGTTTTCAGCTTTATTTGACATATTTGTAGTATCATGTTTTGTTTGTTTTGCTTGAAAGATGGACATTTAATTGAGTTGCTGGTGTATGAATCATGTGTGGGACTTTTCCCTCTAGTATGCCAAGGAAGAACAGCAAGGGAAGCAGATTTGAACGTTTTTCCTTTTTTTGGTTTATTATGCATCATTGGCGGCTTAGAATCAATTCTGGAGCTTACACTAGCGAGTGTCTTTCTTGAAGGATGATGTTAACATTTATTAACTGATAAGCTTGTTTCAGTTTCTTTTGTCTCTTACCTTTATGAAACTTCAAATTTGATTTCTCTTCAAAAATCATTTGTTAAATTCTCTCCTTTTTTTTTTTTTTTTCTTCCAAAGCATGAAGAAGGAAAATAAGCGTTTGAGGCAAATTATTTTTCTTACAATAAAAACTCTGCTGATTCAAAATTTCAAATAGTGGATTCCATCTTTTGAAAAGAAAAATTTAAGCGTATCAAATAACCCTTTTTTTGCCTTCCAATTAACTTATTTTTCTTACTACGATAAGTATATCAAATTTAATTTTTCACGCACTTTCAAGTTTCAATCTCATGTTCTCTAGCATTTTAATTTTATTTTTCCCTTACTTTTGGCGCGTGCCAGACATGATTGCTCCTTGATACTTTTTAATGCAATGGATGACAACAAAGTTATTCCACCGCATAATAAGTCGACCCCATTTATAATTGGAAAAAAGATTAAAAAAAAAAAGACCATTTGAACTTGGGAAAATTCCAGATAAATACCTTTTGAATTATCAAAACCCCCAAAAGTCTATTAACACTTCAAAAAGACTTAAAGGTACCAAGTACCAAATTGGGTTTTTCAAGTTTTGACACATTTACCATTTTACCCCTCAAATTTTTTTTTTTTTAAATAACAGTGGTGCCCCCGCCGGAGCACCACCGCCGGCCACCGCCGCCGCCACCCCGTTGGCCGGCCGCCCAGGACCCCCGACGGCCGGAGCTCCGGTCGCCGGTGGTAGGAGCTCCGGCCGGTGGAAGTTTTTTTGGTGGAGAGGGGGGTTTTTTTTTTTTGAAAAAAAGTTTCAGAAATGGCAAGGGGTGGGATCGAACCCATCCCACCCCTTTACATGGCAAGCATGGTGGCCTAAAGCTTCTTTGTTATATATGTGCATTATTAAATATATATAATATAATTAAACGTGTAGTAGCTTTGACAAAGTCAGTAATGGCGTTGACAAATTCAATAATGGAAATAACAAGATTCGTAATGGTATTGACAAAACCGTTTGCTGTTTCATGTTTTCATCAGCATTTTTGCACAAAACGTTTTTGTCAAAACCATTACAATTCTTGTCAAAATCATTACTAAACTTGTCAATCTCATTACTAAATTTGTTAAAATCCTTTTATTTATATTATGAATATTTTCATAATGGAATTGTCAAAACTATTACAATTCTTGTCAATCTCATTACTAAACTTGTCAATCTCATTACTGAACTTGTCAATCTCATTACTGAATTTGTTAAAATTATTTTATTTATATTATGAATATTTTCATAATGGAATTGTCAAAACTATTACAATTCTTGTCAATCTCATTACTAAACTTGTCAATCTCATTACTGAACTTGTCAATCTCATTACTGAATTTGTTAAAATTATTTTATTTATATTATGAATGTTTTCATAATGGAATCTCATAATGAGATTGTCAAAACCATTACAATTCTTGAAAATGTCATTACTAAACTTGTTAATATAAATAAACTTGTTAAATAATATAAATAAAATAATTTTAACAAATTCAGTAATGAGATTGACAAGTTCAGTAATGAGATTGACAAGTTTAGTAATGAGATTGACAAGAATTGTAATAGTTTTGACAATTCCATTATGAAAATATTCATAATATAAATAAAAGGATTTTAACAAATTTAGTAATGAGATTGACAAGTTTAGTAATGATTTTGACAAGAATTGTAATGGTTTTGACAAAAACGTTTTGTGCAAAAATGCTGATGAAAACATGAAACAGCAAACGGTTTTGTCAATACCATTACGAATCTTGTTATTTCCATTATTGAATTTGTCAACGCCATTACTGACTTTGTCAAAGCTACTACACGTTTAATTATATTATATATATTTAATAATGCACATATATAACAAAGAAACTTTGGTGGCCTAGTGGCCACCATGCTTGCCATGTAAAGGGGTGGGATGGGTTCGATCCCACCCCTTGCCATTTCTGAAACTTTTTTTCAAAAAAAAAACCCCCCCTCTCCACCAAAAAAACTTCCACCGGCCGGAGCTCCTACCACCGGCGACCGGAGCTCCGGCCGTCGGGGGTCCTGGGCGGCCGGCCACCGGGGTGGCGGCGGCGGCGGCCGGCGGTGGTGCTCCGGCGGGGGCACCACTGTTATTTAAAAAAAAAAATTTGAGGGATAAAATGGTAAATGTGTCAAAACTTGAAAAACCCAATTTGGTACTTGGTACCTTTAAGTCTTTTTGAAGTGTTAATAGACTTTTGGGGGTTTTGATAATTCAAAAGGTATTTATCTGGAATTTTCCCTTTGAACTTCAACATCTTAAATTAATTATATTGATAATAAGAAAAATGTGATTAATAAAAAGAATATATAATTGATAACTCAGATTTTTAAAAAATCACTGATTTAGAATGGTTTAGAATTTTAAAATTCAAGTAGTATTTTTTTATCTTTTTCCCTTTATATAATTTTAAACCGTTTGTATCTACTCTTTTGATTAAAAAAAATATTATTATCTACATCTTCAAAAAGACTTTTCACAGGATCATTTAGTTGGGTGTTGATACCTTATTCCTCATGATCACTGTTCACCCCCACCGTTCTTCACCAAAATTGTTTCCACGCTTTTGAAACAATATTAATTTGCTTGATTGTATTAGAAATTTTATTGTATTTTAAATTAGGGATACCTTCCTCAGTTATTTTGTGTTTAGATTTGATGAAAATCCTTTAACCAGAGGAAAATACTTCATAACATTATTTGATTTGTATCTCACTATTTATTTTCAGACAACTAAGACCGTGAATACTAACCGTTAGAATTTACAAGTTGACTCAGTAAAAAAAGGTGAGAATTGAAATTTTTGTCAATCTCAAGGATCCTTCAAGGACCAACAAAACACTTAAGTAACAAGATAATGAGCAGGCGCTTTAAGAAAAGAGTCAGCTTTGTATAATAGGAATATGCGCAAGAGACTTCTCCTCCTTTGCCAAACAGAGCGTAGGGATCATTTAAGAAGAGATCTGGTGAAATGTTCCCTCGCTGTAGCCAATGCTTGGCTTATTGTCTGCAGAAAACGCCAAAAAAAGAAAGAAAAAAATGAAAACTCTAACAATGGAGTTCCCATTCCAGTTCTTTTCTAAAAGACAATTCAAAACAAAGTTTTAGAACATACCTGTTCAGATAATGAAACGCTAGAATCTAGACTAGTATTTGCAACTTTTTCGGCTATAACATTCGGATCAGTTTCCAGTATTATACTGCACGAAAAAAGGAATTAGATGTTTTAAATTCTAATACAATGAAATGTATAGCTACTGAAATTACAATGGGAGCTGAAAGTTACTACTAAAAATTAAAAGAGAATATCTTCCATCAACAACCAGAGCTTGATACCACAAGATGACACTAAGAGAATAATACCCTGAATCATATCAGAGGTGCCCTTAAGACTAACCAAGAAGCGGTTTGTCTTAAAGAAACCATTGTGAATTTTACCACACAGTCACACACATTACCTAAAGAAAAGCCATTTTAGGAGATGCTAACGGCTGAAAATGTGGTAAAGTTTGCAACAGAAACACAGTGAATTCAAACTACGTTCCAACAGGGAATACCAAAATGGAAATTTTGCCAGAATTTCTATTCGTTGTTACATTGCACCACATAAAATCCATATCACATTCTTATTCTAGACTCTAAAGCAATCAAATTCTAAGAGTTTCATGACAGACATTGAAAGCACCAAATTCTACCATGATTATGTTCCTCGCTATCAATGCAAAAGTTCAGAGAAGTTTTCTCTTTATCAATCTCTCTAGTCTCTAATGTCATACTTTGCAGTTTTTTCCTTTACTTTTTGTTTTTATTTGAGTTTTATTTTTTTGGATGAAAAAGTATTGGCAGAGTCTAACAAATATGTCAATAAAAATGTTTTTATCATACCCGCCATCAGCAATTTCATCAATACATAATAGAATGAGATCCAAGTTCTCAAGAGCTTCAGTCTTTTCCACCCTGCCTCTGAACAAAAACAAGGGGTGACAGTATCAAGTCAGAATCCAATGCATCAATCACGGCTGTTTTATAAGACAAGACCTTACATGTACATGTATAAAAAGTTAAGAACACGAAAGGGACCTTAGCAGAAGACCAACAGCATCAAAAAAGCCCTGCAGAACTGTGGCCAAGATAATCTCATTTTCCTCCTCACCCCCCGTAACAAAAAAGTGAAGGTCTTGGACAAACTTGTAAACCACAATGTAATTCTCAAGGATTGTTATTTCCGCTGTAAATGAAAGCATATAAAAATATTGAAGATGAAATTGTTATACGTAGA
This sequence comes from Inga laurina, assembly GCA_963855925.1. Taxonomy (NCBI): domain Eukaryota; kingdom Viridiplantae; phylum Streptophyta; class Magnoliopsida; order Fabales; family Fabaceae; genus Inga; species Inga laurina. The sequence continues at coordinate 67,869,124 of OY979701.1, read as the reverse complement.
GTAACATCATAAAGAAAGTTATAAATTGCTATCTACTCCAATAATAGGTATATTTGAAAAACAAATACATTAAACGAATTGTTATTATGAGAACAAAAACTGGACGACAATAGGATCTGAACTCTTAGCATTCTGCTGAAAAACAATATCATTAAGAGTGATGTAATTAATACTAAAAGAGAACCAACATGAGACAAGTTTCCGTTCGAATGGAAAAAGCAAGGAACAGGGTAAACAAGTTCTTTTGTGATACAATAGGTCACATGGAAAACAGAATGGAACACCCACCTTCTGTTCGGGCATTGGTCTTTTGAGTCTTGTTGAATATACCTTTCTCAAAAGCCTCCTTTGCACTATTTGTTGGCCAGTCATCTGAGTAATATTTAACAGCCACACGTTTCCCTTCAGAATCAAGAAGAAGAATGTTTTTCACAGAAGGACATGAATCCTAACAAAAGCAGGTAAAAGATCAAAGTTAGAACACCACAAACCATTTTTGCCTGCCTTTATAGGTCAAGATAAATAGTAGAGCATATGGATCATAATGATATTGGTAATGCATTGTTGCAATACAAATTTCAAAATGTCACCTTGAAGCATGTTCTACATGTACCATCTATTCTAAGAAACAGATAATTGACACAGTGTACAGAACAATAAATTATAAACACAGATCTTCCAGATCTCCAATCATGATAGTTAATAGTTAAAACTGTAAATATAGTTCATAGCGCTTACGTTGCGTGCTGCATCAAAATCTCAAAAAAAAAAGGTTCTTAATTCAACTGATCCTAATCAAGATACATATACCAGAAAGTTGCAAAAGTGAATTAAACACCAAACAGGCATAACATTACATTCAAGTAAAATTTCCCCACATTTCATTCTAATGAGAACTCAAATAACATATAGCTGGCCTAGCTAGTTTTAAATCCAGATGACCTGTTTGCAACCTATTGAAAAGTAACATAAATGTTCCAAGTTTGTATCTTAAAAAACAACATCAGTGATATAACAAATTATTTGGCATTCCAACCCCAAGGAAATCACTAAGAGTACGGTCCCCAAAAAAAACTCCTGTCCAATAGAACAGACCATATGATTTACCAATAGATCATGTATGAAATAACTCATGCAAATAGTAAATCACAGAGAATAATCCACAATCTCAGTATCAGAACCCCCAGTCATGCTATAATATGCAAATCGGCAAGCCAGTTCATTTAGCACGCTCAATTTATCTACATAGTATCATTTGTACATGATCTATTCAGGGTATCGAAATAAAAACTAATTAGCAAACTCAGATCTGCATCGTTGAGTTCACACACAGGCGCCAAAAGCGCAAGTGAAACAATTAATCAAGAAAAGGGGGGATGATTCGATCCATAGACCAACCATGCGAGGTGGCATTTAGAAGGAAATTCAATGTTCGACGTAATCCAGAACAAGAGTCGCCCGAAATATTCGAAAAAATCATAAGCAACCAGTCAACTTGAGCGATCCCAAGGCACGACTTTGACAGAAGGTGAATTAGTCGCAGAAAGAGAGCTTACTGTGTGTGGACGAGACATTATCTGCAAAATTCGCCGACGTCGTCGCCAAGGGAAAGGAAAACGGAGAGAATTTCTCTGTCACTCTGTAGATTTCTCGTGATCCGACACGGTTTTGATGATCAGATTTTTATGAACCCGCGGTTTTGGTCGTTTACTCGCTCGCTCTCTGTTCTGTTTGTCCCACGTTGATTTTCTACTTATTAGGTGGGCCTCTCATCTATATTTATTTTGGGCCCCAAAAAACCCATAATAAACTTCAATACTTAGCACTAACCGAGTATTCCCTATGGATCTGGACGTGGATCTAAATATAAGTCACAATTGATATTTTTGAAGAGGTTAAGAAAGGTAAATAAGTTAGTTAATAATATTATATATTAGGTATCATTAGATGATATATCTATTTATAAGTCTGACAAATTAGTTTGAATAAAACAATGAATATATAAATATTTTAAGCTAATTTTAGTCCTTATAATTTTATAAAGGCTTGACGTGATATTTGAGATCAATAATACAATAAGATGATGAAATTGATAAAGTAATTAATCATAAAATTCAAGTTAGATGGTATAAACGGAGAAAAGATACTAGAGTTATTTGTGATCGAAAAATACCTAATAAGATAAAATGAAAGTTTTATCGTATTGTTATAAGACCACAAAAGCTTTTATGGTAATGAATGTTGAGCTTTAAAGGGATAATATAAAAATAAAATGGGGGTAGCCGGATGAGAATATTGAAATGGATGTGTGGTCATAAAAAAAAAAGATAAGATTTGTAATGATCATATACGCTAACAAATTGGAGTGGCATCTATAGAAGAGAAATGGTAAAAAATCGTTAAGGTGGTATGAACATGTTTAAATAAGGCCATTGAAGAGAGTTGATCAAGCAGTATGGAGTCTTGTAAAAATAGGTCGAGGAAGACCAAAGCGAACACTCAATGAGGTTAGAGAGTGAGCTTTTTTAGTTAATGTATCCAAAGATTTAGCTTTCAGTAGAGTATAATGACATCGTGTTATCAATATAGCCGATTCCATCTAATAGGATAAAAACTTTATTGTTGTTATTGTTGTTGACGACCTGAGTTAGAATATAGGGGCAAAAATAAAAACTTATTAAAGGTATAAGGATATCTCGTTAAACTTAAACTAAATTTTTATAAAACTATATAGTTCAAAATCAAAATCCAATCAAGCTATAGAAACTAAAAATGGTATTAGTCCAAAAAAATTTAATATTTGATTTTAAGCCAAAATTATATAAAATTCCTAAATATTATGTCCGATGCAAATAAAGTCCTTGACTTTTGAAACTTTATAAGAAATCTCTTAGAAATTTTGTATTGATGCATGTAGCCCATTTTATTAGTTTTTTTCTTCATTATTTATTTAAAGATAACAGAGTTTAAGGTGTTTGTTTGAACATAACTCAAGGTTTGAAGGAGTTATAGGCATATAACAATAAACTTTAAAGACTAACAAGCTGTTATAGTCTAAGGCGGTAATGGTCACGCCTATTAAAATTCATACTTCTCTAGTCCTAAATATAAGATATACAGAGAAAAAAAATGTCGATACTACTAATAATGTAGAGAGAAAATTTTCATATTAATGTACAATTTTAACATTAACTTATTATAATACTAACTTAGTTCTCACGAGATATAAAGTAATATTAAATAGCGATAAAGTTAGAAAGTTGCTGAACTTTATGAAAGAATTAATAAAGTTTAAAATTTTTCTTGATCTATGTGAAACATGGTGAAATGCCTTGTATATAAGATTAGAAGATCATATCTTTATGTTTATGGTTATTATATTAAAAAAATTTGAATAATATTATAGTGTTAATTTTATAGATAGAATCCGCAATAACCTCCTTTTCTATAGATTATAAATTCTAAATTGGAATTAAAATCTCAGTTGAAATGAAAATAATGATAGAAAATCATGACTCATATATCTTTATATTTATAGATATTAAATTTAGAGTTAAAAACAATACTAGAAGATACGTTTTCACCATTCACTGAATTTATATATAAACTTTGGTCTCGCTCTCCTTCAAGTCTTCTGAATGAATTCTCCGTCGATTTCGATAGTTGTGCTCGGCAAGATTTCTTCTTCTCAGTCTACAACTAAAAGGTACATATATATAGCTTTGATTCTCAGCCTCTGATTTCTTCTAATGTTCCTCCGATAGATTTCCGGGCCCCATGAAGCTGATAGTAATGTGTGGCGACACGCCATATTTTCCGCAAGAAATCATCACAGAAATTCTCAAACAACTTTCTGTGAAATCGCTTATCAGATTCAATGTGTCTCTAAACAATGGAAAAATCTTATCAAGTCTCCATCTTTCATTGCTGACCACCTCCATCTCTCCGCTCAAAACCGGGCTTCACTTCTTCTTTGCAATCATGATATAAGGCGGGAATCCTCTGCAGTTACGTTTGATGGATTGTGAGATGCATGTTCGTGAAATTCAGATGCCACCTTTGGTCAATCCCTTGTATGGTTTTAGGATCATCAGTTCCAGCAATGGCTTGCTTTTTGTTGTAGTCCATGAGTTTATGTTTCCTTTCTGTAATTTTCCCGATTCCCTTTTAGTGTGGAATAATTCAACTTGAGAGTTCAGAGAGATCACTAAAACCAGAAGAACTTCAATCCTTCTGATTGGGATTGCAATAGATTTGGGTTCAGTGAAACTCTTAATGATTTTAAGATTGTGCAAACATATAATGAGGATACTGAAGAGATTCGGGCTGCTGAAGGATATTTGTTAAACACAGGTTTATGGAAGGAATTAGAACTTGGAAGCTTAAAGGGGATAAGTTTTTGTTCAGGTGATTGAGTCACTGCCAATGGATGTATCTTTTGGGTTGGTATGGAGCGGATATGATAATAGTTTCATAGTTTTATTTGACATAGCTACGGAAGTGTTTACATTGATACCATAGCCTCCTATGTTAACTATTGGAACTATTAAGTTGCGGTGTATGAGGACAAAGTTGGTATAATTTCTCTCTCAAAAATTAACTATCCAAACTATTTATATTTTTGGATTGATCTGTGGGTGTTAGAGGAGGGTTTAGGATCATATACGGGGAGATGGAGCTGGACCAAAAAATTTAGTAGCACTCTGTACACATCTGGAATTAAAATTTCCTGGGATCATTTGGAGGAATGAAATTGTCGTTGGTTCTTTTGGAAAGTATACACTAAATCGTAAAAGGTGGCGGCGGCGAAGAGGAGATTGATGAAGAAAATTTTCATCAGTATCTGATTAATATCATTACAAATGAGGTTAAGATGGTTGCTATCCCTTCATGGTTTTGTAATATTTTCAGTGAGTGCTTGAAAAGGCGTTTTGCCCCTTATAAGCCCGATTTTATAGTATTTAAGCCTAAATCAGAATGGATTTTTTTTTTTCCAAATGTTTAGATGAGCGTTTTTAATATTACATCACGAATTGAAATAGTTATTTATTCAAAAAGTTATGAGATGCCATGAGTGTTTAGAAGGGCGTTTTGCCCCTTATAAGCCCGATTTTATAACATTTAAGCCTAAATCACAATGGATTTTTTTTTTTTAGATGTTTGAATGAGTGTTTTTAATATTACATCATGAATTTAAAAAGTTACTTATTCAAAAAGCTCGGAGATGCAGTGAGTGTTTAGAAATGCGTTTTGCACCTTATAAGCCCGATTTTATAGCATTTAAGCCCAAATTAGAATGGATTTTTTTTTTTTTTCAAATGTTTGGATGAGCATTTTTAATATTACATTACAAATTGAAAAAGTTACTTATTCAAAAAACCCTGAGATGAAGCTTATAAGGCATTTTTATTCCCTCTCTCTCTTCTCTAGTGTTGCAGGGCCCACGTCGCTTTCAGTCATGGCCCTCTCCCCTTATTTCCTGCAAATTCAACTCATTCACAGTTCCAAATTCCATTATATTTGTGTCGCCAAATCACAACCTTCAATTCTATGATCCTGGAGTTGTACCTATTTTTCATCTTTTTAATTGAGATAACATAACAAATGTGAATGTAGGAGGAACAAGCCCAGATGTGAATTCAAGAGTAACATTATCCTTTTTGTGTTAAATATTAAATATTATTTCTAATCCTAATTATAAGATAAAGTTGATTTTTTTTTTAAAGAAATTAAGGAAGCTAAATAAATTAGTTAATCATATCATATATTATGTATCCTTAAATTATATATTAATTTATTAGTCAAACTAATTAGTTTGAAGAAAAAAAATAAAAATAAAAATACTCTAAAGTACTTTAATTAGCTTCCTTAAGTTCTCTAAAAAAGTCAACTCTGTCTTATAATTAGAACCAAAGGGAGTATCTTGTTTTCTTATAATTACTACAGAAGCACTTATGTAATCGTCAATTCAAACAGGTTTTGACTTTTAAAAAATCACTTATGTATTTACTAATTCAAACAAGTTTTGACTTATGAAAAAGTACTTATTCAATCATTCATTCAAATATAAATCATATTATAAAAACTGACTTTTCTGTAAAATCATTTTTTATAAGTCAGAATCAAAATAAATCATTTTTCACACGGTTATCCCTGATACACACAGAGAAAATGAATATTGAGCGATGAGACGTTGAATCTGGAAGATCACAGGAACTTTCCAATAATTGATGCCACTAGCCTTCCTTTTTCATTTTTCGCTTACTGTTTTTATTTTTAGTGTATGCCGTAAATTGAGAAACTATTACTAGTAAATATTATATTTGGAATAGCGTTATTTTAGGATATAAGTGTTTATTATATAAGTTGATATAAGATTTCTCTCATATACTTATTTCATATATCGTAAATCATAATTTATAGACATTTATAATAAAAAATAAATTATTCCAAACAAACACTGAAGTTGACTAAAATAAACCAAGTAATGAACACCTAACATAAAATGAAACGTAAATGAAGGGTATTTGTTTGGTGAAAAGCAATAGTTGGTTTTGAATGATGAGGGGCAAAGGAGGTTAGGCACATTTCAATTTCACTAATACCATTGATATTCATTACCAACTTTGCCTTTCCTCTCTCTTCCCCTCCCTCCCTCAAATTTCATCCTTCCCTTGCCTTTTTTGTATTCATTTGGAATAATAATTGGAATATTTAAAAGCAGTTTTTCAATTGTGATTTACAGTATATGAGGTAAGTATGTGAGAAGAGTGTTATCTCAACTTAGGGTGTGTTCTTATTAACTTTTAGAGAATAGCTTCTGGAGAAAAAATAGAGAATAACTTTTGGAGAATGGATTATGAGGATAATAGATTATGGAAAAAAAGTAATTTTGATAAAATGAAAGTGTTTGGATGATTTGATTAGAATAGCTTTTTTCATGGTCAAATGACTAAAAAGGACATTAACTTTTATGATAATTACATATAAAGGATACGATTATATTTTAAGTATTATTTCACATTAAATTGTATAATAAATACAAAAAATGAAATAAATTTGTCAAAAAATTATAAAATTATAACATTTGTCAATTATGTAATATAGAAAAATAGATGCAAAAATTTTAAAATTATAACATTAGTCAATTATGTAGTAAGTAACAAAATTAGATCAAACATACATATTAAAGGCATACACTATATTAATTTTTATCTTCTTTCATAACCTGGGTTATCTTTTACCAAACCCACTATATTTTTCTTCATTAAATTCTTGTGAATGTTTTTTATTTTTGCAAGTGTGTCCATGTCTTTAATTTCTGTTTTGTTTTTTGTTTACCACTCCTGCCTTGTCTCTCAAGATATATATATATATATGTAAGTATATTAAAAAATTGTTAAAATAAGAAATTTTTTCAACAAAACTCCAGGAAGAGTATGTTGATTGTGCAATGCTCTAATTGCCCCATCAGCTTCTTCTGATTTAGCATACTTAATGAAACAAAAATCTGCACAAGCAAGAAGTTATATATGGATTCCATCCATTTTCTATCACCCTTTCCATAGATAGATGTCAACATTAACGAGCCATTTGATCAGAGACTCAAGTGACTTTAGAAAGTTATTCTTCACTCGGTTTCATCAAACAAATGAGATCAATTCCTTATATGTACTTGTAAAAACTATTTTGGTAGGTATCAACAGAAAGAGTGGTGCAATCTTAACTGACACCATCCCTTTGCATATAGACGCACCAAATTACACCGTATACATAACCTTCTATTCCCAACCTTCTATTCCCTGAAAGATATAAACCAGATTCCTAATTTCCTCTCACTGAAAACTAAATAAGTTTGTAACAAGCTCGTGTATTTGATCACAACTGTTAATCCAACTTTAACATCAAATAAACATAAGTAGTATGTACTGCAAATACATGTCATGGAGACCCAGCTAACCATAATAAGTTGTTAGACAACTTCAAATCCTTGCATCAAATTTTGTGTTCCAACTAAGTAGCCATAAAGTAGAAAAGGACAATCAAAATATCAACATATCCAAAGCAAACTCCATAACCACCATAAATTTCCTTGATATCGATCTCCAATAACAAGTGAAGAATCACGCATAGGCATAGATTAAAATATTGCACCAAGAGAATTGAGGAAGACAAATCAACTAGAACAACTAAACACTAAAAAAACTAAACAAGATACATTTCTAGTCAAGCTTAGTATCACAAGCTGCAAAAAGTTAATAGTGCAAAATACGGGATGTTAAATCTCCCATATTACATTGTGATTTATATCATTCAAATGTAATAACCCAAGTTTTTATCTGTTTCCTCTATACAAGCCGACTTATAAATTTTTACTTAAACAAACTACAGTTAAGGCTATGGACACTGTTGTTACAATCATTTGTTGGGTAATGACCACACGCTACATTCACAATTCGAAGAGCAGGATCTATTGGTCCTCCAATGCCTTATCTTCTATAGAAAGGGAGGTTTACTTGTCTTGCCTCCTTCTACTATGACAGGATGAAGACAAAAAAGGGCGGCTACCAAAACCAACAAGCCTGGACTTGTTTCAAGAACAAACCGAGATGAAGATGAGCTTAGCCTCTTCCCATCAGCCTCTCCATGGTCCTGAAATAAGATTCGTAAGAATTACAATAGCCTTGAAATATCAAGATAACAAATACCTTGTCCCTCAATCAAAGCAACCTCAAGCACGTTCCCATGCTTCTCAAATAAACTGCGAATTTGATATCAAAAAAATTGTAAATAGTTCATGTCAAACATATGATTAAACATTTAACTTCAGAACCAATGAAGATAGATTGTGAAACAATAACCATCAGATAACTCAAAATCAAAGTGCTCGGAAAACCATTGAAAACTTGACAAGCTTTCTAATACATGAGGTGTGTATTGAAAAGTATCAGCAGAATTAACATTTTACAAACATTAGTTGAAAAGTAATAATACAGTGCACACCAGAATTTCACAGACGATAGCACCAGAAATAGAGCACCAAATGCAGAGAAACAAAGTTGCAATAAAACACATATGCAAAGAACGGAGCTACCACCACACACCATAAATGCCTACCTGTACGACATCGCCGGCAATGCGTGTGTAACCGAACCTCACAACCACTACAGCCTTCTCGGATCTGCCTTCTCCAGGCCGTTCACCGCTTCCTATCGCCGATTAACCACCACCACCGACCACCTCACTGATGAATCGGCCGAAATCAACTAGACAAAAGGCCAATGGAAAGCTCCAACCCACGCACAAATATCGGCCGAAATCAAGCCAACTTTGTTGAATCTAGAAGAAAATGGGAACCAGCAAGGGAAGAGGGGATCTGGAAGAGAATGGGAACGAGAACGGTATTCGCGATGGGAAAGGGAAAGGGAAAAGGTTCAGGGAAGACGGCCGAAAGAGGGAAGACGGGAATGCAGTGTGTGTTTCGAAGAAGAAAAAGGGAAGACATGGGAAAGGGAAAGTGAAAATGGAAAGAGAAAAAGAGAATCTCTGACTCATGACATGACATATAATAATTACCCCCAATGGTCACAATTTGGGCTGAAAATTTGATAAAAATAGCTTATGGAGGAAACTTTAGTTTCCTACAAAAAAATTAGATTCTCTAAAAAGCATGAGTGTTCGGTGAAAATATTGCAAAATCATGGTTTTAGTCAAATAATCACTTTTTCCAATCTATCCGAACACACACTTACATGCATAAACACTTATAAGCCTTTAAAATGCTCATCCAAACAAGCTGTTTATTGCAACAAATTGATGTTCATGCAGAAAAGTAATTAATTATTAACCATATCTTCTTGTTTAGTTCACTTGGGAACCCTGAGACAAAACAACATTTATTTATTTATTTATTACTGGAAACAATATTTAAAAAATTAACACGTTAGAAAAGTATATTTATATTAAATAATAACAACAACTTGATTTTAATATACTATTCTAAATCTAAATAATTAAAACTAAATCCATTAACATTCATAATTTATCATGCTTAAAAAATATTTTTTTATGAAATTCATATATAAAGCTACTTAGCTTGATCAATTTGAAAAAGCTAGTATGAGTTTAAGAGTAAGTTAACACGATTTTATAAGTTAAAAACATAAAAACAGTAAACTCGATATGTGAACTTGTGAGTTTGACCTAGTTTACAACTATCACGAGTTTGAAAGTGGCTCAATACAATTTTGTAAGATATAATATAAAAATCAGAGAGCCAACCCACGAGTTTGACAATAATATTTAACTAAAGACTTAAAAAAAAACAAAGCTTTTGGTTAGATCTAGTCATTAATACAAGTGGCAGCCTAATCGAATCTAGTCATTCTGTTCTGACTAACAAAAAATAAAAAAGCAAAGAAAAATTTAATAATGGCGAGATATTTTTTTGGGAGAATTACACTGTAGTCCTATGGAAGACAATATACAAAAAAATGGTCTTAGAAAATTCTAAAATTACTCTCAAATCCTATGGGACCATTTTGTAATAAATTGAAAATTGCTAAAGTTCAAAATACCCCTGTCAGATAAATAGAAAGAGGGATGGGAAAATGAAGCAAAACTCAGAAACGGATCTGGAAATGGCGCAAGCAGGATGAAGATCATTAGCCAATATTGAAGACTAAGGTATGAAATTGATGCCAACACCTCTTATGTCTTCATCATTCCATTCGTTTCATGTTTTCTGTTGAGTGGGTGAACAGATTTTTAGATTTCCTTCATTCATCTTCGTTTTAGCTTGAAAAATGAGAAAAACTGTCATTTTTTTGTGTGGGTATTATTCTCCATATACTTGTAAACTAAAAACGCAGACCTAGTAAATGCAATGAATTTGTTTTGGTTGTGATTTCAAGGTGTTTGGGTATGATTTAGTATGCTTTATTTTCATTGTCGGTATACTCTGTTTTTTGGTTCATTTGTGCTGTGTTTCTACAATAAAAGGGTTAAGGAATAAAGATGAGGGTGGAAGATTTGTGATTACATAATCTGATGTGCGTAGGAAAAAATGTTGTTAATAGGAGCAGCGATAGTTGTCAATGGAGGCTGCTGAACTTGTTAATGACAACTATAGGTCATATATAAGTGTTTTTTTACAACTATATGTTTTGTTGATTGATCTTCATTTAGTCCCTGATTAATGGAAAAAGCTGTTTGATTTTTGTGAGTATTTTCCTCCATATGCTTGTAAACTATAAAGGTAAACCTAGTAAATGCAATGGATATGTTTTTGGTGAAGTTTCAATGTGTTTGGGTATGGTTTGGTATACTCTGTTTTTTCTGTCATTATGCTCTGTTTTCTAATTCATGGTGTTGTGTTTCTGCAATAGAAGATGTAAGAAATGAAGATGAGGGTGAAAGGTTTGGAGGCACATAACCTAATATGCGTGGGAAAAAAAGAGTTGTTAATGGGAGCAGCGATAGTTGTCACTAGAGGTTGTTTAACTTGTGTGATTTAAGGAGATTTAAGGAACAATGTGTAAAATGTGTGTGGCTGGAGGTCTTGATTATATAGTAAAAATGTGTTGTTAATAGGGGCTACAACATTTGTTAATAAGGCTGCTGAAATTATTAATGACAACTTTTTTGTGCAGGTGGACAACGGTGATGGCTACCGCGTCTAGCAATAATCTACTACGTTTCCTTTATATAGGGGGAAGGTTTGAAGTTAGTAGAGATGGTGATTTAACATATGTTAGTGGAGGCGTCAGATGTAGAACCATTAAGGAAGGAACAAGTTTGAAGAGTTTAAAACAATGATATCCTCTATTGTGAGAAAAGAGAGCGACAGACTTGTTATGAAGTTTACATTGCCGTGTGATAGAACAACATTTGTGGACGTACTAGATGATGAAGCAGATGTAATCTGATATAAATTATGTTGTCAAAGAATGGACTTGGAGTTGTCATTCGAGGCTCATGCAATTGTTAATGTATATATATGCAGTTATGCTGGCATTTGTATATCCCACTATCATATATTGAAAGTTTTAATCTGATATAAATTATGTTGTCAACAAATGATCCTGGGGTTGTTATTACAAGCCTATGGAGTTGTCAATGTAGCACATGCAATTGTTAATATATATATATATATACAGATATGATGATATTGGAAAATGAGTTTATGTGCATATATTTATAGATTACCTATGTTTTTTATATTAATTGGGTGGTCAAAATCACTGGTGCTGCCTTCACTTCTCAATGGAAGGGTGGAAAAGTTGTCAATAGAGGCACCACGAGTTGTCAGTGGAAGCCCCTTGACTTGTCAACGGAGGCACCACGAGTTGTTAATACATTTATGCTATTATGAAGAGTTGTCAACGGAGGCCCAATGACTTGTCAGTGTAGGCTCCTTGACTTGTCAATGGACGCCCTATGACTTGTCAATGGAACCTTCTTGACTTGTCAATAGAGGCAGTGGGAGTTGTCAATAGAGCCTGTATCATATTACAAGCAAGAGCATCAAATGTGCATATTTGGAGCACTAACGTTAACTAATGCAGACAACTCTGTAATTTATAAATATTCAGAACATCTCAAGTATAAGTTTGAAGTTGGTCAAACCCAAAAACATATCATCCATATAATGTGACTGCACTTGATAATTATACAAAACCTTCCCTAATGTTACAAGTAATGTGCACATGCACATAACAAACCCCTAATGTGCAATCCATACAATCATAAATCAATACAAGTCATAGAGAACTACGTCAAAGCTATACTCTATTAAAATGTACAATTGAAGTCAGCATCCTAATTGGTTTTTTTTTCCTCTTATGTATATCTTAAACCAAATACATAACTTTGTCTGCATGTTTGTTATGCGGATAAGTAACCAGCCACCACAAGAACCCGACCTTGATTTCTTAGAGCTCGTCTAGGGAATAGTATGACATGGTGTAACTGTCATGCCCTTGCTCAGTGTCGTCCCATATCTATAACCAAGATAGTACATGTACACCATAAGAGTCTCAACACATAAACATGTTAACAAGTATCAAACTAGATTAGTCATATTTATAATGAGTTTCTATGAACAAAAACCATAAAGTCAATTCATACTAAACCATACCCAAACACATTGAAACCTCAACCAAAACATGTCCATTACATTTATTAGGTCTGTCTTTATAGTTTATAAGCATATGGAGGATAATACCCATAAATATCAGACAACTTTTTTCATTTATCAGGGCCAAAATAAAGATCAATCAACAAAACCTATAGTTGTAAAAAAAAACACTTAAATATGACATATAGTTGTCATTAACAAATTCAGCAGCCTCCATTGACAACTATCGCTGCTCCCATTAACAACAATTTTTTCCTACGCACATCAGATTATGTAGCCATAAACCTTTCACTCTTATATTCATTCCTTAGCCCTTTTATTGCAGAAAAACAACACAATAAACCAAAAAATAGAGCATAATGACAGCAAAAACAGAGCATACCAAACCATACAAAAAAACATTGAAACCTCAACCAAAACATATCCATTGGATTTACTATGTCTGTCTTTATAGTTTACAAGCATATAGAGGGCAATACCCACAAAAATTAGACAGCCTTTTCCATTTATCAGGGCCAAAATGAAGATCAATCAACAAAACCTACAGTTGTAAAAAAAAAAACTTAAATATGACCTATAGTTGTCATTAACAAGTTCAGCAGCCTCCATTAACAACTATCGCTGCTCCCATTAACAACACTTTTTTCCTATGCACATCAAATTATGTAGCTACAAATTTTTCACCCTCATCTTCATTCTTTAGCCATTTTATTATAAAAACACATCACAAATGAACTAGAAAACAGAGTATACCGACAACGAAAATAAAGCATACTAAATCAGACCCAAGCACCTTGAAATCACAACCAAAACAAATCCATTGCATTTACTAAGTCTTCCTTTTTAGTTTACAAGCATATGGAGAACAATACCCACACAAAAAAATGACAGCTTTCTTATCTTTCAAGCCAAAACGAAGATCAACAAAAGGAATCTAAAAATTTGTTTACCCACTCAACAGAAAACATGAATCGAATGGAATAATGAAGGCAAGAGAGGTGTTGGGATCAATTTCATACTTTACTCTTCAATATTGGCTGATGATTTTCATCCTACTTGCACCATTTCCAAATCCATTTCTGAGTTTTGTTTCATTTTCCCATGCCTCTCTCTATTTATCTGACTTGGGTAGTTTGGACTTTAGCCATTTCTTTTTTTTTTTTTTTGAATGAGAGGGCAAGCATTACGCTTGTAGATTACACTTCAAAGAAAAACTCTAAACGTTCTGGGATGAAGGCCCCAATCCTGCATCAATCAAATCTTGGTTCATCTGGTCCCAACACCAAGTAGGTGGATCCTGTAGCAGAACAAACTCCGACTGCATTCCATGGGCAGTACGAGCAAGTCGATCAGCGCTTCTTAGAGCTTCACGCTTCATGTGAATTATCTCCAAATCCCAATCAGAAAAGATAATAGATCTGATTTCAGCTATCTCTTCCTTAAGAGGATGATCGCAGCCACAGTCAGCCATAAGAAGCTGAATGGCTTCCACCGAGTCGGAGAATAACTTGATCCTCGAGATCTTCATCCTCTTGCATAACCTTAATCCCGCGCCAATGGCTAGTACCTCTGTAGTAGTGGCTGGTGCATACCCAATTTTTTGCTGGAATCCCACCATCCAGTCACCTCTCTCATCGCGAATCAGTCCTCCTACTGTGGCATGATGCTGTGGCGAGACAGAGCCATCGACATCCACTCGAACAAAACCCGTAGGTGGTACGGACCAGTGAGTGCTTGTTCTGTCTCGGACTTGGAAGACACAGTGTTTGTATTTGCCATTCTCCACTCCCTCTATGAGTTGGTAGATGCTCCGGTTGACTAAGACTCTGGGCGGGTCACTAGTACCGTCAAAGGCCTTCCTACACCGATTCTTCCACAGTATCCAACATATGAGCCCAAAAGTCCTACTCCACGGCCACCTTAAAATGCTGCGTGATGCAGGGTCATTCTTTGAATTCCATCTCAGCCATACCTGCAAGTCACAACTAAAGAAGACAGACAGATATAATGGGTTAATTAAAAGCAGCCATGTTCTTCTTGCTATCTCACAGTCTCTCAAGGTGTGAATAATGGATTCCTCACACATACACCCAAAAGGACAATAGGGGGAAGTAGTAGGGACACGTTTTGCTCTCAGGAAATTTGTTGCAATTCTCTCATGGAAAACTTGCCACATAAAGAACTTTTCCCTTACTGGGATGTCCCATTGCCAGAGCGTACGCCAAACAGGGTTAAGAGTACAATGCGGACCTGTACGGACCAGACGGTAAGCCGATCTAACACTAAAATTGCCATCAGCTGATAGATTCCAGTAAAAACCATCCTCACAAAAGCCTCGAGGGGGTTGGAACTGTTGTATCATCTTAATGACCTAGCTAGGGAGAAACTGACTCCATTTCCTCACATCCCAAGAGCCTGTTGGTGTGAGAAATTGGTTGACTTTCTCCTCGGGATCAAGTAGGTGGAGATTCCTGTCAACATAGTCAAGAAGCGGCCTGTCAAGAGGCAACCATTTTTCCATCCAAGCATTCGTATTGGATCCAGTGCCCAGTTTACTTCACACTCCAACCATGAACTTATCCCATACGGCGAGGATCGCCTGCCACACTACAGACTGAGTATGTTTTTTCCCCACTGTAGGATATTTGCTATTGCCACACCCATACTTCGCCTTTAAGCATTTAACCCATAAAGCATTCGGTCGAGTTAATAGACCCCAACAGAGCTTCATGATGAAAGCCATATTTTGGCAATATAGGTCTTTGATTCCAAGTCCACCATGGTCCTTTTCTCCTTTTAGGATATCCCACGCAAGTAAATGAATTTTCTTTTCTTCAGTATTCTGACACCAAAAGAAATCTCTACTGATTTTCTCAATCTCCTGAAGGACCCCCTTAGGGATGAGCAACATTTGCATCTGGCATGCAGGGATAGCTAAGAGAACTGATTTAATTAGAACTGTACGCCCCGCTGAGCTAAGGTACTTTGCCTTCCATCCCGCTAGTTTTTTCTGAACCTTTTGAATAAGAGGTGAGAAGGTAATCTTAGTAGCTCTTTGATGTAACAAAGGGACGCCAAGGTATTTGCCTAAGTCTGCTGTTAAAGATATTCCCAAAGCTTGGCTATATGCAACTGCTCGGCTCGAATGAACATTCCGGGAAACAAACATCTTTGATTTATTTAGATTTACCTGGTGACCTGAGACCCTACAAAAGTAGCTCATGATACTTCTAACATGTAATATCCCAAAAAGTGATTAAGGGCTAATGATTTCAAAAGTAGATGTAATTATTGTTGAATAAACACTTTTGGAGAATGTGTGATGGGAATTTGGATATTTTAATGATTCCAATGGCTTCCTTGTGAAAATTCGTGTGGGGAGGGTGTTTATTGTGAAATTGGAACCATTAGGAACAATTGTGCAAAAGTTGAAAACTCCGTCCATTTATTCTCTGTACAGGGCAGCCGATTTGTGCGGACGTTTTAAATAGGCAAATGGTGTCTAAAAATTATGAAACTTTCCAGTCTTAAAGTTCACATCCCAAGCTTCAAAATGGACATATAATTTGTACCATTTCGTTTTGGGAACTTGGAGATATGTCTGTCCAAAATTTGGGATCAAAACTGGACTCTGTTTTGGAGCAGTGTTGATTTTGTGTAATTCTGTATTTGTGTGGTGATTTCTAATAATGGTCCATATTTTTCCTATGAAGAGGACTTAAATAAATTTTATTTGGATTTGGGATCATCTCATTTCGATTTTTCTAGAATTAGTTATGATTTTTCAAAGTTTGGGCAGAAAATCTGCCAGAAAATCCGAAAATGGGAAAATAAGGAATTATGACATCAACTCATTAAAAGATGATGTCAGCATGGATTATTAATCAAATTGCTCATCTTCTTCAGCCATTTCACGCCATTTTCAGCTGAAGCAAGAGGAAAAAATGTGAGAGAGAGCTTGGAGAAAAGTAGAGAGAAGGAAGGAGAAATCTCACAAGGTAGGTCGATTTCTTCAGTGAATTCGTACCTAATGTGTATAATCCTCCTCCTAAGCTATTCCTCTATGTGAATTAAGGTTTTGAAGCAAGGAATTTCATTGTTCAAATAGGCTAGGGTTCAGCCATATTTGGGAAAAGCTTGTGGGAGCTTGAGGTAACTTCCAAACTTTCGTATATTGCTTATTCTGGCTGCTGTGGGCAATTTAATCGGTGAAATTTCGCCGGATTGCCATTGGTTTTAAAGTTTGGAAATGATGTGTCCTAGGGGTTATGCTGCCCAAATTGGGTCTTAATATTAGTTGTAACCTAATGTAATGGTTAATAAAGTGGTTAGGAGTAGAAAGGAACGCGTTTACGGAGCCGAAATCGTAAAACCCCGATTTTCCCCGGAGAACTCATAAATTTTGGCCAGCCCTAGAAATGGGTATTAGAGTTGGATTTTCAATGATTTTATGGTTCCATTGAGTTCAGGGGCGAAAATTAGGTGGGGTTACAGTTGGTCACTTTTTCGGAAAAGGCCGAAAAAGCATAATTACGAAAACGCCCCTAAAACCCTTAAAGTGGGGCTGCCAAGGGTAAATTTGTAATTTTACATTGAATTTGATAATTCCAAGTCCGGAAATGGATTCCTTGCGCGGAAATATGTTAGGATAGCCCAGATTAGAATTTTGGGAAAAGTGCAACCGGACCGGGTACGACGGGGCCGGGCCGGGTCTCCGGGGGCATTTTTGTAAATTTTCATTATAAACTCATATAACCTCAAGAAACACTATGGAAGTGTCTAAATGGTGCATTTGGAATTGTAGGATTCGATATTTGCCCTGTTCGTGAACGACCCGTGTCAGAGCACGTTCGGAAAGAACCAGGTAGTGACTCCTCTCTTATACTTTGTGTGAAACATTGTATGTATGTTTTTCTTGCATTGAGAATATATTGTGACATTGTGACATTGTGATGCTTTGTGATCGTAGTGAAAGCTGACGCCTAGTAAATACTTTGTGAATACATTGAGATCGCAGCGAAAGCTGACGCTTAGAGTTTACAGCCATGAGTGCTGTTGTTTGTGGCAAAAGCCATGATACATTGTGATGCTGCTTAACATGATCATATATGCTATGTGTTTATACACTGTATGAGTGGTTTGTTACTACAGAGATTCTTTTGAATCTCATTCTTTCCATTGACTAACATTTCAGACAGGGCAAGTGGCTCCAAGGAGAAGCGAACCACCAGGAGCGGCTAGGATCTTGTAGAGTGTGTTGTTAGGCTATTGGTTAACTATTTTGGACTTGGGATTACTGTTTATTTTTGGAGATGTAAATATTACTGTTGATTTTGGTTATGTAATCCCCTAGTGGAGACTTTTAAACCCTCAGATTATATATGTATAGAACCCGAAAGTTGTCGGGGATTTGGTTATACACTCTGATATGTGTGAATGTAAATTAACTGCACAGGTAATTATATTCGAATTTTGAAATTGAGACCAGGATAGAGAAGAGTTTTTGAAGGTTTTTGGTGAAAATCCTACTATAGTGTAGGAACTTGAAATGAGTTTAAGCTATCCGACGGTCTCTAAACCAATTTAATTATGTGATATCGAATTATAATTACGTGGTTAAAGGCAGGGGGTTACATCTAACTTCTTCCATTTGTTCTTGCGAGGCCTCACATAAAAGGACCAAGTCATCTGCGAAGAACAGATGAGATATTGAAGGCCCGTTAGCAGAGAACTTTAGGGGCTTCCATTTGCCTTCTTCCACTTCTCGTTGGATGAGTTGGCTAAGACGTTCCATAGCCAGAATAAACAAGTATGGGCTCAAGGGGTCTCCTTGCCTTACCCCCTGGAGGGAGAGAAAGGTTTGGACGGGGAGCCATTCCAGGATACTTTCATAGTAGGGGAAGTGACACAGCTCATAATTAAATTCACATACTCCTCTGATAAACCCAAGCTGCAAACAGTAAAACAGAGAAAACCCCAGTCTAGGTGGTCGAATGCTTTTTCCATATCGACTTTCACAGCTACATAGCCCTTTCCCCTCCGTTTGGTGCACATCGTATGAATAGCTTCTTGAGCTATGATAATATTTTCAGCACCTTGTCGCCCCTTAATGAAGCTACATTGATTCGGTAAGATCAAATGGTCCATTACATTCTTCAGATGGTTGGCTAAAACTTTGCTAATTACTTTGTAGCTCACATTACACAGAGAAATTGGACGAAAATCCGCAAGCCTTTCTAGATGGTCCACCTTTGGAATCAAGGTTATCATTGTATGATTGATACTAGATAGCATAGATGGGTTTGTAAAGATTTCATGAACCAGACCACATATTTTAGGGCCAACCACATTCCACTGAGTGTGAAATAGATGCACCCATCTCAAAAGCTACATTCTTTATCTCAGTCTCGGACACCTCCCTCTGGAGTGCGGCAATTTGGCTAGCACTAAGTGGGGGAAAGTCCTGATGCGTGCTTCTGTCGCTAAAGCAATCAATTAAACTAGGTCCTAAATTATTATGCAGTTTAGGGTCAACCTAGGTCATTCTCCCAAGGAGCAAGCTATGGGTTTTCTTTAGGATTGATTTTTAAGTAACAAAAGATGCAATAGAATGGACCTAAACTAAAGTGCAAGACTCTACTACCTAAATGCAAATGACTCTAAAATCTATATGAGAATGAAACTAACCTAAATGAATTGGAATGCAATCTTTGGGGGTTTTTTAGTGAAAAATGAATTAAGATGCTAAGCAAAGAAAATAATCAAAAGCAAGACAATCAACAAGGATTTCGTTCAGTTATGGTGATAAAGGGGACAACTTAGGATTCACATGGAATTAGCTTTCTTAGCCATTTAATTTATTAGACCAAAGGGAGATTCATGAAAAATTGGAATTAATAAACTTAATCACCTAATCAAGACATGGGAAACCCTCATGCTCAATAACACCTAATCCACTAGAAAACTCATAATGGAAAAATGCTGGTTAATTGAATCCATTAAAGACCAATCACAATTGCTTAAGATAATTTGGAAATTATGTTTACAATTGCCTAATTAAACAATTCGACAATTAATCACCTAATTAAACAATCAAGAGATTAAACCCAAATTGACAATTAAATTAATAATGAAAACTCAATTAATAATTTAATCAACAATTAAAGGTTTGCAAACAAAAATCCCAATAATCAATTAAGAATAAAGCAAATCCAAAATATCAATTCAACTCAAATAAAAATAAGTCTACAATCTAAAACTAGATTGTTCTCAATTAACACAACCCAAAATTATTTAAAACTAAATAATCTCAAGTCTTGAATCAAAAAGATAAAAGAAAGACACTCCCTTATAGTCTTCAAATGTAAGCTCCTAGGCTCTAGCTTCCTCCATGCTACTCCTAAGTTGCCTCCCAAGAGAATTAAGCTTCCATGAATTTAGTTTTCCCTCCAATCTTCGCACAGCATGACACAGCCATGAAAATCGCCTTCTGGACTTTGAGTTGATAATTGCTTAATGCCGTGGGACCCGCGTGGAGAAAGAATAGCAATTCAATGAATCAATATCTATCCTCTGGAGTACTGCGTCAATTACATTCAAGCCAAGAACTCCACAATATCGTCCCTCCGTGTAGCTCGCGTCAGCGTTCTGCAAGTGTGTCCAGTGGCTGTGTCGGTGTCTGCGCGTTCCTCCCCTCTATGTGACGGCTAGGGTATTTTTAAGAAGGGAGGGGAGAGTTTTGGGTACTAATTTGGGCCTATTAAAATTCCAAAAGCCCAATAAAATTCCACCATTGGATCCTTTTTGAGTTTCTAAGAAAAGCTCTGCACCGTAGGATTTTCTGCAAGAATATAATAAAATCGTGATTTATCAACTCCCCCACACTTATCATTTGCACTCCTGGGCAAAACAAATCAAGACCAAGGAAGTATAACAAGACAAAATAAAACAAAACTTCAAAAGTGAATGTTCCAATCACAAGTAAAAAGTAAACAAAAGCATTTCAACACCTCTTTTATCCAAGTGATTTTCTCATGACTCAAGAAAACAAACTTCATGGCAATTTACTTGACAAAGGAATATCTAAGCTAGAAATCCCTCACCAAGGATATGTGTATGTCTCTCATCACTCAAAAGTGTATAGGCTTGTGTTTACACTCAAATCCACCCTATCCAGTACTCTTTTCCATAGGCTTGACAAGAATCTAAGTTCTCCACCACTAGCAAAGCAAATGCAAACATAAATCCAAAGGACTTTTATTAGGTTGTAATGGGGCTAAGGCTAAGAAAGAAAGGGTATAGTGTTTGGAAAAACAAAGTTGAATATCCCAGAAGATGAAGAGAATGATGCAATAGGATGAAACAGGATGAAAGAAACCAAATCATACTTGAACTGGGTCATTACTTTTCCTTTCTCTTTTTTTTTCTTTTTTCTCTTTTTTTTATTTTTTTTTTCTTTTTCTTTTTTGCAATTCTCTTGGGCTGTTATATATATGTTCTTTTGACGCGAACCTGTATATTGGTGATACAAAGGCCCGGTTACTCAAACATTTATAACTCAATAGCACCAAGATGCTACTAGCACGCTCATAGCTCTTACTGGCCGTTTGACGCGAAGATCAACATTGGTGATGGGGTTACTAAGCACAGCTTAAACCAGCGGAACGGAATCTTATTGCTCTCTTTTTTTTTTTAAGGATAACATATCAAACTTTTCATAATGACCCAATTCCCAATTTTATACACGTTCTTCCATCCAAAATAGATATAATGCAATGCTCTTCAACTCCTAAGACATTCAAAAGAGTAGGAATTTTTTTTTTGTGTTATGGGGTAAGAAAAAAAAAATTAAAATATAGGCTCAAAGGGGCTAAACAAAGGATATATGTGTGAAAAGGATAGGCTGTTTGGCTTATATGGCTAAAATGAGATGAATGCCTTCATCATCTTCATGAATACATATGCATAAAATGTGGCCTCAAATAAGATTCAAGTCAAGTTCTAGATCAAGTAAAGAGATAGGGGGTACACACTGAAAAAAAATGCATCAGGCTCAAAATCTCACTAGGTCTATATGATTACTAGCCTAAATTCTCCTAAGTCAAATTCATTGCCACTCAGTCTATTGTCTCAAAACATGATTAATCACCTTTAAAATCAAGGATGCATCATACTAAAGTTACTTAAAACTTGCAATTTGCACATTCAAAACGGTTGATCCCTCCCCCACACTTAAACAATGCATTGTCCTCAATGCAAAACAGTCATAGCAAAGCACAAAGACAGGTAATATGCAGCACTACTCAACTTAATAATATGACAATGCAAAATAAAAGAGTGAAGGAAGGAATACAACCGGGGTCTACGTGGTGTCTCGTAGTGCGGTAACCTCCACTGCTTGAGTGGGGAATCCATCATAGAACGGCTTCAAGCGATGTCCATTGACGGTGAAGCATTTTCCATTCGGCTCCCTCTTGATCTTCACAGCTCCATATGGAAAAACATCAATGACAATGAAGGGCCCCTCCCATCTAAAGCGGAGCTTTCCAGGCATGAGTTTCAATCTGGAGACGTAGAGTAGAACTTTTTGGCCCACTTGGAATTCTCTCTTCATAATGAGTTTGTCATGGGCTGCTTTAGTTCTTTCCTTATAAATCCTCGCATTCTCATAAGCTTCCCTTCTTAACTCTTCAAGCTCTTGCAATTGCAACTTCCTTTCAGCACCGGCACTAGCAAGATCGAGGTTGCACCTTTTTATTGCCCAATACGCCTTGTGCTCCACCTCTACTGGCAAATGACATGCTTTGCCATAGACAATCCTGTATGGAGACATGCCAATGGGACTTTTATATGCTGTGCGATACGCCCGAAGTGCATCATCAAGCCTTTTACTCCAGTCCTTCCGGTTGGGTTGCACTGTCTTTTCTAAAATGAGCTTGATTTCTCTATTAGAGAGTTCTGATTGACCATTCGTCTGAGGATGGTATGGGGTGGCTACCTTGTGCATCACACCATACTTGCTAAGCAAGTTCAACAAACTCCGATTGCAAAAATGAGTTCCTTGATCACTAATGATAGCTCTGGGAATGCCAAACCTACAAAGAATGTGAGACCGAACAAAGGAAACCACTACAGAAGAGTCATTAGTACGAGTGGGGATAGCCTCAACCCACTTGGACACATAATCCACAGCCAGCAAGATATACAGATAACCAAATGAAGTGGGAAAAGGTCCCATGAAATCAATTCCCCAAACATCAAAGACTTCACAGAATAATAAGGGTTGTTGGGGCATCTCATGTTTCCTAGAAATAGTACCCACAAATTGACACCTAGAACACTTCTTACAAAATTCATGGGCATCACGAAATAGACTAGGCCAAAACAATCCACTTTCCAAAACTTTCCTAGCAGTACGCTTAGCACTAAAATGTCCCCCACATGCAAGAGTATGGCAAAAAGTTAAGACAGACTCAAATTCATCATCAGGAATGCATCGCCTAATAATTTGATCACTACAAATGTGCCACAAGTAAGGATCATCCCAGATATAGAATTTAACATCTTTCTTAAACTTATTCAATTGATGTGTATTCATGTCAGCTGGCAAAACAGACGCAACTAAATAATTTGCAATATGAGCATACCAAGGGATAGAAACAACAACCTCACAGAGCCTTTGATCGGGAAAATCGTCTAAGGGTAAAGATGTTACCGGAGGCGATTCAATCCTACTCAAGTGATCAGCTACTATATTCTCTGCACCACTCTTATCACGAATCTCCACATCGAACTCTTGTATCAGCATCACCCACCTAATGAGGCGGGGTTTGGAGTCCGATTTTTTGAACAAGTATTTGATAGCTGAGTGATCTGTAAAGACGGTCACCTTGGTGTGAAGGATGTAGGATCGAAACTTCTCTAACCCAAAGACGATTGCAAATAGCTCTTTCTCTGTGGTAGTGTAGTTAGCCTGAGCAGCATCTAGTGTTCGAGAGGCATAGGCTATGATATGTTGTCTCTTTTCTACTCTCTGGGCAAGAACAGCACCTAATGCATAATCTGAAGCATCACACAAGAGCTCAAATGGAAGGTTCCAATTAGGTGGCTGAATGATGGGGGGTGTAGTGAGTTTCTTCTTTAACTCATCCCATGCATACCTGCAAGCATCATCAAAAACAAAACCCACATCTTTCTGCAATAAATGAGATAATGGCAGTGCTATCTTACTAAAATCCTGGATGAACCTTCTATAAAATCCAGCATACCCAAGAAAGGAACGTACATCTTTCACACAAGAAGGGTATGGAAGGGATGAAATAATATCAACTTTAGCTTTATCAACCTCAATACCATCATGTGAAACAACATGGCCCAAAACAATTCCTTTCTTAACCATGAAATGACATTTTTCAAAATTCAACACAAGATTATATTGAATGCATCTTTCCAAAACATTGTCCAAACTAGCTAAGCATGCATCAAAAGAATCACCGTAAACAGTGAAATCATCCATGAAAACTTCCATGCAACGCTCAAGAAAATCAGAGAATATGGAAACCATGCAACGTTGGAAAGTGCCTGGTGCATTACATAAGCCAAATGGCATGCGTCTATATGCAAAGGTTCCAAATGGACATGTGAATGTGGTTTTATCCTGATCCTCAGGGGCAATAGAAATCTGAAAATATCCAGAAAAACCATCCAAAAAACAGTAATGTGATCTACCAGCCAGTCTTTCTAACATCTGATCTATGAAGGGAAGGGGGTAGTGATCCTTTCTAGTCACAGAATTCAATTTTCTATAGTCAATACATACTCTCCAACTATTCTGGACTCTAGTCGGAACTAGCTCACCTTCGTCATTACGCACAACTGTAATACCAGTTTTCTTAGGTACTACCTGAACTGGACTTACCCACTGGCTATCAGAAATAGGGTAGATTATACCTGCAGAAAGAAGTTTAGATACCTCTTTCTTTACCACATCAAGAATCAATGGATTGAGTCGCCTCTGTGGCTGTCGCACAGCTTTGGCACCATCTTCTAGCAGGATCCGATGCATGCACACATTTGGGCTGATTCCAGGGATATCAGCAAGAGTCCATCCAATAGCTTTCATCCGTCTCCTAAGTACCTCTAAGAGGCGGGGTTCCTCATCGGCAGTTATGTCACTAGCTATAATCACAGGAAGTGTCTCATTCTTCCCCAAATAAACATATTTCAATGAGTCAGGAAGTGGCTTCAACTCCAAAAATGGAGCTTGCTTAATTGAAGGTATAAGCGGCTTCAAATCTATATCAGTCAAACTAGAAACCTGCACAACTGATTCACAAACAGAAGAGCAAACTTTCCCATCTTGGGGAGTATTAGTAGAAATTGCAAGTGCAGTAGAGTCAAGCAACACATCACAATCAACAGCAATAGTGCCATCAGTAGTACTCATGTCAGAGATAGAATCATAATCAGAAATCTCACTATCAGAAATATGATCAATGTCGATCAATAATTCAGAGTCAGGTAGTGGAGATAAATCAGTTCTATTCATGGCATCAATCACACTAAGTAACTGAGAAAGTCCATTAGAATCAATAGAAGTAGTAGATGTGTGATCACTAGAATTGCTAATGCTACAATTAGGCACAGAATGATCATGTCTAGAATGTCTCATAATCTCAATAGCATCAGTGAAAATATCAAGATCAGCACTATCAAGATCAGCACACGTGTCACAACTACCAATTTCAGCACATGAACAAGAGATAGTATCATCTAAACAGGTAATATCACCGGATCTATTAAGCATGCTATCTCTAAGATCTACAACAGAATCATCCATAACGGCATCAATAGCATTAACATCTATCTCAGCACAATCATCAAGGGGATGTCTCATGGATTCAAGCACATTAAATCTAATAGTTTCACCAGCAAATTCCAGAGTAAGGCTACCAGCATGCACATCTATCATAGCTCTAGCTGTTTTAAGGAAAGGCCTACCTAGAATCAAAGATGAATGTCCTTTCTGCCTAAACCTACCATCATCCATATCAAGAACATAAAAGTCTGCAGGGAATATGAAATCTTTTACCTTGACCAAGATGTCCTCCAAGACGCCTTCTGGGACTGTGCAACGTCTATCAGCAAGGGATGCAATGAGATTTGTGGGCTTAAGTTCCACACCCTTAAGTTGATTGAAGACTGATTTTGGCATAACGTTGATAGCTGCTCCCAAGTCTGCTAGGGCATCTGAGAAGTCAATGTCACCAATAGTACAAGGGATGAGAAAGCTACCAGGATCCTTGCACTTTACTGGCATTGGCATTTGATAAAGAGAGGAGACAACTGCTCCTAAGTCAACCTTGCCTTCATGCTTAAATTTTCTCTTTGTAGTACATAACTCCTTCAAGAATTTTGCATATTTAGGCACTTGTGCGACTAAGTCAACTAGTGGAACATTGATCACCACTTTCTTGAAGATATCATAGACTTCATTAAATATCTCAGCTTCCTTCTTTCTCCTTTCAGCCTTAGCTACTGCAGTAGGAAATGGCAGGGCTGGTTTAATCACTTGTTGTCCTTCCTCACCCTTTTCTTGTTCTTCATGAGTTGCCACTTGTGTTTTTGATAAAGTGGGCTGATCCTGCGATGTGGAAGTGGAAGTGGAAGGAAGAGTAGAAGGAGAGTCATCAACAACTTCCTCATCATTTGAAGTATTGGTGGTAATAGGATCTGCAGAAGGGATTATCTTTCCACGTCGAAGAGATATAGCATTAACTCCACCAATATTAGGATTTTGTTGAGGTCCAACGTTCGGATTGGTTACCACTTGAGATGGAAGCTTTCCTGAACCTTGACTCTGTACATTACTGAGTGGGTTAGAAAATTGACCCATTTGAGTTTTAAAAGCTTGAAATTCCTGCATCTGTTGCTGTTGCTGCATCAGGATTTTCATCATAGCGTCCACCTTACTTGCTAACCCTGAATCTTCATCTTGGACTGGCATTGATTGTCTAACTTGTTGAAACATCTTGCCACTAGAATTCCCACTTTGATTGAATTGTGCCTGCTGAGCTTGGCCATTTCCATATCGAAGATTTGGATGATCACGCCATCCAGGATTGTATGTATTGGAGTAAGGATCATATCTTTGGCCGCCTTGAGTCAAAGGCTTAGAAGGGTAAATCGCATTACAAGATTCAACTCCATCATTCATGTAAGGGCAAGAGTCAGTACCATGAGTAGCTAGAGAGCAAATAGAGCAGAATGGCCCTACTAAAGCAGAAGAGTTAGCCTGTGGGGTAACAGAAGTAGAGGACCCCATAGGAGTGGCCATATTAGAAGAATTTTGCATCTGAGACATAACCATTTTTTCCATAGCAGATGCGAGTCTATCAATTTTGCTCTCTAGGCGAGATTCAGAATTAGAAGAAATTCGTCCCACTTCATTAACTTTGACCTGTTGTCTAGTACCAAATTGTTGGCTGTTTTCAGCTTTCCTTTCAATCAATTCCCAAGCATGATCCACAGTCAAGTGTAGAAGTGCACCACCAGCAGCTGAGTCTAATAAATCTCTCTCTAGAGGTAAGAGACCTTCATGGAAGTATTGGATCAGTAATGTATCCGGAATCTGATGGTGGGGACAGCTAGAACATAGCATTTTAAAACGCTCTAGATATTCATATAAGGATTCTCCAACCACCTGTCGACATCCACATATGTCCTTCCTGATAGATGAAGTGCGTGAAGCTGGGAAATACTTTTCCAAGAACAATTTCTTCAATTGGTTCCATGAAGTAATGAATCCAGGAGGTAATCGAAGCAACCAATTTTTAGCAGATCCTTCTAAAGAGAATGGGAAGGCACGCATCTTAATCTGATCTTCAGTCACACCAACAGGTTTCATAGCAGTGCAAACCATGTGAAACATCTTCAAGTGATTGTACGCTTCCTCACCTGAAAGGCCATTAAATTTTGGAAGTAAGTGAATCAATCCAGATTTCAATTCAAAATTTGCATTAATATCAGGATAATTGATACACCAATTTTGAAAATGCAAATCAGGTGAAACCAATTCTCTAATAGTCATAGCAGGATCAACAATATTAGCATTTGCATTTGCGTTTGCGTTTGCATTTACAATTGCATTTGCATTAACATTAACATTTTCATCAGCATTAACAACAATATTGTTAGCATCCATATTGACCTTAGAATCAGAAGAATCAACAACGAGCTCAACAGAGGAACTATTGCCTACAAAAGTACTAGCTCCAGTCCTTCTTCGTTGGTGAAGTGTCCTCTCAATCTCAGGATCAAATTCAAACAATTTTTCAGAAGAGGATCGGGTCATGCAATAAACAGCTACCTAAGAAGTTTTCTAAAAACTCAAACCTAAAGCCTAACCGCTGCTCCCCGGCAACGGCGCCAAAATTGATGCGTGCTTCTGTCGCTAAAGCAATCAATTAAACTAGGTCCTAAATTATTATGCAGTTTAGGGTCAACCTAGGTCATTCTCCCAAGGAGCAAGCTATGGGTTTTCTTTAGGATTGATTTTTAAGTAACAAAAGATGCAATAGAATGGACCTAAACTAAAGTGCAAGACTCTACTACCTAAATGCAAATGACTCTAAAATCTATATGAGAATGAAACTAACCTAAATGAATTGGAATGCAATCTTTGGGGGTTTTTTAGTGAAAAATGAATTAAGATGCTAAGCAAAGAAAATAATCAAAAGCAAGACAATCAACAAGGATTTCGTTCAGTTATGGTGATAAAGGGGACAACTTAGGATTCACATGGAATTAGCTTTCTTAGCCATTTAATTTATTAGACCAAAGGGAGATTCATGAAAAATTGGAATTAATAAACTTAATCACCTAATCAAGACATGGGAAACCCTCATGCTCAATAACACCTAATCCACTAGAAAACTCATAATGGAAAAATGCTGGTTAATTGAATCCATTAAAGACCAATCACAATTGCTTAAGATAATTTGGAAATTATGTTTACAATTGCCTAATTAAACAATTCGACAATTAATCACCTAATTAAACAATCAAGAGATTAAACCCAAATTGACAATTAAATTAATAATGAAAACTCAATTAATAATTTAATCAACAATTAAAGGTTTGCAAACAAAAATCCCAATAATCAATTAAGAATAAAGCAAATCCAAAATATCAATTCAACTCAAATAAAAATAAGTCTACAATCTAAAACTAGATTGTTCTCAATTAACACAACCCAAAATTATTTAAAACTAAATAATCTCAAGTCTTGAATCAAAAAGATAAAAGAAAGACACTCCCTTATAGTCTTCAAATGTAAGCTCCTAGGCTCTAGCTTCCTCCATGCTACTCCTAAGTTGCCTCCCAAGAGAATTAAGCTTCCATGAATTTAGTTTTCCCTCCAATCTTCGCACAGCATGACACAGCCATGAAAATCGCCTTCTGGACTTTGAGTTGATAATTGCTTAATGCCGTGGGACCCGCGTGGAGAAAGAATAGCAATTCAATGAATCAATATCTATCCTCTGGAGTACTGCGTCAATTACATTCAAGCCAAGAACTCCACAATATCGTCCCTCCGTGTAGCTCGCGTCAGCGTTCTGCAAGTGTGTCCAGTGGCTGTGTCGGTGTCTGCGCGTTCCTCCCCTCTATGTGACGGCTAGGGTATTTTTAAGAAGGGAGGGGAGAGTTTTGGGTACTAATTTGGGCCTATTAAAATTCCAAAAGCCCAATAAAATTCCACCATTGGATCCTTTTTGAGTTTCTAAGAAAAGCTCTGCACCGTAGGATTTTCTGCAAGAATATAATAAAATCGTGATTTATCTTATAATTGAAAATATTTTTCAATCACAATATAATATTATCTTTTTTGAGCCCAATAATATCATAATCAATTCAGATTTATATTATTTCCCAAAATTGGCTAATTATCCAAATATCATCTAATAAATCCAAATTAGCCTAAAATAATCTCCAAAATAAATGAATAAGGTGGGATAAAATATTTTAAAATTGTGATTTATCAAGTCCCTAGGCCAATTAGTCGGTGGGACTACATTTGGGTCTCTAGTGTATAATTGATTGAAGAAGCCAAATGCCATATTTCCTAAGGATTCCTGATCATACACCCAATCATCATTAGAATTCCGAAGTACAATTCCTTTTCCTTCTCATGATCATTGAAGCATGAAAGAATTTTGAATTTTTATCTCCAAATTGTAGCCATTTGCATCTTGCCTTTTGATACCATAGAAGTTCCTCCTGGTTGCTTAACTTCACATATTCAAGCCATAAAGATTTCTCTAATCTGTAAAGACCATTTTGGGGATTATTTCGTCGTGCTCTGTCGATGCCCTCAAGTCTTCTTATAATGGCATTCTTCCTGCAAGGAATGTTCCCCACTACCTCGGTATTCCACTTAGTAGCATTTTCTGTAAAAACCTTCAGTCCCTCTAACCAATGTTTCCCGTCCCATGCCTTATGAACAATTGTAGGAAAGTCAGTCTCAAGAGACCAAGCCGCTTGATAGGTAAATGTCGAGTGGGTCCTGCCTCTCCGGTTCCTGGCCCCATCTGAAACTACGATCACACGGTGATCCGATTTGAATCGTAAATAATGGAAGGCTTTGAAGAGATGATGAGTCTGCTCCCAGTTCAAAAAACCCAATCCAATCTTTCCCTGACACCTGCCTTTTCCCATGTAAACCAGTCCCCAACCACTGGGACCTCAATCAAGTTGCACTGATTAATACATTGTTTGAACTGTAACATTGATTGTTGTGTTGGCCTGATCCCCCCCCATTTTGTCTGTTTCATTCATTACTACATTAAAATCACCTAGAATGAGCCATGGTCCCTGAATATCCAGATTTAACTCCTGCAAATCACCCCATAACAGCCTACGTCTTGCAGCAGTGGTATCCCCATACACAAAAGTAGTGTACGATATTTACCCTGACATAGGATTTGTAATCTTGCAGTGCACAAATTGGGTTGAAGACTGAATATAATCAGGGCTAACCTCAGATTCATTCCACAATACCCATATGCCTCTGGCAAACCCTGTTGCCTCAACTCTAATCCAGTTAGTAAAGCCAAGACGTCGAATCACATGTTCAGCTCTATCACCACTAATTCTCAACTCTGACAAAGCCAAAATGTCTATAT
The DNA here is from genome assembly GCA_963855925.1 of Inga laurina. Lineage (NCBI taxonomy): Eukaryota > Viridiplantae > Streptophyta > Magnoliopsida > Fabales > Fabaceae > Inga > Inga laurina. The sequence continues at coordinate 67,837,804 of OY979701.1, read as the reverse complement.
CATACTTTCTCACAATTTCTTTTATAGTACGTGGAAATGATTTACCTCCCGCCCCACGACAATTCCAAGAAGCAACAATCATGGAAAGAAAATAAATCAAACAGAGGACTCATATATGGAGAGGACTTACATGTCTGGAGGCTCTCCCGCTACTCTTCCCAAGCCCAGCATTTCTTCCTCCCTCACCATAAGCCGACACTCCTTCTCTTCCTCCGCGTCCTGAGCTTCACTCTTCTCTGTTTCGGATAAGCCTGCCGTAATCAGTGAGCTGCTTTCCATGTTCGGACCCTTCCTCCGGTGGGGCGCTGAACTGTCTACGGGTGCAAGTTCATTCACAGGGTGTTGAATCTGATCACTCTTCAGGTTCGGATCTTTGGGCTTAACAAGCACCTTGATCTCATTAGAATTTAGGCCCCCACTCACCACGTGATGAATCCGTTGAGAGCTACCTCTTGGCCCAGCGCTACTCTTGGCCGTTTGGGCTTTACTATCTTTCTTCATAAAGCCTATTCTATGGTTTTGAGTCATTGTGTCCCTTCCTCCACTAGTGGGCCTTTTGTTGCTTTTACCTTGGCCCACTTTGCTATCACCAATCGTATGAATCTCCTCCACCCGATGATACCCTGCGGCATTTTGGTTTGTCCCTATCCGATCCTATGATTCACCTTGTTCCTCGTACAGAACGATGGTTTTGTCTCCATCGCATCCTGATACATGCTCTGCTCCCACTTTCTGCTTCGATCCCGTCGCTTTTCCCCCTTCATCTTCCAAATCGACTAAGGCTGCAAATCTCGTCTGGTATGTACTTCTGTACCCTTTCTTCCCCAATTTCAAATTTACACCATTTTTAGCTAACCTGCCCTTGTTTGTGTCAGGTTTCGGTATTTGTGACTTATGCTGCCCTTTGACCAGCATCCAGGGTCCAAACTTCTCCTCTTCCGCTGGTAACGAACTTTTCAGCGACATACTAGCAGCACGAGTTGGAGGCCCGACTGGCGTTTATGTCGTAGGCGATGGAGTGGAATCAGTTGGGGCATGTGTCCAGGGGCAGCTCTCTTTTCGGTGGCCGTATCTTCCGCATGCGAAGCAAATCACTTTCAATCCTTCACACTCAACATTGAACAGTGCCGACGAACAAATCACCCTGGGGACCAATTTCTTTTGCAAGTCAATCTCAACGCATATTCTGGCGAATCTTCCTCTGGCCACCTTCACCTGATCATCATCAGTGGTTGCAATAGAACGTAAGTCTACTTTCAAGGTTTTACCTATCATGTTCCCTAACCTCCACATATATTTCCTAGTATAGTACTGAAGAGGAACATTGGGTATTCTCACCCATGTGGCGATTCTCCCCAAAGGGTTGCGGAAGGGATCGAAGTATGGTGACCAACGTTGCACAATGATACTGTGTTGAGCGATGACCCATGGTCCTTCAAACAGGACTTTCTTGTATTTACTCCCCCAGCTTTCATCGTTATTGAATCTGACCACATAATAGTTATTGGGTAGATCAGTAAGCTCGAAATCATTAAATCCCCATATTCGCCCAAGATGTTCCCGGAGTCTATAGAAGTTAATTCTGAGTCCCAGTATGGTGATAATGAGGGCATTGTTCCATGGGCGACAACCCTCATTAAAGTCTTCAATAGTGTCTGGCATGACTGGATAGATTTCCATTAGCTTCTTAATCTCCTCGGTGGGCTCTGGAAGTTGCCATTCTTGTTCCAAAAGATCCGATAGCAGTGGGTCATCTTCCATTACTGCATTTCCATATGATGTACCATTGAAATCTTGTCCCTTACAACCCAGAAGTAAGTCTTTATAGGACATGAGTGGTTGGGCTGCTGGAGGGTGTTGTTCCGCTGACTCACCATGATCATGGCAGCCATCAGCATCTAGCATATTGTCACTCATGATAGCATCCTCTTTAATCTCCTTTTTTGATTTCTTAGCATTAACCAGTGGTAAACTTTCATCCTTAGCCCTGTCCGGTGGCATTTTCCGGCAATGAGGTTCTCCCATTAGGCAAGCAGTGGCGTGGCACGATTCCCGACTTTAGCCATTTCTAATTTATTACAAAATGATCCTATGGGACTTGAGAGTAATTTCAGAATTTTTTGAGACAATTTCTTTATATATTATTTTCCATAGGATTACAGCGTAATTCTCTCTAATTTTTTTTTTTCGGCCGACATATATGGCGGGATGTTACAAATTGCGAGATCCAGAAAGGGTTGTGGCGTCGGGGCCAAATGCCCAGAAATATCTCCTTTCTTTGATACCCTTGTACTGTTTTGAACCATGGGTCGTGGCTTGTTTGTTTGTCGACCGGCCAGACTCCGGTGTTGTGTGGCTTACAGCTGTGGAAGCGATTTCCTTCCCGAGTTTCGCTTCTTCAACCACTCTGGGCTTCCAATCACGAAAGCGAAAACTCTTCCTCTCGTCTTTTCAGGCGCAAAGAATTCGCACTCCGATTACCCGTTCTGGCTTTGCAGTTCGGGCCGAACAATCTGTTTTCCGCGGTACACTAGTTGACTTTCGCGACTTATATTTTTCTTTTTAAAAAAATTCTTTCCACATGTTCCCTGCACTCAAAAGCTATTATCGTTGTCTGTTGCAGTTTGCCCGATGTATCGAATTTGTTGGAGCTCTTTTTTATTATAAACTTGCCATGGTCACCTTGAGTTTGGTTACGTATGTTAGCTTCCAAGTGTATTAACGATGTTTTTCCTCGAATTCTTCCTAATTTGAATATTGATAACACTCGTTGACTGTAAGTCTGTAACCTGGGATTTCTGAAATGCTTTACCGCAGGTTCGATACTAAGCGATAAGGCTAACATGGTTTACATCATTTATTGACGTTAAACTACCATGTCGATCAATCCTTTAATAATCAATTGATTTTGTACATCAACATGGTTGTTTAAGTTAAACATTTTAACATACGGACCTGAGTAGCTTGTGTTTTACTTTGGCTACTTTATGGTAGATTTTTGCTCCTATGTTTTATTGGGGACTATTTTCTTCCTGTTTTAGACTTATCACTTGTTACCTTTGTTTATAGAAATGATCAACGTTAACTCTCTTGACAATCTTAAATCTTAACTGCCCATTTTTTTCCTGTAGATTCTGTGGTAGAGTTAAAGATTGTGCATTTCTTTTCTTTTCTTTTTTGAATAAACAACCTTGTTACGTCAATAAAACGATTAACATACGAGTCTCCTAGGAGGATCCCAAGGGGTTATATAATTTAGATAAGCTGATGGAATTAAATTACAATTAGAGGAAGTAGAAATAGTGAAGGGATGAAAAATGGCTAACCAATTTAGCTGGCTGAAATGCAATCGGCCACAGTAATGTGCTTTTATTCTGCAACGAATCTTGATTGTATCTTGAGATCATGAATGTGTGAAAGGACTAAGTTGTTCCTGCAACAGATTTTCAGAGCTATGTGAAGCCTTCTCGTCTTCTGCCAGGTTCAGAGATGAAAGTCTGCACAAACACATTAATAGAAAGGATTTCTTTGTCTCTGAAAGAGGATTCCTCAAAGTCTCTATTCAGAGTCAAGTTATGTACCAGTAACGTGTATGGCTCAAGTTTAAGTAACTTAAATGCTGGAATTCTTTTATGCTTGATAGATTAAGACGGGAATTCAATATTACAAAGGATGCCTGCAAATTTGATGATGGATCATTCTACAGAAACGGGGGATATAAATGAGATGCTTCATTTCCAAAGGGGTTTCATGGATGATTTCATCTTTGAGGGGCCTAAAATTGCAAGGGTTAAAGCCCTTTGGATTGGTGTTGAATCAGGTAATTTATGAGTGAGGTTTGTCTTTAAAGTGGTTAAGATTCAACAGACATCGTTGCTGAATTACAATTTAAGACAACTTTTTGAATAACACAAGTTTATCTCTTTATAGCAGTAAAAGAAAAATATCATCATTGGAGTGATTGCTCAAGAGCCTTTGCCCAATAGTATTTGTAATTGCTTCTTAGGCTTACATGCCATTTCTTTAATATATTGTACCCCGAGTGATGATTCTTATTATATTTGCAATTTGATAAGGATTTACTTCTTTCAGAACCTTCTAATTGTTCTCTCTTATTTATCTTCTAAGGTCAGGTCAATGGCGACTCGAAACTGTGTCGATAACGGTTCTTAGTTGTGAGTTCGATTCATCATTAGAAGAAGGGGAGATATATGAGTACACCGGCTTCCAGTATGACTTTCAGAATGAAGATGTTTTGCTTGGGGAAGGAAGCGATCTGTCCATGCTGGAAATGAGGCCAAACCTTGTAACTGAGTTAAGTGGGGATGATCCCTTTGTCTATTTAAGCAAAATCGCTTCTGATAATACCCTGCCTCAATATCCTAAGATATCAAATGAGGAGAGCATGAGGGAATATGCAGACTTGAAATTCTCATTGCTATTATATGATGCTATGCTAGTGTTCTTTGGCACATCGTTTGTTTCCCTCTCAGTTGGGAAAAATGAAGGCTGTGCTTTCTTGCTCGGTGGGATTGGTGGCTTTTTGTATCTGCTATTATTGCAGAGATCTGTGGATGAATTGCCAGTTCCAGATTCAATCACTAGAGACAGGAGGGAAAGCTGTCCATTGTTGGGGGGATTGAAGGGCCCAATATGGATCGTGGCGTTGGCAATAGGCTTTGCTTTATTTGCGGTGAGGTATGGTTCTGGAGATTTGCAAGTGAGCTTGACCCCAAAGGAAGTCATAGTTGGAATGATGGGGTTTCTTGCATGTAAGGTTTCTGTGGTGTTAGCAGCCTATAAGTCCGTGACGCTGCACCTGAAATCACCGAGTGACAGGTAATTTGCCGCTGGCAAAGGTGGGGGAGATTGTCCTGGCAAATTCCCCAAGTGGACAATTCCATACGCAGAAAGGTATGTCATCTATAAGTTGATAAAGAATACACGTGCAAATATCTTAAAAGGTTGAGTATGGTTGAAAAGTAACTTTGACATCAAATGTCTACATTTCTTTCACGATACATTTTTAAAATTTTGTATAGTTAAGAACTTACAGATATATATATATATAATGGATCGTAAGAAAATCAGACGAAGTTGGCAAGTTTGTTGAAAAAGAAAGCTAATTAAGGCCAGGTAGGGGTTGATTTAATTGCCTGTCTGAAAGGAATTTGTCACAGCTAGTGATTTTCTCTTGTAGCTTTCATTTTAGGGGCAATTACAATGAAGTCCCATACAAGAGAAAAAATGAAGAAATGGTCCTTGAAGTTGTCAGTGTAAGCTCCTCAACTTGTTAATGGACGCTCCCCGACTTGTCATTAACAACTTCAGGGACCATTTTTTTATTTTTTTTTCTTGTGTGGGACTTCATTGTAATTGTCCCTTCGTTTTATTTAGTTTGTTTAAAAAGACAAAAGGCTTCTGTTCTCATATGAAGTTATTTACTCTGATCAGGGGCATTAGGGCCCCTCGGTTGTCTTTGTACAAGAAACAAGCGCCAAGCCGAAGACCATTTGATCTGGTGGCACAAGATGTGCTATTAGTGGCATCAGGGCTGGGTTTTGATCCCTAACTCTTCATCAGGTTCTATGACTGCCGTTCAAATCTTTAAAAAAAGAAAAACAAAGAAAGAAAGAAACATGCGCCAACCCCAGCACAACTGCATACGTTTTAACTCAATTCTTTCAACTCTATATTTATGCCTTTCAACACAATTCTGCGACCGTCCTTTTCATTCCTTGCTAAAATAATAAAACATCAAAAAAAAAACTCCTTTTTGGTCATAAGACAAAGTTAACTTTTTTGGAGAAATTAAGGAAGTTAATTAAATTATTTTAGAGTATTTTTATTTTTATTTTTTTCTTCAAACTAATTAGTTTGACTAATAAATTAATATATTCTCTCCGGTCCTAATTATAAGATAAAGTTGACTTTTTTTAGAAAAATTAAGGATGCTAATTAAATTAATTTAGAGTATTTATATTTTTATTTTTTTCTTCAAACTAATTAGTTTAAATAATAAATTAATATATAATCTAAGGATACATAACATGTGATATGATTAAGCAGCTTATTTAGTTTCCTTAATCTCTCCAAAAAAAAAAGTTAACTTTGTCTTATATTTAGGACCAGAGGTAGTATAATCTAAGGATACATAACATATGATGTGATTAAGTAATTTATTTAGCTTCCTTAATTTCTTTAAAAAAAGTCAATTTTATCTTATAATTAGGAAAGAAGGTAATATTATTAATCGGTCGATGGCTCCATCCAGCAATGATAGTGACCATTGATAATAATGGGCAGCGCCCCCACGTAAAATGAATTCATTAAGAAGGCAACACATCATGGAATAAAGTCGAAAGGAGGAGATAAAAAGAAACCAACAGTGCAACTTCATCTGCATGTTGATTATTTGATACAACAAAGGAGGATTATATTATAATAATAGTGTGTGAAGAGGAGTGAGAACACTGGATATGCATATGACATACAGAATGCTTTGTGTTTCGTGTGATCAAGGGAAGGCGATGATGAGGGACTTGATGGAAGAAGGGATGTGGCGGAGGGAGAGGGTGGTGAAGCCGGCCTCTTTGATGACATACTCCCACTCTCTCTCTGTCCTCTCTTTGCCAATGTTTGTGTGGGCCATCATCACCATGTCCAGCGCCACCCCCACGTCCTTCAGCTTCGTCCCTTGTCCTTCTTCTATCACCGCCTCTGCAATTATCAACCTTCCCTTCTCTCCCACCGCTTCCCTGCACCTCTTCAGGATCCCTATGTACTCCTCATCTCCCCAGTCGTGCAGCACCCACTGCACCATCCATCATATTCACTCACTCATTCGTTCATTATTAATTGCAACAGGTGGAGTTAGCGAGTACATACCATGAGAAAGGCGGCGTCTGCTTTGGGGACGCTCACAAACATGTCTCCTCCGACGTGTTCGACGCTGTTAAGATTCAAGCCCAAAGATCAGTTGGGCCCTCAGATGGTGTTCAGCCCATGTACCTGACTTAGTCTAAATAAGTGAAACAGAACTGGTCAATATTATTAGATCCTATAATTGTGGATCTCCTAATATTTAGGATCTAATATTTACATGCCTGTAACTGTATAATCGTGGGGAATCAACCACGTCTATAAATTGTACAATGACAGAGGAAAATATAGACAATTACAATTATCAAAAATATTCCTTGTAAGTCCTAAATTTTATCTTGGTATCAGAGCCCTTCGGCTAATCGCCATGACTACCACCAGAGATGATCACAGTGCCACTTCTGACACTTCCAGCAGCCACATATCTGCCTCCCAAATTAGCAAAACCAATGAGAAAAATAACATAGAGTTATTACTGTGGGTGATGGTCATAGAGTTGGTGTTCTAAAAATTGGTTCATCTATTGTCTCAAATGTACCAAACAAAAGAGTTAAACTCCACAATGTGTTATTCACTCCTGAGATAAAGAAAAACCTGTTAAGTGTGTACAAAATGGCTCTAGACAATAATGCTGATGTGATTTTTAATGCCAATGGTGTTTCTGTAAAGGCTCAGGAAACAGGGGAGACACTGCTCACGGGAAAGCCAAGTGATGGTGGAATGTTTCAGCTCAATGAAGTGAACAGCATTGAAGTTGAAGACCAGATCTTTGTTGCTGATTCACCTGCAAATCAAACAGGAAGAAAGAATGAGTCCAGTAATGAGTCTAGTAAATTTCTTTGGCATTGTAGGCTAGGTCATCCTAATGATCGAGTATTAGATCAAATAATAAAGTGTTGTAACTTGAAAGTGCACAACAAGAGTGAGAATAAAGAAATTTTCTGTGATTCATGCAAATATGGCAAATCTCATTCTCTTCCTTTTAAACTCTCAGTTTCTAGAGCATCCAAACCTCTAGAATTGATACACACTGATTTATGGGGACCTTCTCCAATAACCTCTATGAATGGTTTTCGCTACTACATCCTGTTCCTAGATGATCACAGCCGCTACTCATGGATCTATCCCTTGAAAACAAAAGATGAGGCACTGCCAACCTTCCTGAATTTTAAGAGACTTGTAGAAAATAAATTTGACAGCAGGATCAAAACATTGCAAAGCGACTGGGGTGGTGAGTACAGAAGCTTCTCACAAAGCCTAAATGACTTTGGCATACAGTTCAGACACTCGTGCCCTCACACATCTGCTCAAAATGGTCGAGCCGAAAGAAAGCACCGACACATTGTTGAAACCGGCCTCACACTACTTGCTCAAGCTAAGATGCCTCTATTTTACTGGTGGGAAGCATTCCATACTGCCACTGAACTAATAAACAGGCTACCAACAAGCACTCTAAATGGTGTCTCTCCTTATGTTCAGCTACTAGGCATACAACCAGATTATAACACCCTAAAGGCCTTTGGCTCAGCCTGCTACCCTTGTCTAAGGCCATATAACGAACACAAGCTGCAATTCAGGTCTACAAAATATGTCTTCCTCGGGTATAGCAACTCACACAAAGGATACAAGTGCCTAAACTCAACAGGTAAAGTCTATCTTTCTAGACACGTGATTTTTAACGAAACAGAATTTCCTTTTTCGACAGGGTTCCTAAACAAGAGACAATTACTTGAGGAGATAGTCCAACCAGCAGCCTTTTTCTTTCCCTTGCAACCTTGCACAAACCGAAACAGTCTTAAAATGTCTAGCCAAGATATCGACACAGCCACCTCTACCTCACACTCACCAGAAAATGCCTCCACCAAGATCTCAACACCATACCTAATTAACACAGACCAACCAGAACCTATCACCCTATCACACTCACCTACTCATACACCATACCTAATTAACACAGACCAACCAGAACCTATCACCCTATCACACTCACCTACTCAACCTACCCGACCTGCCCAACAACATCCTATGACAACCAGAAGCAAATCTGGAATAATCAAACCCAAAATCCCTTTCATTGGACTTGCCTCATCCGAGAAAGAACATTCTGCAGAACCCAATACTGTCAAAAAGGCACTGAGTTGCACAAGCTGGAGAAAAGCAATGATTGATGAATATAATGCCCTTATCAAGAACCAGACTTGGAAACTTGTTCCAAATACAGGACACAGGAAAGTAGTTGACTGCAAGTGGGTGTTCAAGCTAAAACCTACAACTGATGGCAACATATTCAAGCCAAAGGCCAGGTTGGTGGCAAAAGGATTTCAACAAAGTGCTGGAATCGACTTTGATGAGACCTTTAGCCCTGTTCTCAAAGCAGCCACACTGAGGTTTGTTCTTACCCTAGCTGTTACCTTTAACTGGCAAATTAGGCAAGTCGACATCAACAATGCATTTCTAAATGGTGACCTACAAGAACATGTTCTTATGAAGCAACCTGAGGGTTTTATCTCATCACAGTATCCGAATCACGTGTGCCTCCTAAAAAAGGCTCTCTACGGATTAAAACAAGCTCCCCGAGCTTGGTTTGACAAACTGAGGTCTACACTAATAAGATGGGGGTTCACTAACTCAAAGAGTGACACCTCTTTATTCTTTGTCAAGCAAAAATCATTTGTAATGTTTGTACTAATCTACGTGGATGACATAATCGTTACTGGCAGCTCTAGCAAGGCACTAGAGTTATTCATCAAACAACTCAATGCTCAGTTTGCCTTAAAGGATCTCGGCCAGCTACATCATTTCTTGGGTGTTGAGGTTTTTCGAGATGACACAGGGTTATATTTGAAACAAGAGAGGTATATTCAGAACTTATTAGACAGGTTTGGTATGGCTAAATCTACCCCTGTACCGACACCTATGACAATCAACAAGCACTACTCCAAAACCGATGGCAGTCCTATGAAAAACCCAACAATTTTCAGGCAAGCAATTGGTGGACTACAATATCTAATAAACACTAGACCAGACATCATGTTCTCTGTGAACAAGCTAAGTCAGTTTCTTACCTCACCCACTGACGTCCATTGGAAGGCTGTGAAACGCATCTTCAGGTATTTGAAGGGAACCATGGATCTAACCTTGCACATCAAACCGACCACCCATCTTGCTCTCCAGGGGTTTTCAGATGCAGATTGGGCCGTGTGCCCTGACGATCGGCGGTCGATTGGGGGATAGTGTGTCTTTCTCGGCGATACGCTCCTCTCATGGTCCGCGAAGAAGCAGCCCGTCGTGGCTCTATCCAGCGCCGAGTCCGAGTACCGCTCCTTGTCGAAGTTGGCGTCGGAGCTCGCCTGGGTTCAGTCGCTGCTTGGCGAACTCGGAATCTATCTCAAACAGCCACCCACAGCGTGGTGTGACAACCTCAGTGCAGCGGCGCTAGCTTCGAATCCGGTCTTCCACGCTAGATCGAAGCACATCGAGCTGGATGTTCACTATGTACGAGATCGTGTCCTAAGTCGGCAGCTCATCGTCCGTTACTTGCCTTCGACAGAGCAGATCGCAGATATGTTCACTAAGGCTTTGTCTCACACCAAGTTTTGGGCTTTCTGTAACAAACTTGGGCTTGTGAAGTCACCAGGCCCAAGTTTAAGGGGGGATGTTAAGATTCAAGCCCAAAGATCAGTTGGGCCCTCAGATGGTGTTCAGCCCATGTACCTGACTTAGTCTAAATAAGTGAAACAGAACTGGTCAATATTATTAGATCCTATAATTGTGGATCTCCTAATATTTAGGATCTAATATTTACATGCCTGTAACTGTATAATCGTGGGGAATCAACCACGTCTATAAATTGTACAATGACAGAGGAAAATATAGACAATTACAATTATCAAAAATATTCCTTGTAAGTCCTAAATTTTATCTGACGCCGTCGATCTTGGGAGCCCCCGACACTACGTAGGGAACATCAAAGTTGATACATCTCAGCCAGGGACATGCCGTGGCCAGCACCCTCATGGCGGTTCCATTGCCTCCGCCCACGTCCACCACCGACCCCACCCCCTCGAACGCCTCCCTACAGTGCTCCGCTATCTCCCTCATCACTCTCCGGGCATCGCACGCCATCGCCTCGTTTATGAGCTCGCTGTGCTCCGCGTTTGCCTGCGCGTAGCCCCACACATCCTTACCGTGAGCCTTCTCGAACGACGACGTCCCGTTGGCCCGAACCCTGGCGCTTAAGTTGTGCCAGGACGCCAGCATCACGGGGCTGCTCTCCAGCATGACTAAGGCCGCCATGCTGCCTTCTCTTTTCTTTATGAGAAGGAGGGAAAGAGGGGTGTTGACGTAGGCTGGCGCGCCATTGTGGGTGGTGGTGGAGGAGACTTGTTTGAAGATGTTGCGGCGAGTGAGGAAGCGCATGATGCGGTGCAGCATGGAGGCCTCGCAGTTGAGGGCTGAGGAGAGTTGGGAAAGCGTGATGGCAGTGTCGTGGTGGCTCTCTATGGCCTCTGCTATGTTCAGTTCTATGGCGCATTTCACCACTGCCATCTCTGCGAACCCGAATATGTACTTGTATATTTCTGCTTCTGCTTCTTTTTCTCCATCAAACTCTCCAATTTCTTTCTCCTCCCCCATACTCTTTGTCTCTGAGTTCAAACCAATGGGGCTTGAGAGCTTCCTTTATAGAGGGACGGGCACATACAGCTCCTGTACTTTGATCTTGTGAGGGCCACCAGTGATCATCATGGTGCCTAATCCAATATGGCCCACCCTCCAAATTGTGCTTTTATATACATACATATATATATATATATATATATATATATATATATATATATATATATATATATATATATATATATATATATAGTATTAAAAAACTCCTTTCAAGAAAAGTTGGTCACACGCTGAACATGCAATAAATAAGGTTTACAAATATTTATTAGTTGATACCTTATAATAAAAATTAGAAGAAGTCTATCATATAAGCTAGATAAATTACATTGAAATATATATATATATATATATATATATATTTTTTTTAATGTAATTTATTTAACTTTTTTAATTTTTTTAAAAAAAGATTAACTCATTCTTATATTAAAGATCAAAGGTAATGTTATATGAGAGAGAGGGGTGTAGCAATTTATAAGGGCAGAATAAGGTAGCCCCGGTCCTATTGTAAAATATTAAAAGAATTTAAACTTTTACTTGTTCCTGTTAGAAGAAGTCTATCATATAAGCTAGATAAATTATATTGAAATATATATATATATAAATATTTTAATATAATTTATTTAATTTCTTTAATTTTTTTAAAATTTTTTTAAAAAATGGTTAACTCATTCTTATATTAAAGATCAAAGGTAATGTTATATGAGGGGGAGGGGGGGGTTAGCAATTTATAAGGGCAGAATAAGGTAGCCCCGGTCCTATTGTAAAATATTAAAAGAATTTAAACTTTTACTTGTTCCTGTTAGAAGAAGTCTATCATATAAGCTAGATAAATTATATTGAAATATATATATATATATATATATATATATATATATATATATTAATATAATTTATTTAACTTCTTTAATTTTTTTAAAAAACTGGTTAACTCATTTTTATATTAAAGATGAAAGGTAATGTTATAGGGGGGGGGGGTAGCAATTTATAAGGGCAGAATAAGGTAGCCCCGGTCCTATTGTAAAATATTAAAAGAATTTAAACTTTTACTTGTTCCTGGGCCCGGTTTAGAATAGAATTTCAACAAAAATATAAAATATTTATATTGATATCTGCCTCATGTGCCCTAACTTTTTTTAAATAGAACATTAATTATATCTTCATTATTCTTCAAGAGTGTTCACTAGTCTCCAGAAATTTTCAATGTTTCTTCAATATCATTAGAAGAGGGAGGATAAACAAATTCAGAAGTTAGCTAGCTTCAATTGCCTTCCCTTGTTTCATTAATACTATGCAATTAGCTTCAACAAATCATTAATAGTTATTATTGGAGGTAAATTATGATAGTCAATATTCGAATAAAATTGTCACCTTTTCCTGAGAAAAGTTTGTACACCTTCATGAGGGCCTCGGATCAAACCCTTTATATTTTAAAAAATGTTCTCCCTATCCTGAAAAACCATGGTATGAACAATGTTTTCTAAATAAATTTTTCGCGTTTTCCTGAAAAACTTTTCTCAACTTATATAACTACTACCTGTTATCTATTCTGAAAAATGATTTATTAAAATGGCATTTTAGTGTTTTTGCGTTCATTTATTATAATTACCCCCAGAGCACGAAGGAAAGGTATTTCACTAGGAAAAGGGATATGAGGACTTTTAGATCTAGATCTTCGTCAACCCATTCATATATTTTGTTCATGCTTTTAATTAGCTATAATTAGTTATAGAATATAGGGACATATATATGTAGGATATACGACGGTGTGAGCAAATTATCATTATATCTGTTGGAAAATAGCCTAATCCACCCTTGGTGGATTGGGTCCAAGTTCAATATGATTGGGGTCAAAGTATAAATAACATAAATGCTCGGGTTGATATATGTAATATTTTCTAAAATGTTATGAGTCATGTTTTTTATCCGATGCAATATGACTCTTCAAGTGATATTGTTTCACTGAAACAATATATCTCTCAATCGAAAGGATATATTGTCTTTATGATGGAAGGACATGTTAGTAGAAGAGGAAGGAGTACATAGAATCCTATAAATAGGTGTAAAGGGATTCAGTTGCAAGACACTTGAATTAACATACAGAAATTCTGCCACTTTGAATCCCTATTCCCTCTACTATATTTCTCTTTTCTTCTTCCTATCATGGTGTATTTGATGTGCGTCATAATCGCTTCCGCTACTGTGATATGATTGGCGTGGGTATAAGAGATAAACGGTCGCACTCCAGGTACGCCCAATTATTCTTACAATATCCTTGCTTGTCCCTTTCTGCACATAGACAAGTGGATATACTCCCTCCGATCCACAATATAAGGCACTTAGAGAAAAATAGCTTGGTGCATAAAATAAGTCACTTGTAGGATAATTAATGCTTATTTTCCAGTTTTATCCCTGTAATAAATGCTCATAGCCAATTTGCCCGCTTAATAAATTTTCAAACACATTTCCCAACAAGGGTAAATGTGGAAAAAAGTTTCAATTGAGGATATATTTATTGTGTTAATTATCATTTTTTATTTCCCATAAATTAGTTGAAGTGTCCTGTATTATGAACCGGAGGGTGTAGGATATACGATGCTGTCAATTCGCACAGGTCTGATCTGCAGTGATTCATTTGTGACACAAGAATATTTAAAGACTCGCCAGCAGATTAAAAAGACAACAAGCACACATTTATCATGCGTTTCTTGGGCGGTCAAACAACTCATTATTATAATTTATAGGGAATAGAGATCAGAAAGGAACTTAAATTATTCATTAAGAATGCAAGTGGTATTAGGTGGCTACACAAACGTAACTTTTTGCATCCTAATTAAAAATTTTTATAGGTAAAGGGACCACTCGAGAAAAACGTTTTTCTCCACCTCGTCGTTGCAGCTGAGAGTGCTATGTAGATTAATTGTACAAAACATCCTTGTTAATCGAAATTGACTGATCATCAAATTAGTTTTTTCTACATGTATTGAAGTTAAAGCTATCTCTTTCTTAATTTTACTTCACTACACGTAACACCGGAACGCGCCCATTAATAATACCACGCTATTAATGTTTTATGGTTGTTTATAATCGTGTGTGTATGCGCGCGCGCATATATATTCTTTTTTGTTTTTTTTGTTTTTGTTTTTGTTTTTTTTTTTTTTTTTTTTTGCGTATAAAGGCAAGCAAAGCTTGAAGAATTACAAGAATGCTAAGAAGTGTGCATCACCGAATGATCTTGTGGTATTCCACCACATTCCATTGCAAAAAAAACTGGTGGCATTCCACTGGACACGTTTCTATCACAAAAAACTCCTGATTACTCAACTGAGCTTTCCTCGTTAGATAGTCAGCGCATCGGATAATCTCTCTATGGGCATGAATGATTGCTAATTCCCAGTCCCTGTAAATGAGGGATCTCGTCTCTAAGATGACCTCAAGCAGAGGATGATCAGTGCCACCATCCATGGATAACAGGCGAATAGCCTGCACACATATATCCTAACATGCAGACTTTTGATCTTTTTTGTGAGCTATATATATAGTTAATTAAAAACAAATTTGAATACTACTATAACAACAAAACCTTATTCTATTTGGTGATGCTAGTTAGACAACGTTGATTATGGTGACATACTATCTCCAGTCTAGAATATAAGAGCTGATCCATAGTATAAATTATACTACGAAAAAGCTCTTATATTAAGGATTGGAGATAATATAATACTGTATGTATATCACGCCTATTTTATTGATGTATCTGGAAATTTTAACCCCGCTTGTAACAGATAATTACATCTCCCTCTTCTCATATTGCACAAGATATGAAAATTCACAGTGAGGTTTTCAAGTGTAATCACTAAAAAGTCACATGTAAGCCGTCATAAATTTATGGTCATTTTATGTACTAAGTCCAAACATATATACATTCCGCTAATTCTTCGGCAACAGCATCACTGATTAACTTGATTATTATTATATTAATATTTTAATTAATATTATTAATTCATGTACTCTTTCTCATCTTGATGATCTAATTGCGCTCATAACCCAACAAAACTGATAGAACTCATCCACAAGAAAACAAGCAAGAGACCTTCATATGCTTTACTTTAAAGAAAGCCAAACCATTCTTACCCCTTTTATCTGTCTTTAATTTTTAACCCTCATCGATATGTATTATTCATGTTATATGAACCCCAATTCCAAATGTATTAGCTCTCTCAAAGTATTATTTGACATGAAATTAATCATAAAAGTTTAAATTGTTTCTGGAGCTTAAATCAAATGTATTGAAAATTTTAAATCAATTTTTTTTGTCATTTTTTAAAAATATAATGCTTTTAACTATTTACTCTCTAACTAGCTATTTTGTGAGTATAAATTTGTATTTTATGAATGTCAATTTTATTTAAAAAGAGAATATGAATTTAAATCTAATTTGTTAAAATAACAATATTCTTCTGAAAAAAATATTTTAACATTATTAAAACTAAGGGTCAATTTGTTAAAAAACTAAAATGTGATTTTAATTGGGGGGAAGGCCCTTCAAACTAAAATCACTCCTTTCTTAGGAAAAATCAAACTCTCCATAATTTAAACGAAACCAAACCAAACCAAACCGATTTTATGTGAAGCCCAGTAGGTGTAAAGTCTTGTCACATCAATTGGGGTGGTTTGGATTGAGTTTTCCCTAATATGAAATAGAATCAAGCATGGGGTCACTCTTGATTCATGCGTCGGCCCAACTTTTTTACATGATTTCATACTCGTTTGGAATAGCTTATTTTTAGATAATAAGTGTTTATAAATCGTGATTTACGGTATATGAGGTAAGTATGTAAGAGAAGTTTTATCTCGGCTTGCGTAATAAGAACTTATTACCTAAAAATAAGTGATACCAAACACAAACACAGGTTCATTGCTTTCTATTCAATGATCTCCAATTGTTTTCTAGCCATCGCCTGGTAGACACCACATGGATTCTACTGAAAACAAAAATGATCTCCAATTGCGGAATAGGCCCATCTCAAAATAGCTTCTGACCCAACTTCTAACCCAAAAAATGACCAATTTCTGTACTACGCCATATTAGTGCAAATCAATTTATAATAGCTGAGTCATAAGAGATTATGAAGGTTGCTGGATTGTTGGATTTACTCATGATTTGGGGTGCTGCAGTGCTTTAGAAGCTAAGGAATGGGCAATATTTAAGGGTCTTAAACTTGTTAGGGATTTTGGTTTCTGGAAGGTAATCTTAGAATCGGACGCAAAGAATTTGATTAATCTTCTTAAAGATAACTCTCAGAATAAGATATATTAGCTTGGTGGTCTTTAAAATACAAAGCATGATGAGGTTTGATTCGGATCTCCAAATATCTTATATTTCCAGAGAACAAAACAAAGTGGCAGATCCATTGTCAAAAAGGGTTTGACTTGCTTCACTCGTTTGGATATGTGTCATGATTATCTTAGGACCTTAGTTAATAACGGTTATTTGGGATTGAATTCCCCATTAGGCTACTCTCTTTAAATTCCAGGGCTCTGTCTGTTACTTGTATCAATAGCTGTTTTGTAATGTGCCCTGTTGGAATATTTTAAAATGAATAGATATGTTTTTTATAAAGTCGTGTCTTTACGTGAAGGGTTATTGATAACTCTCCATATTTTGCATATTTACAGGTTATTTTGGATATATTTGGAGAATTATCTGAACAAATTTTGAGACATTTCTTAAGATTTTGATAAGATACCAATTTGATGCATAATTTGGGGTTTCATTATAAATACTATATTTTTAAATAAAATAGATTTAGTTTTAAATAACTAATATTAATATTAATAGTATTAAAAAAAATAGAAAAGGAAAGAGATTGAGTTTAAGTTTTATTATGATTATTATTATCATTATTATGCTTAAGCCCGATATGAAATTGATATCAAAATCTTCAGTGTTAAGTTGGACTTATTTGGATTGGGTTTTGGCTGAAAATAATGCCTCATTGAAAAAGCCATAGGACCCACCTTATTGCAAATACTTATTGCATTTTGTTATCGTTAAGGGGTTAATAATTGTCACCAACCATTTTTAATTTTGTCTCTTTTCCCTACACCAAAGCTACTCTTCGTCTTGCTCAAGGGAATCTTTGCACATGGTCTTTCTTCAATCTCGTGCCTCTCGCTGCTCCGATTTCGATCGCTCTTTGTGTGTCGGTGGCCATGGTCGCTTGGCCGTTCAACC
The DNA here is from genome assembly GCA_963855925.1 of Inga laurina. Lineage (NCBI taxonomy): Eukaryota > Viridiplantae > Streptophyta > Magnoliopsida > Fabales > Fabaceae > Inga > Inga laurina. The sequence goes on along the minus strand of OY979701.1, from coordinate 67,820,010 downwards.
TGTGTCTTCTGTCTTCCTTCTCAAGGCATCTCCATCGTCTTCCCTCTCTTGGCTCTATCTTCCCTCTGTGAGAGATCCGATTTCCAGCTATCTCCATGTCATGGACTTCGTCACAGTCTCAGTGGCCATTCGTTGAAGCTGAAGGGCGTCTAGAGAATCAATTTGTAACATTTGCAAAGAGTGCAAATTGATTTGCACCCTTTGCAAATCGATTTGCTACCTTTGCAAATGTTGCAACTCTGCTTAGTTTGCGCAACTATGGCTATTCATAACTTTATTAGGAGAAATTCTTAGAGTGATGTTAATTTCGGTGCAGCAGAAATTGCCAATGTAACTCATAAAGATAATAATACTATAGACGATGTGGCTTCCTCGTCCAATGATGCTGGGACATCTTCAACCCATATGAATCACATTTGTGACATGATTAGAGATCAACTTGTACGCGACATGTGATCCAATTAGCTATGTAATATTTTTATGTGAAATTATGTGTTTTGGCATCACATTTTCTAACTTCAATTTTTCCACTAATTTTTAATTTTAAATGTCTTGTTTTGTTACAATTAACACAAAAGCACTAATGTAATCGCCAATCCAAACAAGTTTTAACTTTTAAAAAAGCACTTATACAATCGTCAATCCAAACAAGTTTTTACTTTTAAAAAAACACATATACCAGTGTTAGTGAACCCGGACCGGACCGGCCGGTCCGGCCCGGGAACCGGCGAACCGGCCGGGAAACCGGTCCGGTTCCCGGTCCGGTCTGGGTTCACTTTTTTTTTTTTTAATTTTTCCTTTAGAATTTCATACTATAAGTCTAAAATTTTCAATTTCTCACCGGTTTGGTCCCGGTTTAGCTCCAGTTTGGTCCCGGTTTGACCCACTGACCCTTAACCCAGTACCCCGATCGGTTCAATGCCCGGTCCGAGTTTTAATACCTTGACATATACAATCGTCAATCCAAATAAGTTTTGACTTATGAAAAATCACTTATTCAATTGCTCATCCAAACATAAATCATATTACAAAAACTGACTTTTCTATTAAGTTATTTTTCCTACCGCTATCCCAAACACACACTCAATCATGTTGAAAGTCTCATACCAACGTTTAGTTTGAAAAACTTGATCCTATAAAGGTTAATTATTACCATTCATATTTTCTTTTGTTAGATTATTTTGGTGGAAATTAATCCTTCTCAACTTATATTATTCATGAGTTTTGTTGCGGTTTAGATATGTTAATGATGAAAAGTAGGTATTCAATACCGCATGGGATCATTTGATTTTTTTTGCATTAGACTTGAAAGTTTAAGAGATTTATTATTAAGTTTTTAAAAATTAAAGAGATTCTCAGTAAATGGTTCCAAATTTAGAAAAGGTTTGCATAATCTAGCCTTGTATAATTTGTTGTTCATACTTTCGTTGAAATAAGAATAAGAATTTATACTAAAAATTATTTTAAACATTTTTAATTTTTCAGCAAAAACATTATTAATAAAAATTATGCAGAAACAGTTCATGTATAGTATTTTAATCAAAACGTTTAAATTACTCATCGCACTTGGCCTTAATGTCATGTTGATGCCATGACCAAATAAGAAAATAACATGGGGAAGATGCACACATGCAAATTAAGCCATACAAATGTAATACTCTGCAATAAAAAAGGATAAAACACTTAAGAAAATTAAATCCGTTAATTAATTCATGAATTCTCTCAATCAACCTTTAACACAATTTGAACCTATATAATCAACTTCAGATCAATTCACATACTAAAAGCTTAAGATCAGATGCGGAAAACTATCTAAATACAGAAATTTATCAACACAACAATAAATACTTTGAGATGACAATTATATATTGAATGAAATACAGTTTCATAAGGTTGACAAATAAGAAGCATTATGTCGGGACCTTGTAGCTCAATCACATTAAACTCTTCTCTTAATTCTTAATTCTTTCTTCTTTCTTACGCACGAGGTTGTGAGTTTGAACCTCTATAAATATAGCAGGTGTGAAGTATCGCAAGATAATAAAAAACAATTAAGTAGCACCATATCTTCTACTGTTGTATGACAAAGTAGTCTCCATCATTCTGCAGATTATCAGCAGCAGTAGGAGGTAAGTTGTTCCTAGAAACGTTCCGACGGTGGACTTGGGCATGAGTCAAGGCTTCATGTTGAAACATCTTCACTAACTCTTGTAGCTCCAGCTTCCTAACTTCGACTTGATCCTCAGGGATGGGATTTTTCAGCCCTAGGTAAACCAGACCTACTATGATCAGCACTAGTCCCAAGAAGAACAAGATTGCTGTGAACACGCCAAATGCATACGGCGTGTTTGTCCCACCGGGTATTCCATCGACATTGATTCCAAATAAGCCGGTAATGATGGTTAGGACAAGGCCACAACCACCGAATACAGCTAAATTATGCGTCACACGAAGACTTCGATCCTGAAGTAACATACACAAGACACAAAAACAGTTCTCATGTTAACCTCTAGAGGGAATATAACGGCGTGTAAACAACCAAATATTTGGATAAATTATTATTCAAAAGGTCTCGCTTTTGATTGGACATAAGTTACACTTAAATTGGACTCGACAGTCATTTTATGGTGTTGCTGTGTCTGTGCCTATGTCGCATGCTGGTTTTCAATGTTTATGCATTCTAAAAGATGACTAGGCATTCCTAAAATGTAGGTTTACTAAGACTAATACCTGCAACCATGCACGAACATTGCTCTGCATGACATCTTGAATGGTGAATAAGCGGCCACGAACTGCTTCTTGCTCTTCAATCATTTCCCTTGTGCTCTTCTTCACTCCGTCCAACACATTTTTCACTGCACTTCCTCTCAGATGTTGGAGAAGCTCAAAGATAATCTCCTCTCTTGCATGGAGTGACCACTTCACTCTGATAACCTGCAGTAAATATACAATAATACTAAAGATGACTTCATCATCAGACAGACACATAAAACTACCGGCAGCAAGTAAGAGGCATAAAAAATCTTCATAAGGCAAATTCTGACAGTATCACACGGCAATGAGTTCCCAATATACATTATAAGCAGGTAATAGATTGGGAAACAAGAAAAATACTGGCAGCAAGTGAGAGTCACATGGCAATGAGTCCTCAATATATTTTGTAAGCAAGTGATAGTTTGGGAAACAAAACATGGAAATTTTAAGCACTCCATATTTGTCATTCATGAAAAGTTTTACATTATTCCAAAAGAGAGAGTCAGGTAGCATTAGACTCCTAATAAATATGATCAGTTGTCAGGTGCTTCAAAGAAAGAACATACACACACACATCTATCAGAATAAAATCAGCCAGTCCATGCCAAAATGTTTGGATATGGGCCTAAGATTTCTTTCAACTTTAACTCTCACTTGAATCTGGCCTTTACCTCAAAAGGGAGTCCATTCCCTCTTTTCCCTTTTCCAAGGTTGCTCTACTTTGACACCTTTGTTAAGACTTGAGAATCCTAAGACTTGGGAAAAATCTTCATTGAACTTTTTGAGCATATACTCATGGACTTGACACTACAAGTTGTTTTAAACCTCGTGTCATTATGTCTATATGTTCTTTCTACTTGCAAAATCATGTTCTAGTTCAATTCTGTTCAATATTGATCTTTTTCTCACTCTCACACTTGAACCCAACACAACAGCCAATATTAATTGAAATTTCACTAACTACTATGATCATACCAATTTGCATCTCAGTTCGATTTTTCATTAAAAAAAAAAAAAAATTGCAATGAAGCCCACAGCCCCATAGCCCACTACATCTTCTCCTTTGCTTACTACTGAGTCTCTAGTTGACAGTATACCATGGATAAAAGCTGAAGTTAATCCACTTAAAAACTACAATGGCTCCCCTTTAATCCTTGAGAAAAGTCATAATAGCCTCATTTTCCATTTTAAAGATATATAAACAGTACAGGCTGAATCCTGACTAAATAAACTTGGCTTGAACTAGACTCTCAAAGCTTGTGTAAGAATCAATTAACTTAGCAACATTTGATACTTCTATGTGTTATGGTCATTTGACCTTCTTTAATTTGACACATAATACACTCAAACTGAACTGTTGAAGCATTGGCCAAAAAATAAAAATAAAAAACCAAGCTGTCCAACCTACTATAACCAATTAAAGTTGACATACCCTCCAATGCCTCATTTACAGCCACTTTAGTCATTCTCTACCAAATCCAACCTTTACTGCTCATTGAAGAAATGTATATTTTCTTTCACAATGGCAATTCCAACAAATTTCACCCCGCTTCTAGTAACACTCCTACCATCATTACCATTTCAACAAAAATGTTTCAAACAACTAAGGCCAATTCGCATTTCCAGACAAATATGCTCTTTTATCATATTTTCTCACATGTTTCTACAGACAAATAGATAAATTATTATTTGCAATGCATTCTTCTTACCTAATCAACTAATCAGAAACATTAGTAAGTGTTAACTTGATCAACCAGGAAATAGCAAATCCTCCAAAAAGGTATCTTCAAGCCAGCAAAAGTCAACATACCTGTCTCGATAATCTTCTGATTTCTTGATTAAGAATTACTCTAAAAAGATTCATATCTTCATGGTTTCGCCTAGAGAAATTTAAAAGTGTCAGTTGTAGTATAAAGCTCAGTCAAAGTGACATAACGACTTGAATTCATGACATAAAGTATATTTGGGAACCTGTTCACAAACTTCAATTCAACCTCGTCCGCTGCACCAAATATAGATTTACGGAATAGCCTGGAGAACTAAAGAAAAAGTCAAACCAAAGTAATAAAACTTGAAAGTTATAATGAAATTAATAGCAAGCCTACACCTGAGTTGCAACTCAAGCAATTGAAGCATAAGACCAATTTCACAACTCTGAGTACTGCTTTTCTAAAGGGCAGCATAAGATACAGTCCACCAATACAATCCATGCATCAGATGAAAGAAGTTGAAAGAACTTTAAGTGCAGAAAAAAGTGTAGCACACTACAAACCTATCACCCATATTTTTTTGGCAACACTTATCTTTAAGACATCAAACACATATGAGAAAAGGTGAAGGATTTAAGATCCAGAAACTAGTTTGAGCATTTTGTTCTCTGTCATATGCTTGTAACTGTTTTCACATACAGATCAAATACCCCGCTGACATTTAAATTTATATTCGATGTATGTTGAAATCATCTTACATAACTCTCCCCCAACTTATATTTGATTAAGTTGCCATTCTCTTTAGCAAAGAAAATTATTTTCATTCTCTTTACAAATATGTTGAAATTTCATTCATCCATTAAGTTTATGTATAAGGTATAACATAGTTTTCCACTGGTTATCAATAAAACGAAACCCAATATATATATATATATATATATATATATCAATGTGAAGAAATAAGAATAGCACCAATGAAGATGGGTAGTGAGGGGTCAACTTGTATTCAAAGAGAAATTTTCAGTCAAGCGCTTTACATAACAATACGTATACAACTGTTGAAGGAAAAAGAAGATGCTTAAAGGAATTAAAAGAAGCACATATGTATATATAAAAGAAATGTTCATACCTGTCATCCCATCGAGTAAGGCGGCATGCAAGCTGTGCTATAACTTCATGGACTGTTCTGGGCACATTGTACCCTCCCGCAGAAAGAAGCTCCTAATCAAAGCAAAGCATTGAAGTTATGAAATCAAACAAAATTACTAGCCCTTAAAAGAATATGCCAACCAAGAACAACCTGAACTTCTGTGATTCCCAGAACATTTACACTTGACACTGATCCTTTTATATGCATTGCAGTTACTAGGAAGTTTTGAGCTTGCCAACACCTCAGTACAATGGGGATGTCATCTTCATCAACAAGAGGGTCACCAACTGATTGTCCCAAGAGCTCAAATAACAGCCCCCCAGCAACTCTGACAGGGACCTACTTCAATTAAAATTATAATTAATATCTAGGGGAAAATGTATAAAAGTAGAAGGAACAGTCATTGCAATGCCATGTTTCAAATATCATTCACCTAGAATTACAGATTGATGCACATATTTGAAATTGAAAAGGATCCATTCTGCCATGTGCCATCTATAATATCAAAATTGATAAACACCCATAATAATCACTATAGATCATTTATTGAGATTTATTTAGGCATTAATTGCCATTTTAACATAAACTTTGATAGAAAATAAAAGTATAGAAAATTTTCAACCCCTCACAAAGTCCCTGAACTGTGTTGCAGACATTCTGTATCAACAAATAATTAGTTAAGCTACCATTGTGCATCTAAATGATCAGTACCAAATCAGATCAAGTGATAGATAGATTGCAAGGTGATTAGATGTAAGACTAGCAATCACATAGAGGATAAGTAATTAAAAAGTAGCATACCTCATACAAGAGATGTTTCATCCGATCACTTATCAGCAGACTTTCATTTCTCAAAGCTAAACTAATGGCAGGATGTAACCATTGAGCATTGCTGAGCCAAGCCTCAATGTTTGGGTGACCTGCAGAAACATGGCACCACCATATAGGCCCAGCTGGATGCTCCCAATAAGGAGCTGCCAGATCAGCCACAGTGCGATCATCTTCATCATCAGCAAACTCAAACTGATGAGAGGACCAGACTGCATCCACCTGAACATTTTGGACAAGTTCTGAAATCCTTTCCCATCCAATCGGTACCCAATGACTACCATCATATTTATCTGTGGCATCAGATTGACTAAACTGAAGGACCTTGCTGTCTTTTTCATCATCAATGGCATGTAACCTACTGCCCCTCAATTCATTTGCAGATGACAACTCTGATAACTTGTTTCTGTATAATATTGGGGAAGCAGCACCTGTCAGATCATTTGCAGGGTCAAGCATTTTTGAATTTTCACCATCCAGTTGTAATCTATCCGATGTCTTTGATGAGTGCTTTGTCTTAATTGATCTGTGTCGACTTCGAACAAATTCTAATGCACAAATAAGCCCATCAGTCCAAAGGTCATTTCCAGGATTGGGATCTCTACTGTGATTAGTTCTACAGCTTTCTGGATTCTGATGTTTCCCCTGGGAATTTAAGTTGTTCACTTTGTCACTCATTTTATCTTCACCTATGGACAAACCAATCATACTTATCAAGGTAGATTTTGAAGTACAATCTTCACTGGACTTGTCACTCTTCAATCAATGAATGGTTTCAACAGCGCTAATCACGGTGATTAATATTTGCCAAACAACAGCAAGTTTTCCCAGGATTATCACCAATTAATGCTGCAAGTCAAACAGAAAAATGTGTTAGTATGCTACTTCAGATAGCGCACAAATTAGACAAACGATAATAAGTAGAAAGAGTGAAAGAAAACTAAATTAAAATGACTAATAATTCGTACACCTCTACAAGCATATAAAATGACAAGCATATTTTTTTAAAGACCCCCCTCTCCCTTGGCGAGAACACCACACAATGAAAAATTGTCCCGTGTTCAAATTAATACGAAAAATAAAACACAGCACGGAAAATATAACTTCATGCGCATCGATAATTCAGGTAAAAATCAGTCGTGTACAGAATGAAAACAGATACAAACCAGCCACCCATAACTAAGGAAAATCCAATTCCCAAGTAAATTCCAGAAACATGGAAACATAAAAGCATAATCAGCACCGAGAATAAGAAGCAATAAGAGGACATAAACAAAAAGCATTCTCAGTCTTACAACTAGAAACTATGACTCCGAACTTCTAAGCGAAAGGAATTTTCTCGTTGATTATCAATGAGACATTCCAGAACAGTGTATGAGATAAGAAAAAGGAATTACCAGAGGAAGGTGAAGATTAAAGAATGGGATGCTTCAAAAGGGTAAAGAGATTCTTCTCGGAGAATAATACGCAATGGGCGTCCACAGTGTGAGAATAGACGGCATAAGTGGTGAAAGTGAATAAGTGATGTGGATTGCTTTATTTTCGTGTCAAAAGAAGCTTCTTTGCGTATTTATCTGCAAAAGGTTGGAATCTTTCCCGTTCTCTCTTCCCTCTTGCGGCCTCGCCCCTGTTCGGATCTATGATCTCTCGCTCTCACTCGGTGCTACGTTTCGAACAGGCGACGCTGCGGCTGAGATTATCTCTCCACGCCAGCAGGCCTCTCGAGACGCAGGCCGCCCCTGATCTACTAACCCACCTGATCTAACGGTTATTTATGGTTTGAATTTTGCGTGAAAGCTGCTTTTCCATTCCAACGTGATTTTCAGTATATTAGGTAAGGAAATGAAAAGAACTTTATCCGGACGGTAAATATGTTTTTTAAACGTTAATTTAAATAGACACTTAATTAATATTATGAAAATAAAAATTTTAAATTTATGTTAAAACATTCTCGGTCCTTAATATAAGACATATTTAGAAAGTTGATTTTCATATTTATCTATATTTTCCTAGTTTAACCCTCTCAACAATATTTGAAGAGGAGGGGGAATAGGAGAATTAAGGAAAATGAGTACAATATTTTAGAAAATATATATCATAATAACTAATTCAACTAATTTTTTAATCTAATCAAATTAGGTAAATACTCATCTGATCATTAATATAAGACATATTTACCTAATTTAATTAAATTAAGCAAATTAATTAAGTTAGTTAATATAATATGTATTTTCTAAAACATATTTGTCATTTTTCTTAATTTTCTCATTCCCCCTCCTCTTTGATTATAGTTGAAGGAGCATCAATAGGGGTAAACTAGAAAACCATTGATAAATACGAAAAATATTTCTTATATTTATAATCAATATCAACTTTCTAAATATGTCTTATAATTAGTATAACATGTATTTTCTAAAATACCATAGTGATCTTCCTTAATTCCTCCATTCTCCCTCTTATTTGATTATGGTTGATAGAGCATTAATAGGGGCCCGTTTGTACGTTGGAATTGATGGAGATGGATATGAAAATGGATATGGAGATGGAAATGTGGTTTAAAAGTATGTTTGGTATGTTATGGAAATGAGGCCTAATTTTAATGTGAAAAGACCAAAATACCCTTGTAGCTCTCCCCCCCACCAACCTCTCCCCTCCGCCATCCCACCTTCGGCAACCGATCTCATACAACCAATGACCCACTCATGAACCAGTAAAACCGGCTTCCTCACTCGGATGACCACCAACAGAAGCTGAGTTTCTTAGTGGAGACACAGTTGGCGCGAGAACCTTGTCTTCCAAAACCCAAACCCCTTCATCGGTGCTTCGTCCGAGCTCCGGCAAATTGAAGCTCATCTTCGCCGAAGATTCGCCGTCCGACAATCATCCTCGCCCTTACTTCCCTTAATTTCACCCACCCTCTGTCCGGCACACACCAACATTGAACCTCCTCTCCCCTTCCATACTCATAGGACCCTTCGCTGCTACAATCTGAAAGCTTAAGTGAAGTATAAGGTTCTTGCCCAGATCTATAGAAGATGAGTAAGGAAGAAGATGAAGTCGAAAAGAGTTAGTAGATCCTGTAGAACGAGTGAGCAGATCCTTGGAGGTTGAGGAGGGTCGAGTGTCACTGGTGGCACAAAGGGCAATGTTGGAAATGAAGACATGGACTTACAAATCTTAACTTTTTGTGTGGAATTGACCTCAATTGGCTTCCACATGGAATTAAATTCCATGAGCATTTCTTTGTACCAAACAAGCACAACACATGGAATTCAATTCCAATTCCAATTCCAATTCCATGTCTCCAATTCTCCCATACCAAACATGGCATAGAGGTAAATTAGTAAAATATTGACAAATATAAAAATTATGCCTTATATTTAGAACTAATATCAACTCCTAAAATATATTTTATATTAAAGACTAGAGGAATATGCGTTAGACTAACGACATGAGGGAGCAATAATTATAAACTAATGCAGGAAGTAACTGCCACAAAAAGTAGGCAAAAAAATTGCCACACATAGGTAAGATGGAATGCGGTAAAGAAGTAATTTAGGGCAGGAGCAATTAGGAATGGAAATATGTCAGACCCCTAATAAGGGCCTACGACCTAACCTACATAAAGTCTAGCCTAATTTATTTAGTAAATAGGCTAGACTCAGACTCAGTCCTATTGCCAAGCCTATTTAGATAAATAGGTCAAACTTATTTTCATTAGGCTTAGCCTACAAGCCTATGACCTAACCTATTTAATTTTTTTTTAATTTATACTATAATATAAGAATATATAATGTCATCTAAATAATTGTATAAATTATTTATAAATTTACTAACTTAACCTTAATTCTAAGTTTTATATTTCATCATTATTACTCTCAACACTTACTTTGACATCAATCATTAACCCCTACATTTCTTTTCTCTGATTGTTTGAGATGACAATGTTAACTCACTCCCTTTCCCTCAGTTTGCGCTATCCACTAAAGCATAATAATTTATATGAGTTTATTTTAGTGCCAAATGAAATATTATAATCATAGTAGGAGGATTTTGTCCCAATTTATGCGGGAACAATATAAGAGATAAAATCTAGTTTTACATGTTACTTATTATGCTTAGTGTGTGTTCGGGTACAACATAAAAAAGTGCTTTTTCGGCTAAACCTTGGTTTTGTGTTTAAAGCAGCCGAACACCACCCAAAATCAGACAATCCCGTTTTTAACCCAAACCACGGTTTTGGGGGAGAAAAAGCTATTCTGGAAGCAAGCTATTTTCAATTGCTTTTGGGAGAAAATTCTGACATTTGGAAGTATTATTATCCTCTGCCCCATGTCCTTTTCTCATATTCCTTTTTCTCTTTCTCTTTCTCATCTCACTTTTTTTACCCCTCTCTCTCCCCTCTGGGCATCTGACGCGACAAGAAAAAATAGCATAAAAAAAAGTTTTTTTTGCCAACAAAAGGGATAAAAAATAAAGCATAAAGAAAAAAATTTAAAAATGAAATAACGTCATGGAATTAAAAATTTTGTAATTTGGGAAATCAGTATCTATTTAAAATGAAATATTATTTTTTTTCATAATTGACAAATGTTATAATTTTAAAATTTTTTGACAAATTTATTTCATTTTTTATATTTATTATGTAATTTAATGTGAAATAATACTTAAAATATAATCTTATACTTTATATGTAATTATCATAAAAGTTAATGTCCTTTTTAGTTATTTGACCATGAAAAAAGCTATTATGATAAAATCATCCAAACACTCTCATTTTATTAAAATCACTTTTTCCCATAATCTATTTTCCTATAATCTATTCTCCAAAAACTATTCTCTCCAGAATCTATTCTTCAAAAGCTAATGAGAACACACCCTTAGTCAATTTTAGAAAACATATCTCATTAGTCAGTAGATATTAGTTTTTCTTATTCTTATTTGCTCAATTAATTGTTATTACTAGAGATTCTTTTCTTTTCCTTACTAATCCTTTTTATTACAACGAGAATGGATGATAAGCTTTTACGACATAATATAATATTTTAAATAAGCGTGAATGTTGTTATATATGATTTAGATGCATAGGTTTTTTTTTTTTGTTGCCCACCAGGTTTACCGGAGTTTTTCCCCGACTATATCCGGATCCGACCCGAGTCGCGCACCTGGCTATGGTGGGAGAGTCTCCCAATGAGAATTTTCTGCATACACAAGGCTCAAACCTGAGACCTTGCTTAAGCGGAACCAAGCCGCTTACCACTTGGACTAACTCCCATTGGTAGATGCATAGGTTTTAAAGGCTATTTAAAGGCCTATATTTTAAGTAGGCTTTTAAACATATTTGAGGCCTAGTTAGGCCTTTTGAAGGCCCAGACCCATACCTTAAAAAAGCTTAATTACAAGCTCATATTTTAAATTTTTGTTGCAGGTTCAGGTCTATTTAGGTAAAGCCCAGCTTAACCTATTTCCACCTCTAAGAATAATGGACAATTCCCATTTTTAAAAATAAGTAAAAGTATATGTTTAACCCTTTGAATATTTCATTTAAAGTTTTCTCTTTTAGTTTTATAAAGTGTTCAATTATTCATTTAACTCTAACAGTATTAACAAAAAAATTTGATGATATTAAAATTAATTTTCAATTGACGACGATGTTCTTAAATGCTGACAAACTGAGTTTAATTTTTAAAACAATATTATTACAAAAAAATTATTATTTAAAACTATCGGTGGTATTAGGATTAGAGTACTGAAAATATATTTTAGAAATTTGAGAGACTAAACAAAAACTTTGTGGATAAGTTTTCTAATTCACTTGCTCCTTTTTCCCCTTATATTCGGCCTTTGTTCTCATCTTATTATTAACTTCTCGCACGTAAGTGGGTAGTGTGGAGTTGTAGCGTTGTTTCCATTCCATAAGGATCTTCTGTAGGACCCAATTTGGGAGGAAAGTACTTCACCTCGCTATATCCCACAATCCACTGTTAGTCACAATCTGATCCATAGTTGCGTTGGATTCGAGTGTAACAGTGTTTTTTATTTTTATCGACATAATCCTAACTATGTCAGATTTTAACTCTATTTTTTGGGTGAAATTTATTAACTCTAATTTTATAATGTACAGTTATTCATTTTTTTTTATTAAAAGTTACTTATGAAAATATGTTAAAAAATAATCACCACACTTAATGCATCCAATATACTCCTTCGACATCAATATTGTAAAAATGTTTTTTTTTTTTTAAAATCTAAGGTATGGTCATTTCTTTCCTTTCATGTGATTGAAAGGAATGATAAGTTTTTGATAAAAAATGCCAAATAAGCGACTAAAAATATATTGAAATTACCTACCTAAATTAATAATAATAAGACCCAATTTCGCTGCACTTGAACAACTAATAGTTGAAAAAATTAAAAATTTCAGCTACGCAATTTTTTCTCTTAATTAAGTACAAGTGATAAGTAAACATATATACCATATATTTAAAATGAAGTAAGAATATCTTATATTTAAAATGAGGAAAGTATTTTATTTTTATTTTTTTTGCTTAAAAAACAATAGTTTTGAATTTTTTGGTTGTCTGGCAATTCATTTGAATTGAGGTTTTATCCTCTTTTTTTTTTTTTTTAATAAAACTTTAGCTAAGGGCAAGGTGCCTACCCGTCACACATGCACTATCCTTTGGTAACAATTATCCGGGTATGGGATGCCTCGATCCCCAGTGAAGGAGGGCCTTTCTTTATTTTTTTGTTCTTTGTTTCTCATTCACAACTAATAAGTTTAGGACTCCCTCTAATTCTTAATACAAAATTTATTTATTTTATTAAAGAAGTTTATTAAAGCAGTTATTAGGACATGTTTTATCTAAGACTTAATATACTAATTATCATCCTTAATTTCTTTCATTTATCTGACTTGATTATGGTTGATGGAGCATTAATATGATTAAATTAGGAAAAAATTGATAAATATAAATATAGATCTCATATTTAAGACCATGATTAACTCTAGAATAAGATAATATATTAAGGACTGAAGGAGTATAATTTTGATAGTTAAAATTATGGATCTCAAGAAGAAAACTAATAGAGTAACTTGGCAATTTTCTAACAACAAGAATTACATTATATTCATTACTGCTTGATATATAAATAGATTTGCAAATTCAAAATGATGGAAGTCAACCAATTAAAATACTTGTTGCAAATAGCAAAATCATGGGGTGAAAATATTGTTTTGAATGTACAGAGTGATAGAGATGAGCAACATGATATTATTAATAGGTGAAATATTTGGGGGGGGGGGGGGACATCAGGTATTGAAAATCTACGACCCTTCCTCATCAAAACATATTATTAGTCTAAACAACAAAAATTAAATTTACTTGGTAATAATTAACGTTTAGGATCAACGTTCCTCAAACTAAACTGAAAACTTTACCATTTACCAAACGCAAGTCATCTAGGGATAGCAACCATCCTACCCTCATTAGTCTTTATATTGATCAAAAATTGACCAAAGTTTTCTTACTCAATCTCCTCTTAAAAACCAAGCACAATTTTATTCCTCCAAATGATCCAAGGAAATTCTAATATGGACGGCAATCCCTTCCTGTTATTGATATGACTTCTTTCCGCTACTCTTTCTCTCCATTGCCTCTCTTCTACCCAGAAGAGACCGTAATTAGAGCGAAAAAGGTGTCGCCGGCCGCCATGGCAGAGGATAGGCAGCGGAGGGGATAGGTAAACGAGGGGAGCAGGATCCACAATACTGTTTGCAAAGAAGTGGAGGATAGGCCGTGGAGGAAATGGGTAGAGGAGGGAAGCAAGATCCGCAATACAGCTTGCAAACAAGAGGTGAAGGATGGTTTTGAGAGGAGTGATGGAGGTGGCCGGCGATGAAAGATGGAGACTTGATGATATTTTTCCATTGTTTGCAGACACATCGAAATCTCATAAGCGATTTCACTGGAAGTTGTTTGAGAATTTCTATGATGATTTCTTCGGGAAGATGTGGCGTGTGGCCATCCATTACCAATGTGCTTCGTGGGGTTCCACTTGGGAATCTATAATCAGTGGTTGAGGAAAATAGAAGAAGAAAAGGCATAGCAAAACTAATCGAAATCGAGGGAGAATTCAGAAGACTAGCAGAAGAAGGAGGGCAATGCCCAAGTTTATATATAAATTTATTAGTGTAGAGTGAAAATGTATTAACCAAAACCGTGACATATTCAAAATTGGAAAATTAGGGAGAAGAACTAAGGAAAAGGAATATTTATTAATAAGGATCTTGAAAATTTTAATTATTTTGAAAGACAAAAAGTCAATATATAAATTTTTAATTATGAAATTAACCCTTATTAAACTCTAAACTCCCTACATTTTCTCTAACCTCATCACTCAACTATCAAATTTGACATATCCATGTATTTTTTTAGGCTAAAGTATACTTTGAGTCATTTAAATTTACAAATTTTGATCTCTTAATTTTATAAAATATACTTTTAGTCTTTTAATTTTAACACCGTTAATGTTGCTAACAGAAAGCGGTGATGCAACAAATTCAATTGATGACGGTGTAAACTTAAATGATGACTTAGTAATTAATAAATGCTACTAATCTTAAATTTGAAATATGTGTAAATTGAAAAATATCTAAAATTTATGTAATTAAATGCTATTAGTTATCGTTTGAGTTTGTTGTGTCAACTTTCTTCATTAGCAACATTAACAGTGTCAGAATTATAAGATTAAAAATATACTTTATAAAGTTAAGGGACCAAAAGCATATCTCACAAAAAAACTTAAAAGATTAAAAGTATACTTTAACCATATTTTTGTTAAAAAAAATATATTTGTAACTCAATAGTTTATATTTTTGGAACTTATTCAATGATATTGTATTCAAAATTTATTCATCTAGAATTTTGTTTAGCATAATAAAGAAGCTAAAACACATCAAATAGATGAGATGGGTTAAGAAAAAATGTAAGGAATTTTATAAGTTGTCACATCAAAAATTATATTTTGATTTTTATCCTTCAAAATAATTATAATTTTAAAGATGCTTGTTAATCAATATTCATTTTCTTTCGTCCTTATCCCTAATTCTTCTAAAAATTTATCAAATTTTAAAAATATAAAATAATATATAATAAAATGTAGGAGCAATTGAGTTTTTACGTAACATAAATTCAGTAGTCGATAAATCAATAAACAATCTAAAAATAGTTGACCAAAAAAAAAATCTAAAAATAATTTGAAAAAGAATTTGGTACCAGTGAGTGCCTTACTGTCAACTGTTGTTACGAACACGTTCTAAATTATTGTTACATTTGTGACACCTTATAAAATCTTGCCTATATTTATTGTCATAGTATTTAAGTACGAAAAATATTTTTAGTTACATTTAATTCTGACTCTGGAATATTAGATAATTGAGATTCATTTAAGGAGACCAATCCGTCTTATAGGTAAGACTGATTATTATCTCAACTAACAACTTTGCTGGTTGTTACAATCCCATTTTAAGAATACAGATGGCTACGCTTATTTAGGATATTATTAAACACATAGTTTAGAAACCGGTGTGTGAATATGTTATTTTTTAAAAAATTGAATGGAGAATAAATAGCTACTTGAAACCCACACATTTAATTCTATAATCAAACAGCATAACATCTCTTACTTATTTGGCAAAAAATATTGCATCTATAATTATTTATAAAAGAAGGGATAATTGTGTAGGGCCCAAAATTAGTTCTTTGAACCGGTGAGCTGGATGAGCTCAATAGTAGATAAACCTGTTTGCCTACGGCCCAAGGTCAAGTCTGCCAGCTCTCCTAACTTCAATCAAACTCACTACCAATCAAGTGTTCAGATCCACGAAAATAGCAACTGTTTAGATCTACGAAAATAGCAACTACTCCCTAGATCTACTGAAGGCCATAGAAAGTGGAACTAACCTACCAGCTTGGTTAGTCCAAATACTATAAATAAAGGCTGCCGTATATACTAGACACACACAATTTCATCATGCTCATCTACTTACTCTTCTCTTCACACACTATTCTTATGACTAATACTCACAATAAAGCTATTCTTTATTTCCAATTATTCATGTATAGAAATTTTCTTATTTTACCTATCAATCTCTATGTTGTCTAGACCCTTTCCAAAAAGATCCCCCTTCAATGAATTATTGCACAAACAACTTGTTTGGCAAAAAAATAGTGACACAAGTAGTAAGCTAATTGTGTGACAAGTTCAATGCCCACCTATGTAACAAGCTTTATTGAGATGCTTAAAAAGTTAAGACTTACTAATTTCGATCCTCTCCTATTCATGCCATGGAAATCATATATACATGTAAAGTTATCCAGTCTTTTAAGTATTTCAGATTTTTAGCATCACAATATATACCTAATAGATTAAATATTTCAATATATAAGGATTCAGAGTTTTTAGTTTTAGATTTTAAGAATAAATAAGAAAGTTATGATAATATAATCACAGTGTGACACATCTCAGAAGATATTAATATATGTAGGTATTATGATAATAATACTAATAATAATCACTATAAAAAAATACTAATAATAATATAGTTTAATTTATTTAGTGGGATTATTAATAATCTCCTCATAAGTAAGTGGGTGCTTTTGCATTTGGAAAATCCTCATGAGGGTGAAATTATATTTTATAATAGTTATGAAAATATAAAGAACTTTATTAAATTTATACTATTTTGTTTCTGTAATTATGCATCCATAAGTGATTTTAATAAATAAAATCCAAATATAATAAAATTTCTGAAGCTAGTTTATAAGGAAAAGTATCCAAACTGAAGTTAAGATTAACCAATGTCAGTTATGAAAATTACGATTATCCAAAATCACGGTTGGTCACCAAACGGGCATTTAATATTGAAATACTGAGAGTATGTCAGACGGGCACTATTATGTTAAAACCCAACTAATAATATATTTTAACCTTTGAGTTCATTGATTAATGTTCCGTTACGTCTTTTGATTAATTTATATGGGTTTTAAATGGGAATAAATTAAGAAACAGCTCCCGTCCTTTTCCCTAAAAGAAAAGGATGGTGCTTTTCTTTTTGTGGGTTGTCCGACTGAGATTTCAACCGTCCAGATTTAATATATTTTTATAATATATTAAATCTGAACCGTTGATATCTCGATCGGACGGCTCACAGAGAGAAAAGAACCGTCCTTTTCTTTAAAGGAAAAGGACGGAAGCCATTATCATGACGATTCTTAGCTTAACAGATGAATTTCTTCTTTTCTCTCCGGTAGGACTTAACAGATGAATTTTGAGGGAATAATTTTAAACAAATATATTCATAGAGGATTACCAAACTGAAATATCCCTATTTTTTTTCATGATATTTAATGTTTGAATTATGAATTTTATTATTAATTTTGGGCTAAATAATTAATAATGATTGTCTGAAAATAGAGCTAGAAGGGTAACATTCCGACAAGGCTTGCCATTGCCATTAATTAGGTTGATTTTCTCAGAACATTTGATGCTAGTTTGCATTATAGGTCATTTTAGGAAAGTTGGAGCTCAAAAAAATTGAGGATAAGTCAAGGGCAAGGATCAGAAAAAAAATAATTTCTGAAGGACTGCAATGAAAGGAAAAATTGCCGAAGGACCAAAATGCATATTAGTGCAGAAAATGCCCAGAGAAAATTATAGAAAAATATCCAGAACTTCTGAACATTAAAAAAAAAAAAGACTTAAAATCCGAAACCCAGCGTTTTTCACTGCTTAGCCTGATTTTTTGGCCTGCTGATACAATTGGAAAGGATTTTGTCATTTTAAGGCACGAACAACTTAGAAATAAGGGGAGGAGTTTTTTTTTGGGGGCCCCGGGGGGGGGGGGGGTGAGACCTTCAAACGGAGGGAAAGAGAAGGAGAACACCACCGTTGTTGACGATGTCCTTCGTTGATTTGCCTCCCAGCTCCTTTTTTGTCTCTTCCATCGTTTCTCCTTAGTTTCTCCACTCCTTCAATTAAACCAACAACTTCCTCTGGCTTCCTCCATTGATTCGGCACTATATTCATAGTTACATGGAGTCCTTGTGTTCTTGACGAGTTGGGGCTGCTGCTAACTCCATGCGAGGTTAATATTCTTATGTTCTTTAGATTTGGATGGTATGGCTCAAGTTTGAGAGCCTCAACTAGGGGAATATTTGTTTTTGAATTAATTTTCTCTTGAACTATGATGATTTTCCTACGTTAGGAATTATTTTGATTTGAATTTGAGAATGAGATTGTGTGCAATCAAAGGAAAAGTTGCTTATGAATAGGACTGGGAGAAGTACTTTCATTCTCAACTTTGATCAAAAGTTCAAAAAAAGTAGTAGTTTATGTTGTTTTCCATTATAAAGAAAATCAATGTTAAAACTCATTTCAACCTTTTTGTCATCTAATTTGGCCCATGAATTAGATAGAAGATTCGCTATGAGAATATGACCCTGAGTTGTGCCCTTCACTATATAATTTTTTTTTTATTTTGATTTAATCCGAGGTGACTAAATATTCAAAATCACAAATACTTTCACCCTGCAAATGCTTCGAGAGATGTAACCCTCAATGGAGAGCAATTACGAGGCAAGTGTATGAAGAAACTAAAGAGACTCCTACTTGACACTGATCATTTTATATGCAATGCAATTGCAGTTCCTAGGAAGTTTTGACTATTGAGATGATAAATTAACCTGGAAACTAATTAAACATGGTCCTATATCCTGCCTTTTTTATATTAACAATAATAATTGGAGTAAAATGCTCAATTAATCCAAAACCATTGTATAAAATTAATTTATCATATTATACTATTTTTATTTTCAGGTTTTCTAACCCAATGATTAAGTGC
Organism: Inga laurina; assembly: GCA_963855925.1. Lineage (NCBI taxonomy): Eukaryota > Viridiplantae > Streptophyta > Magnoliopsida > Fabales > Fabaceae > Inga > Inga laurina. The sequence goes on along the minus strand of OY979701.1, from coordinate 67,800,665 downwards.
CTTCCATGAAATTATGAGTTCAACGATTTTTAAGTATGATGGGTGCTTGAGCTCAAACGGTTGGTTGAAACTTGAAAGATGATAAAAGAAGTTATTCTATTTTTATACCCTTATTATACTTAAACTCTCCCTTTTACACTAGGTTTAATACAGAAATTTATCTATATTTAAACATTCACATTTTTTTTTTTTTTTTGTGATACAAAGGCAAGCAAAGCTTGAAAGAAATACAAAGTCAGGGGGTGGACCCCAAAGCATGGTCATGTGGCTGCAAGCCACGTTCTAACACAAAAAGACGGACACATTCCGCCGGTGATGACCCGAGCTCGGTATAAATCTGATGGTTGTAGTGAGCCGATCGTGCAAGATAGTCCGCACAACGAGTATTCTCCCTATGGGTGTGGGAAATCTTCAAGTCCCAGTCTGTATAGATAAGGGAATTAGTATCCAAGATGACGTCATGCAAAGGATGATTATTCGCACATTGAGAGGACAATAAGTGAATGGCCTGAAGAGAGTCAGTGAACAGTTTGATTTTCATGAAACCCAACCGCTTACAAAGCTAAAGACCTCGGTGAATTGCGTGGATTTCCGCAGCAGTTGGGAAAGAGAGTCCTAACTTCTGTTGAAATCCACAAATCCAGTTGCCTTGGTGATCGCGGATGACTACTCCACAGCACTACAAAAAAACATGTTATTACCGACGGAATTACCCACGGAATTATTTCCGTCGGTAATTTCCGACGATTTACCGACGGATTTTCCGTCGGAAAAATTACCGACGGAATTACCGACGGAAAAAAATTCCGTGGGTAATTACCGACGGATTACCCACGGAATTTTTTCCGTCGGTAATTACCCACGCTTTACCCACGGAATTCCGTGGGTAATTTGAATGAGAAATTACCCACGGAATTCCGTGGGTAATCCGTCTCTAATCACCGACGGAAAAATTTTCCGTGGGTAATTACCGACGGAAAATTTTTCGTGGGTAATTTCCGTCGGTAATTACCCACAGAATTTTTTCCGCGGGTAATCCGTCGGTAATTTCCGACGGAATCAAAATTCCGTCGGTAAATTTGACTTTTACCCACGGAATTTTTTCCGTCGGTAATTACTCACGCCTTACCCACGGAATTCCGTGGGTAATTTGAATGAGAAATTACCGACGGAATTCCGTGGGTAATCCGTCGGTAAAATTAATAATTTTTTTTATCATTTTTTAATAATTTATATAAAATAATAAAAATAAAAATAATCTATAACAAATAAAAATTTAAATATTATAAAATTAATATTTAATATAATATATTAAATATATATAATATTAATAATAAAAATTTTAAATGAAATAACAAAATTAAATATTTTAAACTTTATATCATAAAAACAAAATATATAATTATATATAAATATATATTTAATATTAGATATATTTATATTAATATTAAATATTTAAATGAAATAAGAAATTAAAAAAATTTAAATTTATATTATAAAAAACTAAATATATAATTATTTATAAGTATATATGTAATTTTGTATATATTTATATTAATATTAAATATTTAAACGAAATTATAAATTAAAAAATTTTATATTATAAAAAATGAAAAATATAATTATATATAAATATATATATTTAATTATATATATTTATCTTAATATTATATTTGTTTTTAAATTATTACATTATATATATTATTATGTGAATAAATAACACAAGATTAAAGCAGCTCAACTGGCAAAGGCATCAGAACACATCCCAAAAGGTCCAAGGTTCAAATCCCACCTTCGTCACAAAGTGCAACAATTATCTCACAAAGACACGTGGCGCAAGGTTAGAGGGACACGTGGCCCTTGCTCAGGGGTTGCCGGGGCCAGATGCGGGGGCGGGCGATGGGGGGCTTCCGGTGATATCCATGTGGCCTCTTTTAAGGTTGCCACGTGGAATTTTTTTTTTAAAAAAATAATATTAAATTACCGACGGATTACCCACGGAAATAATTCCGTGGGTAATCACCGACGGAATTTTTCCGTGGGTAAATTCCGTGGGTAATCACAGACGGAATTTTTTCCGTGGGTAAATTCCGTGGGTAATCACCGACGGAATTTTTTCCGTGGGTAATCACCGACGGAAAATTTTCCGTGGGTAATTTCCGTCGGTAATTACCGACGGAATTTTTTCCGTGGGTAATTTCCGACGGAATAAAAATTCCGTCGGTAAATCAATTTGTCACGGATTTTTTAGAGACGGAAAAAATTCCGTCGGTGATCCGTCGGTAATTCCGTTTCCGTCCCTAATCCGTGGGTAATTTGATTTCAGAGACGGAATTCCGTGGGTAATTTCCGTGGGTAATTTGCTGTTTTTTTGTAGTGCAGGTAGAATGGCCATCACTAGCGGTCGAACCATCAACGTCGATTCTAATATAACCCTCATCCGGGGGAAGCCAGTAGAGAAGACCTCTCTCCGGAGCTTGAAAGATCTGATGGTGAAAATGTCCCCTCTCCACACTTTCCGAAAGGTGGAAAATGCATTTATGAACCAGCTCCTTTGGAGTAGCAGCTTTACCTTCAAAAGCCTGACAACAGCGGTTCTTCCAGAGAAGCCAGCATGTGGTACTAAAAACTTGTTGCCATGGCCATCTAGTCATTCTTTTGTTGCCGGGGGAATGCTGTGAATTCCATTTAAGTCAATCCTGTAGATTACCAGAAGCAAACATAGTAGAATATATTTGATTAGTTAAAGAAAACCACACTCTCTGGGCCTGCTCACAGTCTCTCAGGACATGTAGGATGGATTCCTCACTCTCACACTGAAAGGGGCAAGTGTTTAAGGCACTCGGATTAAATCTCGCTCTAGTCTCATTTGTTGGGAGCCTCTCATGGAAAACTTGCCACATGAAGTGCTTGACTCTTTCAGGAACACCCCATTGCCAAAGATGCCGCTAGGTTGGGCGATGAGATAGGGACTATTGGTGGTAGATAGCCTCGTAGGCAGATTTCACGCTGAAATTACCATCAGGGGCGTTGCGCCAACAGAGTCATCAACAGTGCCCATGGGAGGGGGGAGCATCATGATTTTATCAACCACCCACTTAGGAAGAAAAGCCTCCCATTTCGCCCTGTCCCAATGACCAGAGGGGGAGGCGAAGGAGCAAACAGGAGCTTCCATATCTACAAGGTGCAAATTTCTATCCACAAAAAATTTCAAAGGCTTATCCAGAGGAGCCCAGTGGTCTTGCCAAGCATACGTGTTTCTTCCACTTCTGAGCTTCTTGCCAAGACCCCTTTGGAAATCCTCCCAAAACATTCACATATTTCAATACGTTAAATTTTGCACTTCACTTTCAGCTAAGAAAACTTTTTCTCGGAGGAACAAATGCATATCTGTTCAATTTTCATTATCCATCAACATAATTCCTGCCATATCGCAGCATACAAGAATTTAAACCATTATTGAGATTGATATTTGTGAGATTATAAAATGTACCTGGAGTGCAATCTACTATAGCGAATACTCACACTAAACCGGATCACTGTTAGATACGGTTATAAATGCACAACAAATACACCACAAATGGAAAGAGAATAGAGAGCACAACAACTTGTGTTCTGGAGGAGACAAACTCAAGTGCTTGAACAAAGAGCAAAACATTAGTATATATACTAGCTATTGTCTTAAGTAACTCATGGCATAAGTTATGACTCCATATATAAGTTGCTTAGGATAGGATTTATGATCTCATATAAGTAATTTAGGAGTTATGATCTCATAAGTAACTTAAGAGTTATAAGTATGAGAAAGCCAATAGCCTCGTTCCATCGGTAACACATCCACTCCCTTAATTATTTCTTTATGCATGTCATTATTCCCTTCATACACATTAAATATGAAAAATATATCAAAGCTAGTCACCCAGAAGAAATATTATTTGCATTTTAGCCCATGGTTTAATGGACTTAGACTAATCTACCAAGGGTGAACCAATCATAATCCAACAATATTATTGTATTGAAATTTTTTTTTTTTGCCCAATTGTATTGTAATGATCCTAAAGATGTTCACATTATGCAAAGAACATGATATTATGGATATGTCAAATAGAAAAATCATGGAAAAAATATTTTTTTTTTTCAATGTGCAGGGTGGCAGAGGCGTGAAACATGATATTTTGAATAGGTAAAATACACAAAAAAAATCTGTTACTGAAAATGTAACCTTCATTCGATATATATATAATATATAATATCTAAACCGAATAATCGAACAAAATTAAATTGCACGGTAACGATTGTCCTTCAATACTGAATGTTGCCAATTGGAACAAGACTCTCAACATGATTGTAAACATTACCAAAGCGACATCCAGGGATATCAATCATCTTATCCTCATTGGTAATGATATTGATCAAATATTGACCAAAGTTTTCTTCTTCAATTTTTTCTTTGCCACCCCTTGGATTTCTGCGCCTATACTTACCAAAAGAACCGATGACAATTTCATTCCTCCAAATGATCCCTGGAAATTCTAATGTGGACGGGCAGGGATTGCGACTAAACTTTTTAGTCCAACTCCATCTCTCCGTAGGTGAGCCGACACCCTCCTCTAGCACCCACAAATCAATACAATTAGAGAGAATAAGTATAGAAACTTTGTCCTCATATACCGTCAACTCAAAACTCATAATATTCGGCAGAGGAGGCAATGGTATCAATGTAAACACTTCCATAGCTATGTCAAATGAAACTATCAAAGCATCATCATCTTCGCCCTCCAGTAAAAAACCAGCCCAAAAGATACATCCATTCGATGCAACACAATTACCGGTGCTAAAACCTACACCCTCCAAGGGTCCAAGTTCTATTTCCTTCCATGAACCTTTGTTTAACGAAAATACTTCAACAGCCCTAATGATTTCATTACCATCGTTATATGTTTGCACTATCTTATAATCATTAACAATTGCACTGAACCCAAATCCATTGCAATCCCAGTCAGGAATTTCTGAAGTTCTGGTTTTGGGGATCTCTCTCATCTCTCTAGTAGCAGGATTCCACAATAAAAGGGAACTGCGCAAAACTCTCCAAGGAACCTTATACTCATTGATTACAACACAAAGCAAGCCATTACAGGAACCAATGATCATAACACCAAACAAGGAACCGATCCAAGGTGGGTTCGGAATTTCATGAACATGCATCTCGCAATCCATCAAACGTAAATGCAGAGGCTCACATGGTCTACGCTGTTTGCAAAGAAGAAGTGAAGGCCGGTTTTGAGCGGAGTGATGGATGTGGTTGGCGATGAAAGATGGAGACTTGATGAGATTTTTCCATTGTTTGGAGACGCATTGAAATCTGACAAGCGATTTCACTGGAAGCAGTTTGAGAATATCTGTGGTGATTTCTTCGGGCAGATATGGCGTGCCGTCCCCCATTTCCATGTGCTTCTTTATGGGGCTTGACTTGGAAATCTATGAGAGGAAAATAGAAGAAATCAGAGGCTGAGAATCAAAGCTATCGACTGAGAAGAAGAAATCTCGCAGTGGGAAAATCAAGTGGTTTTCAGAAGACTAGCTGAAGAAGGAAGGTGCGAGCCAAGTTTATATAAATTCAGTGAATAGTAGTGAAAACGTTTTTTTTTTTAAAAATAATTAATCAATCAATAGTTTTGGGGCCAATATCTTAATCTTAATGAAGTTTCAAATATTTTTTTCATCTAGATAAGTATCTAAATACATAGTTGTTGCCATTAAAAAGATATTATCATATAAGTTTGTTAGTTAATTTCTCATCGCCAATCTACTACCGTTGTTGGCCAAAAAAAAAAAGAGCTTATTATTATTATTATTATTATTATTATTATTATTATTATTATTATTATTATTATAAAATAAGTTCAGAATGACTCAAAATATTGACATCATGTGATCTCTTAAATATTATATCAATAAAATTAAAAAATATCTATAAAAATTAATATAATACTATATCCGGTTCTAAATATAGGACATACCACTTTGGTCTCTATTATAAGTCCTTTTTGACCAAAAAATTTGGTCCTATTTATAAGTCCACTTTCGGTACATAAATGAGCTTATGACAATTTTGTCCCTATTTATTGTACCCATAAAGAAATAATTTAAAGAGAGATAAAGAAGAAAAAGTTGAAAAGTACACATTCATAAATGAGGGTATAGTTGGAAATTTACCCTATAATCATTGGGTTAACTACTTTTTTTTAGTATGTGGGATTTAGGTAAAAGGGACTTATAATAGGGACCAGAGTGGTAGTTTGTAGTGCAAAACTATGTCCTATATTTAGAACCGGAGAGAGAGAGTATCAATCATGATTTCCTATCATTATTACTTTAACCAAATTATATTTATTTCTAATTATATAATGTAGATTTTATACTTTTTGGTTCATTCCAATGATTCTGAGTTTGGTAAATTAAATTTTGTAATTAATTTTGATGAGTGCAGTGACGAAGGTTTTCAGTGATGAAAGATGGAGATGGGGACTTGATGAGGTTTTTCCGATGTTTGGAAACACATTGAAATCTGATTAGGGATCTCACCGGAAGTCGTTTGAGAATTTCTTAGACAGTTTCTTCCGGGAGATATGGCGTGTCGCGACCCATTAACATCTGCTTCATCTACTTCTTCGTAATGCTCGATTTGGAAATCTATCGAAAGAAAGTAAAAGAATTTATCAGAGGCAAAATCAGTTACTATATAACCCCGCGTGCTCATTTGGAATAGCTTATTTTTGAATAATAAATGTTTATAAATCGTGATTCACGGTATATGAGGTAAGTATTTGAGAGGAGTTTTATCTCGGCTTGCGTAATAAGGACTTATTCTCTAAAATTATGTGATCCCAAACACATTGTCGTCTGTGAAGAAGAGACCTCGCAAGGAGAAATCAAGAGCTATGTAACTCGCGTTTAGTGGACGACTGATGGAAACGTATTTTTAACGATAAATCAATGTTTTTGGGGCCAATATCTCAATTATAACGAAGTTTTAAATGTTCTTTATCTTGATAAATATTTAGATAATAATGTTTTCCATTATAAAGATATTAAGATTTAACATTTTAGTTTTTCCTAATCTAATCTATCTTTGATTATTGTTCGCATAAAGAAAATCTATCTTCTTTTTGGTAAAGAAAAAAAAATCTTCTATTATTACAATTATATAAGTTCAGTAGCACTTGAAGTATTGCAATCATGCGATCTTTTAAATATTATATCTATTTTATCAAAAATTATATATATATATATATATATTTATATCATGTCCAGGAGAACCGTAGAAAGACTGTGAGGATGAGGAGAGGAGGACCACCTTTATCTCACCTATTTATGGTTGACGATTTGGTACTATTTAGCTCTACTAATACGAGCCAAGTCCATCTTATAAAAAACATTTTGAATGAATTGCGCACTAGCTCCGGCCACAAAGTAATACTAAGACAGAGGTGTATTTTTCTAACAATGTGCCATAGGATCTTCAAGAGTGTATTAGTGATCAATTGGGTTTTAATCGAACGGATGACCTAGGCAAGCACCTGGTGTTCCCCCTTCTACATAAACGGGTCCGGATAGGTGCATATGAGAATGTTGAGGAGAGGGTAAGAAAGAAACTATCTGGTTGGCTGGTGAAGACTCTCTCACTTGCAGGATGTATAACACTTGCCAAATCAGTCCTCTCGGCCATTCCTACATACGCCATGCAAACTACTAAATTACCCAATGGTTTGTGTACAAGAATCGCGAAGCTGATACGAAATTTTATCTGGGGAAGCTTGGAGGAAGGATGGAAAGTAAGTTTGGTTAACTGAGAAGCAATGTGTCAACCTTTCGGGAGGGGTGGACATGGTATTAAAAGAGTTGAGGAGCAAAACCAGGCTTTTATTATGAAAATAGCCTTTAAGTTGCATACTAGACCAAACTTAGTATGGGTGCAAGTTTTGCGAAGTAAGTATGGGTGGAATGATTTCAACGGGCCTTATCGGAAGAACAACGTTTGCCCTTACTTATGGTGAAGTGTAAAGAAAGTACTGTTGGACGTTGAAATGGGCACACAATGCGAAGTGGGAGATGGGACACGTACTCGGTTCTGGTCAGAAAATTGGGTTGTTGACGTGGGGCCTATGAAGAATTCAGCATTCCATGATATTTCTGAGGAGGAGGCAGCACTGACGGTCAATCATTTTGTTGAAACAGATGGCACATGGAACTGGATTCTCTATAGGGAATTCCCACATCATATTTTATCTCTCATCGCAGGTTCCAAACCCCTAACTCATGATGATGGGGATGCACAATGCTTCTGGGACAGAACAGGTGATGGGAAATTCTCCGTTTGGTCAGCATATGAGTTGCTAGATGGATGACGATCGCAAATGGGATGTGGGCTGGAGATGGGAAGGAGCGCAACGTGTACAAGTCTTGTTATGGCTGGCGTTGAGACAAAATCTTCTCACCAATGCAGAAAGATATCACCGCCATATGACTAGTTCTAACTTATGTACAATATGTGGACAAATGGAAGAGGATGTTGACCATGTCCTGAGAAGGTGCACCCATGCGCAAGAGGTATGGAAACATCTAATGCCGGTGAACCACCTATCTAATTTCTTAAGGCACAATTTTAAAGAATGGCTGATCTAAAATCTGAGCAAGCACGAGTATTGTTTCAATGGAAGAGGAAGATGGAGCACACTCTTTGGACTTGCTTGTTGGAAGTTATGGGAGGCTAGAACCAAGCAGATTTTTCAAAATGAACTTGTGCAGGCTCATAAGCTGGCCCAGGCAGTGAAGAACATGATCGAGTTTAATTAAGAGAATGTAGGGCAGATTAGAAAGGCGCAAGGGAGTATATCTGACAGAGAAGAGAGATATAGCTTGGCACAAAGCACTTCAGAATTGGGTCTCTCTGAACTGTGATAGTGCGAGGAAGGGTCACTCAGGAGAAGTTGGGGTGGGAAGTGTTATTCGGGATCACCATGGTACTTGGTTAGTTGGAAGTTGTTGCCACATTGGAAGGTGCTCCTCTCTTCAACCAGAACTGTGGGCCATGATTGATGGTCTCAAATTAGCGTGGTCAATGGGGCTTAGATGTATCAAGATGGACGTGAGCTCTAAGCTTATTGCAATAAGAGAATAATAAAGCAAGTGCAAACATGCATGAGGCTTATCAGGAGGGTGTAGCAATTAATTACTGAAGCTTGAATGGCAGATCAAGAGCTAAATGGTGCAATTCCTGATAGTATCTTCATGAGCTTTTTCTTAATTATTTAGAAACTAAATGCAATGATGGATATGAAATGATTAAAAGGGAAAGATTTTTATCTTTTAAAACTACTTTTTTCAATTCAAAGAGTAATTGTTCTAGGCTATTTCTTTTTGGGATTTTCTTCTTTAAAATATGAAATGGAATGATGATAGAATTAATGAAATGAGAGAAATAAGGAAATCAACAATAGAATAAACGAGCCCTCATAGTAATGGTGCAAGCGATCTTCATTTAAAATAATTATGGGAGATTAATCATGTTAACTAAAAGAAATTCTAAGGGCCACCCCTTAGACTAAGCCCAACTTAGATTAATTAATACCTAGCCACCTTATATATTAATCTCTCTAAATCAGGTTGATTAAGTACTCTAACAATTAAATGAATTTTAAAATCGTATTTAGCTTTTAATCTAATGACCGAATCACCTTGAATTACTACTTGTTTTGCTCATTAATCTTAATTTAACAATAGCCACCCAAATGAGAAATCAAGATTAACAATGTTAAAACCCAATGTTAAACATAATTAATAAATTCATATTCAATTAACCAATAATGCTAACGTAAGACATCATTGATTCACTAACCAAGCCATATTGAAATTAGCACAAGATGTCCACCAAATCATCAATTCAATGATTAACTAGCACAAAGAAATGATAATTAAACTAATTAAATACAATGTCAAGTATCTATCAAAGGTTCAAGTCATATCCAATCTTCAAATACATTACAATAAATCAGTACAACATTATAAAATTTAACCTAAGATCTATGAATCACAATTACAATGTTGAAAATGGAGAAATGAAAGAGCAAAAACTCCCCTATTGAAGCTCCAAGTTCATGCCATTGCCTTTTACTGCAAAAGACTGAGGGAATTAGCCACTTGCCACTCATCAAAACAACTTCACCACACACTTCCAAAATTCCAGACATATAGAACACCAATTAAAGTGACCAATTAATACTGAAATAAGAGATGTTGGTGTTGAATATGAATCAAGATTCTGAACTTCACGAAGTTGCATATCGAAATCGAGCAATTCTAATTGCAAAGGCACACATACAAGATTCTGTTGGAGAAGAAGATAAGGGTTATGATGAGCCGAATGGCTGAGGTGGTCAGCGATGAAGGGTGGGGATTTGAAGAGATTTTTCCAGTCTTTGCAAACACAATGAAATCGGATTAGGGATTTCACAGGAAGTCGTTTGAGAATGTTCATCATAATTTCTGAGGGAAGAAACGGCGTGTCGCCATCCCTTACCGTCTGCTTCATAGTGCAAGACTGGGAAATACAGAGCACTCAAAGTAAAGCAGAAGGAATAAGATCAGTGGCAGATAATCAAAGAAAAATACATGCCTTCGTATTTGACGACTGAGAAGAAGGAATCATCACAGGGGAAAGCCGTCACAATCGAAGGGGATCATTAGCAATTAGAGAAGACGCGCCGAAGCGGTGGGGTTGCTGGAGAAGAACACGGTCGCGCCCGTGTTTATAATTTATATCCCCATCTGCCCGTAAAATAATAGGGACGTAAAACAAGGGAAATTTGCTCAAAATTAACTGATTCAAAAATTGAAAACAAAAAACTTGATCATGGGAGAGGATTCTTTAATAATTATTTGTTTTTCTTTTTACTAAGAATCTCATCTTCATTATCAGATCAGAAAATGAATGGTTCGTATTTTATATTTTCAAAAATAATTAGGTTAGGGAGGAAGGACCGAAGGAGAGAGAAGCAAAATCTAAGAGAGATGTGATTCTGAAAAGAAAATAAGTTAAAAGATTTTGAGAGAACCAGCTCCTTGAATAATTGCGCGATTTATTTTTTGATTTGGTCAGACCAAATATAAATTTTTGTACGGGAAATGATATGGTTTAATAAATATTATCCTTTTTCAAATAAAAAAAATTATCTAATGAGTTAGTAGGGATTATGAGAGGATTGGAAATCATATCTCATTAATTGTGGGATTTATTTTTTGATTTGGTTAGGCTAAAAAATAAATTTTTGTACAGAAAATGATAGGTGTTGTAAAAATACTAATTGAGGTGAATGTCCATAAACTCCCAACTCTTGGCCTTTCATTTTCTACTTCCCATAACCTCTCCAATGAATAGTTTTTAGGACTTTTCATGCCCATAACTCAAAGGTTACAATGTGTATCTTCATGAGGATTAAAGTTTGCCATTTACTTTATGTAACTTTTGGGTGTGGTTGAGGGTCTATAAATAGAACACTATGTACTACACTTTGGTTGCATCCAAATAAATAAGACATTGCTTCATCTTTCTCTCTATTTCTCTCTTCATCTCTCTTCATTTCTTTCTTTCAATCTCTTGTATTTTCCTATTTTTATAACACGTTATCAGCACGATGCTCCAATCAAGGTATTTTTTTCCTTGCCATTGTCCCAACCATTTCCTCTATCTTCTTTTACCGTATCTCTATTTAATTTATTTGGGATAATCTGAGACATTGTATGGAATTAAAGAGATCATTTTATTGATTGATTTATACATTGGATTCCATGGCTGAGATTGGAGATTATTGTTTTTTTTTTTCATTTGTATTCCTTTATTTTGGATTATGTTGTTATTTACATTTTATACTAGTTCATTTTATTTATATTTTATTTGTTTATCATTTTGATTTTCTATTGGCACAACTTTCTAATATTTCATTCTTTTTGGTTACTCTTGGTTATTTACATTTATTTATTTTCATTTGTTTATCTTCTTCTCATACATTTTGTTGTTTTGTATGGGCTTCTTTTAGTTCATTTTTCAGTTTATTTCTTATAGTTATTTATTTATGTTTCATTTTATTTACATTTCATGCTATATTCTATTATTTATATTTCTTTATTTTACGTTATTCATTTCATTTTATTGTTATTTTATTTTTCATTTTGATTTTTGGAGTCTAAATTAATATTTTGAAGACAAGGAAAATTATAGAAAAGGGCCAGAGCAAATTACAGAAAAGTACCCATAAGCTTTTTCATGAGGAAAATTTATTGGAGAAAATTACAGAACAATACGCAAGCCACAAATTCAACATTCAAACCGACAGAAAATCAAAATCTGGGGGGTTTATTCATTGAGCTTCTGGAATATGAAGAAATTACATGCGCGCATATCACGAAAAGATTTGTGTTGCAGCTTGCTTTCAGACTGCACCTAACAATATAGTTGGTGAAAGGAAATGGCCGGTGGCAATCTCACTATATATACCCCCATCTTCACCACCATGAGAGCATCCCGACTGCAACTCTTCCTTCTTCAATTTTCTTCTTCCATTTTCTTTTGCCGAGGTACTATAGAACGGGGAGTTGAAGTAAGAACGAGGTCACCACTTACACCACCGACCTCTTCCCTTCATCACCACCATTCACCTTTACTAGCTCAGCACCTTCCTTACCGCCACGTTCTTCATTTTCATCACCAAACCATCATCTTGTTCACAGTCCAGCAGCACCTTCATCCCAACCACCATCACCTTCGGTTTTCTCCACCAAAAGCCATCGAAAACTACAAGTGCAGCACCCTCATCTCCTCTCTGTGATAGTTTAGCAAGTTTTGCATTTTCTGGCGAACTATTCTAGTTTTCCGGCCCCCACTTCCGGTGAAGCTTGATTTCTTGTGAACCATTTTCTCCTCCGTTGTGTCTTATTTTCTTCCTACTATCGTCCTTTCATCATGCAAATACTGCATCATCATTTTCCATCGGTTTTTCTGTGACTCCCGTGTGGTTTCCAATTTTCCGGCGAAGTTCTGCAATTTCCGGCCCCCACTTCCGGCGACGCTTCTTCGCTCTCTCACTTTCAAGCATCACCGTCGGCCTTCCTTGTCTCACCACCATCAAGCTACTCGACTAGAAAACGAGAAGGAAGAAACAGTTCAGCATCGAGAAGAAGAGAACGTGAGAAGGAAAAAACGTGAAACTGGGTGCCTCATATATCAATATGCATGCTGACATCATCAATGGCATATCTTTGTTCATGTATACACGTGGAATTTGAGAATCAGGGGAGTTTTGTTTTTACTTTTTCCTATTCCAATATTTTGTTTGAATAATGTGTGATTAAATTTGTGTTGTGGGATTTATATATAGACTTTGCCTATGATTTAAATTAATTTGAGTGGTGTGTTTATTTATATATTTAATTAAATTGTATTTTATTTATTTATTTATTTTTATTTTTTTAACAAGAAAAACCCAAAAAATTAATTTTCCCTTATTTTATTGAATTTTCTTTTGCATGACATTTAGTATTACCTAGGATTCAATTAAAGGCTCCTTGAGAAAAGAGAGACGACCCGAGTATTGCATTATACTGCAATTCTTGGATTAAAAATATTGTATTTGACCCCAAGACGTAAAGATTCGGTCAAATCAATGGCGCCGTTGCCGGGGAGTCATCTTTTGACTCCATGGTTAACTAAGTGTCAATTGAGAAATTGATTTGGGGTTGCCTGTGTGAGCTTCTTGATTTTTACAATAGTTTCATACCATTTCCATATTTTTCATAAAAAAAAAATTCTGTTTGTTTTATTTTTTCCCCCACAAATAGGTGCATTTAGATCCTTACCACTACATGCAAACTCATCATTGCATTTTCACTCTATTTCGTTAAGTTCATTTTGTGTCTTGCATTTAGCTGTGTTGAGTGGTCTGAATTTAATTAGTAGTTAATTCAAAAAAAAAAAAAAACTTTCATTCCCTTTTAGTGGCTTCATTGTGAATAACTTGTTTTTATTGTAATTCTCGTTCATTAGTGATATGACTTTTGCATTTAAATATTTACATAAACTTGCATTTTTTTCTCTTTGTAGTTTTCCCCCCTTAAAATTTGTGTGCAAAATAGTTTTGGTATTTCATTAATCCATTGTTTTTTTAATTTTTTTTGTATGTCCAATCAATCTGAAAAGACATTAGATCATTCTAATCTTGAATTGTTCATTGACTTAAGTGATTGTGCTTCTCAAGGTACCACTATGGCAAATAATGGTGAAGGACAACCAAGGAGAAGAACTATTAGGGATGTGACAAGATCAGACGTCACTATTGATCCTTTTAGTGCCGCATGCCCTAACCTTAATGTCAATTTTGAGCTTAAGGGACCTTTGCTTGCTTCACTACCTCGCTTTCATGGACTTGAGAAAGAAAATTCTTACAACCACCTCAATGCATTACACGTGGCTTGTTCAAATATGAAGCCTGTCGGTGCTCGCCTAGAAGATGTACAACTAAAGGTGTTTTACTTCACCTTGGAAGGGAAGGCGAAAGAGTGGTATATGATGCTACCAAGACAGGTTAATGACGCTCTTCATTCATGGGGAAATCTAAAAAAAGCCTTCTTGGAAAAGTACTTTCCCGCTGCAAGGATTGCTGAGCTCAAGAAGGAGATTTACTCTATCAAACAAGATCCCTCAGAGTCTTTTTATGAGTATTGGAGCCGCTTTCAGGAGCTTTTGGCTAAGTACCCACACCATCAAATCAGCAATGAGCAATTAATCCAATACTTTCATGATGGTCTTTTACCTAATGAAAAGGGTATTCTAGATGCTTCAGCTGGGGGTTCCTTAGAAGATTGCACTGCAGAGGAAGCATGGGCTCAAATTAAAATGAGAGCTCAAAACACTCAACAATACAATGTAAGAGAGATCAGAAGTGTCTGTGATATCGGATCTAACCAAAGGATGATCGCAGTCTAAAATGGATACACTCACTTCGCAGCTTTCTCTCGTCACCACTGAACTTCAACATCTGAGTACCCAACAAGCAACTCATTTTCCTACTTCACAAGCTCTTGTTGCACCCAGTTGCGATAATTATAGTTTAGTGATGCACATTACAAGTCTATGCCCTAATCCTCATGAGGAAGTCAATGCTATGTATCAAGGAAGGCCTAATCAATAAAGATGGGACTCTAACACCACTACCTACAATGAAAACAGAAGACCTAATCCTAATTTTGGTTGGAGGAATCAAGAAGGTTCATCTTATCAAGTCCAACCATATGGGGTCAAATTGTGGACAAATGGTGCCTATTCAAGAGTCCAAAGGCGATGAAACCAATCAATTACTGAAGAACTTGGCTGCTCGAATTGCTAGCATTGATAACCGAATGATGGAAGAAAAAGCTTTGAATCAGGGTCAATTCTCCTCTATCAACGCATCTCTACAAAAGCTACACAATGACAGGGCAAGTGACAGTACTCAAATGGCTCATATGTACAAGAAGTTTGAAGAGTTGGAGTTGAAAAACAACACAGTTCAATCTCATTTAACCCAATTCTCCAATTCCTTGAGTGATGTGCATGCGAAGACTGGTGGGTCTATTCCTTCAAACACCGTCATCAATCCTAAGTCCCTAAATGCTATTGAACTGAGAAGTGGTAAAAAGGTACACTTTCCTGAAGAAGTAGATGAGGAGATAGAAGTTGAAAGTCCACCTTTGAGCCTAATGAAGTTTCCAAATCCTGAAAGCTCCAAAGAGAAGGCTATTCTTGAAAGGAAGAAGGACAAAACAGTTGAACAACCTCAAGTGGAACAACAACCACTTCTAAGAGAGGTTGGCTCCAAGGAAAGAAGCACTTTTGAGGAAGGTAAGACAAGCAAGCATGGCACCTTATCCAACGCTAATGGTAAAGAGGTAAAAATTTCTCAACTCCCTTTCCCTAAAGCTTACTTTCAAGGCAAGAAAATGCATGATGAACAAACTGAGAAAGAAATGTATGACTTGTTTAGTAAGCTACATATCAATGTTCCTTTCTTCCAATTGGTCAAGTCTATGCCCAGTTATTGCAAATTCCTTAAAGACCTTTGTACAAATAAGAGGAAATTCAAGCCTAATGAGAGAGTTCAAGTTAGCTCTAATGTGTCTGCCCTATTCAAACCTCAAATCCCTGATAAATGCAAGGATCCTGGCTCATTCACTATACCTTGTACCATAGGTAATGTAAATGTGGCCCAAGCCTTGTTGGACTTAGGTGCAGCCATTAATGTCATGCCTAGTTCCATTTTTAAGTCTCTTGGTGTCAAGGAACTTAAGAGAACTACTGTGGTTCTCCAACTAGCTGATAAAAGCATTAGTTAACCGCAAGGTATCATTGAAGATTTACTTGTTAAAGTCAAGGATTTAGTTTTTCCAGCTGATTTCTATGTGTTAGACATGTCTCAAGAACCTAGTGAATCCACTCTTATCTTAGGGAGACCCTTTATGATGACAGCCAGTACTTTGATAGACATGAAACATGGTTCAATTACCATGGAAGTGGGTAACCATAAGCTAAGTTTCAATATGTATGAAGCCATGAAACACCCTTTTGAAGATTGCTCTTTATTAGGTGTGAATTCGATTGACTTAGCATTTGATGATATGGTTAATAAATGTGAGCTCAACTTGCACACTGATAATTGTGATCTTAATTGTGGCATTGCATTGGATTCATGTGATGATAAAATCTCTCCTTCTTCTGTTGATAATTTTGATTCACAGGGGAGTGATATTTCCAACCTTAACTCATCAATGGTTGATTGTTGGTTATCTTCCCTAAGTGATTTTTGTCTTACTTCTCTTGATTCATGGGAACTTAACTCATTTGATAATTCATGCTTTCGTGATGATGCTTGTGAGGAAGGTATTCTTGCCAATGTTTTAGGTCATAAACCAGCTGAAGAGTCTGAATATGAGGTTGGTAATCAAGACATGGACACTTTGCATGAGATAGCCCTTACGCCAATCAAGACCTCCTCTTGTGTGACTCATTTTGATGCTAAACGCAATATGGTTAAAAGGCCACTTCTTAACTCATCATCTAGGCCTCAAACAAAGATTACTCCTCATACCCTACGATTTTTGAATGAACTAATCACTTCTTGTGAAGTAGGTATGAAGGAAGCTGCTTTCCCCAAGCCTGTTGCTGCTGTAGACCAACTAAATGTTGGTTCAACACTTGGGAAGACCAATGCTCAATTGGTAGAATCTACGGAGCCTAGCACAAGTCATGCATCTCATAAGTCTGAAAAAGGGAGTATTTTCACTACTCTTAATCTTCCTACACTAATTCCCTCTATTGTTCAACCTCCTGAATTAGAGCTTAAACCTCTCCCCCCTAATTTGAAATATGCTTTCCTTGCTGCTAATGGGAAATTGCCTGTGATTATTTCAAATTCTTTATCTGAGAGTGAGGAGGAGAGATTGCTTGATGTTTTGAGTAAAAATCGAAAAGCTCTAGGTTGGACTTTAGCTGACATTCCTGGAATCAATCCTGCTATTTGTACCCATCGGATCCTCTTGCATGAGGAATCCAAACCTCGTAGGCAGCCTCAACGGCGACTCAACCCCCTGATTCTAGATGTGGTCAAGAAAGAAGTGACAAAATTATTGAGTGCGGGTATCATCTACCCAATTTCTGATAGTGAATGGGTTAGTCCAGTACAGGTTGTACCTAAGAAGAGTGGGATCACTGTGATAAAAAATGAAAATAATGAATTGATACCTACCAGGGTGCAAAATGCTTGGCGAGTATGCATAGATTATAGGAAATTGAATGAAGCCTTTAGGAAAGATCATTTTCCCTTGCCTTTCATTGATCAGATGCTTGAAAGGTTGGCAGGTAAGAGTCACTATTGTTTTTTAGATGGTTATTCAGGATATTTTCAGATCCCAGTGGCTCCTGAAGATCAAGAAAAGACCACCTTTACTTGTCCATTTGGAACCTATGCATATAGGAGAATGCCGTTTGGATTGTGCAATGCACCTGGCACTTTCCAACGTTGTATGATGTCACTGTTCAGCGATTTCCTAGAAAATTGTATGGAAGTTTTTATGGACGATTTTACAGTGTATGAAAATTCATTTGATACTTGTTTAAATAGTTTGGACAAGGTTCTTGCTAGATGCATTGAGAAAAATTTAATTTTGAATTATGAGAAGTGCCATTTCATGGTTGATCATGGAATAGTACTTGGTCACTTGATATCTAGCAAGGGCATTGAAGTTGATAGAGCTAAAATTGAGGTAATTTCCTCCTTGCCCTACCCTACTAATGTTAAAACGCTTCGTTCTTTATTAGGGCATGTGGGTTTTTACCAACGATTCATAAAAGATTTCAGCAAGATAGCTCTACCATTATCTAAATTATTGCAAAAGAATGTTGATTTCATCTTTGATGATTTATGTTAATAAGCATTTGATGAATTAAAATCACACTTGATTTTGCCCCCTATTTTGAGTGCACTAGATTGGACCTTACCTTTTGAACTAGCATGCGATGCCTCCAATTCTGCTGTGGGGGTCATGCTAGGGCAAAAGCATAACAAGTTGTTCCATGTGATTGCTTACGCATCCAAAACCTTGGATAGTGCACAAAGGAATTACACTACCACTGAAAAAGAACTGTTTGCTATGATATTTGCATTAGACAAGTTCAGACAATATTTAATCAATTCAAAAGTGGTTGTGTATACAGATCATGCAGCTGTGAAGTTTCTCTTCACCAAGCCTCAGTCCAAGCCTACGCTTATTAGATGGATGTTATTGCTACAAGAGTTCGACATTAGCATTAAGGATAGGCCTGGAACTGCAAACCTTGTGGCGGATCACTTGAGTAGACTACCTGATGGCACAAGGGGAGTACTTGACTCTGATCTTGTTTGTGATAACTTTCCTGATGCAACCCTAATGTCTATCTCTGTTTATGTTCCTTGGTTTGCTAGTCTTGTCAACTATATTGTGACCGGTCTCATCCCTGAGCATATGTCTTCCTTTCAGGCTCAGAAACTTAGACGAGAATCTGAACACTACATTTGGGATGAGCCCTATTTGTGGAGACTATGCAATGATCAAGTTATTAGAAGATGTGTTCCAGAGACTGAAACTAAGGACATACTGTCCGCTTGCCACTCTATGATTTGTGGTGGACACTTTAGTGCCAAGAAGACATCTAGGAAAGTATTAGATGCTGGGTTTTACTGGCCCACCCTTTTCAAGGATTCATACTCATATTGTAAGGCATGCGATAAATGCCAAAGATTTGGGGGGCTAGGAAAACGGCACGAGATGCCACAACAACCTATGCTTTTTTGTGAGATATTTGATGTATGGGGTATAGACTTTATGGGCCCTTTTCCACCCTCATCAGGCTATAGCTATATCTTGTTAGCTGTGGATTACCTCTCTAGATGGGTAGAAGCTATTCCTACTAGGAAGGATGATGCCCAAACAGTTTCCAAGTTTCTCAAGTCTTATATCTTTTACAGATTTGGAGTACCGCGGGCTATAGTAAGTGATAGAGGAACCCACTTTTGCAATAAGGTTATTGATAACTTAATTGCTAAGCTTGGGGTGACTCACAAAACTTCTACCCCTTACCATCCACAAACAAATGGGCAAGCAGAAGTATCCAATCGAGAGATCAAACAGATTCTAGAAAAGATAGTCAAGCCTTCAAGGAAGGATTGGAGCTTAAGGTTGGAGGAAGCACTATGGGCCTATAGAACTGCTTTTAAGACACCAATAGGAATGTCTCCTTACCGACTTATCCATAGAAAGGCTTGTCATATTCCGGTGGAATTGGAGCACAAAACCTATTGGGCTGTGAAAATGTGCAACATGGATATAGAAGAGACATGCTAGGAAAGGAAATTGCAACTACAAGAACTTGAAGAAATGAGACTAGATGCTTATGAGAGCTCTCGCATTTACAAAGAGAAGACCAAGTTGCTGCATGATAAGAAGATCTTGAGAAAGGATTTCAAAGTAGGTGACCGTGTGCTGTTGTACAAGGCCCAATTCAAGTTGTTGAGTGGGAAGCTTAATGATAAATGGTATGGGCCTTTCACCGTCACCAAAGTGCATTCATTTGGCATGGTAGAGCTACTTGATGAGACTATTGGAAAAGAGTTCCAAGTCAATGGACACCTGCTCAAGCTCTACTGTGATTCACCATTAAAGCCAACTTGAGGCCAGGTTGCTTCTTCTCCTTTTACTATCTTTTGCTTTCAATGATCTTTCATCAGTTATTATGTATGCTTTATTGATTGCTTGAGATAAGTGTGGGGGAAGGGCATTCCAGTAGAAGTAGTGTAGTTAAAAAAAAAAAAACTTTTGTGTGTATTTTTCTTTCTTTCTTTCTGTTTCTTCTTTTGTTCTTCCTTTGTGTGTGCACTTCATTACCATTGTTCCTTGAATTTCAACCTGCTTTACACATTGAGGACAATGTGTTGATTAAGTGTGGGGGAGGGAAATACATTTTGAATCCCAATGGTTGATTTTAAATGTGAAAATGCCTTAAACTAGAAAATTTTTCAAGACTTTTTCAAGAATGACTTGCTTTGAAGCATGACATAAATGGTAAAGGGTCGCATTTGCCATTTTGGACATGTAATTTGCAAGAATTTTTTTTTGAGCTTCCATGAGATCTAGGTTTTGGCAATTTTTTTTAAAAATCATATTTTGTTTTCAAGTGAATGGGAAAAGAAATGAACCCACAATTGGATTCTTGTTTACTCCTTGTTTTGAAAAAAAAAAAAAATAAAAAAAATTTATAGTTAAAAAAAAAGGTTTTTCTATCATTAGTGTGTTTAATATTTGAGCATGATTATAATTGATTGCAATGTTTTGATTAATTGTGTTTGTAAGGTTAGCACTAGAAGTTAAGCGGATGTTTTGTGGTTAGTTTCCTATGCAATTAATTATGTTAGAAGAAGTATTAGACCAAAAACCTTGTTGGAAGATTATTTGGACCTTAAATTATTTCCATGTGTGCATGTTCACTTATTTTTCATCTTCTAGAACTTGTTTTAACTCTTCTTCAAAACGGCATTTGCATTAGTATGATGAAAATGAAAGAGGCATTCATTTTAAACCCATTCACCAAAACACAAACCCTTATTTATCACCTTTTTGTTACCCATTTTTGAGCCATTCCTATGTTGTATGCAAGTCATTTATTCATAGTGTTCATGGTATTCTGAAATCAAAGTAAATTGCCAATAGACAATTGAGCAATTTGAAATGCAAAAAAAAAAAAAAAAGTTAAAAAAAAAAAGGAGAGAAGAAGGTGAATAAAACGCATTTGTTCGTGAATTAAGAAAAGAATTGACAATAGTTATTAAAGTTAATTAGTTACTATGAACTTGTTCAATAATTTTGACTTGCATATCAACTATTTTATTTTCTTCATTCCATTCAGCCTTCATCCATCATTACAACCCTTTGAAGTCCTCATGATTCATTACATTAATTGCTATTAGTAGTGGAGATGTTAGAGTTGTTACAAGCCTATGGTAAGTTGTTCATTGAGTGAGTTAGAGTGAAATTATCCCAATGAGGTGAGATAAGTGAAACAATAATACCCTGAGAGTCTCTTGTGCTTCATCTAATATTTTGTGTAGTTGACTAATTTCTTTGCATCAATTAACAATAACTAATGTTGACTTGAAGAATGTGATTAATTGATCTATTGCTTTCTAATTATAAAATTGCTCACCTTTTAATGTGTCAATAATTTGGATTTGAAGTCTTGTACTCAATTTCCTTTGTTCAGGAGTACAAAGGTCTAAGTGTGGGGGAATTGATTTAACCATAATTTTATATATTTTTAATTAATTAAATAGGGACTCTTAATGTATTTTCCAGGGCATTATCGCATGATTAAGCACTCATTTTAATTAGAGGCATTTGTATTGAATTAATTGTAATAAAAGGGTAAAATGGCCATAATTATTAAATATTTATACATATGATCTCTTGAACTTTTAATACTACCTTATGCTTAATTTTGCATTGCAGGTGCTTTGGGACACAATTGGTGATTTTTGGAGTGTAAATTAATATTTTGAAGACAAGGAAAATTATAGAAAAGGGCCAGAGCAAAATACAGAAAAGTACCCATAAGCTTTTTCATGAGGAAAATTTATTGGAGAAAATTACAGAACAATAAGATAATTCTCCATCTTTCTCTCTAGTTCTCTCTTCATTTCTTTCTTTCAATCTCTTGTATTTTTGCATTTTTATAACACGTTATTAGTACGACACAAGTTTGAATCATGGCCAACCTCACCAAACTCAAGTTTACAGCTCTTAATATCAAGAGAAAGAATTATCTATCCTGGGTCTTAGATGATGAAATCCATCTAGATGCTAAGGGTCTAGGAAAGGCTATTTTACCAGGAAATGAAGCAACTAGTCAAGATAAGGCCAATGCCATGATTTTCCTCCGCCACCATATCCACGAAGGACTGAAAGCTGAATACCTAACGATAAAAGATCCACTAGAATTGTGGACTAATTTGAAGGAAAGGTATGATCACCAAAAAATAGTGATCTTTCCTCGAGCTCGTTATGAATGGATACACTTTAGGCTATAAGATTTTAGGACTGTAAGTGAATATAATTCAGCGGTTTTCAAAATAAGTTCTCAGTTGAAATTATGTGGTGAGAAAATAACAGATGAGGACTTATTAGAGAAAACTTTTTCTACCGTTCATGCTTCAAATATGCTCCTGCAGCAGCAATATCGAGAGAAAGGTTTTAAAAAATATTCAGAATTAATCTCATGCCTTTTGGTAGCCGAACAAAACAACGAGCTAGTGATGAAAAATCATGAAAATCATCCCACTGGATCTACTCCATTCCCTAAAGCAAATGTGAGTATACGTAATAATTACCATGCTCATAGTCACAGTCATGGTCGTGGCCGTGGTCGTGGTAGAGGACATGGTAATTAGTGTTATCATGCTTGTGAAAGTAATAATTAAAATACTAATACCCACCGGAAGAAGAAATATAATGAAGGGTAGAAAAATGATAAGAGTGGTCCTTCAAAAGTTGTTAAGAATCAATGTTATCGGTGTGGTATGAAGGGGCATTGGTCACGTACCTATTGTATGCTTGAGCATCTATCAAAACTTTATTAAGCCTCCATGAAAAGGAGTGCGAAAAATGTGGAAACAAATTTAAATTTTCAAGATGATAATGTTGAGGCACGCAAGAATGATGGTGTCAAATAGCTAGATGGTATTAATGGCCTTGATGCTATGGCACACTTGGAGGTGGTTGATTTTTTTGAGAATCATGATTAGATGAGTTTGGTTGGAAGAACAATAAAAAATGTTTTAATTTATGGTTTTTTTTGGAATCTAACTTATGCTTTACTTTCATTTCCCTTTTCATATGTAATAAAGGTATTATTGCTCATCATGCATTTTAGAATTTGTTTTAATGCAATTTTCTTTTCTTTTGGTGAAGATTATGGATGTTTCGATCATTGGACACAAGAATAAAGATATATGTCTCATAGATAGTGCTACAACACACACCATACTTAGAGATAAAAAATATTTCTCACATCCAACAATAAGTAGTGCAAGCATCTATACCATAGCGGGTAATACAAAATTAATTGAAGGCTCCGAAAGAGCAATTATAATATTACCCAAAGGAATGAAATTTGTTATTTGCTTTATATTCCCCCAAGTCTCTCAGAAATTTATTGAGTTTTAAGGATATCCGTCAAAATGGGTATCATATTGAGACTATAAATGAGAAGAATATGGAATATTTACAAATTATAATTGTTAGACTTGGTGAAAAATGTGTCCTAGAAAAATTACCAACATCATCTTCTGGTTTGTACTATACAAATATTAGTACAATTGAAACCAATGCTATAGTAAACCAGAAGTTTGCTAATAAAAGTATATTTATTGTTTGGCATGATCGGTTAGGCCATCTCGGATCAACTATGATGTAAAGAATTATTGAAAATTCACATGGACATCTATTGAAGAGCCAGAAGATTCTTCAATTTAAGGATTTCCCATGATGTGTTGCTTGTTCTCAAGGAAAATTAATTACAAGACATTCTTTGACAAAAGTTGGGCTTGAATCCCCTATTTTTTTTAAAGCATATCCAAGGGGACATATGTGGGCCTATTTATCCACCATGTGCACCATTTAGATATTTTATGGTTTTAATAGATGCATCTACAAGATAGTCACATGTGTGTTTGTTGTTAACACGTAATTTAGCATTTGCTAGGTACTCACTCAAATAATTTGGCTAAGAGCACAATTTCCAAATCATACAGTTAAGACAATGCATCTTGATAATGCTAGCGAGTTTTCATCTCAAGCTTCTAATGACTATTGCGTGGCAACTGGAATAACAGTAAAAAAATCTGTTGCTTATGTCCACACTCAAAATGGTCTAGCAGAATCATTCATTAAATGCCTCCAACTGATAGTTAGACCAATGCTTTTGAGAATAGACCTTCCCATATCAGCTTGGGGGCATGCAATTTTACATGTGGCAGCAATTATATGCATCAAGCCAACAAGTTATCATGAATTCTCCCCATTACAATTGGCTTTTGGTTAGGAGCCAAATATTTCCCATCTTTAGAATTTTTGTATGTGTGGTATTTACACTACTACAGAATATACATATAAAGTCCCTAAAGGACGTCCCTTTTTCAAAAAGGGACGCCCAAAATATGGGGCGGTGGCATATGGGTAATTATAGATCAAAGTTGAAAAGGTTGGCTCGTAAAAACAAATTGAATCTCGCGCCTGAATTAGTTTTAGACGTCCCCATGTTCTTTAGGGACGTCTAAAGACTGTTTTAGACGTCCCCAACAAACATGGGGACGTCTAAACACTCCAGAAATGCAGATGAACTTCGGGGAAAAAAAAATAACACACTTTAGACGTCCCCAGATGGCCTGGGGACGTCTAAAGCTAAAACATTAGACGTCCCCAGACCAGCTGGGGACGTCTAAAGATTATATTAGACGTCCCCAGCTGGTCTGGGGACGTCTAAAGGTTAAACATTAGACGTCCCCAGACCAGCTGGGGACGTCTAAAGATTATATTAGACGTCCCCAGCTGGTCTGGGGACGTCTAAAGGTTAAACATTAGACGTCCCCAGACCAGCTGGGGACGTCTTAGGCTGAAGCAAATGCACTGGTCATGTTGACCAGTGCATGTGGAGTGTCAGATTTTTCTGAGCACTTTCTCTACTCTCCCTCTCCTTCATCACTTCCGTCCCCTCTCCCCTCTCCCCTGTTTCTTGTTTTTTTTTACTTTACTCTTTCACTTCCGTGAGTTCCGTCCCCGCCCCCTCTCCTTCTCCTTCATCACTTCCGTCCCCTCTCCTTCATCACTTGCTTGTTGCTTTATTCTCCTACCTTCACTTCAGAATATGCGAGGCCATTTCTCCTCTCCCCTATTTCTTCTTGTTCCTTCTTAGCCTCTATTTCATCCAGACCGTTGCATCTTTGCTCTGCTGGTTCTGCACTGTTCTCTCTCATTCTCTCCACAGTCGGGCTCCTCTTACCACCGTGGGTCGTCATCTGCTCTAAAGTTCTGTGCTTGAGGTTAGCTAAAACTAAACTTGTGAATGAATTTGTGAATGACTAGAAAAATGCGTTTGTTCTGTGCTGGAATTTAAGCGTGGTTTGAATGAATTTGTGAATGATTAGGAAAATGCCTTTGTTCTGTGCTGGAATTGAAGTGTGGTTTGTGCTTGAGCTTTATCTTTGCTATTTTGTTGAATTTAAGACGTACCACATCAAGTTTTTATCTTTTGATTTTTTCCATTGTTTTGACAAACATGAAATTCTCATTAACTAAAAATCAACCCATAAATTATGTAATTATCTTCAAGCTAGGCCAAGTACTAAGCAAGACTCTCACTAGGCAATGTATACTGCCCTGCGTATTTGGGGCTGCTGAAGTGTATATATAATTGTATTTAATATATATATATATTCATTATTTGACAAAATTGAACAAGCATATTTACTTATCATTCAATTAGAATATAATGAATAAACATATTTTTTATTTACTTAGTAGATGTTCATATTTTTCATAAAGAATATTTAATTAAGAAATTGGTAAATTGAAATCTTAAGAAATAAATTATTATTATTATTATAATTATTGTTCTTATTGTTGTTGTAGATGTTGTTGTTAAATAGTAAGAAAATAATCTCTAGTGAATTAATTTTCATTGGCTCAAAAATTGAATCTAAACAATAAAATATAAACAGGATTATTGCATAGAATATGTTTTTGAAATATTAAGCTGAGATGGTTTGTTATTTTGATTTTGGGATGTCTCACTTTTAAGGGGAAATGTTGCCAAAATTTTGAAAAACATACTTGTAAAAGGAAATTCCCCGTGTTTTCAATTATTCTAAACTTGAGTGTAACTGGAAATGGCATAGGTGGTAATAAAATGGATCATAGTTGGATGAATGCTCTGAGAACAAGTGAAGAATATGAGAATGGGGTTGAAAACTTTATTGAATTTGCTAGGAGGAACGTTCCAGCAAAAAATGGGATGTATTTTTGTCCCTGTGTCAATTGTTTAAATGAGAGAAAACGGGATGTTGAAGTTATAAGGGATCACCTACTTTGTGATGGAATAAATCTTCGATACACAAGGTGGATATGGCATGGTGAGGAAGTAACTGATTGTCCGTCACACAAGAAGGAAGCTGTGGATGTCATAGATGAAGATACAATGGAGAGAATGATTCACGATGTTGAGGTAGAATCGTTTGCACAGTCGCATGAATATGACAGCCTGCGGAGTGATGCAGAGACACCGTTGTACCCTGGGAGTAAGTACACACGGCTCACAGGAACATTACATTTGGTTAACTTAAAAGCAACTTGTGGGTGGACCGATAGTAGTTTCACATTGCTGCTTGAACTGTTGTGTGATATGTTTCCAGACGATAATGTACTTCCAAATCGTATGTATGAGGCCAAGAAAATCCTATCGACAATGGGTATGGAGTATAAAAAGATACACGCTTGCCCTAATGACTGTGTACTGTACAGAAAGGAGTATGAAGGCCTGAGTGAGTGCCCTAAGTGTCAAACCGCACGATACAAAATGAAGAAAGATGGTGGTTGTGGCGATGGGAAGACTAAAAGGCAACCTGTAAAAGTTTTGTGGTATCTTCCAATAATACCGCGCTTTAAGCGTTTATTTGGCACTGCAAAAAAGGCGAAGAAGTTGAGATGGCATTCGGATGACAGAATATCCGACGGAAAATATCTTCGGCACCCGGCTGACTCTCCACAGTGGAAGAAAGTAGATGAAATGTTCCCTGAATTTGGCAGCGAGCCGAGAAACCTTCGGCTTGGGCTCTGTACAGATGGCATCAATCCGTATGGAACTCTTAATAGCACACACAGTGCGTGGCCAGTACTCCTTGTAATATACAACTTGCCTCCCTGGCTTTGTATGAAACGCAAGTATGTGATGCTTTCTATGATGATTTCTGGACCAAAACAGCCAGGAAACGATATCGATGTCTACCTGGCGCCTTTGATTGAGGACTTGAAGAAGTTGTGGGAGGAAGGCGTAGATGTGTTTGATGCGTATAAGAATGAGTCATTCAAGCTACGTGCAATGCTGTTCACCACCATAAATGACTTCCCTGCCTACGGAAACCTCTCAGGGTACAGTGTGAAGGGGCATAAAGCATGTCCGATCTGTGAAGCAGACACTCACTTCCACCAACTGAAACATGGAAGAAAAACGGTGTACCTAGGTCACAGGAGGTTCCTTCCTAGATTCCACCCGTATCGTAGGTTAAGAAAGCGTTTTAACGGCTTGCCGGAGCATGGAATGGCTCCAAAGGCATTAACCGGAGAGGACGTTTACAGTCGGGTTGAACGTATCAATGTCTTACTCGGTAAGAATCATAAGACTTCGGGTGAGAGGAACATATGGAAGAAGAGATCAATTTTCTTTGATCTTCCATATTGGCGTAGTCTTGACGTGAGGCACAGTATTGATGTAATGCACGTGGAGAAAAACGTTTGTGATAGCCTTGTCAGTACACTTTTGCACATTCCAGGGAAGACCAAGGATGGGATTAATGCGAGACTAGACTTTGTTGATATGGGAATAAGAGAACGGTTACATCCACAGCTAAGAGATGATGGTAGGAGGGCATACATGGAGCCAGCAGCGCATACACTATCAAAAGCGGAGAAAAGAAGTTTGTGTGGGTGTTTGCATGAAATTAAGGTACCACAAGGATATTCTTCGAATGTGAGAAGGTGTGTGTCAATGGACGATTTGAAGTTAGTGGGAATGAAGTCCCATGATTACCATGTGTTGATGCAACAACTGTTACCAGTAGCTATTAGAGGGATTATGAAAGATGAAGTTCGAAACACTGTGACAAGATTGTGTGTTTTCTTTAATGCTATCTGTAACAAAGTCATTGACACTGAAAAGCTGGATGAACTGGAAGCCGAGGGTTATATCATATTGTCCCAATTAGAGATGCACTTTCCTCCTTCTTTTTTTGATATAATGGTCCATTTGATAGTTCATTTGGTAAGGGAGGTAAGGCTCTGCGGTCCAGTTTACCTGAGGTAGATGTACCCTTTCGAGCGATACATGAAGATCTTAAAAGGGTACTCTAAAAATCCCTATCGACCAGAAGCCTCAATAGTTGAAAGGTATGTTGTTGAAGAGGCTATGGACTTCTGCAGCGATTATCTATCAGGGAAGAAGGAACAATCTCGGCATGAAGAGGGGAGGAGCAAGGGAACACGAGGACTGAAAGTGAAGACTATGCCTCGTGAAGAGGTGTTGCAAGCACATCTTTATATCCTTAATAACATGGCAGAAGTGCAACCGTACATAGAGGAACACAGAAACATATTGAAGAAAGAGAATCCGAGGAAGAATGACATGCAGATTACTATTGAGCAAAACAAGACATTCATTCAGTGGTTTGAGGAAAAGGTTTTGCATGAGTCCGGTGTGTCTGGGACAATAGAGTGGCTAGCCTGGGGGCCTTCGTTTCAGATCATTACTTGGAGCGGTTATGATATAAACGGGTATTCTTTCTACACAAAAGACCAAGATGACAGGAGTACCATGCAAAATAGTGGGGTGATGGTAGAAGCTGAAGCCATGCACTTTTCCAGTTCGAAAGACAAAAACCCCATATTAGCATCCATGGCCTATTATGGAGTGATAGAAGAAATATGGGAAATCACTTACAATAAGTTCAAAGTTGCTTTATTCAAATGTAAGTGGGTTAGCAATAATGCTGTGGTAATAGATCAACAATTTGGATTTGTCTCAGTTGATCTTGAAAGAGTAGGTTATAGGGATGAGCCCTTCATTCTAGCAAGCCAGGCGAAACAAGTGTTCTATGTCACAGATCCCGCAAATAAGAAAACGTCCATTGTACTTCAGAGTAAAAAACAGAAGCATGGTGATCCGACCTTCAACCTTGACGACACACCACCTTTCACAATTAATCCACCTACAACAATTGAAGAAAGAGAATTGGTAGATGATGAAGAATATGCTGTGAGAAATGATCATGGTGAAGGAATATGGGAAACAATCTAGAGTAAGAGCTTAACTTAGAAAATAGTAATGTGTGCTGTTTGTTTTATTACGTCTCAGTTTATTCATTTACTTACAATTTATTCACCTATCTGACAATGCTTTTTGTGCTTACAGGAATATGGACGACTCTGGTGACTCTCCAAGTGATAGGGACAATGAAGTGAATAGGCCTGAAGGTGATGCGACACGTGAACCGGTTGTGAGACGAAGGGTTAGAGGCAGTACAAAAATGCCTGCATTGGTAGCACGTCATAACCATCAACAGGAGAGGTTGCATATTGACTTTGATCAAGATATGAAACCAATTGGTCCGGAGGAAGACCATTTCATTAGCTACGTAGGTTTTTTGGCTCGAAGCAAAGTTCGCATTACCTATGCTAATTGGAAGTTGGTTCCACCAAAAACCAAAGACTTGATTTGGCAACAACTTTTGGTATATAAGTTTCAATACATCTGCATTATATCTTTATTCCTATCACTTCAAATACAATTAACGTATGTTTTTACCTTGCAGCAAACCTATGATGTCCCTGACACCGCGGAGATGTACAAGGAGTGGATGACGGAGGTTCGTCTACGATGGAAAGATTTCAAGAACAGGCTCACACGAGATTACATTCGAGGGGATTTGAGGGGTAAGGATCCATGTCATGAGTATCCATTTTTGTCTCCAGAGGACTGGAGGTTGTTTATGGCATCACGAGAAGATCCAAACTTTTTGGTAAGATTTCTGTAATCATAGTGTTTTATTTGAATATAGTTGACATTATTGATTCAGTGTTCGTTCTTTTCCTTTAAAAGGCATTAAGTGCAGCAAATGCAGAGAGGCAAGCAGCTAATAACTATCAACATTGCATGTCTCGTGGTGGTTATCGGAAGCTTCAGCGACAGATGATGGCAGAAGAGTTGGAGAAATTGAAGGAAGCAGCCACATCTGATCCTACCGTTGTGGTCCAGCCCCCGCCACCTCCACCACGTCACAAAAAATGGAAAGCAGGGAGGCTTAAGGGTGGGAAGTACGTAAATCCGACTGTTGCTGAGGTTGCCGCAAGAATTGTAAGTAGTTAGAGCATAAGTACAAACTTATTTTTTCATATTGGGAGTGCTTACGATAACTTTTATGCTGCAGGATGAACTGGAAGATCGTAGTAGCCAAGGTTCGTTCACTCCAAGTGGACGGATGGACATCTTGTCAACGGCGATTGGGAAGCCAGATCACCCTGGTCATGTTCGAGGGGAGGCAGTGGGAGTTCGTGTCACGAAGTATTTTGGCCTAGCCTCACATCCTTATTCGTCACAAGGTGAACCCAGTAGGGAGCTTGTGGCCAAGATTCGTCAGGAAGTCTCACAAGAGCTCGAGGCCAACCTTCGCGACAAGCTCCGACAAGAGCTGTTGCCAGAGCTACGTCTTGAGCTGATGCCTGAGCTACGAGCTGAAATGCAGAAGATGTTTGAATTGCAGATGGCTACTACTGAGCGTAGAACCCATTCATCCCCGGCCTTCCACAGCACCAAAGGAAGTTACAACCCGGCGGAGGAACCACTTGGCGAACCTTCTCATACTCCAGCGCCGGGAGAACCTGCCATCCTCTCTTTGGATGCCCCAGTGCTGCGTGTAGTTGCAGATGCTCTCGTTCACACAGAAGCTACTACCCACCATCATCAGCAAATTCCACAGCATTTGCGTAGGGTGACTGTGACGTGTGTTTGAGCGGGGGAAGAAGGTACAGCGATCCCTATTCCTGATGCCGAGGTTGCCACGATAGCTCAGGCGAGAGGATCTTTCATCCTTTGGCCAGTACATCTTATTGGCTTGTTACCACAAACACCTCCAATGGTATGGAACTACCTTACTTTTACTTGAGATGTGTTGACATCCTACTAACAGTATGTGTTTTTATATTCTAAAAGAACGAGCAGGAAGCAGAGAAATGGCCCTTCTTAGCACGATTGCAGCATATCTATAAAGGCATTCGCCAGATTGATTTGTATATGCCTCCAGGGTTTGTGGGCCAGAATACAGAGTATCACTTCACAATTGATAAACAAGATCTTAAACAGTTCATGAAGTTCGAGGAGCTAGATATTGGATGGGGCAAATTTGCAATCCTGTAAGTTTTTTATTTCCCATTTTTTGATTCATTTAGTTAAGTTGATTTTAACTAGCTAATACATTCATCATTTTAATTCTATTATAGCTCCTTCCGTCGTATATGCGTTGACTCTCAGAAAGTTGATTTATATGGATTCTTGTCTCCTGCACATACGACAAGGGTTGAGAATACATTGAAACGAAGGACGAACTATGTGGGCTTTACATTGTCAGAGGACGAGTATACTTGTTATCTAGCACCGATTGTTCAAGGGTACTCATTTTAATTTTGTGTATTTGAGATTTTTAGTAAATAATTGCCTTGCCATCTAACTTCATTTTAATTTGTATATGTTGTGATAGTTATCACTGGAGTTTGTGTGTTGTCTGTCCTCGGTCGCACGTTGTTTACTGGTTTGATTCCTTAAATAGAAGACCAGACAAAGAAACTAAAAGCGTCTTCAACCAGTAAGTTATTTTTTTTGTATTTCATTGCTTCTTGATTCTTGACTTAATGAATTATTCTAATTTATGTTGATTTTCATTTTCATGATAGCGCATGCACGACGTATCGAGCGCTTGGCGGGCCACGCGACCGTAGAGGTGGCAAAGATCCGAGATGGTTGTTTCCAAAGGTACGTAGTTTCAAATCAAGTTCTTTTGATTGACGGTCGTTTTAGATATGCCTTTATTGATTTTAACCATTTGCTTTTGATTTATAGTGCCCTCGACAACCTGGCGGCTGGGAATGTGGATATTATGTCTTGCTTTATATGTTTAACATCATTCAGAGTAGCATTACGACAGATTTTGAACAAGTAATCGCTTCTTCATTCTCTGAGGATAATATTCTTGGTGTTGTGATTCAATGGGAATTCATTCACTTTATTCATTATTTCATCTAAGCTTATTTTCTAATTTACAGATTTTTGACAATGAAGATGCCTACTCA
This sequence comes from Inga laurina, assembly GCA_963855925.1. Taxonomy (NCBI): domain Eukaryota; kingdom Viridiplantae; phylum Streptophyta; class Magnoliopsida; order Fabales; family Fabaceae; genus Inga; species Inga laurina. The sequence goes on along the minus strand of OY979701.1, from coordinate 67,767,887 downwards.
TATGAAGACTTAAATATGATCAGAGACTTTATGGCTGGACATCTTCTTCAACGTGTACCAGAAGAGTAAAGTCTTTAGTAGTTTGTGTAGGACATACTTTTGTGGTAGTACATATAATTAGAGTTATTGTCGTTGGATATGGATTGGATTTTAGTCTTGGTTCTTGTACAAACTGGGGACTTGGATATATAGATTGCTGTGTAGTTTGTCTGATTAGAAAGTTTGTGTGGCATGTAGTAGACTTAGATATAGATTGTTGTGTAGTTTGTGTGGCATGTAGTAGCCTTCGGTTGATCACTGTGTTTGTTGCTGTTTTCATTCTGCTGAACTACTGTTGTTTTACTCTGTTGTTGGAATTCTATTTCTGCAGTTTACATATTTTCCAGACAGTGCAATATGTATAAAAGGTCCATTTAAAAAAAAAAAAACTTTCAACGTCCTTAATAAACAAGGGACGTGGAAAGTACTGCTGGCGCCACTTTAGACGTCCCCAGAAGACTTGGGGACGTCTAAGGTGGACCTTAGACGTCCCCAGTTCACTGGGGACGTCTAAAGTCCACCTTAGACGTCCCCTATTTATGGACGTTAATGACGTTACTTTCTACGACTCTCACATAGACGTCCCTCTGTTTTCAGACGTTGAAAGGCCAAAAAAAGGGACGTTAAAACCCTTTTTTCTAGTAGTGAATTTGTTCCTATTGCTCCACCACAACACACAAAGATGGAATCTCAAAGGAGGTCAGGAATATATGTTGGCTATGAATTTCCTTCTATAATCAAGTATTTAGAGTATTAAACTGGAGATTTATTTACAGCACATTTTGATGATTGCTATTTTGATGAGACAATTTTTCCAACATTAGGGGGAGAAAATAAGCAGCTGAATAAAGAAATTACATGGAAAACATGATCACTATCACATATAGATCCTCGTACACAACAATGTGAGATTGAAATTCAAAACATAATTCATTTGCAAAATATTGCAAATCAACTACCAGATGCCTTTACTGACCTTAAGAGAATTACCAAATCTCACATTTCAGCCGAAAATGCTCCAATTAGAATTGATGTCCCAGTAGAACAACCATCAATTGTGTTGTAACCCAATCGGTTCTAAAGATAAAGCTCCTAGAAAGAAAAAGGGAGCGATTAACCAAGATGGTCAAGTTGAGGAGGCAGACATAACTAATCAAAAGGTCCCAGAAGAGGTCCAGGTACCTTAAAATATTGAAGAGATCTTGATGAGTTATGTCACTATAGGAAAAATATGGAACCGAGAAAGTATGGTTGTCGACAACGTATTTTCATATAATGTTGTAGTTGAAATAATTAATCAGAATGAGAATCTTGAACCTAGGTTAGTTGAAGAATGTAGAATTAGAAATGATTGGCCAAAATGGAAAGACACAATTCAAGGAGAGTTAAATTCACTCTCAAAACGTGAAGTTTTTTGACCTATAGTCCAAATACCAAATGGTGTAAAGCCTATTGGGTATATATGGGTATTTGTGTGAAAATGAAATGAGCAAAATGAGGTCGTTAGATATAAAGTAAGATTGGTAGCACAAAGATTTTCATAAAGACCTGGCATTGATTATGAAGAGACATATTCTCTTGTGGTGGATGCTATCACTTTAAGGAATTTAATTAGTCTGGCAGTGAGCAGAAAATTGGATATGCGTCTAATAGATGTTGTTACAGCCTACTTACATGGTACTTTAGATATTGAAATTTATATGAAAATCCTGAAGGATTCAAATTTCTAGAACGATGTAAGAATTCTCGAGAAAATTGTGCAATTAGTTTGCATAAATCCTTATATGGATTGAAACAATTTGGAAGAATGTGATATAAGCATCTCAGTGAATATTTGTTAAAAGAAGGTTATAAAAATGATCCTATTTGCCCATGTGTTTTCATAAAAGGAAATGGATCAGAGTTTGTGATAATTGCTGTATACATAGATGATTTGAATATAATTGGAACTCCTGAAAGCTTTAAAAAGCTATTGATTGTTTAAAGAGAGAATTTGAGATGAAAGATCTTGGAAGAACAAAGTTTTGTCTCGCCTTGCAAGTGGAACACTAACAAATGGAATTCTCCTTCATCCATCAACTTATGTTGAAAAAATATTAAAGCAATTCTATATGGATAAAGCACATCCATTATCTACTCCAATGGTTGTGAGATCACTTGATAAGAAGAAGGATCCTTTGCATTCTCAAGAGAAAACAGAAGAACTTCTTGGACCAGAAGTACCATATCTTAGTGATATAGGTGCACTAATATATATTGTCAATATAACACGACCCGATATTGCATTTGCAATGAATTTATTGGCAAGATTTAGTTCTTCTCTAACAAGAAGGCATTGGAATGGAATTAAACATTTATTCCGATATCTTCGAGGAACATATGATATGAGATTATTTTATTCTAATGAATCTAGATTATAATTGATTGGTTATGCAAATGCAGGGTTTTTATCATATCCAAACAATGGTAGATCTCAAACAAGATATTTATTTACTTGTGGAAATGATATGATTTAAATATTGCCCTAATAAATGTCATCTTAAAAAACGGCATTTTTGCACTGGAAATGATATGATTTAAATATGTGCTCGTTTGGAATAACTTATTTTTGGGCAATAAGTGCTTATAAATCGTGATTCACGGTATACGAGGTAAGTATGTGAGAGGAGTTTTATCTTGGCTTGCGTAATAAGGACTTATTTGCCCCCAAAACGTGTTTCCAAACACAACAATTGTCATTTTTCAAACAAACATATGTGTGTGTGTGTGTGTGTGTAATATGAGTTAGTAGGGATTAGAGAGGATTTGAAATCATATTCACTAACTCTGGGATTTATTTATTTATTATTTTTTTTTATTTGGTCAGGCCAAAACAATTTTTACACCGGAAATGATATGGTTTAAATATTGTTTTAATTACAATATTGGTTTTTTTTTTTAAAATCACCCAATAAATGGCATTCTTCTTGAAAAAATGGATTAAGAGAAGAGATTATACTTTCTCCCCCCCCCCCCTTCCATAGAGATTGTACTCACAAAGTATATATCAGAAGTTGTGTGTGTGTATCTTTTTCAAATCCCTTTAAGTCCCCAAGTTCGGTTTCTTTCCATAAATCTGTGCTTAATGATTACACTTTCGCCCTAGAAATTACACGGGGAGGGCTTATCATAAATTCTCACTATATTGTAATCATTAGCAATTGGACTGTAACCAAATCCTACAATGCCATCCCACCTGAACTGATTAAGATTCCTGGCTCTAGGCACATGTCTGACTTCCCTAATGGCAGATTCCACAATAAAAGGGATGGAGAAAATATCTCCGTAATTACAATACAGACCAAGCCATTGGTAGAACCAATGATCCGAATGAAGAACAATGAATCAATCAAATGTGTGCCGTGAACTTGACGGACTCGCATCTCGGAATTCAGAAACCACAAATGTAAATGATCATATAAGCATCTGTCTTGGAAAAGAAGGGTTTTGACGGGCGGAGTGGCGGACGTGTTCATTGATGAACGACGGCGAATTGATGAGATTTTTCCAATGTTTGCACAAAATTTGATATTTCTTGAGGGTTTTCACCGGAAGTTGTTTGAGAATTTTTGTGATGATTTCATGGGAAATATGACCTGTTGCCGTTCACCCTCATCCCGATTTGGAATTCTATCTGAGGAGCTACATGCATTTGTCGACTGAGAAGAAGAAAACTATCTGAATCGACGGAGATTTCAGAAGACTAGCTGTAGGAGGAGCTTAAGACGAAGTTTATAAACGCATTTTTAACCATGAATCAGTTTTTTCCCGCCAACATGGATTTTGTAGTGTTCGCTACCCTCTCCTATCCTTTATATAGGGAATTAAAATATAATGTTTGGTCCTTAATTTGTAAAACAAAAACAAAATGAATGGCCAATTTTTTTAAAAAACAAACAACATAAAATTTGAATTATAGATGTATCATTAGCCTATTAGGATTAAAATATCCTGAGCTATTATGTTTTTATCACTTTATAGGATGGAGTTCGGATCACGTGGCACTCTGGAGTATGTAAGTATTTCTTCCAAACATGATAGATATCTTATTAACCCAAAATAGTAAGATTTAGGTTTTCAGCCAATCTCCGGTCGTTAATCTATCTTCTTTTACTACTATTATATATAATATATATGTATATGTATATATATAATAAGTTGATTTTTAAATATTATATTTATAAAAATTAATATAATATTATTTAAACGCTGAGAATCAGAACTATATAACTATGCTTTTAGTTCTCCACAGAGAAGAGATCTCGCTGAGCAAAACAACAGAAATCGATGGGATTTCAAATACTAGCATAAGAAAGGGCGAACCAAGCTTATATTCCCGTTCGTAGAATCAGAATTTTGGGCCAACATCTTCAAATAGTTATAAAATAAAAATACAATGGCCAGCCATTGAAAGAAGGGATAATCTGAAATTACACAGGACTAAATTGAAAATATACTTTGATGATAAATGACCCAAATGCCATTCTACATATGGGAAACTGTAACTGCATTTTATTATGCACTTGAAAATTTATTTATGAGCGCTTGTAAATTTTTGTATCAGCTGTTTTAATGTAAATTAGAATTTCTGAATTTTCATATGAATACATGTCATTTTATTTTTATTAGTTGTTAAAACACGTATATGCACTTGTAAATTCACCCATGATTGCTTGATATTTTTTGTATCTACATTGGAACTTGTAAATTTTTATATATAAACTTATCATTTTGTTATTGTTAGAGAGCTTAAAATGTGTGTGCACACTTGTAAATTCATCTATAAAAAAAAAAAAAAAAATGAAAGAATGACATTTTCATCATTTTACTATCAAAGCATAATTTTTAGTCCCTAAATAACACAGTATAATTTCATAATACCTTAATCCTTATTTTAAATAAAGTCAGATAGTGTTTACTAAAATCCTCCCCAATAATAAGTCAACAAACAACAGGCTGCACTTTTGTGTTTCTAGAACCATTTATAATAGACACTAATCCTTCTATATGCATCATTGTGTCAAATTATAGGTCTCGTGTCAAATTAGCAACAGCCTGAAGTTAAAAGAATCAGTCAATGATCTTCTCACAACTCACAAGAGTCACCTTTATGGTTGTTTGACATATGAGTATTGATTGCTTTTAATCGGACAAAAAATATTGATACTTCAATTCTATGTTTGTGTGTAACACTGTGACTTATGGAAGTCAAGCAATTGACAGTTGATAGTGCTCAGAGGAGTGATAGAGGTGAACAACCTATATTAAGAATCAAGAGATATCCATTATTGAATGTCTAGATTTGTCATTCAAAATAACATCTCTAAAAAGCATCAAGCCTGGTAAGTATATACTCATCCAAACTAAACTAAAATAGAGTCATATTTAATCAAAAGTAAATCTGAGTTTAAATTAAAAAATAAACATGCAGAATCAAGAGTGCTCAATGTGGATGTTGTCTAAGTGGTACAAGGCTTTCCACGTAATTAAAAGCATAATGAGGTTGATTCCCATAAACTTTGGAAATCAAACCCTCCTTCTTCTCATTAGTAGGGATATTGAACAAATATATAGGTAAATCAAGAGCGACTACACCTCCGTGGATTGGCGAATAACTATCGCAGACAGTTAGGTGATTCCTCCAAATAGTCCACCATAACAAGGAATCCCAGGGACATCTTTCGGTATGCTTCTTAATCCAACTCCATGCCTCTGATGAAGAATCTATACCCTTCTCCAACACCCACAATTCAATCCATTTATGGTTTTCAGAAACTAAAGCAGGTTTATCATCATACACACTAAGCCTGGAAGAAAATGGTGCAGGGCATGGTATCAATGTAAACACTTCTGTTGCAATGTCATATGAAGCAATAGCAGTACTATTATATTTGCCTCGTTCACCTGCATTTAGTCCGAGCCAAAATATGCTTCCATTTGCAGAGTCATTATTAAAATGGGAAAGAAACAATTTTACACCCCGTAAAACCCCGAGATCAACATCCTTCCATGAATCTGTGCTTAACGAATAGACTTCCGCCCCAAAAAGTGTATAAGAAGCATCACGCTCAGAATAAGAATAAATTCTAACTATCTTGTAATCATTAACTATTGGACTGTACCCAAATCCTGTTGAGCATCTACATGGATTATGTTGTTTTCTGGGCATAGGCAGCTGTCTAACCTCCCTCGTAGCAGGATTCCACAAAACGAAAGGATAAAGACAGAGCAAGCCGTTGATGGAACCGATGATCCTATTGAAAGTCCTATAATTGTGAATTTTATGGATTCGCATCTGCCAATCGAGCAAACGAAGCTTCAAATGCTGAGAAGAGATATTATTATATTCCAAAAGAAGACAAGAATTTTGATGAGTAGAGTAGTGGAGGTGGTCATTGATGAACCACGGCGACTTGATGAGATTTTTCCAATGTTTGCACACACTTTGAAATCGGATTAGGGATTTTACGGGAAGTCGTTTGAGAATGTCAGTGATGATTTCTTCGGCAAGATATGGCGGATCGCCGTCCACTAACTGCTGCTCCATAGTGCTCGACGGCGAAATCTAAATCAGAAGCCCTGAGAATCAAAGTTATATGACAGTGACTTTAGTTGATGGCGACTGAGAACAAGAAATCTTGCCGAGCTAAACTACTGAAATCCGTGGGGATTTCAAAAGCCAGCAGAAGAAAGCGCTAGCCAATTTTATATTTGATATTATTCTATCCAAATAAATAATTTATTATTATTCAAAATTTGAAATATCATAACTATGAATATGAAAATATATCCATAATGCTTTCCTATCATTATTCTGTTTAATCAAATCAGATTTTAATTGTGATTTTATAATACGTACAAAGTTATTCAAATCTTCAACTTCTCACAATATAATTGTTAATATAATATCTAAATTTGAATAGATTTAGTAAGGGAAAATCACATATCATGGCGGTTGAATTATCTAAATTATAATTAGAATCACTAAACTTAACAAATTATATTGCAGTATCATATTATGCATGATTTTAAATTTAGGTCAAATTACATCCATATCCTTTAGTTATTAAAACAATAAAATTGAAAACAGAACTCAATTATTTTATCTATCAATTAATTCCTTAGTAATTCAAGTGTCTTTATAGAGGATTTTTCCATTTAGAATGTTAGATAAATTACTTAATTATAACAAATATAGTTTAACATAATATCCGTAAAATAATCATATATAATATTAGAATACATATTAGTTTATAAGTTAACTAGAAAACTGTTGGCAAAAAGCTAAATATGGCAGATAAATCATATAAACTATAGGATTTCGGGCGTATCTGGAATCCGTTGATTCACTGAGTATCCACATGAGATTGGAGCACCAATTCAGACTCTGATTATGTTATACGGCAGATTCACTGTACGGATGAAGATGAACCACGAGAGAGGTTTTTTGGAAGTTTTTCTGAGAAAAATTGAAAACTACTGAATCCCACAATCTATCACTCCCATATTTTACGTACAGGAAGTTACATATTTGAATTTCAAATCATAAGGATAAAATTCCTTATTCAAACCTAAACTTTTTCATAATTTTATAATAGCCCAAACTAAATTGGGCTTGGGCCTGATCTACCAAGGATGGACCAGGCATATTCCAATATAAACTAATTAGATTATATATCTTTGGGTATGATAGACAAGGGTATGATAGATCCTGCCATCAGAATCGGAGGACTATTATCATTGATCTGTATAAAGAAGACAGTCACTTTAAATACTACAAGAAGAATTACTGCAGTTCTATCGTTTGTTTTTGTTGCCAGAACTGCAGTTCTATACTTTGGGTCTCTTTCTAATTGAAAAATTAAATTCCGTAATTGATTTTATAATGGCTCAAACAAGATATAATTAGTTCGGAAGTTGAACCTCAACTAAATTTTATTTTGATTAATCACAACCAATAAAAATATTTCAACATAAATAGATTCCATCTATTTTTATAAATATAAAAAATAATGTAAAATTAAAAATATTATCTATGAACCCTACTATATACATAATAAATAACAATGGGTTAAGGTGTAATTGTACCCCGAAAGTAATCACTCAAGTTAATTTTTTGACTATCAATGTTAATTTTGTTTTAATGCTTAGGGCCGATTTACTTACTTTTGAACACTTACTTAGTAAAATTGTTCCCCAAAAAACTTCTAGACCTAGCCCTCTTAACTGGTTATATCTGAAGAAAAATTGCATCATAACCCAGTAACAATTGTGAAATTTGAGTCATGTCAAGGTAAAATTTTAAGTTACATGAAATTTTGCCCTCATTTATATACGAAATTAATTCTCCTATTACAATTTCATATCAAATCCTATCATGTTACATGAAACCATTGAACTCATAGAAGAGGCGTTTCGTTCGGTCACTTATCAGAAAACCTTCACATCTCAAAGCTGAACTAATTGATTCTCCTAATGAGCATTGATGTGCCAAACCTGAATGCTGGAATTTGAATGGCTGGACAAATCATTAATCTGTTTAGGATCAAATCAGATTTCACATTGTTAAAAGTAGGACTGAGAAAACGGGCCGGCCCGTTTAGGCCCAAGTTTAAAAAAGTACATAAATTTTGCGGTCCAGCCCGTTTATGTAAAGTCCGCGGGCTTTAGGCCCATTTAACTTTTTTCCTTTTTATTTGCCATGACTTTTTTTCCCTTATTCTCCTAAAAGACTAAAATACCTAATTTAAAACAAAAATATCATCAAAACTAATTTAAAACATAACTATTATCCAAATTTAATAAAACACATACTAAGACTTAAATCCAAACCATAATTAAAGTCCAAAACTAATCAAACAAGTCTACAAGCTTCAAATGTCAGTAATAATAGAATACCTGATTTAGATTTTGACATACACATACAAAAAAAGAAAAAAGAAAATCAAAGAAGAGAAGTTTCAAATGAAGTATGAGTAAGTGTGAGAGCATTTCTAATATGAGGGTTAGGTTAGGTTAACTCTGTCCCATGACCACTACTTGCTACCTTGTGCCCAATTAAAAAAAAGAAGAAGTTAAACGGGCCTAAAAGGGCTAGCCCTATAGGGCTACAGTAGGGCCAACCCTTTTAGGCCCTCATCCTTTTTTTCGCCTTAAATCACAAGCTCAGCCCTTGATAGGCTCGGGCCTAAACGGGGCCGCCCGATAGGCACAACCCGATTTCCCAGCTCTAGTTAAAAGTATTTTTTGAGTGCAACTTTTTCAACTATTTTCTTGACAACAATAGTACCCTCAAATATTTTTTTTGGGTAATATTGTAAGGGCAAAATTGCACTACAAATTACTTCAGAGGTTCTTATAAGTGTTATTAATAAAATATTTTTAAGGACATAACTATACTAAAATTTATTTGATAATACTCAGTGCTATTGAAAAAAAAGAGAAAAAAACATAACTTAAACCCTTAATAAAATTACATACTAAATGACCCAAATATATATACATACTATCAATATATGTATATATATTGATATATCGCCATGTAGTATATTCTTCCTATGGATCCAATTGAAAATGTTAATTCTCCCTTAAACAGAATACCTCAGTTAGGAACAAGCTGACTTTGTGTGTTTCCCAAAACATTTACACCAATCCTTATAATTGTCGTGAGGAAGCCTTCACTTTTAAGAATACATCAGTTGACTGGTTATATACCTTTCTCTAACACCCACAATTCAATCAATTTATCTTTATTGTTGAGAGGAGCTAACGCAAGTTTGTCATCATATACAGCAAGTCCAGTATGAGATATTGATGTATGGAAGGGTATCAAAGTAAACACTTCCCTTACTATGTCATATGTAACTATAGCACTAATATCATGTTCACCTTGTTTTACCCCAAACCAAAAGACGCTTCCATTAGCAGAGACATTTAAACAATAAAGACGAAGACGTACACCCTGTAAATGCATAGGTTTTAAAGGCTATTTAAAGACCTATATTTTAAGTAGGCTTTTAAACATGTTTGAGGCCTAGTTAGGCCTTTTGAAGGCCTAGACCCAAACCTTAAAAAAGCTTAAATACAAGCTCATATTTTAAATTTTTGTTGCAGGTTCAGGTCTATTTAAGTAAAGCCTAGCCTAACCTATTTCCACCTCTAAGAATAATGGACAATTCCCATTTTTAAAAATAAGTAAAAGTATATGTTTAACCCTTTGAATATTTCATTTAAAGTTTTCTCTTTTAGTTTTATAAAGTGTTTAATTATTCATTTAACTCTAACAGTATTAACAAAAAAATTTGATGATATTAAAATTAATTTTCAATTGACAACGATGTTCTTAAATGCTGACAAACTGAGTTTAATTTTTAAAACAATATTATTACAAAAAAATTATTATTTAAAACTATCGGTGGTAATAGGATTAGAGGACTGAAAATATATTTTAGAAATTTGAGAGACTAAACAAAAACTTTGTGGATAAGTTTTCTAATTCACTTGCTCCTTTTCCCCCATATATTCGGCCTTTGTTCTCATCTTATTATTAACTTCTCGCACGTAAGTGGGAAGTGTGGAGTTGTAGCGTTGTTTCCATTCCATAAGGATCTTCTGTAGGACCCAATTTGGGAGGAAAGTACTTCACTTCGCTATATCCCACAATCCACTGTTAGTCATAATCTGATCCATAGTTGCGTTGGATTCGAGTATAACAGTGTTTTTAATTTTTATCGACATAATCCTAACTATGTCAGATTTTAACTCTATTTTTTGGGGTGAAATTTAATAACTCTAATTTTATAATGTACAGTTATTCATTTTTTTAATTAAAAGTTACTTATGAAAATATGTTAAAAAATAATCACCACACTTAATGCATCCAATATACTCCTTCGACATCAATATTGTAAAAATTTTTTTTTTTTTAAAAAAAATCTAAGGTATGGTCATTTCTTTCCTTTCATGTGATTGAAAGGAATAATAAATTTTTGATAAAAAATGCCAAATAAGCGACTAAAAATATATTGAAATTACTTACCTAAATTAATAATAATAAGACCCAATTTCGCTGCACTTGAACAACTAATAGTTGAAAAAATTAAAAATTTCAGCTACGCAATTTTGTCTCTTAATTAAGTACAAGTGATAAGTAAACATATATACCATATATTTAAAATGAAGTAATAATATCTTATATTTAAAATGAGGAAAGTATTTTATTTTTATTTTTTATTTTTGCTTAAAAAACAATAGTTTTGAATTTTTTGGTTGTATGGCAATTCATTTGAATTGAGGTTTTATCCTCTTTTTTTTTTTTTTTTAAATAAAACTTTAGCTAAGGGCAAGGCGCCTACCCGTCACACATGCACTATCCTTTGGTAACAATTTATCCGGGTATGGGATGCCTCGATCCCCAGTGATCAAGGAGGGCCTTTCTTTATTTTTTGTTCTTTGTTTCTCATTCACAACTATTAAGTTTAGGACTCCTCTGATTCTTAATATAAAATTTATTTATTTTATTTGATTAGATTAAAGAAGTTTATTAAAGTAGTTATTAGGACATGTTTTATCTAAGACTTAATACACTAATTATTATCCTTAATTTCTTTCATTTATCTGACTTGATTATGGTTGATGGAGTATTAATAGGATTAAATTAGAAAAAAATTGATAAATATAAATATAGATCTCATATTTAAGACCACGATTAACTATACAATAAAATAATATATTAAGGATTGAAGGAGTATAATTTTGATAGTTAAAATTATGGATCTCAAGAAGAAAACTAATAGAGCAACTTGGCAATTTTCTAACAACAAGAATTACATTATATTCATTACTGCTTGATATATAAATAGATTTGCAAATTCAAAATGATGGAAGTCAACCAATTAAAATACTTGTTGCAAATAGCAAAATCATGGGGTGAAAATATTGTTTTGAATGTACAGAGTGATAGAGATGAGCAACATGAACATGATATTATTAATAGGTGAAATATGAGGGGGGGGGGGGGACATCAGGTATTGAAAATATACGCCCTTCCTCATCAAAACATATTATTAGTCTAAACAACAAAAATTAAATTTACTTGGTAATAATTAACGTTTAGGATCAACGTTCCTCAAACTAAACTGAAAACTTTACCATTTACCAAAAGCAAGTCATCTAGGGATAGCAACCATCCTACCCTCATTAGTCTTTATATTGATAAAAAATTGACCAAAGTTTTCTTACTCAATCTCCTCTTAAAAACCAAGCACAATTTTTTTTTTTTTTTGGTTACAAAGGCAAGCATAGCTTGTGAGATTACAAAACCTATAGGGTAGACCCCATAGACTGTTCCTGTGGTAACAACCCACAATCCAAGGCAAAAAGGTGAGTACAATCCATAGGGGAGGCCCCTATTTCTACATAGTCCAGAGTGTTGGTATGAGCCATACGTGCTAGGTAATCAGCACAACGAATGCAATCCCTGTGGGTATGGGAGATCTCCAAATCCCAGTCTGCATAGATAAGAGACCTGGTATCCAAAATGACGTCGTGTAACGGGTGATCGGTCCTACAGTCGGTAGATAAAAGGTGAATGGCTTGGAGGGAATCTGTGAACAACTTGATTTTCTTAAGACCCATCTGTTTGCATAAGCGAAGTCCATGTTGTATTGCATGGATTTCCGCAGCAGTTGGGAAAGAGTGTCCTAACTTCTGTTGAAATCCAAGCACCCAGTTTCCCTGGTGATCACGGATAACACCTCCGCAGGCAGCCTGACCTCCACTGAAGGTGGATCCGTCGACATCTAAGTGATAGAAGTTCTGCTCTGGTGGTTGCCAGTGAAGAAGCCCTCTCTCTGGAACTCTAAATAGCTGGTGATGAAAACGACCATTCTCCACACTTTCCGAGAGATGATAAATGCATCTGTGCACTATCTGCTTTGGGCAGTCAGCTGATCCTTCGAATGCTTGGAGGCATCGGTTCTTCCATAGTAGCCAACATGTGGTGCTGAACACTCTTTGCCATGACCATCTAGACATCCTTCGGTTTGCTGGCGAATTCTGTAAGTTCCAACTAATCCATTCCTGCAAATTACCAGAAGAGAAGATAGTATAGTATAGTTGGTTAGTTAAAGAGGTCCACACTCTTTGGGCTTGCTCACAATCTCTCAACACATGAAGGATGCTCTCCTCACTCTCACACTGGAAGGGGCAAATATTTGGAACACTCGGGATATGTCTCGCTCTTATCTCATTTGTTGGGAGCCTCTCATGGAAAACTTGCCACATAAAGAGTCTGATTCTTTCCGGAATTCCCCAGCGCCATAAATTTTGCCAGTGAGGATGTTGACCAAGGTTCTGCTGATGATAGAGATAATCGTAGGCGGACTTAACGCTAAAGTTGCCATCAGGGGCATTCCGCCAACATGGAACATCTACTCCGGTGCTCAATGGAGGGGTAGTCATCATTATACGATCAACCGCCCAAATTGGGAGAAAGGTCTCCCATTTGGCCCTATCCCAATGACCTGTCGGAGATGTAAACCAAGAAACCTTAGCCTCCATATCAACCAGGTGCATATTTCTTTCAATGTAAAACTTTAGCGGCTTGTCCAACGGAGCCCAGCATTCTTGCCAAGCTAGCGTGTTTCTTCTGCTTCTTAATTTCTTCCCTAGACCCTTCTTGAAGTCTTCCCAAACTGCCACTATTCCACTCCATACTGCCAATTGGTTGCGCCACTTCTGCACTTGGGGGACCGAATCTAGGCCACAAGAGTATTTAGCACGTAAATATTTAACCCACAGAGCTTCAGGCTTCATGATTAGTTGCCAACACAATTTCATGAGAAAGGCCTTGTTCTGGTAATGGAGGTCTTTAATTCCCAAGCCACCGTCGCACTTTCTTCGCTTTAGAACATCCCATGCAATTAAATGCATCTTTTTGGTCTCGTCATGTTGATTCCAAAAGAAGTCTCTACTTAGCTTTTCAATTGTTAATAGTACTCCTTTCGGAACAAGGGTTGATTGCATCTGGTACTGAGGTATGGCAGATAGCACTGACTTGATGAGGACGGTCCGGCCAGCCATACTCAAATATTTCCCTTTCCATTTTGTCAATTTCGATTTCACCTTCTGGAGAAGGGGTGCGAAGGTCATCTTGACCATCCGTTTGTGTAGTAGAGGGACCCCCAAATATTTTCCAAGATCGGCCGTCAGACCAACCCCCACAATCTGGCTCATCTCATATGCTCTATTGAAGTGAACATTCCTGGACACAAAGATTTTAGATTTAGACAGATTTATCCTATGTCCTGAAACGAGACAAAACAACTCCATAACATTTTTTATCTCTTCCATCTGCTCATTTATAGCTTCTCCAAAGAGGACTAGGTCATCTGCAAAGAAAAGGTGGGAAATACGAGGGCCGGAGGAGTTCAGACGTAGAGGATGCCAGTTCCCTAAGTCGACCTCCTGGTGGATGAGCTGGCCGAGTAACTCCATACATAGGACAAACAGGCACGGACTCAGAGGATCCCCTTGCCTCACTCCCCTAGTAGGATTAAATGTTTCTAAAGCAATTCCATTCCAGATAATGTTCATGGATGAAGAAGAAACACATCACATAATCAATTTAACAAAATCTGCATCCAAACCTAAGCTCTGAAGAGTGAATTCCAAGAATCGCCAGTCTAGCCTATCAAATGCCTTTTCCATGTCAACTTTCACAGTAATGTAACCCTTCTTGCCTCTCTTGTTTCTCATGGTGTGAATCGCCTCTTGAGCAATGATTATATTGTCTACGCCCTGTCTGCCGGAGATGAAACTACATTGGTTTTCAGCTACAAGGTGGTTCATGACTCCTTTGAAGCGGTTAGCAATTACCTTGGTGACAATTTTGTAACTAACATTGCACAAAGAGATAGGCCTAAAGTCTTTAAAGGACGCTGGAGTATCTACCTTGGGAATGAGGACAATGTTCGTCTGATTTATTTCCTGAACCTTTTCTGGGTTTTTAAAGATTTCGACCACCAGATCACATATCTTCTGCCCAACTAAGCTCCACTGGGATTGGAAAAAGTGGGGGTTGAGACCATCTGGACTCGCGGCTTTGAAAGCTCCCATCTCAAAAGCAGCATTTTTAATTTCAATTGGGGATGGGTGAAACTGCAGGAGCTGTAATTGCTGAGATTGAAGGGGTGGAAATCTTGCCCTCCAAGGAGAGAAAGGAAGTGGTGGAGTTTCAACCGAATAGAGCTTGTGAAAATAATCGTGGGCCATGTCTCTCAGTAAATTCTCATCAGAGATCCAGGTACCATTGACATCTTGCAAGGCCTCATATTTGCTTCGTTTCCTCTTCGCTACTATATTGGCATGGAAAAATTTTGTATTTCTATCACCTCCGCTTAGCCATTTGCATCTTGATTTTTGGAACCAGATCAGCTCTTCTTGTAAAGCAATTTTCTGATACATGTCCCACAGCTGTTTTTCGATCTTGAAAAGTCCATTTTGACAACCCTTTCTGTTTCTGGCTCGATCGATTCCTTCCAATCTTCGGATAATTTCTCTCTTCTTTTTTGCTACATTCCCAACCGTTTTATCATTCCATACCGAGGCGGCTTTAGCAAACTGAGATTGACCTTGGAGGCAATTCTTTCCCTCCCAAGCCTCTGCGACCACATCATTGAAACCTTCTTCAATACACCACGCGGCTTGATATTGGAACTTTCTCCCCTTCTTACTGCATGTACTGGAATTACGGTCGACAACAACAATCACCCGGTGGTCGGATTTGAATCTGAGGTAATGATAAGCTTTTGTTTGTGGATTAAGAATTTCCCAATCAAAATTGTAGAAAACCCAGTCAAGTCTCTCCTTAACCCCAGATTTTTCCCAAGTAAATCTGTCCCCCACAACAGGCACTTTAACCAGATTGCAGCGATCAATGCAAGATTGAAAATCATTCATAGAGCTATAGATTGGGGCGGCCCCTTCTTTGTCATTAGTGCTAAGGATGGCATTAAAATCACCTAAGACAAGCCAGGGGATGGACATCGTTTGATTAATGGCATGCAAAGACGACCACATATCTTTCCTCTTCAAGACACTAGTATCCCCATAGACAAAAGTGACAAGCATAGAGTCATTGTTATTTCTATTGGAAATTTGGCAATGGATAAGTTGAGTGTTTGAAGTAATGTACTGCAGTTGGATCTCCCAATTATTCCAAAGCACCCAAATACCCCCTGCGTAGCCTGTTGCTTCAATTCTAAACCAATCATTGAACCCCAATTTCCTCACCACCTTCTCGGCTCTATTTCCACTGATTCTAGGCTCCACTAAACACATTACGTTAATACCATATTTGGTAACAACATCCTTCAATATTCTAGGGAAGGCGCTACCACCCGCCCCGCGACAATTCCATGAGGAGATTATCATAAATAACAGCACAAACAGGGGGAAAGGAGCACGAGACTTACTTGTCCGGTGGTTTGCCCTCCATCATGACAACAACCTCCAATTGGGAGACTGGGTGAACCTCTGAACTGAACTCTTGAAGATTCTGGTTTGAGAAGACTTCATTAACAGGAACCAGCTCTAGGCTTGGGTTGTCCGAAGGGAGTTTAGACTCCTGGGTCATGGTCTTCCTAATAGGTGCCGACGTGATTGGGATTAAATCCCAACCTTGGTGATGCTGATTTGAATTAATCCCATCGTCAGGATTTTTTTCGTGGTCCAAATCCGAGTCCTGGTGATGCTGGGTCACGGTCTCCCTTTCAGTTCCAAGCGTAACTACTGGTGGCCTACTCTTGGGGTCTTTTTCTTGCTGAGGCCCACGTTCTTGCATGTTTCCTTTGACTAACACATGGGTTCTTTGTGTTATTGCTTTTTTGGGCTCTTTTAATCCTGAAACTGAAGATTCCTCTGGGTCCACGGTGAGTTTTGATGCCTTCCCCTTTACACCATTTGAAGTGGGCCTTAGTAAATCCTTTTGTTTATTCACTGCAGACCAGTGCTTCGTCCCCACGTGAAAGCCTTTTTTGGAAATAAAGATACCTTCTTTCCCATTCTGCTTCATACCCTGGGTGAGTCTCACGCCTTCCAAAACCGTTTGAGCCTCACTATTCCCTTCGGTCTTCCCATTTGTAATTTTAGAACTCAAAAGTGGCTCGGGAATCACACCTGTAGCAGAATCCATATCTGCTAAGATGGAATATCTGGATTTTGGTGCTAAGCTGTCGGCCATGCTTGCTGCAGATCTGGAATTGCGCACAGCACCCACTTGAGCTCTACCTTCAGCTTTCCTCGGGAAATGTGGTCTAGCAGTCTTGTGCACAAGCATCCACTGTCCGAACTGGTTATCTTTAGTCGGAAGAGGTTTTTCCGATGACTCTTTCGGCGCCGGTGCAGCCGTCATGTTTGGGTCAGCGAGCGAAGATGCACCAGTTGATTTCACTACCGACGTGCACTGCTCCTTCCTATGTCCATACCTTCCACAGGTAAAGCATATAAGGTCCAACCCTTCATACTCTATGTTAAAGAGCGCTGAAGCAGAGATGATTCTAGGGACTAGTTTCTTCTGCAAGTCCAATTCTACACATATTCTTGCATAGCGACCCCTGTGGATTTTTGCCTCTGTATCATCTGAATGTTCAAAAGTATTGGTGTCCACTTTGAGAGTTTTACCAATCATATCGCCTAGTCTCCATAAACATTCCTTGTTATAGCATAGCAACGGAACATTGGGAATTCTAATCCATGTAGCAATTCTTCCAAGAGGATTTCGGAAAGAGTCAAAATAGGGGGACCTTCGCTGCACAAGGATTGTGTGCTGTGAAATCGTCCAAGGACCACCGAAAAGAATATCTTTATAATGTTGTTCCCAGTTGCTTTGATCTGAAAATTTCACAACATAATAATTGTTGGGAAGGTCTATCAGCTCAAAACCGTTGGTCTGCCAAATTCGATTCAGATGCTCCTTAAGCCTATAGAAGTTGATCTTAGCACCCAGAATAGTGATGATAAGAGAATTGTTCCAAGGTCTTGCCCATCTGTTATATTCTTCGTGTGACATTTGCATTGTGGGATAGACCTCTATGAGCTTTTTCAATTCGTCTGACGGAACGGGTAAGTCCCAGGATTGGTCCTTAAGATCAGATAGCAGAGTATCGTTCTGCAAGTTGGATTCACCATAAGCTACGCCATTAAAATCTGATCCTTTGAAGCCCATGAGCAAGTCCTTATACGAAAGTGCCTGCCCTGCTTTAACTGGAGATGAGTTGATGAGCGTTCCTCCCTGTTCAGCAATCCCCTTAGCTACCAACGCTCCTACTGGCAGCGTTACCCGGTCGCCGGGGGCACCCATCCGGCGGAGAACACACACTGGCACGAATTCCAAGAGACAGCACTCACACTCACTACTCTACCTATCTTCGATTTTGTGAGTTAAAAAAAAAAACAGCTTCAAACCAAGCACAATTTTATTCCTCCAAATGATCCAAGGAAATTCTAATGTGGACGGCAATCCCTTCCCGTTATTGATATGGCTTCTCTCCTCTACTCTTTCTGTCCATTCCGTCTCTTCTACCTACAAGAGACCGTAATTAGAGTGAAAAAGGCGTCGCTGGCCGCCATGGCAGAGGATAGGCAGCGGAGGGGATAGGTAAACGAGGGGAGCAGGATCCACAATACTGTTTGCAAAGGAGTGGAGGATAGGTCGTGGAGGAAATGGGTAGAGGAGGGAAGCAAGATCCGCAATACAGCTTGCAAACAAGACGTGAAGGATGGTTTTGAGAGGAGTGACGGAGGTGGCTGGCGATGAAAGATGGAGACTTGATGATATTTTTCCATTGTTTGCAGACACATCGAAATCTCATAAGCGTTTTCACTGGAAGTTGTTTGAGAATTTCTATGATGATTTCTTCGGGAAGATGTGGCGTGTGGCCATCCATTACCAATGTGCTTCGTGGAGTTCCACTTGGGAATCTATAATCAGTGGTTGAGGAAAATAGAAGAAGAAAAGGCATAGCAAAACTAATCGAAATCGAGGGAGAATTCAGAAGACTAGTAGAAGAAGGAGGGCAATGCCCAAGTTTATATATAAATTTAGTGTAGAGTGAAAATGTATTAACCAAAACCGTGACATATTCAAAATTGGAAAATTAGGGAGAAGGATTAAGGAAAAGGAATATTTATTAATAAGGATATTGAAAATTATAATTATTTTGAAGACAAAAAGTCAATATATAAATTTTTAATTATGAAATTAACTCTCACCAAACTCTAAACTCTCTATATTTTCTCTAACCTCATCGCTCAATTATCAAATTTGACATCTCCATGTATATTTTTAGGTTAAAGTATATTTTGAGTCTTTTAAGTTTACATGCAGTATATTTTTGATACCTTAACTTTATAAAATATACTTTTGGTCTTTTAATTCTAATACCGTTAATATTGCCAACGGAAAGTGGTGACTCAACAAATTCAAGTAATAATAGTGTAAACTTAAATGATGACTTAATAACTAATAAATACTATTAATCTTAAATTTAAAATATGTGTAAATTGAAAAATATCTAAAACTTATGTAATTAAATGCTATTAGTCATCACTTGAGTTTGCTGCATCAACGTTTTTCATTAGCAACATTCACAGTGTTAGAATTATAAGATTAAAAATATACATTATAAAGTTAAGGGACCAAAAGCATATCTCACAAAAAACTTAAAATACTAAAAGTATACTTTAACAATATTTTTGTTAAAAAAATCTATTTGTAACTCAATAGTTTATATTTTTGGAACTTATTCAATGTTATTGTATTCAAAATTTATTCATCTAGAATTTGGTTTAGCATAATAAAGAAGCTAAAAAACATCAAATAGATGAGATGGGGTAAGAAAAAAATGTAAGGAATTTGGTGAGCATTAATTTCGTAATTAAATTTTATTTTTTGATTTTAATCCTTCAAAATAATTATAATTTTTAAGATGCTTGTTAATCAATATTCATTTTCTTTCGTCCTTCTCCCTAATTCTCCTAAAAATTTATCAAATCTTAAAAATCTAAAACAATATATAATAAAATGTAGGAACAATTGAGTTTTTACGTAACATAAATTCAGTAGTTGAAAAATAAAAAAAAAAATCTAAAAATAATTTGAAAAAGAATTTGGTACGAGTGAGTGCCTTACTGTCGACCGGTTTTTACGCACACGTTCTAAATTACTGATACATTTGTGACAACTTATAAAATCTTGCCTATATTTATTGTTACAGTATTTAAGTACAAAAAATATTTTCAGTTTCATTTAATTCTGACTCCGGAAATTTAGATAATTGAGATTCATTGAAGGAGAACAATCCCTTCTCATAGGATAAGACTGATTATTATCTCAACTAACAGCTTTATTGGTTGTTACGATCCCATTTTAAGAATACAGATGGCTATGCTTATTTAGGATATTATTAAACAAGTAGTTTAGAAACCGGTGTGTGAATATGTTATTTTTTAAAAAATTAAATGGAGAATAAATAGCTACTTGAAACCCACACATTTAATTCTATAATCAAACAGCATAACATCTCTTACTTATTTGGCAAAAAATATTGCATCTATTTATCTATTAATCTATTAATTACATAATATGCGGGACACTTACTTGTATGATAAGTTAAATGTCCACTTGCGTGCCACAAGGCAACATTGAGTACAAGATAAAATTATTTATAAAAGAAAGGATAATTGTGTAGGGCCCAAAATTAGTTCTTTGAACCGGTGAGCTGGATGAGCTCAATAGTAGATAAACCTGTTTGCCTACGGCCCAAGGTCAAGTCTGCCAGCTCTCCTAACTTCAATCAAACTCACTACCAATCAAGTGTTCAGATCCACGAAAATAGCAACTGTTTAGATCTACGAAAATAGCAACTACTCCCTAGATCTACTGAAGGCCATAGAAAGTGGAACTAACCTACCAGCTTGGTTAGTCCAAATACTATAAATAAAGGCTGCCGTATATACTAGACACACAATTTCATCATGCTCATCTACTTACTCTTCTCTTCACACACTATTCTTATGACTAATACTCACAATAAAGCTATTCTTTATTTCCAATTATTCATGTATAGAAATTTTCTTATTTTACCTATCAATCTCTATGTTGTCTAGAACCTTTCCAAAAAGATCCCCCCTCAATGAATTATTGCACAAACAACTTGTTTGGCAAAAAAAATAGTGACACAAGTAGTAAGCTGATTGTGTGACAAGTTCAATGCCCACCTATGTAACAAGCTTTATTGAGATGCTTAAAAAGTTAAGACTTACTAATTTCGATCCTCTCCTATTCATGCCATGGAAATCATATATACATGTAAAGTTATCCAGTCTTTTAAGTATTTCAGATTTTTAGCATCACAACATATACCTAATAGATTAAATATTTCAATATATAATGATTCAGAGTTTTTAGTTTTAGATTTTAAGAATAAATAAGAAAGTTATGATAATATAATCACAGTGTGACACATCTCAGAAGATATTAATATATGTAGGTATTATGATAATAATACTAATAATAATCACTATAAAAAAATACTAATAATAATATAGTTTAATTTATTTAGTGGGATTATTAATAATCTCCTCATAAGTAAGTGGGTGCTTTTGCATTTGGAAAATCCTCATGAGGCTGAAATTATATTTTATAATAGTTATGAAAATATAAAGAACTTTATTAAATTTATACTATTTTGTTCTGTAATTATGCATCCATAAATGATTTTAATAAAAAAAATCCAAATATAATAAAATTTCTGAAGCTAGTTTATAAGGAAAAGTATCCAAACTGAAGTTAAGATTAACCAATGTCACTTATGAAAATTACGATTATCTAAAATCACGGTTGGTCACCAAACGGGCATTTAATATTGAAATACTGAGAGTATGTCAGACGGGCACTATTATGTTAAAACCCAACTAATATATTTTAACCTTTGAGTTCATTGATTAATGTTCCGTTACGTCTTTTGATTAATTTATGAGTTTTAAATGGGAATAAATCAAGAAATGGCGTCCTTTTCCCTAAAAGAAAAGGATGGTGCTTTTCTTTCTGTGGGTCGTCCGACTGAGATTTCAACCGTTCAGATTTAATATATTTTTATAATAATATTTTTAATATATATTAATATAATAATAATATTTTTATAATATATTAAATCTAAACCGTTGATATCTCGATCGGACGGCCCACAGAGAAAAAAGAACCGTCCGGAAGCCATTATCATGATGATCCTTAGCTTAACAGATGAATTTCTTCTTTTCTCTTCGGTAGGATTTAACAGATGAATTTTGAGGGAATAATTTTAAACAAATATATTCATAGAGGATTACCAAACTGAAATATCCCTATTTTTTCATGATATTTAATGTTTGAATTATGAATTTTATTATTAATTTTAGGCTAAATAATTAATAATGATTGTCTGAAAATAGAGCTAGAAGGGTAACATTCCGACAAGGCTTGCCATTGCCATTAATTAGGTTGATTTTCTCAGAACATTTGATGCTAGTTTGCATTATAGGTCATTTTAGGAAAGTTGGAGCTGAAAATAATTGAGGATAAGTCAAGGGCAAGGATCAGAAAAAAAATAATTTCTGAAGGACTGCAATGGAAGGAAAAAATTGCCGAAGGACCAAAATGCATATTAGTGCAGAAAATGGCCAGAGAAAATTATAGAAAAATATCCAGAACTTCTGAACATTAAAAAAAAAAGACTTAAAATCCGAAACCCAGCGTTTTTCACTGCTTAGCCTGATTTTTTGGCCTGCTGATACAATTGGAAAGGATTTTGTCATTTTAAGGCACGAACAACTTAGAAATAAGGGGAGGAGTTTTTTTTTGGGGCCCCGGGGAGGGGGGGTGAGACCTTCAAACGGAGGGAAAGAGAAGGAGAACACCACCGTTGTTGACGATGTCCTTCGTTGATTTGCCTCCCAGCTCCTTTTTTGCCTCTTCCATCGTTTCTCCTTAGTTTCTCCACTCCTTCAATTGAACCAACAACTTCCTCTGGCTTCCTCCATTGATTCGGCACTTTATTCATAGTTACATGGAGTCCTTGTGTTCTTGACGAGTTGGGGCTGCTTCTAACTCCATGCCAAGCTAATATTCTTATGTTCTTTAGATTTGGATGGTATGGCTCAAGTTTGAGAGCCTCAACTAGGGGAATATTTGCTTTTGAATTAATTTTCTCTTGAACTATGATGATTTTCCTACGTTAGGAATTATTTTGATTTGAATTTGAGAATGAGATTGTGCACAATCAAAGGGAAAGTTGCTTATAAATAAGACCGGAGGGAGTACTTTCATTCTCAACTTTTATCAAAAGTTCAAAAAAAGTAGTAGTTTATGTTGTTTTCCATTATAAAGAAAATCAATGTTAAAACTCATTTCAACCTTTTTGTCATCTAATTTGGCCTATGAATTAGATAGAAGATTCGCTATGAGAATACGATCTTGAGTTGTGCCCTTCACTATATATATATATATATATTTTATTTAACCCGAGGCGACTAAAGGTTCAAAATCACAAATACTTTCACCCTGCAAATGCTTCAAGAGTTGTAACCCTCAATGGAGAGCAATTACGAGGCAAGTGTATGAAGAAACTATAGAGACTCCTACTTGACACATATCATTTTTTTTTTTTGGATTACAAAGGCAAGCAAAGCTTGTAGAGTTTCATGGCCTATAAAGGAGGCCGTACAAAGTGGTCATGTGATGGTGCACCACATTCCCGGGCAAAAAGAAGGATACAATCTGCAGGGGAAGTCCCCAGTTCGACGTAGACCTGGTTGTTCATGTGAGCCTGCCTTGCAAGGTAATCTGCACACCGGGTATTTTCCCTGTAAGAGTGGGAAATCCGCAAGTCCCAGTCCGAAAAAATAAGAGATCTGGTGTCCAGGATGACATTGTGTAATGGGTGAGAAGTTGGACAATTAGACCATAATAGGTGAATAGCTTGGAGTGAATCAGTGAACAGATTGATTTTGGTGAAACCCATCTGCTTACATAAATAAAGACCTCTATAGATTGCATGAATTTCAGCCACCGTAGGGAACGAGTAACCTAACTTCTGTTGAAATCCACGTATCCATGTGCCATGCTGGTCGCGAATAATACCTCCGCAGGCAGCCTGTCCTCCATTGAGCACAGATCCACCGACGTCTAAACGAACAAAATCTGGGTCCGGTGGTTCCCAGTGGACTGTCCCTCTTTCTGGAACTTGAAATATCTGGTGGTGAAAACATCCGCACTCCACTCCTTCTGAGAGGTGAAACATGCAACTATGCACTATCTCTTGTGGCTTCTTCGCTACCCCTTCGAATGCTTGACTGCATCTGTTCTTCCATAATAGCCAGCACGTTATGCTGAAAACTCGTAGCCATGACCATCGAGAGGTTCTCCTGTTGCCCGGTGATTGCTGCATGTTCCATTGTAGCCATTCCTGCAAAGAACCACTAAAAAACATAGAGTAATATATGGTGTTAGTTAAAAAGGACCACACCCTCCGGGCTTGGTCACAATCTCTCAATACATGAAGGAGGTTCTCTTCACTCTCACATTGAAAAGGGCAGGTGTTTGGAATAGTTGGGTTATGTCTCGCTCTTGTCACATTGGTTGGAAGCCTCTCATGGAATACTTGCCACATAAAAAGTTTGATTCTTTCAGGAATTCCCCAGTGCCATAAATGCCGCCAGTGAGATTGAGTTCTGAGGTTATGCCGATGATAGATATTATCGTAGGCCGACTTCACACTGAAGTTACCATCGGGAGCATTTCTCCAACAAAACACGTCATCACTGTTGCCCGTAGGTGGTGACACCATCATTATCTTATCAACCACCCATGCAGGAAGAAAAGATTCCCATTTGGCTCTATCCCACTGCCCTGTAACAGTTGTGAAGGAACAAACCCGAGCATCCATATCAAGAAGGTGCGAGTTCCTATCAATGAAGTATTTTAGTGGCCTGTCAACCGGAACCCAGTAGTCCTACCAAGCAAAGGTGATTCTTCCATTTCTAATAGTTTTCCCAAGACCATTCTCGAAATCCTCCCAGACTGCTACTATGCCACTCCACACAGCCGATTGATTGCGCCGGCTCTGAACCGTCGGTATCGAATCTGTGCCACATGAGTATTTCGCACGGAGACATTTCACCCATAATGCATCAGGTTTAGTGATTAGGCCCTAGCACAGTTTCATTAGGAAAGCTTTGTTTTGGCAATGCAGGTCTTTTATCCCCAGGCCTCCTTTACCCTTCCTTCTCTTAAGAACGTCCCATGCTAACAAATGCATTTTCTTGGATTCATCATGCTGGTTCCAGAAGAAATCCCGACACAGTTTTTCAATTGTGGATAGCACCCCCTTCGGAACAAGGATTGATTGCATCTGATATTGCGGAATGGCGGAAAGAACGGATTTGATGAGGACCGTCCGCCCTGCCATACTCAGATATCTCCCTTTCCAGCTAGTCAACTTTGAGTGAACCTTTTGGAGAATCGGGGCAAAAGTCATTTTTACCATTCGTTTGTGAAGGATAGGGACCCCCAAATATTTCCCTAGGTCGGCCGTCAGTCCGATCCCCAAATCTTGACTCAGCGCATAAGCTCGGTTGAAGTGGATGTTACGGGAGGCAAACATTTTAGATTTGCGCAAATTGATCCTGTGACCAGATACTCGACAAAATAGTTCCATGACATTTCGAATTTCGTCCACTTGCTCATTTGACGCCTCACCAAAGAGAATCAAAATCATCGGCAAAAAAATAGGTGCGAGATCTGGGGGCCAGTAGCATTCAAC